>OX438575.1:5336374-6669842 GCA_949316365.1 Hoplodrina blanda | reverse complement strand
AGATATATCTTGATCTTCTACCACTTCTGTTTTAACCTCCATTATAGGTAATTCATCTGCTGAGTCTTCTTCAGAATATTGTGGTGGTATATCTTCTAAATCAGCATGTTGCAGTGGTATACCTTCTACATCTGAATAGCTATTGCGAAGATGTTTCAGTTCTAGTTCTGTAAATATAGAAAAAGCGCCAAAAGTAAAAACATTTTTTGATCAATAAATAATTTATACTTAAATTAAGCTATCTATATATCGGGTGTCCGGTAATTAATGGATAATCTTGAAATGGGTCATGGTAGAACTAAAGGCCATTCAGAAAAAAATACTAATAAAAAAAAATGCCAAGTAGAACCAAAGATATGAGTTATTTAATAATAATCGATGTTTTGGTACCTTATTTTACATTCTTGTACACCACGACCACAAATTAATGATCTCCATCGATTTTTTTATTGTTCGAAAATCGTGAAACATTTTCTTTTTAACAAAGTTTAAGCGTTCGTAGTTTAAAAAAGATGTTTCGAAACATAAGTGGCCAATAATTAAAAAAAAGTATGTGTAACCTAATGTAAATAGTGAATTATTGCTATTCGTTTTCAAAAGGAGTGAAATTTAGTAAAACAATAAAGTTTGCAATATTGTAACAAATATGAACATTAGATGACCTTGACCATCTGGGTTTAAATAAAAAGATAAGTCGACGTTAGTACTGAATAGGAAAGCTTGGTTAGCCTGTTGTGGGACTTGTGGGTTTGAAAATGTGGTGTGACCGTGATTTTTTTTATTGGGGCTGTCCTAAGGAAAATTATTACGCGAAGCCGATCCTTGGAAGACTTACGAAGCTATGTCCGGTCAACCACATCGAAAATGAGTAATCGACGTGATAAGCCACTTCTTAGGAGAGCATTTATTCTAAGATGTAAGGTCTGAATCAGAGTGGGTGGCAGACAACAATTTGAACATTTATTGTAATTTACAACGAATACAGTGTTAACATCACGCCTGTAATCCCTGAAGTGTTAGGCAGAGGTGTACCCATTAGTACACCCACATTTCGCCAGTTATAACACTTTGCCCTATAACACTGCCCAACCTCATGCTCAGCAGTCAAAAACAGTGTTATTAATATCAAATGATGTTTTTTATTAAACCCCAATGACCCCAATGACAACCCCAATGACATTTAATGTAAATAAATATTCCAATATCTCAAACTTCGTTGTTTAACCAAATTTCACTCCTTTTGAAAACGAATAGCAATAATTCACTATTTAGGTACATTAGGTACAATAAGACATCATACCATTTTGAAATCGGCTGTAAGCACATGATCTTACAAAATTATTGGCCACTTGTGTTTCGATACATTTTTTTTAAACTACAGACGCTTAAACTTTGTCAAAAAGAAAAATTTTCACGAATTTTTTCAAAAGAACATAATTCAAGTTGTTTTTTTTTTAAAACCGCGTAATAGCAGTCCTTCTTTTAATTACTTATCCATGGGCGTACCCAGCTTCTAGCGTAGGAGGGGGCAAGTCAGATTTTTTAGGTCGGATCGTCCGCGGCTGTTTTGTCATACACACTACACAAACACACCTACATGAATCATTAGGTGTATGTAGTGAAGTGTGAAATAAAACAATAACATGTCAAATAAAATAAATGCTAGTCGCTCGCAAGTCCTTATCGAATATTACCGAATACAGCCGAGCCGGGCCGAGCGTTCGAACGCTCGGCTAGATTCGGTAATGTACGTCCGCCATCGTCGCGCGCGGTTTTTTGGCAATTTGCATCGTGCATTTTGTCAGTGTCTACTGCGCGGTTTATTTAAAAGTTAGAGCTTAAGGACCCGTTTACACTTTAATTAGTAATTAGGCGAGTTCATACATGTTCTGCGAGATTTCCAAGGGGGGGGCAGCTGCCCTCCCCTGCCCCCCCCTGGGTACGCCCATGTACTTATCTATCAGCTTAGTTAACGTAAATTACTTTAACAATAAAAAACCGATGGAATTCATTAATTCGTGGTCGTGGTGTACAAGAATGTAAAATAAGGTAACAAAAAACTTCGAATATTATTAAATGAATCATATCTTTGGTAGGTAGTACCTACAAAAAAAAAAGACACAAATAAACAAAAGACCAAGTAGTACCTACTAGGTAATACTTGGTCTTTTTTTTATTAATTTTTTTTTTTCTGAATGGTCATTAGTTCTACTATGATCCATTTCAAGATTATCCATTAATTACCGGGCACCCTGTATATAATAATCAATTGCTGTTCGTTAGTCTAGCTAAAACTCGAGAACGGCTGAGCCGATTTAGCTGATTTTGGTTTTGAAATGTTTGTCGTCCAGGGAAGGTTTAAATAAACGGTGAGAAAATATGGGGTAGGGGTAGGGTAGGGGTAGGGTAGGGGTAGGGTAGGGGTAGGGTAGGGGTAGGGTAGGGGTAGGGTAGGGGTAGGGTAGGGGTAGGGTAGGGGTAGGGTAGGGGTAGGGTAGGGGTAGGGTAGGGGTAGGGTAGGGGTAGGGTAGGGGTAGGGTAGGGGTAGGGTAGGGGTAGGGTAGGGGTAGGGTAGGGGTAGGGTAGGGTAGGGGTAGGGTAGGGGTAGGGTAGGGGTAGGGTAGGGGTAGGGTAGGGGTAGGGTAGGGGTAGGGTAGGGGTAGGGTAAGGGTAGGGTAGGGGTAGGGTAGGGGTAGGTATTTTTTTTTTTTTTTGAAGTGAAAACTTCTTTAGCGGCGTTGAGCACTTTTTCTGTAATGGGTATAAAATCTTAAACTCGCGTCAGGACACGTGACCACGCGCGTCAGGACACGTGACCTGATCGAAAAAGCGTAAAGACGGATGGAGAGTAGACAGCTATCCCCTCTCTACGGCGCGGCGAAAATGTATGCCTGGGCCTACTGTTTCGTTTAGACAGCGCAGGGCGCTTGCACGAATGATAATTGTAATAGTTTTAAGGCGCGGCCCCACCGCGGTGCACGGAGAGGCTACGCACGTGTATTAAGCTTCGCTTTGTAAGAAAATGTATGTGGTTGTGTCCACTGCAACCCACGGAGAGGCTACGCATGAATTGACGTCATTGATACATGCGTGGCTCGCTCGAATAGGCGGTTACATAGCTCAACGCTGTCGACGTGGGTCTACGTTTCCACTGGAGTACACGAATATGACGCATGGCTATGTACAGCTCGCTTATCGCAGAGCAGTTTTCAGTCATTCAATACCCTGTGGTGTGTAGCCTCTCCGTGCGCCGTGCCACGCTATACATAGTCGTGGGTCTTCGTGTAGGTACTCTAGTGGAAACGTAGACCCACGTTGTCAAACACATTAATACACGCAGCTAAAATGCGCCGCGTGGCCGTGCTCAGCATGCGCCGCGGTGGGGCCGCGCCTTTAAAGTTAAATTTTTAATGTAATATAAATTGTCATGTTTGTGTACGATAGCGCAATAAATGAATATTGTATTCTACCACATAAATGATAGTACTTTTATACTGATAAAGCAATTGGTGCAAAATTATTCCCTAACCATTCCAAAATATCAAACATGCTCAACGTTAATAATCAAGTTTTCACTTTTTTTAATTTTTGAGGCAGGAGTGGGAAATCCTCATGGACGCCCAAACCACCTCATCACTGGGACAGTCTGGGCAGTGCCGGACTCTTACCGGCTAAAACCACACTCCTGCCTTGGCGTGGGCCCCTGCCATGCATGTAACGCAGGGATTTTGTCATGGGCTGAATCTTTTCTTTACTCTTTTATTTACTTTAGTCTAATATGTTTCTAAAAGTTTCATTTATCTATTTTATTTTCGGTTCTTTATAGGGCTTTTCTACTTGTTCCTTTTGTTTACTCTTTTTACTATGCTAATTACGTACTTTACAAAGTCTCTTCTTACTTTTTTGTCCCCAATGAGCTTGCTCAAATTTTCTTTTCTAATTTCTACGCCTAGTAATGTTTCGGCCTCGCGTCTTTGGGAGCAGTGTACCGGGCACTCCGTGAGGAGATGGAGGACTGTCTCCAGCTTGTCGGGGTCGCAAATACACGATGGGTTCTCCTTGCACTTGAAGCGAGTCAAGTATTCGGAGAACCCACCGTGCCCCGTTAGGGCTTGGGTCAGCTCTTTGCTGGACTCTAATTTTCGCACCGTCCTGTACGCAGCAATCGCGCATGGGAAGAACATCTTCGTTGTGGCCGCCGTTTCTCCGATGCTGTACCTCCGGTTCCACTCGCCCAAAGTCTCCATTCGGATCAATCGCTTGATGAATGAAACCGGGCACAAGCTGTAGTCGGGTGCGCGCTTCGACCTCAGGGCAGCCTCCTTCGCGAGCGAGTCGGCTCTCTCGTTACCCTCCAGCCCTGCATGAGCTTTGATCCAGAACAAGGATACGCTCTTGTTCTGGCAGTTGCCTGAACGCGTTCACGCGTTCGTTCTGATGGCGTTTCTTGTTTCGACTGCAAGGGGGTGGAGGGCTTCGGGGTTCACGACTGTTTGGAGAGCTGCCATTGAGTCGCTGTAGATGACGAACGCCGCCTCAGGTCTTCGCAAGATCTCCTTTGTTGCTTCGCAGAGGGCCAGGAGCTCAGCCTGGTAGACGGTACTGTAAGACGGCAGGACAAGTTTTCGGGTTTTTGTCTCGGCCTCGCCAGTCCATACGGATAGCGCGGCTCCGACTTTACCCTCGATCTTCCTGCCGTCTGTGAAGATTCGCACCGCATAGTCGCGGTGGTTGTTGTATTGCTCCTCGTCTACCAGGCGTCGCAGCTCTATAGTCCTCTGCTCCGCCGGGTGTGGTGCCTCTAGTGCCGATGCCATTCGCTCGATCTCCCTATCCCCCAGCACTGGATGGGACACCCCCTTCTTGGCCTCGTATAGTGACGCTGCCTCTCGAATTCTGAGGTCAAGAGGGAGTATCCCGGACAGCACCAGCGCTGCGTTCAGGGAGACCGTGCGATAGGCACGACACAGCTTCTGTGCGAAGCTCCTCTGGACGGCGTTCAGCCTCTTTTGCACCCCGACTTTGTTCGCGGCCGGCGACCACGCGCTCGCTGCGTACAGGACAATGGGCTCCACTGCGGCTGTGTAAATACATCGGATTATGTCCGGGTGGAGACCCCAGCTGACCCTTGCGGCCCTCGACAGCTGTTTGTAGATCCTGACAGCTCGGGAGCAGACGTTTGCGACGTGGGTGTTAAACGTCAACTTGTGGTCGATGGTGAGACCGAGCAGCTTTATTTCTTCAGACATGCCAACGTCTACCCCGCCCATCCTCAGGCATGGGGTGTCGTGCTTCAGCTTCCGCGTTATTAGCATAGCTTTAGTTTTGTGCGGTGCGAATTGGAGCTTATAGGGGTAGGTATTGGTAGGGTAGGGTAGGAGTAGTGTATTGGTAGGGTTTGGGTAGGGTATTGGTAGTGTAGAGTAGGGGTAGTGTATTGGTAGGGTAGGGGTAGGGTATTGGTAGTATAGGGTAGGGGTAGTGTATTTTTTTTTTTTTTTTTTTTTTTTTTTTTTTTTTTTTTTTTTTTTTTTTTTTTTTTTTTTTTTTTTTTTTTTGGCAGGAGTGGGAAATCCTCATGGACGCCCATATCGTCCCATTTCTGGGGCGATCTGGGCAGTGCCGGACTCTTACCGGCTAAAACCACACTCCTGCCTCGCTCGTGTCCCCTGACATTGTCAGGGACCTTTTCGTCCCTTGGTTTAATTTATATTTAGGTTTTGTTAGGATTCGGCGCGTTAAAACGGTTTCATCTTTTATTTAATTTTTTATTTTATTTATATTAGCAGAAGTGGGACACTGATGTTATTTATCTTTTTTAGTATTGTTAGTTGTTTGTTTGCTGTTTTCGTCTTTTTGGTGTTGTTTTTCTGCGATTACGGGTTATGATGGGAATTATAAACAATTTTATAAGGCCATCATACTTTTCTTAAACTATTTGTTTCTGTTGATTACTTTATTTGCTACTGTTACGCAAAACTTTAGAAATTTTTCCCTTGTTTTCGGACTCTTGACCAGTCTGGCCAGGTTTTCAGCCGTAAGTTCGGTTTCCAGCTGCTGCTCGACTTCTAGCCGGTGCCTACTGAACATCGGGCATTTCAGCAGTATGTGTGGCACGTCTTCCTCCACTCCGGGCTCACAGGCACACGATGGGTTCTCCTTACACTTGAAACGTTTCAGGTATGAGGAAAACCCGCCGTGCCCCGTGAGGATTTGTGTGGTGACGCTCGTGTGCTCCAGCTTCCTTACGACACTGTACGCCGCCACCGCATCGGGGAAAAAGAGCTTTGTGGTGGAGGCGGTCTCGCCCGTTCTGTACCTCCTGTTCCATTCGTCAAGCGTCTCTAGGCGAATAGTACGCTTGACAAATGAGACAGGGCACTGGTCGTAGGCGGGTCGCGTTTTTGACCGCAGGGCGGCCTCTTTCGCTAGGTGGTCGGCCCTTTCGTTCCCCTCTAGGCCTGCGTGGGCTTTAATCCAGAACAAGGAGACACTCTTGTTCTGGAGGTTGCAGCGTCTGAAGGTGTCTCTGGTTTCCACGGCCAGGGGGTGAGGGGAATTAGGGTTGGCGATGGTCTGGAGGGCCGCCCTCGAGTCGCTGAAGATGCCGAACGTGGTCTCGCTTCGCTTCAGGACTTCTCCCATTGCTCTGCAAAGAGCCAGGAGTTCCGCCTGATAGACGGTGCAATAAGACGGCAGGGCAAGTTTGAGGGCTTTGGTTTCCGAGGCGCTATTCCACAGGGATAGCGCTGCTCCAACTTTACCCTCAATCTTGCTGCCGTCTGTGAAAATACGCACAGCGAGGCTGCTGTGGTTCTGGTACTGTTCCTCGTCTATCAGGCTGTCAAACTGCAAGGTCGTTTGCTCCGCGGGGTGGAGAAGCCGTGAGAATGGAGCCATCCGCTCGATCTCTCGATCTCCCAGCGCTGGCAAGGGCACGCCCCTCTTGGCTTCGTATAGCGAGGCCATCTCGCGAATGCGGAGGTCGAGGGGGAGGATACCTGCCAGTATCAGCGCTGAGTTTAGGGAGACCGTGCGGTAGGCTCGACAGAGCTTTTGCGCGAAACCACGCTGCACCGAGTTCAGCAACTTCTGCACTCCGACCTTTTTTGAGGCTGGCGCCCAGGCACTAGCCGCGTATGTTATGACCGGCTCGACTGCCGCGACGTATATGCTACGTATGATTTCTGGGTGCAGACCCCAGCTGACCTTCGCTGCTCTGGAAAGCTGCTTGTAGATGTTTATGGCTTTTTTGCATACGTTCGCAGCGTGTGTATTAAAGGTCAGCTGGTTATCGATTGTTAGCCCCAGTATCTTCATTTCTTTAGACATGCAAATGTCGACCCCGCCCATGCTCAGGAGCGGGACATCATACTTCAGCTTCTTGGTTATTACCATTGCGCAAGTTTTGTGCGGCGCAAACTTCAACTTGTTTCTGATGCCCCACTCCCGAACATATTCAAGGGCGGCATTTGCCTGTCTTTGCACTTGCAGTGCTGTGTCCGCATCGAAGATGAGGACCACATCATCCGCGAACGCCTGGCAGTAGTCTCCCCGTGCTTCGAGCCCCCCCAGCAGGGGATCAAGGAGGAGGTTCCATAGGATCGGGCCGCCAATCGATCCCTGGACACAGCCTTTGCTGGTGCTCCTCTCCACTTCCTCTCCGGCATACCTAACCCGGACCTTTCGGTCCGCCAGGTAGCTGTCCAGCATTCTGCGAGTGTTGACCGGGCACTTTTCCTCAGCCAGTCTGGTTCTGATCGCCGGCCACCATGCGCTATCGAAGGCTCCCTCTATGTCGAGTGATACAACAGTGATCAGCTTTTTCTGACTTAGCTTTTCCTTGATATATTGTATCATCGTGTAGAGGGAGTCCTCAGTGCTTCTCTGGGGCATGAATCCAAACTGGCGAGTACTAATCCGGGGGACCAGGTGCCACTTTAGCCTCGCCACCACCATTTTCTCCAGTGTTTTGCCCAGGACTGGCAAAAGGCCGATGGGCCTGAAGGACTTTGGGGTGGTGTAGCTTTCCTTGCCTGGCTTTCGGAGGATAACTACAGTGGCCACCTTCCAGACTTTCGGGAAGTGGCCCTGCTCCAGACACTTGTTGGCCAGCGCAAGGAACACCTCCGGGTCTCTAGATATTGCCTGGGCGCAGATGTCGGCCGTGAGACCATCCGCCCCGGGTGCCTTCTTAGGGTTGAAGCTTTCCACCGCGGTTTTCAGTTCGTGGAGCGTAAACGGCGGGTCGTGTGATTCACCAGGCGCCCACTCGTTTGCGCGACTGGCCTCTACACGAATCCGACGGTGGTAGTCATTGTCTTCCTCTTCCAGGTCCTCGGGGTAGAAGGTCTCCGCCAACAATGCCGCCGAGTCTTTGGGATCGAGCGGCGCCCCGTCCCTCACCAGCGGCAAGTCCTCGCATCTTTTGGCGGTCCGTCCGATGACCCTGTAGATTCCCTCCCATAAGCCCTCTCTGTCCTGTTTCTCGCAGAATGCCTTCCAGCTTGTGGTTTGTGCCGTTTTTGCCTGGGATTCATAGTTTTCTTTTGCTTGCAGGTACTCTTCGACGACTTTGGCTCTCCGGACCGGTGCAGCGCAACGGATGCGGCGTCTCCTGGTGTTGACCTCCCTCTTCATATCAGCGAGCTCGTTGGACCACCACGGTATGTTAATTTTATGGTTTGGATTGATTTTGGGTATGTTCTCTTGGCATGCTTTAACTATTGCTTCTACGTATTTATTAATGTTTGATTCTAATTTTGTGTTGTCATTTATAGTTTCTATTTCTTTTTTGTTTAATTTATTTTCTATTTTTAATTGTGCCAGTTTCTCATGAAACCGGCTCCAATTTGCTTTTTTAGTGTTGTATATTCTAGTTGTTGTTTTGATATGTATGCCTTTCGATTTTTGTAGATTAATTTTGAAAACAATACCGTTGTGGTCCGAGCTCGTGATGCCCTCTTCAACTCTCCAGTCCTCCACCAGGCCCAGCACATCGGCTGAGCATGCTGTGACGTCGACATAGCTGCTGAACCGTTGGTTGCCTCTGATGGTGTCGAAGGTCGGTTTGTTCCCGACGTTCAGTACCTGCAAGCCTATTTCCTCTAGGGTGCCCGACATTTCCTCTCCCTTTCTGTCCTCCACGGCGCTGCCCCACCAAGCACTCTTCGCGTTAGCGTCGCCCCCCACAAGGAGTTTTACAGGGCCTATTTCCTCGCGAATCTGTCTTAGCTGCTCCAGGTATGGCTCTATGGGCTGGTCTGGTTCGAAGTAGAAGGAGACTACTGCGAGTTCCCAGGCGCTGGTTCGGATCCTCACCACCGTGATGTTATTGGTGGTGAGTTTTGGGTTCTGCGTGACATCGAGGTCGCGGTCGAAAACGGCTATTGCGGCCTTCACGGTCCCACTTCCTTGTTCAGCGCACTGGTAAATTCTCGCTCCCCGGTAGTCTCGCATCCTTTTCATTCCGCCCACATATGGCTCCTGGAGCAGGGCGAAAGCAATCTTGCGCTCACTGGCTGCTATCATGAGCTCTTGGGTAGCCAGGTTCTTCCTCTGCAGATTCGCTTGGATCACCCGGTAGCCTGTGGGAGGGTTCGGGTCCGCCGCAGTGTTAGCAGTTGCATTTGCGTTTCCGGTTTCGCGTGAGTCCACCTTAGCAATACGCTACTGACAGTCGTGCCAGTGCGTCCCATTTCACGCGGACCGGGCACTCGCTGTCGAATGCCTTGTGGTCGGTCCTGACCAGTTTTGCCAATCTGCAATTGTGGCAGCTCGGCGCTTCCGATGCAAGGCGCGAAGGGCAGTCGGCCTGCATGTGGGGTTCCCCGCAGTGTATGCACAGGTCGGCGGGCTCCGTGCATAGTTTGCGACTGTGACCATATCGCAAGCAGCGAGTGCATTGAACGAGTGGCGACTGGTCCAGCACTCGAACTCGCTGGAGGTCGATATGCACTCGACCCGCCGCCGTCAGTATCTGCCATATTGCGGGGGAGACCTGCATGACAATGTGGGTCATGTGGGGGTTCCTTGTCCTGCGGCGGTATTTCACCCCTAGCCGCAGGTCTTCAGCAGCTAGGTTCCCTAACAAATTTGCGTTCTGTCGCTGCAGGGCCTGTATGACCTCCGCGTCGCTGTGGCAGGAGAGGACGTCTCTCAGGATGATGAGGGGATCCTTGTTCTTAACTTCTTCGGCTAGCAGTTTACCGGATCCCCGGATTCTGTCCCTCACCACGGCCAGCTCTTCCCTCGTCCTGAAGCCGATCACAATTTTTTGGTCTCTCGCCTTGCGCAGACGCTCCACTCGTGTGCCCTCGTTTTTGGCGTCGACCACCGTCCTGAGCTTTTCTATAATCTGGTCTCCGGTGTCCTTATCGTCCGTGGATGATACGATCACCGAGTGAATGGGCTCCTGTGTTCGCGTTTTGGGACCCGCCGCCATCTCTGCGTAGGATGGGCCTTGGCCTGCGACGTAGTGGGGGGTCTGCGCTAGGTGGTCCGACAGGGCTCGTGTGTGCTGTTGGCATTCCTCCAGCGCTTGTTTGTGCTGTCTAAGGTCTGCCACCAGCTGGGTCATGAGCTCCGTCGGCATGCATACTGCAGTCGGCGGTTGGTCTTCTGTGGCCTGACAGCCGACGTCGGCGCGCGGCATGTTTGTTGGCAGGGTGGGTTGCCTCTGTCCGCCGGTTTTGGCTCTTTCCGACTCCTTTACTATTTCATAAAGCCTGTTTATGGCCCCAAGCACCTCCGTTTTGATCTCAGTTTTAAGGTTGCGAGAGTTGCCCAAGTGAAGCTTCGCCTTGCTTAGGCAAGCTCTCGCCTCCGCTGTGAGGTTGGGGTACTTGGCCACAGGCTTAGGTGAGGGTCCTGTCGACTCTGTTGATGTTCGAGCCGAGCTTTGGGAGCCAGGTATCACCCTCGCAGGAGGCGGTGCGTTTGTTTTTGGGACCGTCGGGGACCTGGCCGGTGATTTGGCCTGGGTCTCTGACTTCCCAGCTTCCCACTCCCCGATGCTGCGTCTGACGCTTTGGAGGGAGGGTCCGGCCTTGTCTTGAGGTGTCGGCGAGCTTGTGGAGCCCTGCGAGCTGGCATCTTTCTTGGCGGGTGTGCGGTATCCAAACATAGTGAGTTGGTCAGGGGATGTGTCCAAAAAATAAAAAAGTGTACTGCAATCCCTGTAGAGGGGGGATTGGTACGTCAAGTATGTCTAGGTAAAAAGTATTAAGTCCCTATACGCGTGGGATGTCCGTTTTTATATTTGGGGTAGCGTGTGGGTCCAGATAAAACTATTGCGGCTCAAAATATGAGTTGGTAAATTTTTTCGATGTAAGTATAGTTTACCTGGCCAAGCAAAAAAGGGTGGGTGGGCGGGCAAATTTTTGACGTTCCACAGCAGCTATCCGCGCGTGCGAGGTGTCAAAACACGCGTCTCGGCGCGAGCTGTCGAACGGTGTGATCAACGGGGATGGGATGGGAACAAAAATTTTGGGTTTTGGTCAAAAAAGGGGGTTGTTTCAGGAAAAACTGAAAATTTTGTACTACGCTGCGGCAGTCTGGTTCGCGAAACGCGGTGCAGAGTGCAGGTACGGCAGGTAGGTAACTATTGCGCTACTAATTTAAACAGAACTACTAACAGAAAAACGAGTAAGTCGAAATTTCAAACAGGAATTTTGATGAAAATCGGGTATGTATGGAAAAGGTGTTTTCCACGCGTCCAGGTGAGTCAAATTAGGTCCAAACGTTAGACGTCGCCTAAACTAGCTAAAATTAACTGAAAACCGCTTCGAATTGCGTCACCGGGATGCAGAGTTACTACGGTTTGTTTTTTCGGGGTAGTGTATTGGTAGGGTAGGGGTAGGGTATTGGTAGGGTATGGTAGGGGTAGTGTAGGGTAGGGGTGGTGTAGGGTTTGGGTAGCGTAGGGGTAGAGTAAGGTATGGTTAGGGTATCGGTAGGATAGGGGTAGGGTATTGGTAGGGTAGGGTAGGGGTAGTGTAGGGTAAGGCTTGGTGTAGGGTTTGGTAGGGTAGGGGTAGAGTAAGGTATGGGTGGGGTATCGGTAGGATAGGGGTAGGATACCACGCGAACGAAGTCGTGGCGGGTCAACTAATACTATATAAATACTAGCACTCTCCCCGCGACTTTGTTCGCGTGATTTTCCTTACGGATCCCTAATTATTGATAATAAAATATAGCCTATAGCACTCAGTGATAACGTAGCTTCCAATTTGAGAAACAATTTTTAAAATCGGTTTATTACTTCCGAAACTTACAAACAAATGTTACCTCTTTATAATATTAGTATAGATATAGCTAGATTTATCAAATCGGGTTGGGTTTACAATTGAGTCGCCTGAATTTGAGGATTCTGACAATGTGAAGATTCAAGGAGAGTAATCTTAAGCACCCTCAAGCAATTTTAGCTGCCGGAGCTGGCGTTAAATTATTTAAACAATTTTCTAAAACGTCGATAAATCACTAACTATTGCTTAAAACGAAACGTAAATTTCACTTGACTGCCTCGTTGGTCTAGTGGTTAGTGACCCTGACTGCAAAGCCGGTGGTAGTGGGTTCGATTCCCACCCAGGACAAACTTTGTGTGATGAGCATAATTGTTGGTTCTGTGTCTGGGTGTAATTTATCTATAATATGTATATATTTATAAATTATATAAGTATGTATATCAGTTGTCTGGTTACCATAACACAAGCTCTGCTTAGCTTGGGATCAGATGGCCGTGTGTGAGTTGTCCCAAGATATTTATTTATTTTATTTTTTTTTTTAATTCTTACGTTTTTTAAAGTTGCGTTTGTCAAAATGCGTAAAACGAATCGCTTTTCCGCCATTTTAATGCCACTGACAGTGACAGATAAACACGATTTTGTTGTTTTATTGTGCGCAAGAGCGAGCGAAGCGAGCTCGGGAAGTCGGGACTTAGGGAACCCCGACTAGGACAGGTTAGGTTAGAAGGGGACGGCAGGGTCCAGTGAGCGAGCGTAGCGAGCGAACAGACCCTGCCATCACCTTCAAGGTTATTTTTTTTTAAAACCACCCAGAAGTAGGAGCTCGAGCCTCTCTAGCGGGGGAAAAGCTGGAGGGAGTCTATCTCCATCTTGCCGCCTTTCCCGTCCGCCTTACGACCCTATTAAGTGACTTGATACAAAGCCAAAGTAGGGCTCCGTCGAACATCTCCGGCAGGGAAAAATGGTGGGGGGCAACTCCACCGGTCCCCCCATATCCCCCTATCAAGGCGACTTAATTGTGAACCTTACCCACCAAATCAATTTAAAGATATGTAGGTATTATAAAATTTTAATGATTATATTAATTTTTATCCTAAAAACATACCGTCACTTTGATATTCCTCCTTTGGCTCAATAATATAATGTTGTCTCTTACAAACATCTGATGGTTCTTGTTTAATAATATCACTTTCTTCTTGACATTCAGCATCTATACTTATAAATACCATAGGTGTTATAATATAACCACCGGAAAACTCTAACTGGCCATGGTTTAGTGAGGGATTTGTCTGTAATAAGTTGATTATAGGTAAAAGTCAACACATTTATTTCAATTAGACCAATTACAGGCATTTTTGAACTGTCATGGAGTCGGTCAATTAGAAGCAACAAGAATATTGTAACCAGGATTTTGTATAAACCAAATCGAAAAGAGTGTCCATGGAGTTTCTTGCCAGTTCTTCTCCATAGGAGCCTACCTCCGTTTAGGAATAAGCTTTAACTTTCTAACTGACTGTCTCCTTGACAATTCAAAACAGCCTGTAAATGGTATTATTAAAATAAATGATTTGTTTTTTGTCTTTCCGAGTTTGCTACTGGCTTTATTTGGCATCAAATAAAGCCTCAATAGGTATGAGCTTGGGAGGATTCACTTCTATATTATGTTTGATAATAAATGTTAAAGAATCCCTCACCTCATGATTTTCATTCAACATCTGCGCGAACAGTTGTTCTGCTTCCAGACATTTCCTCTGGAATTGCGCGCATTGCTTTATTTTAGTGCTGCAGAAGAAACAAGCGAGCATCGGTCTAGCATCTTCAGTTATGAACTGCAACAAAACTTTTCTTATACGTAGGGTAGGGTGCTTGTGGGTGCATACAACAGTACAGGGGTTGTGGGACTATTTAAGGTTTATTTAGAACACTAGAACAAGTTTTCGTATAACTGATTATAAGAATAAGAACCATTCGGCTCCGTTAGGTGTGTTTTATTACATCCGCTATAGCATATAGTACTTGAAGCAGAGGCGTCTTTACCTATAGTGCAGGGTGTGCGGTGCACACGGGCGCCGGGTCTAAGGAGGCGCCGAGCGCCCTCTAATGCGACACCTCCAAAGATGCGTCGATGCCGGCGCTCTCAAAGACCCTGCGCTCGTGTTAAGGCCGACGCCGTGCGCCGGGCGCCGGGCGCCGGGCGCGCGGTATTAAAGCAAGGCTACTCCTTTTCCTACTCTATTTAAAGGACCATGCGACAATTTGTGCCCACTTTCAACATTGCTCAACAGTAATGAGACCTATGTCAAATGAAAGCTCTTTCATTCTATAGCAGCTAAGTTCAAAACGAGCGCAAAAATGGTGTTTTCGTAAAAAAAAAACCTATGTTTATTATAATAAACTGAAAAATATGATCTTACTTCTCAACAGTGATGAGACCTATGGCATATGAAAGCTCTAAGGGTGTACTTCATTTCATTATATGGCAGCTAAGTTCAAATCGAGCGTGAAAAGGGTGTTTTGGTACATTTTGTCATTTTTATTTGAATCCTCAGCCTAGTTTTTCACATTGTCCAACAGTGTTGAGACTTATGTCAAATGAAAGCTCTTAGAGTGTACTTTATTTCATTATATGGCAGCTAAGTTCAAATCGAGCGCGAAAATGGGGTACTTATATTTATGTTTTCGAAAAAAAAAAAACTACCTATATCTATTATAAACTGAAAAATATGATCCTGCTTCTCAACAGTGATGAGACCCATGTCATATGAAAGCTCTAAGGGTGTTCTTCATTTCATTCTATGGCAGCTAAATTCAATTCCCGCGCGAAAAGGGTGTTATGACCATGATGGGCACTTTGGGCCCACTTTTCAACATTGCTCAACAGTGATGATACTTGATGTCAAATGAAAGCTCTTAAGATAGGCTTCATTTCAAAGCATACTTGGGGTGTGATTTACAATCGATACCGAAGCCAAAAATATAGTTTTTAGAATTTTTGTCTGTTTGTCTGTAATGTCCGGGATAAACTCAAAAAGTACTGGACGGATTTGAATGTTTTTTTTTGATGTATAGGTATTAAGTCTGGGCAACATATAGGCTATAATTTATCTTGGAAACTTGAACACCTGATTGAACTGCAACAGACCAGCTAAACTATAAGAGATACAAAAATGGCACCATAGCAAAAATTGTTCCACATGATGAGCATTTTCTGCTGAGAGAATAAATTTGAAGATCTAGAACACCTGATGTGGCCAGTGTGCCCAGCTACACTATAAAATATATATAGGAACGACGTCTTAGCAAGAGTTGTTCAGCCTAATGAGCACTCTCTAATACTCTCTATTGACGCATAAAAATTGAAGATCTGAAACACCTGATGTAGAACTCCAAGAGCCCAGCCACTGACGAAGTCGCGGGCAGAAGCTAGTAATGAAATGAAGTACACGCTCAGAGCTTTCATTTGACATAAGTCTCATCACTGTTGGACAATGTGGAAAACTAGGCTGAGGATTCAAATAAAAATGACAAAATGTACCAAAACACAATTTTCGCACTCGATTTGAACTTAACTGTAATAGAATGAAATGAAGTACACTGAAAGAGCTTTCATATGAGATGGGCCTCATCACTGTTGAAAAGTGGGCCCAGGGTTCATACAAACGTGCCCATGGTCCTTTATCGTTAATAAGTATTGAACATGAAATCAAAATTGAAGTTAGTGACATTGTTAAAGATTTCGCTAATGCAAAAGCTCGAAAAGTAACTTTTTTGTAAATAAATTTGTGTGTATAAATAAATATATTTGTGTGTACGAGCGTCCTGTTTGTTATGTACCTAACTATAATAGTTTTTAAATTAAATATTTTTGAAAGAACTACAAAGTACACATCATCCCGACATCATTTAAAATTGCACCATTTGCATCCGAATTTCCGTTTGAAAATATAACTGTTAGTATTCCATTTTGACCCCGCTCCTACTAGACTAGAGGGCGCCAGGGTACTGGTTGCACACGGGCGCCACAAGGGCTAGAGACGCCTCTGACTTGAAGTAATTACATTTACGTCATTTTAATAGTAAAGTAGGTTTATATCAACTTACGGGAATATCAGTCAGCTTCTCATACAGCTCCTGCAGGCTCTTGTTGACAACTGCATGCATGCGAACATTCTCCACCAAACATATCCTACACATGGACAGCTTTTCCATCATGAAAGCCACAATGTGTTGTTAACTATTTCAAGTTTACAATTTTGAACAACTGACTTTGCTGTTGTTATTGTTTTGACGGCACTGCGGAGCGGACTGCGCTACCGGCGTAGCAGCTGGTTGTCAAGTAGCTTCATCTCTTCATTGACAACTCTTGTGGAAGAGACTATTGCTAAAATGGATGCGTTAGGCAAGTCTTGTACCTTTAACTTTAAGTACTTGATACTGGGATAGAATAGAACCGGAGGTGAGCTCAAGCTCATAGACCGATAGACGCCAATTCGCCAAAAAGATGTCTTTGATGATTTGATGAGTCTTTGTCATGTCATGAAGTGTCAGCTGTCAACTATGCAAAGTTCTCAATGCTGGGTTGCCAGACTTTTATTCTTTTTCTCCGTAAACAAACAAAAATCTCGTTGTTTACTGTATCATGCATATGGGAACTTCCCATCCACTCAACTTTCGTTCACAAGCACGCCTGCGTACATAGATATACATGAACTCACGCCTTTTTCCCATGGGGGTAGGCAGAAACCACAGAACGCCACCTGCTACGATCCTAATGCCGGCAATACACGCTACGCTACGGTAAACCGAAGAGGTCTACCTGTGCAGGTACGCCTGCACAGGTAGACCGGAGCGTTTATGGGAATGGACCTGGGGGCCTACCACAACCTCAAAACAATATTATTTTAACATTACTTTGCGTTCCGCTCTGTTGGATTTTCAACGCTCGGATCAGCGCTGAGAGTGGAAAATGCAACAGCAGAAATTACAAAGTAATATTATAATAATATTGTTTTAAGAGGTTGTGGTAGGCCACCAGTTTTTTGAACCTGCGCAGGCGACCAGTGCAAAATTGAAAATCAACAATTGAAGACCGCTCAGGCAGACCGGAACGTCCCCAAACACGCGGAGGCAAACTTGCACAGGTAACCTCTCCGGCAGGATGTCCGGTAGCACGTAGCGTGTATGGCCCTCATTACATAGGTACTCCTTTTGCCTCATCTACGTTCATACATCTCTACATACAAGCACGCCGGTTAAGAGAGTACACCGCACCTGCTTTTTGATCGCTAAAAATCGTACCATTATGAGTAAAAGAACGACCATTGATTGGTAGGTAATGCTAGTCTCTGATACGATACATATTATAATATTTTTATTATAGAATCTGGCATTTGTCGACTAAACCGCTGGCTGCTGCGTTGACCTATAGGATATGAGTCTATTGAACGGCTAAAATAAAAAAACTTAATGTAGTAAACCAAATAAACTTTTAGATGTTTATTTTTTCATTTATTATTTATACTAGATCAACAACATATACATTAATTAACACTTTGACCGCCACAGTCATGTATAGATGACAAACTAAAATGTGCCCAGCACGCCACGGTCACGACTACATGACCGACAGATACAACTGAAATTAATTATCTGAGTGTAACAATAATCGATGTCAAAAACTTGCCACAAATGTTATTCTCTTTTATTTCTCCCTTCTCTCTTCAATTCCATCAATAGAACAGGAGTGTGGTGGTATTGTTTATAAGAAGGGCGATTAATACGCTGCTTATGAACTACCGCCCCATTTCTCTCCTGAGCCATGTACCTATACAAGTTGTTTTCAAGAGTTACCTCGAATCATCTCACCCAAAAAATCGATGACTGTCGGCCACCGCCGTAGACCACATACATGCATACATATTTGTCTAAGGGCTAGTGCCGCAGGCCAAATAATTCAGAAAACAGAGAAATATACCTAGCCTCTGACCCTCTGTGCCTAGCGTACGTGAAGTACGAGAAAGCCTAGACACCGTAGAGTACACCATTTTTTTAAAAATGCGACATCTGATATCGTCATCCGAAAACAAATTATAATAGTTACTTATTGTCACCATAGATGGCGACACTATCGATGAATTCTAAGTTGTGGTTAATAATATAAATTAATTATAGTAGTTTTATAACTGAATTTAGAGATTTTATTTATAATTGCAAATATGTTCTTATCTATTAATTGCAAATATTTGTTTATATTATAAAAAATGCCTTACTATTACAATTACTAGCAACACAGCAAGGTTGATTAAAAAAGTCACAAAATGGCGACTGCTCCTTGCGTATGCGCATGTTTGTAGTTTTCGTTCTATTTTTGTGTTTTTCTTCGTGAAATTAATCCGCCGATCCACGTTGAGTTCAGTCCTCTCCACCAAAATATACGCAATATGCAGTAGCAGTAAGTTATAGCAATTAGCTGATCCACCTTTGCATAAATGGTTGAGAAAGAGGATACGAATCCATAGAATTTTAAACCTATTTTTTTTATATGAGTAAATAATTATAAAATTCTATCGTTATGTATTCTTATAAATATCAACCATTTATTCAAAGGTGTGTTAGCTAATTGCTATAACTTACTGCTACTGCATATTGCGTATATTTTGGTGGAGAGGACTGAACTCACTATACCTACACACACACACATGCATACATGCAGTAGCAGTAGTACCTTCACACACACATACGTAAAAGTTTGCGGATGACGTTAATAGATGGCGCTATTTTGCTGATCAATTGACATTTGCGGTCTACAAAAAAGTCGGCGAGTGGGCTCTCTATACCCGTTATATTACTTTACTCTATGGTAGAGACCTGGGTTATGCTGTATTTACGCAAACAAATGCCTTAGAGAGGTCCCAAACGCAAAAACAAAAATATACGCTCTTTTAAATCAGTCAATAAAACTACGTTGATATCACTTTTTAAGGCGTTTACCAGTGTGTACAAGAGTATGCCTTTCTAAAGTAGTCTTTTGACTAAAACTAAGCTGACACATTTCACATTTGTAAGGTTTTTCACCAGTGTGCGTACGAATATGATTAGTTAAACAATCCTTATGTCTAAAACTACGCTGACATATTTCACATTTGTATGGTTTCTCACCGGTGTGTATAAGAGTATGCCTATTTAAATTACATTTATCACTAAAACTAACTTGACAAACACAATTGAAGGGTTTTTCACCGGTGAGCGTACGCATATGATTAGTTAAACTATAACTATATCTAAAACTACGCTGACATATTTCACATTTGTATGATTTCTCACCGGTGTGTATACGAGTATGCTTATTTAAATTAAATTTATCACTAAAACTAACTTGACAAATTTCACAATTGAAGGGTTTTTCACCGGTGTGCGTACGCATATGATTAGTTAAACTATAACTATATCTAAAACTACGCTGACATATTTCACATTTGTATGATTTCTCACCGGTGTGTATACGAGTATGCCTATTTAAATTAAATTTATCACTAAAACTAACTTGACAAATTTCACAACTAAAAGATTTTTCACTGGTGTGCTTACGCATATGACTAGCTAAATTTTGCTTCCTCCTAAAACTAGCCTGACACATGTCCCATTTGTAAGGTTTTATATCAGTGTGTGTTCGGATATGCGTTTTTAAATACCAGTTTTGACTGAAACAACGCTGACATACTTCACATTTGTAAGGTTTATCGTGTTTTAGAATATGATTTCTTAAACAACTCTTACTAGTAAAACTCTGCTGACATATATCACATATGTAACGACGTCCAACGGTGTTCGATAGTACATTCTCCTGTTGCTTGTCTGTTACTGTATCTTCTGGTTGCGATGCTCGTAAGTCAAGTCTCTGTATCCTCACAACGGGCAGCCCTGTGATTATAAATCTGGTAAGAACAATGATTGATGCACATAAATAAAAATGGAGTGTTCAAATGCTTCACACTAGAACCAAAGAGGGTCACAGCAGAGCACACTGTTCTGTGTTTCTGATGACACTGAATAACCTACCCTATTGCTAGTATTATGAAGTACAAAACTGAACAATCATTCACAGTGTCACACACACACACTCATTTTCCTCCTGGGCATCATAGAACAAACTATAATACTAACACCTAGTTTAATACTTACTGATGATTAAGTTATTAACTACTTACTTATCATCTCCCTGGTTCTTTGCTCCTCCGTAGATATATCTTGATCTTCTACCACTTCTGTTTTAACCTCCATTAAAGGTAATTCATCTGCTGAGTCTTCTTCAGAATATTGTGGTGGTATATCCTCTGATTCAGCATGTTGCAGTGGTATACCTTCTACATCTGAATAGCTATTATTAAGATGTTTCAGTTCTAGTTCTGTAAATAAAGAAAATGCGCCAAAAGTAATATGTTTAAAACATTTTTTGTTGATCAATAAATAATTCATACTTAAATTAAAGTAATACCTATATTAATATTAATCAAATCAATTTAAAGATTTATATTATTAAATTTTAATGATCATATTAATTTTTATCCTAAAAACATACCATCACTTTGATATTCCTCCTTTGGCTCAATAATATAATGTTGTCTCTCACAAACATCTGGTGGTTCTTGTTTAATAATATCACTCTCTTCTTGACATTCAGTATCTATACTTATGAGTTCGACTGGTGTTGTAACATAACCACCGGCAAACTCTAACTGGCCATGGTTTAGTGAGGGATTTGGCTGTAAAAAGTTGATTATAGGTAAAAGTCGAAACATTTATTTCAATAATTAGACCAATTACAGGCATTTTTGAACTGTCATAGAGTCTGTCAATTAGAAGCAACAAGAATCTTGTAACCAGGATTTCGTATAAACCAAATCGAAAAGAGTGTCCATGGAGTTTCTTGCCAGTTTTTATCCATAGAAGCCTACCTCCGTTTTGGAATGAGCTTCAACTTTCTGACTAACTGACGGTCTCCTTGACAATTGAAAACAGCCTGTAAATGGTATAAGTGAAATTAATGATTTGTTTTTTTACTTTGACTTTGCTACAGAAGACAACAGTACATCGGCATCACATAAAGCCTCAATAGGTATGACCTTGAGAGGAATCATTTCTATATTATGTTAGATAATAAATGTTAACCTTTTGTCCACCACAGTCATGTATGAGATGACAAAACAAAATGTGCCCAGTACTCCACAGTCACAACTACATGACACCAAATTGTTTTTTATTTCCTTTACTAATTATGATCCCTGGCTTATGCTAATTAATATTAGTTGATCTTTTTTCTTATATTTCATCTAGGTATTAACATAAGATGACAAAAACGAATACCATTATAAAGTTTCTAATTCGTAGCTTGGCACTGAGGGCACATTCTTGCTTTTTTGATGTGGTGATCAAAAGGTTGAAGAATCCCTCACCTCATGCTCCTCATTCAACATCTGCGCGAACAGTTGTTCTGCTTCCAGACATTTCCTCTGGAATTGCGCGCATTGCTTTATTTTAGTGCAGCAGAAGAAACAAGCGAGCATCGGTCTAGCATCTTCAGTTACGAACTGCAACAAAACTTATCTTATAGGTAGGGTAGGGTGCTTGTGGGTGCATACAATAGTACAGGGGTCGTGGGACTATTTAAAGTTTATTTAGAACACATTATCGTTTAACTGATAACAAGAATATGTACCATTCAGCTCTGTTGGGTGTGTTTTATTACATCCGCTATAGCATATAATAGGACTTAATTACATTTAGGTACGTAATTTTAATAGTAAGTACCTACTTAAAGTTTATAACTTACGGGAATATCAGTCAGCTTCTCATACAGCTCCTGCAGGCTCTTGTTGACAACTGCATGCATGCGAACATTCTCCACCAAACATATCCTACACATGGACAGCTTTTCCATCATGACATCCACAATGCATTATTATCTATTTCAAGTTTACAATTTTGAACAACTGACTTTGCTGTTGATAATGTTTTGACGGCACTGCGGAGCGGTCTGCGCTACCGGCGTAGCAGCTGGTTGTCAAGTAGTTTCATCCTCATATTATAATAATATATTGTACCTACTCTTTGGCTTCATCTCTTCATTGATAACTCTTGTGGAAGAGACATCACAATATTCACATTCAGTCAACATCACGTAGGTTCTTCAATTTACTATTGATAAAAACGGATGCGTTTGGCATTGTACCTAGAATATGCCATGCCAAAATTTTGATGTTATTTTATTACCGTCATGCTCATGAAGTGTCAACTGTCAACTATGCTTTTCTTTTTGGGATTTTATGACCTGGTAACTGGACCTTTAGGTCAATCAACTATGCAAATTGCTAAGGCTCTTGGCAGACGGACTGCATTTCAACTGCACTCCGACTGCTAAATTGCAGTTTTAATGCAGTTACCACGACTGCAATGTCTAGACTTCTAGAGCCTAAGTCCTCAATGCTGGGTTGCCAGACTTTAATTCGTTTTCTTCATAATAAACAAACAAACAAAAATCTTGTTGTTTGCTGTAAAACCTCATGTAATGGAAAGCTAGTTCATAGTTTTTTAAGAAAACGTTCAAATTTCAGCCACTCAACTTTTGTTCACAAGCACGCCTGCTTACTATACATAAACTCACGCCTTTCTCCCATCGGGGTAGGCAGAAACCCCGGAACGCCACCTGCTACGATCCTAATGGGAGAGGACCTGTGCAGTTTTTTGAACCTGCGCAGGCGACCTGTGCAAAATCGAAAATCAAGAACTGAAGACCGCTCAGGCAGACCGGAACGTCCAAACACGCGGAGGCAAACTTGCACAGGTAACCTCTCCGGCAGATGTCCGGTAGGACGTAGGTACCTAGCGTGTATGACCGGCATTACATACTCCTTTCGCCTCATCTACGTTCATACATCTCGTCATACTCCTACTCCTAGCTTTTAATAGTGTATCATCTATGTCCGCACCTGCTTTTGATCGCTAAAAATCGTACCATGATATTAATTATGAGTAAAAGAACGACCATTGATTGGTAATGCTAGTCTCTGATACGATAATACAATTTTTTATTATACAACGATCAAAATCCTAGTTAAAATTAAATGTCACTTTGCCGGATTAAAAAAAAATGATAAATACCTCAATTAAAAATAACGTCTATACTTAACAAGAATGTAATAACTCTCAGTGATTTATCATCACTACATACATCGATCACTAATAAAAAACTAGATACACAATCAGCGACAAAAAATGTCCTCACCGAATAACTACCAAACGAACGTATCCAATGGGTATTTATTTCATTTAGAAACATTCGAGCGCTCCGACAGTAAACACGCCTCAGCTGCCCTACCATGAACTCTTATTGCGATCCAAAAAACTGAATTGTTCTTCAAATAAGTCAATATAACGCATCAATTTATGCGTTATATTGACGTATTTGAAGAACAGTTCAGTTTTTGGATCGCGATAAGAGAAAATACGTCAATAAATCGGACAGGGTTTTTGTTACATGCTGTATATGTATTTACATTCAGGGAAATTACAATCATTACACCTCAGACTTTTTTATTGGTCTGAGCATTACACATATACTCCAAAGTATAGAATATGCTTTATTACGTTACATTAAGCTTAACAAATTAAAAAAAAATACCGTTTATAATTTTACCGTATGAAAAAAAAATGGTACAGTTCGGCTCACTTGTACCTTGTCCTAGCAGCGAGCCTCGCGCCTCGGTCGTAAAATTTTATTGCTTTTTTTGATACATTGTAATTTAGACTTTAAAATAAACGAGTAAGATTGAATTTGTTTTGAAGTATGTTGACCAGCTAGTTTAGGTTGTAAAAAGTAGTAAGTTTTTGAACATAGTTTTGTGAATACAACTTTAAACATTGCGTTTAAGGTTGAATTTTCATTAATGTATGTTTCATTTCAACTAGGATTAGGTAAATACAATTGGCGACAGTTTTATGAGAACTTTTGCATGAGATTGTGTATCTAGTTTTTTATTAGTGATCGATGACTACATAGTACAAAACGATATACTCCCTTTATGTCGAGTCCCGTTATGTCGAGCCGAAAACCTTGTCTCGCTTCTATTACCCCTATGTCGAGCTTAGTTTTCTGTCCCGTTTCTATTCCCTTTATGTCGAGTTTATTTACCACGCTTTTATTACCTTTATGTCGAGTTTAATATATCATATTTTAAAAGTACAGTCACGTCCAATGAAATGTATACATGGACATAATTTAGAATCAATGCGAACCGATGCGAGCCGTTTGGTCTGAATCGAGTGCACTACGTGAGTGCGACAAATGCTTGTGTGATGCACGCTAGTGCGACAGTTCTGTACCGCGACACAGGATAGTTCGAATGCACGCTTGTGCGACACACTGAAGATCGACATCACCCTACTGCGACAAACAATTGTGCGACCGTAGTTCGACTCAACGGTAGAGCGACAAACGATTGTAGGGCAGTAATATCTCGGGATACTATAAAAAATATGCTTTTTTTCTTTAAATAAAAATATAATATTATAAAAAGTTAACTGGATTACCCAAGAAAAAGTAAGTGTCATAAAATCGAGCTGGGATTCCAAAACAAAAAATATTTTCTTTTATGAAGTAATTTTTGTTTGAACACCCTTGATTTTCTGACACCCTAGTACTTTTTTTATTTCATAAACCCGAGTTGACCTTTCCAGTCTGAATGTAACTGATTTCTACTGCCATAGAATATACCTTGATGTCAGAAAATCCAAGAGTGTTCAAACAAAAATTACTTCATAAAAGAAAATATTTTTTGTTTTGGAATACCAGCTCGATTTTATGACACCCTAGTACTTTTTCTTGGGTAATTCAGTTATTTTTTAGAAGAATTATTTATATACGTGATGATTATACTGTGATTTATTTAGATTAGGAAAGTTTTTTTTTTATAAGTTTAATTATTTTTTACCTGTTGTATAACCTTGGTCGCACTGTACCGACTATGTCAAAATATACTTGTCACACTGTTTTTGTAAATTAATTCTCAATGCCTCGATAGATGGCGTTGTACTCCCGCTAGATCGCGGTGTTAAGAGTTTCCGTCGATTAGTATATAAGAACTGTGAACTTAGAATAATTCTTTCACTTCTGCGAAATATACAGTTGGAACAGGGTGGTTGCGTTTTATTCGCTCCCTGGTTCCTTCCGAAGCCCCGAAGCCCCGTGCTGACCCTGGCTGGACATCAGCAGGTACAACATGGTCCTTCGAGCCGGATACAACCGTATCCTGGAGCACCCTAACGGTGGTGCATTTTTGCGTAACTGAGTCGGGAGCGGGAGTGGTCTTCCGGGATAGCAGACCAGCTCGTTAGGAGCGGCTGCAGCATCAGGAGCCGGGTTTGGTGGTGAATCCTGCCTTGGACTTCGAGACAGGCGCTGGCGCTGTCAGGATATTGGGCCCGGAAGACACCTGAAGAATCAAGGGTGACAAGGTGAAGTGACGTCACGAGGTTGGTGCAATCATTGACAGTGACGCGAATTGTCACTGTCATTCAAGTGACGTTGACAGTGAAGTAACATTGACAGTGACGCGAATTGTCATTGTCATTTAAAGGGACGTTGACAGTAACGAGGATTATCTATCATTGTCACTCAAGTGACGTTAACTTATATTGTTTCATTGCATAAATTTTATTTTTTGTTATTTTATAATGGATTCCAAATTGCTACTTCAAATTGATAATTTCAATAACATTGTTAAAGCCAGACGTAATTTTAAAAAGTCCATTAAGGAGAGGATCAAGGAGGTTTACGTTCAAGTGAGATTAGAAGCCTTAGAAAAACTATGGGAGGTATTCACTATTAATCACAGAACGATAATCGAAAAATTTAGTTCTCAGTTAAGTGATCACGAATATATAAAAAATGATGTTTATGATGAGGCTGAAGAATGTTATTTGGAATATAAGACAGAACTGAAATCTGTTCTGCTGTTATTTGGTAAAAATTCAAAGGATGAAAAAGTGTGTTCTGACTCTCCACAAGACGAAATGAAATCACAGTCCGTTCAGTTGCCAAAAATAGTCATCCCTAAATTCTCGGGAAATTATGAAGAATGGATTTGTTTCCGAGATTTGTTTATTTCGTTAGTACACAATAATTCAAAATTAAGTAATGTCCAAAAAATTCATTATTTGAAAAGTTATTTGACCGGTGAAGCCGAACAATTAATAAGACAAATTCCAATTGCAGACGACAATTATGAAAAATGTTGGTCGCTATTAAAATGTAGGTATAACAATAAACGGTATCTGTCTCACAATATAATAAGAAAGCTGCTTAGTCAAAGAAACATTGCTGGAGAATCAGCACATCACATAAAAAATTTAGTGGACACTACCAGTGATTGCTTAAGTGGGTTGGCAAACCTCGGAATAGATGTTTCGAATTGGGATATAATGATTATTCACATATTAACTTTAAAATTGGACTTGGAATCGAGAAAGCAATGGGAGTTCCAATACAGTAGTAACAATAGTTCCGATGACTTGCCAACTTACCAGCAATTCAAAGATTTTTTAACTAATAGATACAGGGCTCTCGAATTTATTGAAAACAAACCTACAGCGAACAGAACTTACAACAATAATAATGCCCAATTAAAATCATTACATGTATCCGAAGTTGTCTGTCCGTTTTGTTCTGAAAATACACATAAGTTAAGTAACTGTAAGAAATTTTCTTGTGAATTAGTGGAAAAACGTCGCGATTTCGTCATTACAAAAAATTTATGCTTTAACTGCTTGGGCAACAATCATTCAGTGAAGGTTTGTCGCAATAGCATCAAATGTAAATTATGTCATCGTCGTCACCACACACTGTTACACCCAAAGAGCTCAGATACGCCTGAAACCACTGATGTCAATTCAAACCGGGAATCGGGCAAGAGCATTTCGCAGCAGGAGCCGGAATCTTCTAGGTCAGGGGGTTCTGCTGAAAAATCAGTAAATCAAACGTCGGTAGTTAGCTGCATTTCGACAGGTAAAATTTGCAAGCAGGTCTTGCTAGCAACGGCGCTAGTCAAGGCCGAGTCGAAATGCGGCAATCCTTACATTTTAAGAGCGTTATTGGACCAAGGCTCACAAGCCAATTTTGTCACGGAGAGCACAGTCCAGGACATGCAATTAAAAAGGTATTCATTGAGAAGTAAGATTTCTGGTATAGGGGGAAATCAAGAATTATTTTCCAAATCAATAGTATTCATGAAAATTCGTTCTAGAGTCAATCCATATAACTCATTCACCTTTAAGGCTCATGTTCTGTCCTCAATCACTACTCTTCTTCCAACGAGGAAAATAGATGTATTGGAGTGGTCAGAACTTGGAGGGATTGATCTTGCCGATCCGAATTTTAATCAACCTAATAAAATTGACCTTTTATTAGGAGCTGATATGTATAGTCAAATCATAAATGAAGGGTTAATGCATTGCCCTACAAGTTCTCTTATTGCTCAGTCTACAGCTTTAGGTTGGATTTTATCTGGAGTTGTAGACTCACCGGCTACTCAAACCGAAGATGTACTGTCATTACATTGTCAAGTGCAAAAAGAAGAGGACTTATTAAAACGATTTTGGGAATTGGAAACAGATCAAGAACTATCTAATCAACAAAAAATGACTAATGAAGAAATAAAATGCGAAGAGCTGTTTAAAGCTACTACGGTCAGGGATGAAAAAGGCCGTTACATCGTGAACTTACCCTTTCGAAGCGAAGATCCAAGCTGCCAATATAGTGGCTCAAAAGCTATAGCCATAAAGCGATTTCATGCCCTGGAAGCTAAGCTTAATAAAAATGTGGAGCTTAAAACAAAATACTCAGAGGTAATCCAAGAATATTTACTACTAGGTCACATGAAGCCAATAGCCGAAGCGGATAAAGAAAATAAACATGCGGTCTACTTACCTCATCATGCGGTTGTTAGAAATGACAATGAAACAACAAAGGTCCGTGTCGTCTTTGACGCTTCCTGTAAAGGAAGTAATGGGATATCTTTAAACGATGATTTAATGATCGGCCCTAGGCTACAACCAGATTTGCGACATTTGCTAATTCGGTGGAGAACTCATCGTATTTGTCTAATATCGGACATCATTAAGATGTATCGAATGGTGCGTGTGGCCGATAAACACACAGATTTTCAACGTATTGTGTGGAGAGACCACAAGGACACGGACATTAAAGAGTACAAGTTACTTACCGTAACCTTCGGGACGTCGTCTGCGCCGTTCTTAGCGGTTCGCGCGATGCAGCAAGTAGCGTATGACGAAGGAGCAAATTATCCACTGGCGGCTGAAAGAGTCCTCAACGACTATTATGTGGACGATCTGATGTCCGGTTGCGATACTATTGAAGAAGGTATGCAACTTTACAGTCAAATGGAGGAGTTACTGGCTAAAGCTGGATTCAATTTACAGAAATGGTCGAGCAACAGCAATGAATTACTGGAGAGAATTATCGGTGAAAGGTATAAAGGACAAGAAAGAGTAACTAAGGAGATCGACATAAAGCAGGATGCGATAATAAAAACACTGGGACTTACCTGGAACAGAAGCTGTGACACCTTCCAGTATACCGTCAAGTTGCCTCCGGTGCAGGAACCTGTAACAAAAAGAAAGGTATTATCAGAAATCGCAAGGTTATTTGACCCTTTAGGATGGGTAACTCCCGTGATTGTACTAGCGAAAATGCAAATTCAAAAATTATGGATTTCTGGGATTCAATGGGATGAAGAAATACCAAACGAAATAAAGAAAGAATGGTATACTTACCGAAGTAGTTTAGGTGAGATGAAAAATATTGCGGTACCCAGGTGGGTAGGTACCAACTCTAGCAATGCCAGAGTAGAATTACACGGATTCTGCGATGCTTCGAAATCGGCATACGCTGCGGTCGTTTATCTCCGGGTAATTGACTCGACGGGCAACATTCAGATTTCATTGGTTACTGCCAAAACTAAAGTTGCGCCTATAAAACAAGTCTCAATTCCGCGATTAGAGTTGTGCGGGGCAGTATTACTGAAAAGACTTTTATTAGAGGTAGCAAAGGTATTACAAATAGAAAAACAGAATGTGAGAGCTTGGACTGATTCCAGCATTGTACTAGCTTGGCTTAATGGTTTGCCGAATAAATGGAAGGTATTTGTCGCGAATCGGGTGTCAGAGATACATACCTCGATGGATCCATGGCAATGGTCGCATGTTTCTACAAATGAAAACCCCGCCGATTGCGCATCCAGGGGCATGCTTCCGGCAGAGCTAAGCAAACATTCATTGTGGTTTCAAGGACCGGAGTTCTTGCGGAATATAGAAATTTGTTATAATAAACCTAACGATTTGAACACTGATTTGGAGTCGGTCAGAGTGCATCACGTTGTAGAAGAACCGGACATCTGTGATCGATATGCAACTTTGACGCGGCTTATAAGGGTTGTAGCATATTGTAGGCGCATGTTGACAAAAAAGAAAATCCGATCTGAAAAAATGTGGACAGGTTATTTACGAACCGAAGAAATAAATGAAGCTTTTGAGACATGCGTGAGATTGTGTCAGAGAAAACATTTTGAAGAGGAAATAAAGGCATTAGAAAAGAAAGACCAAATTAAAACAAAAAGTATTTTAAAAACATTAAATCCATTTTTAGATGATAAAAACATTTTAAGAGTTGGTGGCAGGTTCGAAGAATCAGAGTTAAATATTTCAAGAAAGCACCCCATTATTTTACCAAAAAAAACACATTTTACTAATTTAATTATTGCTTTTGGTCACAGACAAACCCTTCATGGAGGTACACAATTAACTTTAAATTATATTTATAATAAATTTTGGATCTTCGGAGCAAAACAGATTGTATCCAGTTACATACGGAAATGTGTTGTATGCATTAAAAACAATGGACTTACCTGTAATCCACTGATGGGACAGCTACCTTCAGCTCGTGCCAAACCCTCGCGCGCATTTCTTCGTAGTGGGGTAGACTTTGCTGGACCTATCCAAGTACGTACAGCAAAAGGTCGTGGATACAAATCGTATAAAGGGTATATATGTTTGTTCGTCTGCATGTCAACGCGTGCAGTTCATATTGAAGCAGTATCTGACCTTACGTCTGAAGGATTTTTGCAGGCTTTTAAAAGGTTTGTAGCGAGAAGGGGCCATTGTCAGGAGGTGTGGAGCGACAATGGCACAAATTTTGTAGGCGCTGCAAAAGAACTGGGTATTCTTTTTAATAAGGAAAAGGGTAGTATTTTATCGGAAATAGCGGAAACTTTAGGGACTAATGGAACGTCCTGGCATTTTATTCCGCCTCATGCGCCCAATTTCGGGGGACTGTGGGAGGCCGGAATAAAATCGGTGAAATATCACCTAAAACGCGTCGTTGGTACTTCTACCCTGACTTACGAGGAACTAGCAACTGTGCTAGCTCAAGTGGAAGCGTGTCTTAATTCCCGGCCGCTGTCTAGATTAGGAACCAATCCTGAAAATATGGAAATTTTGACTCCTGGCCATTTTTTGGTTGGTGAGCCTCTGGTCACGCCACCAGATTTTAATTTTGAACATTGTAACCTGAGCTCTCTAAAAAGATGGCAGTATACTCAACGTATGCTGCAAACATTCTGGCGAAAGTGGTCTCAGGAATATCTGAGACAATTTATTTTTAAGGTACAACACCTGTAATACTATATGCTGTTTAGCATTTGCAAGTAGTGATGATTATACTGTGATTTATATGTCTAGATTAAGAAAGATTAGATACTTACTTATATGAAAATAAGTAATAGAACAAATAATAAAACAATGTTTTAATGCCATTTACATCCCTGACTGTACTTGTTCACCAAATTTGACATAAAGGTAATAGAAAGCGTAAAATATCAATACTTTGGAGAACAATAGACTTCCAAACTCGACATAACGGGACTCGACATAAAGGGAGTATATCTACAAAACAAAGTAGCTTTCCCTGTCTGTGTCCCTATTATGCTTAGATCTTTAAAACTACGCAACGGATTTTGATGCGGTTTTTTAATAGATAGAGTGATTTAAGAGGAAGGTTTATATGTATAACACCCGTGCGAAGCCGGGGCGGGTCGCTATAGTTATCTATAAAGCTAGAAAAACACAGCTCTGAATTAATGTGATATGAACGTACACTACACTATCTACGGTCAGTAACTTTCGGCGCGTAAATATAAACAAACCTGTTGGTTGTTTAGTTCCCCACAGCGGCACTTAGAGGTCGGTAAGAAGTACTTTAGTTAATGCGGTTTTAAGTGTATTTTTAACCGACTTCAAAAAAAGGAGGAGGTTATCAATTCGTCTGTACTTTTTTTTTATGTTTGTTAGCTCCTAACTTGCGACTGGGTGAACCGATTTTCATGATTCTTTTTTTATTTGAAAGCTAGTGCTTCTCGTGTGGTCCCATTGTCACCATTTCAATATCTGATGATGAATTTCGGAGATATGGAATGGAACTCCTCATAGAATCACAGCAGCAATATCGTAACAAGTGAAATTGCTTTGTTTATACGTGTAGTCGATGACTGACTGAAGGAAAAGGGGGGGGGGGTACGTCAACCCCCTCCTACCAGTTTTTAAAATTAAATATATCGTGTGAGGTATTGTTTGAAAGGGCTTATTGTAAGGATTTCAAACATTAATACCTACCTACACAAGCACTAAAAAGTGAAAAATAAAAAGCTATTTTACAAAAAAAGATAACCGCCTTCAAAAACTACAAAATAAAGATAACTTTAGTTTTGGAAGTCGGTGGCAATACTTACCTACATAACAAAGAACAAAACCAAAGCCGCCGACTTCCAAAACTAAAGTTATTTTTATTTTGTAGTTTTTGAAGGCGGTTATCTTTTTTTGTAAAATAGCTTTTTATTTAGGTACATTTTATTTTCGCAGGCGATAGATTGATTACACATAGGCTTGCCAACCGTCCCACAAGAGCCGGGACGTCCTCACGTCCCGCTTCTAGAGCTTTCAAAGATGCGTCCCGGGAAGAAATAGTGATCTGCTGTCTGCTGCGTTGACCTATAGGATATGAGTCCATTGAACGGCTAAAATAAAAAACTTGATGTAGTAAACCAAATAAACTTTTAGATGTTTATTTATTCATTTATTGTTTATAGTACATCAACAACATATACATTAACACTTTGACCGCCACAGTCATGTATAGATGACAAACCAAAATGTGCCCAGCACGCCACGGTCACGACTACATGACCGACAGATACAACTGAAATTAATTATCTGAGTTTAACAATAATCGATGTCAAAAACTTGCCACAAATGTTGTTCTTTTTTATTTCTCCCTTCTCTCTTCAATTCCATCAATAGAATAGGAGTGTGGTGGTATTGTTTCTAAGAAGGGCCATTAATACGCTGCTTATGAACTACCGCCCCATTTCTCTCCTGAGCCATGTATACAAGTTGTTTTCGAGAGTTATCTCGAATCATCTCGCCCAAAAAGTCGATGACTATCAGCCAACGGAGCAGGCTGGGTTTGGAAAAGGCTACAGCGCCGTAGACCACATACATGCATACATATTTGTCTAAGGGCTAGTGCCGCAGTCTAAATAATTCAGAAAACAGAGAAATATACCTAGCCTCTGTGCCTAGCGTATGTAAAGTACGAGAAAGCCTAGACACCGTTGAGACCTGGGTTATGCTGTATTTACGCAAACAAATGCCTTAGAGAGGTTCCAAACGATTACTTCGCCGTTGACTATTAGAATATGCTCTTCAGTCAATAAGACTACGCTGACGTCACTTTTTAAAGCATTCACCAGTGTGAGTTCTTAGAGTATGCCTTTTGAAATTACTCTTTTCACTAAAACTACGCTGACATATTTCACATTTGTAAGGTTTCTCACCAGTGTGTGTACGAGTATGTGTGTTGAAACTACCCTTTTCACTAAAACTACGCTGACATATTTCACATTTGTAAGGTTTTTCACCAGTGTGTGAACGAGTATGTGTGTTGAAATGACCCTTTTGACTAAAACTACGCTGACATATTTCACATTTGTAAGGTTTTTCACCAGTGTGTGTACGAGTATGTTTTTTTAAAGTACCCTTTTCACTAAAACTATGCTGACATATTTCACATTTGTAAGGTTTCTCACCAGTGTGTGTACGAGTATGCCTGTTGAAATGACCCTTTTCACTAAAACTACGCTGACATATTTCACATTTGTAAGGTTTCTCACCAGTGTGTGAACGAGTATGTGTGTTGAAATAATCCTTTTGACTAAAACTACGCTGACATATTTCACATTTGTAAGGTTTTTCGCCAGTGTGTGTACGAGTATGTCTAGTTAAGTTATTCTTATATCTAAAACTAAGCTGACACATTTCACATTTGTAAGGTTTTTCACCAGTGTGTGTACGAGTATGCCTGTTGAAACTACCCTTTTCACTAAAACTACGCTGACATATTTCACATTTGTAAGGTTTCTCACCAGTGTGTGTACGAGTATGACTTTTTAAAGTACTCTTTTCACTAAAACTACGCTGACATATTTCACATTTGTAAGGTTTATCGTGTTTTCGAATATGATTTCTTAAACGACTCTTACTAGTAAAACTCTGCTGACATATATCACATATGTAACGACGTCCAACGGTGTTCGATAGTACATTCTCCTGTTGCTTGTCTGTTACTGTATCTTCTGGTTGCGATGCTCGTAAGTCAAGTCTCTGTATCCTCACAACGGGCAGCCCTGTGATTATAAATCTGGTATGAACAATGTTTGATGCACATAAATAAAAATGGAGTGTTTAAATGCTTCACACTAAAACCAAAGAGGGTCACAGCAGAGCATACTGTTCTGTGTTTCTGATGACACTGAATAACCTACTCTATCGCTAGTATCATGAAGTACAAAACTGAACAAACATTCACAGTGTGCACATACACACACTCATCTCCCTCTTGGGCATCATAGAACAAACTATAATACTAACACCTAGTTTAATACTTACTGATGATTAAGTTATTAACTACTTACTTATCATCTCCCTGGTTCTTTGCTCCTCAGTAGATATATCTTGATCTTCTACCACTTCTGTTTTAAACTGCATTAAAGGTAATTCATCTGCTGAGTGTTCTTCAGAATATTGTGGTGGTACATCTTCTGATTCAGACTGATGCGGTGCTATACCTTCTACATCTGAATAGCTATTGTGTATATGTTTCAGGTCTAGTTCTGTAAATATAAAAAAAGCACCAAAAGCAATAAGTTTAAAACATTTCTTTCTAATAAATAATTCATAAGTACTTAAATTAACGTCATATAGTATAAATATTAATAATATCAATTTTAAGATTTGTATTATTACATGATCAGCTTAATATTTATCCCAAAAACATACCATCACTTTGATATTCCTCCTTTGGCTCAATAATATAATGTTGTCTCTCACAAACATCTGGTGGTTCTTGTTTGATAATATCACTCTCTTCTTGACATTCAGCATCTATACTTATGAGTTGCACTGGTGTTGTAACATAACCACCGGAAAACTCTAACTGGCCGTGGTTTAGTGAGGGATTTGTCTGTAAAAAGTTGATTATCGGTTAAAGTCAACACATTCATTTCAATTAGACCTTTTACAGGCATTTTTGAACTGTCAAGGAGTCAATTAGAAAGTGGAAGCAACAAGAATATTGTAACCAGGATTTTGTATAAACCAAATTTGGTATTTACAGTTTGGCATCAAACAAAGCCACAACAGGTATGAGTTACAGAGGAATCACTTCCATATTACAAGTTATGAGAATAAATGTATGTCAAAGAATCCCTCGCCTCATGCTCCTCATTCAACATCTGTGCGAACAGTTGTTCCGTTTCCAGACATTTCTTCTGGAATTGCGCGCATTGCTTTATTTTAGTGCAGCAGAAGAAACAAGCGAGCATCGGTCTAGCATCTTCAGTTACGAACTGCAACAAAACTTATCTTATAGGTAGGGTAGGGTGCTTGTGGGTGCATACAATAGTACAGGGGTCGTGGGACTATTTAAAGTTTATTTAGAACACATTATCGTTTAACTGATAACAAGAATATGTACCATTCAGCTCTGTTGGGTGTGTTTTATTACATACGCTATAGCATATAATAGGACATAATTACATTTAGGTACGTAATTTTAATAGTAAGTACTCAAAGTTTGTATAAACTTACGGGAATATCAGTCAGCTTCTCATACAGCTCCTGCAGGCTCTTGTTGACAACTGCATGCATGCGAACATTCTCCACCAAACATATCCTACACATGGACAGCTTTTCCATCATGACAGCCACAATGTGTTATAGTAGGGGAGCCCAAGATGCTAAATTTGGATTTACTCCAGCGTTGTGGGAACCTTTTGGATTGTGAATATTAGATGCTAAAAAGTAAAAATAGTTACAGATAGGACCCTTTCACTGGTGGAGGAAGCGCATAGGTAAATATTTAAAAAAATGAAAAAAAAAAAACACGAACCACTAATCGAGCGTGTCCGATATTAATAGTGTATGCGCCCCACGTGTTTTTAATAACCGAGGAATATTAATCTGCCGGTTTGCATGGTAGGGGTGGCCGTACGAAGGGGCTGAAAATGGTTACAAATGGAAGAAAAAAATATGACATTGAAATACTAGAGCGCGTCAAATTAATATACAGACAGTTCAGCTTGATGTCCTTGTCGTGCTGACCCTTAATCTGACAATTAAGTGCAGGGACTTCTTTAATCTGATGGTTTGAAACGCGCGGCCCTATATACAGGGCTCATATATGGTGGAGGTACTTAACAGGGTGCTAGGTATCCCCCCTTATATTAATCTGCCGCGCTCGAGTAAATCCAGAAATCCCTTCCTGGCCTCCCCAACTATTATTATCTATTTCAAGTTTACAATTTTGAACAACTGACTTTGCTGTTGTTATTGTTTTGACGGCACTGCGGAGCGGTCTGTGCTACCGGCGTAGCAGCTGGTTGTCAAGTAGCTTCATCCTCATATTATAATAAATAATATACTGTACTCTTTGGCTTCATCTCTTCATTGATAACTCTTGTGAAAGAGACATCACAATTCACATTCAGTCAACATCACGTAGGTTCTTCAATTTACTATTGATAAAAACGGATGCGTTTGGCATTGTACCTAGAATACGCCATGCCAAAATTTTGATGTTATGTTACTATTATTATCGTCATGAAGTGTCAACTGTCAACTATGCTTTTCTTTTTGGGATTTTATGACCTGGGGGCTTACTATCACCTCTATAGCAGGGCAGAAGTTGCCCGGATATTGAACTGCCTCGCTATTTTGTACTATGACATCGTTATAGCAGGCCTGTAACAGGCCTGCTAAGTTAACGTTTACAAAACCGTTCACCTTTTTTTTTGTATAGACTTTCGTACTATGACGTGCTATTTGACAGCAGCAAAATGATAATGGAAAGGCTGTAATGTCAAAATTAGCGATTGCTAAAAAGTTACTATGGGACTAGCTTTTTCAACATCGTTTTGCAATCTAAAATGATATTCGTGGCAACATTTTAGGTTTATATATATAATAAGAGTTTTTAAAGTGGATGGTGAGAATTGTAAGCGAATTAAACCAGACTTTTTCATTTTTGCAGCTGTGTAACGAGTACGAAATATGTAAATAATAAAATTGAAGTGTGAAAATCGTATGGAAAAACATACCAACGGCGTTGCATTTGGGAAATAAATAACAATAATGAAGTTAATGACAGGGAATAAGAATCAATTAATATAGGTAAGAAGATATAACTTAAAATCATCAATGGTAACCAAAACCTATGAAAATACGTAATGTAAGTATACGTATACTCAATTAATATTTGTATTTTACAGGCCTATCAAAAGATTTAGTCCCCCGTTTGTGCGAGGGTTTTGAACCTATAATGAAAATAATAAATCCTCCAAAGGCTTAGTGATCTAAGCAGAGACTAAGGTGAGTGTTATCAATTCATCAGATTTTCTATTGTGGAGCATAACTACACTAGTGTGTTTTTTGTGTATGTTCCTTGCTATTAAACATAATTTGCTGTGTATTAAAGTGACAATGAAAAACATAAGCAAGTAATCTTTTAATCCATTTATTTCAGGAGATTCTCGGTATTGACTCAGAAACACAATAATGACATCAATTTTATTTGGAATGCAGAACCAGTCTCCAGAAGCCTTTTACACTGGGAAGCATAACAAGACCCAAAACATTATTGAGAGGACCATTGATGTACTAAAGGCTCGATTGAGATGTTGATTAGCCCATCAAGTGCTACATTTCCAATCACAAATGTTTTGCAAATGCATGTGTTTCTACACAACATAATGTAACACAGTAAATTTATGAAAATAAAACAATGACCGCATCTAGTTTAAAAAAATGTGTTTAATTTTTACCTGTTTACAAATTAAATTATTATCATTTATCACATGATACTTTCTTATGACTGACTGAAACATATATACATATAAGTAGAAACCCATATTATCCATATTCATATTCATTTATTGCATACCATTTGTTTATAAAGATGTTACATAATGCTTAAAGCTAAAGTACATCCATATAAATGCAATGAAAGTTTACAAGAACAAAAACTGGTAACAGAGATGACTGCCTGCAGTAGCCATAAATTCATATGGTGTACTTTGTTGGTTTCTAATATGCAGGTATATGTATATAAAAACACATCATGAGTATTATTCTTTATTTTAATTTTCATCCTAAATACATAGGTATGTATAATGATTAATTAGTTAGGCTCTCCACTGGATGGAATTACTAGATACTTAAATTGTTTTTCAGTTCATTAGATTAGGAGATGTCAAGAATACTGGGGCTCCGTTGCATTCCTGTAAAAAGGTTATGTTTCTTGGATTATAGGCATTGCGGTTCTTGTATTTCGATATTTCAATGAATTCCTTTACTATAAATGTACCCAGTTATAAATTGTGTGTATTTTTGTAGGAAGAACACAACAAAATACTTTTTTACAATAATTGTGACTGCGGAAACAAAATTTACCAAAAGCACTCTATACCACAATAAATAAAGTACTTCTTATCGACTTTAATGTCTAGTAGGGCTTTGAACATTATATTTACTTTTGTAAAAGGCTGTGAAAATCATTAAATTAATCAAGTGAAATGTTTGTTTATGTTTACGCGCTGACAGTTGATGAACGTAGGTACGTTCTGAATATCACATTGTATCTTTAATTGTTAAAAAGGATTTTTTAAAGTGAAACTTGTGCTTTTTAGAGCTTTTAGATAATAAATCATGGTAAGTTGTAATACATAATCTTAGTTATAACGTGTACTTATCTAAGAAATTAAAGTTATTATCATTAAAAAAAAACCGGTAATGTGTTAGAAAATTATATCGTAGTTTTTGAACGTTGTTTAGTCACAACACTAAGACTTCATCTTCATCATCAAAGCAGGCAGAGACAAGCATTGCCGTTCAATAATCGTTCACCTTTAATACGGTCATGGTACGATTTTTAGCGATTCCTAAGCAGGCCTGCTTTTGAATGGAAGTTGACTGACAGGCATTTGAACGTTTTCTTAAAAGGTGATAGTAAGCCCCCTGTACGTAGTTAGTCGTTGGAACTGCACTCCAACTGCACTATCGGCTAGCAGTTTCATTGCAGTCGTGGTAACTGCATTAAAACTGCAATTTAGCAGTCGGAGTGCAGTTGAAATGCAGTCCGTCTGCCAAGAGCCTTAGCAATTTGCATAGTTAATTGACCTAAAGGTCCAGTTACCAGGAGGCTTATTCGCTAATTTTGACAGATGAAAGTGATCAACACTGAAGTGATAATCACCGAGCTCAGTGACCAACCGAACATTCCGGTGTTTTGGTATTCAGTATCGCTTCTATGTCACGTGATCGTTCAGTGAATAACGAAAACTAGCGGTGCTTATCGACTTGAAATTGTTACCACACTAGCTATTACCCGACTTATTTGATATCCTTGGCAACACGAAATAAAATAACGACATCAATAGCTTTTTAATTTTTGCGGTTTATACGTTCGCCACTTGAGTTGTCAAGAATGTCGAGTGCCAAAGTTATTCCTTGAAAAACATAAATCATCCCTAATCCACTTAAACGCTGGGATTTTGGAAATAATGTTTTGAAGTGCTTGTGTTTTTAAATTGTTAACTATTTAAACCATGCCCCAAATTCAGTCTTGTTGGTTGCAACGTACAGTTTGTTTGTTTTTGTACGAGTATTTCGTATATCCAATAAGTAAGGTGAGTTAAAGTTTTAGATAAATTGAAAGTTTACTTAGAAATTCATGTATTTGCTTGCATTTCGAACTATAATATTGGTGTAGTTATTACTAGAAGATACGTTTTTGAAATTTGTGTAGCGTTTGTATGTATAATTTAACGATTTCATTAAATTTTAGAATGCCGGCTAGCAGACGTGTCTCCCAAAGGCAGCTTGAGGTGTTGTTGGATTTTGCAGAGGCCAATAAAGACATCGCCTTAGGGCGATGTACGCGAGGGCCTCAGGCAAGCCAAACAACTCAGCGAGCCTGGGAGACCATAGCTAATAAGCTAAATTCTGTGGCAGACGGAGTCACTAAAACTCCCGAACAGTGGCGTAGAGTAAGTTTTGTTTTAGAATCTTCTTATGAACCTTAAAAGTTATTGTTCCTCTCAATCACCAATACGATATTTTTACAGTACTGGGTGGAGTTAAAAGCAAAGACCAAGGCAAAGGGTGCAGATATTCGGCGCAACGCCTCAAGAACAGGCGGAGGGCCTAATAAGCTGACACCCTTAAATGAGTTGGAAGAGAGGATCTTACAACTCATAGGTCGTGTATGCGTGGAGGGTTTGCCTGGAGTGCAGATACCATTTCCCGTAAGTTACACTATCTAACCATACTTCTTATAATGTAAAGTAAAATGGTATTGAAGACATTTCCAATGTGTTTAAAGCTAATATTCAAAATATGTACATATGTTTAAATGCTTATTTGTATCTCATTCACAATGAAACTATCAATAGTTTCATCATGAATGAGATATAAGTACAGACTGTAATCTATTGTTAGATAAAAATACACATCTAAAGTGACTTTTATTTACAAAATTAATAAATATCTTGTGTTTATGTTTATGAATATATTTGCTTCTTTACAGATACCCTCTGAAACCACTTCAATACCTCCACCTCAGCCAAGCACATCCCAAACCATCAACCCTTCAGCTTCCCAGGCCTCTCGTTCTACTTCCCAAATGGAACAAACCTCTACTCCTTCTACTTCCCAAATGTAGGTAGAGTGGTTGGAAGATGAAGATTTCCCATCAGAAATGTTATCACTTCCAATTTCCCACACTGGTACATCTGCACCTATACCACCACCACCACCCCCACCCTCACCACCACCACCCCCACCACCACCACCCCCACCCTCACCACCACTACAGTCTTCGCATACACGACCTCAGCCTCAGTCTTCGACTCCACCTCAGTCTCTACGTCGAATACGGACTCCGTCGCCAGAGCAACCACGGCATCCTCGTGCAGATATTAGCCAGTCTTCGCCACGACGCCATAGCCGACAACGCCGTAAGTTAACTTTTCATGTTTTGTAATCTCAAGGTGAAGCAACAATAGATCATCTTTATAAATGATTGAAATTGAAATCCTGCATCATCATGTCTATCAGACAGGCTAATCTCAAAAAATATGATAAAATATGTTAGTCAATATTACACAATATTATTGAGTTATAGATAAAAATAAATCATGAAGGATATTCTTTAAAAGTAAAATATTTCATGCAAATTGGTTGAACTATAATGATGAAAACAAAAGAAGTATGTTTAGTGTGCTACCATGTCAGACTGGGTATTTTAGTTAGTTTTTAAAATTAGTTATTATTTTTTCAGTCATACGCAATCGTGATGTACCTCAATGGGCTCGCAGCTTAGAAGAGAGGAGAATAGCTGTTGAGGAGAAGCATACGAGAGTGCTTGAGGCATTTTCAGCTATAGTGGACAGAAGACTGGCTAATATCGAAGACTGTTTAAGAGAAATAATAGAAAGTAAAAAATAGAAAGTAGAAATAAATAGGTATTTAGTATCAATTTTGTGTTTTATTACGTCATGCTCCCTAGCGGAACCACCTTTGCTGTAACAAGTGTAAGTTACATGAACAATTCTATGAAATGTCTATAAAATTCTAGTCTTATTAAAAAAAAAGTCTATATCTCTAGTTTCGACGTAAACTTTTATTTAAAGTGGTTGCGCTGCGGAGTATTCTTCTCGGCGAAAACACCATCTTCTTTATTTGATGCAATCCACTAATGTGTAATAATTTCCCTCTTAGATTGGAAAAAAAAGAGCTTTCAAAGAAAAATTTCTCTTTATTCATGTGGTCAAATTTTATTCCCTACCACCCATTCAGGGACTTTTTAACTAACGAGAAGAATGGGCGCAAGAAACTCGTCAGCTTTATCAGAAGTTTACAATTTACAAGATATATTATTGTTACCATACATGTCAATAACATAAAAAAAACTTTATTACAAAACAAAATAATTATATAATATTAAGAACTATCGTCCTACCCACAATCTATGCACTAAATTGTCTCTTGCCCTATCAACATTGGCTGGAACTGCAACAACAGGCTGGCGTTGCCGGTCATTATCTCTCTCAGCAAGTGGCAGTTCGGGCTGTGGGGTTCTTGAAGCATTGGCTATGTTATGCAATACTACACATGCATTCACTATTTTCCCACTCATCACTGGATTATAATGAAGCACCCTGTGTGCTAACAAACATCGCCAACGTGCTTTTAGAACCCCAATACACCTCTCAACTGTATTTCGAACTTGACAGTGCAGATTGGTGTAATACTCTTCAGGTGTCCCAGCAGCGGCTCCAAGAATAGGTGTCATCATGTATGGGCGCTGAGCATATCCAGAATCACCTGTAAATAAGCAAAGTTATATGATTTAATACCAACTTTTTTATGTCCACCAATCCCTTTGAAGCTTTCAAAAGGGAGCAGAGTACAATCAGTATTTTATTGCATTGGATTATAACTAAATCTTGGTCAAATTCACCTAGTAACCAGCAGTGTTCACCATTATTGTGCAGTTCTTCCATGTATTCTTTTATAGGTGATTGATTCCATACAAATGAATCATGTGCTGCCCCACCAAATGATGCATCAACATGTAAAATGTTTAAATCTGTATCACAAATCTGAAAAAAATTAGTTTATCAGAGTAACATATTGTCATATAACACACATACAGCATACAACTCATAGAGCCTGCATACTATATTGATTAGCTTATTCTAGGGAGTATGATATTGAATTGAACTAGTGTATTTTGTAAGCGCATATTATGGTGTTTCGTATCTATCTTCTCGCATCTCATAAGGATGTTTATTGCTAATTATGTAGTAATAAGATACAAGAATGATAGTTATATTGGTGTATATGTATAATCAAAGATCTATGCAATTAATTGTAAGGAATACTTACTATTAAGACATTTAATGAATGATAACTTTTCCTATTAAAGAAAGTTTCTTCATGCTCCACTGGCCGTATCAATGCAACATGAGTACCATCTATGCACCCAATTGTTCCAGGAAATCCAAATTTTTCCATAAATCTGAAAAGTAAAATTATTAAAATATTTATCATTGATATTACATAAAACAACAGCGAGCCACAAATATAAGACTGAGATTCAATCAATACTTATACTTGAACTAGCCGTTACCCGCGACTTCATACGCGTGAGGTTCGCGATTTGATTAATTGGGATTTTTATGCCAAAAGGTTCCTAATTAAATTTTATGTATATGTTTATCGGTATTTCTTAACCAAATAAAATTTTTCTTTTTTATTCGAAAGAGCTTACTTTTAGTGTGATTGCATATTCATTTGTGAATAGAACTTTGGAGATAGAGTAGAAGTATGTATATTTAAGTAATCAAGTAACCGTCAAGTAAGCTATCCATAACTTATCAGACAGAGGTAAAATTGGCCCTAAGTATCATTAATGTTATCTTAGTTTTTGTTTTCAAGCATTGAAACAAAACAATTAAATGTATTTACTATTCATTTGTTTTCTGCATTACCCAAAGACCTATGACATTAAATTTGCCATGTTTACTATAAAAGTAAATTATCAGTAAAAAACAAATGTTGTACCTTTCCATTATGTTTTCCCTTTCTTCACGTGTGGAAGGAAATTTTATGTGAGTCCTCAAGATTTCTGGATTATTTAGGGCTTTGGTGACCTCATGCAAGCACCTACTGAATGTAGGTTGGGACATGTTAAATAAATAAGATGACCCAACGCTTTTTTGATAGGATCCTTGGGCGTAAAATGACACAGCAGCTAACACCTAAAACAAAATCAACCAATCAGTTTGATCATGATCATATAAAAATGAAATAAAATATTTTAGTTGACATTGCATTTTTGAAAATGTTTGTCAAATTGGGCACAGAATTTCGTTTTTACAGGGCCTTGAGTGGCAAGAATGCACTTATTGTCATCCTCTTATACCTATAACGTACCTACTTTGAGATTAGGGGGCACTCCAGTATTTCGCCGTCGTTGTGTCATATACGGACGAAGCTCCTCAGCTAAGCAGTTAAACGAATCTTTGGACAAGCGAAAGTGTGCCTCAAATTCTTTGTCCGGCAAATTCATGTAGTCGGTCAAAGCACGCCTTGCCCGACGTTCTCTGCGCAAGACATTCATTTGCCTTTGCTCTTCAGCAAGTCCCAATAGATATGCGCGTGCCATACCTAAAATTAGCAAATTAATATAATTAGACTAATGTGATATAAATATTTATTAATGACTTACTCTTGTTTTATCGCTTGTTTAAGATATTACATATTATAAATTTATTTGATACGGATTCCCAATGACATCATAACAAATTCCAATAAGATTAATTCCCTACCCTTTTTCTATAATAAACAAAGGCAATTTATTTCACTTCACTTTATATTCAACAATCGTATTAAAAATATACTTACTAAATTAGCGAGGTAGCTCCAAGTTATGTTATGTATCACAAACAGTCAAACACAATAAATTATAATGGATAAAGTTAGAGTGATAATCACTGATCGCCTATAAATAACTGCTATCGAACAGTGATTTCCACTTCAATTTTGACAACTTGAGTGATCCACAGTTAAGCGTCAAAAGGATATACACCGAGCTTACTGAATACCAAAATACTGTTATCGATAGGCATTCAGTGACTATCGACCTATCAAAGTGATAATCACTGAACCACACGCCATCTTGAAATTTTACGGTTCTTCACCGAAGTTAGGGAATACGAAATGTCAGTTTTGACAGTTGAAAATTGGAAACTATAATCGGTGATCATCATTCTCAACTGTCATTAGAGTTAGCGAATAAGCCCGCAGGTCATAAAATCCCAAAAAGAAAAGCATAGTTGACAGTTGACACTTCATGACGGTAATAATAACTAAGAATAATAATAACATCAAAATTTTGGCATGGCATATTCTAGGTACAATGCCAAACGCATCCGTTTTTATCAATAGTAAATTGAAGAACCTACGTGATGTTGACTGAATGTGAATTGTGATGTCTCTTCCACAAGAGTTATCAATGAAGAGATGAAGCCAAAGAGTAGGTACAATATATTATTATAATATGAGGATGAAGCTACTTGACAACCAGCTGCTACGCCGGTAGCGCAGACCGCTCCGCAGTGCCGTCAAAACAATAACAACAGCAAAGTCAGTTGTTCAAAATTGTAAACTTGAAATAGATAATAACACATTGTGGCTGTCATGATGGAAAAGCTGTCCATGTGTAGGATATGTTTGGTGGAGAATGTTCGCATGCATGCAGTTGTCAACAAGAGCCTGCAGGAGCTGTATGAGAAGCTGACTGATATTCCCGTAAGTTTATACAAACTTTGAGTACCTACTTACTATTAAAATTACGTACCTAAATGTAATTAAGTCCTATTATATGCTATGCGGATGTAATAAAACACACCCAACAGAGCTGAATGGTACATATTCTTGTTATCAGTTAAACGATAATGTGTTCTAAATAAACTTTAAATAGTCCCACGACCCCTGTACTATTGTATGCACCCACAAGCACCCTACCCTACCTATAAGATAAGTTTTGTTGCAGTTCATAACTGAAGATGCTAGACCGATGCTCGCTTGTTTCTTCTGCTGCACTAAAATAAAGCAATGCGCGCAATTCCAGAAGAAATGTCTGGAAACGGAACAACTGTTCGCACAGATGTTGAATGAGGAGCATGAGGCGAGGGATTCTTTAACATATATTTATTCTCATAACTTGTAATATGGAAGTGATTCCTCTGTAACTCATACCTGTAGTGGCTTTATTTGATGCCAAACTGTAAATACCAAAGGATAGTGGGCACAAAAGTATGGACGGCACACCCAAGTCCGCCACAGCTTAGACTACTTTTGTTTGGAAGGTATCACAGCCATGTACCTCTGTGCCAATGCGCATCAAATTCTATCCCGGGGTTCTCTTTTTATTTTAAGTCGAATGGGTTTAACTTACTAAGCATTATTGAAACAAGCATACCATTGTTTAAATGGCAATTTAACATAATATAAACTCAGTAATTGCGTTATAAACTAAAAACAGCAATTAAACAGTGTTTAACCCTTAACTGTCGTGGTGAAAAATAGTAACGTTTCTACAGTCAAGGGTCCAGTGGACCTACATATGTTACAATAATGATTAAAGTAAAAGAATGTTGTTTTTTTAATAAACTTAGAAAAATAAAACATTATTCTAAGTAACTTTCTAACATTCAATGTCAACAGTAGTATGGACGGCACACCCAAGTCCGCCACAGCTTAGACTACTTTTGTTTGGAAGGTATCACAGCCATGTGCCTCTGTGCCAATGCGCATCAAATTCTATCCCGGGGTTCTCTTTTTATTTTAAGTCGAATGGGTTTAACTTACTAAGCATTATTGAAACAAGCATACCATTGTTTAAATTGCAATTTAACATAATATAAACTCAGTAATTGCGTTATAAACTAAAAACAGCAATTAAACAGTGTTTAACCCTTAACTGTCGTGGTGAAAAATAGTAACGTTTCTACAGTCAAGGGTCCAGTGGACCTACATATGTTACAATAATGATTAAAGTAAAAGAATGTTGTTTTTTTTGTTTTTTTAATAAACTTAGAAAAATAAAACATTATTCTAAGTAACTTTCTTACATTCAATGTCAACAGTAGTATGGACGGCACACCCAAGTCCGCCACAGCTTAGACTACTTTTGTTTGGAAGGTATCACAGCCATGTGCCTCTGTGCCAATGCGCATCAAATTCTATCCCGAGGTTCTCTTTTTATTTTAAGTCGAATGGGTTTAACTTACTAAGCATTATTGAAACAAGCATACCATTGTTTAAATTGCAATTTAACATAATATAAACTCAGTAATTGTGTTATAAACTAAAAACAGCAATTAAACAGTGTTTAACCCTTAACTGTCGTGGTGAAAAATAGTAACGTTTCTACAGTCAAGGGTCCAGTGGACCTACATATGTTACAATAATGATTAAAGTAAAAGAATGTTGTTAATTTTGTTTTTTTAATAAACTTAGAAAAATAAAACATTATTCTAAGTAACTTTCTTACATTCAATGTCAACAGTAGTATGGACGGCACACCCAAGTCCGCCACAGCTTAGACTACTTTTGTTTGGAAGGTATCACAGCCATGTGCCTCTGTGCCAATGCGCATCAAATTCTATCCCGGGGTTCTCTTTTTATTTTAAGTCGAATGGGTTTAACTTACTTACTAAGCATTATTGAAACAAGCATACCATTGTTTAAATTGCAATTTAACATAATATAAACTCAGTAATTGCGTTATAAACTAAAAACAGCAATTAAACAGTGTTTAACCCTTAACTGTCGTGGTGAAAAATAGTAACGTTTCTACAGTCAAGGGTCCAGTGGACCTACATAAATGTTACAATAATGATTAAAGTAAAAGAATGTTGTTTTTTTTGTTTTTTTAATAAACTTAGAAAAATAAAACATTTTTCTAAGTAACTTTTTTACATTCAATGTCAACAGTAGGCACTATATTTCTATTTCTTAATTCTTATTTTACCTTACACAAAACAGTATTTATTAACATAACATCACGCCTGCAATTCCCGAAGGGTTAGGCAGAAGTGTACCCATTACACCCACATTAATCTTAAACATGAACTTAAAAAGCACATATAATTATATGAATTGTGAAAGTCACATTGGTACTTGCCCGGATTCGAACCCACAACCCCCTGCATCAACCTCAACCACTGGGCTATCACGACACCATATTTCCACTATCAACTAACAACCGCGAAATCATGAAAAATAAATCAGATGCTCCATAGACATTTTGCTGCTAACAATTAAAATTGTGCAAACATTAAAACTTAAATAAAATAGAGTTGTGTCACCAACCCTGTTACCACAGTGGCCACCAGCTATTTTGCAAAAATCCCCTTACAGGTACAGCTTGAGGTTAGCTGTCAATACATAGTACGAATTAAAAACGAATTAAACCATTGGAGGTGTCACACCACCAACTTCCAAACTCCGGGCTGCTACTGATAAATTCGAAATTGAAAACCTAATAATACTTTTTGCCCGACCTGGGAGTCGAACCCAGGACCCCAAGCTCAGCAGTTGTGCTTGCGACCACGAGAACAAGGCGGCAGTTAAAACGAGGCTCGCATTGCCATTATAATATTAAGTAACGGTGATACTAGTAAAAATATTTTAGTTTTTTATTAATATCTTTTAACCTCCGGGATATTTTTTTAAGCGTCTTAACTAAAAATGCTTAGTTTTGATAGGTCTTTCGATTCATATATAATTAATGGCTGGCGGAGCTGGGTGTCTTTTGCCCACTGTCTTTTGGTTTATACAAAATCCTGGTTACAATATTCTTGTTGCTTCCACTTTCTAGACTCCTTGACAGTTCAAAAATGCCTGTAAAAGGTCTAATTGAAATAAATGTGTTGACTTTTACCTATAATCAACTTTTTACAGCCAAATCCCTCACTAAACCATGGCCAGTTAGAGTTTTCCGGTGGTTATGTTACAACACCAGTGGAACTCATAAGTATAGATGCTGAATGTCAAGAAGAGAGTGATATTATTAAACAAGAACCACCAGATGTTTGTGAGAGACAACATTATATTATTGAGCCAAAGGAGGAATATCAAAGTGATGGTATGTTTTTGGGATAAATATTAAGCTGATCATGTAATGATACAAATCTTAAAATTGATATTATTAATATTTATACTATATGACGTGAATTTAAGTATGAATTATTTATTAGAAAGAAATGTTTTAAACTTATTGCTTTTGGTGCTTTTTTTATATTTACAGAACTAGACCTGAAACATATACACAATAGCTATTCAGATGTAGAAGGTATAGCACCGCATCAGTCTGAATCAGAAGATGTACCACCACAATATTCTGAAGAAGACTCAGCAGATGAATTACCTATAATGGAGGTTAAAACAGAAGTGGTAGAAGATCAAGATATATCTACTGAGGAGCAAAGAACCAGGGAGATGATAAGTAAGTAGATAATAACTTAATCATCAGTAAGTATTAAACTAGGTGTTAGTATTATAGTTTGTTCTATGATGCCCAAGAGGGAGACGAGTGTGTGTGTCTGCGCACTGTGAATGTTTGTTCAGTTTTGTACTTCATGATGCTAGTGATAAGGTAGATTGTTCAGTGTCATCAGAAACACAACAGTGTGCTCTGCTGTGACCCTCTTTGGTTCTAGTGTGAAGCATTTGAACACTCCATTTTTATTTATGTGCATCCAACATTGTTCATACCAGATTTATAATCACAGGGCTGCCTGATGTGACGATACAGAGACTTGACTTACGAGCATCGCAACCAGAAGATACAGTAACAGACAAGCAACAGGAGAATGTAATTCGTGGTCGTGGTGTACGAGAATGTAGAATAAGGGAACAAAAAACATCGAATATTATTAAAGCAGGCCGCAGACGTCCGGTTTCCGAATCAGGTTTCCGGACGACGAACTCGTCGACGAAACTAGTATGGTCCCCAGTGGATTTTCAACTTTATGCTGTAGATCACAACGTTGTAAATCTATTAAAGACAAACTGTTTCGGAACTCGTCGTAGAGACAGTTTGTCGTTAATGGATTTTTGGTCTAGAGCATAAAGTTCAAAATCCACTGGGGACCATACTAGTTTCGTCGACGAGTCAGGGACTGAATACCGATATAATTTTCGTATCGATACCAAAATATCGATATAAGTACTGATATTTGGGTATACATTTATCGATATTGATACCGGTATTTTTATTCAGTACAATAATATCGATACTTTTATACACCTTTATCGGTATCGATACCGATACTAAAATACCGATATATTACTGGTAAAATTTTTAACAACGGCGGCCGCGTCATCTTTGTGATTCACGCCATCCGCCTCCCGGCCCCCGCACCCCCCAGTAACGGACGCGCGTGTGATAATACGTTAATCTAAGTTTATTGTGAATTTGTGATTGGTGTATCAAGATGACTGATTTGTATTTCATACCTTTACTGCCTTATTACAAGACTATAAGTTTAAGTTTAGACCAAGTTTAAATCACCGAGGCAATTTTTGTATTACAAACTTTATCTTTATCGATATAGTTCGAAATTCGAAAACTGGCTCGAAGATTTAAAGCTGGTTTAAGCGAAGACTTTGTTTTATAATAAGCCCTCTAAGGTGGAAGCTCCACGGTAGCCCGCGAAATTCAAATTTTCTTACGTTTTTTGCAATTTGCAAAATTGCAAGTAGGTATTAGGTTTAATGTTGATTAAAGTATGATTCGCGGACGTAAGAAGTGTGTATTTTTAGAATTATAACTATTCAAGTCAGCAATAAAACTATAGGGTCAGGTAACTCGAAAGAATGACTTTTTATGAAATCTTGACATTTTAGGATTATACCGACTTATGGAGTTAATATACTGATTTTAATGGTTATAATTCTGAAACAACATACTTCTTACGCCCGCGAATCATACTTTATTCAACATTAAACCTAATACTGACTTGCAAATTGCAAAAAACGTAAGAAAATTTGAACTTCGCGGGCTCATTGGTCTGAGTTCGCGGGCTACCGTGGAGCTTCCACCTTAAAGTTTAATAGTTTACGTTTGTCTTATGAATGACAAATATGGTAAAAGATTACTTTAAAAAAAAAACAAATATTTTGTTTCTGATTATGCTTTATTTATTTTTTATTACAAGCTTATGGGAGTTATGGGCTGATTGTAATTTTTCATAATTGATTATTACCCACATGTTGAGAATAACATGGTTTTTTTTTGTGTGGGTGATTGTAATTTTTCATAAATGGAGGGCTATTAAGGGGGGCAAATTTTTCATTATTTTTACGATAGGACGCACAGTTTTCGAGATATATGCTTTATAGAAGAAAAAAAGAAATACGGTTTTTGCACTCAAAGTCAAGAGGTCGGTAGTATTAGGGCACTGGAATTCCAAAAACACTACCAAGGTCCAAACCAAAGTCTACCTACTCGTCAAGACAAATCAAACGAGCCCAAACTCGACGGGGTTGTGTCGTTTTATTACTGAGTTCCTATGGCCACCTTCCAGCTCCATCATCAGATCAGCCCCATGTCATAATAATAATAAAATGTTCCCCGATAAAGACATGGTTGCAAAATTTCAGCTCAATCGAAACTCGGGAAGTGGATCTTTAGCTTTCAAGTTGTGATGACAAACACACAAGTGAAACTAAATAAAAGCTTGTAATAAAATAAAAAGACACTACTAAAACTGCATAATACCTACATACACCTAAAACTTATTTTATATCATTACTCTTTTTTTTTATGTGACTTATGGGAGAATTGAAGTAGCTGGTATCATTATTCACGCACACAGAGACATAGACAGACAGTGTAAAACACCGTCTGCACGCACACAGGCTTGAAATTGTTGGCTCGTTTTTTTTGTTTTGATTGTAGGGCGACGCTAAATCTAGACATTATATAATCTAAGCTATAAACATTATTTTGCTTATTACGCCCCATTACATCAATCACAGTACCTACAGAAAAACTAGATTAAAAAAAAAAGTACAAAGAACAATAAGCAGGCACGGCTCACGCGCTGCTTTCGATTAAATGCAAAGAGCAGTAGGTATAAATTAAAGAAATGTCCGCAGCTCACTGCACTGTTGCCGTTCCGATTCGCGCACCGTCCGCCACTGCGGCGCGGCGCCCGGAGGTAGCGGTGGCGATACCTATGATATGCGATCTGGCAACGTCGCGACGTTGCGAGTACTTGCGAGTCAAGTTGCGGCCCGATATCAGTACTGAGTATCGATATAAGTATCGATATTTTTTTACCGATATTCAAAGAACTGATACAAAATACCGATATTTATCCCTGTTATCGATACCATTATCGGTATTTTCTCAAAAATATCGATATTTTTGAAGTATCGATATCGGTCTCTGCGACGAGTTCGTCGTCGAGTCTTTTAGAGAATAGCATAGCTGGAGGCGTGTATGTACATACACATTACACACACATGCATAAATTACACATACTTACATTCATTTGTTTTTTACGTGTGTGTGTAATTTATGTATGTGTGTGTATGTACATACACGCCTCCTGATTCGGAAATCCGATCCGAAAACCGGATGTTTGCACCCAGCCTTAATTAATCATATCTTTGGTACTACTTGGTCTTTTTAATTAGTATTTTTATTCTGAATGGTCATTAGTTCTACCATGATCCATTTCAAGATTATCCATTCATTACCGGGCACCCTGTATAGTACTAGTTGACCCGCCACGACTTCGTTCGCGTCGTATCCTACCCCTATACCCCTATCCTACCGATACCCCACCCATACCTTACTCTACCCCTACCCTACCCAAACCCTACACCAACCCTTACCCTATACCACCCCTATCCTACCCTACCAATACCCTACCCCTACCCCTATCCTACCGATACCCTACCCATACCTTACTCTACCTACCTACCTTCTTTCTCACCGTTTAAACCTTCGCTGGACTACGACAAACATTTCAAAACCAAAATCAGCTAAATCGGCCCAGCCGTTCTCGAGTTTTAGCGACTCTAACGAACAGCAATTGATTTTTATATACAGTGGGTGGCTAAATTATCCGGGACAGTGCAATAATTTGTTTAAGTTTGATTAAATTTTTCAGGGAAATGGTTTGTCTTAGGCGCCACGGGTATTTTTTATTTAAAGGCTATATTAATTGAGATAATAAAAACATTCAGTCTATAGGCGAAACTATTTATTTTTGGAAAAAAAAAAATTATGCGTTATTTGGTAAAAAGCGATTTTTTTCTCAAATTTTCATGACGCCGCCCTTTGCTGTAATGACAGCTTCTATTCGACGTGACATGCTCTATTTTGGCATTCTTTTAAAGATTTTCAATATGATGCCACTCTAGTAACAACAGAGAGCTACAATCAGCTGGTGCTTGGTGGTGGCCATTTTCTTAGCGATGACCCCTTTAGTGAGGCTTAGATTTTCTCTATTGGGTTCATGCCTGTTGAATAATCTGGCTAGGGCAAAACATTAATATTTTTTTAGCCTAAAATACAGTAACGCTCCCGGCTTCATGGTAAGGTGCAGAATCGTTCATAAAAATGTACTTTTTGTCACCAGGGATCATAACGGCCTCTGTGGGGCGTGGTGTCTTGATTGGCCGACGACCTATCAAGTTCTCTTCGGCCAACTGCGCTTGTACTGTCCTTTCGAAAACTCTTTTTCCCTCATCGTTCATCATCGTAGTAAGACGGGCAACACTTGTTTTGCGAGTTTTGAAGCAGATATCCCTGATTTTTCGATTTGTAAGAAGAGTGGTGATCCTTTTTCTGCTACATTTTTGCACACGGCCTGCTTCCAGAGATTTGTTCTGCTCAGTTTACATTTTTATTAGGATAACTACAAACCTTAAAACACCTGCAATAGTTGCTATACCTCTCTGGCCATATGTAGAGTGCAGTAATAATGTTTGTATTTCTCAATTTTTTCTTGAAGGCGTGTCTAAAGCCTTGCCTATACTAGAAATAGCGTAATTTTGAGGTTTTCCATGTTATAACTTTAACAAAATTTAAATTTAAATGTTACGATTAAAAATAATACCGCTATACGAAACACTACTCGCGTTCTGACTAGTTTTAGCTGAAATGAACTTGCAATGTCAATCTGAAAATATTTTTTTACACCGATACAATAAGAGTAATTTTCAACAAATATCAACTAAATGAGAAAGTAACGTCCTTTTTTTAAAATAGTACTAGCTCCACAATTGTTTCACATCTATACTTAATATTATAAAACTGCAGTGTTTGTTTGTTTGAACGCGCTAATCTCTGGAACTACTGGTCCGATTTGAAAAATTCTTTCAGTGTTAGATAGATTAGTTATCGAGGAAGGCTGTAGGCTATATATACCATCACGCTACGACCTACAGGAGCGGAGCAGTAACCAAAGACGCGGGTGTAACCGCGGCGGACAGCTAGTCAAAACATAATATTAATACCAGTAATAACATCAAATAAAAAAAACTCCATATAAATCTATTAATTTGTTTAAAAATAATGTTTAAACTAGAAATTACATTTCTATGAGTTTTGTCCCTAATAATTTGGCCACCCATGGTATATATATAGATAGGTTACTTTAATTTAAGTATGAATTGTTTATTGATCAAGAAATGTTTTTACTTTTGGCGCTTTTTCTATATTTACAGAACTAGAACTGAAACATCTTCGCAATAGCTATTCAGATGTAGAAGGTATACCACTGCAACATGCTGAATTAGAAGATATACCACCACAATATTCTGAAGAAGACTCAGCAGATGAATTACCTATAATGGAGGTTAAAACAGAAGTGGTAGAAGATCAAGATATATCTACTGAGGAGCAAAGAACCAGGGAGATGATAAGTAAGTAGTTAATAACTTAATCATCAGTAAGTATTAAACTAGGTGTTAGTATTATAGTTTGTTCTATGATGCCCAAGAGGGAGATAAGTGTGTGTATGTGCACACTGTGAATGTTTGTTCAGTTTTGTACTTCATGATACTAGCGATAGAGTAGGTTATTCAGTGTCATCAGAAACACAGAACAGTGTGCTCTGCTGTGACCCTCTTTGGTTTTAGTGTGAAGCATTTAAACACTCCATTTTTATTTATGTGCATCAAACATTGTTCATACCAGATTTATAATCACAGGGCTGCCCGTTGTGAGGATACAGAGACTTGACTTACGAGCATCGCAACCAGAAGATACAGTAACAGACAAGCAACAGGAGAATGTACTATCGAACACCGTTGGACGTCATTACATATGTGATATATGTCAGCAGAGTTTTACTAGTAAGAGTCGTTTAAGAAATCATATTCGAAAACACGATAAACCTTACAAATGTGAAATATGTCAGCGTAGGTTTAGTAGAAAGGATAATTTAAAAAGTCATACTCGTACACACATTGGTGAGAAACCTTACAAATGTGAAATGTGTCAGCTTAGTTTTAGACATAAGAATAGTTTAACTAATCATATTCATACGCACACTGGTGAAAAACCTTACAAATGTGAAATATGTCAGCGTAGTTTTAGTGAAAAGGGTCATTTCAACAGGCATACTAGTACACACACTGGTGAGAAACCTTACAAATGTGAAATATGTCAGCGTAGTTTTAGTGAAAAGAGTGTTTTAAAAAGTCATACTCGTACACACACTGGTGATAAACCTTACAAATGTGAAATGTGTCAGCTTAGTTTTAGACATAAGAATAGTTTAACTAATCATATTCGTACGCACACTGGTGAGAAACCTTACAAATGTGAAATATGTCAGCGTAGTTTTAGTGAAAAGAGTGGTTTAAAAATACATACTCGTACACACACTGGTGAGAAACCTTACAAATGTGAAATATGTCGGCGTAGTTTTAGTGAAAAGAGTAATTTCAACAAGCATACTCGTACACACACTGGTGAGAAACCTTACAAATGTGAAATATGTCAGCGTAGTTTTAGTCAAAAGAGTAATTTCAACACACATACTCGTACACACTGGTGAGAAACCTTACAAATGTGAAATATGTCGGCGTAGTTTTAGTGAAAAGAGTACTTTAAAAAGTCATACTCGTACACACACTGGTGAGAAACCTTACAAATGTGAAATATGTCAGCGTAGTTTTAGTGTAAAGAGTAATTTCAACAAGCATACTCGTACACACACTGGTGAGAAACCTTACAAATGTGAAATATGTCAGCGTAGTTTTAGTCAAAAGAGTAATTTCAACACACATACTCGTACACACACTGGTGAGAAACCTTACAAATGTTAATTATGTCAGCGTAGTTTTAGTGAAAAGGGTAGTTTCAACAAGCATACTCGTACGCACACTGGTGAAAAACCTTACAAATGTGAAATGTGTCAGCTTAGTTTTAGAGATAAGAAAAATTTAACTAGACATACTCGTACACACACTGGTGAAAACCCTTACAAATGTGAAATATGTCAGCGTAGTTTTAGTGAAAAGGGTAGTTTCAACACACATACTCGTACACACACTGGTAAGAAACCTTACAAATGTGAAATATGTCAGCGTAGTTTTAGTGATAAGAGTAATTTCAAAAGGCATACTCTAAGAACTCACACTGGTGAATGCTTTAAAAAGTGATGTCAGCGTAGTCTTATTGACTGAAGAGCATATTCTAATAGTCAACGGCGAAGTAATCGTTTGGAACCTCTCTAAGGGTACAAACATAAAGATACAGGTTTTTCGGTCCCGATATGCCAGTACGGGTCGGTACCGATAGGTACGGGTTTAACTACATATAGAAACAGGTAAATCTGTTCATAGTGACCATCATGTCTTCGAGTTCGTCGGACAATGAGCTTTTTCTCTTCGAAAGTGTTCATTGTTAATTTCGGATTCATTGTATATTTTATCTTTTAAGGTTCTTAATAAAGATTAATTATATTAAGTATTATTAATCTAATGATGCGTAGAAACTCATTAAAAAACACCCTACTCATTATAAATGCAAAAAAAGGTCAGTCGGTGTTTCTAATATGAACAGTAAAAGAAAGAAATATAGATCGTATTATTTAATGATTTTGTTTAAATAAAACGACGTGCTCGATTTGGCTGACATGAACGGAAGGGAAGTTTTTTTTTGTTTTTACACATCCGGTACATTATATTCATAGACAAGATAGTTTGCATCACATATCATAGATAATAATTAGGACTATTTTACACACAACACAAAATAACAGACACACTACCCAACAAACATTTCAGTCGTATAAATAAAAAATATGCGACTCAAAGTGTTGTAAACATCGCATTGAAGTAATTTAGCGTGTAATACGACTTAGAGCATCTTATTCTTACATAACTTTTAGTCGTATATTTCAGTCATACAGAAATCGTATTAACTTCTATACGACTATTTTTATGACTATTATACAGTTTTATGTAGAAACGGCGTCATTTAGTGGTAAAACCAGTGTCGTGATCTTAGTGACGTCAATATGACTTTTTTCCCACCATTAATCGTATTAGAATCGCGAGAACCACCTTTAAGTGACGACCATTTAAGAGTGATAAATTGCACCCTTATACGACTTTAAGACAATATTATAACTTTTATACTACCCTTACACTACAAAGGAACCCTATTTCAGTTAATATGGCTGACAATATTGAACAAAAAGTATGTGCACAGAATAAGTAGTCGTTTTGATGTAGTAATATGGTTGTATATTTCCCATGTTAGCATGTTTACTAAAAATTTACATGATTAAATCACTTAATTTAAAGAATTTGCATGGCGCGTTAATTAAATTGACATAATTAGCTCATATTACCCGATAGAATTAATTTCCCAATAGATTTAATGGGCCCAATGAGTTTCAACACAATATGCACATAATTTTTTGTACTGACATAAATTGAAGTCATGCAGGCATAATAATTTACGGGACTTATCTTACCATTTTATCACAAAATCCTGTTTGAAAATAATACTACGCTACCTATTTGCAACAAAATGCCCCGAAGCAGCGGTAATAAACACCATCACTCGACGAAAACGTGGGTTTTGCGACTACTACACAACCACGATCTGATCAAAAAGTGGTTTATACGACGGTTACGTCACTCTTTTAAGACACTTTTTCGTATAAAATGGGCCTATTCTCGGTGAAGCCAACGTGATGGCGACGTATTTACGACCAGCTTAGGAACCAAATGTAGAAATTAGCACGTTGTGGCGACTTGTAAAATGTTTGTTGGGTACGCTGGCAAATGCATAAACCCGTACAGATAGTCGGTACCGACAAGTTTCCACCTGTTTCTTTATGAACGAGCGCATATTGATTGTATGAGCTATTTTACCCGTACCGATCGGTAATGATCTGTACCGACCTGTCCGTACCTGTAACCTGCTTCTTTATGAAAGCACCCTAAGGCATTTGTTTGCGTAAATACAGCATAACCAAGGTCTCAACGGTGTCTAGGCTTTCTCGTACTTTACATACGCTAGGCACAGAGGCTAGGTATATTTCTCTGTTTTCTGAATTATTTAGACTGCGGCACTAGCCCTTAGACAAATATGTATGCATGTATGTGGTCTACGGCGCTGTAGCCTTTTCCAAACCCAGCCTGCTCCGTTGGCTGATAGTCATCGACTTTTTGGGCGAGATGATTCGAGATAACTCTCGAAAACAACTTGTGTAGGTACATGGCTCAGGAGAGAAATGGGGCGGTAGTTCATAAGCAGCGTATTAATGGCCCTTCTTAGAAACAATACCGCCACACTCCTGTTCTATTGATGGAATTGAAGAGAGAAGGGAGAAATAAAAGAGAATAACATTTGTGGCAAGTTTTTGACATCGATTATTGTTAAACTCAGATAATTAATTTCAGTTGTATCTGTCGGTCATGTAGTCGTGACCGTGGCGTGCTGGGCACATTTTGGTTTGTCATCTATACATGACTGTGGCGGTCAAAGTGTTAATGTATATGTTGTTGATGTACTATAAACAATAAATGAATAAATAAACATCTAAAAGTTTATTTGGTTTACTACATCAAGTTTTTTATTTTAGCCGTTCAATGGACTCATATCCTATAGGTCAACGCAGCAGACAGCAGATCACTATTTCTTCCCGGGACGCATCTTTGAAAGCTCTAGAAGCGGGACGTGAGGACGTCCCGGCTCTTGTGGGACGGTTGGCAAGCCTATGTGTAATCAATCTATCGCCTGCGAAAATAAAATGTACCTAAATAAAAAGCTATTTTACACAAGCACTAAAAAGTGAAAAATAAAAAGCTTTTTTACAAAAAAAGATAACCGCCTTCAAAAAGTGAAAAATAAAAAGCCTTTTTACAAAAAAATAAAACCGCCTTCAAAAACTACAAAATAAAAAAAATAACTTTAGTTTTGGAAGTCGGTGGCAATATCTACATAACAAAAAACAAGCCAAAGCCACCGACTTCCAAAACTAAAGTTATTTTTTTTATTTTGTAGTTTTTGAAGGCGGTTTTATTTTTTTGTAAAAAAGCTTTTTTTATTTTGTAGTTTTTGAAGGCGGTTATCTTTTTTTGTAAAATAGCTTTTTATTTTTCACTTTTTAGTGCTTGTGTAGGTATTAATGTTTGAAATCCTTACAATAAGCCCTTTCAAACAATACCTCACACGATATATTTAATTTTGGAAACTGGTAGGAGGGGGGTTGACGTACCCCCCCCCTTTTCCTTCAGTCAGTCATCAATTACACGTATAAACAAAGCAATTTCACTTGTTACGATATTGCTGCTGTGATTCTGTGAGGAGTTCCATTCCATATCTCCGAAGTTCATCATCAGATAGTGAAATGGTGACAATGGGACCACACGAGAAGCACCAGCTTTCAAATAAAAAAAGAATCATGAAAATCGGTTCACCCAGTCGCAAGTTAGGAGCTAACAAACATAAAAAAAAATACAGACGAATTGATAACCTCCTCCTTTTTTTGAAGTCGGTTAAAAATACACTTAAAACCGCATTAACTGTGCAAGTTTGCCTCCGCGTGTTTGGGGACGTTCCGGTCTGCCTGAGCGGTCTTCAGTTCTTGATTTTCGATTTTGCACAGGTCGCCTGCGCAGGTTCAAAAAACTGCACAGGTCCTCTCCCATTAGGATCGTAGCAGGTGGCGTTCCGGGGTTTCTGCTGTGTGCATGACTGCAGCAAGAAAATGTCTTTTACAAGGAATTGAGTCTTACCAAAAATTAGTGAGTACTAAGCTGTTAATGTGAGCCAAATAAAAAATTAGTGCGTGCTCTCGTTTCAGAAAAAAATCGAAAAAACCTTTCCTGCTGGGGTAACGTTCTTCCAGCAGGAAAATTCTAAACGAATGAACGGAGCGAGAAATAAAGTATATGGGCATGTAGCTTATATTAGTGCATGAATGTGAGCCGAAAATAAAATTTGTGGGCCTTAAGATTTTAGAGATATTCAATTCCCTGCTGCAGTAACGTTTTGCAGAATCTGCTTTCTCGGAAACCAATGATTGTGGGCCCGTAGAAAAAACGCAAATTAGTAGCTCTTGATGTGTGCTTAATAGTGAATTAATTCAGTTTTATAAAATATCTACCGTTTCCAAGTAATCATACATTTATGAAAAACCGAAAAAAATTCCTAGCGCTTAAATGAACAAACGCGTAAACCTACTAAAAACTGTTTTCGGTTCTTCTTGTTGTTCTCAACACCCATAAAAAGTTTAAAGACAAAGCATACACACGTTTTTGGATAATATCACTTCGAAAAAATCTGAAAATGCCATAGGTTTGACGCCAAAATGCAAGAAATAGAATAAACCCCAGATGTTTGTTTAAAGACGGAAAATTAGAGTGCTTACGTAAGTATTTATCCTGAAAATTTCAGCTTAAAATATGTCGTATTTTATCAGATATAAGCTGAAAACCAAAACTACTGCTACCTTACTGGTTATCCGACCAAATTCGAATGACCACAAAAAAGCGACGGTTTCATACATTCTGATGACCTTCTTTAAAGTATAGTATTATCTGAAGCTATTGACCGTACAGTCGCGTTCATAACATTTTCGAGAGTAGTATTTTTTAATCGTGTGTTAAAAACTCCGTGCCTCTAAATTTTATCATTACATATTTATTCATTATTACGTAATGCGCTTAAAATGTATTCTTAAATATGGCGTTTAATAATCTTAACCTTATCAAATCTTATTTGTTAGACTTGGAATTAATTAATTAAATAAAATAATAATAATTAATAAATAATAAATAAATAATTAATTAAAATAACAAGGCAATTAAATTATAGAAATAAAAGGAAATAATTAATAGATATTAATTTTGTTATACAGCTAACATTGTAACAAGCCGGATTTGACAGCTATCAAAATCCTTTGTGTAGAGTTGTCAAAACGTCTTGTCAAAATATAAATCGGCAATTAATTCGTGTTTGTGAGTGTATTTTTTCAAAATTAAGTTAAACTTAATGTTTACAAGTGATACTCGTTGTTATAGTGTATGGGTAACATAGTAATTATTCAGGATTGTGAATTGAATTTTTCAAATTATTACGTAGGAGAAACGTCAAATCCGGCCTCCTATAACGTTAGCAGTTTAGGTACGTAATGTGATACGTAATGAATTGAACTCTTTACACAAAATAATAACTAGATACATATACGTAGATAATTAGAATCCATTTAAAAAGACAAGCATCAACTCACTTGATTTTATATAAATTTAAAATAATGGATATTTTCCCTAACAATTTTATTCCTCAGTGTACCCAAGCACAACATGTATGTAAGAAAAGTTAAGAAGGTCATCAGAATGTATGAAACCGTCGCTTTTTTGTGGTCATTCGAATTTGGTCGGATAACCAGTAAGGTAGCAGTAGTTTTGGTTTTCAGCTTATATCTGATAAAATACGACATATTTTAAGCTGAAATTTTCAGGATAAATACTTACGTAAGCACTCTAATTTTCCGTCTATAAACAAACATCTGGGGTTTATTCTATTTCTTGCATTTTGGCGTCAAACCTATGGCATTTTCAGATTTTTTCGAAGTGATATTATCCAAAAACGTGTGTATACTTTGTCTTTAAACTTTTTATGGGTGTTGAGAACAACAAGAAGAACCGAAAACAGTTTTAGTAGGTTTACGCGTTTGTTCATTTAAGCGCTAGGATTTTTTTTCGGTTTTTCATAAATGTATGATTACTTGGAAACGGTAGATATTTTATAAAACTGAATTAATTCACTATTAAGCACACATCAAGAGCTACTAATTTGCGTTTTTTCTACGGGCCCACAATCATTGGTTTCCGAGAAACCAGATTCTGCAAAACGTTACTGCAGCAGGGAATTGAATATCTCTAAAACCTTAAGGCCCACAAATTTTATTTTCGGCTCACATTCATGCACTAATATAAGCTACATGCCCATATACTTTATTTCTCGCTCCGTTCATTCGTTTAGAATTTTCCTGCTGGAAGAACGTTACCCCAGCAGGAAAGGTTTTTTTGATTTTTTTCTGAAACGAGAGCACGCACTAATTTTTTATTTGGCTCACATTAACAGCTTAGTACTCACTAATTTTTGGTAAGACTCAATTCCTTGTAAAAGGCATTTTCTTGCTGCAGTCATGCACACGTTTCTGCTTACCCCGATGATGGGAGAAAGGCGTGAGTTTATGTATGTATGTAAGCAGGCGTGCTTGTGAACAAAAGTTGAGTGGCTGAAAGAACAATGTCAGGTGTCCATAGTAACTTAGGCTCAATAAAAAATTTTCATGGACAGTAAAAGTTCTCACGTTATTTTGTGTAGTTTCATGTCAGAAGCTTATCTGTGTTTTCCACTTTTACATTGAACTTCTCAAAAAGAAATTATTCAGACATTGTAAATTGGAGGTTATTTATTTCTACGGAGTAAATTAAACAAAAAATATACAGTAATTAAACTTTTATTCGTTTTCATTCATTAAATCATTATTGATCAACACACCTATAAATGATTTTTTTTTTGCATAGTCTTCACAGGACATGTCCCACAACGCCCTCCTTGTCTCAATCTCGGTTATCAATCTTTCCGTGTCGGAAGACATCGCGATGATCACAAATCACGCTGTAGTTCCACAATACGTGCGGCCGCCGCGGCTAGTGCGCGCACACTGGTGACTTAACTACAATGCAATTGATCTCAGTGGCCGCAGCGACCAGCGACTGAACACGGGCCGCAAATGCGTCGCTTCGATCTCGCTGGCCGCTGCGGCCAGGTGCGCGCGCTCTGTGGCGATTTCATAAGTTAAGGTATGTATCTCGTTGGCCGCCGCGACCTGGCCGCTGCGGCCTAGCCGCTAGTGCGCTATTGCTCTTATAAGAATCGTACTTTACCACAGAAAGTGAAGTCCATTGCTGTAACAATGAACGGATATCATCAGATTCAACTAAATGCCGTTTCATCCGAAACACATTTATACCACAATTAATACAACGTAGTTGATGGGACATTGTCACAAAATGTGTGATATTTGAGAAAAAAACAACCGTACTCATATAAAAACACTAGCAACAACACAAACAAGATGTTTGACATTGACTAACAGTCAGACAGACACGTCCGACAGACAGAACCTAACAGGGTTGCCATTACATTACGATTAAGTTATCGAGCACAGGTCATGAAAATCGATTTCTTGAGTTTTTATATTCTATAAAAATACTAAATGTATTTAAAATAAACACGATGAACGTATGATTTAGGTAAAAAATAATATTAAGAGACAATTGTGAGGTGGTAAATAAAAAATAAAGAGTAAATCGGTTTAATTATTTAGAATAATCGATTAGTGGCAGAACAAGTTACTACCTCAACCTTTTTATTTATAAAAAAAAAACCTGGAACAGGATGGACCAAATGATTTACGATTATTTTTATGATTTATTTTTGGAAAAGTTCTAGAAAATAAACAAATGTTTTTTAAGAAGTTAGAATTTTATATTTAAATTGTTGTAGGTAAAAACTTTGTGTCCGTGTGAACTTAGTTTTAAAAGTTGTGTAAGCCGAAACCTGACATTGTTCTTTGAACGTTTTCTTAAAAAACTATGAACTAGCTTTCCATTGCATGAGGTTTTACAGCAAACAACAAGATTTTTGTTTGTTTGTTTATTATGAAGAAAACGAATTAAAGTCTGGCAACCCAGCATTGAGGACTTAGGCTGTAGACAGACGGACTGCATTTAACTGCACTCACTCCGACTGCCAAATTGGAGTTTGAATGCAGTTAGCACGACTGCAATAAAACTGTCAACCAACTACATACCGACTGCACGCCGACTGCAATCGGACTGCACGTAGTTAGTCGTTGGAACTGGGGGCTTACCATCACCTTTTAAGAAAATGTTCAAATGCCTGTCAGTCAACTTCCATTCAAAAGCAGGCCTGCTTAGGAATCGCTAAAAATCGTACCATGACCGTATTAAAGGTGAACGATTATTGAACGGCAATGCTTGTCTCTGCCTGCTTTGATGATGAAGTTTAGTCTTAGTGTTGTGAATAAACAACGTTCAAAAACTACGATATAATTCTCTAACACATTACCGGTTTTTTTTTTAATGATCATAACTTGAATTTCTTAGATAAATACACGTTATAACTAAGATTATGTATTACAACTTACCATGATTTATTATCTAAAAGCTCTAAAAGCACAAGTTTCACGTTAAAAAAAACCTTTTTAACTCTTAAAGATACAATGTGATATTCAGAACGTACCTACGTTCATCAACTGTCAGCGCGTAAATATAAACAACATTTCACTTGATTAATAATTTAATGATTTTCACAGCCTTTTACAAAAGTAATATATAATGTTCGAAGCCCTACTAGACATTAAAGTCGATAAGAGTATAGAGTGCTTTTGGTAAATTTTGTTTCAGTCACAATTATTGTAAAAAAGTATTTTGTTGTGTTGTTCCTACAAAAATACACACATGGGTACATTTATAGTAAAGGAATTTATTGAAATATCGAAATACAAGAACCGCAATGCCCATAATCCAAGAAACATAACCTTTTTACAGGAATGCAACGGAGCCCCAGTATTCTTGACATCTCCTAGTCTACTAATCTGAAAAATAATATAGGTATCTAGTAATTCCATCCAGTGGAGAGCCTAACTAATTAATCATTATACATACCTATGTATTTAGGATGAAAATTAAAATAAAGAATAATACTCATGATGTGTTTTTATATACATATACCTGCATATTAGAAACCAACAAAGTACACCATATGAATTTATGGCTCCTGCAGGCAATCATCTCTGTTACCAGTTTTTGTTCTTGTAAACTTTCATTGCATTTATATGGATAATATGGGTTCCTACTTATATGTATATATGTTTCAGTCAGTCATAAGAAAGTATCATGTGATAAATGATAATAACTTAATTTGTAAACAGGTAAAAATTAAACACATTTTTTTAAACTAGATGCGGTCATTGTTTTATTTTCATAAATTTACTGTGTTACATTATGTTGTGTAGAAACACATGCATTTGCAAAACATTTGTGATTGGAAATGTAGCACTCGATGGGCTAATTAACATCTCAATCGAGCCTTTAGTACATCAATGGTTCTCTCAATAATGTTTTGGGTCTTGTTATGCTTCTCAGTGTAAAAGGCTTCTGGAGACTGGTTCTGCATTCCAAATAAAATTGATGTCATTATTGTTTTTCTGAGTCAATACCGAGAATCTCCTGAAATAAATGGATTAAAAGATTACTTGCTGATGTTTTTCATTGTCACTTTAATACACAGCAAATTATGTTTAATAGCAAGGAACATACACAAGAAACACACTAGTGTAGTTATGCTCCACAATAGAAAATCTGATGAATTGATAACACTCACCTTAGTCTCTGCTTAGATCACTAAGCCTTTGGAGGATTTATTATTTTCATTATAGGTTCAAAACCCTCGCACAAACGGGGGACTACATCTTTTGATAGGCCTGTAAAATACAAATATTAATTGAGTATTGTAGATTTGTAGAGTAGGTTTTTATTTATACTTACATTACGTATTTTCATAGGTTTTGGTTACCATTGATGATTTTAAGTTATATCTTCTTACCTATATTAATTGATTCTTATTCCCTGTCATTAACTTCATTATTGTTATCTATTTTCCAAATGCAACACCGTTGGTATGTTTTTCCATACGATTTTCACACTTCAATTTTATTAAGTATTTACATATTTCGTACTCGTTACACAGCTACAAAAATGAAAAAGTCTGGTTTCATTCGCTTACAATTCTCACCATCCACTGGTCATTGTTTTATTTTCATAAATCTACTGTGTTACATTATGTTGTGTAGAAACACATGCATTTGCAAAACATTTGTGATTGGAAATGTAGCACTCGATGGGCTAATCAACATCTCAATCGAGCCTTTAGTACATCAATGGTCCTCTCAATAATGTTTTGGGTCTTGTTATGCTTCTCAGTGTAAAAGGCTTCTGGAGACTGGTTCTGCATTCCAAATAAAATTGATGTCATTATTGTTTTTCTGAGTCAATACCGAGAATCTCCTGAAATAAATGGATTAAAAGATTACTTGCTGATGTTTTTCATTGTCACTTTAATACACAGCAAATTATGTTTAATAGCAAGGAACATACACAAGAAACACACTAGTGTAGTTATGCTCCACAATAGAAAATCTGATGAATTGATAACACTCACCTTAGTCTCTGCTTAGATCACTAAGCCTTTGGAGGATTTATTATTTTCATTATAGGTTCATTAATTGAGTATTGTAGATTTGTAGAGTAGGTTTTTATTTATACTTACATTACGTATTTTCATAGGTTTTGGTTACCATTGATGATTTTAAGTTATATCTTCTTACCTATATTAATTGATTCTTATTCCCTGTCATTAACTTCATTATTGTTATTTATTTCCCAAATGCAACGCCGTTGGTATGTTTTTCCATACGATTTTCACACTTCAATTTTATTATTTACATATTTCGTACTCGTTACACAGCTACAAAAATGAAAAAGTCTGGTTTAATTCGCTTACAATTCTCACCATCCACTTTAAAAACTCTTATTACATATATAAACCTAACATGTTGCCACGAATATCATTTTAGATTACAAAACGATGTTGAAAAAGCTAGTCCCATAGTAACTTTTTAGCAATCGCTAATTTTGACATTACAGCCGTTCCATTATCATTTTGCTGCTGTCAAATAGCACGTCATAGTACGAAAGTCTATACAAAAAAAAAGGTGAACGGTTTTGTAAACGTTAACTTAGCAGGCCTGTTACAGGCCTGCTATAACGATGTCATAGTACAAAATAGCGAGGCAGTTCAATATCCGGGCAACTTCTGCCCTGCTATAGAGGTCATAGTAAGGGCCCTGCTAAGTTAACGTTTACAAAACCGTTCACCTTTTTTTTTGTATAGACTTTCGTACTATGACGTGCTATTTGACAGCAGCAAAATGATAATGGAACGGCTGTAATGTCAAAATTAGCGATTGCTAAAAAGTTACTATGGGACTAGCTTTTTCAACATCGTTTTGCAATCTAAAATGATATTCGTGGCAACATTTTAGGTTTATATATATAATAAGAGTTTTTAAAGTGGATGGTGAGAATTGTAAGCGAATTAAACCAGACTTTTTCATTTTTGCAGCTGTGTAACGAGTACGAAATATGTAAATAATAAAATTGAAGTGTGAAAATCGTATGGAAAAACATACCAACGGCGTTGCATTTGGGAAATAAATAACAATAATGAAGTTAATGACAGGGAATAAGAATCAATTAATATAGGTAAGAAGATATAACTTAAAATCATCAATGGTAACCAAAACCTATGAAAATACGTAATGTAAGTATACGTATACTCAATTAATATTTGTATTTTACAGGCCTATCAAAAGATTTAGTCCCCCGTTTGTGCGAGGGTTTTGAACCTATAATGAAAATAATAAATCCTCCAAAGGCTTAGTGATCTAAGCAGAGACTAAGGTGAGTGTTATCAATTCATCAGATTTTCTATTGTGGAGCATAACTACACTAGTGTGTTTTTTGTGTATGTTCCTTGCTATTAAACATAATTTGCTGTGTATTAAAGTGACAATGAAAAACATAAGCAAGTAATCTTTTAATCCATTTATTTCAGGAGATTCTCGGTATTGACTCAGAAACACAATAATGACATCAATTTTATTTGGAATGCAGAACCAGTCTCCAGAAGCCTTTTACACTGGGAAGCATAACAAGACCCAAAACATTATTGAGAGGACCATTGATGTACTAAAGGCTCGATTGAGATGTTGATTAGCCCATCAAGTGCTACATTTCCAATCACAAATGTTTTGCAAATGCATGTGTTTCTACACAACATAATGTAACACAGTAAATTTATGAAAATAAAACAATGACCGCATCTAGTTTAAAAAAATGTGTTTAATTTTTACCTGTTTACAAATTAAATTATTATCATTTATCACATGATACTTTCTTATGACTGACTGAAACATATATACATATAAGTAGAAACCCATATTATCCATATTCATATTCATTTATTGCATACCATTTGTTTATAAAGATGTTACCTACATAATGCTTAAAGCTAAAGTACATCCATATAAATGCAATGAAAGTTTACAAGAACAAAAACTGGTAACAGAGATGACTGCCTGCAGTAGCCATAAATTCATATGGTGTACTTTGTTGGTTTCTAATATGCAGGTATATGTATATAAAAACACATCATGAGTATTATTCTTTATTTTAATTTTCATCCTAAATACATAGGTATGTATAATGATTAATTAGTTAGGCTCTCCACTGGATGGAATTACTAGATACTTAAATTGTTTTTCAGTTCATTAGATTAGGAGATGTCAAGAATACTGGGGCTCCGTTGCATTCCTGTAAAAAGGTTATGTTTCTTGGATTATAGGCATTGCGGTTCTTGTATTTCGATATTTCAATGAATTCCTTTACTATAAATGTACCCAGTTATAAATTGTGTGTATTTTTGTAGGAAGAACACAACAAAATACTTTTTTACAATAATTGTGACTGCGGAAACAAAATTTACCAAAAGCACTCTATACCACAATAAATAAAGTACTTCTTATCGACTTTAATGTCTAGTAGGGCTTTGAACATTATATTTACTTTTGTAAAAGGCTGTGAAAATCATTAAATTAATCAAGTGAAATGTTTGTTTATGTTTACGCGCTGACAGTTGATGAACGTAGGTACGTTCTGAATATCACATTGTATCTTTAATTGTTAAAAAGGATTTTTTAAAGTGAAACTTGTGCTTTTTAGAGCTTTTAGATAATAAATCATGGTAAGTTGTAATACATAATCTTAGTTATAACGTGTACTTATCTAAGAAATTAAAGTTATTATCATTAAAAAAAAACCGGTAATGTGTTAGAAAATTATATCGTAGTTTTTGAACGTTGTTTAGTCACAACACTAAGACTTCATCTTCATCATCAAAGCAGGCAGAGACAAGCATTGCCGTTCAATAATCGTTCACCTTTAATACGGTCATGGTACGATTTTTAGCGATTCCTAAGCAGGCCTGCTTTTGAATGGAAGTTGACTGACAGGTGACAGGCATTTGAACGTTTTCTTAAAAGGTGATAGTAAGCCCCCTGGCCTGTTACAGGCCTGCTATAACGATGTCATAGTACAAAATAGCGAGGCAGTTCAATATCCGGGCAACTTCTGCCCTGTTACAGAGGTGATAGTAAGCCCCCTGTGCAGGTACGCCTGCACAGGTAGACCGGAGCGTTTATGGGAATGGACCTGGGGGCCTACCACAACCTCTTAAAACAATATTATTTTAACATTACTTTGCGTTCCGCTCTGTTGGATTTTCAACGCTCTTATCAGCGCCGAGTGGAAAATGCAACAGCAGAAATTACTAAGTAATATTATAATAATATTGTTTTAACAGGTTGTGGTAGGCCACCAGTTTCTTGAACCTGCGCAGGCGACCTGTGCAAAATTAAAATCAACAATTGAAGACCGTTCAGGCAGACCGGAACGTCCCCAAACACGCGGAGGCAAACTTGCACAGGTAACCTCTCCGGTAGATGTCCGGCAGCACTATGTTCGCCTCATCTACGTTCATACATCTCTACATACAAGCACGCCGGTTACGAGTACTCTGCACCTGCTTTTTGATCGCTAAAAATGCTACCATTATGAGTAAAAGAACGACCATTGATTGGTAATAGTAATAGCCTCTGATACGATACTACAACCTTTTTATTAGACAACGATCAAAATCTAGAAAATGTCACTTTGCCGGTTTAAAAAAAATGATAAATACCTCAATAATAATCCTAACTAATATTATAAATGCGAAAGTAACTCTGTCTGTCTGTCTGTCTTTCTGTCTGTCTGTCTGTCTTTTCTTCACGCCTAAACTACTGAACCGATTTGTGTGAAATTTGGTACAGGGTAAGTGTGAACCCCAACAAAGGACATAGGCTACTTTTTATTCGACTTCGACTTCGTCTGCGTCCGCGATAACCGACATATACGCGGACGAAGTCGCGGGCAAAAGCTAGTTAAAAATAAAAAGCTTTTTTACAAGAAAAGATAACCGCCTTCAAAAACTACAAAATAAAAATAACTTTAGTTTTGGAAGTCGGCGGCTTTGCTTTGGTTTTGTTTTTTGTTATGTAGGTAAGTATTGCCACCGACTTCCAAAACTAAAGTTATTTTTATTTTGTAGTTTTTGAAGGCGGTTATCTTTTTTTGTAAAAAAGCTTTTTATTTTTCACTTTTTAGTGCTTGTGTATTAATGTTTGAAATTCTTACAAAAAGCCTGGAACCTGAAACTGGTAGGAGGGGGTTTGACGTACCCCCCTTAGTCAGTCATCGACTACACGTTTATACAAAGCAATTTCACTTATTACGATAATGCTGCTGTGATTCTGTGAGGAGTTCCATTCCATATCTCCGAAGTTCATCATCAGATATTGAAATGGTGACAATGGGACCACACGGGAAGCACCAGCTTTCAAATAAAAAAAGAATCATGAAAATCGGTTCACCCAGTCGCAAGTTAGGAGCTAACAAACATTAAAAAAAAATACAGTCGAATTGATAACCTCCTCCTTTTTTGAAGTCGGTTAAAAATAACGTCTTTAACAAGAATGTAAGTAATAACTCTCAGTTATTTATTAATGATTAAACGAACTTACCTGTACGTGAAGTTCGATCATAATTATACGAAGTGCTTCGTCCGAAGAGATTAGTAAGAGAGATATTTATTGAACACAATGTAGTAACGCTTAGGTGTTACCACTTTAGCACTATAGTTTAGAGGGTATTCGTTATACCCATTATGGCAACACAATTTATTACCCTAATGCTTCCCTGCCTGCATGGACACACAATCGGTCGAGCTTCATTAGTTTAGAGACTTAATTTAAACATATTTACGGAACTTCTGGGATATTCAGGGCGGGCGGGACTTACTAATCTCTTCGGACGAAGCACTTCGTATAATTATGATCGAACTTCACGTACAGGTAAGTTCGTTTAATCATTAATTATACTCGTGCTTCGTCCTCAAGATTAGTAAGAGAGATATTTATTGAACACAATGTAGATGTTGAGAGAGAGAAAGTGGAGGAAATATGGAATTAATTAAAATAAATTTTATCTCATAGAATATTTATTTTAAATTCCTATAATATCTACCACATAAACAATTATCTAAACGTAATTGTGCTTATTAACTATATTATTTTATAGCTAACAAAACATTGAGATACAAATGACATAACAAAATCATCATGTACAAGAGGAACATACTGCCCTTGCTACAGCGACATTATCTTCTTCCTCAATAATTGGTCTGTTATAAAATTTAGCAAAGGTAGTGGAATTGCCGCTCCATCCAGCAGTTTGTCGTATGGCGTCAAGGCTTACTCCTTGTCTATATGCCATAGATGTTGCGGCATGTCGTGTGCTATGGGAGGAAAACACGGTTACGTCAATTCCACTATCTTTCAAGGTAGACTTAATCCATCGACTAAGAGTTTGACTCGTAACATGATTGAAGGGTTTACGATGGCTAATAAACAGTTGATTTGAGTTCCTTAGATTTATAGTCCTATCTAAATAAGCTATGAGAGTTCTTGCCGGACATATTTCGGGTCGCTCTCTAAAGAATGGCAAATAAAGAGTCGGTTGGTTTGTACCTACTTTTGATGTTTTAATCAGATCTTTAATTCTTATTATGATTTTATCATTTAAGGTAATTATTTGATCAATATAAATTTTAGATAGTGTCTGTGCCCGATGGGCTGTAACGAGAGCTAGGAGGGTAGAACACTTCTTCGAAAGCTGTTCTAGTGTTAGGCTTTCGTTAGGAAACAATGTGGCTAAATAATTTAGAACGACATTTGCATCCCACGTTACGTTATAACGTGGTAACGGCGGTCTCAATTTATATACACCTTTGCAAAACCTTATGATTCGATCATCGTTAGAAAAGTCACCAATAATTAGGGAAAGTGCAGCTCTATGGCTATTAATTGTCCCATATTGGGCACCATCATTAAAAATCTGTGTGAGAAAATCTAAAATTATTGGAATGGATGGTTGGTACATATCAATTACATTTGTTGAACAGAATTTATACCAACGTTTGAGGCAAACGTCGTATTGCTTGAGGGTGTTGTCCGACAGCGAAGCGAGCACGATGTCTAAGGCTGAGGCCGGGATACATCGCTGCTGCATGGCCGTCCGGACAACACTCCGGCAACCAGGGTAACGTGAGCTTGGATGTTTCGGTTGCTGGAATTGGGAATAATGACATCATTATAGTCTAATTTTATCATATTGGAGATAAGTAATCGCTGAAATAATGGATACCATGGTTGTGTAGGCCAATCGGGAACAACCATGATACCTTCAGCATTATCTGCTATAACCTTCCTTAAGGCCTTAAGAATGATTGCTACTGGTGGGAAAGCATAAAACAGATGGTTTGACCAATTTATGGTAAAGGCATCAATCGCAAATGCCCCTGGATCTTTGTGCCAAGAGACATATGTTTCACATTTTTTGTTAATGCGAGTAGCAAATAAATCAACTTGTGGAACTACCAATAAACGATCTATTATTTTTTGGTAACCTGTCTGAGACAGTACCCACTCTGTGTCTGGATGGGTTCGTCGGGATTCCCTATCAGCAATAACATTTTCTGATGATTTAGATATAGGAAGCAAATATGATAATTTTACGTTCTTCACACCAATGCCATATATCTTTTGTGATTTTGGTAAGATGAGGATATTGAATACCTCCCATGCGGTTAATATAGCTCACAGCAGTGGTGTTGTCAACTCTTAGTAAAATTTGGCAATTCACATAATTTATGGCAAATATTTTGAGTGCAAAATAGGCTGCTAAGAGCTCAAGGTTATTTATATGCAGCGTAGCCTCATTGTTAGACCAACTACCACTGGCTGTTTGCCCATTACAAGCGGCACCCCACCCCGTTGTTGAGGCGTCAGAGTAAATTTCTAGCACATAGGTATCGTTCCTAATCCTATGTACGGAATGATCTATGGCCTTAGACCACCAGTTTATATCTGGTAGCAATAACTGTGGTATTGTCATGAGTCTTTCGTAATCATCGTCATTTCGTAAGTTAAGAAACTTGCAGCGTTCAAGTTCCTTTGTGTATAACCACCCATACTCTATGGCAGGGCAGGCAGACACTAACAAGCCTATTAACTGAGCGAATTTCCTAATCTTACAACGTTTTAATCTTTTAAAATTTTGTAGCTCTGTTTTGATTCTAATTCTTTTCTCGGAGGGTAGACTTAATTCCCATTTATGAGTGTCTATTACGTAACCCAAATATTTACAAGACCTTGAGGGTATTTTGTTACTCTTTTCCTCGTTAATAACAAAACCTAGTGCTTGTAATAGCGTCTGAGTGGTCTCAATATTTTGCAAGCATTCATGGTAGGTATATCCAGCCAGGAAGAAATCGTCTAAATAAATAGATGATACAAAACCACACGATCGTAGCAACTTAATGACAGGTTTCATTAATTTCGTAAATATTAATGGAGCCGTACGGATACCGAAGGGCAGGACGTTAAATTCATATAACTTTTCATCAATAATGAACCGAAGGTATCTCCTTGAATCGGGATGAATATTGATAAGGAAATATGCATCTTTTAAATCTAATGTTGCGATGTAACAGTCTCGTGATACAAGTTTTAGCGCTGTACGTATGTCCTCTAATTTAAAATGTTCTGAATCTATAAAAGAATTTAATTTTTTTAAATTAAGAATAAATCTCATCTTGCCATTTGGTTTCGGTACTAAGAACACACGTGACACATATTGATCTGAACGTGGTTTAGCTTCAGATATGGCGCCAATGGATAGCAGGTTATCAATTATGTTTATTAACTGAACCTTCTCAGAGTCAGAGAAGATATTTGGTGTTGGTACACAACGTTGATATACGGGGTGATTAAACTTAATTTTGTAACCGTTTATCCACGATAAAACAGTACGGTCCTTAGTTAATAACGACCATTGTTTATGAAAAAGGGCAAGTCTGCCCGCGTAACGTACCGGGTCTATTGAGGGCGGTTCCGCTTGTGTCGCTGCGAGAATGCTTGCGACGAGTTCTTTTGCGGTTGCGCGTTCCGCGTAGCAGGTGGAAGTTGCTGCGGCGGTGGACCCCTCACCTGCCTGCGAGTCGGGATCCTCGCCTTCCAGTTTAAATGCCTCTGGTTGTACGTTTTATTCGCCGAAGTCGAAGCTTTAGGTTTATTTGTTTCTGGTTTCATTTCAGAGCTGGATTTTGAGACAGCCTTCGCTGTTTTGAGGGTATCAGCGAGATCATTTCCAAAGAGAAACTTGTCGATTTTTGTGGTATCCAGCTGGTCCTTCAACTCTTTTTTGAGTGAATATAGTGCAAAATTACGCCTAGCTTGAGATTCTGAATGTTGAATATCACATAATAACCGACCAACATCCATAAGATCTTTTATTAGAACATGGTTTCTCTCCCTGGCGTCAAGCTGTTCGGATATAATCTTGCCCAAGGATGAAATCCCTGCAGCCAGATGCTTCTGTCTCGATTCTATGGCTTTGTCCCTTTTATGTACTTGCTCTGTTGTGGCGGCTTTAATTTCTGCATTCAAGAGTGGTGCAGCTATTGTAGTGCAGTTTCCTGGCACTAAAAACTTACTGACAAGATCTTTACGAGCATCTTTGTCTAGACCGGATGTTGCGATATAAGCAAATCTGGATGCAACATCCTTGTTTATATCCGGGCCGTTTTCAACCGTTATTGACGGGTCTGCTCCCAAAATGTCTAAGATTTCAGAATTGCAGTCTTCGTGGTTATTTGGGATGATCACATCTTCTGCCGGGGCAGACACGGCTATCATTGGAGATACATCATTACCCACCACTGGTGGATCTACAATGATGGTGTCTACATGCTCGTCAGGGTTTGTCGTTGCTTCCTGGTCTGTGAAGAGAGGGTAGCAGTCAGACTATTTGTCTAAACGAATATGCATACCTACATGGGTATGCAAAATCGGCAGAATTTAAGTAACAATCGGAAAATCACGTTATGGTGATTATCAAATGCGGCGATATAGTCCCATAGACTAATCTGATGCATAAAACTAATATATACCTACAACAATTAAGCTATACTAAAGTATTTTAATTATGCGGCGATGTAGTCCCAAAGACTAATCTGAAGCATAGGTAAAGTAGGTAGGTCAATTACAAGCAAAAACCTCCATGGTTATTATTATAAGCGGCGATATAGTCCCTCAGACCAATCTGATGCATAAAAAGTGGGTAGTCATCAACAAATTACTCCCTTTAATTACGTATATATGCGGCGATATAGTCCTGCCGACTAATCTGTTGCATTTAACGTGATCTTTAGTGATCAGAGCAATTGGTTTTTCCGTTTCCAAAATCCACTTAATAATTTGCAATGTGTGGGTAGGTACTTACTTTCTGGGTTCTCAGGTGGCGCCGGCGTGGGTGAAGGAGCCCTCGATGAGCACGAAGACGAACTTGAAGACTGGCTCGAAGATGATGACGAACTTAACCGAAAACAATTACTTCTATCTCGGCGCGAACGTTCAACTTCTTTTTCTAATTTCCGTAATTTTTTTGCTATGTATTTAAAATTATTTTCGTTAGCGCGTTTTGGCATTATTACTTGTAACGGTAACTATTATAATTTTTATGTGCGAAGTGGTTGAGCACTGAAAAGCGAATGAAGCTCGACCGATTGTGTGTCCATGCAGGCAGGGAAGCATAACACCCCTTTCACACGGCAGTCCAGTTTTGCAGGATCGGCTTTTTACGGTATCCTGCTAAACTGGACGCTGTGTTCACATGGCAGTTCAGTTTTGCAGGATTCAGTAAAAAGCTATTCAGTATTCAGTAAACCGCACGCAGGAAGCCGTGTGAACACTGCTATTGAAATATATGTGTGATTAAACGGGATCCCGCTTTTTACTGGACTTCGGATCCAGTTTCTAGTGACAAAACCGAATGGCACAATTCGACCGGATCGGTTTTTTGCAGGATCCCGCATGCAGGATGCTCGTATGAACGCTAGCATATAAACACATTCGCCATCAAACGGGAATCCTGCAGAAAACGGGATCCTGCAAAAAACTGGACTGCCGTGTGAAAGAGCTGTTAGGGTAATAAATTGTGTTGCCATAATGGGTATAACGAATACCCTCTAAACTATAGTGCTAAAGTGGTAACACCTAAGCGTTACTACATTGTGTTCAATAAATATCTCTCTTACTAATCTTGAGGACGAAGCACGAGTATAATTATCTATAAAGCTAGAAAAACACAGCTCTGAAATGTGATATGAACGTACACTACACTATCTACGGCATGAAGGTATAGATAAAACTGGAGTCAAGACTTCGAACAAAAGTTTGAGTCAAATACCTACAAAACTTCTCGCTCTCTTGTGGTCTGACTCTCTCTTTCTAACTTAGGTTATCCTAAGTTAAAAAGAGAGAGTGAGACCACAGAGAGCGAGATAGCGATACATTTTTTGAGCTTCAAGTAGGTATTCAAAGTCTGGGCTCCAGTTTTATCTATACCTTCATGATCTACGGTCAGCAACTTTCGGCGCGTAAATATAAACAAACCTGTTGGTTGTTTAGTTCCCCACAGCGGCACTTAGAGGTCGCTAAGAAGTACTTTAGTTTAAGTGTATTTTTTTGGGTACATTTAGTTTTCGCAGGCGATAGATTGATTTCACATAGGCTTGCCAACCGTCCCACAAGAGCCGGGACGTCCTCACGTCCCGCTTCTAGAGCTTTAAAGATGCATCCCGGGAAGAAATAGTGATCTGCTGTCTGCTGCGTTGACCTATAGGATATGAGTCCATAGAACGGCTAAAATAAAAAACTTGATGTAGTAAACCAAATAAACTTTTAGATGTTTATTTATTCATTTATTGTTTATAGTACATCAACAGCATACATTAACACTTCGACCGCCACAGTCATGTATAGATGACAAACTAAAATGTGCCCAGCACGCCTCGGTCACGACTACATGACCCACAGATACAATAATCGATGTCAAAAACTTGCCACAAATGTTATTCTCTTTTATTTCTCCCTTCTCTCTTCAATTCCATCAATAGAACAGGAGTGTGGTGGTATTGTTATTAAGAAGGGCGATTAATACGCTGCTTATGGACTCCCGCCCCATTTCTCTCCTGAGCCATGTATACAAGTTGTTATCAAGAGTTACCTCGAATCATCTCGCCCAAAAAATCGATGACTGTCGGCCACCGCCGTAGACCACATACATGCATACATATTTGTCTAAGGGCTAGTGCCGCAGGCCAAATAATTCAGAAAACAGAGAAATATACCTAGCCTCTGTGCCTAGCGTATGTGAAGTACGAGAAAGCCTAGACACCGTTGAGACCTGGGTTATGCTGTATTTACGCAAACAAATGCCTTAGAGAGGTTCCAAACGATTACTTCGCCGTTGACTATTAGAATATGCTCTTCAGTCAATAGAACTACGCTAACATCATTTTTTAAAGCATTCACCAGTGTGAGTTCTTAGAGTATGCCTTTTGAAATTACTCTTATCACTAAAACTACGCTGACATATTTCACATTTGTAAGGTTTCTCACCAGTGTGTGTACGAGTATGTGTGTTGAAATGACCCTTTTGACTAAAACTACGCTGACATATTTCACATTTGTAAGGTTTTTCACCAGTGTGTGTACGAGTATGTCTAGTTAAATTTTTCTTATCTCTAAAACTAAGCTGACACATTTCACATTAAAATTTGTAAGGTTTTTCACCAGTGTGCGTACGAGTATGCTTGTTGAAACTAATAAAACACACTCTTCAGAGGCTTGAAAACAAGAAAACGTTTATTAACAGTTCTACAAACATAACAAAAGGGAAAAACCAAGAGCAGTCGAGCTTACCAACTTACAAAACATTAACACATAGATTATAAATAACAATAGAAACTACCCTTTTCACTAAAACTACGCTGACATATTTCACATTTGTAAGGTTTCTCACCAGTGTGTGTACGAGTATGTCTAGTTAAATTTTTCTTATCTCTAAAACTAAGCTGACACATTTCACATTAAAATTTGTAAGGTTTCTCACCAGTGTGCGTACGAGTATGCTTGTTGAAACTAATAAAACACACTCTTCAGAGGCTTGAAAACAAGAAAACGTTTATTAACAGTTCTACAAACATAACAAAAGGGAAAAACCAAGAGCAGTCGAGCTTACCAACTTACAAAACATTAACACATAGATTATAAATAACAATACCCCCACTTAACAAAATAACACAAAGTTCTATTTTGTTACAATTCCTAATATTTTTAGAAATTTATAGTGTTTACATGAAACTAACCCTTTTGTTAACAAATCAGCAGGCATCTCTTGTGTTGAAATATATTTAACATCTACTAATTTATTTTTAATAACATCCTTTACATAATGAAATCGTACATCAATATGTTTAGACCTATTATGTGTCTGATGACTTGTTGCAATCTTTAATGCACTTTGGTTATCACAAAATATCTCTATTACATATTTCTTATCAGTGAGTTCATATAATAAATTTCTTAAATATACAGCTTCGCGAGTTGCCTCTGATAAAGCTACATATTCTGCTTCGGTGCTGGATAGAGACACCGTCTTCTGTTTTTGGCTTTGCCATGAAATTACAGAACCACACAAAGAAAAACAGTAACCAGTATATGACTTCCTATCTAATTGGTTACTGCCCCAATCAGCATCAACAAAACCAACTAAATTAACATTTCCTCTACTATACTTTAAACAATAAGTTTTAGTCTTTTGCAAATACTTTAAAATTCGTTTGGCATAACTATAATGATTTTCATTATAACAGTTATTGAACTGACTAAGATAACTTACTGAATAACTTATGTCAGGTCTAGTTAAAACCGCTAAGTACATAAGACTACCAATTAATTTTTGAAAAGGAATATTTTTATTACATGTCTCTGATTTTTCTAAATTTAATCTGCACTCAATTGGAGTATCTGCAGTTTTACAATCAGACATATTAAATACAGACAATAGTTTTTCTATATATTGTTGCTGATCTACCGTTATAGTATTTAACTCTTTATTAACATTGACTCTCATACCTAAGTAACGTCTTACTGAACCTAAATCTTTAATTTGAAATTCAAGACCCAGTGCAGTTTTTAACTTATTCGTTTCTTCTACACTATTTGAAAATATCAAAAAGTCATCGACATAGACAGCTACTATTACTTTAACTTCACCAACATTCTTCTGAAACAAACAAGGTTCATATTTACTATTTCTTAATCCTATTTTACACAAGAAATCTTTTACTCTTTCATACCAGACAAAAGAAGATTGCTTTAAACTGTATATAGCCCTTTTCAATTTTAATACTTTACCATTACAATTATCATTTTCATAACCGTCAGGCACATACATATAAATATTTTCTTTTAAGTGTCCATTGAGAAAAGCAGTGGTCACATCTAGGTGTGTAACGTCCATGTTCCACTGTACACTAAGAGCAAATAAAATTCTCAATGTTGAATGTCTCACCACTGGAGAAAAAGTGTCCACATAGTCTATACCATATTTCTGTGTAAAACCTTTTGCCACAAGTCTAGCACGGTATCTGACTTTATCACTAACATCTAACTTTTTATTAAAGACCCACTTACACTGCACAATTGACACATCACAAGGAATGTCCACAAGCTCCCAAGCATCATTGTACTCAAATGATTTCAGCTCTTCTTGCATGGCTAGTTTCCATTGCTCAGCTTCAGGTCCATTCATTGCATCTGAAAAATCAATCTGCTCTGCCACTGGTAAACCATCTGACACAGTTGTATTCCAACCATAGCGTTCTGGAGGTCTCCTTGATCTCTTTCCTGGCTGAATTTCTGTAAGTTCATTCCCTTCATTTTCAGAAATTTTTGTCTCATCATTAGAGTCAGTTGGTGTCTGATCACTATCTAACTCCGCATTTGTGTAAACTGATGAACTGGTACTTGAACTACTCAGAGATTCATCCAGTGTCGTATCCCCCACTGAATCTCTGTTTCCATCAATCTTTTCTTGATTATTATTACCTGGCTGATTGGATTTTTCTTCCTGAACCCAGATCATATCATCTTCCTTTTGATTTACTGTGTAAGATTTGTCTTCCATTATTATTACATCTCTTTTTACAGTTACAATGTTTTTTCTTGGATCATAAACACGATATCCTTTTACATTTTCTGAAAAACCAACAAGTATATGTTGTTCTGCTTTTCTGTCCCATTTCAGTCTTCGTTCTTTTGGAACATGTACCATGACTGTTGATCCAAACAATCGGACATTACTTACATCGGGTTTCTTCCCATACCACGCTTCATATGGTGTTTTATCTACCAAACTTGAAGAAATACATCTATTCTTGATATATACAGCTGTATTCGCAGCCTCAGCCCAGAACTTTTTATCAAGTTTTGCTTCAAATAGTAAGCATCTAGCTTTTTCAACAATAGTTCTATTGGCTCTTTCACAAACACCGTTTTGTTCTGGTGTGTATGCTACAGTTTTCTGATGAATAATTCCTTCTTTTGCCAAATATGTTTCCATCTCTTTGCTGCAAAACTCACCACCATTGTCAGTGCGTAAGATTTTTATTTTCTTGTTCGTCTGTTTCTCAACCACAGCTTTAAATTCTCTGAAGATTTTAAACACTTCATTTTTATGCTTCAAAAAATATATGAAACTCATACGACTGTAGTCATCTACGAATAACAGAAAATACTGTGAGCCAGCAATAGATTTGGTCTCCATAGCACCACATACATCTGCATGTATAATCTGTAGTGTTTCAGTACTTTTCTGGTTGGAATGAGGAAATGGTAGCCTAATCTGTTTACCTTCACAACAGGTTACACATTTGTTCTTCGTCATATCACAACTAGCAGGAAAAGACAATCCATCAACTATACCATTCTTCATTTTGTTCAAATCACAGCTGTTAATATGTGCTAGTCTCTTGTGCCACAACTCTGCATTCACTAATGCTGGTGCTGCTAATCTACAATCTGCTTCTTTTATATTAAGCTTGTAGACACCATTAGTCAATTCTGCAGTTGCCACCAGTACATTTTTCATGTTCCGAATGTAACAATGATTTTCATTGAAATCAACACTGTTTCCATTGTTTATCAATGCACTAACTGATAGAAGATTTGTAGTCAAACTTGGTACACATAGCACATCTTTAATCGTGATTTCATAATTGTAACTACTTGTTACTTGTACGTCTCCGGAACACACGACGGGAACTTTCATATTGTTTGCCACAGTAATTTCTGATAAACTTGCCGAAAAATTTGCATTGTTTATCCAATCTTTATTCGCCGTCATATGAGCGCTAGCACCGGAGTCAACGTACCACTCTGTTTTCTTATAATTTCCATTCAGAAAAACCACGCTAAATGCATTTGTTTCCTTTTTCTTCAATAACGGACATTGATTTCTGAAATGACCATTCTTTTTGCATTTGTAGCATTGTATTTTCTTGTCACTTTGTTTTGGTCCGCCATCTTTGATACTTGAATTATTGTTCGTTCGGAAATTATGCAATTTCTTCGCAGCGAATGCAGCGTCACTGGAATCAGAGTCAGTAAATGCAACTTCCATATCGATCAGTTTCGATTTTATTGCATCTGTGGTTATCTGAATACCTGAGTGCTCTATGGCCATAATCATGGGTGAATACTTTTCTGGCAAACCTGCTAATAATAAAGATCCGACCCATTCATCCGTAATAGCAAAGCCCGTACCCTTTAATCTCTGCGCTGTATCCACCATTTCTGTTACGTATGCCGTCATGGAACTACAACTTTCTTGCCTTATTGAGATTAAATGGCGTATCAAACTTATTTTTCTGGAATAGCCTGAGTCATCGAACATATTTTTTAGCTTCATCCACAGCTCTTTCGAACTATTGGTTTCTTTTATATGTACGAATAAACCTGGATCTATAGTCAAAATTAGCTTCGCCCTGGTTTTTGCGTCTTCTTCGGGTTTAACATCTTGATTGGTTACCGGCTTGATGTAGTGCGCCATGCCTTCAAGCACCAACAAGTTTTCCGCAGCAAAACTCCATTCATCATAATTATCTCTCCCCTTGAGCTTTGGAATGCTCTGCACATAGTTTACGGCCATTGTTACGTAAAATTATACTTTTTCAACTGTATTTACTGTGTTACACACTATACTTGAAAAAATTTTACATTGCCCATAACCTAATAAAACACACTCTTCAGAGGCTTGAAAACAAGAAAACGTTTATTAACAGTTCTACAAACATAACAAAAGGGAAAAACCAAGAGCAGTCGAGCTTACCAACTTACAAAACATTAACACATAGATTATAAATAACAATAGAAACTACCCTTTTCACTAAAACTACGCTGACATATTTCACATTTGTAAGGTTTCTCACCAGTGTGTGTACGAGTATGCCTGTTGAAATTACTCTTTACACTAAAACTACTCTGACATAAATTGACCTTGACATATGAGTTGAGCATGCATTGTTTATGATATGGTACAGAGTAATAACATTTTCGGAATTACTGTGTTTTGTAACTTGTTGATCGGACCTCTTCCAATGAGTGATAATGTGCAGGGAGCACAATGTACGAAACCTTGATAACAAGGCATTGTCAATCAGGACAGTTGATTATTGTACTTAGATCAGGGGGAGGACACTCCCATACAGTTACCGATTTATAGACTTTTTTTTAAAAATGCGACATCTGATGTCGCCATCCGAAAACAAATTATAATAGTTACTTATTGTCACCATAGATGGCGACACTATCGATGAATTCTAAATTGTGGTTAATAATATAAATTAATTATAGTAGTTTTATAACTGAATTTAGAGATTTTATTTATAATTGCAAATATGTTCCTAACTATTAATTGCAAATATTTGTTTATATTATAAAAAATGCCTTACTATTACAATTACTAGCAACACAGCAAATTGGATTTGGTTGATTTATAATTATGTCACAAAATGGCGACTGCTCCTTGTGTATGCGCATGTCTGTAGTTTTCGTTCTATTTTTGTGTTTTTCTTCGTGAAATTAATCCGCCGATCCACGTTGAGTTCAGTCCTCTCCACCAAAATATACGCAATATTATGCAGTAGCAGTAAGTTATAGCAATTAGCTAACACACCTTTGAATAAATGGTTGAGAGAGAGGATACGAATCGATAGAATTTTAAACCTATTTTTTTTTATAAGAGTAAATAATTATAAAATTCTATCGATACGTATTCTTATAAACATCAACCATTTATTCAAAGGTGTGTTAGCTAATTGCTATAACATACTGCTACTGCATATTGCGTATATTTCGGCTCTGTGCCTATGGCCTGACCTCTGAGATTACCTCTTCTATTTACGCTCACGAGTGGGTGTGTGCAGCCATTATCTATCCCGTTCCTACCTAATAACCTACCTATCGCTGTCTCTTTCTCATGCTGTGCTTGACGGCTAGCTAGAGTCGGACCGTAGAACGGTCCGTTTCTTCAGTACGCTTTTGTTTACGTAAGCGAGTGGTGTGTTGTACGCGTAAAACTTAAAATTTTAGAAAACGTTGAGTAACGTTCGGTTTATTAAAAGAAATAATTATGTGAGTGAGGTGAGTAAACTAATATAAATATTCATTTATTTTTCTCAGGAAACTGCTCTCTTGCACGTGAATACTTTGTACCGCTTCCGACTCAGATTTTGGTTAATAAACCTAAATTCGTTTTAGATTCCGTTCTCGGGTTCAGGCCCAGACGGTTATAGTCTCAAATCACGTATGTACGTGAATGGCCCGTCTGGGCAAGGAAGCGGGGCCCTCCGATCTCGGGTTCATGCCCAGTCGGTTATAGTCAAGCAAGAAGTCAGGGCCACTCCGATCTCGGGTCGAGGCCCAGACGGTTATAATCAAGAAAACGGGACCACTCCGATCTCGGGTTGAGGCCCAGACGGTTATAGTCTCAAATCACGTATGTACGTGAGTGGCCCGACCGGGCAAGAAAGCGGGCCCGACCGTGGTCGGCCCAGACAATTGATCCGACCGTGTCCTAAGGTTGATCCGACCGTGGTCGGCCCAGACAATGGATCCGACCGTGTCCTAAGGTTGATCCGACCGGACCGGGCCCTAAGGTCGATCCGACCGGGCCCTAAGGTCGATCCGACCCGGCCCTAAAGTTAATCCAACTGGATTCTAAGGTTGATCCGACCGTGTCCTAAGGTTGATCCGACCGTGTCCTAAGATTGATCCGACCGGGTCCTAAGGTTGATCCGACCCGGACCTAAAGTTGATCCGACGGGATCCTAAGGTTGATCCGACCATGTCCTAAGGTTGATCCGACTGGGTCCTAAGGTTGATCCGACCTGGCCCTAAAGTTCATCCGAACAGATCCTAAGGTTGATCCGACCATATCCTAAGATTGATCGGACCGGGTCCTATGGTTGATCCGACCCGGCCCTAAAGTTGATCCGACCGGATCCTAAGGTGGATCCGACCGTGTCCAGAGAATGATCCGACCGTGTCCTAATCCGACCCGGCCCTAAAGTTGATCCGATCAGGTACTAAGATTTATCCGACCGGGCCCTGAGATTAACCCGACCAACCAGTTGATGCCATGGGCAGGACATAGAAACGTCGAAGTATTTAATAATGGTCAATAACCATTTAAGAGAACTAGTCGCACTAGGTGAACTGTTCTTTCGAAAATGTGATGAAAAGGACGGAGAAATATTAGGTAAAATTAAATCCATAATAGAAAAGTCTTCTCATTAGTTGGAGAGACTAGAAGGTCACTGGTCTATGGTCCTCTCTAGAAGCTAAAGCAATCCGCGCAAAATCACTCAAAAATATGAAACCCAAGCGTTGAGGCTGGGACATCTGCAAAGCCCTTATTTTGAACCTACATCTTATAGCAGCAAAACTGCGAGGACGGCAAAGATAACTAGAAGGTCTGTGTATTCCAAAGAACAGATTTCAGACGCCTTGACAACGGACGAATTGGTTCCGGTCGAAATTGTCGAAACCAGTCCAGTTCAAGAATCCCTAAAATAAATCCCTCCACGAAGTATAAATAATATCCCAATTAGACACATAAAACTAAAGCGACCCAGACTATCATCTCCTTCAAAAGATAACTTAATTCACGCGGTCGCTACCTGTCATCTCTTTTTTAACATAACGCCTGTAATTGCTAAAGGGTTCGGCAGAGGTGTACCTATTATTACACCCATATTTCGCCAGTGATGTTTATGTCCCTTGTAATATGGGGCGAGCCTATGGATCCCTCCTCCTGATGTCTCCTTCTTGTTTATCAAAAATTAATACCACAATTGATATACTAGCCCGGATGGAAGGCATGATACAACAAGTCTCCGACTGGGGAAATGTGACTAGGCGTTTGTTACCATAACTCATGGACTTTTGGTACAGCGCTGAAACTTCAGGAAACCGTTGAATGTAGAGGTCGAGACCACGGAAAGCTTAAAAAAAATAAAAAATAATAATAATAATAAAAGATGCTGGCATCGGCATCGGGCAGCGAGTTTCGTTCAATATCCGACGACTTGCTTAAATACTATTGTACCAATCGTGCCGCAGTAATTGAGTCCCTCGATCGGTCCTCAATGACATTCCGCCATCAGGAACTCACATAATGTTTCCAAAATTGCTCGAATATTATTGAACCATATCTAAACATAAAAGTGCCACTCTAAACTTTTTTGGCCTGAGTTCCACACCTCAATTATTCACAAAAATTATAAATTGGGCTGCCAAGCTACTCAGAAATCAGAACTGACGAATTTACGATTAGTCGTGTAACTCGATGTTTTTTTTTTTTTTAATTAGGTGAATCACCTATCGAAACGAGGTGTTAATACAAAAAAAAATTAGAAAAAAAAAAAATATTACAAAATATTGACAAACTACCAAAGGATACTACAGAACAGACACATTCTTATACAATGCGACAACAAAACTGAGGTGGTATACCTAAAGAACCAGGGGGGGGGGAACACTTTTCGCCCTGTCCGTCAGGAACTCCGGGTCGTGTATCCTCTGCGCCCCGCTCAGGATCTCTTCACCACGCATGATCATAATATTGTACGAGTTCTACTTTCTGCAAAAAAAAAAAAAAAGGTAGCTGGCGACATCTGCACTACGGTTATACTCAAGAATATAGAATGGCAAATAGAACATATTCTAGGTCACTACAATGTAATATCAGATCATCTACCAAAGGGCAAGAGCTTACCAGCCTGGAACCTGCTGAACGGGATATTAGAAATGATTTTCAGAATATGGGGCACTCCACCTATTTGCAACACAAAAATCGCGGTTCCCTTAAAGGCGGGCAGAATTTGTGAAATCATTTACAATGGCCTGGGACTACAAACTAGGATGGATATTCCTTTCACCATCATTCATATCCAGAATCCTAAAACATTTCAAGCTATGTCCAGACGATTCCCAATACGGGGCTTAGGCCACCAATTAGATAAATCTTCAAACCAATCCCTCCTCTCAAAATACTAAAATTGTACTTGGAAGCACAGAAAGTACGGAGTAGGCCGATTTACTGAAGAATTGGTCAAATAAATAACAGAGACTTCATAGCGCAAAACATCTCTTGGAACTTATTCATCAGCATGGAAAAGCTGGTGCTTGTGGGCTAAAATCAAAAGTCTCCTTAAATAACCCAGATCCCACAAAAGTAGCACAATATACTTTTTACTATTTTATAAGAAATAGGTTGTATAAAACTAACAATATAAGTAAATCAACAAATCCTCTAAATTCTAGCAAAATCTTAAACATCTCAAAAGGGATAAACAAACAAACCACAACAAAAGGGATATCACCTCACGACCAAAAATATGGGATACCAGACTTTCACAACGTTTATAAGTTTCCATTTGTCATCTAGAAAGGGAGTACATGGCTTGACCCTTCCAAGATTGTAAAACAATTTTCTATTACAGTCAGAAAATGAGGTGATTTCCTGGCCACATTACGAGCCGAAGACTGTTAAGGTCAAAAATATACAAACAACAGGGAAATTAGTAAAAAACGATCAGGAACTAGGATATTGAAGATTGGGCTAAAAGTATATATTATCACGAAAAAAAAAAAAACGCCAATGGGTGAATTTCAACAAGAGATTTTTATTTGTCATTTCTGTGAGATTTTTTTTATTCCAATGCTATCTACATATTTTTAGTGACAAATAAAACTTTAGCCTATTTTATAACATTGTCCGTGAGTGGACATCTTTCATCAAAACCTACATAAATATTTAAGGATGAATTTTTAAGAGTCCACTGAAATGAAAAGTGTCTACCGAAATGATAAAAATGACCACCGAAATGATAGAATTTAATTCATAATTTATAATAATTCATTCATAGTTTTACCAGCCACCGAAATGAAACTATTTTTGTCCCCATGTTACTGAAATGATAAACTTTCTTTTTTGGCGGGAAACCGCAAGAAGTTGGGACCGGTGCGTTCGCGCCGAGAGCTTGAGCCGGACTGATCCGAAGTGAGGAAAGGTGAGAAGGGCGAATTAACGCAATGTTGACATGGCTATTCTACTAAAACTTACTGTCCTCTGAAATGATAACATTTTTCCGGACAAAAGTTGACTGCCTGTCAAATCCATGAGAAAGAAGATAAACAAACAAAAATAGTTTTATCTGATCGAATATATTTTAATTTAATGATAACAACATCGATTTAAATCCATATTTCGAATGTATTTGCAGGGGAAGGTATTTTATGAGCAGAATTGGGTTCAGGACAGGCCACCGTGATGATAAAATAACACTTTGTAATTTTTTTATTTGGTAAATTAGAGGGTAGAAATCAATGATTTTTTTTGCCAAGGTAGAGAAGTACTTACTTTGTTGAGAAAAAATATATAAAATTAAAAATCAGCACATTGCACTACCGTTCTCAGGTTTGCCGTGTATTTTTTTTTGCTTGCGCAATTCACCCCAATATTCAGAATGTTTCATATTTATTTGTCACAAGACTCGTGGAAATAACAGGACCGGCCTCTCGTTCAGTAATAGCTTATTTGTCAGCTGGTTTCAGCCGCTACACAAAGTATTGAAGAGAGGAAATTGGCAATGACCAAAACCATGTTGTTTTTTTTTTTTTACACACATTATTATATGAGATTGATACCTTGGTCTGCAACCCGTGAGGCTAATATTAAATAATAACAAGGTCACTGAATCTTTTGTACCATTGTAATAATTATCTGAGATGTGATTCACTTTACATTTTGTAAAGTGCGTTTATAACTTATATTATTAACTTGATTTGTCTGGACTCAAAATATAGGTCTAGACTACACTGAAAATGATTGTACTAAATTGTACTAGGTAGTATCTATCCCCAGGAGTGACTATTATTTAGTTATAATAAGTTACACGGAAGTTTATTGCTCTGTTACTTTTATAGCAAGGAGTTGTTTTGTTTTATCTCATTATTGCTACGAAGAAGACTGACTCAAGAAGTGATAAGAAACTTCAATGTTTAGGATCTATTGTTATCTCCTATATACTCTTTCTTGGCAAGTCTTCAATTTTTAAAATCTTTCCAGTAATTAAATATACCTATCATTTCTTAGGCTTATCACAGTACGCTGCTGTGCTGATAACTAACATGCCGGCAGATTTAAGACATATCTCAGAGGTCAGGCCATAGGCACAGAGCCGAAATAGACCAATTTTCCCCCCAAGGGGAAGAAAATTGATATTTCGGGTCTTGCCGTAGGCCTGACCTAGGCAATTTCTTGCCGGCTGATCGATAAGGTACTGAAGAAACGGACCGTTGTACGGTCCGACTCTAGCTAGCCGTCAAGCACAGCATGAGAAAGAGACAGCGATAGGTAGGTTATTAGGTAGGAACGGGATAGATAATGGCTGCACACACCCACTCGTGAGCGTAAATAGAAGAGGTAATCTCAGAAGTCAGGCCTACGGCAAGACCCGAAATATCAATTTTCTTCCCCTTGGGGGGAAAATTGGTCTATTTTGGTGGAGAGGACTGAACTCACTGTACCTACACACACACATGCATACATGCAGTAGTACCTTCACACACACACATACGTAAAAGTTTGCGGATGGCGTTAATAGATGGCGCTATTTTGCTGATCAATTGACATTTGCGGTCTACAAAAAAGTCGGCGAGTGGGCTCTCTATACCCGTTATATTACTTTACTCTATGACTTAGATTTAGAAGAAATAAAGTATCATTTAGAATCAACCTTTGTTTCTATGGGCAGTATAGCCGAGCTAGATTACTCTCTGAGCACTTTTGTCCATAGGTCCTGTACTACACCCGAGGACGGGTGCTAGTCAGGGATGGCCGTGTCGTGGATTGTTGGCGCCAAGGTGCAACAAGCAGCGCCATCTAACAATTGTAGTGTGAACTAACGTCCAGGTAGATCTACCATTTTTCACTTCAGTCTACCTATCTACCACCCTAGACCTAAAAACTACCTATTTTTTAATTAGTTTGACATATCACCACTATGAATTATTTTATATCGACGAGCGACGTTGCGATGTGTTGCGTGCGCCATGCGATGATGCGACGATGCATGGTCTATGGTCCAGCAATGCTGGACTAATATATGATAGAGTCCAGGACATAAACCACAAAAAAAAAAGTCAGCAACAGTTCGCCGTTCGCGCCATTTCGCGCCCATAGACATTATTATACTGTTCCGTGTTCTGTGGCCCATTCCCGGTTGGTTTGTTGCGGAATCAATGGTGAATCTTTGCTCCTGTTTTGTGTTGTTTTATTGTTAAAACTAAATAACTACGTATTAACGGTGTCAATCCATATCCAATGTTTCTCCTGCTATGCGAATTCGTGAGAAAATTACTGGCACTTTCACATAGTAGCGCCAACGTTGAGAGATTGTTTTCTGCAATTAATAATATGAAAACCTTCCAGAGAAATAGAATTTGCACGGAGACTCTAGAAGGATTGTTGCGTACTAAAAGATTCATAGCAAACAACGGGCAGCCTATTGCAGAACATTTCAATAAAAATATGTAGGTATAATTTCCAAAAATGAACATTTTAAGAACAGTAGTCCTACCATGAACTCTTATCGCGATCCAAAAACTGAACTGTTCTTCAAATACGTCAATATAATGACATAAATTGATGCGTTATATTGACGTATTTGAAGAACAGTTCAGTTTTTGGATCGCGATAAGAGTTCATGGTAGGACTACAGTTCATGCATTTTTTTAATCTTAAAAAATCTTCTAAATTGAGGTGGTAGATCTACCAATTTTGTATTTTACATTCTACCAACTTCTACCAACATTTGGCACATAATCTACTAATTTTCAAAAATTCGGGTTGGCAACACTGCTAACGTCGTTGCCGGAAACGCAAGCGTGCCCTACCGCTTGGACACGATCGTCGGTAGAGGGGATGCAGCAAGGACTAGAGAAGGGATCGAGAGTTGCGACAGTCTACGTCGGACTAGGGATGCCCAAAAAAGTCTGTTGTATCGATATATCGCATCGTAACCGTATCGAATGCGTTTGTATCGATACGCGATATAATCGTATCCCTTTGTATCGATATATCGCATCGTAACCGTATCGCTTGGGTATATCGATTGGGTAGGTTATTTCGTAGGTAAAATATTATTATAACCCTAAATATATCGTAAACATTAAAGAAAGACATACGTTTCTTTAATTTTTACATTATATTGTAAGTTATATAAGAAAAGTATTTATATGTATGAAAGGTCATTTTAAAAAATCACAGTTGCCACTTATCAGCACTTAAATTTATTTTTCGCTGCATGAAATCAGTGCAAGTACATAAATAACTCTAAATAATCCCGACCTCTGCTTATTACGAATAACAATATTATGTCTAAAGGTAGGTAGGTTTAATATAAACAAAAAAGATTTTTTTTTTAAACAAAGTTATAGTTATACGATACGGTATTGCGATATTTTTTTGAAATACGATATATCGAGGTGTATCGTATGGCCAAAATATCGTATTAAATATCGATATATCGTATAGCGTTGTATCGATATTTCGATATATCGCATCGTATTGGGCATCCCTACGTCGGACAGTCTTGATATACGCTCAGTAGGTACCAACGCACGTGTTTGTTTCTTGTAAAAGTCGTTAGTTTAAATAAAGTTACTTCGAATCAAATCAAATAATCTTTTGTTCGAGTACCTTAGATGCGACATGTATGTATGTGTATATGAAGTCATATGCTTTTGAAAGTTACCCTTCTGAGTAAAACTCATCTGACATATTTCACATTTGTAAGGTTTCTCACCAGTGTGTGTACGAGTATGAATTTTTAAATTACCCTTTTGACTAAAACTACGCTGACATATTTCACATTTGTAAGGTTTATCGTGTTTTCGAATATGATTTCTTAAACGACTCTTACTAGTAAAACTCTGCTGACATATATCACATATGTAATGACGTCCAACGGTGTTCGATAGTACATTCTCCTGTTGCTTGTCTGTTACTGTATCTTCTGGTTGCGTTGCTCGTAAGTCAAGTCTCTGTATCCTCACAACGGGCAGCCCTGTGATTAAAAATCTGGTAAGAACAATGTTGGATGCACATAAATAAAAATGGAGTGTTCAAATGCTTCACACTAGAACCAAAGAGGTTCACAGAGCACACTGTTCTGTGTTCCTGATGACACTGAATAACCTACTCTATCGCTAGTATCATGAAGTACAAAACTGAACAAACATTCACAGTGCGCAGACACACACACTCATCTCCCTTTTGGGCATCATAGAACAAACTATAATACTAACACCTAGTTTAATACTTACTGATGATTAAGTTATTAACTACTTACTTATCATCTCCCTGGTTCTTTGCTCCTCCGTAGATATATCTTGATGTTCTACCACTTCTGTTTTAACCTCCATTATAGGTAATTCATCTGCTGAGTCTTCTTCAGAATATTGTGGTGGTATATCTTCTAATTCAGCATGTTGCAGTGGTATACCTTCTACATCTGAATAGCTATTGGGAAGATGTTTCAGTTCTAGTTCTGTAAATATAGAAAAAGCGCCAAAATAAGTTGAAAATATTTTTTACAAGCTTTTATTTAGCTTGCACTGTTCGTATGTAAGTATGTATGTAAATAAGTTGTCTTTTCAAAATTTGCAAACCATTTTTCGACCATTTGTGGTTATCCGATTGAGCTGAAATTTTGCATACACCTTTAGATTTGATGACAATACAATTTCCAATACTCAATATTGTAATAATTTCAATATGGCCGCCGCTCCAAGATGGCGGATTACATATTTTTTCTCAATCCCCTTGATATGGGTGTCAAATGAAAGGGCTTAAAGAGTAGAAAACGATAAAGTTAGTAACATCACACTAAAAAAGCTTGTTTTAAAAAGATTTTTTACCATTAATTTTTTATTAATAAACAATTCATACATAAATTAAAGCAATACTATATAAATATTAATCAAATCTATTTAAAGATTTGTATTATTAAATTTTAATGATCATATTAATTTTTATCTTATAAACATACCATTACTTTGATATTCCTCCTTTGGCTCAATAATATAATGTTGTCTCTCACAAACATCTGATGGTTCTTGTTTGATAATATCACTCTCTTCTTGACATTCAGCATCTATACTTATAAGTACCATTGGTGTTGTACCATAACCACCGGCAAACTCAAACTGGCCATGGTTTAGTGAGGGATTTGGCTGTAAAAAGTTGATTATAGGTAAAAGTCAACACATTTATTTCAATTAGACCAATTTTACAGGCATTTTTGAACTGTCATGGAGTCTGTCAATTAGAAGCAACCAGAATATTGACATTGTAACCAGGATTTTGTATAAACCAAATCGAAAAGAGTGTCCATGGAGTTTCTTGCCAGTTCTTCTCCATAGGAGCCTACCTCCGTTTAGGAATAAGCTTCAACTTTCTAACTGACTGTCTCCTTGACAATTCAAAACAGCCTGTAAATGGTATAATTAAAATAAATGATTTCTTTTTGTCTTTCCGAGTTTGCTACAGAAGACAACAGTACGGTTTGGCATCAAATAAAGCCTCAATAGGTATGAGCTTGAGAGGAATCACTTCTATATTATGTTTGAAAATAAATGTTAAAGAATCCCTCACCTCATGATCCTCATTCAACATCTGCGCGAACAGTTGTTCCGCTTCCAGACATTTCCTCTGGAATTGCGCGCATTGCTTTATTTTAGCGCAGCAGAAGAAACAAGCGAGCATCGGTCTAGCATCTTCAGTTATGAACTGTAACAAAACTTATCTTATAGGCAGGGTAGGGTGCTTGTGGGTGCATACAATAGTACAGGGGTTGTGGGACTATTTAAGGTTTATTTAGAACACTAGAACAAGTTTTCGTATAACTGATTATAAGAATAAGAACCATTCCGCTCCGTTAGGTGCGTTTTATTACATCCGCTATAGCACTGTACTTGAAGTAATTACATTTACGTAATTTCAATAGTAAAGTAGTTTTATATCAACTTACTGGAATATCAGTCAGCTTCTCATACAGCTCCTGCAGGCTCTTGTTGACAACTGCATGCATGCGAACATTCTCCACCAAACATATCCTACACATGGACAGCTTTTCCATCATGACAGTCACAATGTGTTGTTATCTATTTCAAGTTTACAATTTTGAACAACTGACTTTGCTGTTGTTATTGTTTTGACGGCACTGCAATATAGTATAATGTACTCTGTGGCAGTGTTGCCACCTTCAATTTGAACAGGTCACTAGATGTACCATCGAATCTCGCTAGATTATGAGAATTCAGGATGTCAAAAATTCTTTAGAATTCTCTAGATCCTATACTCTTCGCAGTTTTTCATTAGGTGGTAATAAACATGAAATTAAAACACAAAGACTGTTAAGGTTGTTAGGAAATAGGTTTAGGGTAAGACGGAACTGGAAGTAAATAAAGAATTAATAAAGAGTTTGTTAATCTGTTATGTACCTACCTAGTAGTAATGTGGTTAAATGAAGAAGGGCATGGTGTGTAGAATTTAAATTAAGTGGTTATTGTATAAATTTCAAGTTGTGAAAGGTGTTGTTTTGTTTGTTTAGTTTAGATCTGACTGGGGACAGTCAGATATCAGAATGGCAGAGTTGTAGGAACGAAACGTTAAGATAGATGAGTGGAATGAATCGTAAAGATGAGTGACAGATGTGAAGCATGTTGAATGAAAGAGATGAAAGTATCAAATAGTCTAGGAGTGAAAGAGAAAGCAAGTGAATGTTAAAGAAGCTGAAAGAAAGTGGACTGGAATACGAGGAGATTAAGACGAAGGACGTTAGACAACCAGGGGCAAACAAGAGACGAGTCACTATCATGGTGAATGGTCATCGTCGCCTATGCAGTCTTGAGAAAGTCGCTAAAAATCACCAAATTTATATCTAGGGACTTAGCAAAGGAAAAAGTCGTTGAGCTATTGCAAAATTCCCTAAATCTAGCGACAAATTCACCAAAGTGGCAACACTGCTCTGTGGGCACTGCGGAGCGGACTGAGCTGGTTGTCAATAGTTATTTTTTCTATGGTTGTCAAGTAGCTTAATTCTCAATCGTAGACAGAGAAACTAATAGACCCAGTGACGATTCCTTTCTCACTTACACAAGAAAGAGAGCGAACATTACGTTACAAATGTAGTAGACAGAGATACAACTATCCTATTTTTTGTCTCTTAGCGTGTAACCAGTTTTTTCAAGGTCAGCAACTCAAATTGCGAAACAAACTTTGACAGTTCGTGCCCTTTATTGTGTTTATTATAAATATAAATATAAATATCTTGGGGCAACTCACACACGGCCATCTGATCCCAAGCTAAGCAGAGCTTGTGTTATGGTAACCAGACAACAGATATACATACTTATATAATTTATAAATACATACATATTATAGATAAATTACACCCAGACACAGAACCAACAATTATGCTCATCACACAAAGTTTGTCCTGGGTGGGAATCGAACCCACTACCTTTGGCTTTGCAGTCAGGGTGACTAACCACTAGACCAACGAGGCAGTCAAAGTTATTGTTCAAGTTGTGCATATTTTTATGGTTTTTAACGATTATAATTCAGTGTGAAAGGCAGAGAAATTATCCGTATATCACATAAAAGGTTATACAATGGTGCGTTGTCGTGTTATTCCATGTAAACGCGATAGTGAGAAGAAAATTGCTGTTGTCTCTTTTCACGCGTAAGTACGACGTTTTGTCTATAATATACATTCCCAGTAATGATTTATTTATGCCGTTCTATGAAGGAACGATTTGTCGTGTTAAAACTCTAAAGAGAATTGAATTTTATCGAGTTTTTATCATTCATAACCTATAATAAAATTATTATGTAAATGTTGCCAGCGTCAGATAAAAAAAATACCCCATCTTCGATGAAAATATTACAATATCAAAGTCAGCATCAGTGTCATTATTATATCGATAATAAAATATAATAATAATACTTATATTTTTAAATGTTTTTATTGTTTTATATTAATATTTAAAAATGTAATTATATATGTATATAAAATAAATAAATGTGAATAATACTTATTAATGAGAACATCATTTGACATTCTTGTTAAATTTATAATTTTCATTCAGAGTCAAGAGGTTAACATATAAATTTACTTGATCAGAATACTTTATTAATAATTTGATTTGATTTAATGTTTTAGATTTCAACACCAGAGGAGAGTGCTGAGCCAGTACCATCCACATACAAATGAACAACAAATACAAGTACAAATGCCAACTTTCACTATGACGCAAATGAAAACCACCAGAAGAAAATTGAAATTGCCTGAAGAGGAAGATACGCCAAGAAAGAACTTATTTAAAACTAGTTCACAAAATAAATATCATTTATCATGTATATTATAAAAAAGTTAAAATTAAAAGAAACTGTTTTAACTCCTAAAAATAATTTACCCAGTTCCATGTAACAACCCAAAACAGGGAATTCAGAATACTATGGCAACATTATATTGCAGTACTTACACACATTGACAAACTATCTCTGTCTCAATCGCGGTTACAGAGTCCCTTAGTCTATTAGTTTCTCAGTCTACGTTCTCAATTTCTCATTAGAGGTTTGCACCGGAGCAGTGAGTACCGGAGAATAACCGGTGATTTACCGGTAAAAGGGCGGATTTTTTTAAAACTGTACCTAAGTTAAAATGCAGGTCCTCATTTTTTTTGTTTTTGTTTCAATATGTGTAGTTGAATTCTTATTGTTTAATAAGTGAACTATAATAAAATGTATAGAATATTTGAATAGCTGCTACAAATTAGTCATAATAAGTTATTGAAATTCAGTTGGGGGATTTTTGGTTCCACTGAATAACAATTTATTATCTTACTAATGAGTTAAATAAAACGGGTATTATAATGAAAATCATCCTTTAATATCAGGTACTTAGGTTTTTATATAAGAATAATAAACATTTAGTTCGAACAAACAAATGAAATAATAATATTATTGTATGTTTATATCCTCTGACTAACTTGTTGATTAATCACTTGCGTGTTTTTCTTTATAACTTTTCAAATTGTCATTGATTACTATTTTGTCATAAAATTTTAAAGTAAAAAGATTAAGTTCTCTTCATAACAATATTTAAAATATTAAAAACTGTACACCAAGTAAAAATAAACCCAAAATGTTGAATTATTTTTATAGGGACAGTTACTCATTGGAATGTTGAAATTGGTCAGTAGAAAAGTAAGGGCTCTGGTTACAATGAAGGATTATTTGCCAATTTTGATTGCTTTATCAACTTATTGAAATTATTTTGCTTTGTGAAAATATACTAAATTAGAAAACTAAAACTTCTTAATCATATCAATACAAAAATGACAAGCTCTTACACAGATAACAAAAGTCTTAAAAAACGACATATTGTATCAATTTAGGAACATTGGTAATCAGGATTTAAATAAAGCTGCTTTTGAACATCGGTGACGATAGTTGAGGATTTTACAAGAGCTGCATGTTTTTTCTTGTACCTACTCTTCAAATTTTTCTGGGTCTTGCTTTAATTTTTCTCTGTGTCGTCTAACTCTCTCAGCTGATGTGAGCATTATTGTCACCTAAAAATTAAAATTGTAATAGTTACTTTGTCTCTAATACTCCTTAAAACAGCTCACACTCCATATAGCTGGATCAGTTATTAAGTTGAAATGCACACACATACATACTATGCTACTGCATACACTATACATGTACTTATATTAAAATGTTAAAGAAAATACTTAATATTAATTTACCTACCCCCAATTGCGCCAACTTAACCTAAAGTTAACTCTCCTATCCTTGTGTTATTATGAAACAAATTAACTAAAAATCTTACTATGGTCACTGTTTGACAATGTTTCAAGGAAAAAAAAACAAATACATACACGCACAACAAAAACAAATAAATATCCACGTTCAGTTCAGTTGCTAGTTTTAAAATGATTAAGAAGCTATTTAAATTACGTAATCAAATATAAAAGAGATCTGACGGACCGCTGTTCGTCGTGAATACAGCTTTAGCGTTCCATTGTGTAACAATTTACTCCACTGAGTTACATTTTTGGCATAATTAGTCAGTGGAATGTAACGAAAGTCCGACAAAAATTATGTTTGCATTAATATTTCCATGACTTGTAGTTATATCAACGAAATAATGTAACAATTTAAGAAACTAATAACTGACTGTTCGTAAATTAATTATGAAACATATAAAAGATTGTTTAATTACCTTAAAAAGTGTGGTTACTGGTGGTTAGTCACTGGATATAATTTGTGCACACGCCGCACGCGTCCTCAATGTTGCTGTTGTGAACGATACTCGTAATTTGTTGTCAAGATGCAGGCAGCCAATCGGATGGCTTTGTAGTGTTGCCAACGAAAGAAAATATTACTGATTTAGAAATATTTTCATAAAACCACTTAAACTCGCGTTACTCAGGGGAAAGTTCCACTCAGCCGAAATCTCAGACTTTGATTTAAAAACTAATTAAAAATCTATTTGTTATTGTAATTAATTTTTGTTTAGGTTTTTCATAAATATATTATTAAGGCCGTATAATACTGTTATTACAGCAATCTAAATACTGATAACTAAACTGTTATGCTACTTTTTATGTTACTACGAGATGAGGGGACATGGCAAAAACCTGCTGATTAGTAATTATATTGCACTGAAAAATGATCAATTAACTAAAAAACAATGAAAAAAAAATCACGGCTATGCTACCAAACATATGCTCTATCATGTGACGTTAAAAAATATTAGTGTTTTGTAATGACGTGAGTAAAAAAAAAATCTAAACTTAAGGGACATCATGAAAACTTAAGGTACACTTTTAAAAAAATCCGCCCAAAAGTACTCGATTGAAATAATCGGTTATTAACCGATTGATCTCCGGTGATCGTCGCATAGATCTTATTTTTTTCGAATTAGACGAAATACCTAGTTACTGTTGTGCCTGCTACTTCTGTAAGGTCAGACAGAGAGAGTATTTTCGGCGACAGGACAAATACTAAATGATAGAAGAAACATGTTACGCATGTCTTAAAATTAAAATCTGTGTTTGTTATCTTTGTAAAACGTTTTTTTATTAAATAAATGATCATATTATAAAGAATATCAATTGATTATTCTTATTTCTTCATATAAAATGTATAAATTTAAAAAAAGTAACAAAATTTGTTTATTCTCCGAATCTCCGGTGATCTCCGGTTTTTCACCGGAGATTGCCCAATCACCGGTGAATTCAATCGGTTGTTGAAATCTCGCTCCGGTGCAAACCTCTATTTCTCATATTATAATAATATATCGTACTCTTTGGCTTCATCTCCTCATTGATAACTCTTGTGGAAGCAGCAGTGTGACCAACTTTAATATAAACATTTTGCTCCGCACTTTAAGGTTTACAATGGAATGAACTACAAATCTAATTTATTAGAGATGTTATGGGAAATCCCCGAACCAAAGGTCATTTTAAAATTCCCACTTACTTTTTTTTCCTTTCTCGATACTGCATCCTACTCTTTTTATTGGCTGTAGCGGCTATACTGCCAAATCTGCCAGCGTAAATTGCTAATACTGCCAAATACTGCCAGATTTCTAAAACGTCAAACAAAAGTGCCAGAGAGTAAAATCAATGGCTAAACCTGCCAAAAAGGCAGGATCCTGCCACATATGGTCACACTGGGAACTGGAAGAGACATCACAAGTCACATTCAGTCAACATCACGTAGGTTCTTCAATTTACTATTAGATAAAAACGGATGCGGAGAATAACCGGTGATTTACCGGTAAAAGTACTCGATTGAAACAATCGGTTATTATCCGATTGATCTCCGGTGATCGTCGCATAGATCTTATTTTTTTCGAATTAGACGAAATACCTACTTACTGTTGTGCCTGCTACTTCTGTAAGGTCAGTGAGAGTATTTTCGGCGACAGGACAAATAATAAATGATAGAAGAAACATGTTACGCATGTTTTTAAATTAAAATCTGTATTTGTTATCTTTATAAAACGTTTTTTTATTAAATAAATGATCATATTTTAAAGAATTTCAATTGATTATTCTTATTTCTTCATAATTATAAAATGTATAAATTTAAAAAAAGTAACAAAATTTGTTTATTCTCCGAATCTCCGGTGATCTCCGGTTTTTCACCGGAGATTGCCCAATCACCGGTGAATTCAATCGGTTGTTGAAATCTCGCTCCGGTGCAAACCTCTAATTGTAATATTTGTAATACAATGTACTCTGTGAGTAATTATGTCATTGCCATGTCATGAAGTGTCAACTGTCAACTATGCTTCTTTTTTTTTTTTGGAATTATAAGGCCGGGCGCAAACGTCCGGTTTCAGGATCGGTTTCAGAATCAGGAGGCGTGTATGTACATACACACACATGTAAAAAACAAATGAATGTGTGTGTAATTTATGCATGTGTGTGTATGTACATACACGCCTCCGGATTCGGAAACCGATCCTGAAACCGGACGTTTGCGCCCGGCCTAAGACCTTGGGTCAATCAACTATGCAAATTGCAAAGTCCTCAATGCTGGGTTGCCAGACTTTAATTCGTTTTCTTCATAGTAACCAAACAAACAAAAATCTCGTTGTTTGCTGTAAAACCTCATGCAATGGAAGCTAGTTAATAGTTTTTTAAGAAAACGTTCAAAGGAGGATGCAAATCCTGGTCCCACCTTCCAATAGCTATGTGTGTTACATCGTTGGATAGGTATTTTTGAGCTGAATAAAAGTTACTATGGCGCCAAGTTCAAATCTTATTCCGTTCAGAGTTATTCTTTAATAAACATGGTAGTTTTATCAGTAGCCAAGTTAAATGCTATTTAAGTAATAATTGCATTTGTGCTTTATACACGTAGTGTAGACGGTAACGCAAACCTTAACACTCATATTATACAAAGATATTGTAGGTACCTACCTGCATGACGGGACGACGTACTGTAGGAACCTGTGCGCATATCGTGTCAATCGTTTGGTACCTAGTAGTAGGAGAGCCCAAGATGCTAAATGTGGATTTACTCCAGCGTCGTGGGAATCTTTTGGATTGTGAATATTAGATGCTAAAAAGTAAAAATAGTTACAGATAGGACCCTTTCACTGGTGGAGGAAGCGCATAAGTAAATATTTAAAAAAATGAAAAAAAAAAAAAATTACGAACCACTAATCGAGCGTGTCCGATATATAGTGTATGCGCCCCACGTGTTTTTAATAACCGAGGAATATTAATAGGGTATTAGTAGGGGTGGCCGTACGAAGGGGCTGAAAATGGTTACAAATGGAAGAAAAAAATATGACATTGAAATACTAGAGCGCGTCAAATTAATATACAGACAGTTCAGCTTGATGTCCTTGTCGTGCTGACCCTTAATCTGACAATTATGTGCAGGGACTTCTTTAATCTGATGGTTTGAAACGCGCGGCCCTATATACAGGGCTCATATATGGTGGAGGTACTTAACAGGGTGCTAGGTAGGTATCCCCCCTTATATTAATCTGCCGCGCTCGAGTAAATCCAGAAATCCCTTCCTGGCCTCCCCAACTATAGGGCACGCCAGGCATGAGGGATTTGTAGGCCCAGCCTTATTTTTAAATAACGTCATTGTAGACAACGTTAATAAAATTAATGTATACGTTTAAAATCCGCAATCGTATTATTTGTAAAAAAAACCATTTTGTCAATGTTGACATCTGTTTAACTTTTTGTCATAAGGTTTGCGACTCAGTGACGCAATTGATAACCGTAGGTTAGTATCTACACTACCTACGTGTATAAAGCAAAGAAATGCAATTATTACTTAAATAGCATTACTTGGCTACTGATAAAACTACCATGTTTAATAAAGAATAACTCTGAACGGACTAAGATTTGAACTTGGCGCCATAGTAACTTTTATTCAGCTCAAAAATACCTATCCAACGATGTAACACACATAGCTATTGGAAGGTGGGACCAGATCTCATAGAAACTCTCCTGCTACGATCCTAATGGGAGTGGACCTGTGCAGTTTTTTGAACCTGCGCAGGCGACCTGTGCAAAATCGAAAATCAAGAACTGAAGACCGCTCAGGCAGACCGGAAAGTCCCCAAACACGCGGAGGCAAACTTGCACAGGTAATCTCTCCTGTAGATGTCCGGTAGCACGTAGCGTGTATGGCCGGCATTACATACTCCTTTCGCCTCATCTACGTTCAAAATCCTAAATAAAATTAAATGTCACAAAAAATGATAAATACCTCAATTATTATAAATAACGTCTTTATCAAGAATGTAATAGCTAGAAAAACAGCTCTGAGAGATACATTATGAATTTATTGTGATATGAACGTACCTATACCTACACTATCTACCACAATCTACGGTCCGTAACTTTCGGCGCGTAAATTTATACAATCCTGTCGGCTGTTTAGTTTCCCACAGCGGCACTTAGAGGTCGCTAAGAAGTAGGTACTTTAGTTTAAGTGTATTTTTTTGGGTAGGTACATTTAGTTTCAGCAGGCGATAGATTGATTTCACATAGGCTTGCCAACCGTCCCGCAAGAGCCGGGACGTCCTCACGTCCCGCTTCTAGAGCTTTTAAAGATGCGTCCCGGGAAGAAATAATGATCTGCTGTCTGCTGCGTTGACCTATAGGATAGGTATGAGTCTATTGAACGGCTAAAATAAAAAACTTGATGTAGTAAACCAAATAAACTTTTAGATGTTTATTTATTCATTTATTGTTTATAGTACATCAAGAGCATATACATTAACACTTTGACCGCCACAGTCATGTATAGATGACAAACTAAAATGTGCCCAGCACGCCACGGTCACGACTACATGACCGACAGATATAACTAAAATTAATTATCTGAGTTTAACAATAACCGATGTCAAAAACTTGCCATAAATGTTATATTCTTTTTATTTCTCCCTTCTCTCTTCAATTCCGTCTATAGAACAGGAGTGTTGTGGTATTGTTTTTAAGAAGGGCAATTAATGCGCTGTTTAAGAACTACCACCTTATTTCTCTCCTGAGCCATGTATACAAGTTGTTTTAGAGAGTTACCTCGAATCATCTCGCCCAAAAAATCGATGACTGTCGGCCACCGCCGTAGACCACATACATGCATACATATTTGTCTAAGGGCTAGTGCCGCAGGCCAAATAATTCAGAAAACAGAGAAATATACCTAGCCTCTATGCCTAGCGTATGTGGAGTACGAGAAAGCCTAGACACTGTTGAGACCTGGGTTATGCTGTATTTACGCAAACAAATGCCTTAGAGAGGTCCCAAACGATTAGGTACTTTGCCGTTGACTATTAGAATATGCTCTTCAGTCAATAGAACTACGCTGACATCACTTTTTAAGGCATTCACCGCTATTACACGCTATCACACGGACTGCACCACAATAACCGCACGCAGTCTCTATATTCAACTGCATGCAGTTGTACGTTCGACTTCGTGCAGTCATGATACCAACTGCACGCGGTCGGCTGCAGTCGAGAGAAGTCAGTATCAACTGTATGCAGTCGTGCCTTCAACTTCACGCGGTCGGCTTGCAGTCGTCATCAAGGGCATCAAGTTCCGTCTGAGTCCATTTGAGTATGCCGAAAGAGTACATCAAAACCGGCATGACCCAACCGTTGAAGGCGCGCACCTTGTTTCCGCCTGATAAAAGACTACTTATTTAATACTTTATTCAGGCGGCCAAAGAAGCGCTCCCTCAACGATTGTTTCATATCGGCAGCATTGATGCCTAACGCTTCCGACATACCCAAATATTTGTAGGTTTCAGTTGAGGAAAGGGATCTAAGGTTTATGGAATCTGAGAGTTGTGTTCCCACAGATTCCACAATCTCCCCTCGCTTCACATGCATGACTGCACATTTGTCCACACCAAATTCCATCCTGATGGCACTACTGAAAGTTTCTGTTACCTTCAGTAGCTCCATCAGTCGCAAATTGTTGGATTGATACTTCTCACACATCTTTTCTGGGCTTTAAAAGCATTTTCTCTATCAGGAGAATTACCCCAAAACAAAATGCCATATTTTAGCGTAGATCCCACATAAGCATGATAGGCGTTTAATAGTGCCCTCTCGTTTACAATTTTCCTTAGCATGTAAAGGGGTTAGTTTAATTTTTTACAAACCTGATCAACATGTTTCTTCCAATTCAGTCCATGGTCAATAAATATACCTAAGAATTTTGTGTTCTCGACTTCTTTTATTACACGCTTTATATTAGCTTCACTTGTAAGTAACTATGTAAGAAAATCTTGGAATCTTAATTTGACCCACTTCCCGGTCTTCGATTGGGATGAAATTTTGCACACGCTCTGAGTTCTGATGACAATACATGACTAGCTAAGAAATGTCATTACAAATCCAATATGGCGGCCTCCCCAAGATGGCGGACTGGCTGTTTGAAATCCACCCCCATGATATGGGTATCAAATGAAAGGGTTTGCTGTCAGGAATACGAAAAAAATAGTCACGTGACTTATTATTAACACGCTTATATTAGCTTCACTTGTAAGTAACTATGTAAGAACATCTTGGAATCTTAAATTGATCCACTTCCCGGTCTTCGATTGGGATAAAATTTTGCACACGCTCTGAGTTCTGATGACAATACATGACTAGCTAAGAAACGTCATTACAAATCCAATATGGCGGCCTCCCCAAGATGGCGGACTGGCTGTTTGAAATCCACCCCCATGATATGGGTATCAAATGAAAGGGTTTGCTGTCAGGAATACGAAAAAAAGTCACGTGACTTAAATCCAATATGGCGGACGTCCAATATGGCGGACAGGCTATTTAAATTTCATCCTTATGATATGGGTATCAAATGAAAGGGTTTGCTGTCAGGAATACGAAAAAAATAGTCACGTGACTTAAATCCAATATGGCGGACAGGCTATTTGAAATGCACCCCCATGATATGGGTATCAAATGAAAGGGTTTGCTGTCAGGAATACGAAAAAAATAGTCACGTGACTTAAATCCAATATGGCGGACAGGCTATTTGAAATGCACCCCCATGATATGGGTATCAAATGAAAGGGTTTGCTATCAGGAATAGGAAAAAATAGTCACTTGACTTAAATCCAATATGGCGGACGTCCAAGATGGCGGACAGGCTATTTAAAATGCATCCCCATGATATGGGTATCAAATGAAAGGGTTTGCTGTCAGGAATACGAAAAAAATAGTCACGTGACTTAAATCCAATATGGCGGACAGGCTATTTGAAATGCACCCCCATGATATGGGTATCAAATAAAAGGTTTTGCTGAATGGGATACGAAAAAAATTAGTGCGTGCTAAAAGCGTGTTTTTTAGTTTTTTAAACTATTAAATTATTATTTCGCCTTTATAGCTTATTTGTAGTTTTTTTGTAAGGTTTTTCACCAGTGTGCGTACGAGTATGCTTGTTGAAATTACCCTTTCCACTAAATCTAAGATGACACATTTTACATTTGTAAGGTTTTTCACCAGTGTGTGTACGAATATGATTAGTTAAATTATTCTTCTGACTAAAACTAAGCTGACACATTTTACATTTGTAAGGTTTTTCACCAGTATGCGTACGAATATGAATAATTAAATTATTCTTCTGACTAAAACTAAGCTGACACATTTTACATTTGTGAGGTTTCTCACCAGTGTGTGTACGAGTATGCCTGTTTAAATGACCCTTTTGACTAAAACTACGCTGACATATTTCACATTTGTAAGGTTTTTCACCAGTGTGTGTACGAGTATGACTTTTTAAATTACCCTTTTTATTAAACCTACGCTGACATACTTCACATTTGTAAGGTTTATCGTGTTTTAGAATATGATTTCTTAAACAACTCTTACTCGTAAAACTCTGCTGACATATATCACATATGTAACGATGTCCAACGGTGTTCGATAGTACATTCTCCTGTTGCGTGTCTGTTACTATATTTTCTGGTTGCGATGCTCGTAAGTCAAGTCTCGGTATCCTCACAACGGGCAGCCCTGTCATTATAAATCTGGTATGAACAATGTTTGATGCACATAAATAAAAATGGAGAGTTCAAATGCTTCACACTAAAACCAAAGAGGGTCACAGCAGAGCACTGAGAGCACACTGTTCTGTGTTTCTGATGACACTGAATAACCTACCCTATTGCTAGTATCATGAAGTACAAAACTGAACAAACAAAAGGGAGACGAGTGTGTGTGTGTGTGTGCACACTGTGAATCAGTGTGCACACTCCTGTTTGTATAGACGTCCATAAGAGGTGATGAGCCTATTCGTATAGCGCTATCTCTCTTTTTTTTGGTGTAACTTTCTGTGACCAATGCGAGGACTTGAATACACACGCAAACCCGCCTGGTAAGTACCATCCGCGGACCTGTGTGTGAGCCAAACGAGGACCCTGACCATTTGACCAGAGGCACCAATCCGAGGACCTATTTTCACACACTTTTTCTTATGTCTTGTACAATGCGAGGACCCTGTGTTAGACTTTTGATGAACAATCCGAGGTCGTTTTTCCGCGTAGGAGTTGTACAATGCGAGGACATTTTACGAATTTTCCGTAGCAACTTTTTACACACTGCGTAATAATAATTTATTTTGAATCACCGAAAGGAACTAAGTTCATAAACACAAATTTCTTATTTTAAGTACTATCAGAGGACTTACAAAATAACAGTTTTCTACTTGATCAATCTTAAGAATGTGCAATTGATGCCGTTCTGTAGTAGACGAAATTTGACATTGGAGTAATAACATTATTGTAGGAATTGTCTTCATGCAATTGAAGTATTTAATGATTACTGGTATCATCTTGAAATCTCGTATAAAACATGTTTAGGTTGGATGGCAAAACGCCATTATGATGGTGACATGAAGCACTAGTATCGTTTTGAAACTTCGTACTCAACATGTTTACGTTAAATAGCAAGATATAACTTGAAGCTACAGCAGAAATCGTCATAGTACAACTGAACTCTTGAACAGTCACTAGGAACGTCTTGAAACTGTGTGTACAATATGTTTAGGATGGCCAAACGTGATCAACGTGATGAGGAGCTCTAGAAGTAATCGTTTTCGTGTAAGACAACTCTTTAGCCGGCACGGGTGTCGTCTTAAAACTTGTATAATATGCAGCATGTATGTATGAAGTATCAGCAATTAACATGTCCATAAAAGTTTGAACTTATAAGACAATATCAGTGACCGTGAAAGAGTTGCTTTACACGGAGACGATTCCTGCTGCAGCTTTACGTTAATATAATAATGGCGTTTTGCTATCTAACGTAAACATATTGTATACAAAGTTCTAAGAAGATACCAGTGACCGTTGAAGAGTTTAGTGGCACGGAGACGTTACCTGCTGCAGCTGCAAGTCAATACCATAATGAAGTTTTGGTATCAAAACGATACCATTGACCATTGAAGAGTTGCCTTGCACGGAGACAATTCCTGCTCAAGTTTCATTTCATCACTATAATATTGGTTTGCCATCTAACCTAAACATTTCGAATATGAAGTTACATGACGATACCATTGACCATTAAAGAGTTACCTTGCACGGAGACGATTCCTACTGCAGCTTCATAGCATCACCATAATGTTTGTTTGCTATCTAACCTAAACATGTTGAATACGAAGTTTCATGACGATACCATTGACCATTGAAGAGTTACCTTGCACGGAGACGATTCCTTCTGCAGCTGCATATCATCACCATAATGTTTGTTTGATACGCTGCTTATGTACTACTTAACGCCTCATTTCTCTCCTGAGCCATGAATGCAAGTTGTTTTCGACAGATATCTCGCCAAAAAAATCGATGGCTGTCAGCCACCGGAGCAGGCCGGGTTTCGAAAAGGCTACAGCACCGTAGACCACATACATTCATACATATTTGTTTGAGGGTGAGTGCTCCAGGCCAAACCTACACTGACGAAACTTCTTTAAGGCGTTCATCAGTGTGTATACGAGTATGCCTTGTTAACTTACCCTTTTGCCTAGAACTATAGTGACATATTTCACATCTGTAAGGTTTCTCACCAGTGTGTAAAAGAGTATGCCTTCTTAAATTAGTCATTTGACTAAAACTAACTTGACAAATTTTACATTTGTAGGGTTTTTCACCAGTGTGCGTACGAATATGATCAGTTAAATTCTTCCTATGTCTATAACTACGCTGACACATTTTACATTTGTAGGGTTTTTCACCAGTGTGCGTACGAATATGATTAGTTAAACTATTCTTATGTCTATAACTACGCTGACACATTTCACATTTGTAAGGTTTTTCACCATTGTGCGTACGAATATGATTAGTCAAACCATCCTTTCTACTAAAACTAACCTCACACTTATCACATTTGTAAGGTTTTTCACCAGTGTGTGTACGAGTATGATAAGTTAAACTATTCTTTTGACTAAAACTAACCTGACACATTTCACATTTGTAAGGTTTTTCACCAGTGTGCGTACGAATATGATCAGTTAAACTATTCCTTTGACTAAAACTAACCTGACACATTTCACATTTGTAAGGTTTTTCACCAGTGTGCGTACGAATATGATCAGTTAAACTGTTCTTTAGTCTAAAACTAACCTGACACATTTCACATTTGTAAGGTTTTTCACCAGTGTGCGTACGAATATGATTAGTCAAACTATCCTTTCTACTAAAACTAACCTCACACTTATCACATTTGTAAGGTATATCGTGTTTTCGAATATGATTTCTTAAACGACTCTTACTAGTAAAACTCTGCTGACATATATCACATATGTAATGACGTCCAACGTTGTTCGATAGTACATTCTCCTGTTGCTTGTCCGTTACTGTATCTTCTGGTTGCGATGCTCGTAAGTCAAGTCTCTGTATCCTCATAACGGGCAGCCCTGTGATTATAAATCTGGTATGAACAATGTTTGATGCACATAAATAAAAATGGAGTGTTCAAATGCTTCACACTAGAACCAAAGAGGGTCACAGCAGAGCACACTGTTCTGTGTTTCTGATGACACTGAATAACCTACCCTATCACTAGTATCATGAAGTACAAGACTGAACAAACATTCACAGTGTGCAGACACACACACTCATCTCCCTCTTGGGCATCATAGAACAAACTATAATACTAACACCTAGTTAAATACTTACTGATGATTAAGTTGTTAACTACTTACTTATCATCTCCCTGGTTCTTTGCTCCTCCGTAGATATATCTTGATCTTCTACCACTTCTGTTTTAAACTGCATTAAAGGTAATTCATCTGCTGAGTCTTCTTCAGAATATTGTGGTGATATATCTTCTGATTTAGCATGTTGCAGTGGTATACCTTCTACATCTGAAGGGCTATTGTGAAGATGTTTGAGTTCTAGTTCTGTAAATAAAGAAAAAGCGCCAAAAGCGATAAGTTTAAATCATTTTTTGATCAATAAATAATTCATAATTAAATTAATGTCTTAATAGTTTAATAGTTTAAATATTAATAAAATCAATTTTAAATTAAATTCAATTTAATTAATCTTTTAAATTTAAATCAATTTAAAATGATTTAAATTTAATTTTATGTATTTACTAGCTGTCCGCCGCGGTTACACCCGCGTCTTTGGTTACTGCTCCGCTCCCGTAGGTCGTAGCGTGATGGTATATAGCCTATAGCCTTCCTCGATAACTAATCTATCTAACACTGAAAGAATTTTTCAAATCGGACCAGTAGTTCCAGAGATTAGCGCGTTCAAACAAACAAACAAACAAACAAACAAACAAACAAACAAACAAACAAACTCTGCAGCTTTATAATATTAGTATAGATTAAATGATCTCATTAATTTTTATCCTAAAAACATACCATCACTTTGATATTCCTCCTTTAGCTCAATAATATAATGTCGTCTCTCACAAACATCTGATGGTTCTTGTTTAATAATATCACTCTCTTCTTGATATTCAGCATCTATACTTATGAGTTCCACTGGTGTTGTAACATAACCACCGGCGAACTCTAACTGGCCATGGTTTAGTAAAGAACTTGGCTGTAAAAAGTTGATTATAGGGTACGGTACCTATACTATGCAGACAATCAGTGTCGTAAAGAAAAGGGGTAAGGTTTACAATAAAGTCGCCTTGAAAGGGGGGTGGGGGCGGTGGAGGGAGGTTATGGGGGACTAGTGAAGTCGCCCCCCACCATTATTCCCCGCCGGAGATGCTTGATGGAGCCCCACTAGGGCTCTGTATCAAGTCACTTAATAGGGTCGTATGGTGGATGGGGAAGGCAGGAAGAGGGGTAGAGTCCTTCCAGCCATTCCCCCCGCTAGAAAGGCTCAACGGAGCCCCGCTTCGCTCCCCCGCGGGGCTCCTACTTCTGGGTGGTTTAAAAAAAAATAACCACGAAGGGGATGGCAGGGTCTGTTCTTCTAACCTAACTTGTCCTAGTCGGAGTGCCCCAAGTCCCGAGCTCGCTTCGCTCGCTCTTACGCACAATAAATATAAAACAAACAAAATCGTGTTTATCTGTCACTGTCAATGGCAGCAAAATGGCTGCTTTGCGATTCTTTTTACGCATTTTGACAGACGCAACTTTAAAAAACGTAAGAATTTAGTGTTATTTACGTTTCGTTTCAACTTTTCAAGCAATTACTGATTTATCTATCCTTTTGAAAATTGTTTTAAATAATTTAACGCCGCTCCGGCAGCTAAAATTGCTTGGGGGTGCTTAAAATAAGTCCCTTTGACCCCCCTAAAGTGTCAGAATCCTCAAATTCAGGCGACTCGAAATTAAAGCCAGCCCAAGAAAAGAGTTTTTCATTACAATAAGTCACACAAAACGGCCTCCACAAGTGAATGTTAGCAGGTTTAAATAAATGGCCGCAGAAAAAGTTTAAATATAACTATCAAATACATCGATTGTTCCCTTGCACCCTGGACAGCCGACCTTGCTGCCAACCTCACTGGCCACTGCACGAGCTATTGTTGCGTAGCTCATGCGGCCATGGGAGGGGACCATTACCAGAGCGTAATGAGAATAAATGTATGTTACAGAATCCCTCACCTCATGCTTGTCATTCAACATCTGTGCGAACAGTTGTTCCGCTTCCAGACATTTCCTCTGGAATAGAGCGCATTGCTTTATTTTAGCGCAGCAGAAGAAACAAACGAGCATCGGTCTACTATCTTCAGTTATGAACTGCAACAAAAATAATTTTTATTTTTAATATTACTATGCAGATTATTTATATTAATTATGAAGTAAGTAAATAGTAATTAGGTACATCATTATAGTAAACCAGTTTTATATCAACTTACGGGAATATCAGTCAGCTTCTCATACAGCTCCTGCAGGCTCTTGTTGACAACTGCATGCATGCGAACATTCTCCACCAAACATATCCTACACATGGACAGCTTTTCCATCACGACAATCACAAATTGTCTTTGCTTTAAAGTTCAAGTTTGAAACAGTGTTGATAAATTGATACAACATCGGCTTTGCTTACACCACGTAGGTTCTGCAATCTACATTTTATTTATATGGATGCGTCAAGCGTCAAACACTCATGGAAGTCGTTCATGCAAGTATTCCAAAGAGTATAATAATAATATCGGTAAAGTATTCTAAGAAAAAAGCAAGCTATGAAATCAATATCAGTGTCAACACTGTCAACTGTCAAATAAATAAACAAGCAAGAGCTCCATGATGGGTTGCCAGACTTGAAATTTGGAACGCCTGCCTAAGACTACTCGCTCCCGTGCGTGTTGCCCTTGCCAACACGGGAGGGAGGGAGTAGCCGGCAGGCGTTCTCCTCTGTCGAAACATAATTATGTGCAAATGGAGCACTGTAATGCTCCTCCGTACTCACATACGGTTTTACTCGATCGAGCAAATATTATATCGAGAAAAAACCACGGCTCGGGCTTTCGTCCACACATTCAGCATTAATCTATCGAGTAACGCGCACCGTTCAGTATTCACCGAACTGTTCGAGTCAAAACTTATATGTTCAACAAAGGAGACGGTGGCTGCTACATTTAGCAAGTCTCGCACAGTTAATAATAATGTACCTACTCTGTGGAAAGAATTGGAAAATGGTAGGTTAACGGTTCGTTACGAGTAGGTGCGAAGGAAATTACTTTTATTTAATTCCATCGAGTCAGCTCGAGCCTTCGAGCTGTGAGTTTTGCGGTCCACACGTTGATTTTTACATGTGCATGCGGTGTGAGGGCCACTTTGTTAAAACTCTTTGAAAATGTGCTTAGGATTTAGTGAACATTCCCAAAGAAATGTGAAAGTTGGAATCAGATTTTGTGAAAGTCTAATAAGCGAGTTATGGACTGTAAAGTCGGGCCCTCAGTTCGCATATAGCGGATTGGGGTACTTATGTATCACAATACCGAAAGTTCATAATACCTATGACTGAAATACCGACGTCCAAAACAAATCTAGTTTTGGCGAAGTCGACGGAACCCCGGTCTACGAAGCCCCGCCGTGCGGGGCTCCTACTTCTGGGTGGTTTTAAAAAAAATAACCACGAAGGGGATGGCGGGGTCTGGAAGACCCCGCTACCATCCCCAACCTGTCCGAGTCGGGATGCCCCAAGTCCCGAGCTCGCTTCGCTCGCTCACAAAATATGGTGGTGTCGAATGGAGAAGAATTTAAGTTAATGTAGTTACCTAATACGTTAAGTTCCTTTTTTGTCTTAGAGATTTTAGGCTTTGGGATGTAATTTCGGGATTTTGAACATCGGGATATGGATCTTCGGGATTTTAAACTTCGGGATTTTAAGCTTTCGGGCAAATGAACTTTCGGGATTTTAAACTTTCGACCAAACAACCATTCGGCGTTTAATGTTTCGGGATTTCGTTCATAGGTATTTTAAAATTCGGTCTTTCAACTTTCGATATTGTAATACGTACCCGCGGATTGAGGGCCCACCTATACCGGCTAAACTATAGACACTACAGAAAATGTCTTTAAGCCAAAATCTAAGCTAAAGCCAAACAAAAATTGTGTATACGACATTATCGCAAAACACTTTCCTTAGATGGGCAGACGGTGGGTGGGGCAGACTCGTGGTAGACTGGAGACCACGTTCAGGCAAACGTAGTGTTGGATGCTCTGGTACGGTCTACCGAGATGGTTGGCGCTCTTTGGGGATGGCCTACATTCAGCAGTAGACGGCAGTGCTGATATGATGATGATGATTATTAAGGCTTTTTTGCCCAGCAGTGGGACAATGTAGGCTAAATATAATATTGAAAGAGTGCGTTCCCGGTTGTTTTTTTCTGTACCTAGTTAGGTACTAGGCAGTCACTTTGAGTTGGCCGTGACCTCATGCCCGCTTCTTCCCCACCCCACGCCTCAAAGTCGTACCAGCTAGATATGGATAAACTAACCGCTGAATAGTATAAATCGATGCCTTAGTTCACAATTGCACTAACTACAAAATTTACAATTTTTACTTTTTTAATGTCAAATAAACTAAATTTCATGCTCTTTCGTTTCCGCGCATCGAAATACCGTTATTCCGTCTCTTTCTACCAAAAACGTGGGTCACAGTTGTATTAAATGAGTTTTTGTTGTATTAAATTAAATGATGAATGGGTATTATACTAATGGTCTTTATTTTTGTAAAACCAATCAAGATATACCTACTTTAACTGATTTTAAGTTTCTCAACTGCAGGAAATTTCAAAACACAAACGTATTATATACTAGCTGTGCCCGCGACTTCGGTCGCGTGGATGTCGGAACTTAACAATGTATTTTTAGTTCGGAGCCCTGTTGGAGGATACCGATACAAATCAATTATTTTTTATTTACGCTAGTGCTTCTTTATAAACGACATTAGCTGTGGAACCATCTGGAGCATACCCAAAAAGGTTATTGAGGTTGTTTATGCGTGAAAGAGCTACGTATAGTTGACCATGGGAAAAGCATCCAATACTTAGGTCCACCCCCGCAAGGGATAATGTCTGGCCCTGAGCTTTATTAATCGTCATGGCATATCAGAGACTGACTGGGATGACTTGTTAGGAATTACCTATAGGTATTCTTGAAATCGTGTTCATGTTTAAAATCCTTACGAAAAGACCTTTCAAACAATACCTCACACGATAATTATATTTAATTTTGAAAAGTGGTAGGAGGGGGGTTGACGTACCCCCTCCCCCACTTCCTTCAGTCAGTCATCGACTACACGTATAAACAAAGCAATTTTTCTTGTTACGACGATTCTGCTGTGATCCTATAAGGAGTTCCGTTCCATATCTCCGAAGTTCATCATCAGATCATGACAATATTTCTATGGGACCTATTCGGAATACTCTTTCAAACAAAAAAAGAATCATCCAAATCTATTCATAATTGGCGGCGTAATCGCAGAACATTTAAACAAAACAAAAAAAAAATACGCGCCGAATTGAGAACCTCCTCCTTCTTGAAGTCGGTTGACAATATCACCGGCGCCGTAACCGGTTAATATTTCAGCTTCGATTATGTTTTGCTGCAGATTTGTGACTTTGAGCGGAGTGCGTTGAGAAAGTTTGGGAGGACATAAATTTCTGAGGAGAATTATTGGTAAACCGATTTTTAAAACTAAAATTTCAAACTACGAAGTAAATAAAACTACTTGACTCAAATTGCAAGTTATTAAGTATTTACTTCGCACTTCAAAATAACGACCAAATCTTACCAAAACTTTTTGAAAGATAAAACGAATTAACGAACAATTTACGATACTATCTTCCGTCAGGTACCCGTGTTGCTCTATGGATAATTGGATACTATCAAGTCAAGTAAGACCTATAAAAAGACAGAACTTTAAAAGGCGCCTAGAAAAAAGTTGTTCTCTAGTTAAAGTCCCGTCTAAGTTCGATAGATGGCGCTGTTTTAATGTTTTACTTCATAAACATTATTAAAATTTTAATTATTACCCGACTACGGCAAAGCCAAAAGGAGGGTTATGATTTTGACCGGTATGTATGTATGTATGTTTGTATGTATGTTTGTTTGTTCCCTCGTAACTTCTAAACTACTTATCATTACATGACAAATGAGGTGTTAAGGGAATAACTCTATTTAATTATTTGATATAATAATAAAAGCAAAGTAGGTAGCGAGTGAATTTCAAATGTAGGTACTCATTAAGCCTTTTCATTTGATATCCATGTTGACACTGTCAAAAAAATAACTAAAACCCGACTACGACAAAGTCGCGCACTGAAAAGTATAAAACAAGAACAATATTCATTTGACCGATATTTTCGAAATTTTTAAGTAATAGCCGTGGTCGTATGCCACCTGCGGTTGTTTCACACAATCTTTATTGAATAGGTGGTATACGACCACGGCTATTACTTAAAAATTTCGAAAATATCGGTCAAATGAATATTGTTCTTGTTTTATACTTTTCAGTGCGCGACTTTGTCGTAGTCGGGTTTTAGTTATTTTTAACTTATTTTTTATTGAAGTGAAAACTTCTTTAGCGGCGTTGAGCACTTTTTCTGTAATGGGTATAAAATCTTAAACTCGCGTCAGGGGACACGTGACCACGCGCGTCAGGACACGTGACCTGATCGAAAAAGCGTAAACAGCTATCCCCTCTCTACGGCGCGGCGAAAATTATGCCTGGGCCTACTGTTTCGTTTAGACAGCGCAGGTCGCTTGCGCAAATGATAATTGTAATAGTTTTAAAGTTAAATTTTTAATGTAATATAAATTGTCATGTTTGTGTACGATAGCGCAATAAATGAATATTGTATTCTACCACATAAATGATAGTACTTTTATACTGATAAAGCGATTGGTGCAAAATTATTCCCTAACCATTCCAAAATATCAAACATGCTCAACGTTAATAATCAAGTTTTCACTTCTGCCGGCACTCCCGGAGTGCAAATTTTTTTACACTATTTTGGGGGTTACTTATATTATTTGGGGGTTATATTATTTGAAGGAATAACTCTATTTAATTATTTGATATAATAATAAAAGCAAAGTAGCGAGTGAATTTCAAATGTACTCATTAAGCCTTTTCATTTGATACCCATGTTGACACTGTTAAAAACAGGCAAAGTAGCTAGTAAAAGCTATATAATGTATATATATTTCAAATGTGCTCATCAAGCCCTTTAATTTGATACCCATGTCGATATTGTGCGAAAAAATTTTTTTTTTTGATAACGACTTCACGTCCCCTGGAGGGCGCCATATTGGATTTGGTGACACGTCACCTACCCTATAACCAGCGGACAACTGAGACGCTTCTAACGACACCTCATTTGTCATGTAATGATAAGTAGTTTAGAAGTTACGAGGGAACAAACAAACATACATACAAACATACATACATACAAACATACATACATACATACCGGTCAAAATCATAACCCTCCTTTTGGCTTTGCCGTAGTCGGGTAAAAACAGGCAAAGTAGCTAGTTAAAGCTATATAATGTATATATATTTCAAATGTGCTCATCAAGCCCTTTAATTTGATATCCATGTCGATACTATGCGAAAATATTTTTTTTTTCGATAACGACTTCACGTCCCCTGGAGGGCGCCATATTGGATTTGGTGACACGTCACCTACCCTATAACCAGCGGACAACTGAGACGCTTCTAAGGACACCTCATTTGTCATGTAATGATAAGTAGTTTAGAAGTTACGAGGGAACAAACAAACATACATACCTACATAAAATGCGTATTAAAAATGCATATTAAAGTTCCCCATCATTCCCGTGTGTAAAAAAATTTATTCAAGGTTCAAAAAATGAGTTTTTCGCGATTTTCAGCAAAACGGTAAGTTTATGTGTTAATGGGGGGACTGATGGAGTCACCCCCCACCATTTTTCCACGCCGGAGATGCTCGACGGAGCCCCGCTTCGCGGGGCTCCTACTTCTGCGTTCAAGGTTTAAAGTAACCTAACCTAACCTAACCTACTAATCTGTCCTAGTCGGGGTGCCCCAAGTCCCGAGCTCGCTTCGCTCGCTCTTGCGCACAATAAAAATTTGCAAATATTTACAATGTTTTCTTTTCTGCATTACATTACACCAATTGAATATTCGATAAAATACATGTAAAAAGAAATCTGAACAAGAACACTATTATTCAAAGTTATGACTTTGAATAATAGTGTAAAAGATGGTTAAATTGAGAAAATATAGGAAAACAAATACTTAAAAGTATAATAGATGTTTATTGCTACTGACATTATGAAGTTGAATGATTCGGAATATGAACATTAGAGACAGAGCAGTTAGGAATTGTGATTGTTAGGATGAAAAATGTTAGGAAGAACATTTTCGGATTTCCAATTATCGGAGTTGAAAATTTAGGTGAACTTTGGCGCACCCATCCATGACAGTTCATTGGTGATGAAACCATAATTATTTTCGAAATATCGTATTTTTTTTTCTACGTTCTTATAGTTTAACTTTAATTCTATGAAAAAAATATAAAAAAAACCGGCCAAGTGCGAGCCGGACTCATGCACGAAGGGTTCCGTATCATTATCTATAAAAACGGCAAAAAGACCACGTTTGTTGTATAGAAGCCCCCCTTAAATATTTGTTTTATTGAAATTTAATTATTTATTTTTGGAGTGAATATACATCTAAATATTCTGTGAATATTTCAAGCGTCTACCTGTTGCCGTTATCAAATCGAGCAACAAAATCACGTTTGTTGTATGAGAGCCCCCTTAAATATTTTTTGTATTCTGTTTTTTAATATTTGTTGATATAGCGGCAGCAGGAATACATCATTTGAAAAAATTTGAACTGCCTAACTATCACGGTTCATGAGATACAGCCTGGTGACAGACAGACAGACGGACGGACAGCGTCTTAATAATACCCTTTGGGTACGAAACACTAAAAAGCATAGTTCTGTGCATCCTGTGATGAATGATTTAAGTCGAGTTTTGAGAAATCAAAACAAAAAAATCCCCCCTCTCTCCCCCCGCAAAACCCAAAATTTATATAGTGGTGCTGCTCGCACGGGGCGTTTAAGGGGGGAGTGAAATTTCGGTTATTTTTCGCCTAAGACGCACCGTTTTCGAGAAAAATAAAAATCAAAGGCGCATAACTCGGAAACGGTGCGACGTAGGCGAAAAATAACCGAAATTTCACTCCCCCCTTGAAAATAGGCCCTCAGGAAATAGATTAAAATCGACATTAGTACAAACAGATGAAGTTACTTGAAGAAAAGTCCAAAAAATTTACAAAATGACACTACACGGTTATATGATTTATATTTATTTCTTTCGGTATCAATGCCCTCTTACTTTTATTATAACATTCATAGGTGACATTCTTAAAAAACTATGGGTTCAACTATCACGAAGTTACCACTGCCATTGTTTAACTTTATCTTCACATATTTCCCTGGATTATTATAAATTAATTAAAGTAAACAATTAATTAATACAGGCTCACTAGTCCTACGTATAATTACACCATTACATAAAACCTCATGAGCCCATAAACATAGAAAATGGCATTTGAAAAACTCTATCTAATCTGGCAACTTTGGCAACTTTCCTGGTAAGTTTCGGAAACATTCGTCAATTTTCATCTCCACACCACACACACCAGAGTGCGTTTCACCGAATAGTTCCTATGGCGTTATGTTGCCTCACATGTTGCCTACTCTGTCTGTCAAAGTCATTGATACGAGAAGACGCTCCCGCAGAACACTGAAAAATATTGCTGCCAACATAACGCCATAGGAACTATTCGGTGAAACCGTACCCGTAGACAGAGAAACTAATAGACTAAGGGACTCTGTAACCGCGATTGAGACAGAGATAGTTTGTCAATGTGTGTAAGTACTGCAATATAATGTTGCCATAGTATTCTGAATTCCCTGTTTTGGGTTGTTACATGGAACTGGGTAAATTATTTTTAGGAGTTAAAACAGTTTCTTTTAATTTTTACTTTTTTATAATATACATGATAAATGATATTTATTTTGTGAACTAGTTTTAAATAAGTTCTTTCTTGGCGTATCTTCCTCTTCAGGCAATTTCAATTTTCTTCTGGTGGTTTTCATTTGCGTCATAGTGAAAGTTGGCATTTGTAGATGTGGATGGTACTGGCTCAGCACTCTCCTCTGGTGTTGAAATCTAAAACATTAAATCAAATCAAATTATTAATAAAGTATTCTGATCAAGTAAATTTATATGTTAACCTCTTGACTCTGAATGAAAATTATAAGTTTAACAAGAATGTCAAATGATGTTCTCATTAATAAGTATTATTCACATTTATTTATTTTATATACATATATAATTACATTTTTAAATATTAATATAAAACAATAAAAACATTGGGTTGGGTATGAGGTTACGCCTCCAGAATTTGAGGATTCTGACACTGTGGGGGGGTCAAGGGGAGTTATTTAAGCACCCCCAAGCAATTTTAGCTGCCGGAGCAGCGTTAAATTATTTAAAACAATTTTCTAAAATATCGATAAATCTCTAACTATTACTTTAAACGGAACGTAAATTTCACTAAATTCTTACGTTTTTTGAGTTGCGTCTGTTAGAATGCGTAGAACGAAACGCTAAGTCGCCATTTTTTGTCACTGACAGTGACAGGTAAACACGATTTTGCGCGCCATTCCGTTGCTTTCGAGTTAACGTGAATGTGCTCCGTTTCGATAATATCTGCCTCCTGCTTTCTGACGACCTCGCTATCCCTCTAGACACCGACTGCTTGCTATTTCTTGACAACTCCGCTACCCCTTTGGACACCGATTGGATTGCTTCTCTTTTTTATTGTGGACAAGAGCGAGCGAAGCGAGCTCAGGACTTGTGGGCACCCCGACTCGGACAGATTAGGTTAGAAGGGGATGGCAGGGTCCAGTGAGCGAGCGCAGCGAGTGAACAGACCCTGCCATCCCCTTCGTGGTTATTTCTTTTTAAACCACCCAGAAGTAGGAGCCCCGCGCAGCGGGGCTCCGTCGAGCCCCTCTGGCGGGGGGAAAGGCTGGAGGGTGACTCTACCCCTCTTCCCGCCTTCCCTGATCCCCTTACGACCCTATTAAGGTGACTCGGTAGAAATCCCTAGTAGGGCTCCGGCGAGTACCTATCTCCGGCGGGCAAAAATGGTGGGGGCTACTCTATTACTCCCCCCCCCCCACTCCCCCCCACCCCCTATCAAGGAGGCGTAACCGCAAACCTTACCCAAAACATTTAAAAATATAAGTATTATTATTATATTTTATTATCGTTATAATAATGACACTGATGCTGACTTTGATATTGTAATATTTTCATCGAAGATGGGGTATTTTTTTTATCTGACGCTGGCAACATTTACATAATAATAATTATAGGTTATGAATGATAAAAACTCGATAAAATTCAATTCTCTTTAGAGTTTTAACACGACATATCGTTCCTTCATAGAACGGCATAAATAAATCATTACTGGGAATGTATATTATAGACAAAACGTCGTACTTACGCGTGAAAAGAGACAACAGCAATTTTCTTCTCACTATCGCTTTTACATGGAATAACACGACAACGCACCATTGTATAACCTTTTATGTGATATACGGATAATTTCTCTGCCTTTCACACTGAATTATAATCGTTAAAAACCATAAAAATATGCACAACTTGAACAATAAACACAATGAAGGGCACGAACTGTCAAAGTTTGTTTCGCAATTTGAGTTGCTGACCTTGAAAAAACTGGTTACACGCTAAGAGACAAAAAATAGGATAGTTGTATCTCTGTCTACTACATTTGTAACGTAATGTTCGCTCTCTTTCTTGTGTAAGTGAGAAAGGAATCGTCACTGGGTCTATTAGTTTCTCTGTCTACGGGTGAAACGCACTGTATCACTCAAATTCATTAAATGTCAATGTCATTAATCTAAACGTCAGTCAGACTACCTGTCTCTTTTCGTCTTACATCAATCGTAGAGACAGGTATATCCTATCGTTTTAGGTAATATAAGGCTCAACCATCAACTTCGTCAGCACAAAGTGAGAGCGTAATCTTGTGTGGCGAAGAATCCTCTGATGAGGACTTGGACATTTAAGTTGTTTTTTTTTCAATTAAGTTAGATTGCTTTTTAATTTTTGATTGTGTGTTCTTTTTTAAATAAATAAATAAAAAGTTTTTATTGTTTCTCACACAATTTATTGTTCTACAGCACAAAATTGAGGCAACCCCAGTAAGTTATAAGGATACTTGTGATGGGGTTACCTCGCATCTTCCCATGGGTAATAATTTATACTGTTAAGACATAAATTAAAAGGAAATAAAAAATAAAATAAACAAATTTAGAATTCTAAGATGATTACAAAATTGCTGTAGCAAGTTCAGGTATGTGTAGGGTTTGTGGGTGTGTGTGTTTATGTGAGTGTGGGGGTGTGTTTGTGTGTGTGTGTGGGAGGTGGGTGTGAGTCATAGATATAGTAAAAAAGGAGATATGGCGTGGAGTTCAAAATGTATAGAAAACCGGTGAAGCCACAATTGCCCCTCCATAACGCTAATATTGCACACACAGTTCTGTCAAAACAATACTACGAACAAGTGCACACACGCGACATCGATAACTCAGTCATTTAAATATAAACCTTATTCCTTAAACTACAGCGTACTTTTTCCGTATAATTTACTCACACTAAAACAATTATCATTGTGTGTTGTCGGGACAAGGGGGCGGAGCAAATACTTGCGGACCTGAGCAGCGGACGCACCATGCGACATTACGGCTTATCGAGGTTTCGTTATGTCAGTTTTACATTGCTTGTTTAGTCACTCAGTGACAGACTGAGGTGGTTGTAAAAGAGCAATGTATTTAATGCAAAAATAATACAGTCGGAGTAATATAAGAAAACAAAAATAAAGTAGTACAAGTGAAATATGTTTTACGGATTGTTCTTTTTCGTGATTTTTAAGACAAAAATTGTAAAATACTTGTACTTAGCTGTGGTAACTGATGCCATGACTTCTGAAATTTTTGTTTTGGCTTCTATTTTTACAAGAAACCACTGAACAAGACGGCATAATCGTTTTTTTTAAGCGGTTTTATCACGATCGCGGTTGACAACACACTAACTCGCGGTGACGGTTATTTTTTCAATAGCTGAGCAAAACGCTCAGCACCGCGTGGTCACCGACACGCCCCCTTGCCACTTCTCCTGCTTTTAATATTTCTGTGGTGTGAGTGGTGTATGGGTGTGAGTACTTTTAGGACTTCTTCAAAGACAGGGTGCGCAGTCAGCTGAGTAAGAAAAATAAATACACCGTACTGTGTCTGACAAATTACTATTAATTTATTGATCACAATAAACAATACCAATTTTATGATTGATTTATAAATGGCCGATAATTTCCAATAGAAAAAGTACAAGCTGAACATTACAACAGGACGTCAACCATGACAGATATTAATACAGAGAAAAAAAAGGAAATAGTGTTGCAACATAATTATACATTTGAAATAACCTCTGAAAGTAAAGGTGTTGTCATGTTAGAAAAATACAAATATTAACAGTTTTATCACAGTCGTCATAGAACCATAACAATACGATAACATAAACAGTTTTGGTCAGTTCTCAGATTTCGTCTATTGTTTACAAAGGGACAAAGGGTATGTGGGCGACCGCTGTTACTTAACTACCTGCTTTGTTTATCTACGATCTCAGAACAGTCATCTTATCGCTAATGCGTCGACCCAAAAACACTTGAGAGCGTTTTTAGTGACTGGCGTCATATTACGTCATCGTTACGTCATCGCGGCCGGCATGTGCGCGGGCCTTGAGCACATAGGTAACGTCAAAATGAAGTGCGCGGGGCTTGAGCGGATTTGCTAACCAAACCTTTGTCAGGCCCTACATTTGTTAAATTAAGGGGATATCTAAATCTAAAGTTGATATAAATTTAAAGTTTTTGATTGTATAAGATAAATATAAAATTTCAAGGACAGTAATATAAATAAAGTAAATGTGTAGAAGTTTAAAATATAATTTCATTGTTTTGTACAAGTGAAAAGTAAAACTGTATAACTCAAAATTTCATAAATTTGTAAAATGCAGGATGTAAAAAGGTATAAGTTAAAGTTAAGATTTTGTATGTAAAGGCATAGTGTTTAAAAGGTGTAAACTATGTTTTTGAGTATTTTAAAATAATTTCTTATTTTAAGGGACGGTGTTAACTGGCAACACAAGAAATTAAATAAAATATCATAGATAATCTATGGCCCCTTCGCCTCCATCTTTCACAGAAAAAGACACAATAATTTTCCTTGTGCTTACATATGTGTTATAATAATAGTTTAATAATAAATAAACGCATTAAAGCCATCTCCACGTCTCCTTATTTTAAAAACAATATATACTCTGACATTGTGACCGCTCTGCGCGGCGCGTCTGTTGCGGGTCGAGGGTGCACGAAGGCTGGAGGGAGTGGGCCGCGCTTGGCAGGTTGGAATGCGCACGTCGGAGGGGCTCATCGGGCGGCCAGGAGGAAATTTATTGAATGGGTATCCTGTGGAAGGCCCAGGTCTCGGGCACGGTGCAATCGCGGCGGTAAGACCCCTCTTTGAGGAGTGGCTAGAGAGGCACCACGGCGTCCTCACCTTCCTGCTGACGCAGGTCCTCACCGGACACGGTTGTTTCGGGAGGTCCCTGTGTCGGATTGCACGGGAGGAAACGCCCGGGTGTCACCAGTGTGGACCGCCCGGAGGATACGGTGGAGCATACGGTGCAGGTCTGCCCCGCTTGGGCAGAGCACCGCCGTGTCCTCACGGAGGCGATAGAAGGCGGCGACCTCTCGCGTCCGGACCTGGTTCAGGCCATGCTCCGGGGCGAGAGGGAATGGGATGCAGTCACCTCCTTCTGCGAAGCAGTAATGCTAGCGAAGGAGGAGGCGGGCCGCGTGAGGGAGAGAACAACACCCTCCACCTCACGCCCCAGCCGCCGCGGGAGACGCCCAGGCCAGGGCATCGGACGTCGCGAGGCGACATCCGGCCACCGTAGGCGCGGGCTTGCGGACGGCGAGTAATGGGTAGCTCGCCGTCCGATCAAGGACCATGCCCGGGTCGACGGCCCGTACTGTTCGCGCGCGCCTCAAAGAGCTGTCAGCACAGGGACGGGGCCCCCAACGGGACCTAACGCCTGCCGGCGTTGCGGGACGTCTTAACAGGATACCGTGGCCCCGGAACGTAAAGGGCAACAGAAGGAAAAGGGTGGTTTTTTAGTCAGTAAAAGTCTGACAGTCCCTTCCGCCCCACCCAGGGCGGAAGGACTCATTTGATGATTTTTACCACCTCGAGAAAAAAAAAAGAAAAAAGGCCCAGGTCTGGTTTCATGTTTCATGAAATGTGTGAGAGTCTAAAGCTGTTTTAAGTCTAGATTGAAATGATGCCAAGACCATCAAGAGCAAATAAGAATGGACAAACTAGCTCGATTACATTCGAAGGGTGATTCCTACACTACCAATACCCCTACCCTAACCCTGCCTTACCCTACCCCCTACCCCTACCCTAATCCTGCCTTACCCTACCCCCTTCTCTACCCTACCCCTACCCTACCCTACCCCTGCCCCTACCCTACCCATACCCCTACACTTGAGACCGACTTCCCGACTTCATATTAAAAGGGCTGTTTTTAGGGACTTCGTTCGCGTGGTATCCCCCCACCTCTACACTACCGATACCCTACCCAAACCCTACACTACCCCTACCCTACCCAACCAATACCAACCCCTACCCTACCCTACCCCTAAAAATACCCCTACCGCTACAAATACCCCTACCCCTACCCCACCTCTACCCTACCCTACCTATACCCTTGAGACCGACTTCCCGACTTCATATTAAAAGGGCCGTTTTTAGGGACTTCGTTCGCGTGGTATCCTGCCCCTACCCTACCCCTACCCCATATTTTCTCACAGTTTAAACCTTCCCTAGACCTCCACAACATTTCAAAACCAAAATCTGCTAAATCGGCCATGCCGTTCTCGAGTTTTAGCGAGACTAACAAACAGCAATTGATTTTTTAACAGACTTCAAAAAAAGGAGGAGGTTATCAATTCGTCTGTATTATTTTTTTTGTTTGTTAGCTCCTAACTTGCGACTGGGTGAACCGATTTTCTTGATTCTTTTTTTATTTGAAAGCTGGTGCTTCCCGTGTGGTCCCATTGTCACCATTTCAATATCTGATGATGAACTTCGGAGATATGGAATGGAACTCCTCACAGAATCACAGCAGCAATATCGTAACAAGTGAAATTGCTTTGTTTATACGTGTAGTCGATGACTGACCGAAGGAAAAGGGGGGGGGGGGGGTACGTCAAACCCCTTCTACCAGTTTCCAAAATTAAATATATCGTGTGAGGTATTGTTTGAAAGGGCTTCTTGTAAGGATTTCAAATATTGATCCACAAGCACTAAAAAGTGAAAAATAAAAAGATTTTTTACAAAAAAAGATAACCGCCTTCAAAAGCTACAAAATAAATATAACTTAAGTTTTAGAAGTCGGTGGCAATACTTACCTACATAACAAAAAACAAAACCAAAGCCGCCGGCTTTGGTTTTGTTTTTTGTTATGTAGGTTATATTAGTTAGTAGGTTAGTTATGTAGGTTATTAAGTTATATTTATTTTGTAGCTTTTGAAGGCGGTTATCTTTTTTTGTAAAAAATCTTTTTATGTATATATAGAGAAGAGATTGATTTCGCCAAAACTTTCGAACCAAACGTCCAACTTTAATGAATAAAAGTCTAAATATTATCTACATAAACAGTACTTTGTGACAAAATAGTTTATTTTGATAAGGAGTAATGACATGTGTGAAATAAATGCGCTTAAATGAAGTCCTAAAAAAATTCAAGATTTTTAAATAAAAAATTGGTTGTTATGCTTAACTCGAAATAAAAAGGTAGGTATAGTGTGTCGCGGACTTTTTTGTAGATATTTTTAAGGTCTTTAATTAATTAGAACATTTTATGGTTCTATCTTTTATAGTTTAGGCGGCGTACCTACGCCAAATAAGGAACTATTTTGAATGATTTTTTACACCTTGGGTCCGAAAAACCCAAATATCTTACGGACCCCTATTTTTTCTGAAATAAAATAGCCTATAGCACTCAGTGATAACGTAGCTTCCAATTCCCGAAAGAATTTTCAAAATCGGTTCAGTAGATCCGGAGATTACCCCCTACATACAAACAAATGTTACCTCTTTATAATATTAGCACAGTATAAAAATCATACAGTAGGACGACGCCTTTGATCTCGGGTAAAATGCCGACATCGTCTAGACAGTAATGCATCGGCCAGGGTTGTCACAAGTAAACAATATTTATGAATTTATTTATTTATTGCAGATCAACATCGATAGCAGTACCTATTATAATTAAAACAATATTACACACTAATATAATAATGAAAACAAATTTTAACCCGCCCTTTACTGCATGTATTATTAAGAAGTTGAATGACAATAAAAAAATGCAGATTAGGCGTATACAAAGAGATTTAAAAATTGAACTGATGCAGACTTGATAACTAGTTACTGTGACTGTACGGTCCACCCGTACAATTAAACCTATCATTTTACATAATTATTATAAACGATTGTGTACCGCGTGCGCCTTTAACTTCAGTTAGTTCACGGTCAGCACTCGCCGCGAGTACTCATTACCTATGTAACAATAACATAAGTATTATCATTTAATGAACATATCAGTATCGAACTATCAGTTTATCATTTAAAAGGTGTCCCGTACAGTGACACTTACGACGTGGACTGTAATCTTTTTAAGTGAAGTTTTCAAGGACTAAATAACTCAGTTGTCAGTGCGACATCACGGTTCGGCAAAGGTCACGGCTTGAATTCTGCCCGTGACAGTTGTTTTTAAATCTCTTAAATTGTCATCGTTTTAATTAGCTTACATAAGTATAGATAGTCAATGAAAAAGAAATATTTAATTTGGTAAGTGGTAACGATGTCAATAAATCGATGCCATATTTCATCTCACCCACCAGTACAATCATAAATAAACAAATAAAAAATAAACACGCACGCGTTAGCCCTGAATGATACAGCCCGAGCTACTAACATCGTTTTGTTCGCAGCTCGGGCTCGGCATACCCGCGTCTCGCCCCTCACACCCCGCACGATTGCCCTGTCTAGACGTCTTCGTTGGACGACTGTAGGATTATTAGACTGTGATATTAGTATAGATGATAAAGCAAATCACCAGGCCATGATGGTCTCCGCATCGAACACCTGCAGCACGCTGGGCCTCATATATCTAGAGTGTTGGCAGTGTTCTATTCGCTGTGCGTGGGCCACTCCTACCTGCCATCCGATTTAATGAGGACGGCGGTAGTGCCTATAGTGAAAAATAAAACTGGCGACCTGTCGGATAAATGTAACTATAGGCCTATTTCACTAGCCACAATCACAGCAAAGGTATTTGACGGTCTGCTTAATACACAGTTAAATAAGTTCGTAGCGCTGCATGACAATCAGTTTGGATTTAGACCCCAACTGTGTACCGAAAGTGCGATACTGAGCCTTAAGCATACCGTCAGATACTACGTTGATCGTAAAACACCGGTGTACTCGTGTTTCCTCGACCTGTCCAGGGCTTTCGATCTGGTCGCATACGACGTCCTATGGAAAAAACTTCTGGACATTAACTTACCACATGAACTTGTAACAATCTTCAAGTATTGGTACACGCACCAAGTTAATAGCGTAAGATGGGCTGGGGCTATGTCGGAGCCATATAAGTTGGAGTGCGGCGCGCGGCAAGGCGGGTCGTCATCGCCAACCCTCTTCAACCTCTATGTGGACGCGCTGATCGCTGCGCTCAGCAGCTCCCGTGTCGGCTGCCATATTGATGATATTTGCGTCAATAACCTTAGTTATGCTGACGACATGGTGGATGGTGTTGCTGAGCGCATCGGTCTGTGGCTTGTGAAAGCTAATACAGATCTGTGAGGAGTACGCGAGTGGACACGGCCTCAAATATAATGTGACCAAAAGCCAGTGTATGGTCTTTGAGACGAGCAGTGCAAAATGCCCACAAAGCATACCACCAGTTTTCCCAAATGGTGTTCCACTAGACTGGGTGAAACAATTTTAATACCTAGGACACTTGGTCACGGCAGACCTGAGAGATCATGCTGACATCGAACGGAAACGAAGGGCTTTGTCAAAAAGAGCGAATATGTTGGCACGCAGGTTTGCGCGCTGTTCTGATCAAGTTAAGAACACACTTTTTAAAGCATACTGCACATCTTTGTACACGTGCTGCCTGTGGGCTATACACGGGCGAGTTACAATGCCCTCCGCGTCCAGTACAACAACGCGTTCAGGGCTGTTGGGGCTGCCCCGCTACTGCAGCGCCTCGGGCATGTTTGAGAAGCGCGCACCGACTGTTTGCACAGCACCATGCGCAAGCGGTGCGCGTCCTCGGTGCGCAGGGTGCGGGCCAGCTCCAATACTGTCCTGGCGATGATCGCTGGACGATTGGACTGCCCTTGTATTAGGAAGTGCTGCAGTAGGCATATAGTCGCGGCATGTTAACGATTTCATATTATTTATTTATATTTTCTTTGACTGTATTTTTAAGGTTTTATATTTTTAAGGTTTCTCACCAGTGTGTGTACGAGTATGTTTTTTTAAAGTACCCTTTTCACTAAAACTACGCTGACATATTTCACATTTGTAAGGTTTTTCACCAGTGTGCGTACGAATATGATAAGTTAAAGTATACTTCTGACTAAAACTACGCTGACATATTTCACATTTGTAAGGTTTCTCACCAGTGTGTGTACGAGTATGTTTTTTTAAAGCACTCTTTTCACTAAAACTACGCTGACATATTTCACATTTGTAAGGTTTCTCACCAGTGTGTGTACGAGTATGCGTGTTGAAATTACACTTTTCACTAAAACTACGCTGACATATTTCACATTTGTAAGGTTTCTCACCAGTGTGTGTACGAGTATGCGTGTTGAACTTACCTTTTTCACTAAAACTACGCTGACATATTTCACATTTGTAAGGTTTCTCACCAGTGTGTGTAAGAGTATGCTTGTTGAAACTACCCTTTTGACTAAAACTACGCTGACATATTTCACATTTGTAAGGTTTCTCACCAGTGTGTGTACGAGTATGCGTGTTGAAATTACCCTTTTCACTAAAACTACGCTGACATATTTCACATTTGTAAGGTTTCTCACCAGTGTGTGTACGAGTATGCGTGTTGAAATTACCCTTTTGACTAAAACTACGCTGACATATTTCACATTTGTAAGGTTTCTCACCAGTGTGTGTACGAGTATGCCTGTTGAAATGACCCTTTTGACTAAAACTACGCTGACATATTTCACATTTGTAAGGTTTATCGTGTTTTCGAATATGATTTCTTAAACAACTCTTACTAGTAAAACTCTGCTGACATATATCACATATGTAATGACGTCCAACGGTGTTCGATAGTACATTCTCCTGTTGCTTGTCTGTTACTGTATCTTCTGGTTGCGATGCTCGTAAGTCAAGTCTCTGTATCCTCACAACGGGCAGCCCTGTGATTATAAATCTCGTATGAACAATGTTTGATGCACATAAATAAAAATCGAGTGTTCAAATGCTTCACACTAAAACCAAAGCGGGTCACAGCAGAGCACACTGTTCTGTGTTTCTGATGACACTGAATAACCTAGTCTATCGCTAGTATCATGAAGTACAAAACTGAACAAACATTCACAGTGCGCAGACACACACTCATCTCCCTCTTGGGCATCATAGAACAAACTATAATACTAACACCTAGTTTAATACTTACTGATGATTAAGTTATTAACTACTTACTTATCATCTCCCTGGTTCTTTGCTCCTCAGTAGATATATCTTGATCTTCTACCACTTCTGTTTTAACCTCCATTATAGGTAATTCATCTGCTGACTCTTCTTCAGAATATTGTGGTGGTATATCTTCTAATTCAGCATGTTGCAGTGGTATACCTTCTACATCTGAATAGCTATTGCGAAGATGTTTCAGTTCTAGTTCTGTAAATATAGAAAAAGCGCCAAAAGTAAAAACATTTTTTGATCAATTAATAATTCATACTTAAATTAAAGTAATACTCAATCAAGTCAATTTTAAGATTTATATTATTATTTTATTATTATTATTTTATTAAATACTAGCTGACCCGCCGCGACTTCGTTCGCGTGGTATCCTACACTACCAATACTCCTACCCTAACCCTGCATTACCCTACCCCTACCCCTACCCTACCCCTACCGTACCCTACCCCTACCCTTGAGACCGACTTCCCGACTTCATATTAAAAGAGCTGTTTTAGGGACTTCGTTCGCGTGGTATCCTGCCCCTACCCCATATTTTCTCAAAACCTTCAAACCTTCCCTAGACCTCCACGAACATTTCAAAATCAAAATCAGCTAAATCGGCCCAGCCGTTCTCGAGTTTTAGCGAGTTTACACCTTGGGTCCGAAAAACCCAAATATCTTACGGACCCCTATTTTTTCTAAAATAAAATATAGCCTATAGCACTCGCAGATAATGTAGCTTTCTAATGGTGAAAGAATTTTTAAAATCGGTCCAGTAGTTATTGAGTTTATCCATTACAAACAAAAAAACAAACAAAAATACAAAGTTTTCCTCTTTATAATATTATATTATATTATATATTATATATTATATTATATATTATATATATATATATTATATATATATATATTATATATATATATTATATATATATATATTATATATATATATATTATATATATATATTATTATATTATTACTAGCAGTCGCCCGCGGCTCCGCCCGCGTGGAAGTCGGTTTTCGCGACAAAAAGTCTAAGTTTGATCCCATGTGTTCAACTACACAAAAGTAAATTCCTTAAACTCCCCTCCCGCATCCGCACCCCCGCCTACTTCGCCTGTCGCCACGGGCCGCGGAGCGCAGAAATAGTATTATTTTGATTTTGCCATAAGTTTTCTTCATCCAAACTTTTGACCCCCGTTTCATCTCCTTAGAGGGTGAATTATGGAAAATCCGTTCTTAGCGAACGTCTACTAATTATAAAATACCTCCCTGCTAAATTTTATATTTATATACGTCAAGCGATTTGAAATAGTATTATATTGATTTCGCCATAACTTTCAAACCAAACGTCCAATTCTAATGAATCAAAGACTAAATATTATCTACATAAACAGTACTTTGTGACAAAATAGTTTATTATGATAAGGAGTAATAACATGTGTAAAATAAATGCGTTTAAATGAAGTCCTAAAAAAATTCAAGATTTTTAAATAAAAAAATGGTGGTTGTGCTTAACTCGAAATAGATAGGTATAGTGCGTCGCGGACTTTTTTGTAGATATTTTTAAGGTCTTTAATTAATTAGAACATTTTATGGTCCTATCTCTTGTAGTTTAGGCGGCGTACGCCAAATAAGGAACTTTTTTGGATGATTTTTTACACCTTGGGTCCGAAAAACCCAAATATCTTACGGACCCCTATTTTTTCTAAAATAAAATATAGCCTATGTCACTCGCAGATAATGTAGCTTTCTAATGGTGAAAGAATTTTTAAAATCGGTCCAGTAGTTTTTGAGTTTATCCATTACAAACAAAAAAACAAACAAAAATACAAAGTTTTCCTCTTTATAATATTAGTAAGTAAGTAAGTATAGAAGTATAGAAGTATAGATATAGAAGTATATATATATATATATATATATATATATATATATTATAGTATAGATATTTATATTATTATTAGATTTATATTATATTATTATAGATTGATAGATTTATATTATTATTATCCCATTTATTTATTTTATCTTACATATAAATTACATTTTTAAATATTAATATAAAAAATAAAAACATTTAAAATATAAAAAAATATTATTATTATTTATTATTTATATTATTATATTAATTTTTATCCTAAAAACATACCATCACTTTGATATTCCTCCTTTGGCTCAATAATATAATGTTGTCTCTCACAAACATCTGATGGTTCTTGTTTGATAATATCACTCTCTTCTTGACATTCAGTATCTATACTTATGAGTTGCACTGGTGTTGTAACATAACCACCGGCAAACTCTAACTGGCCATGGTTTAGTGAGGGATTTGGCTGTAAAAAGTTGATTATCGGTTAAAGTCAAAACATTTATTTCAATTAGACCTTTTACAGGCATTTTTGAACTGTCAAGGAGTCAATTAGAAAGTGGAAGCAACAAGAATCTTGTAATCAGGATTTCATATAAACCAAATCGAAAAGAGTGTCCATGGAGTTTCTTGCCAGTTCTTCTCCATAGAAGCCTACCTCCGTTTTGGAATGAGCTTCAACATACTGACTAACTGACGGTCTCCTTGACAATTCAAAACAGCCTGTAAATGGTATAAGTGAAATTAATGATTTGTTTTTTTACTTTCTGACTTTGCTACAGAAGACAACAGTACAGATTGGAATCACATAAAGCCTCAATAGGTATGAGCTTGAGAGGAATCACTTCTATTATTATGTTAGATAATGAATGTTAACCTTTTGTCCGCCACAGTCATGTATAGATGACAAAACCAAATGTGCCCAGTACGCCACGGTCACAACTACATGACACCAAATTGTTTTTTATTTTCTTTACTAAATTATGATCCCTGGCTTATGCTAATTAATATTAGTTGATCTTTATTCTTATATTTCATCTATTTCAACATAAGATGACAAAAACTAATACCATTATAAAGTTTCTAATTCGTAGCTTGGCGCTGAGGGCACGTTCTTGCTTTTTTGATGTGGTGGTCAAAAGGTTGAAGAATCCCTCACCTCATGATCCTCATTCAACATCTGTGCGAACAGTTGTTCTGCTTCCAGACATTTCCTCTGGAATTGCGCGCATTGCTTTATTTTAGTGCAGCAGAAGAAACAAGCGAGCATCGGTCTAGCATCTTCAGTTACGAACTGCAACAAAACTTATCTTATAGGTAGGGTAGGGTGCTTGTGGGTGCATACAATAGTACAGGGGTCGTGGGACTATTTAAAGTTTATTTAGAACACTAGAACATGTTATTGTAAAACTGATTACAAGAATATGTACCATTCGGCTCTGTTTACTATCTTCAGTTATGAACTGCAACAAAAATAATTTGTTTTTAATATTACTATGCAGATTATTTAGATTAATTATGAGGTAAGTAGGTAAGTAAATAGTAATTAATTTTTTTGTAATTTTAATAGTAAACTAGTTTTATATCAACTTACGGGAATATCAGTCAGCTTCTCATACAGCTCCTGCAGGCTCTTGTTGACAACTGCATGCATGCGAACATTCTTCACCAAACATATCCTACACATGGACAGCTTTTCCATCACGACAATCACAATTTGTCGTTGCTATCTATTTCAAGTTTGAAACAGTTTTGATAACTTTGATAAAACAGGTGTACAACAGGCTTTGCTTAGGTTACACCACGTAGGTTCTGCAATCTACATTTTATAAATAAGTGGATGCGTCAAGCGTCAAACACTCATGGAAGTCGTTCATGCAAGTATTCCAAAGAGTATAATAATAGTAACGGTAAAGTATTCTAAAGAACAAGGCAAGCTCTAAGAAATCAATATATAAATGTTATGACAGTGACCATGGATTGAATAAAAGATATAAAGAAGAAACAGTCACTTATTTAGTTTGCGTGTATTTAAATTTTTGTATGGTATGTCGTTAGGTCATAACATAGAGGTAGTGTCAACTGTCAAATAAAAACGATACGATAAAGGTAGAAATAAACTTATAACACGCTACGCCACGCCACGGCATTCAAGCGTTCTCATTGGCCACATTTCATCTCGTGAAACTACTCTTTGTGTTTTGGCCAATAAGCACGCGTGGGATGGCGTAGCGTCTTATCAGTCTGTTTCCGCCTTAAGTACCCGATTTACGAAGCAAGCGCTCAATCAAATGATGGGTTGCCAGACTTGAAATTATTTTCTACAGCAGCGATTACACGACACGATTCATCGGGCCGATGAGCAGGCCTCGATAGATTGGGCGTTCTGATCACACTACACGATATCGCCACCCTAACTCACTTGGCAGCCAAACGTCGAGCAGTGAAGATGGCGCCTACGCTTTATTTAAATATGTACATACAACCCGGTCACATTATCTCGAGACCTGGCGCTCTGATATGGTGCGCAAAACAAGCATCCTCTAGTAGGATATTATTATAAGTAATAAGATTTCCAACAAAACAAATATTGTGTTAATTAATTTAATGTAGGTAATATTATTATAATGATTTATGATTAAAATGATGAAAAATTCGCATTCCAGCGAGGTCTCGAGATAATGTGACCGGGTTGTAAGTACCACCTGACTACCTATTTATTTATTTAATCATATTAAATACCCACTATTATTATCTTAATCTTCTTAAAATATAGAAGTAAATTAAATGTTTAGCAGTTATAAAATTGGTGAGCCACAAAAAAAACAGTGTTGTTTGCAATTCAAAAAATCAGGGAGCAATCCAGGGGGAGGACACTCCCATACAGTGACCGATTTATAGACATTTTTTTAAAAATGCGACATCTGATATCGTCATCCGAAAACAAATTATAATAGTTACTTATTGTCACCATAGATGGCGACACTATCGATGAATTCTAAATTGTGGTTAATAATATAAATTAATTATAGTAGTTTTATAACTGAATTTAGAGATTTTATTTATAATTGCAAATATGTTCTTATCTATTAATTGCAAATATTTGTTTATATTATAAAAAATGCCTTAGTATTACAATTACTAGCAACACAGCAAGGTTGATTAAAAAAGTCACAAAATGGCGACTGCTCCTTGCCTAAGCGCATGTTTGTAGTTTTCGTTCTATTTTTGTGTTTTTCTTCGTGAAATTAATCCGCCGATCCACGTTGAGTTCAATCCTCTCCACCAAAATATACGCAATATGCAGTAGCAGTAAGTTATAGCAATTAGCTGATCCACCTTTGCATAAATGGTTGAGAAAGAGGATACGAATCCATAGAATTTTAAACCTATTTTTTTACATGAGTAAATAATTATAAAATTCTATCGTTATGTATTCTTATAAATATCAACCATTTATTCAAAGGTGTGTTAGCTAATTGCTATAACTTACTGCTACTGCATATTGCGTATATTTTGGTGGAGAGGACTGAACTCACTTTATCTACACACACACACATGCATACATGCAGTAGCAGTAGTACCTTCACACACACATACGTAAAAGTTTGCGGATGACGTTAATAGATGGCGCTATTTTGCTGATCAATTGACATTTGCGGTCTACAAAAAAGTCGGCGAGTGGGCTCTCTATACCCGTTATATTACTTTACTCTATGGAGCAATCCTTGTTCCGCAAATAATTTTGATCATGGTCAAAAATTAGGGGTAGGGGTTCCAAAAAAAATGGCGGTACCTATCACTTAGGGTTGCCAACTTTTTTTACAAGAAATAAAGTATATTCGGGTCTATGAAGAATATTAAACAGTATTTTAGAAAAATGAACAGTATTTTGTTTATTTAGTGTTTTAAATACATATTTTTTAGAGTTTCTTGCACAACTTACTAATTTACAATCTTTTTTAAAAACTTCATATGCCTCATCACAAATATAACTGAAATTAAAATAAATGAGGAGCTCATTTTTTATTAATTTAATAGATGCTCTATTTCTATCCTCCCGCCACTTAGCAAACAACTGAAAAAACTCTTTCAGTAAATGCTGAGGTGGCGGGAACAGAAAGTAGAATGAGACAATTTTAGTGATGTTTTTAAATTCTTCTGAAGTGTTTACTAATAAATGGATTCACTTATGGCCAGTACTCATTTCAAAAAAATCTTTGTCTTCTGATATTTTTTCATAAATTACTTTGAAAGTTAATTCTGAATATAAATCATCCATACCAATATTGAGTCTATACAAATTTAGATTATCTATAATTTTCTCAAAATGATCAAATATGAGAGAGAAAAGATGAGACTTCAATGACAAACAGCTAATTAACCCGCCATTTGTGACGTGTATGTCTGTAAGACCGGGTAGTTCAAAAAAGTCTTATAACTTTTTTATCCGATATAGAATCAAGTAGTGATTTCGTGTACTTTCGTCATTGCGCGTCCCCCACCGTTAGTCCACCCCGCGCCGGCGACGCGCACGTATTTCTTGAAGTTTTGGAGCCAACCCGGTGCGTGAGACCTGGGTTACAGACTACGTAAGTCAAATAGTCATAGTATAATTTGTTGGCAGGATTTTGTTTTTTGTTTTATTTTTTTTTATTTTTATAGTTCCTAATGTCATAAGACTGCCAAAGGCGGATTTAGCAATAAAAAAATGATTTTTGTTAAGTACAATTTCTACATTTTAACGTAAGTCTAGAAAAAAATTCGATAATTTTCAGTGTTATAAGTATAATACAGTAAAGATTAATAAACGTTATTTTTTTATGATACATCTTTGTTTTATTGATAAAAAAACATGTCACCAAAGAAGAAAGTCAAATTCACGTCACAAGTGGCGGGTTAAAGAAAGCCAGTTAGTCTGATTGAAATCGAACCATTTCTCTAAATACAAATTAGCCTTATCAAAAAAAAGTATGAAGTTTTTAATAGTTCTATATATTAAAAACATCTTGGGAAGACTCTGTAATAGTATCTATTTAATACTTTTTTTGTTTCATGGCTAAAATACTTGTCATTTTTTCTTTGAATTAGCTCAGTCTTTAAACCAGTCATAATGTTATAAACATCTAAAATAGTTACACTATTTCCTTCTAATTTTTTGATTGTTTTATTGAAAATATTTAATATATGACTAGCAAAACAATACTTAATAATGGTTTGCATTTTGATGCTGAAAACAGTATTTTGTATACTTTATTTTTGTTAAACAGTAAAAAGTATAATTTAGTGAAAAACAGTATAATACTGTTGAAAACAGTATAGTTGGCAACCCTACTATCACTACATAGTATAAAACAAAGTCGCTTTCCGCTGTCTGTCCCTATAATTATATGCTTCTATCCTTTCGCGTTGCGTAGCCATTTTTACCTCACACGTCGTTCCATGTCGAACGCCACGCCGCCATTGAGCGCCCTAAGTCCCTAATAGTGATGAAAATTGCCGGCAATATTGCCAAAGTTGCCAAAACTCCCGGGAATGTTTCCAATGTTGCCGGCAACATTGGGCAAGAAACGTATAAATAAAAAACAACTTATACTAATGTAATTGATTAGTAGGTTAAAATTGCGGTCTGCAGGGTGGTAGTTCGTATGCTTATCTACAATATCCAATCGAAAATTTTAGCTTTTACAATTATTTTCTTACTGATAAACTAAAGAAAAGAAATAAGCTATCCATGACAGTTCATTGGTGATGAAACCATAACTATTTTCGAAATATCGTAATTTTTTTTCTACGTTCTTATAGTTTAACTTTAATTCTATGAAAAAAAAAACCGGCCAAGTGCGAGCCGGACTCATGCACGAAGGGTTCCGTACCATTATCTATAAAAACGGCAAAAAGATCACGTTTGTTGTATAGGATGCCCCCCTTAAATATTTGTTTTATTTTAATTATTTATTTTTGGAGTGAATATATACCTAAATATTCTGTGAATATTTCAAGCGTCTATCTGTTGCCGTTATCAATATTGAGCAACAAAATCACGTTCGTTGTATGAGAGCCCCCTTAAATATTTATTGTATTCTGTTTTTTAGTATTTGTTTTGTTGTTATAGCGGCAGCAGGAATACATCATCTGTGAAAATTTGAACTGCCTAACTATCACGGTTCATGAGATACAGCCTGGTGACAGACAGATAGACGGACGGACAGCGGAGGCTTCTATGTATTTTTTCTCGAAAACGGTGCGTCCTAGGCGAAAAATAACCGAAATTTCACTCCCCCCTATAACCCCCCGTGTCAGCAGCACCACTATTAAATTTTTATCTCAGTTACCCATGGGAGCAGCACCACTATTTAATTTTTAGTTTTTGTGAGGGGAGAGGGGGGGATTGTTTTTATTTTTTTTTGTTTTTACTGTTTTGATTTCCTTACATCATCTCGGTTAGACGACTAGACGTTCGACTAGAGCAACAATTTCTTTCCTGAAAAGATTTCCATCCGAGCTACCATTTTGGAAATATAGTGTTTTTTTTAATTAAAAAATCACTACCCCCTCTCCCCCCCGCAAAATCCAAAAATTAAATAGTGGTGCTGCTCCCATGGGGAACCGAGATGATGTAAGGAAATCGAAACATTAAACAAAATAAAACATTCAAATAAAAACAATCCCCCTCTTCCCCCCCAAACCCAAAAATTTAATAGTGGTGCTGCTGACACGGGGGCTATAGGGGGGAGTGAAATTTCGGTTCTTTTTCGCCTAGGACGCACCGTTTCCGAGTTATGGGCTTTTGATTTTTATTTTTCTCGAAAAGGGTGCGTCTTCCGTACGATGGGCAACACTATATAAATTTTGGGTTTTGCGGGGGGGGGGAGAGGGGAATGTTTTTAATGTGAGAGATGGAAAAGAGGTGAATATGGTTTCTATGGACACGGTTATTATGGTGCAGCAATAAAAACGTCAACTTTACCAAAAAAGAAATCTTCGATGAAGTCCTTTGCCCCTAACGATACGTAAACAGGAAGATCGCCCGGCACTTAAAAAAAAAATTGCGCCAACCGTGCGCAAGGCAAACTAATATTAAAATAACACTGGTTTTAAGAGATGGGTAGGCCTTCAGGTTAAAGATTAAAATCGACATTAGTACAAACAGATGAAGTTACTTGAAGAAAAGTCCAAAAAATTTTCAAAATGACACTACACGGTTGTATGATTTATATTTATTTCTTTCGGTATTAATGCCCTCTTACTTTTATTATAACATTTATAGGTGACATTCTTAAAAAAACTATGGGTTCAACTATCACGAAGTCACCACTGCCATTGTTTAACTTTATCTTCAGATATTTCCCTGGATTATTATAAATGAATTAAAGTGAACAATTAATTATACAGACTTACTAGTCATACGTATAATTACACCATTACATAAAACCTCATGAGCCCATAAACATTGAAAATAGCATTTGAAAAACTCTATCTAATCTGGCAACTTTGGCAACTTTCCGGCAATATTGCCGGCAATATTGGAAACTTTCCTGGTAAGTTTCGGAAACATTCGTCAATTTTCATCTCTAGTCCCTAACCGCGATCAGACGACACGATTTATCGGGACTTAGGGACTTAGGGCGGTCGGGCACTCTCGATCGCCCGATTTAGGGACACTAACAGCCTAACAGCGATCACACTACCCAATCCCTCGGGACTTAGGGACTTAGGGCACGATGAATCGTGTCGTGTAATCGCTGCATAAGTAAACAATGAACCATAGAGCAACACGGGGGGGAGTCATAGAGCAACACGGGTACCTGACGGAAGGGGAGACGCCATATAGCGTACCTATTTTTTCAATATAGAAAAGTCTGTCATTTTTTGCGGGGGGAAATACACACACAAACACACTTTTCAATGCCCCACACAAAAACAATCGTCTGTCGCTACGAAACTCACACATAGATACATTTTGTGTCATAACAGTGTAACGACATGATGCAACTACATTGACAAACATTGCTGCTGTAACAGCTGTCGATACGCATTATCGATAAATTAAAGAACTCTGTTAGGGAAATCAGGTTTTTTACTTTAATTATGTTATTTATTACATTTTCACCAGTTGTCAATTAAAAAATAATTAAAAGCATGTAGGTATAATTTAAAAATAATTAAAAGCATGTAGGTATAATTTAAAGTCAAAGTCAAAACATTTATTTCAATTAGACCATTTACAGGCACTTTTGAATTGTCAAGGAGTCGGTCAGTTAGTCCGAAAGCTGAAACTAGTTGCTCGTTCCAAAACGGAGGTAGGCCTCTATGGAGAAGAACGAGCAAGAATCTCGACGGCACTCTTTTAAATTAGGTTTTTACAAAATTCTGGTTACATTATTCTTGTTGATTCTACATGTGAAAACAATGAAGATGAATATAAAACAGTAGTAAAAAATAATAAAAATAATAGAAGCGTTTTACCTCACAATAAAACGCATATTAATTTACTTACCTTATTCGAAGCTTATTTAATTGAGATAGGCCCTGCGTTTCCCGCTCTTCGTATTTCTATATATCTGTCTCTTTCTAATACGTCACTTCCGCTTGGCAGTGGTAGGGAGGCTCGTTAAACGAGTCGCGCCATTTTGATTTCATTGAGTCTAATTACCAGGCAGAGCTTGAACATAAGCTTCGAATAAGGTAAGTAAATTAATATGCGTTTTATTGTGAGGTAAAACGCTTCTATTAATTTGACTTGACCGTTATTCGAAGCTTATTTAATTGAGACGTGTTTGTTATCGCCTGGTGGAAGTGACGAAGAAGACGCCAATGTGAGCTATAGTATGCCTGTTAATAAAATGTACTGTATGCATGATTTAGTAAAACAGTTACTTGTATCTAAAATGCATAATACAGATATTTGTAGACATAAAATTTAATTTAAATAAAGAACGTTTAATTAATAGAAAATATATATTAGATCCAAACAAAAGCACCTTTTAAGTAATAATAACAGTAAAATCAGGTCCTTAATTACCAAGACATAATTTCTTAATCAACTGGATTAAATAAAGCGGTCACAAAAATACGGTTTACAGTGGGTCTAACCTCACGTCTATAAAATTTGCAAAACGTATTTTGTGATCGCCAGTTACCTCTGGCAAGAATCTCTTGAAGGGGATAATTATCTAACCAATTTTTTGAGGCCACCGCTGACCTAAAACTCCCAGGAGATGCCTTAATACCGGCTTCTACTAATAAGGACTTGATCCAGCCAGCAATCAGGGTTTTCGATGCAGGTTTAGGTTCACCTCTAATGTTAATAAACAAATTACTACAATTTGCAGCATTTCTACGATTCTCTAGAAGTGAGATCGTATGCTTGGCCCAGAAGACCGGGTCTAAGTTTTTGTTATCTTCATTGGAAATAAACCTCCAACCAGATTGTCTGTAATCCGCAGAATCAGTTTTTGATCCAAAAGTCGGCCAAAAAACTAAAGCATCATTTTGATTACAATAATTATTAGAATCAACTCTGAGCAAAGTTAAATCATGGATTCTTCTCCCGGAACATAACAGAAATAGAGCAGCTGTATGTCTCTGCACTTGAAAAATGTTATTTTCATCAATACGTTTACTCTCTAGGAAATTAGCAAGGTCGTTTATGTTCCAAACAGGGGGCTTGACATTGCCGACCGGTTTAAGTAACGCGATAGATTTTAGAACATGTTTTACTAAGACATTTGAGCTTAACTGGCCGGATGAATCTGGGTTGCAAAGGGTTGCGACCACAGATTTGTGTAACAAAATTGAATTGTACGATAAGTTATTAATTAAATAAAGATCAGATAAAAATCTCGCCAAATCGCTCCCTACCGGAGTTGAGGGGTTAACTTGGTGCGTTTCGCACCAAACTAGCCATTTCTTCCAAGCAACGCTATAAACTTTACGTGTTGAGGGACGCCATGACTTCTCAAGAAGTTCTAATTGACTATTATTCCAGGATGCTAGCATCCCAGACCACCCCCACATTTCCACACTTCCAGAGTCATGTCGTGGACGTTCGGTGGTGGCAGTCCTGTTGTCGTGTCGATCAGGACTTTGTCTAGATGATATAGCGTAAATGGGGCTGCTAGGGCACGCAATTTGATGTCGGGTCGCCAAAATACTCGCTCCCATCGTGGAACTACTAGCAGGTACGTTCCCTGTGCTTGATTGAGATAACCTAGCACCTTGGGAATCAGAAAGGGTGGAGGGAACACCCACGCTAGGTTGTAATTCCATATCTGGGAGAACGCGTCGCAAAACAGGGCTTGGTCGTCGTTTTGGTCTAAGGACACATAATTCGTCACTACATGTGCTCGGTTGGACGCAAATAGGTCGATCAGTGGAACTCCCCATTTGGAGAATATTTTGTTCGTGCATTCTGCCGACAGATGCCACTCTGGAGTCAGACGAAACCTCGACAAGTGATCCGCGTGGCTGTTGTATATACCTGGTATATAAAAAGCGTTTAGGTGAATTTGATAGTTCTCCGTTATTTGGAAGACTTTGTAGGTTAAGTCCAGGAGAGGAGCCGACTTGGTGCCGCCCTCGTGACGGAGATATGCAACTACCGACTTGTTGTCGCTCTGAATCAAAACTGTCTTGTGTCTCAGGAGCCGATAATGATCCTCCAAAACTCTTAGGATTGCTAACATTTCCTTTTGGTTGCAATGAAGATCTTTCTCGGCTTCTGACCACAGACCTGAGAGAGAGAGATTGTCCAGGCGAGCTCCCCAAGCGATGTCTGACGCATCTGTTGTGAGGAAATGAGCAGGAGGCGACATGTGTATGGTCGACGGAAGATGACAATTCTGGCTCCACCATATCAGATTGTCTATGGCAGCACGAGGTAAGGTGTGTAGCCTGTGGTCTGACTTCAAGATTTCGTTCAGAAGGTTCAGAAGCGCTCGAAAGTTGAGTCTTCCTTTCGGAACTACAAAGCTGGCAAAATTGAGTAGACCAACTAGGCTCTGGAGCTCCTTGAGCGTCGTGCTCTGCTTCCACAACAAATGATCGATCTTGTCTGAAAGACCCGGAATCTTCTCTTCGGGAAGGCGCTTCTGATTCGCCCATGGATCCCAATGAATTCCTAGGAAGACTATGTTTTTCGAGGGTGTGATTATTGACTTTCTGTAATTGATCAGCCAACCTAACCTTTCTAGAGTGTCGAGCACAATTTTCACATGACTCCGAAGCTGGTCTTCGTTCTGGTGGGCGATCAAGAAATCGTCGAGAAAAACTACTATCCTGACACCTCGTTGCCTGAGTGTCTGAGCTATCCAATTTGTAAGCGCAGCAAAGGTCTTGGGCGCTGTGCTCAGGCCAAAAGGCAAGCAAGTCATTTCTAGCAATTCGTTGCGATAAATTAGGCGCAGAAACCTTCTGTGGCTGCGAGCCACAGGTAAATGAAAATATGCCTGCGAGAGGTCGATTTTGCACAACCAATCCTGTGGTTGTAGGAAATCGGGAATGCGATATGCATTTATTAGCTTGAATCGATCTGTTATGACGTAAGAATTCAGAGTTTTCAAATTGAATACTGGCCGATTTGAGCCGTCGCCTTTGGGGACAAGAAACATCGATGAGAGGAAGCTTGGCGAAACAACAGCTCGTTCCAGAACACCCTGTTCTATCATTTTGTTTATGACAGATGTCATTACGGCAGATTCTGGAACGCTTAGGTTGGTTCTGACCACGCTTGGATGTAAAAGCGGTGGTTTCCGGTAAAAGGGTATGCGATACCCTGTTATTATTTTTAGAATGTAACTTGGTGCATTCATTTGTTCCCATTGGCCTCGAAACTGAAGGAGACGGCCTGCTCTGAACGAGTCAATACTTACGTCGTTTGTTGTCATTATTGTGCTGGGGGGGCGAATGTGCATTATTATGTTGGCAAGCTTGAGCTGTATGAGCTAAGCCCTGCGAGGACTTATTGTAAGGCTTTGACCCCTGCGAGGGGCCACGAGACTTTTTTGCATCCACCTGCGAGGTAAAAGTCGTATGAGCCTTTTGCAATGGCCAAAAACATTTTCTTACGCCACCAGCTTTTTCCACAGCAGCAGTAAACTTCTCAGCATTGAACAGGTTGGTACATGTCGGTGGAATTTTCTTTAAGCTGGCCTTCATCAAAGGGTCCTTTGCTTGTTTAATAACACAATCTCTTCTCATTTGAAGAATCTCAGCACGATGACCACAAACAATCTGTAATAAGTCTGAAGAACACTTATTAAAATCCCCTGTGGAAAAAAGGTCATTTACTTTCTGAAGCAGAATGTCAGAATTGACGGAGTCATTATTCCTTGCCCATAGTAATAGTTCTTGAAGAGTTCCTTGCAAAACCTCTCTTTGTTTGAGCACACACATGGTCAGGGCTGCGAAAGCCTTATCAGCATAAACGAGGTGACGAGGAGACTCGTATACTTTAACTTCCTCGTTCATTTCAATATCTGTATAACCCGGCGAATAATTGTACAATTTTTGGGTTTCAGAATACCTAATTTCATTCCAGTCACTTTTATCTAAATGTTGCAAATCACATAGCAACTTCAAATAGTTCTCGGAAGTCTTAGGCACCGTAGGCTCCTTAAGCTTAGTTTCAAAAGTTAAGGTAAATTCTTGATCACCACGTGTAACATTATCAGGTTCAAAATCGTTATGAACAAATGCTTTATGTTGAAACAACAAGCATTTGTTCATAACGATTTTCACTAATACCTGACAATAGTGAGATAGCATCATAATCTAAACTAGTACTCACGTGTTGAGCTGTGCCTTTGCAAACCATTTGCCGTCTAAGGCTACGTACCTCTTTGGCTAATTTCCGAACCTTACGTTTAGAACGCCGCTTGCGTTTGCCTCCCCTTTTCTTGTTGCGGCGACGTCTCTTTGGGTTGCCTCCGCTAGACGAGGAGCTATTACTGGAACTCGAGCTACTAGAACTCGAGCTACTGGAACTACTTGACCGAGCTCGCCGCTTCTGCGGCGAAGAAGGTCCTAGAAGCACATCACTAATCGCCTTATCGGCGTTTTCACACGAATTTTCCATACTGAATATCGAAAGATTAAACTTTATTTACTTTTAAATTTAAATAAAAACCGTTAGGATTTTCTAGGTATAATAATTTAAGGTAGGTAAGTGTCGGTAGGACACGACCGTTCACGGCGGGAAACAAGACGCCAATGAAATCAAAATGGCGCGACTCGTTTAACGAGCCTCCCTACCACTGCCAAGCGGAAGTGACGTATTAGAAAGAGACAGATATATAGAAATACGAAGAGCGGGAAACGCAGGGCCTATCTCAATTAAATAAGCTTCGAATAACGGTCAAGTCAAATTAATGTAAGCCATAGCAGTAAAGAGATGACCAATCCTTTTGCAGCCCTCTTTTGTAGGATAAAGATAGAATTTATATCTGCAGCCGGATTTATCTATTACTGGTTTTTAGATTTATCACTTATGTGGGTTTGCTTTTTTCATGAAGTAAGTAATTCTTGTATTGAGCATAATTTTCCATTAACATACTACATAACTACAACTTAGTCTTTAGTTTTTGCAAATGCAAATGTAACACATCGACTGATGGTACAATTTGCAAAATAACAACACTATCGCACTTGGTGACAGTAACTTAACAGTGGACCATTTGGTCATATGTTTCGACAGAGGGGAACGCCTGCCTATGGCGTCTCCCCTTCCGTCAGGTACCCGTGTTGCTCTATGGGGGGAGTAGCCTTAGGCCATAGACTATAGAGCAACACGGGTAGGTACCTGACGGAAGGGAAGACGCAGACGCCATAGCGTATTTTTTCAATACAGAAAAGTCTGTCATTTTTTGCGGGGGGAAATACACACACAAACACACTTTTCAATGCCCCACACAAAAACAATCGTCTGTCGCTACGAAACTCACACATAGAAATAATAACAATACACTAACAATTTCGTACACACATAGATACATTTTGTGTCATAACAGTGTAACGACATGATGCAACTACATTGACAAACATTGCTGCTGTAACAGCTGTCGATACGCATTATCGATAAATTAAAGAACTCTGTTAGGGATATCAGGTTTTTTACTTTAATTATGTTATTTATTACTTTTTCAACAGTTGTCAATTAAAAAATAATTAAAAGCATGTAGGTATAATTTAAAGTCAAAGTCAAAATATTTAATTCAATTAGACCATTTATGATTTACAGGCACTTTTGAAAATAATAAAAATAATTTATTTCTAAAAATAGCGCGTCTTTATACTATTAATTACAATAGTCTAACTTAACCAATAAAAACATGTACCTACATTAATTCTAACAAGAATCTTACAAGAATAAAACCAATAGAAACAAAGTAATTTCGGCCAATCACAGCAAAGTGCACTGTTGTCACACAAAATCCGCGAGGGGGCGCGCGTGTGTTTCCCGCGCAAACCGAAGGCATAAGTACAGGGCGTCTACTAGCGGTCCGCTCTTCCATTTCGACTCGAAATCGAAATTTTCGAGGCGGCCGCCGCAGTGTGTTGACTGGAGTAGCAAGTTGCTACTCCAGTCAACGCAACGTGTTTCGGCGCGGCGCTAGAAGATGTTGCGAGTGGAAGCTGGACGACCTGGGTGCTCCTATTTCTTTACAGAAACGTCAAAACGTAACTGTTCTTTTCAGAACTATTTGTTTCTATAACGAGATACGTCAAAACGAAATAGTTCTTCTCAGAGCTGGTTGCTTCCGTGTTTCTTTACTGAGTGATGTCAAAGTCAAAGTGTGGTAATGTGCAGTGCCGTGATTGCAAGGTGGCTACATGTACAATATTTGCGTACAGAATCATACATAGTGGCACGTGAATGCAATGTAAATGTGAAATGGAAATTAATGTTATTTAAAAACTACTAAATCATACACTAGTACAACTACCAGTTCGAATAGCACCTGCGTTTTCTTACACCCGTTCCCCGGCTATATATTTCAATAATTATCAATTTAAAATAAAATATATGTTTGTGGTTTAATTTAAAAAATCAGTGATGGATTTATCTATTACTGGTTTTTAGATTTATCACTTATGTGGGTTTGCTTTTGTCATAAGTAAGTAATTCTTGTATCAGCATAATTTTCCATTAACATACTACATAACTACAACTTAGTCTTTAGTTTTTGCAAATGCAAATGTCATACATCGACTGATGGTAAGTAAATATTTTTATCGATAACAAACAAACAATTTACAAAATAACAACACTATCGCATTTGGTGACAGTGACTTAACAGTGGACCATTTGGTCATATGTTTCGACAGAGGGGAACGCCTGCCTAAGGCTACTCCCCTTCCGTCAGGTACCCGTGTTGCTCTATGCCTTAGGCAGGCGTTCCCCTCTGTCGAAACATATGACCAAATGGTCCACTGTTAAGTCACTGTCACCAAGTGCGATAGTGTTGTTACTTTGTAGATTGTTTGTTTGTTATCGATAAAAATATTTACTTACCATCAGTCGATGTGTGACATTTGCATTTGCAGAAACTAAAGACTAAGTTGTAGTTATGTAGTATGTTAATGGAAAATTATGCTGATACAAGAATTACTTACTTAATGACAAAAGCAAACCCACGGTGATAAATCTAAAAACCAGTAATAGATAAGTCCATCACTGATTTTTTAAATTAAACCACAAACATATATTTTATTTATAATTGATTATTATTGAAATATATAGCCGGGGAACGGGTGTAAGAAAACGCAGGTGCTATGAACTGGTAGTTTAATGTCCAATTACACAAATCATAAATTACAAAACTCACAATTAACAGAAAACTTAACAACTCGCGCGCACACATTTGCGGGTATCTTGCAGGACTGTCTAATTGACAACTCCCAACTGTCAGATGTTTCTAGAACAAGTGCGCGGGCGTCTTACGGGTGGCCGGGTAACCACTCTGTGTTGCCATAGAAATATTACACACTGCCGCACGCTTTAGATAGTATTTAAATAGAGTCATATCTTTATTATAATATTATATCACTTTCAAAAGAGGCCTACCTCCGTTTTGGAACGAGCAACTAGCTTCAACTTTCGGACTAACTGACCGACTCCTTGACAATTCAAAAGTGCCTGTAAATGGTCTAATTGAATTAAATATTTTGACTTTGACTTTAAATTATACCTACATGCTTTTAATTATTTTTTAATTTACTACTGTTGAAAAAGTTATATTAATAATATAAACAAAGTAAAAAAACCTGATTTCCCTAACAGAGTTCTTTAATTTATCGATAATGCGTATCGACAGCTGTTACAGCAATGTTTGTCAATGTAGTTAGTTGCATCATGTCGTTACACTGTTATGACACAAAATGTATCTATGTGTGTACGAAATTGTTAGTGTATTGTTATTATTTCTATGTGTGAGTTTCGTAGCGACAGACGATTGTTTTTGTGTGGGGCATTGAAAAGTGTGTTTGTGTGTGTATTTCCCCCCGCAAAAAATGACAGACTTTTCTGTATACGCTATGGCGTCTCCCCTTCCGTCAGGTACCCGTGTTGCTCTATGCAATGAACATAGATCAACACGGGGGAGAGTAGCCTTATGCGTCCCGGAAAGAAATAGTGATCTGCTGTCTGCTGCGTTGACCTATAGGATATGAGTCCATAGAACGGCTAAAATAAAAAACTTGATGTAGTAAACCAAATAAACTTTTAGATGTTTATTTAGTCATTTATTGTATAAAGTACATCAACAGCATATACATCACTTTGACCGCCACAGTCATGTATAGATGACAAACTAAAATGTGCCTAGCACGCCACGGTCACGACTACATGACCGACAGATACAACTGAAATTAATTATCTGAGTTTAACAATAATCGATGTCAAAAACTTGCCACAAATGTTGTTCTTTTTTATTTCTCCCTTCTCTCTTTAATTCCGTCAATAGAACAGGAGTGTGGTGGTATTGTTTATAAGAAGGGCAATTAATACGCTGCTTATGAACTACCGCCCCATTTCTCTCCTGAGCCATGTATACAAGTTGTTTTCGAGAGTTATCTCGAATCATCTCGCCCAAAAAGTCGATGACTATCAGCCAACGGAGCAGGCTGGGTTTGGAAAAGGCTACAGCGCCGTAGACCACATACATGCATACATATTTGTCTAAGGGCTAGTGCCGCAGTCTAAATAATTCAGAAAACAGAGAAATATACCTAGCCTCTGTGCCTAGCGTATGTGAAGTACGAGAAAGCCTAGACACCGTTGAGACCTTGGTTATGCTGTATTTACGCAAACAAATGCCTTAGAGAGGTTCCAAACGATTACTTCGCCGTTGACTATTAGAATATGCTCTTCAGTCAATAAGACTACGCTGACATCACTTTTTAAAGCATTCACCAGTGTGAGTTCTTAGAGTATGCCTTTTGAAATTACTCTTATCACTAAAACTACGCTGACATGTTTCACATTTGTAAGGTTTCTTACCAGTGTGTGTACGAGTATGACTAGTTAAATTATTCTTATGTCTAAAACTAAGCTGACACATTTCACATTTGTAAGGTTTTTCACCAGTGTGCGTACGAGTATGCCTGTTGAAATTACCCTTTTCACTAAAACTACGCTGACATATTTCACATTTGTAAGGTTTCTCACCAGTGTGTGTACGAGTATGCCTGTTGAAATTACTCTTTACACTAAAACTACGCTGACATATTTCACATTTGTAAGGTTTCTCACCAGTGTGTGTACGAGTATGACTTTTTAAAGTACTCTTTTCACTAAAACTACGCCGACATATTTCACATTTGTAAGGTTTATCGTGTTTTCGAATATGATTTCTTAAACGACTCTTACTAGTAAAACTCTGCTGACATATATCACATATGTAATGACGTCCAACGGTGTTCGATAGTACATTCTCCTGTTGCTTGTCTGTTACTGTATCTTCTGGTTGCGATGCTCGTAAGTCAAGTCTCTGTATCCTCACAACGGGCAGCCCTGTGATTATAAATCTGGTATGAACAATGTTGGCTGCACATAAATAAAAATGGAGTGTTCAAATGCTTCACACTAAAACCAGAGAGGGTCACAGCAGAGCACACTGTTCTGTGTTTCTGATGACACTGAATAACCTACTCTATCGCTAGTATCATGAAGTACAAAACTGAACAAACATTCACAGTGTGCACATACACACACTCATCTCCCTCTTGGGCATCATAGAACAAACTATAATACTAACACCTAGTTTAATACTTACTGATGATTAAGTTATTTACTACTTACTTATCATCTCCCTGGTTCTTTGCTCCTCAGTAGATATATCTTGATCTTCTACCACTTCTATTTTAATCTCCATTATAGGTAATTCATCTGCTGAGTCTTCTTCAGAATATTGTGGTGGTATATCTTCTAATTCAGCATGTTGCAGTGGTATACCTTCTACATCTGAATAGCTATTGCGAAGATGTTTCAGTTCTAGTTCTGTAAATATAGAAAAAGCGCCAAAAGTAAAAACATTTCTTGATCAATAAACAATTCATACTTAAATTAAAGTAACCTATCTATATATATACCATGGGTGGCCAAATTATTAGGGACAAAACTCATAGAAATGTAATTTCTAGTTTAAACATTATTTTTAAACAAATTAATAGATTTATATGGAGTTTTTTTTATTTGATGTTATTACTGGTATTAATATTATGTTTTGACTAGCTGTCCGCCGCGGTTACACCCGCGTCTTTGGTTACTGCTCCGCTCCTCTAGGTCGTAGCGTGATGGTATATAGCCTATAGCCTTCCTCGATAACTAATCTATCTAACACTGAAAGAATTTTTCAAATCGGACCAGTAGTTCCAGAGATTAGCGCGTTCAAACAAACAAACAAACAAACACTGCAGCTTTATAATATTAATAATTATAAATTATATAATTATATAGAATTATAGATGTGAAACAATTGTGGAGCTAGTACTATTTTAAAAAAAGGACGTTACTTTCTCATTTAGTTGATATTTGTTGAAAATTACTCTTATTGTATCGGTGTAAAAAAATATTTTCAGATTGACATTGCAAGTTCATTTCAGCTAAAACTAGTCTGAACGCGAGTAGTGTTTCGTATAGCGGTATTATTTTTAATCGTAACATTTAAATTTAAATTTTGTTAAAGTTATAACATGGAAAACCTCAAAATTACGCTATTTCTAGTATAGGCAAGGCTTTAGACACGCCTTCAAGAAAAAATTGAGAAATACAAACATTATTACTGCACTCTACATATGGCCAGAGAGGTATAGCAACTATTGCAGGTGTTTTAAGGTTTGTAGTTATCCTAATAAAAATGTAAACTGAGCAGAACAAATCTCTGGAAGCAGGCCGTGTGCAAAAATGTAGCAGAAAAAGGATCACCACTCTTCTTACAAATCGAAAAATCAGGGATATCTGCCTCAAAAGTGTTGCCCGTCTTACTACGATGATGAACGATGAGGGAAAAAGAGTTTTCGAAAGGACAGTACAAGCGCAGTTGGCCGAAGAGAACTTGATAGGTCGTCGGCCAATCAAGACACCACGCCCCACAGAGGCCGTTATGATCCCTGGTGACAAAAAGTACATTTTTATGCACGATTCTGCACCTTACCATGAAGCCGGGGGCGTTACTGTATTTTAGGCTAAAAAAATATTAATGTTTTGCCCTAGCCAGATTATTCAACAGGCATGAACCCAATAGAGAATATCTAAGCCTCACTAAAGGGGTCATCGCTAAGAAAATGGCCACCACCAAGCACCAGCTGATTGTAGCTCTCTGTCGTTACTAGAGTGGCATCATATTGAAAATCTTTAAAAGAATGCCAAAATAGAGCATGTCACGTCGAATAGAAGCTGTCATTTACAGCAAAGGGCGGCGTCATGAAAATTTGAGAAAAAAATCGCTTTCTACCAAATAACGCATAATTTTTTTTTTTCCAAAAATAAATAGTTTCGCCTATAGACTGAATGTTTTTATTATCTCAATTAATATAGCCTTTAAATAAAAAATACCCGTGGCGCCTAAGACAAACCATTTCCCTGAAAAATTTAATCAAACTTAAACAAATTATTGCACTGTCCCGGATAATTTAGCCACCCACTGTATATAAAAATCAATTGCTGTTCGTTAGTCTCGCTAAAACTCGAGAACGGCTGGGCCCATTTAGCTGATTTTGGTTTTGAAATGTTTGTCGTAGTCCAGCGAAGGTTTAAACGGTGAGAAAGAAGGTAGGTAGGTAGAGTAAGGTATGGGTAGGGTATCGGTAGGATAGGGGTAGGGGTAGGGTATTGGTAGGGTAGGATAGGGGTGGTATAGGGTAAGGGTTGGTGTAGGGTTTGGGTAGGGTAGGGGTAGAGTAAGGTATGGGTGGGGTATCGGTAGGATAGGGGTATAGGGGTAGGATACGACGCGAACGAAGTCGTGGCGGGTCAACTAGTACTATACAGGGTGCCCGGTAATGAATGGATAATCTTGAAATGGATCATGGTAGAACTAATGACCATTCAGAATAAAAATACTAATTAAAAAGACCAAGTAGTACCAAAGATATGATTAATTAAGGCTGGGTGCAAACATCCGGTTTTCGGATCGGATTTCCGAATCAGGAGGCGTGTATGTACATACACACACATACATAAATTACACACACACGTAAAAAACAAATGAATGTATGTGTAATTTATGCATGTGTGTGTAATGTGTATGTACATACACGCCTCCAGCTATGCTATTCTCTAAAAGACTCGACGACGAACTCGTCGACGAAACTAGTATGGTCCCCAGTGGATTTTGAACTTTATGCTCTAGACCATTTAGTTGAAAATCCATTAACGACAAACTGTCTCTACGACGAGTTCCGAAACAGTTTGTCTTTAATAGATTTACAACGTTGTGATCTACAGCATAAAGTTGAAAATCCACTGGGGACCATACTAGTTCCGTCGACGAGTTCGTCGTCCGGAAACCTGATTCGGAAACCGGACGTCTGCGGCCTGCTTTAATAATATTCGATGTTTTTTGTTCCCTTATTCTACATTCTCGTACACCACGACCACGAATTACATTCTCCTGTTGCTTGTCTGTTACTGTATCTTCTGGTTGCGATGCTCGTAAGTCAAGTCTCTGTATCGTCACATCAGGCAGCCCTGTGATTATAAATCTGGTATGAACAATGTTGGATGCACATAATTAAAAATGGAGTGTTCAAATGCTTCACACTAGAACCAAAGAGGGTCACAGCAGAGCACACTGTTGTGTTTCTGATGACACTGAACAATCTACCTTATCACTAGCATCATGAAGTACAAAACTGAACAAACATTCACAGTGCGCAGACACACACACTCGTCTCCCTCTTGGGCATCATAGAACAAACTATAATACTAACACCTAGTTTAATACTTACTGATGATTAAGTTATTTACTACTTACTTATCATCTCCCTGGTTCTTTGCTCCTCAGTAGATATATCTTGATCTTCTACCACTTCTGTTTTAACCTCCATTATAGGTAATTCATCGGCTGAGTCTTCTTCAGAATATTGTGGTGGTACATCTTCTGATTCAGACTGATGCGGTGCTATACCTTCTACATCTGAATAGCTATTGTGTATATGTTTCAGGTCTAGTTCTGTAAATATAAAAAAAGCACCAAAAGCAATAAGTTTAAAACATTTCTTTCTAATAAATAATTCATACTTAAATTAACGTCATATAGTATAAATATTAATAATATCAATTTTAAGATTTATATTATTACATGATCAGCTTAATATTTATCCCAAAAACATACCATCACTTTGATATTCCTCCTTTGGCTCAATAATATAATGTTGTCTCTCACAAACATCTGGTGGTTCTTGTTTAATAATATCACTCTCTTCTTGACATTCAGCATCTATACTTATGAGTTGCACTGGTGTTGTAACATAACCACCGGAAAACTCTAACTGGCCATGGTTTAGTGAGGGATTTGGCTGTAAAAAGTTGATTATAGGTAAAAGTCAACACATTTATTTCAATTAGACCTTTTACAGGCATTTTTGAACTGTCAAGGAGTCTAGAAAGTGGAAGCAACAAGAATATTGTAACCAGGATTTTGTATAAACCAAATTTGGTATTTACAGTTTGGCATCAAATAAAGCCACAACAGGTATGAGTTACAGAGGAATCACTTCCATATTACAATTAGTTATGAGAATAAATGTATGTTAAAGAATCCCTCGCCTCATGCTCCTCATTCAACATCTGTGCGAACAGTTGTTCCGTTTCCAGACATTTCTTCTGGAATTGTGCGCATTGCTTTATTTTAGTGCAGCAGAAGAAACAAGCGAGCATCGGTCTAGCATCTTCAGTTATGAACTGCAACAAAACTTATCTTATAGGTAGGGTAGGGTGCTTGTGGGTGCATACAATAGTACAGGGGTCGTGGGACTATTTAAAGTTTATTTAGAACACATTATCGTTTAACTGATAACAAGAATATGTACCATTCAGCTCCGTTGGATGTGTTTTATTACATCCGCTATAGCATATAATAGGACTTAATTACATTTAGGTACTTACGTAATTTTAATAGTAAGTACTCAAAGTTTGTATAAACTTACGGGAATATCAGTCAGCTTCTCATAAAGCTCCTGCAGGCTCTTGTTGACAACTGCATGCATGCGAACATTCTCCACCAAACATATCCTACACATGGACAGCTTTTCCATCATGACAGCCACAATGTGTTATTATCTATTTCAAGTTTACAATTTTGAACAACTGACTTTGCTGTTGTTATTGTTTTGACGGCACTGCGGAGCGGTCTGCGCTACCGGCGTAGCAGCTGGTTGTCAAGTAGCTTCATCCTCATATTATAATAATATATTGTACCTACTCTTTGGCTTCATCTCTTCATTGATAACTCTTGTGGAAGAGACATCACAATTCACATTCAGTCAACATCACGTAGGTTCTTCAAATTACTATTGATAAAAACGGATGCGTTTGGCATTGTAGGTAGTTAGGTACCTAGAATATGCCATGCCAAAATTTTGATGATAATATCATAATATTATTACCGTCATGAAGTGTCAACTGTCAACTATGCTTTTCTTTTTGGGATTTTATGACCTGATAACTGAACCTTTAGGTCAATCAACTATGCAAATTGCTAAGGCTCTTGGCAGACGGACTGCATTTCAACTGCACTCCGACTGCTAAATTGCAGTTTTAATGCAAACCACGACTGCAATGAAACTGCTAGCCGATAGTGCAGACGGTGTGCAGTTGGAATGCAGTTCCAACGACTAACTACGTAAAGTCCGATTGCAGTCGGCGTGCAGTCGGTATGCAGTTGGTTGACAGTTTTATTGCAGTCGTGCTAACTGCATTCAAACTCCAATTTGGCAGTCGGAGTGCAGTTAAATGCAGTCCGTCTGTCTAGAGCCTAAGTCCTCAATGCTGGGTTGCCAGACTTTAATTCGTTTTCTTCATAATAAACAAACAAACAAAAATCTTGTTGTTTGCTGTAAAACCTCATGCAATGGAAAGCTAGTTCATAGTTTTTTAAGAAAACGTTCAAATTTCAGCCACTCAACTTTTGTTCACAAGCACGCCTGCTTACATACATACATAAACTCACGCCTTTCTACCATCATCGGGGTAGGCAGAAACCCCGGAACGCCACCTGCTACGATCCTATTGGGAGAGGACCTGGGGGCTTACCATCACCTTTTAAGAAAACGTTCAAATGCCTGTCAGTCAACTTCCATTCAAAAGCAGGCCTGCTTAGGAATCGCTAAAAATCGTACCATGACCGTATTAAAGGTGAACGATTATTGAACGGCAATGCTTGTCTCTGCCTGCTTTGATGATGAAGTTTAGTCTTAGTGTTGTGAATAAACAACGTTCAAAAACTACGATATAATTCTCTAACACATTACCGGTTTTTTTTTTAATGATCATAACTTGAATTTCTTAGATAAATACACGTTATAACTAAGATTATGTATTACAACTTACCATGATTTATTATCTAAAAGCTCTAAAAGCACAAGTTTCACGTTAAAAAAAACCTTTTTAACTCTTAAAGATACAATGTGATATTCAGAACGTACCTACGTTCATCAACTGTCAGCGCGTAAATATAAACAACATTTCACTTGATTAATAATTTAATGATTTTCACAGCCTTTTACAAAAGTAATATATAATGTTCGAAGCCCTACTAGACATTAAAGTCGATAAGAGTATAGAGTGCTTTTGGTAAATTTTGTTTCAGTCACAATTATTGTAAAAAAGTATTTTGTTGTGTTGTTCCTACAAAAATACACACATGGGTACATTTATAGTAAAGGAATTTATTGAAATATCGAAATACAAGAACCGCAATGCCCATAATCCAAGAAACATAACCTTTTTACAGGAATGCAACGGAGCCCCAGTATTCTTGACATCTCCTAGTCTACTAATCTGAAAAATAATATATCTAGTAATTCCATCCAGTGGAGAGCCTAACTAATTAATCATTATACATACCTATGTATTTAGGATGAAAATTAAAATAAAGAATAATACTCATGATGTGTTTTTATATACATATACTTGCATATTAGAAACCAACAAAGTACACCATATGAATTTATGGCTCCTGCAGGCAATCATCTCTGTTACCAGTTTTTGTTCTTGTAAACTTTCATTGCATTTATATGGATAATATGGGTTCCTACTTATATGTATATATGTTTCAGTCAGTCATAAGAAAGTATCATGTGCTATATGATAATAACTTAATTTGTAAACAGGTAAAAATTAAACACATTTTTTTAAACTAGATGCGGTCATTGTTTTATTTTCATAAATTTACTGTGTTACATTATGTTGTGTAGAAACACATGCATTTGCAAAACATTTGTGATTGGAAATGTAGCACTTGATGGGCTAATTAACATCTCAATCGAGCCTTTAGTACATCAATGGTTCTCTCAATAATGTTTTGGGTCTTGTTATGCTTCTCAGTGTAAAAGGCTTCTGGAGACTGGTTCTGCATTCCAAATAAAATTGATGTCATTATTGTTTTTCTGAGTCAATACCGAGAATCTCCTGAAATAAATGGATTAAAAGATTACTTGCTGATGTTTTTCATTGTCACTTTAATACACAGCAAATTATGTATAATAGCAAGGAACATACACAAGAAACACACTAGTGTAGTTATGCTCCACAATAGAAAATCTGATGAATTGATAACACTCACCTTAGTCTCTGCTTAGATCACTAAGCCTTTGGAGGATTTATTATTTTCATTATAGGTTCAAAACCCTCGCACAAACGGGGGACTACATCTTTTGATAGGCCTGTAAAATACAAATATTAATTGAGTATTGTAGATTTGTAGAGTAGGTTTTTATTTATACTTACATTACGTATTTTCATAGGTTTTGGTTACCATTGATGATTTTAAGTTATATCTTCTTACCTATATTAATTGATTCTTATTCCCTGTCATTAACTTCATTATTGTTATCTATTTTCCAAATGCAACACCGTTGGTATGTTTTTCCATACGATTTTCACACTTCAATTTTATTAAGTATTTACATATTTCGTACTCGTTACACAGCTACAAAAATGAAAAAGTCTGGTTTAATTCGCTTACAATTCTCACCATCCACTGGTCATTGTTTTATTTTCATAAATTTACTGTGTTACATTATGTTGTGTAGAAACACATGCATTTGCAAAACATTTGTGATTGGAAATGTAGCACTCGATGGGCTAATCAACATCTCAATCGAGCCTTTAGTACCTACATCAATGGTCCTCTCAATAATGTTTTGGGTCTTGTTATGCTTCTCAGTGTAAAAGGCTTCTGGAGACTGGTTCTGCATTCCAAATAAAATTGATGTCATTATTGTTTTTCTGAGTCAATACCGAGAATCTCCTGAAATAAATGGATTAAAAGATTACTTGCTGATGTTTTTCATTGTCACTTTAATACACAGCAAATTATGTTTAATAGCAAGGAACATACACAAGAAACACACTAGTGTAGTTATGCTCCACAATAGAAAATCTGATGAATTGATAACACTCACCTTAGTCTCTGCTTAGATCACTAAGCCTTTGGAGGATTTATTATTTTCATTATAGGTTCAAAACCCTCGCACAAACGGGGGACTACATCTTTTGATAGGCCTGTAAAATACAAATATTAATTGAGTATTGTAGATTTGTAGAGTAGGTTTTTATTTATACTTACATTACGTATTTTCATAGGTTTTGGTTACCATTGATGATTTTAAGTTATATCTTCTTACCTATATTAATTGATTCTTATTCCCTGTCATTAACTTCATTATTGTTATCTATTTTCCAAATGCAACACCGTTGGTATGTTTTTCCATACGATTTTCACACTTCAATTTTATTAAGTATTTACATATTTCGTACTCGTTACACAGCTACAAAAATGAAAAAGTCTGGTTTAATTCGCTTACAATTCTCACCATCCACTGGTCATTGTTTTATTTTCATAAATTTACTGTGTTACATTATGTTGTGTAGAAACACATGCATTTGCAAAACATTTGTGATTGGAAATGTAGCACTCGATGGGCTAATCAACATCTCAATCGAGCCTTTAGTACCTACATCAATGGTCCTCTCAATAATGTTTTGGGTCTTGTTATGCTTCTCAGTGTAAAAGGCTTCTGGAGACTGGTTCTGCATTCCAAATAAAATTGATGTCATTATTGTTTTTCTGAGTCAATACCGAGAATCTCCTGAAATAAATGGATTAAAAGATTACTTGCTGATGTTTTTCATTGTCACTTTAATACACAGCAAATTATGTTTAATAGCAAGGAACATACACAAGAAACACACTAGTGTAGTTATGCTCCACAATAGAAAATCTGATGAATTGATAACACTCACCTTAGTCTCTGCTTAGATCACTAAGCCTTTGGAGGATTTATTATTTTCATTATAGGTTCAAAACCCTCGCACAAACGGGGGACTAAATCTTTTGATAGGCCTGTAAAATACAAATATTAATTGAGTATTGTAGATTGTAGAGTAGGTTTTTATTTATACTTACATTACGTATTTTCATAGGTTTTGGTTACCATTGATGATTTTAAGTTATATCTTCTTACCTATATTAATTGATTCTTATTCCCTGTCATTAACTTCATTATTGTTATTTATTTCCCAAATGCAACGCCGTTGGTATGTTTTTCCATACGATTTTCACACTTCAATTTTATTATTTACATATTTCGTACTCGTTACACAGCTACAAAAATGAAAAAGTCTGGTTTAATTCGCTTACAATTCTCACCATCCACTTTAAAAACTCTTATTACATATATAAACCTAACATGTTGCCACGAATATCATTTTAGATTACAAAACGATGTTGAAAAAGCTAGTCCCATAGTAACTTTTTAGCAATCGCTAATTTTGACATTACAGCCGTTCCATTATCATTTTGCTGCTGTCAAATAGCACGTCATAGTACGAAAGTCTATACAAAAAAAAAGGTGAACGGTTTTGTAAACGTTAACTTAGCAGGCCTGTTACAGGCCTGCTATAACGATGTCATAGTACAAAATAGCGAGGCAGTTCAATATCCGGGCAACTTCTGCCCTGCTATAGAGGTCATAGTAAGGGCCCTGTGCAGTTTTTTGAACCTGCGCAGGCGACCTGTGCAAAATCGAAAATCAAGAACTGAAGACCGCTCAGGCAGACCGGAACGTCCCCAAACACGCGGAGGCAAACTTGCACAGGTAACCTCTCCGGCAGATGTCCGGTAGGACGTAGGTACCTAGCGTGTATGACCGGCATTACATACTCCTTTCGCCTCATAGAATCTACGTTCATACATCTCGTCATACAAGCACGCCGGTTACGAGTAGCTATTAATAGTGTATCATCTATGTCCGCACCTGCTTTTGATCGCTAAAAATCGTACCATGATATTAATTATGAGTAAAAGAACGACCATTGATTGGTAATGCTAGCTAGTCTCTGATACGATACTACAATCTTTTTATTAGACAACGATCAAAATCCTAGTTAAAATTAAATGTCACTTTGCCGGATTAAAAAAAAATGATAAATACCTCAATTAAAAATAACGTCTATAACAAGAATGTAATAACTCTCAGTGATTTATCATCACTAGGTACATAGTATAAAACAAAGTCGCTTTCCCTGTCTGTCTGTCTGTCCCTATTATGCTTAGATCTTTAAAACTACGCAACGGATTTTGATGCGGTTTTTTTTAATAGATAGAGTGATTTAAGAGGAAGGTTTATATGTATAATACATGCACCCGTGCGAAGCCGGGGCGGGTCGCTAGTTATCTATAAAGCTAGAAAAACACAGCTCTGAATTAATGTGATATGAACGTAAGTACACTACACTATCTACGGTCAGTAACTTTCGGCGCGTAAATATAAACAAACCTGTTGGTTGTTTAGTTCCCCACAGCGGCACTTAGAGGTCGCTAAGAAGTACTTTAGATGCGGTTTTAAGTGTATTTTTAACCGACTTCAAAAAAAGGAGGAGGTTATCAATTCGTCTGTATTTTTTTTATGTTTGTTAGCTCCTAACTTGCGACTGGGTGAACCGATTTTCATGATTCTTTTTTTATTTGAAAGCTGGTGCTTCTCGTGTGGTCCCATTGTCACCATTTCAATATCTGATGATGAACTTTGGAAATATGGAATGGAACTCCTCACAGAATCACAGCAGCAATATCGTAACAAGTGAAATTGCTTTGTTTATACGTGTAATCGATGACTGACTGAAGGAAAAGGGGGGGGTACGTCAACCCCCCTCCTACCAGTTTCCAAAATTAAATATATCGTGTGAGGTATTGTTTGAAAGGGCTTATTGTAAGGATTTCAAACATTAATACCTACACAAGCACTAAAAAGTGAAAAATAAAAAGCTATTTTACAAAAAAGATAACCGCCTTCAAAAACTACAAAATAAAAATAACTTTAGTTTTGGAAGTCGGTGGCAATACTTACCTACATAACAAAGAACAAAACCAAAGCCGCCGACTTCCAAAACTAAAGTTATTTTCAACCGACTTCAAAAAGGAGGTTCTCAATTCGGCGCGTATGTTTTTTTTTTTTTTGTATGTATGTTACCTGATTTCTCAGCCAATTATGAATAGATTTGGATGATTCTTTTTTTGTTTGAAAGAGTATACTTCCGAATAGGTCCCATAGAAATTTTGTCATGATCTGATGATGAACTTCGGAGATATGAAACGGAACTGCTTATAGAATTACAGCATAACTGTCGTAATAAGTAAAATTGCTTTGTTTATACGTGTAGTCGATGACTGACTGAAGGAAGAGAGGAAGGGGTTACGTCTACCCCCCTCCTACTACTTTTCAAAATTAAATATATCGTGTGAGGTATTGTTTGAAAGGGCTTTTTGTAAGGATTTCAAACATTAACACACAAGCACTAAAAAGTGAAAAATAAAAAGCTTTTTTACAAAAAAATAAAACCGCCTTCAAAAACTACAAAATTAAATAAATAACTTTAGTTTTGGAAGTCGGTGGCAATATCTACATAACAAAAAACAAGACCAAAGCCACCGACTTCCAAAACTAAAGTTATTTTTTTTATTTTGTAGTTTTTGAAGGCGGTTTTATTTTTTTGTAAAAAAGCTTTTTTTATTTTGTAGTTTTTGAAGGCGGTTATCTTTTTTTGTAAAATAGCTTTTTATTTAGGTACATTTTATTTTCGCAGGCGATAGATTGATTACACATAGGCTTGCCAACCGTCCCACAAGAGCCGGGACGTCCTCACGTCCCGCTTCTAGAGCTTTTAAAGATGCGTCCCGGGAAGAAATAGTGATCTGCTGTCTGCTGCGTTGACCTATAGGATATGAGTCCATTGAACGGCTAAAATAAAAAACTTGATGTAGTAAACCAAATAAACTTTTAGATGTTTATTTATTCATTTATTGTTTATAGTACATCAACAACATATACATTAACACTTTGACCGCCACAGTCATGTATAGATGACAAACCAAAATGTGCCCAGCACGCCACGGTCACGACTACATGACCCACAGATACAACTGAAATTAATTATCTGAGTTTAACAATAATCGATGTCAAAAACTTGCCACAAATGTTATTCTTTTTTATTTCTCCCTTCTCTCTTTAATTCCATCAATAGAACAGGAGTGTGGTGGTATTGTTTCTAAGAAGGGCCATTAATACGCTGCTTATGAACTACCGCCCCATTTCTCTCCTGAGCCATGTATACAAGTTGTTTTCGAGAGTTATCTCGAATCATCTCGCCAACGGAGCAGGCTGGGTTTGGAAAAGGCTACAGCGCCTTAGACCACATACATGCATACATATTTGTCTAAGGGCTAGTGCCGCAGTCTAAATAATTCAGAAAACAGAGAAATATACCTAGCCTCTGTGCCTAGCGTATGTGAAGTACGAGAAAGCCTAGACACCGTTGAGACCTTGGTTATGCTGTATTTACGCAAACAAATGCCTTAGGGTGCTTTCATAAAGAAGCAGGTTACAGGTACGGACAGGTCGGTACAGATCATTACCGATCGGTACGGGTAAAATAGCTCATACAATCAATATGCGCTCGTTCAACGGTTCATAAAGAAACAGGTGGAAACTTGTCGGTACCGACTATCTGTACGGGTTTATGCATTTGCCAGCGTAGTGTGTCTGTTATTTTGTGTTGTGTGTAAAATAGTCCTAATTATTATCTATGATATGTGATGCAAACTATCTTGTCTATGAATATAATGTACCGGATGTGTAAAAACAAAAAAAAACTTCCTTTCCGTTCATGTCAGCCAAATCGAGCACGTCGTTTTATTTAAACAAAATCATTAAATAATACGATCCATATTTCTTTCTTTTACTGTTCATATTAGAAACACCGACTGACCTTTTTTTGCATTTATAATGAGTAAGTATGGTGTTTTTTAATGAGTTTCTACGCATCATTAGATTAATAATAATATAATTAATCTTTATTAGCACACACCACTTATATACAGATTACTTTTATAAAATTAAGTCTTAAAAGTATGGACTAATTGACTAATAGGTGCATCCAATAACACGGCGGTTGTGGCAGTATTTAAAGTTTAGTTATAACATTTAAATGCACCCGTTTAATTTTGAAGAAATATGCGCACTCACAGACTCGAAAAACGACTTTGTTTTGTAGGAAATACGTAATAAGAACCTTAAAAGATAAAATATACAATGAATCCGAAATTAACAATGAACACTTTCGAAGAGAAAAAGCTCATTGTCCGACGAACTCGAAGACATGATGGTCACTATGAACAGATTTACCTGTTTCTATATGTAGTTAAACCCGTACCTATCGGTACCGACCCGTACTGGCATATCGGGACCGAAAAACCTGTATTTTTATGTTTGTACCCTTAGAGAGGTTCCAAACGATTACTTCGCCGTTGACTATTAGAATATGCTCTTCAGTCAATAAGACTACGCTGACATCACTTTTTAAAGCATTCACCAGTGTGAGTTCTTAGAGTATGCCTTTTGAAATTACTCTTTTGACTAAAACTACGCTGACATATTTCACATTTGTAAGGTTTTTCACCGGTGTGTGTACGAGTATGCATGTTGAAACTACTCTTTTCACTAAAACTTCGCTGACATATTTCACATTTGTAAGGTTTCTCACCAGTGTGTGTACGAGTATGACTTTTTAAAGTACTCTTTTCACTAAAACTACGCTGACATATTTCACATTTGTAAGGTTTCTTACCAGTGTGTGTACGAGTATGTGTGTTGAAATTACCCTTTTGACTAAAACTACGCTGACATATTTCACATTTGTAAGGTTTTTCACCAGTGTGTGTACGAGTATGTGTAGTTAAATTATTCTTATGTCTAAAACTAAGCTGACACATTTCACATTTATAACGTTTTTCACCAGTGTGTGTACGAGTATGTGTGTTGAAATTACTCTTTTCACTAAAACTACGCTGACATATTTCACATTTGTAAGGTTTTTCACCAGTGTGTGTACGAGTATGCTTGTTGAAACTACCCTTTTCACTAAAACTACGCTGACATATTTCACATTTGTAAGGTTTTTCACCAGTGTGCGTACGAGTATGCTTGTTGAAACTACTCTTTTCACTAAAACTACGCTGACATATTTCACATTTGTAAGGTTTCTCACCAGTGTGTGTACGAGTATGTATTTTTGAAGCACTCTTTTCACTAAAACTACGCTGACATATTTCACATTTGTAAGGTTTCTCACCAGTGTGTGTACGAATATGATAAGTTAAAGTATTCTTATGTCTAAAACTAAGCTGACATATTTCACATTTGTAAGGTTTCTCACCAGTGTGTGTACGAGTATGTATTTTTAAAGCACTCTTTTCACTAAAACTACGCTGACATATTTCACATTTGTAAGGTTTCTCACCAGTGTGCATCCGAATATGATTAGTTAAAGTAATCTTCAGTCTAAAACTAAGCTGACACATTTTACATTTGTAAGGTTTTTCACCAGTGTGTATACGAGTATGTATTTTTAAAGCACTCTTTTCACTAAAACTACGCTGACATATTTCACATTTGTAAGGTTTATCGTGTTTTCGAATATGATTTCTTAAACGACTCTTACTAGTAAAACTCTGCTGACATATATCACATATGTAATGACGTCCAACGGTGTTCGATAGTACATTCTCCTGTTGCTTGTCTGTTACTGTATCTTCTGGTTGCGATGCTCGTAAGTCAAGTCTCTGTATCCTCACAACGGGCAGCCCTGTGATTATAAATCTGGTATGAACAATGTTTGATGCACATAATTAAAAATGGAGTGTTCAAATGCTTCACACTAGAACCAAAGAGGGTCACAGCAGAGCACACTGTTCTGTGTTTCTGATGACCCTGAACAATCTACCTTATCACTAGGCACTAGTCTGCGCACTGTGAATGTTTGTTCAGTTTTGTACTTCATGATGCTAGATCATGAAGTACAAAACTGAACAAACATTCACAGTGCGCAGACACACACACTCGTCTCCCTCTTGGGCATCATAGAACAAACTATAATACTAACACCTAGTTTAATACTTACTGATGATTAAGTTATTAACTACTTACTTATCATCTCCCTGGTTCTTTGCTCCTCAGTAGATATATCTTGATCTTCTACCACTTCTGTTTTAACCTCCATTATAGGTAATTCATCTGCTGAGTCTTCTTCAGAATATTGTGGTGGTATATCTTCTAATTCAGCATGTTGAAGTGGTATACCTTCTACATCTGAATAGCTATTGCGAAGATGTTTCAGTTCTAGTTCTGTAAATATAGAAAAAGCGCCAAAAGTAAAAACATTTTTTGATCAATAAATAATTCATACTTAAATAAAAAGTAATCTATCTATCTACTATCTACTTCTACTATCTACTTCTACTATATATATATAAATCAATTGCTGTTTGTTAGTCTCGCTAAAACTCGAGAACGGCTGGGCCGATTTAGCTGATTTTGGTTTTGAAATGTTCGTGGAGGTCTAGGGAAGGTTTAAATGGAGAGAAAAAAGTGTAGGGTAGGGTAGGGGTGGTGTTGGGTTTTTTTTTTGCCCATACTGCCTCATCACTTAGACAGTCTGGGCAGTGCCGGACTCTAATTAAGCTTTGGTTTCCTAGGATAGCGGTGCCGTCATATAGCGGCCGTAATACAGCGGTGAATGACGTCACTAGAACGTTGTCTATGTAAAGCTTTGGTTTCCTAGGATAGCGGTGCCGTCATATAGCGGCCGTAATACAGCGGTGAATGACGTCACTAGAACGTTGTCTATGTAAAGCTTTGGTTTCCTAGGATAGCGGTGCCGTCATATAGCGGCCGTAATACAGCGGTGAATGACGTCACTAGAACGTTGTCTATGTAAAGCTTTGGTTTCCTAGGAAAGCGGTGCCGTTATATACTGGCCGTAATATTACGGATGCAAAAAGGCGGCCGTCTTTACGGTGACGACATGTGGAAGGTTCCACGGCCGTTTTAACACACCGTCAGTCATTTTTTTAAAACAAACGTCAAACGATAGCTTCACCGCTATCAATGAAACGTTCACGAAACCATCTGACACCGTCAAGACGGCCGTCATGCAAATGACGGCACCGCTTTTTGACGTTACGGTGTCAGTTACCGCTCTCTAGGAAACCGCGCCATTTTGTTTACATAGACAACGTTCTAGTGACGTCATTCACCGCTGTATTACGGCCGCTTTAAGACGGCACCGCTATCCTAGGAAACCAAAGCTTAAACAAAATGGTGCGGTTTCCTAGAGAGCGGTAACTGACACCGTAACGTCAAAAAGCGGTGCCGCCATTTGCATGACGGCCGTCTTGACGGTGTCAGATAGTTTCGTGAACGTTTCATTGATAGCGGTGAAGCTATTTTTAATACGTATTTGTGTTTTTTTTGTTTTGTGTGAAGTACTGGAGAATGCACAACTGAATACGCCCATCACGTTCCTGCAAGATGCTATTCCGGAGGTTTCTTTCCCTTGCTCAGTAAACGGCGACGTACTAAAATCTCAAATGCACCTTCAGTACCACGAGATTTGAATAAATCGTCTTCCGCCATACGATTATTTCCGCACCCTTCTGTACGCAGCAATCGCGCATGGGAAGAACATCTTCGTGATGGCCGCCGTTTCTCCGATGCAGTACCTCCGGTTCCGTTCGCCCAGCGTCTCCATTCGGAACATTCGCTTGACGAAAGAAACCGGGCATCTGCTGTAGTCGGGTGCGCGCTTCGACCTCAGGGCAGCCTCCTTCGCGAGCGAGTCGGCTCTCTCGTTACCCTCCAGCCCTGCAGGAGCTTTGATCCAGAACAAGGATACGCTCTTGTTCTGGCAGTTAGTGTGTCTTAGGGTCAGTTCACACTGAGACGCGACGCGACGCGACGCAACGTGACGATACTGGAAAAGGCCAGTGACTTCGCGCTGCGCCGCGCGCCGCCGCGAGACGCATCACAACGTAGTGCTGCGTGGTGTGACGTATTCTAAATTCTCACAATGAAATATGTACCTTTTCGTGTAGAAAACAAAGTTATATTTTGAGTCGCTCTTTTAAAGTGTGTACGCAGCGTTGCGTTGCGTCGCGTCTCGGTGTGAGCTGACGCTTAGGGCGTTTTTTGTTTCGACTGCAAGGGGGTGGAGGGCTTCGGGGTTCACGACTGTTTGGAGAGCTGCCATTGAGTCGCTGTAGATGGCGAACGCCGTCTTAGATCTTCGCAAGATCTCCTTTGTTGCTTCGCAGAGGGCCAGGAGCTCAGCCTGGTAGACGGTACTGTATGTAAGACGGCAGAACAAGCTTTCGGATTTTTGTCTCAGCCTCGCCAATCCATACGGTTAGCGCGGCTCCGACTTTACCCTAGATCTTGCTGCCGTCTGTAAAGATTTTCACCGCATAATCGCGGTGATGGTTGTATTGCTCCTCGTCTACCAGGCCGCCGTAATAAACGCCGTCCAGAGGAGCTTCGCACAGAAGCTGTGTCGTGCCTATCGCACGGTCTCCTTGAACGCAGCGCTGGTGCTGTCTGGTATACTCCCTCTTGACCTCAGAATTCGAGAGGCAGCGTCTCTATACGAGACCAAGAAGGGGGTGTCCCATCCAGTGCTGGGGGATAGGGAGATCGAGCGAATGGCATCGGCGCTAGAGTCACCACACCCGGCTGAGCAGAGGACTATAGAGCTGCGACGGTGGTGTAGGGTATGGGTAGGGTATCGGTAGGATAGGGGTAGGGTATTGGTAGGGTAGGATAGGGGTAGTGTAGGGTAAGGTATGGGTGGGGTATCGGTAGGATAGGGGTATAGGGGTAGGATACCACGCGAACGAAGTCGTGGCGGGTCAACTAACATGTGAATTGTGACTGTTCCTAAGGGTCAGTTCACACCGAGACGCGACGCTGCGTGCACACTTTAAAAGAGCGACTCAAAATATAACTTTATTTTCTACACGAAAAGATACACATTTCATTGTATGAATTTAGAATACGTTACACCACGCAGAACTACGTCGCGATGCGTCGCTCTACGCCGCGCGGCGCCGCGAGACGCATCGCGACGCAGCGGTGAATCGCCGGTACGCGCGACGTGCAAGAGCGGCGACGTTGCGATGCGTCTCGCGGCGGCGAGCGGCGCAGCGCGGCGCAGCGCGAAGTCACTGGCCTCTTCAAGTATCTTCACGTTGCGTCGCGTCGCGTCGCGTCTCGGTGTGAACTGACCCTAACATACCCTAGGCTGATAAAATTTTCGTTTTTCCTAATTATGTGGAAATTAGTGTTTTTAGGTCGGCTTCCCCCGAATAGTACTATATAAATACTAGCACTCTCCCCGCGACTTCGTTCGCGTGATTTTTCTTACGGATCCCTAATTATTGATAATAACATATAGCCTATAGCACTTAGTGATAACATAGCTTCCAATTAGATTTCAATTTGTGAAACAATTTTCAAAATCGGTTCATTACTAGAGATTACCCCCTACTAGACATGGGCGCCGCCTTAAAAATTCTCGGCGGCGGCGCGCTGACAAATTTCAATCGGCGGCGGCGTGGATTTCTACTACCTTTTTTTTAGGTGGTAAAAATCATCAAATGAGTCCTTCCGCTCTAGGTGCGGCGGAAGGGACTGTCAGATTTTTCCTGACTATAAAACCACCCTGTTCCTTCTGTTGCCCTTTACGTTCCGGGGCCACGGTATCCTGTTAAGACGTCCCGCAACCCCCGGCAGGCGTTTGGCCCCGTCCCTGTGCTGACAGCTATTTGAGGCGCGCGCGAAAGAACGCGCCGTCGACCTGGGCCTGGTCCTTGATCGGACGGCGCAGCTACCCATTACTCGCCGTCCGCGCCTACGATGGCCGGATGTCGCCTCGCGACGTCCGACGCCCTGAGTGTCTCCCGCGGCGGCTGGGGCGTGACTGCGTGAGGTTGAGGATGTTCTCTCCTTCACGCGGCCCGCCTCCTCCTTCGCTAGCATTACTGCTTCGCAGAAGGAGGTGACTGCAGCATGGCCTTAACCAGGTCCGGACGCGAGAGGTCGCCGCCGCCTATCGCCTCCGTGAATGTTTTACTAAAACTCGCAATCTACTCCCTATCGTCTTATAGGCATCCCCCAAATTAGGCGTGCGCGTTGCGGCGGTAAGCCCCTCTTGAGGAGTGGCTAGAGAGGCGCTACGGCGTCTTCACCTTCCGCCTGACGCAGGTCCTCACCGGACACGGTTGTTTCGGGAGGTTCCTGTGTCGGATTCAGCGGGAGGAAACGCCCGGGTGTCACCACTCGCGGAGGCGATAGGCGGCGGTGACCTCTCGCGTCCGGACCTGGTTCAGGCCATGCTCCGGGGCGAGAGGGAATGGGATGCAGTCACCTCCTTCTGCGAAGCAGTAATGCTAGCGAAGGAGGCGGGCCGCGTGAGAAAGAAAAGAAAGAAAGAAAGAAAGAAAAACAATTTATTCACGTGAAAGTGACGCATACAAAATAATTTTACAACAGCCCAAACAAGTTGGTACTTAATCTAAAGAAAGAACTAATAATAACTTAATAATAAAAATTAAAAAAAAGATTGCGCCACTACCGCGCGAAACGGCCGACGGCCGACGGGAGAGAACATCCTCCACCTCACGCCCCAGCCACCGCGGGAGACGCCCAGGGCGTCGAACGTCGCGAGGCGACATCCGGCCACCGTAGGCGCGGGCTTGCGGACGGCGAGTAATGGGTAGCTCGCCGTCCGATCAAGGACCAGGCCCGGGTCGACGGCGCGTTCTGTTTCACGCGCGCCTCAAAGAGCTATCAGCACAAGGACGGGGCCCCAACGGGGCCAAACGCCTGCCGGGGTTGCGGGACGTCTTAACAGGATACCGTGGCCCCGGAACGTAAAGGGCAACAGAAGGAACAGGGTGGTTTTTTAGTCAGTAAAAGTATGACAGTCCCTTCCGCCCCGCCCAGGGCGGCAGGAGTCATTTGATAATTTTTAACACATTAAAAAAAAAGGCGTGCGCGTTCCTCGATCTAGTGAGAGACGCGGGCGCCGCGCGCTGCGTAAGCGTCGCGTGTTGCTGCCGTGTGACGGACGCGTCGCGAGCGCGCGGCGCGCACGCGACGTATGCCTTGGCGTTTAACCCCCTTCAGTCAAGTCAGTCACAATTTGGACAGTGCCGTGTTAGCTCACGTCTCGCGTTGCTGTATTGGCGGCAGCGATAGCGGGCGAAGGGGTAAGATGGCGTCGCGAGCGCCGCGTGCACTCTCCACACACGCCGCAGGGCAGCAAAACACGACGCTCACGCAGCGCGCACGCGGCTCCCGCACTACTCACACGCCCGCCTAAATACTAATGAAAGTTTATTTACTGTAGTTTTTGATAATTCAGTCATTTTGGATGAGTCAATCACGAAAACAAATACACGTCTTTACGCCACTCACGCCGCGCGGTGAATGTCGGCGGCGGCGGCGGCGTGCGGCGGGCACACGGCGGCGCCGCGCCGGCGCGGCGCCCATATCTACCCCCTACATACAAACTTACAAACAAATGTTACCTCTTTATAATATTATTATTATATTATTATAGTATAGTATAGATTAATCAAATAGGGTTGGGTTTACAATTGAGTCGCCTGAATTTGAGGATTCTGACACTGTGGGGGGGGGGGGGGGTCAAGGAGATTAATCTTAAGCGGGTAAGGTTTGCGGTTACGCCTCCTTGATAGGGGGTGTGGGGGGTGGTGGGGGGTGGGGGGGAGTAATAGAGTAGCCCCCACCATTTTTGCCTGCCGGAGATACTCGCCGGAGCCCTACTAGGGATTTCTACCGAGTCACCTTAATAGGGTCGTAAGGGGGTCAGGGAAGGCGGGAAGACGGGTAGAGTCACCCTCCAGCCTTTCCCCCCGCCAGAGGGGCTCGACGGCCCTTCTAACCTAACCTGTCCGAGTCGGGGTGCCCACAAGTCCTAAGCTCGCTTCGCTCGCTCTTGTCCACAATAAAAAAGAGAAGCAATCCAATCGGTGTCCAAAGGGGTAGCGGAGTTGTCAAGAAATAGCAAGCAGTCGGTGTCCAGAGGGATAGCGAGGTCGTCAGAAAGCAGGAGGCAGATATTATCGAAACGGAGCACATTCACGTAAACTCGAAAGCAACGGAATGGCGCGCAAAATCGTGTTTACCTGTCACTGTCAGTGACAAAAAATGGCGACTTAACGTTTCGTTTTACGCATTCTAACAGACGCAACTCAAAAAACGTAAGAATTTAGTGAAATTTACGTTCCGTTTCAAGTAATAGTTAGAGATTTATCGATATTTTAGAAAATTGTTTTAAATAATTTAACGCTGCTCCGGCAGCTAAAATTGCTTGGGGGTGCTTAAATAACTCCCCTTGACCCCCCCACAGTGTCAGAATCCTCAAATTCAGGAGGCGTAACCTCAAACCCAACCCGATGGCAGGGTCCACTGAGCGAGCGAACAGACCCTGTCATCACCTTCGTGGTTATTTTTTTTAAAACCACCCCGAAGTAGGAGCCCCACGGAGCGGGTCTCCGTCGAGCCTCTCTGGCGGGGGGAAAAGCTGGAGGGGCTCTATCCATCTTTCCGCCTTACGACCCTATTAAGTGACTTGATACAAAGCCAAAGTAGGGCTCCGTCAAATATCTCCGGCAGGGAAAAATGGTGGGGGGTAACTCCACCAGTCCCCCCACCCCCCTCTCAAGGTGACTTTTGTGAACCTTACCCGCCAAATCAATTTAAAGATATGTATAAAATTTTAATGATAATAAAACATACCATCACTTTGATATTCCTCCTTTGGCTCAATAATATAATGTTGTCTCTCACAAACATCTGATGGTTCTTGTTTAATAATATCACTCTCTTCTTGACATTCAGCATCTATACTTATAAGTACCATTGGTGTTGTAATATAACCACCGGCAAACTCTAACTGGCCATGGTTTAGTGAGGGATTTGGCTGTAAAAAGTTGATTATAGGGTACGGTATACTATGCAGACAATCAGTGTTGTAAACAAAAGTGTTTTTCATTATAATAAGTCACACAAAACGGCCTCCACAAGTGAATGTTGGCCACAGAAAAAGTTCAAATATAACTATCAAATACATAGATTGTTCCCTTGCACCCTGAACAGCCGACCGTGCTGCCAACCTCACTAGCGACTGCATGAGCTATTGTTGCGTAGCTCATGCGGCCATGAGAGGGGACCATTACCAAAGCGTAATGAGAATAAAAATGTCTGTTATGGAATCCCTCACCTCATGATCCTCATTCAACATCTGCGCGAACAGTAGTTCTGCTTCCAGACATTTCCTCTGAAATTGAGCGCATTGCTTTATTTTAGTGCTGCAGAAGAAACAAGCGAGCATCGGTCTACTATCTTCAGTTATGAACTGCAACAAAAATATTCTGTTTTTAATATTACTATGCAGATTATTTATATTAATTATGAAGTAAGTAAATAGTAATTGCATTTTTTAGAGTAAACTAGTTTTATATCAACTTACGGGAATATCAGTCAGCTTCTCATACAGCTCCTGCAGGCTCTTGTTGACAACTGCATGCATGCGAACATTCTCCACCAAACATATCCTACACATGGACAGCTTTTCCATCATGATAGTCACAATGTGTTATTATCTATTTCAAGTTACAATCAATTTTGAAACAGTATCAAGAAACAACAACTGACTTCGCATTTGTTATTGTTTTGTTTTGACCAGGGGGGGGACAGATGCCTTGAAGTGACATTTCGCAAAGATGGCAATGCCATCTGTTACCCGGCCCCAAAATAATTCCCACATTAGTTCTCAATTCCTTTCTAGATTACGCTGCGTTGTCTTTTGATGGTAATTATAAAAATTTTCATTAAAATAAATTGGTATTAGTTTATATTAAAGACTATATGGTATTACAAGCAATGGGATAACAACACTCAGAACTACCTTTCAGTGTGGTATGTAATAAAAAAAAATACCGCAAGCTAGGTAAAATTAAACTCAAATCGAAAAATAATTATTACAAATGGGCATCGAATAACGGCTTCGTTAGTAATAAGTAACAGTTTTGACAATAAGTTTTTCTTTTAGATATAAATTCGATATTATCATTGTTAATAAACTGTTAAAAAAATATTGTAGGTATGATTAATTAATTCTGATTCAATTCCAATTCAAGTATTTTATCTGGTAACACTCTTTCGTTAATGTCAAAATCAGATGGTAAACAAAAACATTGTTTTTGTCAAAAATATCATGGCGGTTACTTGTTGCGAGTGCGCATGTTTTTAGTCAGAGTACAGTAATATAATGTTTTTAGTTCTTCGTCTATTTTGTATATTTTCGGTTGATACCATAGAGCAACACGGGTACCTGACGGAAGGGGAGACGCCATAGGCAGGCGTTCCCCTCTGTCGAAACATATGACCAAATGGTCCACTGTTAAGTCACTGTCACCAAGTGCGATAGTGTTGTTATTTTGTAAATTGTTTGTTTGTTATCGATAAAAATTTTTACTTACCATCAGTCGATGTGTGACATTTGCATTTGCAAAAACTAAAGACTAAGTTGTAGTTATGTTATGTTAATGGAAAATTAGATCCTGAAACATTTCTCCGACATTCGTTTCGCCATTGAACGGTTCACCGACAGAACGATTCACTTTTCATAATCACCGATAGAATGTTTTAACGGCGAACGATTCGCCGACACAACGATTCACTTTTCATAATTTCACCGATAGAACGTTTTAACGGCGAACGATTCGCCGACACAACTGTTCGTCTGCCTCTGGGGTATAAAACATACTTACTCGATAATGTAGAACTGTTTCCATTGATTGTTAATACCTGAATTAAGTAGTGAAGACGAAACTTAGTTTTATAAAAAACTTGTGAAAAACTAGCCAAAATAGTGACAAAAACTTATTTGATTCAATGTCAATCTATGTATTTTTCACAAGTTTTTTATAAAACTTTAAGTTTCGTCTTCACAACTTAATTCAGGTGTTAACAATCAATGGAAACAGTTCTACATATCGAGTAAGTATGTTTTATACCCCAGAGGCAGACGAACAGTTGTGTCGGCGAATCGTTCGCCGTTAAAACGTTCTATCGGTGAAATTATGAAAAGTGAATCGTTCTGTTGGCGAATCGTACGCCGTTAAAACGTTCTATCGGTGAAATTATGAAAAGTGAATCGTTGTGTCGGCGAATCGTTCGTCGTTAAAACGTTCTATCGGTGAAACTATGAAAAGTGAATCGTTCTGTCGGTGAACCGTTCAACGGCGAAACGAATGTCGAATGTACCCGTGTTGCTCTATGGTTGATACATATCCTGCAGTTAGTGTGTTGAATCGAGTCTTGTATTCCTCCGCCTTTCTTTTGTGAATTTACTTCTAAAATTCTTCATTTTGGTGATAGAGACACTTGTGAACATTGTGAGATTTGTGTTTTGTGAACTATTGTAACATTTAAAAAATAAAATGTGATAAATACATAATATTTAAACGTTTGTTTTATTTTTCCATCCTATTATTATAATTCACTCTTTAGTAAATCGGTCCTATTTTTATTGGGGCAAAGTGAAATAACTACGTAATATATAAAAATAATATATAAAAATAAGTAAATTATGTTGTAGCAGCTATATTGCTACAATATAATATACTTACAAATTAACAAACTAATAAGCAGTGTATCTATTGTAGGGTCGTAATATAGGCAAGGAATAATTTCCGGGGCCAATGTTCAGATGTCGCTGGCGTTAAAACAGGTTTGCTCTAAATTGCCTAGAGAGGGCTCTCTTTACCCATTATATTAGGTACTGTAATTACCTACTGTACTCTTTGGTTTTGACGGCACTGCGGATAGGGTTGCCAACTTGCCAACTCTTTTTCGGGCAAATATAGTAGTTCTAAAATTACTTATCCTTGAAAATATAGCAGACGTAAGGAAAATATAAAAAAAAATATAGAAGGTTCCAAAATAGGTACTTTAGGCCGGCCGCAAACGTCCGGTTTGCGATCAGGTTTCCGAATCAGGAGGCGTATAAGTACATGCACACACATAGGTACATAAATTACACATACATTCATTTGTTTTTTACATGTGTGTGTTATTTATGTATGTGTGTGCATGTACATTACATACACGCCTCCTGATTCAGAAACCTGATTCGGAAACCGGACGTTTGCGCTCGGCCTTATTTCTTAAATAAAAGAATATTTTTTTGCTACCTTTAGCCTTTATTAATTAATACATTTTTAATTTTAAGAAACGCCTCATATCTGTTACTGCAATTTAAATTTAATTCATGCCATTCTCCTTCTTGTGCATTTTCCATTATCGCGAGCTATCCAATCGTATTTGGACTCCCACAGCCACTTTGCTTTTTACCCGACTGCGCGACGCAAAGGAGGGTAATGTGTTTATCAGTCTATGTATGTATGTATGTTTGTTTCTATGTGGCGTTCTAGAGACCAAATGCGTAGGCCGATTTTGATAATTCTTACGTCAATCGATTCGTCTTAACCTTGCGAGTGTCACTAAAGCCATGACAGTAATCAAAATTCACCACAGCGTCAACCAGACGCCATACCTATAGTCAAAACTAGCGACCCGCCCCGGCTTCGCACGGGTGACGCATGTATTATAATTATATATAAACCTTCCTCTTGAATCACTGTATCTATTAAAAAAAACCGCATCAAAATCCGTTGCGTAGTTTTAAAGATCTTAGCATATATAGGGACAGACAGACAGACAGACAGACAGGGAAAGCGACTTTGTTTTATACTATGTAGTGATGTAAAAAAAAAGTCGGTGAACTATGTCAAGTGGGGTGTCGTTGAATAGGTATTTTATCATTTTATTCAATCATCTTTCAATCATCAATCATCGTTCCTTTTATCATTTTTCATTTTAAATAACAGTTTAGGATATATAACGATTTAAAGTTGTCAAAACAATCATTCTTCTCGCTAATTTTCTTACTTATTGATTTAAGTTTTTATTTCAAGTATTAAACTACATTAGCAATTTACCATCTTATAACGAAGTCAATGAATCGTTGTAACTAAAAAGTATAAAATAAAAAAAATAATTTAAAGAAAAACAAAAAACCCGACTGCGTAAAAACTAATTAACTAAAAAGAAAGAAACAAGCCCAGTAGTTTAGAATTCTGTTAAGTAATACTAAATAACTAGGTACACAATTGAAATAGTTTTGTAATCGATTATATGTTACCGGCAATCTATATAATTCAGGTATTTTATACAATACCTAGGCAATGTATAAAATACCTGGGGCGTACTGGCAATGTATGAAACATTATGAATATTATTCTCCATTACATACTTTACCTAGGTAATCTATACAATTCCTAGGGATTGTATAGAATACCTGCTGGTCCACCGGCAATGTGTAAATAAATAGATTTTGGTCTATATTTTACTATAAATCATACGTTTTACAAGTAAATCTTAGAATTGGTATTAGCCAAGGAACTGTAACCAACTTGGCTGTGGAATGGTTAGTCGCAAACCTACCCCTTTTTTTGGTTCGGGTCTAAAATTCTTACAAATGTCTTAGGGCTTATTTTTCAATCGTCAGATAACTCCTAACGGAGGGATAAATATGGCGGTTTGACAGCTTTTGTACAGAAAATATTTCATCATAAACATAACATAACATCACGCCTGTAATCCCCGTAGGGTTAGGCAGAGGTGTACCCATTAGTACACCCACATTTCGCCAATATGTGGTTTATCTTAGCGAGCGGAGCGAGCTCAAGACTTGGGGCACCCCGACTCGGACAGGTTAGGTTAGAAGGGGATGGCGGGGTCTGAAAGACCCAGCCATCCCCTTCGTGGTTATTTTTTTTTAAACCACCCAGAAATAGGAGCCCCGCGTAGCGGGGCTCCGTTGACCGGGCCTATCCTGCTCTTTTACACACATTGCCGGCTGCGCTTTCGGTATTGTATAGAATAGCTAGGCAAAGTATAAAATAAATAATATTTCATACATTACCTGTCCGTTTTAGGTATTCTATAGGTACATTGCATAAGTATTGTATAGAATACCGGATTATACAGATTGCCGGTAACAGATACACACATAAAACAAATCATAAATTCTAATGCAGAACAGAACGACTCACAGTCGGGGCCCCTTGGAAGGATTTGATTGGTAAAATTTGAATGGGCCCCGACTGTGAGTCGACTGTCGGGTTTTTTGTTTTTCTTTAAATTATTTTTTTTTTCGTGGAGGCGTAAGTAGAGCCAACGTCCATAATTTCACCATCATAATTATTAATTACCATTGTTATTCATTTTGGAAATAGAAAATATTCAACTTCAAATCTTCAATAATGGCTTTTGTGGAAGAGACACCATACAAAATATTGACTAATAAAAAAGAAAATTTGAATTTCGCGAGCTACTGTGGAGCAAAAACACGAAGTCGAGAGCGCGAAAATCGAAATTGCCAATCTGTCAAACTATCTATTAAAATAACAATAAAAAAAAACAGCTGTTCAGTACATTTATGTTCGTCTAACTCGTCAAAGTGTACTGAACAGCTGTTTTTTTTTATTGTTATTTTTGAAAAAAAATGGTCCCAATCGTTTCGAGTTTGATGATCGAGTTTATGGCTTTCGGCTTAAGAACGACCTAAAAGTAACCGTGTATGGCGCGTCGCTCACTGGTAAAGTCGAGGCGACGTCGCGTCAGCGGCGGTGCGGCGTCGCAGCATGGTCGAGGATAGGTCTCTGCGTGGAGTCGAGGCGCAGGCGGCTATGCTTCCTTCACATTTTGAATGACAAAATGACAAAATGGCGGTGGGATCGTGGCTTGGGCACACTTGAGCGCCCCTCCTGCGCCTGCACCTCGCCTCCGTCCCGCCTGCACCTCGCCTCCGCCCCGCCTGCACCTCGCCTTTACCTCGCCCTCGCCGCAACTCTTGTATGTGAGCGCACTACCATTCATTTGTAAAGAAAACCTTGTTGCGGCGTGCCTCTTATGCGCCCGCGCCTCAACTGCACCTCGACTGTTAGACGCGTCGCTCACTGGTTAAGTCGAGGCGACGTCGCGTCAGCGGCGGTGCGGCGTCGCAGCACGGTCGAGGATAGGTCTCTGCGTAGAGTCGAGGCGCAGGCGGCTATACATTTTGAATGACAAAATGACAAAATGGCGGTGGAATCGTGGCTTGGGCACACTTGAGCGCCCCTCCTGCGCCTCCGCCCCGCCTGCACCTCGCCTCCGCCCCGCCTTCACCTCGCCCTCGCCGCAACTCTTGTATGTGAGCGCACTACCATTCATTTGTAAAGAAAACCTTGTTGCGGCCATTGAGTTATAATGTACTACGTACTAGAGAAGACACCTCAACTCAATTGTTTGTAACACGAGTTAGAGCGCATGCACTCCAACTCACTTAGTCTATGCCGAGCGTTTGCTGCAACGTGACACATTTGAGTGAAGTTTTGTTTTTTATAATATGCCTTCGTGCGTATTGAGATACTGTACAAATAACTCCAGAAACATAAATAAAAGTCAAGGAGTGACTTTTCACCAGTAAGTTCATTAAGGTAAACGCAGCTATCAACGACCCATCGAAAATCTGCAGGTATTACCGACCTATAAAAGTAATTCGAAATCTTTACGTTTCCAGAACCATTTTAGCTATAGTAGGCAAAGTTACACACGCGTTTATTCCTTGAGCATCGTATACTTTTACGTTTTTGTGAGTAGCTGTGCAAAAAACAGATAAAATACGCTAATTACTGCGGGGCAGCGTGGACGCAGGGCGTGTAGTACTGTTCCCTTGTTCCTTCAAGTAAGTACGTGACTTTTCTATTTAAGACATTTATACAAACAAATGACGTCTATACTTTATCTTATATTACTAAATGTATTCATTTAAGTGTCAACTCTTGATTTCTTACGACATTTTATTAATAAAAAGTAATTTGAAACGATAAAACTTTAAATTAAAATGGGACGGTGTTAGCTTCATCAGTTTTAGTCGTGGCAGCTATCAACGACCCATAAGTCGGCAATGGCAGCAAAGTAACTTTTCGTTTTATTTTTCTTTTATGTTATAATATCACACTAACACAAGTATTTTTATGGACCAGTTTAAATCTAACATATCAGTCTTTATAAAAATCTATTAGCGACTAAACTTTTTTGTCTAGTTTTTACCTTTTAGCGTTGTCAATTTAACCAAAGTTATGATATTTTTCGAGAATCGATATTGAATAGTATCAGTAATAAATCATTGTTTTTGTGTTTAAAACAGTGTGCATTTGTTCATATTTTTGTGACATTAATCAATTATAATCTATTTTATAGTCCGAAGGTCAATTAAATTAAAATAACCATTTTTTTATGAGTCGGTAATACAATTTATGTTTATACTTACATACTTTATTACCGACCCATGAGGGTCGGCAATAGCAACTATAAGAAGCTATTACTGATCGTATATAGATTATTTAGTTTCTCACCTTACTTTTATGATTTAGCTGATTTTGGTTTTGAAATGTTCGTGGAGGTCTAGGGAAGGTTTAAACGGTGAAAAAATTTGGGGTAGAGGTAGGGCAGAGGTAGGGCAGAGGTAGGGCAGAGGTAGGGCAGAGGTAGAGCAGAAGTAGGGCAGAGGCAGGGCAGAGGCAGGGCAGAGGCAGGGCAGAGGCAGGGCAGAGGCAGGACAGAGGTAGGGCAAAGGTAGGGCAGAGGTAGGGCAGAGGTAGGGCAGAGGTAGGGCAGAGGTAGGGCAGAGGTAGGGCAGAGGTATTGCAGTGGTAGGGCAGAGGTAGGGCAGAGGTAGGGTAGAGGTAGGGCAGAGGTAGGGCAGAGGTAGGGCAGAGGTAGGGCAGTGGTAGGGCAGAGGTAGGGCAGAGGTAGGGCAGAGGTAGGGCAGAGGTAGGGCAGAGGTAGGTTAGAGGTAGGGCAGAGGTAGGGCAGAGGTAGGGCAGAGGTAGGGTAGAGGTAGGGCAGAGGTAGGGTAGAGGTAGGGTAGAGGTAGGGCAGAGGTAGGGTAGAGGTAGGGCAGAGGTAGGGTAGAGGTAGGGCAGAGGTAGGGTAGAGGTAGGGTAGAGGTAGGGTAGAGGTAGGGTAGAGGTAGGGTAGAGGTAGGGCAGAGGTAGGGTAGAGGTAGGGCAGAGGTAGGGTAGAGGTAGGGCAGAGGTAGGGTAGAGGTAGGGTAGAGGTAGGGCAGAGGTAGGGCAGAGGTAGGGTACAGGTAGGGTAGAGGTAGGGTAGAGGTAGGGCAGAGGTAGGGTAGAGGTAGGGTAGAGGTAGGGTAGAGGTAGGGTAGAGGTAGGGTAGAGGTAGGGTAGAGGTAGGGTAGAGGTAGGGTAGAGGTAGGGTAGAGGTAGGGTAGAGGTAGGGTAGAGGTAGGGTAGAGGTAGGGTAGAGGTAGGGTAGAGGTAGGGTAGAGGTAGGGTAGAGGTAGGGTAGAGGTTGGGTAGAGGTAGGGTAGAGGTAGGGTAGAGGTAGGGTAGAGGTAGGGTAGAGGTAGGGTAGAGGTAGGGTAGAGGTAGGGTAGAGGTAGGGTAGAGGTAGGGTAGAGGTAGGGTAGAGGTAGGGTAGAGGTAGGGTAGAGGTAGGGTAGAGGTAGGGTAGAGGTAGGGTAGAGGTAGGGTAGAGGTAGGGTAGAGGTAGGGTAGAGGTAGGGTAGAGGTAGGGTAGAGGTAGGGTAGAGGTAGGGTAGAGGTAGGGTAGAGGTAGGGTAGAGGTAGGGTAGAGGTAGGGTAGAGGTAGGGTAGAGGTAGGGTAGAGGTAGGGTAGAGGTAGGGTAGAGAGATCATCACTAGCTTATACATTCCATTGCTGGAAAAAGGCCTTCTCTCATACACGATCGGGAATAGCTGCATAAAAATCGTTAATAGCTTCACAGCCGTTTTTATGGGTCGGTAATAGCAACAATCGACTAAGTCACTTTGTAAATTATTTTTTACAGGATAATCCTTTATTTAAATGTATTTGATTCAGTAAATACATTATTTATACATAACACTAGCATATAAAATTAAACTATCAATCTTTAGAGGAACCAGTATACTAAAAAAAAATTGTTGATTTTAAAATTGCCTTAGGGGGGTCGTTATTACCTGCGTTTACCTTAATTATGTTTAAAACACGCTTAATTTTAATTATAATTTTTCAATTGCAACGCGTCACCGCGGCGGCGCGGCGGCCATGTTTACGTGAATGTCAAAGAGTAAAACATTTGTATGCGCAGACTTGACACTATCGACGTATAAGTTTACATAATTAAGGGCAGTAAAATATTAATTTTAAATCACGATAATAATGTTAATGCAATAACATTAATATTTTTTTATTATTATTTGGATTTAAAGGTTTCCTCGGGGGTGTCATGAAACAAGAGAATCATGGATGTTCAGAATAATCGCAGCGAAGAAACGTGGTTACCTTCAGATTATTCACAAAACGGCAGAAACTAACTAAACTTATATTACTTAAAGGAAATTAAAATATTATTACAGCATAAATACTTTTTTATTTATTCTTTGAGTAAGTACACAAGTAGGCAGAATAATAAAATTATGTCGCATCTGCACGCATCTATGAGAACATAACACCCCCCCGCTTGTCCCGCGCATGCCCCGCTGTCATCAAGTGCGCCCATCTTTTGTTTGAGATAGCTTCTCTAGTACGTAGTACATTATAACTCAATGGTTGCGGCGTGCCTCTTAAGCGCCTCCGCCTCAACTGCACCTCGACTGTTAATCGTGTGGGCGACGCCCCTTTATCATGTGAGCGACGCCCCTATAGTAGGGTTGGCAACCCTATGCGGAGCGGACTGCGCTACCGGGCGGCGTAGCAGCATTGAGTTATAATGTACTACGTACTAGAGAAGACACCTCAACTCAATTGTTTGTAACACGAGTTAGAGCGCATGCACTCCAACTCACTTAGTCTATGCCGAGCGTTTGCTGCAACGTGACACATTTGAGTGAAGTTTTGTTTTTTATAATATGCCTTCGTGCGTATTGAGATACTGTACAAATAACTCCAGAAACATAAATAAAAGTCAAGGAGTGACTTTTCACCAGTAAGTTCATTAAGGTAAACGCAGCTATCAACGACCCATCGAAAATCTGCAGGTATTACCGACCTATAAAAGTAATTCGAAATCTTTACGTTTCCAGAACCATTTTAGCTATAGTAGGCAAAGTTACACACGCGTTTATTCCTTGAGCATCGTATACTTTTACGTTTTTGTGAGTAGCTGTGCAAAAAACAGATAAAATACGCTAATTACTGCGGGGCAGCGTGGACGCAGGGCGTGTAGTACTGTTCCCTTGTTCCTTCAAGTAAGTACGTGACTTTTCTATTTAAGACATTTATACAAACAAATGACGTCTATACTTTATCTTATATTACTAAATGTATTCATTTAAGTGTCAACTCTTGATTTCTTACGACATTTTATTAATAAAAAGTAATTTGAAACGATAAAACTTTAAATTAAAATGGGACGGTGTTAGCTTCATCAGTTTTAGTCGTGGCAGCTATCAACGACCCATAAGTCGGCAATGGCAGCAAAGTAACTTTTCGTTTTATTTTTCTTTTATGTTATAATATCACACTAACACAAGTATTTTTATGGACCAGTTTAAATCTAACATATCAGTCTTTATAAAAATCTATTAGCGACTAAACTTTTTTGTCTAGTTTTTACCTTTTAGCGTTGTCAATTTAACCAAAGTTATGATATTTTTCGAGAATCGATATTGAATAGTATCAGTAATAAATCATTGTTTTTGTGTTTAAAACAGTGTGCATTTGTTCATATTTTTGTGACATTAATCAATTATAATCTATTTTATAGTCCGAAGGTCAATTAAATTAAAATAACCATTTTTTTATGAGTCGGTAATACAATTTATGTTTATACTTACATACTTTATTACCGACCCATGAGGGTCGGCAATAGCAACTATAAGAAGCTATTACTGATCGTATATAGATTATTTAGTTTCTCACCTTACTTTTATGATTTAGCTGATTTTGGTTTTGAAATGTTCGTGGAGGTCTAGGGAAGGTTTAAACGGTGAAAAAATTTGGGGTAGAGGTAGGGCAGAGGTAGGGCAGAGGTAGGGCAGAGGTAGAGCAGAAGTAGGGCAGAGGCAGGGCAGAGGCAGGGCAGAGGCAGGGCAGAGGCAGGACAGAGGTAGGGCAAAGGTAGGGCAGAGGTAGGGCAGAGGTAGGGCAGAGGTAGGGCAGAGGTAGGGCAGAGGTAGGGCAGAGGTATTGCAGTGGTAGGGCAGAGGTAGGGCAGAGGTAGGGTAGAGGTAGGGCAGAGGTAGGGCAGAGGTAGGGCAGAGGTAGGGCAGTGGTAGGGCAGAGGTAGGGCAGAGGTAGGGCAGAGGTAGGGCAGAGGTAGGGCAGAGGTAGGTTAGAGGTAGGGCAGAGGTAGGGCAGAGGTAGGGCAGAGGTAGGGTAGAGGTAGGGCAGAGGTAGGGTAGAGGTAGGGTAGAGGTAGGGCAGAGGTAGGGTAGAGGTAGGGCAGAGGTAGGGTAGAGGTAGGGCAGAGGTAGGGTAGAGGTAGGGTAGAGGTAGGGTAGAGGTAGGGCAGAGGTAGGGTAGAGGTAGGGTAGAGGTAGGGTAGAGGTAGGGCAGAGGTAGGGTAGAGGTAGGGCAGAGGTAGGGTAGAGGTAGGGCAGAGGTAGGGTAGAGGTAGGGTAGAGGTAGGGCAGAGGTAGGGCAGAGGTAGGGTACAGGTAGGGTAGAGGTAGGGTAGAGGTAGGGCAGAGGTAGGGTAGAGGTAGGGTAGAGGTAGGGTAGAGGTAGGGTAGAGGTAGGGTAGAGGTAGGGTAGAGGTAGGGTAGAGGTAGGGTAGAGGTAGGGTAGAGGTAGGGTAGAGGTAGGGTAGAGGTAGGGTAGAGGTAGGGTAGAGGTAGGGTAGAGGTAGGGTAGAGGTAGGGTAGAGGTAGGGTAGAGGTAGGGTAGAGGTAGGGTAGAGGTAGGGTAGAGGTAGGGTAGAGGTAGGGTAGAGGTAGGGTAGAGGTAGGGTAGAGGTAGGGTAGAGGTAGGGTAGAGGTAGGGTAGAGGTAGGGTAGAGGTAGGGTAGAGGTAGGGTAGAGGTAGGGTAGAGGTAGGGTAGAGGTAGGGTAGAGGTAGGGTAGAGGTAGGGTAGAGAGATCATCACTAGCTTATACATTCCATTGCTGGAAAAAGGCCTTCTCTCATACACGATCGGGAATAGCTGCATAAAAATCGTTAATAGCTTCACAGCCGTTTTTATGGGTCGGTAATAGCAACAATCGACTAAGTCACTTTGTAAATTATTTTTTACAGGATAATCCTTTATTTAAATGTATTTGATTCAGTAAATACATTATTTATACATAACACTAGCATATAAAATTAAACTATCAATCTTTAGAGGAACCAGTATACTAAAAAAAAATTGTTGATTTTAAAATTGCCTTAGGGGGGTCGTTATTACCTGCGTTTACCTTAATTATGTTTAAAACACGCTTAATTTTAATTATAATTTTTCAATTGCAACGCGTCACCGCGGCGGCGCGGCGGCCATGTTTACGTGAATGTCAAAGAGTAAAACATTTGTATGCGCAGACTTGACACTATCGACGTATAAGTTTACATAATTAAGGGCAGTAAAATATTAATTTTAAATCACGATAATAATGTTAATGCAATAACATTAATATTTTTTTATTATTATTTGGATTTAAAGGTTTCCTCGGGGGTGTCATGAAACAAGAGAATCATGGATGTTCAGAATAATCGCAGCGAAGAAACGTGGTTACCTTCAGATTATTCACAAAACGGCAGAAACTAACTAAACTTATATTACTTAAAGGAAATTAAAATATTATTACAGCATAAATACTTTTTTATTTATTCTTTGAGTAAGTACACAAGTAGGCAGCAGGGCCCGATCTAGCTATTTAGCCGCTCCGGGCAAAAATAATATTCGCCACCCTTTACACTAATACCATACAGGGTGTCCCAGACAAGGACGTCCAAACAAAAATTTTGGAAGTCTCTTTACTTGGGCTACCTAAATTTTTTGTGGTTTAGGAACTAGACGATTTTTAGTATTTTTTTGGGATATTCTTTCTTGCTTCATATTTTGTTGATTTTCTCTTTTTATGTCGCGTTTTGTTGGAAATATTTTTATTGATAATTAATCCTGAAAAAAATCTTCTTCGTCTTCGATCCATAAAATAAATGTCTGTCTTATCGTCACCCGAAATTACCAAAACTTAGTTCAAAGCGAAAAATGTTGTTTTGCAAAATTCGTTGCAGATTATCGGCCTAGAAAAATCACAATAAGTGCCCAAATGACCTTAAAATAATTTCAAAAACTTTCACGGACCCTCAGCTCTTTAAACAATACAAAAAGCTAGTATTTTACAGGACATTATTCGGTGCAAGAAGTTCGAACATGGTAACGCAATTAACACGCTACCCTGGAGCTGTATTCGGAAGGCATTGCGCTATCATCGGCTACCTCCCTACCTCCGCCACATCGTTGGGGCTAATCCGTCATAGAGGTCACCTAAGTGGGACGGAATGGCAGGTACCAGCACCAAATGTCGTGCGGTGTTCCGCAGAGCTCGGTTCTGGGCCTGCTCCTGTGAAACATCGGATACGACATACGACTGGGTGCTGAGGGGTAAGCTCAGACCGGGGATAGACCTGACGTGTTATGTCAACGACACGCTGGACACTGCACGGGGGAGCTCGCACAGGGAGGCAGCGTTGCTGGCAACGCCTGCGGTCTCACAGGTGGTGGGCCGCATACGTCGCCTAGACCTAGAGGTGGCCCTCGGCAAGTCGGAAGCCATGGTGTTTTATGGCCCCCAGCGGGTGCCGCCACCTGGCTCACACATCGTGGTCGGGGGGGCTCGGATCGTTGTCAAATCTACCATGAGTACCTTGGATTGGTGCTCAACAGCCGGTGGGACTTCGAGCCCCACTTTCAGCGGCTGGCGCCCAAGTTTCTGAGCGCGGCTGGCGCGCTCGCAACGCTGCGTCCCAATTAGGGGGGGTCCGAGCACCGCCTGCAGGCGTCTGTATATGCAGGTTGTGCGATCTATGGCCTTGTATGGGGTTCCGATATGGGCGGCTGACCTAACGGCCGGCAGTATCGCCGTTCTGCGTAAACTGCAGAGGGCAATGGCCATCAGAGTCGTAAAGGGTTATCGTACGATCTCCTACGAGGCGGCCTGCGTACTGGCTGGAGCCCTGGGACCTGGAGGCGAAGGTACTCGCGTCACTGTACCGGTGGCGTGAGGCTAGCGGTCGATGCAGCGCGAGTTTGAGTTGCGTCAGTCGCAGCTTTGCGAGGTCCTGGTGGCGGAATGGCGAAACAGGCTGTCACGCCCTACCGCCGGCCTCATCACCATCGAGGCGATCTGGCCGGTGCTGGCGGACTGGCTCGAGAGAAGGCATGGCTCCCTGACGTTTCGGTCAACGCAGGTACTCTCGGGGCATGGCTGCTTCAGAAAGTCGCATAAACAGGGAGCTGGACGCCCGGTGTCACCAATGCATGGATGGACAGCCTGGAGGAAACGCCACGGCATACGCTGTCAAAATGTACAGCTTGGGAGGAGCCGCGCCGTGCCAACTTCAACTTCAGATAGATGAGGATCTATCTGAAGTTGGCGGTGACCTGTCGCTGCCGGCCGTCGTCGCTTCGATGGTCGGCAGCGAGGGGTCCTGGGACGCGGTGGTCTCCTTCTGCGAAACGATTATCTCGCAGAAGGAGGCTGCGGAAAGAGAGAGAGAAATTACGACCTCTCTCCCGGCCCGCAGCAAGCGCACCGGGCGTCGGCGGAGGGCGGACAAAGCCTTCTTCGGGCCCCCCTAAATGGGCCCAGGGACCCAAGGTGGCGGCGCGTAGTGTTCCACGCGCGCCCCTCTTTGACGTCGTTTTGGGAGTTAAACACCTCACTCAAACACCTCACTCTAGGGCATCCATTCCGGAATTCCGGAATTTCGCAACTCCGGAATTCCGGATAGTTTTTCCAATATTTCAACTCCGGAATTGGGCTCAATTTATCGTATTTCGATATTCATTATTTTTAATTTAAAAATGTGTTTAATTTTTCAACTCATCGTTTTACGCGCAATTGTTCCTCTGTGTAATGTTACTCTTTGTCTTCTGCTTCTGATGTTGACGTTGCAGTTGATGATTTAACACTACAAGAACAGCTTGATAAAGAGCTACATAAATGCCAGACAAAGCCCCGTAAATATACAACTAAACATTTTGACCTTTCTGGATTTGTCAAATTTGAAAAAGCAATGTACTTATGATTGATTCAATTAATGACGTTCAAAAGTGCCTTTTAATGGTCTAATTGAAATAAATGATTTGACTTTGACTTTGACTTATGATAATGGTGGAGAGCGAGGTGTGTATCTGACACAAGCTTATAATTATTTAAATATCATACTTCCCACGAGTGTGGAGAGTGAAAGGGTTACTTTTTCAAGCGCTGGTTACTTTTGTAACCGAATACGAAGCTCACTCTCTGACAAAATGTTAGATTCGTTAATTCTCTTGAGAACTCATTATCAAGAACAGCGTAGCACATAAAGTAGAACGCTTTTCTTGATAGTGAGTTCTTATTTTAAGTGTTTTTTGTGATAATTTTAATTATAATATTTGCTGTTGAGCCCTTAATTTGTTGATTTGTTTTAAAAAGTTTAATTAGACTTGTTAAATTTTATTGATTGAGATGTGAATTGTGAAGTGATTATGTCATGTCAAGATTGTTGTTAAACATGATAAATCTGAGGAGAGACTTAAATGCTCATTTTAATATTTTGATTTTAACTACCTAGTAATGTCCAAACTACTCTAAAGCGTGATATTTCTTGTGTTAATTTAAGTTATTTTTCACTAATAATTATGTTAATTTTTAAGTTTTTAAAAAGTTTAGACTTTCCCAATTTTAATAATATTGTTAACTGGCTTACTTAAAGTTGTATCAATGTCGTATCAAGACTGAGTTAAAGACTAATGTTAAAAACGATTAAAAGTTACTCAAGGTATTTGTTTTTTTTTTAATAATTTCGGATCCAGTTCCGGAATCAATATCGTAAATTAACTCCGGAATTGAAAACCTTCCGATACTGGATGCCCTACCTCACTCCCCCCCTGACCTGAGGAGTATCACCGTACGTTCCCGTGATCCCCGGCGTAAGTGTGGGAAGGGAACACAGGGGTGGTTTTTAGACAGTAAGAGTGACAGACCCCTCCTTGAAACTAAAATATTGCTTTTTTGCCTTACCATGTTCGAGCTTCAATTGCACTGAATAATGTCCTGTAAAATGCCAGTTTTATGGTTGTATTGTTTTAAAGAGCTGAGGGTCCGTGGAAGTTTTTGAAATTACTTTAAGCTCTATTGTGATTTTTCTTTAAGGGCCGAAAATCTGCAACGAATTTTACAAAACAACATTTTTCCCTTTGAACTAAGTTTTGGTGATTTCGGGTGTCGATAAGATAAACATTTGTTTTAATCGATCGAAGATCATACTTTTAGGAATTATCAATGAAAATATTTCCAAAAAACGCGACACAAAAAGAGAAAATCAACAAAATCTGATGCAAGGAAGAATATCCCAAAAAAATACAAAAAATCGTCTAGCTACTAAATCACAAAAAATCGTAGAACAACCATGGGGGTGGTTTAAATAGCTCAAGAAGAGAGGATTCCAAAATTTTCGTTTGGACGTCCTTATCTGTATAAAATACATATATAAAATACATGACACCCTGTATAAAATATAAGTCATGAGCTTGCTATTCCAAAGATGGGATGATTAATATGTGATATTGTTTTAATTGTATAATATTTAAGTACTGTACGTTAGTCTACTACGACTTCTGAACAAGTATACAAAAATTCATGAGTATGTTGGACTTCGTGTCACCGTCCGGCACCCTCAATTTTGCCGCCCCTCAGTTTTGCCGCTCCGGGCAATTGCCCGGCTCGCCCCCCCCCCTAGATCGGGCCCTGGTAGGCAGAATAATAAAATTATGTCGCATCTGCACGCATCTATGAGAACATAACACCCCCCCGCTTGTCCCGCGCATGCCCCGCTGTCATCAAGTGCGCCCATCTTTTGTTTGAGATAGCTTCTCTAGTACGTAGTACATTATAACTCAATGGTTGCGGCGTGCCTCTTAAGCGCCTCCGCCTCAACTGCACCTCGACTGTTAATCGTGTGGGCGACGCCCCTTTATCATGTGAGCGACGCCCCTATAGTAGGGTTGGCAACCCTATGCGGAGCGGACTGCGCTACCGGGCGGCGTAGCAGCTGATTGTCAAGTAGGTACCTAGCTTCATCTCTTCATTGATAACTCTTGTGGAAGAGTCATCACTCACGTAGGTTCTTCAATTTTCTAAATTGCTAAAAACGGATGAGTTTGGCAAGTACCTAGATTGTATTCTATTTGGTGGTAGGACCGGAGGAGGCGATCAAATAACATACAAATACAATATATGGTACATGCTCAGGTACATGTATAAATAACTATGTTAAGCCAAAATTTAGATGTCATTGCCATGTCATGAAGTGTCAACTGTCAACTATGCTAAAACCTCAATGCTGGGTTGCCAGACTTTATTTCGTTTAATATTCGTTTTCTTCGAAAACAAAAAACTCGTTGTTTGCTGTAAAACCTCATGCATATGGGAGCTTACCATAGTTTTTTAAGAAAACGTTCAAACAGCCACTCAACTTTCGTTCACAAGCACGCCTGCTTACATACATACTCATGCCTTTTTCCCATGGGGGTAAGCAGAAACCATGGAACGCCACGTGCTACAATCCTAATGCCAGCCATACACGCCACCCGGACGACACGGTGGAGCATACGGTGCAGGTCTGCCCCGCTTGGGCAGAGCACCGCCGTGTCCTCACGGAGGCGATAGGCGGCGGCGACCTCTCGCGTCCGGACCTGGTTCAGGCCATGCTCCGGGGCGAGAGGGAATGGGATGCAGTCACCTCCCAACTAGCAAAACAGTCTCAGAACCCGGACTTTATAAGAGTGGTAGGCTTTAAGCGGTCTTATAACTGTTTTGGACATGCCATCGATCCTATATTACTTTTAGACAAGCCGGTATGACCTCAAGAACGCTCAGTCTCATAACCAAGTCTCATATATGTATATAAGAGTATATAACTATGCTATTGTAAGCCATTTAATCCTATAATAGCATTTACTAAGACTAATTGCACTTGAGAAAACTTGCTCTTATATGCATATTTTCTAAGCTCGTCTGATTTTATAATAGACTTGCCAAATGCTATTGTAAGAATGTCAGACTAATATCAGCATTGCATAAGAGCACTGCAAGTACGTGCATTTCTGATCTTATTTGAAACTATTATAAGATCAATAGCACTGGATAGTATGATATTAGAGTGATTTTGGATCAACATATTTACAATACAAAAGACAAGACCAATATAAGAGCGTTTATCTTAGATCGATTTTGGGAATACTAATTTTAAGAGTAAGATTTTGTTGGCCATATTTTATTTCAAATTTTAAATTTTAATAGTAATAATGGATTACAAAAACTGGAAAAGACTTTTTTCTCCCTGTCGATTTAAGGTTATATGTAAAATTGCGAGGACCCCTAATTTATTCCAATATGGATGAGTTATATCTTTAGTATTCCGAATGCTAATATTAGAGTAAACAATCTTACAATAGTCTAATAGTGCGCTTGCAAAATGCAGCTATGCTAATGGCGACACTATCAATACAAATTAACAAATAAAATATTAAACGAGAGCAGGAAATACCAATATTTAATAAGGCGCATGAATTTTGAAGCGTAAAACGAGGTCAACTTAACAGTAAATAATATTTTCCAATCCGAATAGCGTAAGCGTAAAACTTAAATACACGCACTTGATAAATACGGCACTAACTATAAACATTAACTTCACAGCAATCTTAATTAAATTTTTAAATTTAAAATATTTTTTTTTAAAGCACACACACGAACTTTTAAGTTTCATCTGACCAGCTTATTTTGCCTAGGGTCTAGACCAATATAAGCCTATGCAGGCTTACAAGATACTTACGTAAAAGCAATATTAGCCTAAGTCGGCTTAAATTAATTTTGGCTAGATTACTGTAAGTGCAAACAGCATTCAATTAGACTGATATTAGAACGATATTAAACTAAATATGCTTATAATTGGTGCCCAAACCCAGGCTTATACGATTATATAGGAGTGATGTAAGAGCAAAAAAACAGTAGTCTTGAGATTGTTGTAAGCCTAGTTTTTGCTAGTTGGGCTCCTTCTGCGAAGCAGTAATGCTAGCGAAGGAGGAGTCGGGCCGCGTGAGGGAGAGAACATCCTCCACCTCACGCCCCAGCCGACGCGGGAGACGCCCAGGGCGTCGGACGTCGCGAGGCGACATCCGGCCACCGTAGGCGCGGGCTTGCGGACGGCGAGTAATGGGTAGCTCGCCGTCCGATCAAGGACAGGAACGAATGTTAAAAATGGTTTAATACCGCTAAGTTCTTATGTCGCCCACATAAGAGAGTCGCATTTGTAATCAAACGATGTAAACTGAGAACTGGCTTAAATCCAACATGGCTGACATCCAAGATGCGGATTGGCTATTTGAAATGCACCTCCATAATATGGGTATTAAATGAAAGGGTTTGCTGAATGGAATACGAAAAAATTATCACGTGACCTAAATCCAACATGGCGGACATCCAAGATGCTGTTTGCAATCCAACTCCATGATATGGGTATCAAATGAAAGGGTTTGCTGTCAGGAATACGAAAAAAAAAATAGTCACGTGACTTTAATCCAACATGGCGGACATCCACGATGGCGGATTGGCTATTTGAAATGCATCCCCATGATATGGGTATCAAATGAAAGGGTTTGCTGTCAGAAATACGAAAAAAATAGTCACGTGACTTAAATCCAACATGGCGGACATCCAAGATGACGGATTGGCTATTTGAAATGAAAAAAAATAATAAAAAAACCCCCCATGATATGGGTATAAATGAAAGGGTTTGCTGAAAGGAATACGAAAAAATTATCACGTGATTTAAATCCAACATGGCGGCCGTCCCAAGGTGGCGGATTGGCTATTTGAAATGCAGCCCTATGATTTAGGTATAAAATGAATGGGTTTGCTGAAAATAATGCGAAATGACATTTTCTTACCAAATTCTTACCATGTCATAGGTATCAATCAATAAGGTTCGACGAAAGAAGACTAAAAAGTATAAGTAAAATAAAAATAATAGTTTTAATAGATAGATTATTATGAAAGAAAGCATGGAGCGTTTATGTAATCTTTACTCTTTTTGGACAAAACGCTCCACGCTTTCTTTTATAATAAATCATACTTATGAAATATTTAATAAAGATGATTCCCTACTTATAACCATTTCGCATAGGTAATTACTTATCGTTCGTCACGAACTGAAATTGTTTATGTTTACCGTTGATCTAATGAAGATTTGGCAAAAGGAAAACTCTTGAGTCATCAAACTAAATGTCCGATTTATTCTGTAATTTTTAAAATGCGTGTTTTTTTTTTTTTCTGTACATTTTGTTTTCGCAGGCGATAGATTGATTTCACATAGGTTTGCCAACCGTCCCGCCAGCCGAGAGGTCCGATACGTCCCGCTTCTAGAGCTTTTGAGGAAGAAATAGTGATCTGCTGTCTGCTGCGTTGACCTATAGGATATGAGTCCATTGAACGGCTAAAATAAAAAACTTGATGTAGGTAGTAGGTAAACCAAATAAACTTTTAGATGTTTATTTATTCATTTATTGTTTATAGTACATCAACAACATATACATTAACACTTTGACCGCCACAGTCATGTATAGGTGACAAACTAAAATGTGCCCAGCACGCCACGGTCACGACTACATGACCGACAGATACAACTGAAATTAATTATCTGAGTTTAACAATAATCGAAGTCAAAAACTTGCCACAAATGTTATTCTTTTTTATTTCTCCCTTCTCTCTTCAATTCCGTCAATAGAACAGGAGTGTGGTGGTATTGTTTATAAGAAGGGCCATTAATACGCTGCTTATGAACTACCGCCCCATTTCTCTCCTGTGCCATGTATGCAAGTTGTTTTCGAGAGTTACCTCGCATTATCTCGCCCAAAAAATCGATGACTGTCGGCCACCGGAGGAGGCCGGGTTATGAAAAGGCTACAGCACCGTAGACCACATACATGCATACACATTTGTCTAAGGGCTAGTGCCGCAGGCCACATAATTCAGAAAACAGAGAAATATACCTAGCCTCTGTGCCTAGCGTATGTGAAGTACGAGAAAGCCTAGACACCGTTGAGACCTTGGTTATGCTGTATTTACGCAAACAAATGCCTTAGCCGCAGGCCACGCTAGAGCGACTGCGGTGAGCGGCGGCGACCTGCGGCGGCGGAAGGAGTAAAGACGCTGCGTCTTGCCGCTATAAGTCGCAGGCCACGCTAGAGCGACTGCGGTGAGCGGCGGCGACCTGCGGCGGCGGGAGGAGTAAAGACGCTGCGTCTTGCCGCTGTAGGGTGCCACGTTGAAGCGGCCGCGGGACGCGTGGTTTTTATCTGCTATTATTGCGCGGGGTTTAAAATGAGTTTGTCTAAATTGGAACTTTCATGTTTAGAAGGAAGTAGTTTTTTTGCGCAGGATTTATTACAAATAAAAAAAGTTTTTAAAAACAAGCTTTTATTAAGTACTTACCTACCTGTTATTAAAAAACACAAAAAAAAACAAAATAATTTAATTTAGATAAGAAATAGTCTGGTAAGAAACAGTCCCATTTTTTTTAATAAAAGCGTGTTACACTAAGACGTTACCTACGCGACTTACTAACATTTTTTGAGAATCGGTTCACAAATGGGGAGGAATCGGCGAAGAAAAAATACATCCTCCTTTTTTTAAGGCGGGTAAGTCAAAAACACAGTCACCAAAAGAAACATTTTGAGAATCGGTTCACAAATGGGGGAGAAATCTGTGAAAAATAGAAAACATACATTCTTTTTTCTTTAAGTCGGTTAAATCCATACTTTTCCAAAGCCCGACAAATCCACACAAATGGCCGTTATGACGTCATAAATCCCTGTCTGTCACGCCATCAAAATAAGTCGATTGAGGCTCGCGTGTTTTGTTTTCAATTAAACTCAAATTTCTGACGATTTTACTTAATTAGAATGCATTACAGACGTTGTCAATTAACTTAGAATTGTTAATAACGACAGTTTGATAAACATTAGGCGTATTTTCTAGTCATACGACGTGAAAAAAAACGGTCATTACGCTAGGCATGGCGGACGATGTTCGTTGAAATATTTATTTCTGCCGGAATTTATGCCAAATACACAATCAAGCTATTAAAAACAGTTCAGTACTTACCGGTTCATGATTATTCCCAGCCAAACCACAAAAAAACACTCACAAAAACCTCACAAAACAGTCTACAATAACAACAAACGCGGCGGTCGGCGCTCGGAACAAGACTGGTTTTTTGACACGTTCCACATTGGCGGGGTATGAATTCAGAGACGTTCTGAGTGACTAAATGCCATCCTTGTTTCTTCTACTACATGTTGGGCAAGTATGAGCTAGATAGGCAAAGTTTTCAAAATTTGTTTATACAATGTGTCGTTTTGCATCCTCGTCAAATTCAAGGAGGTAACTATGCTAGTGATTCTAGACCCGAATCAATAATAAAATAGGTAGGTGTTTTTTTTTTAATGTTTTCTTATTTACGGAAATCAGTAAACCACCCCGGTGAAAATGCGGCCCATCTTAAGACTAGGTTTAGGATCGCTGACCGCGCGCACACACACAAAGAATCGCAAACGATAAAACCACAACACAATAGACGCCGCGCGCGCACCCCTTACCCCTGAGGCGCCCCACTCCCGCGCCCGGGCGCCCGGCGCAATGCAAAAAAAATATTAAATTAGTTCAAGTGATTTCGCCGCCGGCCGTGAGTGTATCGCAAATTTCGCTCCTTAGGTGTGCTTCGGTCGTGTATGTGAATTATGTGATTGTGATGCCATCAGTGGAGACAGCCTACGTGGCTGTCAGCCATCCGGATGTTCGCAGAACGGTTTCCCAATAGGGAACCGCCAACGCAGAGCGTTATGCTGTCTGTCTGCTACACATAGACTGCGGGATTTTCGGCAGTTTGACGTACCCCGACATGCTCAAGCTCGCGGCAGTGAAGGTCTGCCTGTCGCCTTGCAGGAAGATATCCTGGAGTACTTCCAGCGAGAGCCACAGGCAAGCACACAAAAATACCTACTAAGGTAGGTATTTTTGTCGGTCCTCAGCCCGTTAAAGTAGGAAGGGAAATTTAAAATCAACCAATTTAATCTACAAATAAAAACAAAATCATTACTAATAATTAGGTACTCATAAATCATGAATTTACCTACAATGCGCCAAGAGCGTCCCGCCGCCGCCGCAAGTACCTAACCTAAATCCCGCGCTCACAACAAATAAATGTGCCACAGCCTAGCAAAACGTCTCAGGTTGTACCTAAATCCTAGTAGTTATGTATTCTTAGCAAAATCGGTAGATTTGCAATAAAACAGAATAAAGCAAAATGGCAAAACTAACATTTTATCAATCAGCTGATAACGTAGGTAAGTACATAAATCCTAGTACGTATTCTTAGATCTTAATAATAAAAACATGTATTATTAAGACCTAAGGTTAACAAAATCTGTAGATTTGCAATAAAACGTAATAATAATAATTCAAAACTAACATTTTATCTATCAGCTGATAACGTAGACCCAGGTAGATAAATCGTAGTACGTATTTTTAGATCTTAATAATAAAAACAAGTGTTATTAATTAACATCTAAGGTTAACAAAATCTGCAATTTGCAATAAAACGTAAATTTAAGCAAAACTAACGTTTTATTAATCAGCTGACCGTAGATACTCACGACAATCTAAGCACCGTGAACTTTTCTTGGACGCGCATAGCATACCTACGCATGTGATACACTCACGCACACAGAGACAATTGGCGCTAAAGCGCAGAGAGTGATTCTCCAATTTCAAGTTATGGATTATTCTGAAATACGATTAAATTTTAACAACTAATAAAAAAGGGTGTTATTATTATTGTTCAGGTCTCGTAATTTTAATTGATTATTTATGACTTTTATGACAACCTCCTGAATTTTGACGAGGATGCAAAACGACATATTGTATGTAATATGAGACGCGGAACAATCGACTTATTTTGATGGTGTGACAGATAGGCAATTTTTACATCGACATATTTTGATGGCGTGACAGACGAGAGGTTAGACAATGATCAAAATCCTAGTTAAAATTAAATGTCACTTTGCCGGATTAAAAAAAAATGATAAATACCTCAATTAAAAATAACGTCTATAACAAGAATGTAATAACTCTCAGTGATTTATCATCACTACATAGTATAAAACAAAGTACCTAGCTTTCCCTGTCTGTCTGTCCCTATTATGCTTAGATCTTTAAAACTACGCAACGGATTTTGATGCGGTTTTTTTTAATAGATAGAGTGATTTAAGAGGAAGGTTTATATGTATAATACATGCACCCGTGCGAAGCCGGGGCGGGTCGCTAGTTATCTATAAAGCTAGAAAAACACAGCTCTGAATTAATGTGATATGAACGTACGTACACTAGGTACACTATCTACGGTCAGTGACTTTCGGCGCGTAAATATAAACAAACCTGTCGGTTGTTTAGTTCCCCACAGCGGCACTTAGAGGTCGCTAAGAAGTACTTTAGTTAATGCGGTTTTAAGTGTATTTTTAACCGACTTCAAAAAAAGGAGGAGGTTATCAATTCGTCTGTATTTTTTTTTATGTTTGTTAGCTCCTAACTTGCGACTGGGTGAACCGATTTTCATGATTCTTTTTTATTAGAAAGCTGGTGCTTCTCGTGTGGTCCCATTGTCACCATTTCAATATCTGATGATGAATTTCGGAGATATGGAATGGAACTCCTCATAGAATCACAGCAGCAATATCGTAACAAGTGAAATTGCTTTGTTTATACGTGTAGTCGATGACTGACTGAAGGAAAAGGGGGGGGTGGTACGTCAACCCCCTCCTACCAGTTTCCAAAATTAAATATATCGTGTGAGGTATTGTTTGAAAGGGCTTATTGTAAGGATTTCAAACATACCTACACAAGCACTAAAAAGTGAAAAATAAAAAGCTATTTTACAAAAAAAGATAACCGCCTTCAAAAACTACAAAATAAAAATAACTTTAATTTTGGAAGTCGGTGCATACGGTGAATACTTACCTACATAACAAAGAACAAAACCAAAGCCGCCGACTTCCAAAACTAAAGTTATTTTTATTTTGTAGTTTTTGAAGGCGGTTATCTTTTTTTTGTAAAATAGCTTTTTATTTAGGTACATTTTGTTTTCGCAGGCGATAGATTGATTTCACATAGACTTGCCAACCGTCCCGCAAGAGCCGGGACGTCCTCACGTCCCGCTTCTAGAGCTTTCAAAGATGCGTCCCGGGAAGAAATAGTGATCTGCTGTCTGCTGCGTTGACCTATAGGATATGAGTCTATTGAACGGCTAAAATAAAAAACTTGATGTAGTAAACCAAATAAACTTTTAGATGTTTATTTAGTCATTTATTGTATAAAGTACATCAACAGCATATACATCACTTTGACCGCCACAGTCATGTATAGATGACAAACTAAAATGTGCCCAGCACGCCACGGTCACGACTACATGACCGACAGATACAACTGAAATTAATTATCTGAGTTTAACAATAATCGATGTCAAAAACTTGCCACAAATGTTGTTCTTTTTTATTTCTCCCTTCTCTCTTTAATTCCATCAATAGAACAGGAGTGTGGTGGTATTGTTTCTAAGAAGGGCCATTAATACGCTGCTTATGAACTACCGCCCCATTTCTCTCCTGAGCCATGTATACAAGTTGTTTTCGAGAGTTATCTCGAATCATCTCGCCCAAAAAGTCGATGACTATCAGCCAACGGAGCAGGCTGGGTTTGGAAAAGGCTACAGCGCCGTAGACCACATACATGCGTGCATATTTGTCTAAGGGCTAGTGCCGCAGTCTTATAATTCAGAAAACAGAGAAATATACCTAGCCTCTGTGCCTAGTGTATGTGAAGTACGAGAAAGCCTAGACACCGTTGAGACCTTGGTTATGCTGTATTTACGCAAACAAATGCCTTAGAGAGGTTCCAAACGATTACTTCGTCATTGACTATTAGAATATGCTCTTCAGTCAATAAGACTACGCTGACATCACTTTTTAAAGCATTCACCAGTGTGAGTTCTTAGAGTATGCCTTTTCAAATTACTCTTATCACTAAAACTACGTTGACATATTTCACATTTGTAAGGTTTCTCACCAGTGTGTGAACGAGTATGTTTGTTGAAATAATCCTTTTGACTAAAACTACGCTGACATATTTCACATTTGTAAGGTTTTTCGCCAGTGTGTGTACGAGTATGTCTAGTTAAATTATTCTTATGCCTAAAACTAAGCTGACACATTTCACATTTGTAAGGTTTTTCACCAGTGTGTGTACGAGTATGCCTGTTGAAACTACCCTTTTCACTAAAACTACGCTGACATATTTCACATTTGTAAGGTTTCTCACCAGTGTGTGTACGAGTATGACTTTTTAAAGTACTCTTTTCACTATAACTATGCTGACATATTTCACATTTGTAAGGTTTCTCACCAGTGTGTGTACGAGTATGTGTGTTGAAATGACCCTTTTCACTAAAACTACGCTGACATATTTCACATTTGTAAGGTTTTTCGCCAGTGTGTGTACGAGTATGTCTAGTTAAATTATTCTTATGCCTAAAACTAAGCTGACACATTTCACATTTGTAAGGTTTTTGACCAGTGTGTGTACGAGTATGCCTGTTGAAACTACCCTTTTCACTAAAACTACGCTGACATATTTCACATTTGTAAGGTTTCTCACCAGTGTGTGTACGAGTATGACTTTTTAAAGTACTCTTTTCACTAAAACTACGCTGACATATTTCACATTTGTAAGGTTTATCGTGTTTTCGAATATGATTTCTTAAACGACTCTTACTAGTAAAACTCTGCTGACATATATCACATATGTAATGACGTCCAACGGTGTTCGATAGTACATTCTCCTGTTGCTTCTCTGTTACTGTATCTTCTGGTTGCGATGCTCGTAAGTCAAGTCTCTGTATCCTCACAACGGGCAGCCCTGTGATTATAAATCTGGTATGAACAATGTTTGATGCACATAAATAAAAATGGAGTGTTTAAATGCTTCACACTAAAACCAAAGAGGGTCACAGCAGAGCACACTGTTCTGTGTTTCTGATGACACTGAACAATCTATCTTATCACTAGCATCATGAAGTACAAAACTGAACAAACATTCACAGTGCGCAGACACACACACTCATCTCCCTCTTGGGCATCATAGAACAAACTATAATACTAACACCTAGTTTAATACTTACTGATGATTAAGTTATTAACTACTTACTTATCATCTCCCTGGTTCTTTGCTCCTCAGTAGATATATCTTGATCTTCTACCACTTCTGTTTTAACCTCCATTATAGGTAATTCATCTGCTGAGTCTTCTTCAGAATATTGTGGTGGTATATCTTCTGATTCAGACTGATGCGGTGCTATACCTTCTACATCTGAATAGCTATTGTGTATATGTTTCAGGTCTAGTTCTGTAAATATAAAAAAAGCACCAAGAGCAATAAGTTTAAAACATTTCTTTCTAATAAATAATTCATACTTAAATTAACGTCATATAGTATAAATATTAATAAAATCAATTTTAAGATTTGTATTATTACATGATCAGCTTAATATTTATCCCAAAAACATACCATCACTTTGATATTCCTCCTTTGGCTCAATAATATAATGTTGTCTCTCACAAACATCTGGTGGTTCTTGTTTAATAATATCACTCTCTTCTTGACATTCAGCATCTATACTTATGAGTTGCACTGGTGTTGTAACATAACCACCGGAAAACTCTAACTGGCCATGATTTAGTGAGGGCTTTGGCTGTAAAAAGTTGATTATCGGTCAGATATTATGATTATTAGTCAACACATTCATTTCAATTAGACCTTTTACAGGCATTTTTGAACTGTCAAGGAGTCAATTAGAAAGTGGAAGCAACAAGAATATTGTAACCAGGATTTAGTATAAACCAAATTTGGTATTTACAGTTTGGCATCAAATAAAGCCACAACAGGTATGAGTTACAGAGGAATCACTTCCATATTACAAGTTATGAGAATAAATGTATGTTAATTGTATTGTATTGTATACACGGGCCTTGTATAAATGTATGTTAAAGAATCCCTCGCCTCATGCTCCTCATTCAACATCTGTGCGAACAGTTGTTCCGTTTCCAGACATTTCTTCTGGAATTGCGCGCATTGCTTTATTTTAGTGCAGCAGAAGAAACAAGCGAGCATCGGTCTAGCATCTTCAGTTACGAACTGCAACAAAACTTATCTTATAGGTCGGGTAGGGTGCTTGTGGGTGCATACAATAGTACAGCTACAGGGGTCGTGGGACTATTTAAAGTTTATTTAGAACACATTATCGTTTAACTGATAACAAGAATATGTACCATTCAGCTCTGTTGGGTGTGTTTTATTACATCCGCTATAGCATATAATAGGACTTAATTACATTTAGGTACGTAATTTTAATAGTAAGTACTCAAAGTTTGTATAAACTTACGGGAATATCAGTCAGCTTCTCATACAGCTCCTGCAGGCTCTTGTTGACAACTGCATGCATGCGAACATTCTCCACCAAACATATCCTACACATGGACAGCTTTTCCATCATGACAGCCACAATGTGTTATTATCTATTTCAAGTTTACAATTTTGAACAACTGACTTTGCTGTTGTTATTGTTTTGACGGCACTGCGGAGCGGTCTGCGCTACCGGCGTAGCAGCTGGTTGTCAAGTAGCTTCATCCTCATATTATAATAATATAGGTATTGTACTCTTTGGCTTCATCTCTTCATTGATAACTCTTGTGGAAGAGACATCACAATTCACATTCAGTCAACATCACGTAGGTTCTTCAATTTACTATTGATAAAAACGGATGCGTTTGGCATTGTACCTAGAATATGCCATGCCAAATTTTTTTTTTAATTTTTTTTTTTTTTATTTTTGTTGTCTGGCTTCGCACGGTTTGTGCATTCAGCCAATGTCAAGTTATATTATTTTAGTTAGGACAAAGGTAGGGAAACTGGAATTTATCAAAATTATTTACAACGGAATTTAGGGTATAGGATCAGTAGGATTACTAACTATATTAATAATGAATGATGGATGAAAAAAAAAAAATATATATATATATTACAATTTAATATTATTAATGGTAATGAATGAAGCTATACATTTATATACAGGTAAACTATTTGTACAAAATAAGGAAAGAACAGAAGTAGGAAAAGGAATACGGAGAGACAATAGATCACTGAAAAAGGAAGAGCGGTCATAAAGAGGACAGGAGAAAAGAATGTGGTTCAAGTCGCCTACATCTGTGCCACACGAACAACTGGGATCATTTATAATTTTAAGTTTGGCAAGATGAGCAGGAGAGCAGACGTGACCAATTCTCATTCGTATGAGAACGGAGGTCTCCATCTTGCCAAACTTAGCCCTGCCAAACCACGGTTTTTCCGAAACATCGGGGTGGATCAAAGAAAAATAATGACCCTTTTGTCTACTGCTAATTTTCCAGGCCACCTTCCAGGTGTCCAAAAGAAAAGTTTTAGGTAAATTTACAATGTCCGAGTTGAAAATTACATAAGGAACTATGTCCCCACACTGCACCGCATCACCAGCGAGAGAATTCGCCACTTCATTGCCCTTGATTCCAGCATGGGCTGGAACCCACGCGAATTGTAAGACATTGCCCTCAGATACGGTTCTGTACGCAAATTCTCTTATTAAACAAATTATTGGAGACAGAAATTTATGTGTCAGTGGAGATTTGTTGATGGCTAGAAGAGCACTTTGACTATCTGAAAAAATTATAACTTTCTTGAGCTTAAAAACTCGACTATATTCAATGGCTTTTAAAATGCCAAAACATTCACCTGTAAAAACGGAAGTCTCCGGAGGAAGTTTTATTTTCTGAACGATGTTAAATTGCGAGTGGTACGTGCCAATCCCGACACAACCCGTCGGAGAATGCTTGGAAGCATCCGTAAAAATGTGGTGAAATTCCGAGTGTTCGGCCAAAAAATTGTTGAAACTTAAATTACAAAAGGGGTCAGATTTATTAGTACAGTGAAATTTTATTAGGGGATCGAAATGTAAACTGTCATAACTACTGCTAAATAAGGGAAGTTTGTTGGAACGGTGAATTGGAGAAGATAGAGAGAGGTATTTTTTATAGCTTATAACTAAACAAGGAGCACGTTTATGGGACCAGTAATCTGAAGAATCAATCAGCGACACTAAAGTGTCCAATTTAGGAATGAGAGGATGAGTTGAGAACTGAATAATTCGGAACAAATAATTATCAGAAAGGAATTGTCTCCTAAGATATAAAGGAGCTTCCCCGCATTCAACCTGTAAGGCATTTATGGGACTCGACTTCATAGCGCCCGCAATAATTCGTAATGCTTTAGACTGGATGCGGTCCAATTTTTTAAAAGCCATAACACTACCCGGTTCTAGAATAAATAATCCATAATCTAATGTGCTTCTAATTATAGCATTGTAGATTAATTTTAAAGAAAAAGGATGTGCACCCCACCACACACCTGACAAGCATCTAAGCATGTTTAAATGATTTTCGCATTTATTAACAATAAAATCGCAATGAGGAACACTGCTTAATTTAGAATCTAAAATTATACCCAAATATCGGAAATTGTCTTTGACTGAAATAGGTGTATCTCTATAGTAAAGATTAACTCCGGGAATGTTTCTCTTCCGGGTAAATAAAACAGCCGCGCTTTTAGATGTTGACAACTCCAAACCGTTCAAATGTAACCATGAATCTAAAGCAGATAAAGCAGAATTAATAGAGCAGCTAGCTTGCTCGATAGACTGACTTGTAGCATATAATAATAAATCATCGGCATATTGAAGAACCTTAACAGGATTAGGCAGGGACAAATCTAAATCAAAAGTGTAAATATTGTATAAAAGGGGGCTGAGCACAGAGCCTTGTGGGAGACCTCTCCATACAGTATGCGATACCTCTTGATCCCCTATTAACATGCTAACCGAGCGTTCAGTCAGGATATTTATGATGAAATTCAACAAGTTCATTGGGACTTGTAAAGCTTTTAATTTATTTTGTAAAACTGATAATACAACATTATCATAAGCTGAATTAATGTCGAGGAAAACCGCGACTGTGGATTGATTATTAGAAAATGAAATCCGAATATCCGATGTTAAAATACATAAACAGTCACTGGTACTTCTACCTTTTCTAAAGCCATATTGTGATTCTGCCAGGAGACCCTTACTTTCAACAAACCATTCTAAGCGATTTTTAACTAAGTGTTCCGCTAATTTTATCAGAATTGAAGACAAAACAATGGGACGGTATGAAGAAACATCAGAAGGAGTTTTATTTGGTTTAAGGAATGGCAACACCATTTGACGTTTCCATTCAACAGGAACGTTTCCTGTAATCTTAATAGAATTAATAAGCTCTAAATAATAACTGAGAACGTCGTCATTTAAATGAGCAAAAAAGGAATACGGTATGCCATCAATGCCTGGGGCTGAATCCTGAGTTTTATTAATAACAACCTTTAATTCAGTGAGAGTGAAGGGACGATCTAACGATGAATGAATATTTTGGGTATTATTGGGTATGAGAGCTAGGTTAGCCTCGGGAGCCCATGGAGGAGCTAATTTATCTAAAAAGTCGCTGGCCAACGAATCAGGGATAGAAGAATGGTTATTATATATGGATCTAAATCTACGAATGTTACGCCAGACAATCGTAGGGTGAGTATTCGGTGAAATAGATAAACAAAAGTTACGCCAAGATTCAAATTTTTTCTTTTTAAATAGTTGGCGAGTTTCTAAAGTTATGTTATTAAGAATTTCGAAGTTATTATCTGACATTTCAACGTTGTAATTGTATTCAGCCTCATTACGTTTATTAATCAATTCTGTGCACTCTGAGTCCCACCAGGGAGGCGACGGAATTGAACTAACACTGTTCTTTTTTACAGGAAAAACCTCATCCGCCGCTGCAATTAATAAGCGTGCTAAAGCTTCAGCACAACTGTTTTCATTTCCATCAGAAATAACTGGCAAAGAACAAAGGTTTCTGTCAACAATGTCCTTAAATTTATCCCAGTCACTACTATTAGTATGGGGTAATTTATGTTTTAGATTTGATCTCCTAATTGGGGCCTTTGGTTTACAAAGAGGATAAGAGATGACTATTGGGAAATGGTCACTACCAAAAGTAGAGGACAGAGTGTACCAAGTAAGGGAAGAGGCAAGGTTTGGAGAACAGATAGAAAGGTCAATTGCGCTTTGGTTTTGGTTAGGATTGGAACGTCGAGTAGGTGCTCCTGAATTCAAGATGCATAAGTTATGAACATCTATTATATCGAGTAGTTCATCCCCATAACTATTCGAAATTGAACAACCCCATGATTGGTGATGGCAATTAAAGTCCCCCAGTATTAAGAAAGGCTTTGGAAGGAAAGAAAGGAGATTATTCATCTCTTGAAGAACAGAAGAAGAAGGGTGAGGAATGTATATAGAGACAAGACAAGTATTATACACTTTTATAGCTACAATTGAAATTTCCTCACTATGAGGAGGTAATGCAATGATGGTAAAAGGGATAGAATTCTTGATAAGTATAGCTACTCCACCATACCCATCAGATCTATCCTCTCTAATGGTTAAATAACCATTGATTTTAAAAATATTATAAGCTTTGAGCCATGTCTCTGCTAAAGCAAAGACAAAAGGTTCAAATTTATTTAACAAATATATAATATCACTCTTTTTGTTTATTAGACTGCGGCAGTTCCACTGGATTATTTTGGATGTGTGGTCCATTATGAATGAATTGAGGTACATTAAAAGAAGGGGCAACGTTGGACGGTGAAATGTTGAACTGAGAGAGAAGACTGTTTAATGCAGAAAGAAAATCATTAATAGAAAAATTTACGTGTTTATCTTCAATAATGTGTTTATTAGAAAAAGCACAACCATCTGATGGTTGAGGAATGTTAAAATCTTTAATAATAGCATTGTGAGCTTCTTTATTATAACCTGGTACAGATTTGGGAGGGGAACGTGGTTTGAAGAATACAGTCTTTTTATAACTTGTTGGCATTTTATTATGAAAGGACATTGATGGAGTATCGGGCAAGTTTTTGGGTGGTGGAGATAAGAGTGTGTCTGCATAGGATTTTGACACTGGAGGATGGATTTTTGCTGCTTCAGCATATGATACAGCGCTTTGCGCCATATATGTTTTAATTAATTTTTGCCTAGAAAATTCTGGGCAAGACTTATTTGTTGCAAAGTGGTACCCAGAACAAAGGTAGCAAGATGCGTTTTCTGGATCAGTTTCACAACTGTCCCCAGTGTGTCCTTGACCACATTTATAACAATTAGGCTTCGACCTACATTGGAGCCTCGTGTGTCCAAAACGGCAGCAGTTGAAACACTGTACTGTGGGGAAAATATATAGCTCAACCGGTAATGCATTGTAACACATAAAAATTCTTTTTGGTAAAATCTGCCCATCGAAAGTAACCACAATGGTTTGGGAAGGTTTCCATATGGTACTACCATCCACAACAGTTTTAAAGTTAAGGCGCCTTACCTTTAAAATAGGCCCGCAACCAATTGGAACCGAAATATTCTCAATAATCTCCTCCGGAGACCATTCCGCAGGAACTCCACGCACTAAGCCCATTCTGGTTACGTTAAAAGTGGGTATGTAAGCTTTATAATTAAATTTCTCAAGACTAGTACTGTTAATAAAAGAATTTGCGTCCAGGAAATTAGAGAAGGAAATACTTATTTTGTTACGCCCGATTTTCTTGACACTGCCGTTGATAACATTTTTGAATGCATTTTGTTTTAAAAACTTCCCAAATGTAATGGGATGCAGTGTGGTTCCATCGTTTTCAGAAACAAAATTTTTTGAAACATGAATTACGAATGGCGCGATGTCTGACTTCTCGTAAAGTTTTCGTCCAATTTGAGCGGGAACTGAAGGAGCTGGAGTAACCGGTATGTTAGCAGTGGTGGGTGTAATTTGTTCAGCGCTTATGGTCGAGTTATCAATGATTTGTGTATCCGTGCTTATGGTAGAGTCTAAACAACCACAACCCGAAGATTCGGATCCGTGGCCTTTGCGGGTACGACGACGTTTATTACAATGTTTGCACACATGCACACGACTTCTTTTTAACGATTTGGTCGTAGACGACCCATCGGTATCCATTCCCGATTCATTGGATAATATGGTTACATAGCTGCCTACCGGGGGGACGAAGCCCCCCGGATCAGGCGGATCATTCATTGTCTCCTATTAAATAATAAAAAACACTTACCCCTACTGAAGAATATACACAACTTAATTAAAGAAAATATAAAGAAACTACGACACTAAAACTACGACTACTGAAACTATATTACAGTTAAAAATTAATTTTATAAGAAAAGTTCAAAAAGGACGCGTCCACAAGTTGGAAGTTTCCCGCGCTTTTCCCGCTCAAGCTCTTATACCGCGTTTACATTCAGCCGTAGTGAGCAGGGAAGTGGGCAGGGAAGTGGGCAGGACGAGTGTGTAAACGCAATACTTCTCATGCCACTGCCATTGCCACTCGCGCTGCCCGGCGCTCCCTAAAATGGCGGTTTTTTGTGCGGAAGTCAAAGGACCGGCAGCGCGAGCGGCAGTGCGTGTTTACATTCTGCTCCGACGCTCAGTACTCGCCGAGCGCCTGGAGGAGAAAGACGTTCGTTTAGATTATCGAAAATGCCGTCCGAATGGAGCAATGAGATTACAATAATATTCTTAGAACTGCTGGAAACTGAAAAAGTAATTTGGGATGTTAAAAATAATAATACTAATTATTTTTTTATATTTTTAAATGTTTTTATTGTTTTATATTAATATTTAAAAATGTAATTATATAAGTATGTATTAAAATAAATAAATGTGAATAATACTAATAATAATACTTACTAGTAGAATTAGTATATGCATCATTGAGTTATAATGTACTACGTACTAGAGAAGCTATCTCAAACAAAAGATGGGCGCACTTGATGACAGCGGAGCATGCGCGGGACAAGCGGGGGGGTGTTATGTTCTCATAGATAACAATCAATGCGTGCAGATGCGACATCATTTTATTATTCTGCCTACTTGTGTACTTACTCAAAGAATAAATAAAAAAGTATTTATGCTGTAATAATATTTTAATTTCCTTTAAGTAATATTAGTTTAGTTAGTTTCTGCCGTTTTGTGAATAATCTGAAGGTAACCACGATTCTTCGCTGCGATTATTCTGAACATCCATGATTCTCTTGTTTCATGACACCGCCGAGGAAACCTTTAAATCCAAATAATAATAAAAAAATATTAATGTTATTGCATTAACATTATTATCGTGATTTAAAAATTAATATTTTACTGCCCTTAATTATGTAAACTTATACGTCGATAGTGTCAAGTCTGCGCATACAAATGTTTTACTCTTTGACATTCACGTAAACATGGCCGCCGCGCCGCCGCGGTGACGCGTTGCAATTGAAAAATTATAATTAAAAATTAAGCGTGTTTTAAACATAATTAATGAACTTACTGGTGAAAAGTCACTCCTTGACTTTTATTTATGTTTCTGGAGTTATTTGTACAGTATCTCAATACGTACGAAGGCATAATATAAAAAACAAAACTTCACTCAAATGTGTCACGTTGCAGCAAACGCTCGGCATAGACTAAGTGAGTTGGAGTGCACGCGCTCTAACTCGTGTTACAAACAATCGAGTTGAGGTGTCTTCTCTAGTACGTAGTACATTATAACTCAATGATATGCATTAAAAAATTTGTTAAGTAGGTAGGTTGATAATTAGGTACTTACAAAGTTCTATTTCGATGGATAGATATCATCCACCATGAACATTCTTTTTTTGTATTCGTAACCTTTTTAAATATCGAACATAATTGGACGTAGTTAAACGAAAAGGATCCAACCCACAACATGACCGAAAATGAGTTAAGTATACCAAACTGCTCGTCAAGGTCTATATTTTCAATTAGCAAAAACAATCCAAGTAAAATACGAATATTTTGACATTAAAATGACACTGGTTACCAAGCCACATGTATGGCGAGCCCATAATTTAGTTTCGTGAAAACGATCCATTCTCCTTGGATCATAATGTAAAACGGTCAGTCTAAGAAACTGACACAAAACTAAAATGTAAAAAAAAATCCAAAGCATGTGGATCCTTTTAGATTATAATATTTACTTCAAATCTATGCAAAAGATAAATCACAAAAAGATTCAGAAAGCATGATTTTTTTTTTTAATTAAATTTTTATTAAAAAAATGCACTGGTTAAATCACAAAAACGATTCAGTACGTACATATGCTTGGATATTTTTCGCTAAACACATTAATGGACGTAGATAACCAAAAAGGATCCACCCCACAATATGTTAGAGTTATTGAAGATTGAAGTTAACCTGTGTTTGCTCATTAATAGACTTCCTCGCGTTTATTGTTTCTTAAGAAAATATGTGTATGTCAATGTATATTTTATTCATACAAATAAATTTTATTGAGTTTAGTTTTATTTCTTGAGATATTCAGCTAAATGTGTGTTTGGATCCTTTTTGATAAAAGCTATTTTCCATTATGTTAAGCTCATTTTCATTCCGCAAAAACGATTCAAAGTAGCTAATTGCCACTTAAATCGTTAAAAATTGTTCATTTCATTATTGAAACTACTAGCTTCCTAAAATTTTGTTTATTTTTTTATATGAAACATCAATCCAATTTACTCTTCTACCTGTGCGAAGTCCGGTTCACCGCCAAATCCGTCCATAAATCGTCATGAAGACTCGGATTCATGACGATATGGACGGGTTTGGCGGTGAACCGGACTTCGCACAGGTAGAAGAGTAAATTGGATTGATGTTTGATTATTGAGTAATAGGAAGCTAGTAGTTTCATTAATGAAATGAACAATTTTTAACGATTTAAGTGGCAATTAGCTACTTTGAATCGTTTTTGCGGAATGAAAATGAGCTTAACATAATGGAAAATAGCTTTTATCAAAAAGGATCCAAACACACATTTAGCTGAATATCTCAAGAAATAAAACTAAACTCAATAAAATTTATTTGTATAAATAAAATATACATTGACACACACATATTTTCTAAAGAAACAATAAACGCGAGCAAGTCTATTAATGAGCAAACACAGGTTAAACTTCAATCTTCAATAACTCAAATGTAACCTTTTGTGGGTTGGATCCTTTTCGTTTAACTACGTCCAATTATGTATCGCAAAAAGAGACAGCGCGGCCGCTGTAATTATTTCGACGTCTGCCATCTTCGAAACTTGAAAGCGAAGTGAGTGGTAGGGCAGTATGTAAACACACACTTCTCTCGATCCTGCTGCGGCAGTATTTAGGGAATTATTGCCGGCAGCGCGAGGGGCAGCGGCAGGGGCTGAATGTAAATGAGGTATTAGACTATGTCGACCGATAGATAGACGCCATTTAGATGTCTTTGTCTTTGTCATGTCATGAAGTGTCAGCTGTCAACTATGATGCAAAGTCCACAATGCTGGGTTGCCAGACTTTATTTTTTTTTCTTTTTCTTCGAAACAAAAATCTCGTTGTTTACTGTAAAACCTCATGCATATTGGGAACTTACCATCCACTCAACTTTCGTTCACAAGCACGCCTGCTTATATACATACATGAACTCACGCCTTTTTCCCATGGGGGTAGGCAGAAACCACGGAACAGCCCCCAGGGGGCTTACTATGACCTCTATAGCAGGGCAGAAGTTGCCCGGATATTGAACTGCCTCGCTATGTTGTACTATGACATCATTATAGCAGGCCTGTAACAGGCCTGCTAAGTTAACGTTTACAAAACCGTTCACCTTTTTTTGTATAGACTTTTTTGAAGTGTGAAAATCGTATGGAAAAACATACCAACGGCGTTGCATTTGGGAAATAAATAACAATAATGAAGTTAATGACAGGGAATAAGAATCAATTAATATAGGTAAGAAGATATAACTTAAAATCATCAATGGTAACCAAAACCTATGAAAATACGTAACGTAAGTATAAATAAAAACCTACTCTACAAATCTACAATACTCAATTAATATTTATTTTGTATTTTACAGGCCTATCAAAAGATTTAGTCCCCCGTTTGTGCGAGGGTTTTGAACCTATAATGAAAATAATAAATCCTCCAAAGGCTTAGTGATCTAAGCAGAGACTAAGGTGAGTGTTATCAATTCATCAGATTTTCTATTGTGGAGCATAACTACACTAGTGTGTTTCTTGTGTATGTTCCTTGCTATTAAACATAATTTGCTGTGTATTAAAGTGACAATGAAAAACATAAGCAAATAATCTTTTAATCCATTTATTTCAGGAGATTCTCGGTATTGACTCAGAAAAACAATAATGACATCAATTATTATTTTATTTGGAATGCAGAACCAGTCTCCAGAAGCCTTTTACACTGAGAAGCATAACAAGACCCAAAACATTATTGAGAGGACCATTGATGTACTAAAGGCTCGATTGAGATGTTGATTAGCCCATCAAGTGCTACATTTCCAATCACAAATGTTTTGCAAATGCATGTGTTTCTACACAACATAATGTAACACAGTAAATTTATGAAAGTAAAACAATGACCGCATCTAGTTTAAAAAAATGTGTTTAATTTTTACCTGTTTACAAATTAAATTATTATCATTTATCACATGATACTTTCTTATGACTGACTGAAACATATATACATATAAGTAGGAACCCATATTATCCATATAAATGCAAAAAGTTTACAAGAACAAAAAGTAACAGAGATGACTGCCTGCAGGAGCCATAAATTCATATGGTGTACTTTGTTGGTTTCTAATATGCAGGTATATGTATATAAAAACACATCATGAGTATTATTCTTTATTTTAATTTTCATCCTAAATACATAGGTATGTATAATGATTAATTAGTTAGGCTCTCCACTGGATGGAATTACTAGATATATTATTTTTCAGTTTAGTAGACTAGGAGATGTCAAGAATACTGGGGCTCCGTTGCATTCCTGTAAAAAGGTTATGTTTCTTGGATTATGGGCATTGCGGTTCTTGTATTTCGATATTTCAATAAATTCCTTTACTATAAATGTACCCATGTGTGTATTTTTGTAGGAACAACACAACAAAATACTTTTTTACAATAATTGTGACTGAAACAAAATTTACCAAAAGCACTCTATACCGCAGAAAATAAATTACTTCTTATCGACTTTAATGTCTAGTAGGGCTTTGAACATTATATATTACTTTTGTAAAAGGCTGTGAAAATCATTAAATTAATCAAGTGAAATGTTGTATAAATTTACGCGCTGACAGTGTTGATAAACGTAGGTACGTTCTGAATATCACATTGTATCTTTAAGAGTTAAAAAGGTTTTTTTAACGTGAAACTTGTGCTTTTAGAGCTTTTAGATAATAAATCATGGTAAGTTGTAATACATAATCTTAGTTATAACGTGTATTTATCTAAGAAATTCAAGTTATGATCATTAAAAAAAAACCGGTAATGTGTTAGAGAATTATATCGTAGTTTTTGAACGTTGTTTATTCACAACACTAAGACTAAACTTCATCATCAAAGCAGGCAGAGACAAGCATTGCCGTTCAATAATCGTACGGTCATGGTACGATTTTTAGCGATTCCTAAGCAGGCCTGCTTTTGAATGGAAGTTGACTGACAGGCATTTGAACGTTTTCTTAAAAGGTGATGGTAAGCCCCCTGGTCTCTTCCCATCATCGCGTGCCAAGCCAACATGATCGGCCATGGTGTCTGCTTCACCGCACTGACAGCGATGCGGAGCCCCACAAGGAGCGCCCAGACGTAAGCATGTAGCGAGCCGAAATGTAGGTAGTGTCATCCAGCATCCAGCAGGTTGTATCCTAAACTTAGATTACATACCAACCACTCAACTTTTGTTCACAAGCACGCCTGCTTACATACATACAGAAACCCCGGAACGCCACCTGCTACGATCCTAATGGGAGTGGACCTGTGCAGTTTTTTGAACCTGCGCAGGCGACCTGTGCTGTGCAAAATCGAAAATCAAGAACTGAAGACCGCTCAGGCAGACCGGAACGTCCCCAAACACGCGGAGGCAAACTTGCACAGGTAACCTCTCCGGCAGATGTTCGGTAGGACGTACCAAGCGTGTATGACCGGCATTACATACTCCTTTCGCCTCATCTACGTTCATACATCTCGTCATACAAGCACGCCGGTTACGAGTACTCCTAGCTATTAATAGTGTATCATCTATGTCCGCACCTGCTTTTTGATCGCTAAAAATCGTACCATGATATTAATTATGAGTAAAAGAACGACCATTGATTGGTAATGCTAGTCTCTGATACGATACTACAATCTTTTTATTAGACAACGATCAAAATCCTAGTTAAAATTAAATGTCACTTTGCCGGTTTAAAAAAAAATGATAAATACCTCAATTATAATAACGTCTATAACAAGAATGTAATAACTCTCAGTGATTTATTATCTATAAAGCTCGAAAAACAGCTCTGAAATGTGATATTATGAACGTACACTACACTCTACGGTCAGTAACTTTCGGCGCGTAAATATAAACAAACCTGTCGGTTGTTTAGTTCCCCACAGCGGCACTTAGAGGTCGGTAAGAAGTACTTTAGTTAATGCGGTTTTAAGTGTATTTTTATTTTTAGGTACATTTTGTTTTCGCAGGCGATAGATTGATTTCACATAGGCTTGCCAACCGTCCCGCAAGAGCCGGGACGTCCTCACGTCCCGCTTCTAGAGCTTTCAAAGATGCGTCCCGGGAAGAAATAGTGATCTGCTGTCTGCTGCGTTGACCTATAGGATATGAGTCTATTGAACGGCTAAAATAAAAAACTTGATGTAGTAAACCAAATAAACTTTTAGATGTTTATTTATTCATTTATTGTATAAAGTACATCAACAGCATATACATTAACACTTTGACCGCCACAGTCATGTATAGATGACAAACCAAAATGTGCCCAGCACGCCACGGTCACGAGTGTCACGACTACATGACCGACAGATATAACTGAAATTAATTATCTGAGTTTAACAATAACCGATGTCAAAAACTTGCCATAAATGTTATTCTTTTTATTTCTCCCTTCTCTCTACAATTCCGTCAATAGAACAGGAGTGTGGTGGTATTGTTTAAAAGAAGGGCGATTAATACGCTGTTTATGAACTACCGCCCCATTTCTCTTCTGAGCCATGTACACAAGTTGTTTTCGAGAGTTATCTCGAATCATCTCGCCCAAAAAGTCGATGACTATCAGCCACCGGAGTAGGCTGGGTTTGGAAAAGGCTACAGCGCCGTAGACCACATACATGCATACATATTTGTCTAAGGGCTAGTGCCGCAGTTAAATAATTCAGAAAACAGAGAAATATACATAGCCTCTGTGTCTAGCGTACGTGAAGTACGAGAAAGCCTAGACACCGTTGAGACCTGGGTTATGCTGTATTTACGCAAACAAATGCCTTAGAGAGGTTCCAAACGATTTCTTCGCCGTTAACTATTAGAATATGCTCTTCAGTCAATAAAACTACGCTGACATCACTTTTTAAGGCATTCACCAGTGTGAGTACGAGTATGCCTGTTTAAATGACCCTTTTTCCTAAAACTACGCTGACACATTTTACATTTGTAAGGTTTCTCACCAGTGTGTGTACGAGTATGATTAGTTAAACTATTCTTATGTCTAAAACTAAGCTGACACATTTTACATTTCAAATTCAAATATTCAAATTCAAATACGTTTATTGTTTGTCACATGTAGTAAAAAATCTTATAATTATTATGGTAGCACTGTAACATACCTATAAGGTGTACAATATTCTATTATTATTATTATTATAAACATTCTTACAGTTGGTCTAGTCACTCTATACATTAGTTAAATTATACCTAAAATATTATACAAATTATTATGCTTTATAATCGAATAATACATTAAAAATATTTATACACGACATACACGTTAGTCAAATTCATAAATTCATTAGTCAAACATTATTATATAAAATATGTTATCCCAAGTTTTTGTCATTAAAAAAATCATTTATGGTATAATATGTGCTTTATCTATCAAGAACTTCTTCAGCTTAAGTTTAAAGATATTGATAGCTGAAATACTTTTAATACAGTTTGGTAGTTTATTATAAATTTTTACTCCCATTCCAAATATACTAGATTTAAATTTAACTGTTCTACAACTAATTCCGGATAGCTCATTTTTATGTCGTGCACTTCTAAAGGTTTCATATTTCCTTATATCGCTTTTATCATTCGTGCCGCTTCTTAAATAAATAATGAAGGCAGAGTTAAAATTTTTAACCTCCTAAACACTTCTTTGCATGAGTCAGTCTGTTTAAGTCCGGTTATACTTCTCACACATCTTTTCTGGGCCTTAAAAGCATTTTCTCTATCAGGAGAATTTCCCCAAAACAAAATGCCATATTTTAGCGTAGATCCCACATAAGCATGATAGGCGTTTAATAGTGCACTCTCGTTTACAATTTTCCTTAGCATGTAAAGGGCATAGGACTGTTGGTTTAATTTTTTACAAACCTGATCAACATGTTTCTTCCAATTCAGTCCATGGTCAATAAATATACCTAAGAATTTTGTGTTCTCGACTTCTTTTATTATTTCGCCTTTATAGCTTACTAGCGACCCGCCCCGGCTTCGCACGGGTGCATGTATTATACATATAAACCTTCCTCTTGAATCACTCTATCTATTAAAAAAAACCGCATCAAATTCCGTTGCGTAGTTTTAAAGATCTAAGGATATATAGGGACAGACAGACAGACAGACAGGAAAAGCGACTTTGTTTTATACTATGTAGTGATAGTGATTTGTAGTTTTTTTGATTTGTTGTTTATTTGTAAGGTTTCTCACCAGTGTGTGTACGAGTATGCTTGTTGAAATTACCCTTTTCACTAAAACTACGCTGACATATTTCACATTTGTAAGGTTTTTCACCAGTGTGTGTACGAGTATGCTTGTTGAAACTACCCTTTTCACTAAAACTACGCTGACATATTTCACATTTGTAAGGTTTTTCACCAGTGTGTGTACGAGTATGCGTGTTGAAATTACCCTTTAGACTAAAACTACGCTGACATATTTCACATTTGTAAGGTTTTTCACCAGTGTGTACGAGTATGACTTTTTAAAGTACTCTTTAGATTAAAACTACGCTGACATATTTTACATTTGTAAGGTTTCTCACCAGTGTGTTTACGAGTATGCTTGTTGAAACTACCCTTTTCACTAAAACTACGCTGACATATTTCACATTTGTAAGGTTTTTCACCAGTGTGTGTACGAGTATGCCTTTTTAAAGTACTCTTTACATTAAAACTACGCTGACATATTTCACATTTGTAAGGTTTCTCACCAGTGTGCGTACGAATATGATAAGTTAAATTATTCTTCAGACTAAAACTAAGCTGACATATTTCACATTTGTAAGGTTTCTTACTAGTGCGTGTACGAGTATGCGTGTTGAAATTACCCTTTAGACTAAAACTACGCTGACCTATTTCACATTTGTAAGGTTTCTCACCAGTGTGTTTACGAGTATGCTTGTTAAAACTACCCTTTTCACTAAAACTACGCTGACATATTTCACATTTGTAAGGTTTTTCACCAGTGTGTGTACGAGTATGACTATTTAAACTATCCTTTCTACTAAACCGAAGTGCACCAATTGAGAAGTTCACCAGTTGCGAAGTGTACCATATGAGAAGTGCACCAGTTGCTAAGTTCACCATTTGAGCATGGTGTACAAGTTGAGAAGTGCACCAAATGTGTCAAACCCCATTAAACTTCTGACCGCCACGGTCATGTATAGATGACAAACCAGAATGTGCCCAGCACGCCACGGTCACGACTAAATGTCAGGCACATACAACTGAAATTAGTTAGAGATAAACTGTTACAACATGGCGCGCCCCTCCATATTACAATTTCAATGTGTGTAGTCATTTCCATATGAAAGAGTTTCTATGTACTTGTAAGTATTCGTCTTCAGCAGCAGGCGCAGATTTGGTGGTGAACTAATCATAACTAGCAAGACCGCGCAAGACAACGCACGTGTCATTTTCATAGAGTATGTCAGTGCAACGCCACACGAATAGTAATCAATGACGCCGCTAGTTGAGCAACAAATTGCTGAATTGTTTTTGTTTCGAGAGCCGTGTCAGTACGCACACATGCGTTGTGAGTCGTGTAAATACTTTCAAACGTTTTGAATTTGTGGAGGGGCGCGCCATGTTACAGTAGTCCTAACTAATATTATAATTTCTTCACGCCTAAACTACTGAACCGATTTGTGTGAAATTTGGTACAGGGTAAGTGTGAACCCCAACAAAGGACATAGGCTACTTTTTCTTCGACTTCGTTTGCGTCCGCGATAACCGACATATACGCGGACGAAGTCGCGGGCAAAAGCTAGTTTACAATACGGCCGACGTATCTTGGCGGCCCTGAAGTTAGCCGATTGCTGCGCAGTAAACAATTTCGTTTAAGTATATAAGATCCATTGCGCAGCCAAACAGCTATCTTCAGACCGCCATGATACGTCGGCGGTACTATATCTCTTTATGAGACCACTGACCTTATTGGTGAGATTCTTGAGAAAGGTCAGGGTACTCGTAGCCGGCGTGCTTGTATGACGAGATGTATGAACGTGGATGAGGCTAAAGGAGTATGTTAGAATCGTGGCAGGTGGCGTTCTGTGGTTTCTGACTACCCTATAGGAAAAAGGCGTGAGTTTATGTATGTCGTGGATTGTTGGCGCCAAGGTGCAACAAGCAGCGCCATCTAACAATTGTAGTGTGAACTAACGTCGTTACCGGAAACGCAAGCGTGCCCTACCGCTTGGACACGATCGTCGGTAGAGGGGATGCAGCAAGGACTAGAGAAGGGATCGAGAGTTGCGACAGTCTACGTCGGACAGTCTTGATATACGCTCAGTACCAACGCACGTGTTTGTTTCTTGTAGAAGTCGTTAGTTTAAATAAAGTTACTTTGAATCAAATTAAATAATCTTTTGTTCGAGTACCCTAGATGCGACATCAGAAGTGGGATTCACTCGAGCTGAAGAGAATATGGAGAATGAAGCGATGACGTCACGGTGCGACGAGAACTTACTTCGTACGCTGCTGGCTGCTCAAAATCAGAATATGATGTCCCTGATACAAGCTATCAAGGGCCCGGCAGGTACTAAGCATATTTCTTTGCCTGAATTTGACCCGGATAAGCCGGATGTAGACGCACGTGCCTGGTGTACGACAGCGGATCTATGCTTATCGGAAGTACCGCTTCAAGGAAGTGCTCTAATCATCACCTTAAGCAAGGCTTTGAAAGGAAGTGCTTCCCGTTGGCTTTTGCAAGTATCGTTTGCGGGTATGTTATGGGGTGACTTCAAAAGCCTGTTTTTATCCCGATACGACTGCGTGGATACACCAGCCGCTACTCTTGTTAAGATGATGAGCAACAAGCCTAAGGAAGGTGAATGCTATGCTGCGTATGCCGCCAGATTGTTGTCTACGCTCACATCACGCTGGCAAAACATGAGCGCTGAGCAGATAGCCATATCCACGGTGCTTGCTCATATGACACAATTTGATGGGCGTATACAGAGGTTGGCATTTACTGCCGAAATCAACAACAGAAACAAACTGCAGTGTGAACTTCAAGCATTCTCGTTTTTGAAAAGGAAAGCTTCGACGGGTAACTCAACCGACGCAGTTCCAGAGTTCAAGCGATCCAAGTTTCAGTCGACAGCCCTGAAATGTAACAACTGCGGTAAAGCAGGTCACCGAGCGTCTGACTGCCGATCAAGAAGTGAGGTGAAAGGCAAGGCACCCAATGCTGCCACTTCGGCGTCGAGCTCTGCAGGACCAAAGCAACGTTCGGACATCATCTGTTTCCGATGCGGCAACACTGGACATTTCGCCACAAAATGTCCACGAGGCAATGGCGGAGGCACCAGCGCGGCAGGCGGACCAAGCAGTTCTGGGGCAGCACCTACAGCAACTGCGAGCAGTGAGCGACGCGTTGATGTTTGCTATGTTAGCAATCCCAGCGGTGTGTTGATGAATACCGGTGTCATACCCATTTTATTACGATTCTGGTGCCGAATGCTCTCTCATCAAGCGTGTCAATAACATTGTGAATTTAACCGGGATCGGGCATGGTAGTGTGCAAAGTACTCTACAAATTTTATGTGAGGTTATGATCGACGATTTACGTTTAGAGATATTATTTCATGTTGTACCGGATAATTGTCTTAAAAATGATATTTTAAATTGACCGTGAGATTTTAGATCAAGGATTTAACGTTAGTATGACATCTGATAGTGTTGTTTTGTGTCGTGTTAGGGTTGTTAGGTTATGTGATGTTTCAAATAAGTTCGAGAATGATTCTAATGTTCACAAAGACTTCAATAAAGTTGACACAGACGTTCCGTCAGAATTTCGTTCCCAATTAATTGATCTTTTGTCAGAATACTCATCTTCGTTTTCTAGTGGCGTTTCCAGATCTCGTGTTACGACAGGCCAGCTGCTTGTAGATCCTAGTCGTACAGTTAATCGTCGTCCTTATAGGCTTAGTGCTAGTGAACGCGAAGTTGTTACTGCTAAAGTTCGCGAATTAGAGGAAGCAGGTATTATAAGGCCAAGTTGTTCGCCTTTTTCTAGTCCAGTGTTGTTGGTTAAGAAGAAGGATGGTTCAGACCGTATGTGTGTCGACTTCAGGGAACTGAACGACAACACTGTGGCGGATAGGTTTCCATTGCCTTTGATAGAGGACCTTGTATCCAGGTTAGGTGGTGTTACATGGTTCACGTCATGTAGACTTTCTGTCTAGAAATCCGCTCCCTACACCTAAAGTTGCTTTCACTCGTGTAGAACAAAAGCGTGTTGATTTAGCGGAGCTTTCTAGTAACTGGTTGCAAGCAGAACAGGAGAAGGATGAAGAGATCAGTAAGATTGTGTCTGATCTTCGTAATGAAGTCTTTCCTGAGGAAACTCGCAAAACTTATGAAATTCGCAAAAACATTCTATATCGCAAAATTCAGCGTAACGGTCGCACTCGTTGTCTGCCTATTGTACCGAGATCACTTAGATGGTCTGTAATTAATACCGTCCATGAGTCAGTCATGCATTTAGGATGGGAGAAAACTCTCGAAAAGATTTACGAACACTATTGGTTCGAAGGCATGTCGAAATATGTGAGAAAGTTTGTAGACAACTGTATCACTTGCAAAGTAGCAAAGCCCCACTCTGGTAAAGTTCAGGCAGAACTTCACCCGATTCCCAAATTCAATATCCCATGGCACACAATTCATATTGACGCTTCTGGTAAACTGTCCGGTAAGAACGATACCAAGGAGTACGTGTTTGTCATCATAGATGCATTCACCAAAGTGTTACATCGACATTCGCTAAACATCGACACTAACAGCAAGTATTTGTGCTATTAAATTCTGTATAGCTCTGTTTGGCGCACCGAAACGCATAATTGCAGATCAAGGTCGTTGTTTCGCTAGTAAAGATTTTTCTGGTTTCTGTACTTCGAACAACATAGAGTTGCACTTGGTAGCTACTGGAGCCAGTCGGGCAAATGGTCAGGTCGAAAGGGTAATGAGTACCCTCAAGAGTATGTTGACGGCTGTAGAGACTAGTCGTGACCGCTCCTGGCAGGACGCATTAGGAGAGGTTCAACTGGCTATGAACTCCACTATCAATAGGATAACTAAATCTAGCCCTCTCGAGTTGATGATAGGAAGGGTAGCACGTCCGCTTAGTTTAGTGACCACTGATGATGATGAGTCTAACGTTAATTTAGATGAGATTAGAGAGCACGCGACACAGAATATTGAAAAGGGTGCCAACTATGATAAGACTCGATTTGACCAAAATAAGGCTCAGGTTTCGAAGTTGGCTATTAATGATTATGTTTTAATTGAAAATGAGGAAAGGAATCAAACGAAATTGGATCCTAAATTTAAAGGCCCATTTAAAATTATGATGTGCTAGACGGGGATAGATACCTACTAAAAGCGCTTGACTCTAAGCGAACCTACAAGTACCCCCATGATCGTGTGAGGAAGATCCCCGATCACCGAGTTCCTTAAGAATTAGATGTCATAGCTGATGACAGTGGCAGTGAGACCAAATCTGATTAAGAAAGGCTTGCACGCTCATACTCGAAACTTTGGACCGCACCTCTTGAGTAGCATGAGGCGATGGGTCTAGAAGGAATCGTTGGTGCGATTTCTGTCTGTGTTGGTGCACAGAGCGCTTCATGTGTTGTAGCACATACTGCGTGATTTTTAAGAATCGTTGGTGCGATTCTTGTCTGTGTTGGTGCACAGAGCCCCTCGTGTGTTGTAGCACATGTGGCGGCAGATATGTAAAGAATCGTTGGTGCGATTCTGGCCTGTGTTGGTGCACAGAGTAAAAATAAGGTTTTATGAGTTGAGCATGCATTGTTTATGATTTATGGTACAGAGTAATAACATTTTCGGAATTACTGTGTTGTAACTTGTTGATCGGACCTCTTCCAATGAGTGATAATGTGCAGGGAGCACAATGTACGAAACCTTGATAATCAGGACAGTTGATTATTGTACTTAGATTTAGAAGAAATAAAGTATCATTTAGAATCAACCTTTGTTTCTATGGGCAGGATAGCCGAGCTAGATTACTCTCTGAGCACTTTTGTCCATAGGTACTACACCCGAGGACGGGTGCTAGTCAGGGATGGCCGTGTCTTGGATTGTTGGCGCCAAGGTGCAACAAGCAGCGCCATCTAACAATTGTAGTGTGAACTAACGTCGTTACCGGAAACGCAAGCGTGCCCTACCGCTTGGACACGATCGTCGGTAGAGGGGATGCAGCAAGGACTAGAGAAGGGATCGAGAGTTGCGACAGTCTACGTCGGACAGTCTTGATATACGCTCAGTACCAACGCACGTGTTTGTTTCTTGTAAGTTTAGTTTAAATAAAGTTACTTCGAATCAAATCAAATAATCTTTTGTTCGAGTACCTTAGACGCGACATGTATGTATGTGTGTATGAAGTCATATGCTTTTTAAAGTTACTATTGTGAGTAAAACTCATCTGACATATTTCACAATTGAAGGGTTTCTCACCAGTGTGTATACGCATATGTGTGGTTAAACTACCCTTTTGACTAAAACTACGCTGACATATTTAACATTTGTAAGGTTTCTCACCGGTGTGTATACAAGTATGCGTGTTGAAATTACCCTTTTCACTAAAACTACGCTGACATATTTCACATTTATATGGTTTCTCACCGGTGTGTATACAAGTATGGCTATTTAAATGAAATTTATCAATAAAACTAACTTGACAAAATTCACATTTGTAAGGTTTCTCACCAGTGTGTGTACGAGTATGCCTGTTGAAAGTACTCTTTACACTAAAACTACGCTGACATATTTCACATTTGTATGGTTTCTCACCGGTGTGTATACGAGTATGCCTGTTGAAATTACCCTTTTGACTAAAACTACGCTGACATATTTCACATTTGTAAGGTTTCTCACCAGTGTGTGTACGAGTATGACTTTTTAAAGTACTCTTTTCACTAAAACTACGCTGACATATTTCACATTTGTAAAGTTTCTCACCAGTGTGTGTATGAGTATGCTTGTTGAAAGTACTCCTTTCACTAAAACTACACTGACATTTTTTACATTTGTATGGTGAAAAACCTTCACCGGTGTGTATACGAGTATGCGTGTTGAAATTACCCTTTTCACTAAAACTACGCTGACATATTTCACATTTGTAAGGTTTATCGTGTTTTCGAATATGATTTCTTAAACAACTCTTACTAGTAAAACTCTTCTGACATATATCACATATGTAATGACGTCCAACGGTGTTCGATAGTACATTCTCCTGTTGCTTGTCTGTTACTGTATCTTCTGGTTGCGATGCTCGTAAGTCAAGTCTCTGTATCCTCACAACGGGCAGCCCTGTGATTATAAATCTGGTATGAACAATGTTTGATGCACATAAATAAAAATGGAGTGTTCAAATGCTTCACACTAAAACCAAAAAGGGTCACAGTAGAGCACACTGTTCTGTGTTTCTGATGACACTGAATAACCTACTCTATCGCTAGTATCATGAAGTACAAAACTGAACAAACATTCACAGTGCGCAGACACACACACTCATCTCTCTCTTGGGCATCATAGAACAAACTATAATACTAACACCTAGTTTAATACTTACTGATGATTAAGTTATTAACTACTTACTTATCATCTCCCTGGTTCTTTGCTCCTCAGTAGATATATCTTGATCTTCTACCACTTCTGTTTTAACCTCCATTATAGGTAATTCATCTGCTGAGTCTTCTTCAGAATATTGTGGTAGTATATCTTCTAATTCAGCATGTTGCAGTGGTATACCTTCTACATCTGAATAGCTATTGCGAAGATGTTTCAGTTCTAGTTCTGTAAATATAGAAAAAGCGCCAAAAGTAAAAACATTTCTTGATCAATAAACAATTCATACTTAAATTAAAGTACTTACCCTATCTATATATATAACCATGGGTGGCCAAATTATTAGGGACAAAACTCATAGAAATGTAATTTCTAGTTTAAACATTATTTTTAAACAAATTAATAGATTTATATGGAGTTTTTTTTATTTGATGTTATTACTGGTATTAATATTATGTTTTGACTAGCTGTCCGCCGCGGTTACACCCGCGTCTTTGGTTACTGCTCCGCTCCTGTAGGTCGTAGCGTGATGGTATATATAGCCTACAGCCTTCCTCGATAACTAATCTATCTAACACTGAAAGAATCAAATCGGACCAGTAGTTCCAGAGATTAGCGCGTTCAAACAAACAAACACTGCAGTTTTATAATATTAAGTATAGATGTGAAACAATTGTGGAGCTAGTACTATTTTAAAAAAAGGACGTTACTTTCTCATTTAGTTGATATTTGTTGAAAATTACTCTTATTGTATCGGTGTAAAAAAATATTTTCAGATTGACATTGCAAGTTCATTTCAGCTAAAACTAGTCAGAACGCGAGTAGTGTTTCGTATAGCGGTATTATTTTTAATCGTAACATTTAAATTTAAATTTTGTTAAAGTTATAACATGGAAAACCTCAAAATTACGCTATTTCTAGTATAGGCAAGGCTTTAGACACGCCTTCAAGAAAAAATTGAGAAATACAAACATTATTACTGCACTCTACATATGGCCAGAGAGGTATAGCAACTATTGCAGGTGTTTTAAGGTTTGTAGTTATCCTAATAAAAATGTAAACTGAGCAGAACAAATCTCTGGAAGCAGGCCGTGTGCAAAAATGTAGCAGAAAAAGGATCACCACTCTTCTTACAAATCGAAAAATCAGGGATATCTGCTTCAAAACTCGCAAAACAAGTGTTGCCCGTTTTACTACGATGATGAACGATGAGGGAAAAAGAGTTTTCGAAAGGACAGTACAAGCGCAGTTGGCCGAAGAGAACTTGATAGGTCGTCGGCCAATCAAGACACCACGCCCCACAGAGGCCGTTATGAAGACCCGACTCCAATGTGCCAGACAACACCGAAAAATATCTGTTGCAGACTGGAGTCGGCTAAAAATATGTCTTTAAATAGAACAGTACGTGGTTTTTGTCACTGTGTTGCGATTTTGTAATATTTTTCAGGTATGCTTCTCCGATAAATCAACATTACAGATTTTGCTCGACAAAAAATATTTTGTGCAACGACGCCCTGGGGTTTGGGTCCATGCAGACTCTGCATGGACTGCCTTGTGGGGGGGGGGGGCTAAACACCCAATAAGTAATTAAGTACTATAATAATAATATTAACAAACCCGCAGGGCAGCTTGTGGCGAGCTGTTGGGCAGTAGCGACCCCACGGACCTGATCTCCCGGGAGAAGTCTTGTTCCTCATCTCTGGCTTGCCTTTCAATAAAGGCAAGCCAGAGATGGGGAACGGAGCTCCTACCTCTATCTTGCCTTAATTGGCCGGTTAGAGTGGAAACTCGCGAGAGCATTCGTGCTCGGGGTAAGGAAGTATTCCAGTAAGACGCTGGTAGGGATCTTGACCGTACTTCCGGGATTGTCCTGATAGCCGTGGAATACCTCTCCACACCTCTAGCACCTCAAGATATGTTGCCCCCTTGTCGCTACGTCACTTCGTGCTAGCGACTGTTTCAGGGGGCCCATTTAGTGAGTGTGCAAGTCACCCCCTGCCATTTTATCCATATATACAAGCATCGATTCGGCAGGGGCCATAGTCACTTCATAGTTTCAGGTAACCAAGTCACTTTAGCAACCCATACCCATAGTCCAGTACTATTAGTTTCCATGTCCTGTAATAGTCCTGCACCAACCGGGGGTTGTCCTTGGGTGCACTTGCATATTAGTGCATATAGGGATAATCGTCGGTTGGTGTCCTATTTCATGTAAAGCTACCTAAGGGGCCCTCTGCGAGTTGGCTTCGGCTCCTCGTACGCCTTACAAAGGCCCGGGACCTCTGGGTCCCGAGATACATCAAAGATAATAATAAACCTTTATTTCAGGCAACTAAGGCCCATAAAAACACAAGTACATAAATAAGTACAATAATTATAAACTAATACATATTTTACTATGGTGTGGTCTGTGATCTTTTCGAAAGGCATGAGACGCCTGTACATCGTTGTGTTCGTGGAAGGGACCATGAGGCAGGACCAGTACAAGCCACTCCTGAAACTTGCCTACAGCCACAGCTCGATGAATAGTTCCCTGGTGACAAAAAGTACATTTTTATGCACGATTCTGCACCTTACCATGAAGCCGGGAGCGTTACTGTATTTTAGGCTAAAAAAATATTAATGTTTTGCCCTAGCCAGATTATTCAACAGGCATGAACCCAATAGAGAAAATCTAAGCCTCACTAAAGGGGTCATCGCTAAGAAAATGGCCACCACCAAGCACCAGCTGATTGTAGCTCTCTGTCGTTACTAGAGTGGCATCATATTGAAAATCTTTAAAAGAATGCCAAAATAGAGCATGTCACGTCGAATAGAAGCTGTCATTACAGCAAAGGGCGGCGTCATGAAAATTTGAGAAAAAAATCGCTTTCTACCAAATAACGCATAATTTTTTTTTTCCAAAAATAAATAGTTTCGCCTATAGACTGAATGTTTTTATTATCTCAATTAATATAGCCTTTAAATAAAAAATACCCGTGGCGCCTAAGACAAACCATTTCCCTGAAAAATTTAATCAAACTTAAACAAATTATTGCACTGTCCCGGATAATTTAGCCACCCACTGTATATGTATAAAAATCAATTGCTGTTCGTTAGTCTCGCTAAAACTCGAGAACGGCTGGGCCGATTTAGCTGATTTTGGTTTTGAAATGTTTGTCGTAGTCCAGCGAAGGTTTAAACGGTGAGAAAGAAGGTAGGTAGGTAGAGTAAGGTATGGGTAGGGTATCGGTAGGATAGGGGTAGGGGTAGGGTATTGGTAGGGTAGGATAGGGGTGGTATAGGGTAAGGTAGGGTAAGGGTTGGTGTAGGGTTTGGGTAGGGTAGGGGTAGAGTAAGGTATGGGTGGGGTATCGGTAGGATAGGGGTATAGGGGTAGGATACGACGCGAACGAAGTCGTGGCGGGTCAACTAGTACTATACAGGGTGCCCGGTAATGAATGGATAATCTTGAAATGGATCATGGTAGAACTAATGACCATTCAGAATAAAAATACTAATAAAAAAAACCAAGTAGTACCAAAGATATGATTAATTAAGGCTGGGCGCAAACATCCGGTTTTCGGATCGGGTTTCCGAATCAGGAGGCGTGTATGTACATACACACACATATATACACAGATATAGATAGACATAGATAACGCAAGTATCACGATCTGTATGAAAACCAAGCGTGCCATTTTTTGACTACCTATTATGACGTCACAAGCACTATTTAGTGATGGGAAAATCAAATCGATTCAAAGACGCCGCCGCGTACGGCGCCCCCCTCGTCCTACCCCCCGCCATGCGCCAGCGGCTCACCCGGTCAGCAGTACGCTGAAAGTCTTTGTAGTGAGAGGTTGCGTGCTCGAGCGCTTGCGTTCCGACGACGTGCTAGTTTTTGGATACCTTTGCCATAATTTTTTAATAACATAATAACATATAATAATAACTACAATAACAATAATAATATAAATAATAATAATAACATAATTTAAATCGATTTATGAATCGATTTTATGACAGAGTAATGAGATATACAGAGGAATGAGATAAACAGAAAAATGAATGACAAAATAAAATTCCTGATCTGCTTATAAGGCAGTTAGGAATATATATTTTTAACAAAATTGTTAATATTTCCCTAAATATTTCTTGTAATTGTTGTAGACTATCAAAATGTCGGAAACAAAGACAAAATCCAGAGAAGAAATTTTAGAAGTAAAACGAAAAGCATGTAAAATACGTTATAATAAAATCAAAATAGATCCAAAATTACATGAGCTACGAAAACTTTTTCCCAAACTTGCTTCCTCAAAATGTTTGAACAAATAGTGTTATGCTTTGTTGGGAACCAATCTTTGTTTCCCGTCGCCTCAATCCATTTTTGTTTTAAATTGGGTTCATGTGGAAAACTAAAAAAATCACGAAACGTTACGATTATTTATTAAAATTGTCTGCAAAGTACTTATATAATACAAAATCATTCCTCTGTTTCCGAAATCGATTCTTGAGAATCGATTTGTGTTGCATATGATGAACAGCACTAATCGCTAAAATTGACAGAAAAATGATAAAAGTCCCTGTACTACAAAACCGAAACGATATATACACATCAAAAAAGTCTAGGGATCAACATCCCTAACAAATGTTAGGGATGTTGATCCCTAGACTTTTTTGATGTGTGTACGATAGTATCGCTTGTTTCGATATTCATTACTTGTTAAAACAAAACGTCTCATCGACCGCTCCAAGTAAAAGCTGCAATGTAATAGGAACGTTTTGTTTTTCTCAAATTTGGTATTACCAGGTATTACTGAGGGTATTCGATTAAAAATAATTGTTTTTTTAATTAATTACGCATAATATTAATCATAAAATGACTTACCGATGGAAGGAAACGTTTACTTTATTTTTTCTCCTCTCATTTGTACAGTTTTTACAATTTATAACAGCACAATTAACCATTTTAATATTTTTAACTGATGTCCGACTAGCGCTATGCTCCGATGCAGACTGAGCGCGAAATTGGCCACTTACGATTTTTGTACGTAAGCTAGGCACGCGAAGTAGTTGCTCTCGCTTACATAAATTACACACACACGTAAAAAACAAATGAATGTATGTGTAATTTATGCATGTGTGTGTAATGTCTATGTACATACACGCCTCCTGATTCGGAAACCTGATTCGGAAACCGGACGTCTGCGGCCTGCTTTAATAATATTCGATGTTTTTTGTTCCCTTATTTTACATTCTCGTACACCACGACCACGAATTAATGAATTCCATCGGTTTTTTTATTGTTAAAGTAATTTACGTTAACTAAGCTGATAGATAAGTTATCAAAAGTAGGACTGCTATTTCACGGTTTAAAAAAAAAACAACTTAAATTATGTTCTTTTGAAAAAATTCATGAAAATTTTTCTTTTTAACAAAGTTTAAGCGTCTGTAGTTTTAAAAAAATGTATCGAAACATAAGTGGCCAATAATTTTGTAAGATCATGTGCTTATAGCCGATTTCAAAATAGTATGATTTCTTATTGTACCAGATTGTACCTAATGTAAATAGTGAATTATTGCTATTCGTTTTCAAAAGGAGTGTTAGTTGAACAACAAAGTTTGAGATATTGGAATATTTATTTACATTAAATGTACCTGGTCATTGGGGTTTAATAAAAAACATCATTTGATATTAACAACACTGTTTTTGACTGCTGAGCATGAGGTTGGGCAGTGTTATAGGGCAAAGTGTTATAACTGGCGAAATGTGGGTGTACTAATGGGTACACCTCTGCCTAACATTTCAGGGATTACAGGCGTGATGGTAACACTGTATTCGTTGTAAATTACAATAAATGTTCAAATTGTCTGCCACCCACTCTGATTCAGACCTTACATCCTAGAATAAATGCTCTTCTAAGAAGTGGCTTATCACGTCGATTGCTTATTTTCGATGTGGTTGAACGGACACGGCTTCGTAAGTCTTCAAAGAATCGGCTTCGCGTAATAATTTTCCTTTGGACAGCCCCAATAAAAAAAAAACACGGTCACACCACATTTTCAAACCCACAACAGGCTAACCAAGCTTACCTATTCAATACTAACGTCTACGTATCTTTTTATTTAAACCCAGATGGTCAGGTTCATCTAATGTTGATATTTGTTACAATATTGCAAACTTAATTGTTTTACTTTTCACTCCTTTTGAAAACGAATAGCAATAATTCACTATTTACATTAGGTAAGTACAATAATGAATCATACCATTTTAAAATTGGCTATAAGCACATATTTTTTTAAAATTATTGGCCACTTGTGTTTCGATACATTTTTTTTAAACTATGGACGCTTAAACTTTGTTATAAAGAAAAATTTTCACGATTTTTTTTTAAATGAAGTTGGTTTTTTCAAAACGTGTAATAGCAGCCCTACTTTTGATTACTTATCTATCAGCTTAGTTAACGTAAATTACGTTGACAATAAAACACCTATGGAGATCATTAATTTGTGGTCGATTCTTATTAAATAACTCATATCTTTGGTTCTACTTGGTATTTTTTTCCCCTTTTGCATCTTGCGATCGGTTGTAAACCTTTAGCAGATTTTTTGTGCGGTTATTGACTGGTGAGGTCCATTCTTCCAGCGAAGAATCTGCCTCTCAAAACTATTTACTTCATTGTATAAAGTCCCATATGTGGTGGCGTTTGAGCCTTTTCATGGTTACTGGATCACTTGGGGCTATGGCTAAGGTGTTGGAATGTGACTTTACTCAGTGTTTGTATGTCGTTAGTCGGTTCTACTTCCTCTTTTATGGTTCTGATTTGTAGATGCTCGTGTAATTCTGAGGTCTTCATAAACCAAGGAGCGTGTGTTATACTTCTGAGAGCTTTATTATGGAATCGCTGGAGAATTTCCAGATTTGAGTTTCTTGCAGAGCCCCATAGCTGAATCCCATATGTCCATACAGGCTTTAATACCGCTTTGTAGATTAGCACTTTGCTTTCCAGTGAAACGTGTGATGTTCTTCCTAAAAGCCAGGTTAATTTTCGGAGCAGCATGTTAAGCTCGTCACGTTTTTTCTCAATGTGGTATCTCCACGTTTGTTTCCTATCGAGATGGACGCCGAGGTACTTTGCTACTGTGCCGTGTGGAAGTCTGTCATCTCCAAGTTTAACAGGTGGGCAGTTTTTTTTATATTTGTATTTTTTTCTGAATGGCTATTAGTTCTACCATGACCCATTTCAAGATTATCCATTCATTACCGGACACCCGATATAAATATTAATCAAATCGGGTTGGGTTTACAATAGGGGATCGGACAGTAATCAAATTAAAATCTAAAATGTACTTAGATAAAATAAATATACTGATTTACGATTATTTATCGAATAATAATTAAATATAATTCTTTTTAAATGAAAAAATAAAATGTTATTTACAATATTTTTAATCTGTACTAAAACAGTGCATGACGTAATTTGTCGGCAATCATCAAGGAGGTTAAAAATATAGGGAGTGCGCGCTTCATACTACCGAAACGGTCCTAACTCGGTGACCTTGAAATGAATGAAAGGCACCGAGTTAAGCGTTCTGTTTCTTTCTAATACACACAATAATAATATATTATATATAATATAATATAATATACACAATTTCTAATACACTTAACAATGCCAGAAGGAGATAAAATACAAAACTCAGTGCCTCTCTTTCTAAGAAAAATGAGGAACGGTTACAATGTTCCAAGCGCTCGCTCCCTATATTTTTAACCTCCTTGGCAATCATTGACTGCACGGGTACTAACTTACTTAATTCACTCAGTTATTTCCATAATTTTGTTGAAATTCTAAAAGTTGCTAAAAGATTACTGATAAATTAGGATACGGTGATCAATTTAAAAACTGTCACGTGTTGTTTCTCTAGTTTTTCCTATTGGAAATTTTGTTATGACCACAAATGACGTCATGTGGCGTTTTGGCGGGATTTTTAAACAAACAATATTAAAACATGATTTTGAGTACCTAAAAGGCTATAAATAAATAAAATTTTATTTTTCATGAAAATAAGTACATATCCATAAAGATTAATTTAAAACACTTTTTGAAAATTTGTCCGATCCCCTATTTTTCGCTTTTCCGCCATTTTAATGCCACTGACAGTGACAGACCCTGCCATCACCTTTGTGGTTATTTTTTTTTAAAATCACCCAGAAGATCAAGGCGACTTAATTGTAAACCTTACCCACCAAATCAATTTAAAGATAATGTAGTCTAAAACCATACCGTCACTTTGATATTCCTCCTTTGGCTCAATAATATAATGTTGTCTCTCACAAACATCTGGTGGTTCTTGTATGATAATATCACTCTCTTCTTGACATTCAGCATCTATACTTATAAGTACCATTGGTGTTGTAACATAACCACCGGCAAACTCTAACTGGCCATGGCTTAGTGCGGGATTTGGCTGTAAAAAGTTGATTATAGGTAAAAGTCAACACATTTATTTCAATTAGACCAATTACAGGCATTTTTGAACTGTCATGGAGTCGGTCAATTAGAAGCAACAAGAATATTGTAACCAGGATTTTGTATAAACCAAATCGAAAAGAGTGTCCATGGAGTTTCTTGCCAGTTCTTCTCCATAGGAGCCTACCTCCGTTTAGGAATAAGCTTCAACTTTCTAACTGACTGTCTCCTTGACAATTCAAAACAGCCTGTATGTAAATGGTATAATTAAAATAAATGATTTGTTTTTTGTCTTGCCGAGTTTGCTACAGAAGACAACAGTACGGTTTGGCATCAAATAAAGCCTCAATAGGCATGAGCTTGAGAGGAATCATTTCTTTATTATGTTTGATAATAAATGTTAAAGAATCCCTCACCTCATGCTCCTCATTCAACATCTGCGTGAACAGTTGTTCTGCTTCCAGACATTTCCTCTGGAATTGCGCGCATTGCTTTATTTTAGTGCAGCAGAAGAAACAAGCGAGCATCGGTCTAGCATCTTCAGTTATGAACTGCAACAAAACTTATCTTATAGGTAGGGTAGGGTGCTTGTGGGTGCATACAATAGTACAGGGGTCGTGGGACTACTTAAAGTTTATTTAGAACAAGTTTTCGTGTAACTGATTATAAGAATAAGAACCATTCGGCTCTGTTGGGTGTATTTTATTACAACATTGTACATTCGTTATAGCATAAATATAGTCCTAGAAGTAGGTACTCAGTTAATAGACATTTATGTAATTTTAATAGTAAACTAGTTTTATATCAACTTACGGGAATATCAGTCAGCTTCTCATACAGCTCCTGCAGGCTCTTGTTGACAACTGCATGCATGCGAACATTCTTCACCAAACATATCCTACACATGGACAACTTTTCCATCATGATAGTCACAGTGTGTTGTTATCTATTTCAAGTTTAAAATTTTGAAACAGTATTGTTATACAAACAACAACTGATTTTGCTGTTGTTATTGTTTTGTCGGCACTGCGGAGCGGACTGCGCTACCGGCGTAGCAGCTGGTTGTCAAGTAGCTTCATCTCTTCATTGAAAACTCTTGTGGAAAAGACATCACAATTCAGTCAACATCACTTTGAATAGGTTCTTCAATTAACTATTGCTACAATGGATGCGTTAGACAATCTTGTACCTGGTATGTACTTCACTTAGTGTGATGTACAGTGTTGCCAACCCCAACCGAGACTAAAACTGCAAAGAAGCTTTCATAAAGCTGTAGAAAACTGTAAAATTCTATTTAAAGAACTGTAAATCTACAGCTTTTCTTATTTTGAACTATTTAATAACTTTATTATTTTGAATTATCAATAAAACCACTTAATAAAGCAAAAAATAATACTTTCATTTATTTTACATTATTTCTACTAATACTGCTTCGTTTTCAATTTGCACAATTGCACATCCTCTTGATTTTCAGTTTTATTTTATTTCATACAGGGCAAATGTTTTTTTTTGAAATTTTGAAGAATATTACTTAACATTTATGCGTGTCTCTAGATTTTTGAAAAGTACAACGTATCAAATTATCCACCTTGCCAAGAATAGGGTTAAAAATCGTACATATTTTTGTCAGATTAGCGTAGATTTTGCTAAAATCGAGTTGGTATGGGATACGCAGCAAATAAAATAGAGGCCCTAGCATCATAAAGAAAAAAACTGTAGATTTGGAGGTCTGAACTAAAAACTGTGGAGATATCGCAAAAACTGTAGATCTACAGTTAAAACTGTAGGGTTGGCTACACTGGTGATGTAGTACATACATTGTACTTCAGTACTTGATGTGGGATAGAACCGGAGGCGAGCTCTGCCAAAATTTTGATGTCTTTGTCAAAATGTCATGTCATGAAGTGTCAGCTGTCAACTATGCAAAGTCCTCAATGCTGGGTTGCCAGACTTTTATTCTTTTTCTTCGTAAACAAACAAAAATCTCGTTGTTTAATGTAAAACCTCATGCATCGCGTGCATGGGAGCTTACCATCCACTCAACTTTCGTTCACAAGCACGTCTGCTTACATAAATACATGAACTCACGCCTTTTTCCCATGGTAGGGTAGGCAGAAACCACAGAACGCCACCTGCTACGATCCTAATGCCGGCCATACACGCTACAGTCTACCGAAGACGTCTACCTGTGCAGGTACGCCTGCACAGGTAGACCGGAGCGTTTATGGGAATGGACCTGGGGGCCTACCACAACCTCTTAAAACAATATTATTTTAACATTACTTTGCGTTCCGCTCTGTTGGATTTTCAACGCTCTTATCAGCGCCGAGTGGAAAATGCAACAGCAGAAATTACTAAGTAATATTATAATAATATTGTTTTAACAGGTTGTGGTAGGTAGGCCACCAGTTTCTTGAACCTGCGCAGGCGACCTGTGCAAAATTAAAATCAACAATTGAAGACCGTTCAGGCAGACCGGAACGTCCCCAAACACGCGGAGGCAAACTTGCACAGGTAACCTCTCCGGTAGATGTCCGGCAGCACTATGTTCGCCTCATCTACGTTCATACATCTCTACATACAAGCACGCCGGTTACGAGTACTCTGCACCTGCTTTTTGATCGCTAAAAATGCTACCATTATGAGTAAAAGAACGACCATTGATTGGTAATGCTAGCCTCTGATACGATACTACAACCTTTTTATTAGACAACGATCAAAATCTAGAAAATGTCACATTGCCGGTTTAAAAAAAATGATAAATACCTCAATAATAATCCTAACTAATATTATAAATGCGAAAGTAACTCTGTCTGTCTGTCTGTCTTTCTGTCTGTCTGTCTGTCTTTTCTTCACGCCTAAACTACTGAACCGATTTGTGTGAAATTTGGTACAGGGTAAGTGTGAACCCCAACAAAGGACATAGGCTAGGTACTTTTTATTCGACTTCGACTTCGTCTGCGTCCGCGATAACCGACATATACGCGGACGAAGTCGCGGGCAAAAGCTAGTTAAAAATAAAAAGCTTTTTTACAAAAAAAGATAACCGCCTTCAAAAACTACAAAATAAAAATTGTAGTTTTGGAAGTCGGCGGCTTTGCTTTGGTTTTGTTTTTTGTTATGTAGGTAAGTATTGCCACCGACTTCCAAAACTAAAGTTATTTTTATTTTGTAGTTTTTGAAGGCGGTTATCTTTTTTTGTAAAAAAGCTTTTTATTTTTCACTTTTTAGTGCTTGTGTATTAATGTTTGAAATTCTTACAAAAAGCCTGGAACCTGAAACTGGTAGGAGGGGGTTTGACGTACCCCCCCCCCCCCTTAGTCAGTCATCGACTACACGTTTATACAAAGCAATTTCACTTATTACGATAATGCTGCTGTGATTCTGTGAGGAGTTTCATTCCATATCTCCGAAGTTCATCATCAGATATTGAAATGGTGACAATGGGACCACACGGGAAGCACCAGCTTTCAAATAAAAAAAGAATCATGAAAATCGGTTCACCCAGTCGCAAGTTAGGAGCTAACAAACATTAAAAAAAAAATACAGTCGAATTGATAACCTCCTCCTTTTTTGAAGTCGGTTAAAAATAACGTCTTTAACAAGAATGTAAGTACCTAATAACTCTGTTATTGACTAAAAGCGCGGGAATCATCGAATTTGGCGGGCGTGATTTTTCTTTCGTTTTCTAAAAATAATACTAAAACGTTTGCGATAGGAGATAAGTTGTGTAAATTCATGTAAATATTCATTAGATTAGTTAGTTTAATTGTTTGTAGATATAATTCTTCATATTTAGGGTAAGTTTTTTATATATTTTATTTTTTCTGGCCAGTGGCCACTGGCCACAATGGATGTTGAACCGCCTGATCCGGGGGGCACAGTCCCCTCGGTCGGGCATAATATTACTATCTACGAATCTAGTATCGATACAGATTCGTCCTTAACCAGATCGGAGCGGAAAAGGGCTAGAGCTCCTCGCAAAATTTGTAAGAGTTGCAATAAAAGAAGGCGAAATGGTCACTCAACAGGCTCAATAAACCATAATGAAACGAATTGTCATTGTGATAATGACTCAGTAATTCCAAAAATAACAACAGACATACCGCATACAATTTTAGTTCACCAAGAAACCACCCCACGTTCTGTGGATGGTCCCCAGACTGAAAATTCAGATCTTCCCCAGAAGGCGCCACAGGTTGCTAGGGCTTTGTACGAAGCCACAGACCTGTCGCCTTACGTTGTACACATTCAAAAAATCATTGAGACACAGAACTCGGCTACGTTACACCCAATTACCTTAGGACACTTCCTGAAAAAACGCAGATACGGCAGCATTATCAACGGTTCTCTAAAACGCATTGGTCGCAATAGAATAACGCTAAGTTTCTCCCGTTACGTAGATGCTAACTCTTTTATAAATGATCCAAGTTTGGCCATAGAAAAATTGAAGGCATTTGTTCCATCCATTAATGTGTGTCGCATAGGAATTGTTAAAGGCGTACCTACCGAATGGTCTCCGGAGGAAATAATTGAAAACATATCTGTCCCCGCTGGATGCGGGAAAGTCATTAAAGCAAGGCGTCTCAATTACAAAGTAAGTACATGAACCGACCCCTGTGTGGAAACCATCTCAAACAGTTGTGCTCACCTTTGACGGACAAATTTTACCAAAACGTGTTTTTTGTTGTTACAATTCCATGCCAGTGGAATTGTATACTTTCCCAACAATTCAATGTTTTAATTGTTGTCGTTTTGGACATACAAAGGTACAATGTAGGTCGAACCCTCAATGCTTCAAGTGTGGTGAGAAACATTCTGCTGACACTTGCAGTATTGAAGATGAGAGTAACAGTAAATGCTGTCATTGCGGTGGCATTCATTACGCCATCAATAAAAAATGCCCAGAATTTGAGAGACAAAAATCAATTAAGCATTATATGGCCCATAGCTGCGTGTCGTACGCTGAAGCATCGCAACTACATCCACCAATCTCAAAATTGTATGCAGATGTGGCAACATCTGCCCCATCACACACCACTAAAAATACTTTCTCCTCACAACCTTCGCCTCAATCACGTAACACACCACTCGTCTCTTCACATAGAAAAACGGTATTCCTCAAACCTCGGGATCCCCCAAAAACAGTTAAGGGGTAGGTATGACTGGGCAGCTCACCAAGCATTAATCGGTAATGAAGTTTCTGTGTCAGGGAATGGTGTTGCATTCCAAAATAAAACAACAAATAATAATGAAAGTCAAATTTTTAATTTAATAATCATGTTGATTAATACTTTAACTAAAAATAATAACATTGAACCGTCCAACGTTGCCACTGTAATTGATACGCTGTTTAACTTATTTAATTTTAATCATAATGGATCCAAATCTACCCAAGATTGTCCAGTGGAACAGTCGCAGCATTGTGAATAAAAAATCTGATCTGTCCTACTTATTAAACAAATACGATCCCTTTGCAGTCGCTCTCTGTGAGACATGGCTTAAACCAGGGTTCTCTTTTAGAATTCCTGGCTATGCATGTCTAAGAACAGACAGAAGCGATGGGTATGGCGGTGTCGCCATACTAATTAAAAATAACTTGTCTTTTCAATCTTTTCCACTCCCAAGTCTCAGCGACGATATATCTGCTGTCGCTGTTATTGTAAATAAAATCTGTTTAGTATGTATATATTATTCTCGTCCCACTGTAAATATTCTTTCTGAAATAAGTAATCTTCTTTCAGTTTTACCTAAACCATTTTTGGTAATGGGCGACTTTAATACACAACATCAGTCCTGGGGTAGTTCGAGTTCCAATTACTATGGGGAAAAGTTATTGGAAATTCTAGACTTTAATAATTTGTGTATATTAAATACATGTCTCCCAACACGCCAAACAAATCCAGATGAGGGAATAAGTGCCCCTGACCTCTCAATCTGCACACCTGAGTTAGCATCAACATTATCCTGGTCTCCTTTATCATCTTCTTATGGTAGTGATCATTACCCTTTAATAATTTCCTTCCCACATAAAAAACAAGCTGCTTGCAATACAACACCACGATTAAAGTATAGACTTCAAAATGCAGATTGGGATACTTACAAAAATTGTGTAGAAGAAAGAATGCTTGCTTTAACTAATTCCTTACAACCACATGATCCTCAGTTATTATCTAATCAATTAACAAGAATTTTAATTGAGGTGGCAGATAATACTTTCCCTATTAAGAATGGTGCTAAAGGCAAAATTCCTTCACCACCTTGGTGGGATGCTGAGTGCACTCAGGCCATAAAAAAAAGAAAAGAAGCAGAAAAAAATTATGGTCATACTATGACTCGTCACAATTTTGAGATATACTAGAAGCTTCTCGTACAACTCGTAAGCTCCTTAGGAAAAAGAAATTTGAAGGTTGGCAAAGATTTTGTGCATCTATCTCGCCAGAAGTCAACGCATCTCTAGTATGGCAAAATATTAGGCGATTCAGGTCAGCATTCAGTGACACAACAGCCTCAAAACTCCCATTAGAATTAGCCAATGAGTTTATGGACCATTTAGCTCCTCCTTCAGTCCCAGAACAGAGATCCTTAATGCACTATCCCTATGTTCCTATTCCTAATTCAGAATTGAATTCCCTGTTCACACTAAGTGAGTTGAAGGGAGTCCTTTCACATGTTAAGGATTCAGCTCCTGGTGAAGATGGCATACCATATTCATTTATAGTTAATCTGTCTGACTCTGTTCTTTTAATATATTTAAATCTCATTAATACAGCTTTGACATCTGGCAACATTCCATCAAGTTGGAAGTCTCAAACAATTATTCCCATTCTGAAACCAAATAAACCTTCTTCTAATGTTACTTCTTTTCGACCAATTGCACTTTCTACAGTTCTTGCTAAAATTGTTGAACATCTCATTAAGAATCGTCTGGAGTGGTATTTGGAAAGCAAAAACTTGCTAGCTACATCACAGTTTGGTTTTAGGAAGGGTAAAAGTACAATGGACAGCCTTAGTGTTTTCACAACAGATATTCGCTTAGCGTTCTCTTCTAATAACTTTGTAATTGCCGCCTTCCTGGATATTAGCTCAGCATACGATAATGTCCTGGTACCAATCCTAGAACAAAAACTGAATTCATTGCAAGTTCCAGCAATGCTGTCTAAGTTCATAATTAACATGCTTTCAGAGAGAACTTTAAATCTTCATATTGATGGGTATACATTTACCCGTTTAGTATGGAAAGGTCTCCCTCAAGGTTCTGTACTTAGTCCAATTCTCTACAATATTTACACTTATGATTTGGAATCCTCTCTAAATAAGTCAGTACAAGTCCTTCAATATGCAGATGATTTACTTCTTTATTTACCTGGTCATTCTGTTGCGAATATTTGTACTTCCATAACCTCTTCTTTAAGTTTACTGAATACTTGGCTAGAAACCAATGGTCTACACCTGTCAATAGATAAAAGTAACATTGTCTTGTTTACTAGAATGCGTAAGCCTCCTATAGTTACAGTAACATATAATAATATCCCTATGCCTGTTAAAAACCAGGTTAAATTTTTAGGCCTTATTTTGGATTCACATCTTACTGGTTTACCACACTGTGATTATATAGCTGCTAAATGTGAACGAAATATCAACATAATTAGATGTCTTGCTGGTGTTTGGTGGGGGGCACATCCCTTTTCATTAAAACTATTGTACAACTCCTTGATTAGAAGCGTATTGGACTATGGGACTTTTTTGCTGGAACCTGCAAATGTTGCTGGTCTTAAGAAACTGAACAGTGTTCAGTCTAAGGCACTTAGAGTAGTTTCAGGTGCAATGAAAAGCAGCCCTATTAATTGTCTTCAGGTGGAATGTGCAGACCCTCCACTTCATTTACGACGTCAATTTTTGGCTGATAGATTTATGGCTTGATGTCTACAATTTACATATCATCCTTTGCGAAATAAACTTTCCATTCTCTCTGAAGAAGTAATTTCATCCACATATTGGAGACACAAATCTACTCCGTGTTTAGTTAAAAGCTTTAGAAAATACAATTTAATTGAAGCTCCTTGTCACCAATCTGAATTTCTTCCAATATTTCACTGTAATTACAGTTCATTAATTAAGTCACCGAATATACAATAGAACCTTAACATTTACCGAGATGACGTATGTCATAACCTTAACTTCAACTTCACTATGGATAGAGACTGGAAGGGCTGTCAGCTCTTGTTTACAGATGCTTCGAAGCATGGAAGAGACTCATGTGTGGGAGTAGGTGTATACCACTCCCAATATAATATCGTCCAAAAAATAAAGCTCCCGCCCGAATCATCTGTATTTACGGGAGAATGTTACGGTCTATTCAAAGCTGTCGAATATATACATATGATGGGCTTAAGGAATTCACTCATTTTGACTGATGCAAGGAGTGCCTTACAATCTTTGGCCAGATTCCCTTTTTATTCTCATAATTCTTATATTATATTTGAAACACGTGAACTCCTCTACAGGTGTTCTGTTAAGGGGTATTCAGTTCACTTTGCGTGGATACCCTCGCATTGTGGCATTTTAGGTAGGTAACGAGAGAGCTGACCAGTTGGCTAATGATGCCGTATTGTGTGGAGACGTTTTTCCATACAAAAATAACTCCCAAGATCTGATAGCTCTGCCCGGGGTTTATCTACAGGAATCCTGGGGTCAGCTTTGGTCCGAGCAATCAGTAAAAGGGAAATTTTATCGTACAATTCAGCCATCCATTTTTGTTAAACCTTGGTTTAGCAAGTTCAAGCTTAGCAAAAAGATTACAACAATTTTAATACGTATGCGATTGGGTCACGTGTGCACTCCTGCTCATCTTGCCAGGCTTGGCATTGTGCAGAATCCTGCGTGTGAATGTGGCGCTGAAGTGGGAGATCTGAACCACCTTATTTTTTCCTGCCCCCTTTATGACCACTCCTCACTTTTTCAAAGCCTTATTTCGGTCAGTGGGTCGTCTTAGGGGCGGATTTGTTGGAGTTGGAGTATACGCTTAGGGGCACTATGAACAGCAAAGAAACAAAAAAAAAATTTTTTTTGGTTGAAAAAAAATTTTTTGGGACTTAGAAAATTTTTGATTTTTTTACGAAAAGTTTTTTTCAAAAATGTATTAATTTTATTGCAGCATCTTATTAAGCTTGTCCATAGAAACAAATTAAGCTCTGAGAAGCATGGCCCTACGACGCACCGTTTCCGAGTTATGGGCCTTTGAATTTTTTTTTATTTTTATAAAACGCTCTATATTTCCGAAATGGTAGGTCGGATGAAAATCTTTTCTGGAAAGAAATTGTTGCTCTAGTCGAGAACTATGAGATGGTGTAAACAAACCCGCGAAAAATAGTAAAAAAAAAAAATATGAAAAATTTTCTAAGTGTCGGTTCGATCTTCAGCTTGAGTATCTATAGGGGCATGGGACTTAGTCAAATTTTCGGAGATTTTTTTTTTATAGAATTCGACCATTTTTATTGCAGCAAGTGATTAAGCTTGTCCATAGAAACAAATTAAGCTCTGAGAAGCATGGCCCTACGACGCCACTTCTATCTCATGTATTTTATTTAATTTTAATGTAGATATTTATAAAACCATAGCTCTTTTCCTTGTAAATAATGATATATCTATTTAAACAGCAATTACACATCACAGTGAAGTGAGGTGGACTTAAAATAAGCATAGATCATAAAAATCTATGTACCTATTAGAACAATGCAGGAGCCACGCATAAAGAAATTTAAACTTCGCATTAGTCTGTGCATTAGTTAAGTATACAATCAACAGTAACATATTTTTCAAGATAACATTCAGTCTGTTCAGTGTTTCGTCGTTCTTTTTTTATAATTTTTCCAAGAAGTATCGTGACCTAGAAGAAGAGGTTCTATACTTAACAATAATTTGTATAGTACGTAAAACGTCCTGTATATCGACTCATCCGTAGAATAAAGTCCGATCTGCAGGATTGCTAGTTTTCAGTAGAGCTTAGAGAAGTTGTTAACTTGTGTAACTCTTAAACGGTGAGACTTGACATTTTGTTTTTTTGGTATGTTGTAGCAACGCCCCAGCCTAGTTAAATGCTATGTAGTGTAATTTTCTTATCCTTTTATTTCACGAGATAGTGAGTTCCATGTCAACATAGGACATTTTATGGCGGAAGAGCGGGCGGTTCTATATTACCATGGGTCATTTTTTGTTGGAATTACTCAACACTTTTGAGTCCTTTGTGAATAACTACCTTAAAATATTTAAACATTATGTTACCCATATTATGACTACCCTCCCATATAACTAAATAAAAAATTAAATTACTATTTAAAATCGTTTATTAATTAAAAAAATATCAAATTAGATAAGAAAATCATAAGATGGTATCACGTTGAACAGCAATTACACATCACAGTGAAGTGAGGTGGACTTAAAATAAGCATACCTCATAAAAATCTATGTAAGTACCTACCTATTAGAACAATGCAGGAGCCACGCATAAAGAAATTTAAACTTCGCATTAGTTAAGTATACAATCAACAGTAACATATTTTTCAAGATAACAGTCTGTTCTGTGTTTCGTCGTTCTTTTTTTATATTTTTTCCAAGAAGTATCGTGACCTAGAAGAAGAGGTTCTATACCTAGTAACCTACAGGACTACATAGGTACGGACTTAAATGAGCAGTCTTAAACTTATAAACGGTAAATATTTATCATTACATCACATTCACACATGTCGAAGCTAAGTATTTAAACTTCGCACTAATTAAGTACTTGATTCAAAATAAATAACAAAATAACCAGCCTTCATCATAATATGATCAATCAGTCTTACATCGTGTTTACGTGGGTGCACATACTTAATACCAATGAGATTGTACTTAAACATACATTAAATTACGTACTTGAGTACTTATTATGATTAATGTTGCTTCGCTAAATCAGTAGGAAGAATTCAGCTCTAAACAGAAGCAGCAACAAAAAAGAAAAAAATATATCTAAAATTTTTATATCGATAGGTCATCATCCGATTCTTCAGAAACATCAACAGTGATGATCACATCACTGTTGATGTTTCTCGTAACTGCAATAAACGCCATTCGTGAGGGGTATAGATAGTTCTGGTTTGAGAAGCTCTCTCGATGACAAAGTGGACACTATCCCCTCATTTGGGGTGTATCCTTTCTGTAAAAATCGGTGTGTTATGCGTATGTTGAACTATTTTGCGGCATATAATGTACAATACTTATCTGTCTAATAATTGTCTGACCAAAAGCGAAACTCTTTGCCCTTTTGGTAAATATTAACCTGGATAAAGTCTAAGAGGCTAACTTCATTTGCGTCACGTTTTGCCACAGATTCATCCCACAGCAAATGGCCTTTATTTTACCGATGTCAAAAACCGTGAAGTTATAAGAAGATAGCTCTCTCTTAAAGTTAAATATGTTTATATTGCCACTGCAATACATTTGACAACTTTTAAAATGACGAAGAAATTACAAAGAAACTGTCTACATGATTAGGGCAGTATGTGCAATCGCAGATCGAATGGACATTATTAGGAGACGGCATAAGAGTTGGCGCTGAAAGTTCCGAAACAACCGGGGTAGATCTGGGTGAGAAGGTGAGAAGCTTCTAACATGTCGTCAAGCTGTATTAAAGGTGAATTTTCGAAACTATAAAAAAAATCCAAGGAAAATGTTCTAGGTTGATTGCTGTAAACAGACAGTAGGCAGACCGATCAGATATGGCATTCGGTATTGAGCTGTCGCAGGTAATTTCTTTGGTCCCACCATCTTCTAACAGATCTTCTTCCCTATCAGCTAGCTCCTGACCGATTTCATCTGCATTATGAGGAAAAGGTGACGCTTGTTGTGTCATGCCGTTGTCATCAAAATTCATAACTAAAAAACAAACTTTATTATTATTATTCTAGGTATTCATAAAATACTATTACTAACTATTAATTTAATAAATACTAAATAAAAAAATCTTCATATTTAACGATATTTTTAAATGAATAACGTCCTAACTGATTTGATTATTCCAGTAATAATGTCCCATCTTAATATCGAACCAACAAATCGTACCACAGATTCTGTAAAACAACGTCCTATATACACATGATACGCGTAGAAGTTTAATAATGTTCGTATAAAATCGTACTAATATTTCATAAGACTACTACTTTTTACTGTCTATTATTACAGAATAAATGATTACCCTGTGAATATGCATTGCGCCAATATCATTTTCGCACTAAAAATGCGTTTCTATACCTCTCCGTCAAAAAACATCCTATATAAAAATAGAGCGCCCACAACTTAAATAACTATCATTTGATAACTAACAAATGATAATTTCTTTTTTTCATGATACCGAAAAAAGCAAAGCGCATGTCACGAAAATGCTCTCCCTCCAACGAACAGCGGCCGGACTGACGAACGGACGGAGCGGCCGCGCCGCCTCCGCTGCCCGCGCGCCGTCGCTTGATCACTCCGTGCGTTTTTACGCGGAGCTAATGTCAAATTGAACGTTATTCGATTCTATAATTCCGAAACTAAATAAGATACGAAAATTCTGAAAACACACGTCTGTAGAGTTCGTATTCCTTATCTCGTTTAGCTATTTAACTCGTTTTTGCTCCATGATCACATCGGACTCTGTTCTACGGATGAGTCGATATAATACCACTCTCCCCGCGACTTCGTCCGCGTGATTTTTCTTACGGATCCCTAATATAAAATATATAAAATAAATACATAGATAATAAAATATAGCCTATAGCACTCAGTGATAACGTATAGCTTCCAATTAGTAAAAGAATTTTCAAAATCGGTTTAGTAGATCCAGAGATTACCCCTACATACTAACTTACAAACATACAAACTTACAAACAAATGTTACTTCTTTATAATATTAGTATAGATAAATACCATAAATAGTACTTAATAGCTAAAAAGTTAAAAACTTTAAATAGTAAATAGTAATAAGTAGCATGTCGTATCACAGCATGGTAACTAAGTAACCTACACGACTACATACGGACTTAAATGAGCAGTCTTAAACTTATAAAAGGTAAATATTTATCATTACATCACATTCACACATGTCGAAGCTATTTAAACTTCGCACTAATTAAGTACTTGATTCAAAATAAATAATAAAATAACCAGCCTTCATCATATGATCAATCAGTCTTACATCGTGTTTACGTGGGTGCACATACTTAGTACCAATGAGATTGTACTTAAACATACATTAAATTACGTACTTGAGTAAGTACTTATTATGAATCATGTTGCTTCGCTAAATCAGTAGGAAGAATTCAGCTCTAAACAGAAGCAGCAACAAGAAAGAAAAAAATATATCTAAAATTTTTATATCGATAGGTCATCATCCGATTCTTCAGAAACATCAACAGTGATGATCACATCACTGTTGATGTTTCTCGTAACTGCAATAAACGCCATACGTGAGGGGTATAGATAGTTCTGGTTTGAGAAGCTCTCTCGATGACAAAGTGGACACTATCCCCTCATTTGGGGTGTATCCTTTCTGTAAAAATCGGTGTGTTATGCGTATGTTGAACTATTTTGCGGCATATAATGTACAATACTTATCTGTCTAATAATTGTCTGACCAAAAGCGAAACTCTTTGCCCTTTTGGTCAATATTAACCTGGATAAAGTCTAAGAGGCTAACTTCATTTGCGTCACGTTTTGCTACAGATTCATCCCACAGCAAATGGCCTTTATTTTACCGATGTCAAAAACCGTGAAGTTATAAGAAGATAGCTCTCTCTCTTAAAGTTAAATATGTTTATATTGCCACTGCAATACATTTGACAACTTTTAAAATGACGAAGAAATTACAAAGAAACTGTCTACATGATTAGGGCAGTATGTGCAATCGCAGATCGAATGGACATTATTAGGAGACGGCATAGGAGTTGGCGCTGACAGTTCCGAAACAACCGGGGTAGATCTGGGTGAGAAGGTGAGAAGCTTCTAACATGTCGTCAAGCTGTATTAAAGGTGAATTTTCGAAACTATAAAAAAAATCCAAGGAAAATGTTCTAGGTTGATTGCTGTAAACAGACCGTAGGCAGACCGATCAGATATGGCATTCGGTATTGAGCTGTCGCAGGTAATTTCTTTGGTCCCACCATCTTCTAACAGATCTTCTTCCCTATCAGCTAGGTCCTGGCCGATTTCATCTGCATTAGGAGGAAAAGGTGATGCTTGTTGTGTCATGCCGTTGTCATCAAAATTCATAACTAAAAAACAAACTTTATTATTATTATTCTAAGTATTCATAAAATACTATTACTAACTATTAATTTAACAAATACTAAATAAAAAAATCTTCATATTTAACGATATTTTTAAATGAATAACGTCCTAACTGATTTGATTATTCCAGTAATAACGTCCCATCTTAATATCGAACCAACAAATCGTACCACAGATTCTGTAAAAAAACGTCCTATATACACATAATACGCGTAGAAGTTTAATAATGTTCGTATAAAATCGTACTAATATTTCATAAGACTACTACTTTTTACTGTCTATTATTACAGAATAAATGATTACCCTGTGAATATGCATTGCGCCAATATCATTTTCGCACTAAAAATGCGTTTCTATACCTCTCCGTCAAAAAACGTCCTATATAAAAATAGAGCGCCCACAACTTAAATAACTATCATTTAATAACTAGCAAATGATAATTTCTTTTTTTCATGATACCGAAAAAAGCAAAGCGCATGTCACGAAAATGCTCTCCCTCCAACGAACAGCGGCCGGACTGACGAACGGACGGAGCGTCCGCGCCGCCTCCGCTGCCCGCGCGCCGTCGCTTGATCACTCCGTGCGTTTTTACGCGGAGCTAATGTCAAATTGAACGTTATTCGATTCTATAATTCCGAAACTAAATGAGATACGAAAATTCTGAAAACACACGTCTGTAGAGTTCGTATTCCTTATCTCGTTTAGCTATTTAACTCGTTTTTGCTCCATGATCACATCGGACTCTGTTCTACGGATGAGTCGAAATTAATAGATTTATATGGAGTTTTTTTTATTTGATGTTATTACTGGTATTAATATTATGTTTTGACTAGCTGTCCGCCGCGGTTACACCCGCGTCTTTGGTTACTGCTCCGCTCCTGTAGGTCGTAGCGTGATGGTATATAGCCTTTAGCCTTCCTCGATAACTAATCTATCTAACACTGAAAGAATTTTTCAAATCGGACCAGTAGTTCCAGAGATTAGCGCGTTCAAACAAACAAACAAACAAACACTGCAGCTTTATAATATTAGTATAGATTATAAATTATATAGAATTATAGATTATAGATGTGAAACAATTGTGGAGCTAGTACTATTTATTGTATCGGTGTAAAAAAATATTTTCAGATTGACATTGCAAGTTCATTTCAGCTAAAACTAGTCAGAACGCGAGTAGTGTTTCGTATAGCGGTATTATTTTTAATCGTTACATTTAAATTTAAATTTTGTTAAAGTTATAACATGGAAAACCTCAAAATTACGCTATTTCTAGTATAGGCAAGGCTTTAGACACGCCTTCAAGAAAAAATTGAGAAATACAAACATTATTACTGCACTCTACATATGGCCAGAGAGGTATAGCAACTATTGCAGGTGTTTTAAGGTTTGTAGTTATCCTAATAAAAATGTAAACTGAGCAGAACAAATCTCTGGAAGCAGGCCGTGTGCAAAAATGTAGCAGAAAAAGGATCACCACTCTTCTTACAGATCGAAAAATCAGGGATATCTGCCTCAAAAGTGTTGCCCGTCTTACTACGATGATGAACGATGAGGGAAAAAGAGTTTTCGAAAGGACAGTACAAGCGCAGTTGGCCGAAGAGAACTTGATAGGTCGTCGGCCAATCAAGACACCACGCCCCACAGAGGCCGTTATGATCCCTGGTGACAAAAAGTACATTTTTATGAACGATTCTGCACCTTACCATGAAGCCGGGAGCGTTACTGTATTTTAGGCTAAAAAAATATTAATGTTTTGCCCTAGCCAGATTATTCAACAGGTATGAACCCAATAGAGAAAATCTAAGCCTCACTAAAGGGGTCATCGCTAAGAAAATGGCCACCACCAAGCACCAGCTGATTGTAGCTCTCTGTTGTTACTAGAGTGGCATCATATTGAAAATCTTTAAAAGAATGCCAAAATAGAGCATGTCACGTCGAATAGAAGCTGTCATTACAGCAAAGGGCGGCGTCATGAAAATTTGAGAAAAAAATCGCTTTCTACCAAATAACGCATAATTATTTTTTTTTCCAAAAATAAATAGTTTCGCCTATAGACTGAATGTTTTTATTATCTCAATTAATATAGCCTTTAAATAAAAAATACCCGTGGCGCCTAAGACAAACCATTTCCCTGAAAAATTTAATCAAACTTAAACAAATTATTGCACTGTCCCGGATAATTTAGCCACCCACTGTATATAAAAATCAATTGCTGTTCGTTAGTCTCGCTAAAACTCGAGAACGGCTGGGCCGATTTAGCTGATTTTGGTTTTGAAATGTTTGTCGTAGTCCAGCGAAGGTTTAAACGGTGAGAAAGAAGGTAGGTAGGTAGAGTAAGGTATGGGTAGGGTATCGGTAGGATAGGGGTAGGGGTAGGGTATTGGTAGGGTAGGATAGGGGTGGTATAGGGTAAGGGTTGGTGTAGGGTTTGGGTAGGGTAGGGGTAGAGTAAGGTATGGGTGGGGTATCGGTAGGATAGGGGTATAGGGGTAGGATACGACGCGAACGAAGTCGTGGCGGGTCAACTAGTACTATACAGGGTGCCCGGTAATGAATGGATAATCTTGAAATGGATCATGGTAGAACTAATGACCATTCAGAATAAAAATACTAATTAAAAAGACCAAGTAGTACCAAAGATATGATTAATTAAGGCTGGGTGCAAACATCCGGTTTTCGGATCGGATTTCCGAATCAGGAGGCGTGTATGTACATACACACACATACATAAATTACACACACACGTAAAAAACAAATGAATGTATGCGTAATTTATGCATGTGTGTGTAATGTGTATGTACATACACGCCTCCAGCTATGCTATTCTCTAAAAGACTCGACGACGAACTCGTCGACGAAACTAGTATGGTCCCCAGTGGATTTTGAACTTTATGCTCTAGACCATTTAGTTGAAAATCCATTAACGACAAACTGTCTCTACGACGAGTTCCGAAACAGTTTGTCTTTAATAGATTTACAACGTTGTGATCTACAGCATAAAGTTGAAAATCCACTGGGGACCATACTAGTTCCGTCGACGAGTTCGTCGTCCGGAAACCTGATTCGGAAACCGGACGTCTGCGGCCTGCTTTAATAATATTCGATGTTTTTTGTTCCCTTATTCTACATTCTCGTACACCACGACCACGAATTACATTCTCCTGTTGCTTGTCTGTTACTGTATCTTCTGGTTGCGATGCTCGTAAGTCAAGTCTCTGTATCGTCACATCAGGCAGCCCTGTGATTATAAATCTGGTATGAACAATGTTGGATGCACATAATTAAAAATGGAGTGTTCAAATGCTTCACACTAGAACCAAAGAGGGTCACAGCAGAGCACACTGTTGTGTTTCTGATGACACTGAACAATCTACCTTATCACTAGCATCATGAAGTACAAAACTGAACAAACATTCACAGTGCGCAGACACACACACTCGTCTCCCTCTTGGGCATCATAGAACAAACTATAATACTAACACCTAGTTTAATACTTACTGATGATTAAGTTATTTACTACTTACTTATCATCTCCCTGGTTCTTTGCTCCTCAGTAGATATATCTTGATCTTCTACCACTTCTGTTTTAACCTCCATTATAGGTAATTCATCGGCTGAGTCTTCTTCAGAATATTGTGGTGGTACATCTTCTGATTCAGACTGATGCGGTGCTATACCTTCTACATCTGAATAGCTATTGTGTATATGTTTCAGGTCTAGTTCTGTAAATATAAAAAAAGCACCAAAAGCAATAAGTTTAAAACATTTCTTTCTAATAAATAATTCATACTTAAATTAACGTCATATAGTATAAATATTAATAATATCAATTTTAAGATTTATATTATTACATGATCAGCTTAATATTTATCCCAAAAACATACCATCACTTTGATATTCCTCCTTTGGCTCAATAATATAATGTTGTCTCTCACAAACATCTGGTGGTTCTTGTTTAATAATATCACTCTCTTCTTGACATTCAGCATCTATACTTATGAGTTGCACTGGTGTTGTAACATAACCACCGGAAAACTCTAACTGGCCATGGTTTAGTGAGGGATTTGGCTGTAAAAAGTTGATTATAGGTAAAAGTCAACACATTTATTTCAATTAGACCTTTTACAGGCATTTTTGAACTGTCAAGGAGTCTAGAAAGTGGAAGCAACAAGAATATTGTAACCAGGATTTTGTATAAACCAAATTTGGTATTTACAGTTTGGCATCAAATAAAGCCACAACAGGTATGAGTTACAGAGGAATCACTTCCATATTACAATTAGTTATGAGAATAAATGTATGTTAAAGAATCCCTCGCCTCATGCTCCTCATTCAACATCTGTGCGAACAGTTGTTCCGTTTCCAGACATTTCTTCTGGAATTGTGCGCATTGCTTTATTTTAGTGCAGCAGAAGAAACAAGCGAGCATCGGTCTAGCATCTTCAGTTATGAACTGCAACAAAACTTATCTTATAGGTAGGGTAGGGTGCTTGTGGGTGCATACAATAGTACAGGGGTCGTGGGACTATTTAAAGTTTATTTAGAACACATTATCGTTTAACTGATAACAAGAATATGTACCATTCAGCTCCGTTGGATGTGTTTTATTACATCCGCTATAGCATATAATAGGACTTAATTACATTTAGGTACTTACGTAATTTTAATAGTAAGTACTTACTCAAAGTTTGTATAAACTTACGGGAATATCAGTCAGCTTCTCATAAAGCTCCTGCAGGCTCTTGTTGACAACTGCATGCATGCGAACATTCTCCACCAAACATATCCTACACATGGACAGCTTTTCCATCATGACAGCCACAATGTGTTATTATCTATTTCAAGTTTACAATTTTGAACAACTGACTTTGCTGTTGTTATTGTTTTGACGGCACTGCGGAGCGGTCTGCGCTACCGGCGTAGCAGCTGGTTGTCAAGTAGCTTCATCCTCATATTATAATAATATATTGTACCTACTCTTTGGCTTCATCTCTTCATTGATAACTCTTGTGGAAGAGACATAACAATTCACATTCAGTCAACATCACGTAGGTTCTTCAATTTACTATTGATAAAAACGGATGCGTTTGGCATTGTAGGTACCTAGAATATGCCATGCCAAAATTTTGATGATAATATTATTACCGTCATGAAGTGTCAACTGTCAACTATGCTTTTCTTTTTTACACGACTGCCCCAAAAAAAGGAGTGTGTGTGTTTAGGGTTAATGTATGTATGTATGTATGTATGTATGTATGTATGTGAGTTTCTTTATTCCACCATAACTTTTGAACGCCTGAACCGATTTAGATGTATGGGGTATCGTTACAATCCTTGCATCGTTCCGAGTAACATAGGCTAGTAAAAAATAAAAAAAAACCGGTGTGGTCACTTTAAAACGTAAATTAATACCAGCCTAAATTTATTTTTTTAATGAATCTGGCCGTGTCTATGTTTATCGTCTAGAATTTGACACGGAGATTTAAAAAATATATAACACTGTTAATTAAAAATGTCGTAAAAAAAAACTATCGAGTAAACAAAGTATAAAATATGTGCAATTTTTTTGCTATGGCTAAACAGCTCTATAATGACCCACTATTTTGTTTAGTTTGAGGCGCGTTTGATACGGCTTAACGAGTATTTTGATCCTAGATGGTAACCATCAGGGTCTGATGATGGAACTGGAAGGTAGCCTTAGGAACTATGTAATAAAACGACACGACCCCATCGAGTTTAGGCTCGTTTGATTAGTGTTGACGAGCCGTTTGATGTTAGATCGTAACCAGGGTCTGATGATGGAGCTGGAAGGTGGCCAATTGGAACTCCGTAATAAAACGACACTAACCCGACGAGTTTGGAATTGCTTGATTCGTCTTGACGAGTACTTTGGTCCTAGATTGGAACCAAGGTCTGATTATGGAGCTGAAAAGTGGCGATAGGAATTCCGTAATAAAATTATACAACCTCCTCGAGATTGGCATGGCTTGATTTGCCTTGACAAGAACTATGGTCCTAGATAGAAGCCAGGATCACATGATGGAGCTGCCGACTTAATAATAACTCGTAACAAAAAAAAAAATGAATTCTGATTGTTAAAGTACCGATTAATCAGAATTCTGAAATAAAAATATCTTGTAAAACTGAAGAGCAAGACAAATAAACACACAATTGCTCGTCAGAGCCTCAGAGGGAAGTATAATTTTATGTTCAGTATCACAGTTCTGACCTAACCTAACCCAAATGTTTCACCAACAATAGAGAGGATCTGGCGTTAATGACCACTGTTCTAATCTGACCAAACCCAAAGGATTATCCACCAACCACCAACCCAAAGGATTAGAACCAAAAAAATATATTAATACAATATATTAACGAAATATTAATTGCCTCGTTGGTCTAAGGGTCGCATTTCTCAGACGGTCTTGGAGACTGGATTTGTGCCCAGTTGATGGCAATAGGCTCGCCCCAATTACATTGGACTTAAGCATATCTGGCGAAATGTGGGTATAGGTACTAAAGAGTACATCTCTGCCTAACCCTTCAGAGATTACAGGCGTGATGTTATGTTAATAACAAAGTAGACGCATTTAAATGACATTCAACGTAACCTATAGATTTTGAATATTTGCACAATGCGTAACTTAATATTTAACTAATTGAATCAGAATCCTTGGGTATTTTGGCAGTTTAATTACGTTCGTTGTATTAAAAATCGGAACTTTGTTTTTCGGATCTCTCGATCCGAAAAACAAAGTTCCGATTTGGCAAATGCTCGAGGGGTTCTCACCTCTCGAGCATTTGTTTGATTCTTCGAACGTATGAAAATCGGAAAACAAACAAATCGCATTGACGACTTTCGGTTAAATAAATTTCGTGAATTTTAATAATAGACATTATATTCTTAAGGTTCACACACAGTGCCGGCGGGTAGGCCACCGGCATTTGCCGGGCGTTTGTGCCGCCGGCATGTACCGCAAAAACTTGCACAAAGCCGCGGAGCATCATTTCAGTTGTTAGTTGTCTATAGCGAACTGTCCTTGCAACCCGCGCGGTACGCGGTACGGCATACCCGGGCGGCCATGCCGGCGGCTCCTTTGTGCGGCAAAGCGTGCGGCGTTATAAACCGCCGGGCGCACCGTGGCTTGAAATTCGGACTTTTAAAAATCGAAATATTGGAATAATTAGGAATAAAATATTTCAGAGAATTTGGTTGTCCTAAAAGGTGAGTATAGACTAAAACGTTTGATGAGAAATGTAACGTTCTTACAAATGGTACAATACAGGTAAAAGCTCAGTTTCCAAAGCATTTCCATGTAATGTAACGTTCCTGCAAATGCTCGGCGTAATGCTCACAGCGAGTGTGCATTTACCCGTAACATTTCGATGTACCTTGCGTTCCATTCTTCCTTGGAATGTCGAACCTACAAGTTGCATGTGCTGCTGATCTTGATGAATTGCTCGTGCAATGGCTCGACGAAATGTTACACTAATACGCTCGTTGGTTTGTAAAATTATTGTTGTAACAAAACGGCCAGCGTGCTCGACGTCTGGCTCGTGAAGAGTGATACACTAGAACTTAACACAATGAAAGTCACCTAGCATGACATGTTTTAAAATAAAACTTATCACTAAAAGGCTTAAAATAAAAATAAATAATTAAAAAATTAAAAAACACGACTGCTATGTAATAAAACTGAACTGAAAAGCAAAAAAAACAAGATTCACTCACAGACCAAACATGAAAAATCGAAAACCACTTGATCTACTAAACTGAAATTTTTGTTGCAGTCGGGGGACTTCTGCTCTGTGAAATACCTCCCTATCTTAAAAGTCCCCCGACTGCAACAAAAATTTCAGTTTAGTAGATCAAGTGGTTTTCGATTTTTCATGTTTGGTCTGTGAGTGAATCTTGTTTTTTTTGCTTTTCAGTTCAGTTTTATTACATAGCAGTCGTGTTTTTTAATTTTTTAATTATTTATTTTTTGGGATTTTATGACCTGATAACTGAACCTTTAGGTCAATCAACTATGCAAATTGCTAAGGCTCTTGGCAGACGGACTGCATTTCAACTGCACTCCGACTGCTAAATTGCAGTTTTAATGCAAACCACGACTGCAATGAAACTGCTAGCCGATAGTGCAGACGGTGTGCAGTTGGAATGCAGTTCCAACGACTAACTACGTAAAGTCCGATTGCAGTCGGCGTGCAGTCGGTATGCAGTTGGTTGACAGTTTTATTGCAGTCGTGCTAACTGCATTCAAACTCCAATTTGGCAGTCGGAGTGCAGTTAAATGCAGTCCGTCTGTCTAGAGCCTAAGTCCTCAATGCTGGGTTGCCAGACTTTAATTCGTTTTCTTCATAATAAACAAACAAACAAAAATCTTGTTGTTTGCTGTAAAACCTCATGCAATGGAAAGCTAGTTCATAGTTTTTTAAGAAAACGTTCAAATTTCAGCCACTCAACTTTTGTTCACAAGCACGCCTGCTTACATACATACATAAACTCAGGCCTTTCTACCATCATCGGGGTAGGCAGAAACCCCGGAACGCCACCTGCTACGATCCTAATGGGAGAGGACCTGTGCAGTTTTTTGAACCTGCGCAGGCGACCTGTGCAAAATCGAAAATCAAGAACTGAAGACCGCTCAGGCAGACCGGAACGTCCCCAAACACGCGGAGGCAAACTTGCACAGGTAACCTCTCCGGCAGATGTCCGGTAGGACGTAGGTACCTAGCGTGTATGACCGGCATTACATACTCCTTTCGCCTCATAGAATCTACGTTCATACATCTCGTCATACAAGCACGCCGGTTACGAGTACTAGCTATTAATAGTGTATCATCTATGTCCGCACCTGCTTTTGATCGCTAAAAATCGTACCATGATATTAATTATGAGTAAAAGAACGACCATTGATTGGTAATGCTAGTCTCTGATACGATACTACAATCTTTTTATTAGACAACGATCAAAATCCTAGTTAAAATTAAATGTCACTTTGCCGGATTAAAAAAAAATGATAAATACCTCAATTAAAAATAACGTCTATAACAAGAACTCTCAGTGATTTATCATCACTAGGTACATAGTATAAAACAAAGTCGCTTTCCCTGTCTGTCTGTCCCTATTATGCTTAGATCTTTAAAACTACGCAACGGATTTTGATGCGGTTTTTTTAATAGATAGAGTGATTTAAGAGGAAGGTTTATATGTATAATACATGCACCCGTGCGAAGCCGGGGCGGGTCGCTAGTTATCTATAAAGCTAGAAAAACACAGCTCTGAATTAATGTGATATGAACGTAAGTACACTACACTATCTACGGTCAGTAACTTTCGGCGCGTAAATATAAACAAACCTGTTGGTTGTTTAGTTCCCCACAGCGGCACTTAGAGGTCGCTAAGAAGTACTTTAGATGCGGTTTTAAGTGTATTTTTAACCGACTTCAAAAAAAGGAGGAGGTTATCAATTCGTCTGTATTTTTTTTTATGTTTGTTAGCTCCTAACTTGCGACTGGGTGAACCGATTTTCATGATTCTTTTTTTATTTGAAAGCTGGTGCTTCTCGTGTGGTCCCATTGTCACCATTTCAATATCTGATGATGAACTTTGGAAATATGGAATGTAACTCCTCACAGAATCACAGCAGCAATATCGTAACAAGTGAAATTGCTTTGTTTATACGTGTAATCGATGACTGACTGAAGGAAAAGGGGGGGGTACGTCAACCCCCCTCCTACCAGTTTCCAAAATTAAATATATCGTGTGAGGTATTGTTTGAAAGGGCTTATTGTAAGGATTTCAAACATTAATACCTACACAAGCACTAAAAAGTGAAAAATAAAAAGCTATTTTACAAAAAAAGATAACCGCCTTCAAAAACTACAAAATAAAAATAACTTTAGTTTTGGAAGTCGGTGGCAATACTTACCTACATAACAAAGAACAAAACCAAAGCCGCCGACTTCCAAAACTAAAGTTATTTTCAACCGACTTCAAAAAGGAGGTTCTCAATTCGGCGCGTATGTTTTTTTTTTTTTTGTATGTATGTTACCTGATTTCTCAGCCAATTATGAATAGATTTGGATGATTCTTTTTTTGTTTGAAAGAGTATACTTCCGAATAGGTCCCATAGAAATTTTGTCATGATCTGATGATGAACTTCGGAGATATGAAACGGAACTGCTTATAGAATTACAGCATAACTGTCGTAATAAGTAAAATTGCTTTGTTACACGACTGCCCCAAAAAAAGGAGTGTTATGTGTTTAGGGTTAATGTATGTATGTATGTATGTATGTATGTATGTATGTGAGTTTCTTTATTCCACCATAACTTTTGAACGCCTGAACCGATTTAGATGTATGGGGTATCGTTACAATCCTTGCATCGTTCCGAGTAACATAGGCTAGTAAAAAATAAAAAAAAACCGGTGTGGTCACTTTAAAACGTAAATTAATACCAGCCTAAATTTATTTTTTTAATGAATCTGGCCGTGTCTATGTTTATCGTCTAGAATTTGACACGGAGATTTAAAAAATATATAACACTGTTAATTAAAAATGTCGTAAAAAAAAACTATCGAGTAAACAAAGTATAAAATATGTGCAATTTTTTTGCTATGGCTAAACAGCTCTATAATGACCCACTATTTTGTTTAGTTTGAGGCGCGTTTGATACGGCTTAACGAGTATTTTGATCCTAGATGGTAACCATCAGGGTCTGATGATGGAACTGGAAGGTAGCCTTAGGAACTATGTAATAAAACGACACGACCCCATCGAGTTTAGGCTCGTTTGATTAGTGTTGACGAGCCGTTTGATGTTAGATCGTAACCAGGGTCTGATGATGGAGCTGGAAGGTGGCCAATTGGAACTCCGTAATAAAACGACACTAACCCGACGAGTTTGGAATTGCTTGATTCGTCTTGACGAGTACTTTGGTCCTAGATTGGAACCAAGGTCTGATTATGGAGCTGAAAAGTGGCGATAGGAATTCCGTAATAAAATTATACAACCTCCTCGAGATTGGCATGGCTTGATTTGCCTTGACAAGAACTATGGTCCTAGATAGAAGCCAGGATCACATGATGGAGCTGCCGACTTAATAATAACTCGTAACAAAAAAAAAAATGAATTCTGATTGTTAAAGTACCGATTAATCAGAATTCTGAAATAAAAATATCTTGTAAAACTGAAGAGCAAGACAAATAAACACACAATTGCTCGTCAGAGCCTCAGAGGGAAGTATAATTTTATGTTCAGTATCACAGTTCTGACCTAACCTAACCCAAATGTTTCACCAACAATAGAGAGGATCTGGCGTTAATGACCACTGTTCTAATCTGACCAAACCCAAAGGATTATCCACCAACCACCAACCCAAAGGATTAGAACCAAAAAAATATATTAATACAATATATTAACGAAATATTAATTGCCTCGTTGGTCTAAGGGTCGCATTTCTCAGACGGTCTTGGAGACTGGATTTGTGCCCAGTTGATGGCAATAGGCTCGCCCCAATTACATTGGACTTAAGCATATCTGGCGAAATGTGGGTATAGGTACTAAAGAGTACATCTCTGCCTAACCCTTCAGAGATTACAGGCGTGATGTTATGTTAATAACAAAGTAGACGCATTTAAATGACATTCAACGTAACCTATAGATTTTGAATATTTGCACAATGCGTAACTTAATATTTAACTAATTGAATCAGAATCCTTGGGTATTTTGGCAGTTTAATTACGTTCGTTGTATTAAAAATCGGAACTTTGTTTTTCGGATCTCTCGATCCGAAAAACAAAGTTCCGATTTGGCAAATGCTCGAGGGGTTCTCACCTCTCGAGCATTTGTTTGATTCTTCGAACGTATGAAAATCGGAAAACAAACAAATCGCATTGACGACTTTCGGTTAAATAAATTTCGTGAATTTTAATAATAGACATTATATTCTTAAGGTTCACACACAGTGCCGGCGGGTAGGCCACCGGCATTTGCCGGGCGTTTGTGCCGCCGGCATGTACCGCAAAAACTTGCACAAAGCCGCGGAGCATCATTTCAGTTGTTAGTTGTCTATAGCGAACTGTCCTTGCAACCCGCGCGGTACGCGGTACGGCATACCCGGGCGGCCATGCCGGCGGCTCCTTTGTGCGGCAAAGCGTGCGGCGTTATAAACCGCCGGGCGCACCGTGGCTTGAAATTCGGACTTTTAAAAATCGAAATATTGGAATAATTAGGAATAAAATATTTCAGAGAATTTGGTTGTCCTAAAAGGTGAGTATAGACTAAAACGTTTGATGAGAAATGTAACGTTCTTACAAATGGTACAATACAGGTAAAAGCTCAGTTTCCAAAGCATTTCCATGTAATGTAACGTTCCTGCAAATGCTCGGCGTAATGCTCACAGCGAGTGTGCATTTACCCGTAACATTTCGATGTACCTTGCGTTCCATTCTTCCTTGGAATGTCGAACCTACAAGTTGCATGTGCTGCTGATCTTGATGAATTGCTCGTGCAATGGCTCGACGAAATGTTACACTAATACGCTCGTTGGTTTGTAAAATTATTGTTGTAACAAAACGGCCAGCGTGCTCGACGTCTGGCTCGTGAAGAGTGATACACTAGAACTTAACACAATGAAAGTCACCTAGCATGACATGTTTTAAAATAAAACTTATCAATAAAAGGCTTAAAATAAAAATAAATAATTAAAAAATTAAAAAACACGACTGCTATGTAATAAAACTGAACTGAAAAGCAAAAAAAACAAGATTCACTCACAGACCAAACATGAAAAATCGAAAACCACTTGATCTACTAAACTGAAATTTTTGTTGCAGTCGGGGGACTTCTGCTCTGTGAAATACCTCCCTATCTTAAAAGTCCCCCGACTGCAACAAAAATTTCAGTTTAGTAGATCAAGTGGTTTTCGATTTTTCATGTTTGGTCTGTGAGTGAATCTTGTTTTTTTTGCTTTTCAGTTCAGTTTTATTACATAGCAGTCGTGTTTTTTAATTTTTTAATTATTTATTTTTATTTGAACCCAAACCATTAAAACGCAAGTTCAATAGCTAGGTACTGTATTAATATTGTACCTCACATTGTAGCTTCAATATATGTAGTATCAAAACCGATCAGGTTGTAATCAGAGCAACTGAAATCAGAATCTGACTGTTATGTTTTTGGAAGAAAGTATGAGCAAAACCCTGTAAACATAGACTTATTTAAAGTCTAAGCAAAGTTTTACCTCACAAATCACGATTCATCGATGATTTTAGATATTATCTTTTTTAGAGTTCCGTACCTCAGTCAGCAAATACGGAACCCTTATAGGATCACTTTGTTGTCCGTCTGTCTGACTGTAAAGACCCTTTTCTAAGGAACGCGTGGAGACCGTATCAAGCTGAAATTAAAATCAAATACTCAGGTCTCGGGCACGCCGCAATCGCGGCGGTAAGACCCCTCTTAGAGGAATGGTTGGAGAGGCGCCACGGCGTCCTCACCTTCCGCCTGACGCAGGTTCTCACCGGACACGGTTGTTTCGGGAGGTTCCTGTGTCGGATTCAGCGGGAGGAAACGTCCGGGTGTCACCACTGTATGGGCCACCCGGAGGACACGGTGGAGCATACGGTGCAAGTCTGCCCCGCCTGGGCAGAGCACCGCCGTGTCCTCTCGCGTCCGGCCCTGGTTCAGGCCATGCTCCGGAGCGAGAGGGAATGGGAAGCAGTCACCTCCTTCTGCGAAGCAGTAATGCTAGCCTCCACCTCACGCTCCAGTCGCCGCGGGAGACGCCCAGGGCGTTGGACGTCGCGAGACGACATCCGGCCACCGTAGGCGCGGGCTTGCGGACGGCGAGTGATGGGTAGCTCGCCGTCCAATCAAGGACCAGGCCCGGGTCGACGGCGCGTTTTGTTCCACGCGCGCTTCAAAGAGCTGTCAGCACAGGGACGGGGCCCCGACAGGGCCAAACGCCTGCCAGGGTCGCGGGAAGTCTTATCAGGACACTGTGGCCCCAGAACGTAAAGGGCAACAGAAGGAACAGGGTGTTTTTTTAGTCAGTAAAAGTCTGACAGTCCCTTCCGCCCACAGAAATATTAAAAGCAGGAGAAGTGGCAAGGGGGCGTGTCGGTGACCACGTGGTGCTGAGCGTTTTGCTCAGCTATTGAAAAAATAACCGTCACCGCGAGTTAGTGTGTTGTCAACCGCGATCGTGATAAAACCGCTTAAAAAAAACGATTATGCCGTCTTGTTCAGTGGTTTCTTGTAAAAATAGAAGCCAAAACAAAAATTTCAGAAGTCATGCCATCAGTTACCACAGCTAAGTACAAGTATTTTACAATTTTTGTCTTAAAAATAACGAAAAACAACAATCTGTAAAATATATTTCACTTGTACTACTTTATTTTTGTTTTCTTATATTACTCCGACTGTATTATTTTTGCATGAAATACATTGCTCTTTTATAACCACCTCAGTCTGTCACTGAGTGACTAAACAAGCAATGTAAAACTGACAAAACGAAACCTCGATAAGCCGTAATGTCGCATGGTGCGTCCGCTGCTCCGGTCCGCAGTATGGCTCCGCCCCCCTAGTCCCGACAACACACAATGATAATTGTTTTAGTGTGAGTAAATTATACGGAAAAAGTACGCTGTGGTTTAAGGAATAAGGTTTATATTTAAATGACTGAGTTATCGATGTCGCGTGTGTGCACTTGTTCGTAGTATTGTTTTGACAGAACTGTGTGTGCAATATTAGCGTTATGGAGGGGCAATTGTGGCTTCACCGGTTTTCTATACATTTTGAACTCCACGCCATATCTCCTTTTTTACTATATCTATGCTTCCGCCCCACGTAAGGCGGAAGGACTCATTTGATGATTTTTACCACCCAAAAAATACTTAGGTCTGCAAACCCTTGGAGCAGTGAAAAAATTAAACTTCTAAGTCAACGCAATCTAAAGATAAGGTCGTTTATGGCGCATATTTTGACGCTCGCTAGGGAATCAAAACCTATAGGGAACTTCCACTGAGTATCTGCGGGATCTATAACTCCTCATTTGGCTAGGTTACGTTTGCAGCGGCTTACATGAGTGCGCAGTCCATTGAGCGCTTTCCATATAGGCCACTAAAGATCACAACAGAGTGGCATGTGTTCCTGGGGTTGAACTTTTTTTGGTGGAACTTCCACCTGATGGTGGGTGTCGACCTGGTCTACTCATGTGGTTCGAACGCTCGGCCCGGCTCGGCTGTATTCGGTAATCTTCGATAAGGACTTGCGAGCGACTAGCATTTATTTTATTTGACATGTTATTGTTTTATTTCACACATTTTATTTCACACTACACTACATACAGCTAATGATTCATGGGGGTGTCTTTGTGTAGTGTGTATGACAAAACAGCCGCGGACGATCCGACCTAAAAAATCTGACTTGCCCCCTCCTACGCCAGAAGCTGGGTACGCCCATGGTGCCTAGCGTATGTGAAGTACGAGAAAGCCTAGACACCGTTGAGACCTTGGTTATGCTGTATTTACGCAAACAAATGCCTTAGGGTGCTTTCATAAAGAAGCAGGTTACAGGTACGGACAGGTCGGTACAGATCATTACCGATCGGTACGGGTAAAATAGCTCATACAATCAATATGCGCTCGTTCAACGGTTCATAAAGAAACAGGTGGAAACTTGTCGGTACCGACTATCTGTACGGGTTTATGCATTTGCCAGCGTAGTGTGTCTGTTATTTTGTGTTGTGTGTAAAATAGTCCTAATTATTATCTATGATATGTGATGCAAACTATCTTGTCTATGAATATAATGTACCGGATGTGTAAAAACAAAAAAAAAACTTCCTTTCCGTTCATGTCAGCCAAATCGAGCACGTCGTTTTATTTAAACAAAATCATTAAATAATACGATCCATATTTCTTTCTTTTACTGTTCATATTAGAAACACCGACTGACCTTTTTTTGCATTTATAATGAGTAAGTATGGTGTTTTTTAATGAGTTTCTACGCATCATTAGATTAATAATAATATAATTAATCTTTATTAGCACACACCACTTATATACAGATTACTTTTATAAAATTAAGTCTTAAAAGTATGGACTAATTGACTAATAGGTGCATCCAATAACACGGCGGTTGTGGCAGTATATAAAGTTTAGTTATAACATTTAAATGCACCCGTTTAATTTTGAAGAAATATGCGCACTCACAGACTCGAAAAACGACTTTGTTTTGTAGGAAATACGTAATAAGAACCTTAAAAGATAAAATATACAATGAATCCGAAATTAACAATGAACACTTTCGAAGAGAAAAAGCTCATTGTCCGACGAACTCGAAGACATGATGGTCACTATGAACAGATTTACCTGTTTCTATATGTAGTTAAACCCGTACCTATCGGTACCGACCCGTACTGGCATATCGGGACCGAAAAACCTGTATCTTTATGTTTGTACCCTTAGAGAGGTTCCAAACGATTACTTCGCCGTTGACTATTAGAATATGCTCTTCAGTCAATAAGACTACGCTGACATCACTTTTTAAAGCATTCACCAGTGTGAGTTCTTAGAGTATGCCTTTTGAAATTACTCTTTTGACTAAAACTACGCTGACATATTTCACATTTGTAAGGTTTTTCACCAGTGTGTGTAAGAGTATGCATGTTGAAACTACTCTTTTCACTAAAACTTCGCTGACATATTTCACATTTGTAAGGTTTCTCACCAGTGTGTGTACGAGTATGACTTTTTAAAGTACTCTTTTCACTAAAACTACGCTGACATATTTCACATTTGTAAGGTTTCTTACCAGTGTGTGTACGAGTATGTGTGTTGAAATTACCCTTTTGACTAAAACTACGCTGACATATTTCACATTTGTAAGGTTTTTCACCAGTGTGTGTACGAGTATGTGTAGTTAAATTATTCTTATGTCTAAAACTAAGCTGACACATTTCACATTTATAACGTTTTTCACCAGTGTGTGTACGAGTATGTGTGTTGAAATTACTCTTTTCACTAAAACTACGCTGACATATTTCACATTTGTAAGGTTTTTCACCAGTGTGTGTACGAGTATGCTTGTTGAAACTACCCTTTTCACTAAAACTACGCTGACATATTTCACATTTGTAAGGTTTTTCACCAGTGTGCGTACGAGTATGCTTGTTGAAACTACTCTTTTCACTAAAACTACGCTGACATATTTCACATTTGTAAGGTTTCTCACCAGTGTGTGTACGAGTATGTATTTTTGAAGCACTCTTTTCACTAAAACTACGCTGACATATTTCACATTTGTAAGGTTTCTCACCAGTGTGTGTACGAATATGATAAGTTAAAGTATTCTTATGTCTAAAACTAAGCTGACATATTTCACATTTGTAAGGTTTCTCACCAGTGTGTGTACGAGTATGTATTTTTAAAGCACTCTTTTCACTAAAACTACGCTGACATATTTCACATTTGTAAGGTTTCTCACCAGTGTGCATACGAATATGATTAGTTAAAGTAATCTTCAGTCTAAAACTAAGCTGACACATTTTACATTTGTAAGGTTTTTCACCAGTGTGTATACGAGTATGTATTTTTAAAGCACTCTTTTCACTAAAACTACGCTGACATATTTCACATTTGTAAGGTTTATCGTGTTTTCGAATATGATTTCTTAAACGACTCTTACTAGTAAAACTCTGCTGACATATATCACATATGTAATGACGTCCAACGGTGTTCGATAGTACATTCTCCTGTTGCTTGTCTGTTACTGTATCTTCTGGTTGCGATGCTCGTAAGTCAAGTCTCTGTATCCTCACAACGGGCAGCCCTGTGATTATAAATCTGGTATGAACAATGTTTGATGCACATAATTAAAAATGGAGTGTTCAAATGCTTCACACTAAAACCAAAGAGGGTCACAGCAGAGCACACTGTTCTGTGTTTCTGATGACACTGAATAACCTACTCTATCGCTAGTATCATGAAGTACAAAACTGAACAAACATTCACAGTGTGCACACACACACACTCATCTCCCTCTTGGGCATCATAGAACAAACTATAATACTAACACCTAGTTTAATACTTACTGATGATTAAGTTATTAACTACTTACTTATCATCTCCCTGGTTCTTTGCTCCTCAGTAGATATATCTTGATCTTCTACCACTTCTGTTTTAACCTCCATTATAGGTAATTCATCTGCTGAGTCTTCTTCAGAATATTGTGGTGGTATATCTTCTAATTCAGCATGTTGAAGTGGTATACCTTCTACATCTGAATAGCTATTGCGAAGATGTTTCAGTTCTAGTTCTGTAAATATAGAAAAAGCGCCAAAAGTAAAAACATTTTTTGATCAATAAATAATTCATACTTAAATAAAAAGTAATCTATCTATCTACTATCTACTTCTACTATCTACTTCTACTATATATATATAAATCAATTGCTGTTTGTTAGTCTCGCTAAAACTCGAGAACGGCTAGGCCGATTTAGCTGATTTTGGTTTTGAAATGTTCGTGGAGGTCTAGGGAAGGTTTAAATGGAGAGAAAAAAGTGTAGGGTAGGGTAGGGGTGGTGTTGGGTTTTTTTTTGCCCATACTGCCTCATCACTTAGACAGTCTGGGCAGTGCCGGACTCTAATTAAGCTTTGGTTTCCTAGGATAGCGGTGCCGTCATATAGCGGCCGTAATACAGCGGTGAATGACGTCACTAGAACGTTGTCTATGTAAAGCTTTGGTTTCCTAGGATAGCGGTGCCGTCATATAGCGGCCGTAATACAGCGGTGAATGACGTCACTAGAACGTTGTCTATGTAAAGCTTTGGTTTCCTAGGATAGCGGTGCCGTCATATAGCGGCCGTAATACAGCGGTGAATGACGTCACTAGAACGTTGTCTATGTAAAGCTTTGGTTTCCTAGGAAAGCGGTGCCGTTATATACTGGCCGTAATATTACGGATGCAAAAAGGCGGCCGTCTTTACGGTGACGACATGTGGAAGGTTCCACGGCCGTTTTAACACACCGTCAGTCATTTTTTTAAAACAAACGTCAAACGATAGCTTCACCGCTATCAATGAAACGTTCACGAAACCATCTGACACCGTCAAGACGGCCGTCATGCAAATGACGGCACCGCTTTTTGACGTTACGGTGTCAGTTACCGCTCTCTAGGAAACCGCGCCATTTTGTTTACATAGACAACGTTCTAGTGACGTCATTCACCGCTGTATTACGGCCGCTTTAAGACGGCACCGCTATCCTAGGAAACCAAAGCTTAAACAAAATGGTGCGGTTTCCTAGAGAGCGGTAACTGACACCGTAACGTCAAAAAGCGGTGCCGCCATTTGCATGACGGCCGTCTTGACGGTGTCAGATAGTTTCGTGAACGTTTCATTGATAGCGGTGAAGCTATTTTTAATACGTATTTGTGTTTTTTTTGTTTTGTGTGAAGTACTGGAGAATGCACAACTGAATACGCCCATCACGTTCCTGCAAGATGCTATTCCGGAGGTTTCTTTCCCTTGCTCAGTAAACGGCGACGTACTAAAATCTCAAATGCACCTTCAGTACCACGAGATTTGAATAAATCGTCTTCCGCCATACGATTATTTCCGCACCGTTCTGTACGCAGCAATCGCGCATGGGAAGAACATCTTCGTGGTTGCCGCCGTTTCTCCGATGCAGTACCTCCGGTTCCATTCGCCCAGCGTCTCCATTCGGATAATTCGCTTGACGAATGAAACCGGGCACCTGCTGTAGTCGGGTGCGCGCTTTGACCTCAGGGCAGCCTCCTTCGCGAGCGAGTCGGCTCTCTCGTTACCCTCCAGCCCTGCATAAGCTTTGATCCAGAACAAGGATACGCTCTTGTTCTGGCAGTTACTGTGTCTTAGGGCGTTTCACTGTATTCCAAAGACGCTTCGGACCGGACTTTTTTAACTGAACCCGCAGATTGACGTAGTTAGTTATAGGTACTGAGCAATTGTCTAGAAGGGGGTTACTTCTTAATGAAAGGAAAAGGAAGAAAAGGTGAAGCCACCAAAAACAAAACTTGTAAAAATTCCAAGTCTCGCAACTCAGTTCTTCTACCGTAAAAAGTTGTGAGATCCATGTAGTACCAAGTCAGTCGATTTATTTAGTCCCTACTTATGGGACCTTCTGTCTTAAGTTATTACGTAATTAGCATTTATGTTTAAATGAAATAAATTGACTTGGCCAACGCATGAAAACACAATGTAACTCACAAGCATTACTTTCATATTGTAGTAAATAAGATTGTTTAGTGCGATAGCAAAATCGTGCTGACTGAGTCGCGAGACTTGGTTTTTTACAAGTTTTGTTTTTGATGGCATTGTGTTTTCATGCGATGGCCAAGTCAATTTATTTCATTTAAACATAAATGCTAATTACGTAATAACTTAAGACAGAAGGTCCCATAAGTAGGGACTAAATAAATCGACTGACTTGGTACTACATGGATCTCACAACTTTTTACGGTAGAAGAACTGAGTTGCGAGACTTGGAATTTTTACAAGTTTTGTTTTTGGTGGCATCTCATTACTTTTTGTAGAAAAAAAACTGAACTGCATAAATAACTTTGTAATCCCATATGATTATATCATGTCATATGGGATTACAAAGTTATTTATGCAGTTGGTGTATCTCGAAAACTGGACTGAAATTGCAAAATATTTTAGCTTTTCTTTGATTTATACACTAAACACTAATTGCATTCAAAATTTGAAGCTTCTATGTCTACTAGAAGTGCCTTAGACTTTTAATGATCATACCAACTGCATAAATAACTTTGTAATCCTTTAAGATGATATGATGTCATATGGGATTACAAAGTTATTTATGCAGTTGGTGTGATCATCAAAAGTCTAAGGTACTTCTAGTAGACATAGAAGCTTCAAATTTTGAATGTGATTAGTGTTTAGTGTATAAATCAAGGAAAAACTAAAATATTTTACATTTTCAGTCCAGTTTTCTAGATACACCAACTGCTTAAATAACTTTGTAATCTCATATGTCATGATATAATCGTATGGGATTACAAAGTTATTTCTGCAGTTCAAATTTAAGAATTGGTGTATCTAGAAAACTGGACTGAAATTGCGAAATGTTTTAGTTTTTCCTTGATTTATACACTAAACACTAATTGCATTTAAAATTTGAAGCTTCTATGTCTACTAGAAGTGCCTTAGACTTTTGATGATCACACCAACTGCATAAATAACTTTGTAATCCTTTAAGATTATATCATGTCATATGGGATTACAAAGTTATTTATGCAGTTGGTGTATCTAGAAAACTGGACTGAAATTGCAAAATATTTTAGTTTTTCCTTGATTTATACACTAAACACTAATTGCATTCAAAATCTGAAGCTTCTATGCCTACTAGAAGTGCTTTAGATTTTTGATTATCGGTTTAAGAATTGGTGTATCTAGAAAACTGGGCTGAAATTGCAAAATATTTTAGTTTTTCCTTGATTTATACACTAAACACTAATTGCATTCCAAATTTGAAGCTTCTATGTCTACTAGAAGTGCTTTAGACTTTTGATGATCGGTCAGTCAGTGAGTGACAAAATTAAGAACTTTGACTAGTTATAATTCTTAAACTACTGGTTCAAATTGAATAAAATTTGAAATATACCGTGTTTATACAATGCTTGCTTGGTAACTAGAAATACAGGCTTCTAGTTTAATCCACAACAAAGTTATAAGGGGTTGAAAATGGCCTGAACTGCTTCGAGAAAATAATGGTACGGCCGTGCCGCTTTTTTTTGCTCGACTTGGCGGGGGCACTGCCGTGCCCCTCGATGAAAGGTTGTTGGAAAGTTGGAAGTTGGAATCTTCTAAACTGTTACCAATTTTTATTTTATTATAAGCCTTATGAGCTCATAATTGAATGGCACATCATACTAAAAATAAATAGTTGTAAAAAAAAAACAATAACAAAGTAAATACAAAATATTTTTCATTTTCGGTTCCTCCGGAACGGCGAACTTTAAGTTTTTTCTTTTCTCGAAAACTATCCACATTCGAATAGGGGTTACTTCTAGACAATTGCTCAGTATAACTAACTACGTCAATCTGCGGGGTCAGTTAAAAAAGTCCGGTCCGATGCGTCTTTGGAATACTGTGCGTTTCTTGTTTCGACTGCAAGGGGGTGGAGGGCTTAAGGGTTCACGACTGTTTGGAGGGCTGCCATTGAGTCACTGAAGATGGCGAACGCCGTCTCAGATCTTCGCAAGATCTCCTTTGTTGCTTCGCAGAGGGCCAGGAGCTCAGCCTGCCATGGTAGACGGTACTGTAAGACGGCAGGACAAGCTTTCGGGTTTTTGTCTCAGCCTCGCCAATCCATACGGTTAGCGCGGCTCCGACTTTACCCTCGATCTTGCTGCCGTCTGTAAAGATTCTCCCATAATCGCGGTAATGGTTGTATTGCTCCTCGTCTACCAGGCCGCCGTAATAAACGCGTAATAAACGCCGTCCAGAGGAGCTTCGCACAGAAGCTGTGTCGTGCCTATCGCACGGTCTCCCTGAACGCAGCGCTGGTGCTGTCTGGTATACTCCCTCTTGACCTCAGAATTCGAGAGGCAGCGTCTCTATACGAGACCAAGAAGGGGGTGTCCCATCCAGTGCTGGGGGATAGGGAGATCGAGCGAATGGCATCGGCGCTAGAGTCACCACACCCGGCTGAGCAGAGGACTATAGAGCTGCGACGGTGGTGTAGGGTATGGGTAGGGTATCGGTAGGATAGGGGTAGGGTATTGGTAGGGTAGGATAGGGGTAGTGTAGGGTAAGGTATGGGTGGGGTATCGGTAGGATAGGGGTATAGGGGTAGGATACCACGCGAACGAAGTCGTGGCGGGTCAACTAACATGTGAATTGTGACTGTTCCTAAGGGTCAGTTCACACCGTGACGCGACGCTGCGTGCACACTTTAAAAGAGCGACTCAAAATATAACTTTATTTTCTACACGAAAAGATACACATTTCATTGTATGAATTTAGAATACGTTACACCACGCAGAACTACGTCGCGATGCGTCGCTCTACGCCGCGCGGCGCCGCGAGACGCATCGCGACGCAGCGGTGAATCGCCGGTACGCGCGACGTGCAAGAGCGGCGACGTTGCGATGCGTCTCGCGGCGGCGAGCGGCGCAGCGCGGCGCAGCGCGAAGTCACTGGCCTCTTCAAGTATCTTCACGTTGCGTCGCGTCGCGTCGCGTCTCGGTGTGAACTGACCCTAACATACCCTAGGCTGATAAAATTTTCGTTTTTCCTAATTATGTGGAAATTAGTGTTTTTAGGTCGGCTTCCCCCGAATAGTACTATATAAATACTAGCACTCTCCCCGCGACTTCGTTCGCGTGATTTTTCTTACGGATCCCTAATTATTGATAATAACATATAGCCTATAGCACTTAGTGATAACATAGCTTCCAATTAGATTTCAATTTGTGAAACAATTTTCAAAATCGGTTCATTACTAGAGATTACCCCCTACTAGACATGGGCGCCGCCTTAAAAATTCTCGGCGGCGGCGCGCTGACAAATTTCAATCGGCGGCGGCGTGGATTTCTACTACCTTTTTTTTTTTAGGTGGTAAAAATCATCAAATGAGTCCTTCCGCTCTAGGTGCGGCGGAAGGGACTGTCAGATTTTTCCTGACTATAAAACCACCCTGTTCCTTCTGTTGCCCTTTACGTTCCGGGGCCACGGTATCCTGTTAAGACGTCCCGCAACCCCCGGCAGGCGTTTGGCCCCGTCCCTGTGCTGACAGCTATTTGAGGCGCGCGCGAAAGAACGCGCCGTCGACCTGGGCCTGGTCCTTGATCGGACGGCGCAGCTACCCATTACTCGCCGTCCGCGCCTACGATGGCCGGATGTCGCCTCGCGACGTCCGACGCCCTGAGTGTCTCCCGCGGCGGCTGGGGCGTGACTGCGTGAGGTTGAGGATGTTCTCTCCTTCACGCGGCCCGCCTCCTCCTTCGCTAGCATTACTGCTTCGCAGAAGGAGGTGACTGCAGCATGGCCTTAACCAGGTCCGGACGCGAGAGGTCGCCGCCGCCTATCGCCTCCGTGAATGTTTAACTAAAACTCGCAATCTACTCCCTATCGTCTTATAGGCATCCCCTAAATAAGGCGTGCGCGTTGCGGCGGTAAGCCCCTCTTGAGGAGTGGCTAGAGAGGCGCTACGGCGTCTTCACCTTCCGCCTGACGCAGGTCCTCACCGGACACGGTTGTTTCGGGAGGTTCCTGTGTCGGATTCAGCGGGAGGAAACGCCCGGGTGTCACCACTCGCGGAGGCGATAGGCGGCGGTGACCTCTCGCGTCCGGACCTGGTTCAGGCCATGCTCCGGGGCGAGAGGGAATGGGATGCAGTCACCTCCTTCTGCGAAGCAGTAATGCTAGCGAAGGAGGCGGGCCGCGTGAGAAAGAAAAGAAAGAAAGAAAGAAAAACAATTTATTCACGTGAAAGTGACGCATACAAAATAATTTTACAACAGCCCAAACAAGTTGGTACTTAATCTAAAGAAAGAACTAATAATAACTTAATAATAAAAATTAAAAAAAAGATTGCGCCACTACCGCGCGAAACGGCCGACGGCCGACGGGAGAGAACATCCTCCACCTCACGCCCCAGCCACCGCGGGAGACGCCCAGGGCGTCGAACGTCGCGAGGCGACATCCGGCCACCGTAGGCGCGGGCTTGCGGACGGCGAGTAATGGGTAGCTCGCCGTCCGATCAAGGACCAGGCCCGGGTCGACGGCGCGTTCTGTTTCACGCGCGCCTCAAAGAGCTATCAGCACAAGGACGGGGCCCCAACGGGGCCAAACGCCTGCCGGGGTTGCGGGACGTCTTAACAGGATACCGTGGCCCCGGAACGTAAAGGGCAACAGAAGGAACAGGGTGGTTTTTTAGTCAGTAAAAGTATGACAGTCCCTTCCGCCCCGCCCAGGGCGGCAGGAGTCATTTGATAATTTTTAACACATTAAAAAAAAAGGCGTGCGCGTTCCTCGATCTAGTGAGAGACGCGGGCGCCGCGCGCTGCGTAAGCGTCGCGTGTTGCTGCCGTGTGACGGGCGCGTCGCGAGCGCGCGGCGCGCACGCGACGTATGCCTTGGCGTTTAACCCCCTTCAGTCAAGTCAGTCACAATTTGGACAGTGCCGTGTTAGCTCACGTCGCGTTGCTGTATTGGCGGCAGCGATAGCGGGCGAAGGGGTAAGATGGCGTCGCGAGCGCCGCGTGCACTCTCCACACACGCCGCAGGGCAGCAAAACACGACGCTCACGCAGCGCGCACGCGGCTCCCGCACTACTCACACGCCCGCCTAAATACTAATGAAAGTTTATTTACTGTAGTTTTTGATAATTCAGTCATTTTGGATGAGTCAATCACGAAAACAAATACACGTCTTTACGCCACTCACGCCGCGCGGTGAATGTCGGCGGCGGCGGCGGCGTGCGGCGGGCACACGGCGGCGCCGCGCCGGCGCGGCGCCCATATCTACCCCCTACATACAAACTTACAAACAAATGTTACCTCTTTATAATATTATTATTATATTATTATAGTATAGTATAGATTAATCAAATAGGGTTGGGTTTACAATTGAGTCGCCTGAATTTGAGGATTCTGACACTGTGGGGGGGGGGGGTCAAGGAGATTAATCTTAAGCGGGTAAGGTTTGCGGTTACGCCTCCTTGATAGGGGGTGTGGGGGGTGGTGGGGGGTGGGGGGGAGTAATAGAGTAGCCCCCACCATTTTTGCCCGCCGGAGATACTCGCCGGAGCCCTACTAGGGATTTCTACCGAGTCACCTTAATAGGGTCGTAAGGGGGTCAGGGAAGGCGGGAAGACGGGTAGAGTCAACTTCCAGCCTTTCCCCCCGCCAGAGGGGCTCGACGGCCCTTCTAACCTAACCTGTCCGAGTCGGGGTGCCCACAAGTCCTAAGCTCGCTTCGCTCGCTCTTGTCCACAATAAAAAAGAGAAGCAATCCAATCGGTGTCCAAAGGGGTAGCGGAGTTGTCAAGAAATAGCAAGCAGTCGGTGTCCAGAGGGATAGCGAGGTCGTCAGAAAGCAGGAGGCAGATATTATCGAAACGGAGCACATTCACGTAAACTCGAAAGCAACGGAATGGCGCGCAAAATCGTGTTTACCTGTCACTGTCAGTGACAAAAAATGGCGACTTAACGTTTCGTTTTACGCATTCTAACAGACGCAACTCAAAAAACGTAAGAATTTAGTGAAATTTACGTTCCGTTTCAAGTAATAGTTAGAGATTTATCGATATTTTAGAAAATTGTTTTAAATAATTTAACGCTGCTCCGGCAGCTAAAATTGCTTGGGGGTGCTTAAATAACTCCCCTTGACCCCCCCACAGTGTCAGAATCCTCAAATTCAGGAGGCGTAACCTCAAACCCAACCCGATGGCAGGGTCCACTGAGCGAGCGAACAGACCCTGTCATCACCTTCGTGGTTATTTTTTTTAAAACCACCCCGAAGTAGGAGCCCCACGGAGCGGGTCTCCGTCGAGCCTCTCTGGCGGGGGGAAAAGCTGGAGGGGCTCTATCCATCTTTCCGCCTTACGACCCTATTAAGTGACATGATACAAAGCCAAAGTAGGGCTCCGTCAAATATCTCCGGCAGGGAAAAATGGTGGGGGGTAACTCCACCAGTCCCCCCACCCCCCTCTCAAGGTGACTTTTGTGAACCTTACCCGCCAAATCAATTTAAAGATATGTATAAAATTTTAATGATAATAAAACATACCATCACTTTGATATTCCTCCTTTGGCTCAATAATATAATGTTGTCTCTCACAAACATCTGATGGTTCTTGTTTAATAATATCACTCTCTTCTTGACATTCAGCATCTATACTTATAAGTACCATTGGTGTTGTAATATAACCACCGGCAAACTCTAACTGGCCATGGTTTAGTGAGGGATTTGGCTGTAAAAAGTTGATTATAGGGTACGGTATACTATGCAGACAATCAGTGTTGTAAACAAAAGTGTTTTTCATTATAATAAGTCACACAAAACGGCCTCCACAAGTTAATGTTGGCCACAGAAAAAGTTCAAATATAACTATCAAATACATACCTAGATTGTTCCCTCGCACCCTGGACAGCCGACCGTGCTGCCAACCTCACTAGCCACTGCATGAGCTATTGTTGCGTAGCTCATGCGGCCGTGGGAGGGGACCATTACCAAAGCGTAATGAGAATAAAAATGTCTGTTATGGAATCCCTCACCTCATGATCCTCATTCAACATCTGCGCGAACAGTAGTTCTGCTTCCAGACATTTCCTCTGAAATTGAGCGCATTGCTTTATTTTAGTGCTGCAGAAGAAACAAGCGAGCATCGGTCTACTATCTTCAGTTATGAACTGCAACAAAAATATTCTGTTTTTAATATTACTATGCAGATTATTTATATTAATTATGAAGTAAGTAAATAGTAATTGCATTTTTTAGTAATTTTTATAGTAAACTAGTTTTATATCAACTTACGGGAATATCAGTCAGCTTCTCATACAGCTCCTGCAGGCTCTTGTTGACAACTGCATGCATGCGAACATTCTCCACCAAACATATCCTACACATGGACAGCTTTTCCATCATGACAGTCACAATGTGTTATTATCTATTTCAAGTTACAATCAATTTTGAAACAGTATCAAGAAACAACAACTGACTTCGCATTATGTTGTTATTGTTTTGTTTTGACCAGGGGGGGGACAGATGCCTTGAAGTGACATTTCGCAAAGATGGCAATGCCATCTGTTACCCGGCCCCAAAATAATTCCCACATTAGTTCTCAATTCCTTTCTAGATTACGCTGCGTTGTCTTTTGATGGTAATTATAAAAATTTTCATTAAAATAAATTGGTATTAGTTTATATTAAAGACTAAAAAAAATAATAATCAACACAAAATTGAAGTAAATATTAAATACATTAAAAATATGTTTATGGTATTACAAGCAATGGGATAACAACACTCAGAACTACCTTTCAGTGTGGTATGTAATAAAAAAAAATACCGCAAGCTAGGTAAAAATAAACTCAAATCGAAAAATAATTACAAATGGGCATCGAATAACGGCTTCGTTAGTAATAAGTAACAGTTTTGACAATAAGTTTTTCTTTTAGATATAAATTCGATATTATCATTGTTAATAAACTGTTAAAAAAATATTGTATGATTAATTAATTCTGATTCAATTCCAATTCAAGTATTTTATCTGGTAACACTCTTTCGTTAATGTCAAAATCAGATGGTAAACAAAAACATTGTTTTCGTCATAAATATCATGGCGGTTACTTGTTGCGAGTGCGCATGTTTTTAGTCAGAGTACAGTAATATAATGTTTTTAGTTCTTCGTCTATTTTGTATATTTTCGGTTGATACCTTAGAGCAACACGGGTACCTGACGGAAGGGGAGACGCCATAGGCAGGCGTTCCCCTCTGTCGAAACCTTAAGGTCGAAACATATGACCAAATGGTCCACTGTTAAGTCACTGTCACCAAGTGCGATAGTGTTGTTATTTTGTAAATTGTTTGTTTGTTATCGATAAAAATATTTACTTACCATCAGTCGATGTGTGACATTTGCATTTGCAAAAACTAAAGACTAAGTTGTAGACTTGTAGTTATGTTATGTTAATGGAAAATTAGATCCTGAAACATTTCTCCGACATTCGTTTCGCCATTGAACGGTTCACCGACAGAACGATTCACTTTTCATAATCACCGATAGAATGTTTTAACGGCGAACGATTCGCCGACACAACGATTCACTTTTCATAATTTCACCGATAGAACGTTTTAACGGCGAACGATTCGCCGACAGAACGATTCACTTTTCATAATATCACCGATAGAACGTTTTAACGCCGAACGATTCGCCGACACAACTGTTCGTCTGCCTCTGGGGTATAAAACATACTTACTCGATAATGTAGAACTGTTTCCATTGATTGTTAATACCTGAATTAAGTAGTGAAGACGAAACTTAGTTTTATAAAAAACTTGTGAATAACTAGCCAAAATAGTGACAAAAACTTATTTGATTCAATGTCAATCTATGTATTTTTCACAAGTTTTTTATAAAACTTTAAGTTTCGTCTTCACAACTTAATTCAGGTGTTAACAATCAATGGAAACAGCCTACCTACCATGAACTCTTATCGCGATCCAAAAACTGAACTGTTCTTCAAATACGTCAATATAATGACATAAATTGATGCGTTATATTGACGTATTTGAAGAACAATTCAGTTTTTGGATCGCGATAAGAGTTCATGGTAGGCCTACAGTTCTACATATCGAGTAAGTATGTTTTATACCCCAGAGGCAGACGAACAGTTGTGTCGGCGAATCGTTCGCCGTTAAAACGTTCTATCGGTGAAATTATGAAAAGTGAATCGTTCTGTTGGCGAATCGTTCGCCGTTAAAACGTTCTATCGGTGAAATTATGAAAAGTGAATCGTTCTGTCGGTGAACCGTTCAACGGCGAAACGAATGTCGAATGTACCCGTGTTGCTCTATGGTTGATACATATCCTGCAGTTAGTGTGTTGAATCGAGTCTTGTATTCCTCCGCCTTTCTTTTGTGAATTTACTTCTAAAATTCTTCATTTTGGTGATAGAGACACTTGTGAACATTGTGAGATTTGTGTTTTGTGAACTATTGTAACATTTAAAAAATAAAATGTGATAAATACATAATATTTAAACGTTTGTTTTATTTTTCCATCCTATTATTATAATTCACTTTTCAGTAAATCGGTCCTATTTTTACACGACTGCCCCAAAAAAAGGAGTGTTATGTGTTTAGGGTTAATGTATGTATGTATGTATGTATGTATGTATGTATGTGAGTTTCTTTATTCCACCATAACTTTTGAACGCCTGAACCGATTTAGATGTATGGGGTATCGTTACAATCCTTGCATCGTTCCGAGTAACATAGGCTAGTAAAAAATAAAAAAAAACCGGTGTGGTCACTTTAAAACGTAAATTAATACCAGCCTAAATTTATTTTTTTAATGAATCTGGCCGTGTCTATGTTTATCGTCTAGAATTTGACACGGAGATTTAAAAAATATATAACACTGTTAATTAAAAATGTCGTAAAAAAAAACTATCGAGTAAACAAAGTATAAAATATGTGCAATTTTTTTGCTATGGCTAAACAGCTCTATAATGACCCACTATTTTGTTTAGTTTGAGGCGCGTTTGATACGGCTTAACGAGTATTTTGATCCTAGATGGTAACCATCAGGGTCTGATGATGGAACTGGAAGGTAGCCTTAGGAACTATGTAATAAAACGACACGACCCCATCGAGTTTAGGCTCGTTTGATTAGTGTTGACGAGCCGTTTGATGTTAGATCGTAACCAGGGTCTGATGATGGAGCTGGAAGGTGGCCAATTGGAACTCCGTAATAAAACGACACTAACCCGACGAGTTTGGAATTGCTTGATTCGTCTTGACGAGTACTTTGGTCCTAGATTGGAACCAAGGTCTGATTATGGAGCTGAAAAGTGGCGATAGGAATTCCGTAATAAAATTATACAACCTCCTCGAGATTGGCATGGCTTGATTTGCCTTGACAAGAACTATGGTCCTAGATAGAAGCCAGGATCACATGATGGAGCTGCCGACTTAATAATAACTCGTAACAAAAAAAAAAATGAATTCTGATTGTTAAAGTACCGATTAATCAGAATTCTGAAATAAAAATATCTTGTAAAACTGAAGAGCAAGACAAATAAACACACAATTGCTCGTCAGAGCCTCAGAGGGAAGTATAATTTTATGTTCAGTATCACAGTTCTGACCTAACCTAACCCAAATGTTTCACCAACAATAGAGAGGATCTGGCGTTAATGACCACTGTTCTAATCTGACCAAACCCAAAGGATTATCCACCAACCACCAACCCAAAGGATTAGAACCAAAAAAATATATTAATACAATATATTAACGAAATATTAATTGCCTCGTTGGTCTAAGGGTCGCATTTCTCAGACGGTCTTGGAGACTGGATTTGTGCCCAGTTGATGGCAATAGGCTCGCCCCAATTACATTGGACTTAAGCATATCTGGCGAAATGTGGGTATAGGTACTAAAGAGTACATCTCTGCCTAACCCTTCAGAGATTACAGGCGTGATGTTATGTTAATAACAAAGTAGACGCATTTAAATGACATTCAACGTAACCTATAGATTTTGAATATTTGCACAATGCGTAACTTAATATTTAACTAATTGAATCAGAATCCTTGGGTATTTTGGCAGTTTAATTACGTTCGTTGTATTAAAAATCGGAACTTTGTTTTTCGGATCTCTCGATCCGAAAAACAAAGTTCCGATTTGGCAAATGCTCGAGGGGTTCTCACCTCTCGAGCATTTGTTTGATTCTTCGAACGTATGAAAATCGGAAAACAAACAAATCGCATTGACGACTTTCGGTTAAATAAATTTCGTGAATTTTAATAATAGACATTATATTCTTAAGGTTCACACACAGTGCCGGCGGGTAGGCCACCGGCATTTGCCGGGCGTTTGTGCCGCCGGCATGTACCGCAAAAACTTGCACAAAGCCGCGGAGCATCATTTCAGTTGTTAGTTGTCTATATATAGCGAACTGTCCTTGCAACCCGCGCGGTACGCGGTACGGCATACCCGGGCGGCCATGCCGGCGGCTCCTTTGTGCGGCAAAGCGTGCGGCGTTATAAACCGCCGGGCGCACCGTGGCTTGAAATTCGGACTTTAAAAATCGAAATATTGGAATAATTAGGAATAAAATATTTCAGAGAATTTGGTTGTCCTAAAAGGTGAGTATAGACTAAAACGTTTGATGAGAAATGTAACGTTCTTACAAATGGTACAATACAGGTAAAAGCTCAGTTTCCAAAGCATTTCCATGTAATGTAACGTTCCTGCAAATGCTCGGCGTAATGCTCACAGCGAGTGTGCATTTACCCGTAACATTTCGATGTACCTTGCGTTCCATTCTTCCTTGGAATGTCGAACCTACAAGTTGCATGTGCTGCTGATCTTGATGAATTGCTCGTGCAATGGCTCGACGAAATGTTACACTAATACGCTCGTTGGTTTGTAAAATTATTGTTGTAACAAAACGGCCAGCGTGCTCGACGTCTGGCTCGTGAAGAGTGATACACTAGAACTTAACACAATGAAAGTCACCTAGCATGACATGTTTTAAAATAAAACTTATCACTAAAAGGCTTAAAATAAAAATAAATAATTAAAAAATTAAAAAACACGACTGCTATGTAATAAAACTGAACTGAAAAGCAAAAAAAACAAGATTCACTCACAGACCAAACATGAAAAATCGAAAACCACTTGATCTACTAAACTGAAATTTTTGTTGCAGTCGGGGGACTTCTGCTCTGTGAAATACCTCCCTATCTTAAAAGTCCCCCGACTGCAACAAAAATTTCAGTTTAGTAGATCAAGTGGTTTTCGATTTTTCATGTTTGGTCTGTGAGTGAATCTTGTTTTTTTTGCTTTTCAGTTCAGTTTTATTACATAGCAGTCGTGTTTTTTAATTTTTTAATTATTTGCTTTTCAGTTCAGTTTTATTACATAGCAGTCGTGTTTTTTAATTTTTTAATTATTTATTTTTATTGGGGCAAAGTGAAATAACTACGTAATATATGTGGGAGTGGGAATGGAACGTAAAGTGAGCGAAAGAGATAAGATGCTATGTGCGAGTGAGAGGTGGAAAGAACGATTTGAAATGAGAGTGGAAGGAAGGATTTCGAATGACAGTCAGTAGTCGATAGACGTGGCCATAGAGTAAAGTAATATATCGGGTATAGAGAGCCCACTCGCCGACTTTTTTGTAGACCGCAAATGTCAATTGATCAGCAAAATAGCGCCATCTATTAACGCCATCCGCAAACTTTTACGTATGTGTGTGTCAAGGTACTACAGCATGTATGCATGTGTGTGTGTGTAGGTACAGTGAGTTCAGTCCTCTCCACCAAAATATACGCAATATGCAGTAGCAGTAAGTTATAGCAATTAGCTAACACACCTTTGAATAAATGGTTGATATTTATAAGAATACGTATCGACAGAATTTTATAATTATATACTCATATAAAAAAAAATTGGTTTAAAATTCTATCGATTCGTATCGTCTCTCTCAACCATTTATGCAAAGGTGGATCAGCTAATTGCTATAACTTACTGCTACTGCATATTGCGTATATTTTGGTGGAGAGGACTGAACTCAACGTGGATCGGCGGATTAATTTCACGAAGAAAAACACAAAAATAGAACGAAAAATACAGACATGCGCATACGCAAGGAGCAGTCGCCATTTTGTCACTTATCCAATTTGCTGTGTTGCTAGTAATTGAAATAGTAAGGCATTTTTTATAATATAAACAAATATTTGCAATTAATAGATAAGAACATATTGTTTGCAATTATAAATAAAATCTCTAAATTCAGTTATAAAACTACTATAATTAATTTATATTATTAACCACAATTTAGAATTCATCGATAGTGTCGCCATCTATGGTGACAATAAGTCACTATTATAATTTGTTTTCGGATGGCGATATCAGATGTCGCATTTTTAAAAAGAAGTCTATGAATCTGCCACTGTATGGGAGTGTCCTCCCCCTGGACGTGGCTCATATGACGATGACGTTAAAATAAAAGAAGAATTTTTGAAGACGAATTTTTATTTCAAGAACCTGTTATCCCACAATTTTGGGGGCTCGTCCGGGATAACAAAAAGAGAGAAAAAAACGATTAAATTTACAAGACGGATTTTCTTCGGAAGATAATAAGACACGACGCAAAGAAGATGGAGGACGACGACGGTAAGAGCCGCAATTTTAAAAACATGGCGGCGATGATGTTTTTGATGAACGGCTCAAAATTTAGCGGCGAAGACAAGACAGTATCATCAGGTAAATGGGCGCAGGATTTAGAGGACAATGCTGAGATTTATGAGTGGAACGAAAAACAAAAGCTCATCATTGCGCGAAAATCCTTAACGGGTACTGCAGCTCTTTGGCTGAAAAGTGAGAAAATCTTTAGGACGTTTGATGAATTAAAATCAGCCCTACAGGAAGAATTCCCAGATTCTGATTGCCCGCTGAAAATGGAAAAGATGGCGGCGGCGAGTTCAGACTTGGCAGGTTTGAACCAAACAGTCGAGCATGCGTCGACATTGGACATTCGGCAGACTTCGGGCACAATTGGAGGACCCGAACGAATTTCAAAGGTTGGCACCACTGACAGTGACGACGCAGATGACAACAGCTGTCATTGTCAACAAAATAAAGAAGTGCAGATTGTAAACAAACATATTAACAAGAAGTCAGGCAAACCGGTTTTGAGTATTTTTGTTGAAAATACCGAAGGAATGGCGCTCATTGACTCGGGAAGCGATGTCAACCTAATGTCAGAAGACTTCTATGACGTGATCGGCCAGCCAAAGACGACTGAAGATGGTGTTGTGTTGTCGGGTCTCGGACTAAAACGAGTGCGTTCATTCGGGAAGTTTACGACTTGTGCTGTGATAGACGGACGATGTTACGACGGAGTTACATTCCATGTTGTGCCTAAAGACTGTATGCCTTATAGTTTAATATTAGGTCATGAGTTTCTCGCCAGTGTGACAATGATTATGAATGAAGGAAGTGTGTTGTTGTTACCCTCAGGTGAAGAATGGATGAGAAAAATTAATTGTTTTACGGTAGGTTTGAGTGTTGTTGTAGGTTCCACAGTCAGCCCAACTGTCAAAAAGCAGGTTTTACAGTGTGTGGATGACTACAAGCCGGTCCAAACAAAAGAAGCACCCATACAACTGAAAATTATCTTGAAGGACGACATTCCAGTGGCTCAAAAACCAAGAAGATTGTCACTAAAGGAACAGCAAATAGTTGAAGATCAGGTAAAAGAATGGTTAGAAGTACCTAAAAGTATGGAGATGAATATTCTGAAGCGAATACACAGCATTGGGCATTATGCTAAAAAGAAAGAGAAAGAGTTTTTAGAAAAAGAGTTTTACATAAAAGGAGTTAAGAAGAAAAGAATTAGAAGATAATTTATATGAAAACAAGGAATCCTAGTTAATTATTTTGATATGTTCAGAGTTGTATTTAAGTTTTAGTTTCAATTTTTAAGATGTTTTATGTAAATTATATTAACATAAGATTGTTAGGTATGGAAAGTGGTTTGAACTGTGATGATTTGTTATGTAGTGATGAATGTAAGCATGTAAGAATGAAATGAGCAATGGAAGTCAGTTTAGCATGTCTGGGGACAGACATGAATGTCGGATGGCCGAATGTGGGAGTGGGAATGGAACGTAAAGTGAGCGAAAGAGATAAGATGCTATGTGCGAGTGAGAGGTGGAAAGAACGATTTGAAATGAGAGTGGAAGGAAGGATTTCGAATGACAGTCAGTAGTCGATAGACGTGGCTCTTATGACGATGACGTTAAAATAAAAGAAGAATTTTTGAAGACGAATTTTTATTTCAAGAACCTGTTATCCCACATATATAAAAATAATATATAAAAATAAGTAAATTATGTTGTAGCAGCTATATTGCTACAATATAATATACTTACAAATTAACAAACTAATTTAAGCAGTGTATCTATTGTAGGGTCGTATTAAAGGCAAGGAATAATTTCCGGGGCCAATGTTCAGATGTCGCTGGCGTTCAAACAGGTTTGCTCTAAATTGCCTAGAGAGGGCTCTCTTTACCCATTATTTACTGTAAATTACTGTACTCTTTGGTTTTGACGGCATTGCGGATAGGGTTCCCAACTTGCCAACTCTTTTTCGGTCAAATATAGTAGTTCTAAAATTATTACTTACTAGCTTTTACCCGCGGCTTCGCCCGCGTTAGTTTAGAATTTGACAACCAATTCGGGTTGTACTGGGCTTGTTGTTCGGCCAGATCCAGAATTATTAAATACGGACCAACTGTGACTCATAAAAGTCCGTCGACGTTCAGTTTGCATTTCTGCAAGAGAGGTCCCTCTCGCCTGCGACTGTTCTGGAGTTTCTGTCGCTGTAATGGCTGATCTTGTTCTCTGAGACGAAGTTATGTTTGAACAGGCGTCTCAGTTGCTCTTACAGCTCTCTGGCTTTTGGCTTGTTCCTCCAAAAGCAATTGCGTTTGGAAGGGCGTCTCAGTCGCTCTCTGAGGAGCTTGGCGTGCGGGCGGCTTGGCTCTCCAGTCTTTCCTGGCTTAAGAAAATATCTCATCAGCTCTCAAAGCTGCTTGTCGCTTCGCTTGTGCTTGCCTTCTTAATGCGGCATGAAAGGGAGATTCCTGGGATTGAGCAGTAATTTTTGCTCGGGCTCGCAATGAGCTTTTGCCTGAGTTGGAACTGCGAGATATTTTAAAATAGAAAAAAGTAACCTACCCTAATAAAAACACACCGAACATACCTCGAACGAAAATATAAACAGTACTGAGGGACAGACTCAACTTTGCCGATGGAAAACTGTTGTTTACATGCAGCGACATAGGTCACGGTTAGTGATAATAATTATTATTACTTTCTCAAAAAAGTAATTATTTGGTGATGAATTTACGGTTTTCGGATTTTTCCTTTACTTGTGCTACTTCTACTTGGCCTTGCTCCTTGCCAAATTCTAGGTGAATGGAAAGTCCCCTATAGGTTTTGATTCCCTTGCTAGCGTCAAAATATGCACCATAAACAGAGCACAAACGGCCTTGAATTTAGATTGCGTTAACTTAGAATTTTGATTTTTTCAAAACATGGTCTTGACAGACGAACAACAAAGTGATCCTATAAGAATCCATTTTTCCCGATCTATGTGCGGAATCCTAAAAACAGTCAAACTATCGAACTACCAAAAAATTAAAGATTTTTATTTTTCACCTTTTTGGCGCTTGTCGTTAATGTTTGAAATCCTTATAAAAAACCGTTTCAAACGATATATTTAATTTTGGAAAGTGGTAGGAGAGGGGTTACGTTGACGTACCTCCTCCCCCTCTTCCTTCAGTCAGTCATCGACTACACGTATAAACAAAGCAATTTCACTTGTTACGACAGTTATGCTGTGATCCTATTTATTTGTCCGTGCCTCGGAACGATGGGTGAATGATGTTTGCCTGTGGTTCCGAGACAGAGACACGTCGGCCTACGCTGAAAATCAGCGCCGTGGTTTCGTGCCATCGTGTGTGGGCCACGGCAATAAGCTGAGCGTCGGCCGTTTCGCGCGGTAGTGGCGCAAACTTCCGTTTTTTAAAAATTTTCTGTCATTTATGTATTTAGTTTTTTAGATAATAAGTACCAACTTGTCTTGCCGCTGTAAAGAATATTTTGTATTGTGCGTCACTTCTACGTGAATAAATGGTTTTTCTTTCTTTTCTTTCTTTCTTTCTATGAGGAGTTCCGTTCCATATCTCCGAAGTTTATCATCATGTCATGACAATATTTCTATGGGACCAATTCATTTCATTTCATTTCTTTCAAACTAAAAAGAAGCATCATCCAAATCAATTCACAATTGGCGGAGTAATCGCGTAACATACATACAAAAAACATACCGCCGAATTGAGAACCTCCTGCTTTTTGAAGTCGGTTGAAAACTAACCCAAAAATAATAAAAGACAATGTTTTTAATTTTTAAACAAACTAACAATTAATGGTCGTTTCATCGATAACTCTTAAAGCTTGATTCATACATATCAGTAAAATCACAGTCCCGGCACAGCACCGTCATCGTGTAAAGCTTGATTCATACACATCAGTGAAGCCACAGTTCCGGCACAGGACCATCACCGTGATAATTATTCTTTCATACATTCTCTATGAAGGCATTCACACCAATCAGTGACAGCGACGACACAGTGCTTTCAGTGTCAGTTCCTGCGCCGGCAATCACGGACGTGATCAGCAACAACAATATTTTTTACCGGATCACGGACGCCGCTGCATCAAAAACTTTTCTAGTTTCTGCAGAAGAATCTTGAAACGGTTTTGAAAAATTCTAAAATATTCAAAATATTTACTTTTATCTTTAATTAAATGTATATTGTCAAGCATTGTCCTTCAGTCTTTCCTAATTGCCTTGCCCGGCCATGATTCATGCACCCATTTTAATTTTTTTCGTCTTAATAAATGGATACCATAACGAAACTTGGCAGACATGTGGCCGGAAGTGTGACTTCACTGACATGTGTGAATTGAGTCACTGCCGCATCACTGTATCACTGTTATGGGACGGTGTCGGAACTGTGCTGGAACTGTGAGTTCACTGATATGTGTGAATTAACCTTAAGTAAGGCTGCTGCACACTTTTTACACCCGACGCCATTCTAGATGAAATTGTTATAAGTTCGCCTTCATTCTTCCATACATCCTCTATGAATGCGTTTACACCTTAAATAAAAATAAAAATAAAATACACCTGTCAGTGTCACTGACGACACAGTGATGTCAGTGTCAGTCACGCAGTTTTTCTGTATCCCTGACAACGTATATAAAGTGGGTCACAGACAAACGCGGAATGTTGTGGCGGCCGCGTTATTTGCAAATTTTAACAACGGGCCGCGTGTACTGCTTTGTAAAATGACGCCAAATATGGAAGATGTAATAGAAATAAGTTTAATAATTTAATTACTCAAGTCCCACATAGTGAGACACAATTGATTTTCAATTGTTCTGGCTTACCGGTAAGTCAGCCGGGGCTTGACTGGTATTTAATCCCACTTCTCTATTCCTAACAGTAATATGCGATGCTAATGATAATTTGGGTACCTCACACCTCAAGTGTTTAATTAAACGGTTTTTTTCCTATCTTTCTTCTCATCTTCTGAGAGGGCTAATGAGAGTAATAAGACAAAGTTACGGTTAGCCATATTGACTGACGTCCGATTGTAACACAAACACCACAGCTAATGGCACTTCAGGCCGCCACTGTGACCGCGGTGGTGTGTTTTTGCAGCGGTTGGAGCCGCGGCCTGCGGTTTGCCGCAACCGCACCGTCCGTCTGGAGGCCACTTTATGCAAAATGTCAGGATGCGCTTCAGCGGTTTAGGGCGTGAAAAATTATTAAGCAAACAACTTTCGTACTCCTAGGTTGTTTATTTGACTTGACTTACTGGTCTATCGACAGTCTAGACTCACAAAATACAATTAGATGCTTAAACTTAAAATTCGATCATGATTCGATAGACACGTGGCGCCATCTACTGTCATAAGGACGTTATTGTGATTTCCCTCGGGAACAGTACTTTTTTTCGGGATTAAAGGTACCCTATGCTTGTTCCTGTACACCTGGCAACGTATATGCAAAATTTCAGGATGATCGGTTCAGTGGCTTAGGCGTAAAGTGGTAACAAACAAACAAACAAACTTACTTTCGCATTTATAATATTAGTTAGGATCCTTGAAAATATAGCAGACGTAAGGAAAATATAAAAAAAAATATAGTAGGTTCCAAAATAGGTACTTTAGGCCGGCCGCAAACGTCCGGTTTGCGATCAGGTTTCCGAATCAGGAGGCGTGTATGTACATGCACACACATACATAAATTACACATACATTCATTTGTTTTTTACATGTGTGTGTAATTTATGTATGTGTGTGCATGTACATTACATACACGCCTCCTGATTCAGAAACCTGATTCGGAAACCGGACGTTTGCGCTCGGCCTTATTTCTTAAATAAAAGAATATTTTTTTGCTACCTTTAGCCTTTTTTAATTAATACATTTTTAATTTTAAGAAACGCCTCATATCTGTTACTGCAATTTAAATTTAATTCATGCCATTCTCCTTCTTGTGCATTTTCCATTATCGCGAGCTATCCAATCGTATTTGGACTTCCCACAGCCACTTTGCTTTTTACCCGACTGCGCGACGCAAAGGAGGGTAATGTGTTTATCAGTCTATGTATGTATGTATGTTTGTTTCTATGTGGCGTTCTAGAGACCAAATGCGTAGGCCGATTTTGATAATTCTTACGTCAATCGATTCGTCTTAACCTTGCGAGTGTCACTAAAGCCATGACAGTAATCAAAATTCACCACAGCGTCAACCAGACGCCATACCTATAGTCAAAACTAGCGACCCGCCCCGGCTTCGCACGGGTGACGCATGTATTATAATTATATATAAACCTTCCTCTTGAATCACTGTATCTATTAAAAAAAACCGCATCAAAATCCGTTGCGTAGTTTTAAAGATCTTAGCATATATAGGGACAGACAGACAGACAGACAGACAGGGAAAGCGACTTTGTTTTATACTATGTAGTGATGTAAAAAAAAAGTCGGTGAACTATGTCAAGTGGGGTGTCGTTGAATAGGTATTTTATCATTTTATTCAATCATCTTTCAATCATCAATCATCGTTCCTTTTATCATTTTTCATTTTAAATAACAGTTTAGGATATATAACGATTTAAAGTTGTCAAAACAATCATTCTTCTCGCTAATTTTCTTACTTATTGATTTAAGTTTTTATTTCAAGTATTAATTAAACTACATTAGCAATTTACCATCTTATAACGAAGTCAATGAATCGTAACTAAAAAGTATAAAATAAAAAAAATAATTTAAAGAAAAACAAAAAACCCGACTGCGTAAAAACTAATTAACTAAAAAGAAAGAAACAAGCCCAGTAGTTTAGAATTCTGTTAAGTAATACTAAATAACTAGGTACACAATTGAAATAGTTTTGTAATCGATATGTTACCGGCAATCTATATAATTCAGGTATTTTATACAATACCTAGGCAATGTATAAAATACCTGGGGCGTACTGGCAATGTATGAAACATTATGAATATTATTCTCCATTACATACTTTACCTAGGTAATCTATACAATTCCTAGGGATTGTATAGAATACCTGCTGGTCCACCGGCAATGTGTAAATAAATAGATTTTGGTCTATATTTTACTATAAATCATACGTTTTACAAGTAAATCTTAGAATTGGTATTAGCCAAGGAACTGTAACCAACTTGGCTGTGGAATGGTTAGTTGCAAACCTACCCCTTTTTTTGGTTCGGGTCTAAAATTCTTACAAATGTCTTAGGGCTTATTTTTCAATCGTCAGATAACTCCTAACGGAGGGATAAATATGGCGGTTTGACAGCTTTTGTACAGAAAATATTTCATCATAAACATAACATAACATCACGCCTGTAATCCCCGTAGGGTTAGGCAGAGGTGTACCCATTAGTACACCCACATTTCGCCAATATGTGGTTTATCTTAGCGAGCGGAGCGAGCTCAAGACTTGGGGCACCCCGACTCGGACAGGTTAGGTTAGAAGGGGATGGCGGGGTCTGAAAGACCCAGCCATCCCCTTCGTGGTTATTTTTTTTTAAACCACCCAGAAATAGGAGTCCCGCGGGCCTATCCTGCTCTTTTACACACATTGCCGGCTGCGCTTTCGGTATTGTATAGAATACCTAGGCAAAGTATAAAATAAATAATATTTCATACATTACCTGTCCGTTTTAGGTATTCTATACATTGCATAAGTATTGTATAGAATACCGGATTATACAGATTGCCGGTAACAGATACACACATAAAACAAATCATAAATTCTAATGCAGAACAGAACGACTCACAGTCGGGGCCCCTTGGAAGGATTTGATTGGTAAAATTTGAATGGGCCCCGACTGTGAGTCGACTGTCGGGTTTTTTGTTTTTCTTTAAATTATTTTTTTTTTCGTGGAGGCGTAAGTAGAGCCAACGTCCATAATTTCACCATCATAATTATTAATTACCATTGTTATTCATTTTGGAAATAGAAAATATTCAACTTCAAATCTTCAATAATGGCTTTTGTGGAAGAGACACCATACAAAATATTGACTAATAAAAAAGAAAATTTGAATTTCGCGAGCTACTGTGGAGCAAAAACACGAAGTCGAGAGCGCGAAAATCGAAATTGCCAATCTGTCAAACTATCTATTAAAATAACAATAAAAAAAAACAGCTGTTCAGTACATTTATGTTCGTCTAACTCGTCAAAGTGTACTGAACAGCTGTTTTTTTTTATTGTTATTTTTGAAAAAAAATGGTCCCAATCGTTTCGAGTTTGATGATCGAGTTTATGGCTTTCGGCTTAAGAACGACCTAAAAGTAACCGTGTATGGCGCGTCGCTCACTGGTAAAGTCGAGGCGACGCGTCAGCGGCGGTGCGGCGTCGCAGCATGGTCGAGGATAGGTCTCTGCGTGGAGTCGAGGTGCAGGCGGCTATGCTTCCTTCACATTTTGAATGACAAAATGACAAAATGGCGGTGGGATCGTGGCTTGGGCACACTTGAGCGCCCCTCCTGCGCCTGCACCTCGCCTCCGTCCCGCCTGCACCTCGCCTCCGCCCCGCCTGCACCTCGCCTTTACCTCGCCCTCGCCGCAACTCTTGTATGTGAGCGCACTACCATTCATTTGTAAAGAAAACCTTGTTGCGGCGTGCCTCTTATGCGCCCGCGCCTCAACTGCACCTCGACTGTTACGGCCTGGCCACAGCTAACGGCGGCGCGAATTGCGGGGCGTCTGGAGTCGCGTCTTGCGGTGAGCGACTCAAACAAATGGTAGAGAAACTATGAAGTATGCCACAGCTACCGCGGCGCGACCTGCGGCGCGTTGAGCGTCGCGAACTGCGAATCGATGAGCGTCGGGCGTTCTCGGCGGCGACGGGCGGTGCGTCTTGCGAATGAAACAAATGTACTAGCGAGTATCGAGGCGGCCACAGCTCAGAGCGGCGCGCGCGGCGGCATCGGTGGACGCATTCGGGATCGCGCGACCGAAACAAATAATTTTGTTTTAATCGCGCGTTTTTTTATAAAAGTAATGGATACGGAACAATTTATAAGCGAAATATTGAGTAGACCAGCAGTATGGATGTCAAAACATCCACATCATAAATATAGGCATGTTATAAAAAAGTTGTGGGCCCAAATAAAACAACAATTTCCTGTTAATAGTGGTAAGTATTTATTACCTATTTTTTACAAGTAATGTAGATACGGCAATTTAGTTCAAACTTTTGATGGGGGCCATTTAATTTAAACTTTTGATTAATTTTAATAGTTTAGCCGTTCTCTAAATACGTCCACCGCTGACGCCGCCGCGGTCGCAACAACTCTAGCTGTGGCATACCATCGCAAATCGCGCCGCCGGCCGCGACTCCAGACGCCCCGCAATTCGCGCCGCCGTTAGCTGTGGCCAGGCCGTTAGACGCGTCGCTCACTGGTTAAGTCGAGGCGACGTCGCGTCAGCGGCGGTGCGGCGTCGCAGCACGGTCGAGGATAGGTCTCTGCGTAGAGTCGAGGCGCAGGCGGCTATACATTTTGAATGACAAAATGGCGGTGGAATCGTGGCTTGGGCACACTTGAGCGCCCCTCCTGCGCCTCCGCCCCGCCTGCACCTCGCCTCCGCCCCGCCTTCACCTCGCCCTCGCCGCAACTCTTGTATGTGAGCGCACTACCATTCATTTGTAAAGAAAACCTTGTTGCGGCATGGTTGCGGCGTGCCTCTTAAGCGCCTCCGCCTCAACTGCACCTCGACTGTTAATCGTGTGGGCGACGCCCCTTTATCATGTGAGCGACGCCCCTATAGTAGGGTTGGCAACCCTATGCGGAGCGGACTGCGCTACCGGGCGGCGTAGCAGCTGATTGTCAAGTAGGTACCTACCTAGCTTCATCTCTTCATTGATAACTCTTGTGGAAGAGTCATCACTCACGTAGGTTCTTCAATTTTCTAAATTGCTAAAAACGGATGAGTTTGGCAAGTAGGTACCTAGATTGTATTCTATTTGGTGGTAGGACCGGAGGAGGCGATCAAATAACATACAAATACAATATATGGTACATGCTCAGGTACATGTATAAATAACTATGTTAAGCCAAAATTTAGATGTCATTGCCATGTCATGAAGTGTCAACTGTCAACTATGCTAAAACCTCAATGCTGGGTTGCCAGACTTTATTTCGTTTAATATTCGTTTTCTTCGAAAACAAAAAACTCGTTGTTTGCTGTAAAACCTCATGCATATGGGAGCTTACCATAGTTTTTTAAGAAAACGTTCAAACAGCCACTCAACTTTCGTTCACAAGCACGCCTGCTTACATACATACTCATGCCTTTTTCCCATGGGGGTAAGCAGAAACCATGGAACGCCACGTGCTACAATCCTAATGCCAGCCATACACGCCACCCGCACGACACGGTGGAGCATACGGTGCAGGTCTGCCCCGCTTGGGCAGAGCACCGCCGTGTCCTCACGGAGGCGATAGGCGGCGGCGACCTCTCGCGTCCGGACCTGGTTCAGGCCATGCTCCGGGGCGAGAGGGAATGGGATGCAGTCACCTCCTTCTGCGAAGCAGTAATGCTAGCGAAGGAGGAGTCGGGCCGCGTGAGGGAGAGAACATCCTCCACCTCACGCCCCAGCCGACGCGGGAGACGCCCAGGGCGTCGGACGTCGCGAGGCGACATCCGGCCACCGTAGGCGCGGGCTTGCGGACGGCGAGTAATGGGTAGCTCGCCGTCCGATCAAGAAGGAACGAATGTTAAAAATGGTTTAATACCGCTAAGTTCTTATGTCGCCCACATAAGAGAGTCGCATTTGTAATCAAACGATGTAAACTGAGAACTGGCTTAAATCCAACATGGCTGACATCCAAGATGCGGATTGGCTATTTGAAATGCACCTCCATAATATGGGTATTAAATGAAAGGGTTTGCTGAATGGAATACGAAAAAATTATCACGTGACCTAAATCCAACATGGCGGACATCCAAGATGCTGTTTGCAATCCAACCCCATGATATGGGTATCAAATGAAAGGGTTTGCTGTCAGGAATACGAAAAAAAAAATAGTCACGTGACTTTAATCCAACATGGCGGACATCCACGATGGCGGATTGGCTATTTGAAATGCATCCCCATGATATGGGTATCAAATGAAAGGGTTTGCTGTCAGAAATACGAAAAAAATAGTCACGTGACTTAAATCCAACATGGCGGACATCCAAGATGACGGATTGGCTATTTGAAATGAAAAAAAATAATAAAAAAACCCCCCATGATATGGGTATAAATGAAAGGGTTTGCTGAAAGGAATACGAAAAAATTATCACGTGATTTAAATCCAACATGGCTATTTGAAATGCAGCCCTATGATTTAGGTATAAAATGAATGGGTTTGCTGAAAATAATGCGAAATGACATTTTCTTACCAAATTCTTACCATGTCATAGGTATCAATCAATAAGGTTCGACGAAAGAAGACTAAAAAGTATAAGTAAAATAAAAATAATAGTTTTAATAGATAGATTATTATGAAAGAAAGCATGGAGCGTTTATGTAATCTTTACTCTTTTTGGACAAAACGCTCCACGCTTTCTTTTATAATAAATCATGGAAATATTTAATAAAGATGATTCCCTACTTATAACCATTTCGCATAGGTAATTTACTTATCGTTCGTCACGAACTGAAATTGTTTATGTTTACCGTTGATCTAATGAAGATTTGGCAAAGGGAAAACTCTTGAGTCATCAAACTAAATGTCCGAATTATTCTGTAATTTTTAAAAATGCGTTTTTTTTTTTTCTGTACATTTTGTTTTCGCAGGCGATAGATTGATTTCACATAGGTTTGCCAACCGTCCCGCCAGCCGAGAGGTCCGATACGTCCCGCTTCTAGAGCTTTTGAGGAAGAAATAGTGATCTGCTGTCTGCTGCGTTGACCTATAGGATATGAGTCCATTGAACGGCTAAAATAAAAAACTTGATGTAGTAAACCAAATAAACTTTTAGATGTTTATTTATTCATTTATTGTATAAAGTACATCAACAGCATATACATTAACACTTTGACCGCCACAGTCATGTATAGGTGACAAACTAAAATGTGCCCAGCACGCCACGGTCACGACTACATGACCGACAGATACAACTGAAATTAATTATCTGAGTTTAACAATAACCGATGTCAAAAACTTGCCACAAATGTTATTCTTTTTTATTTCTCCCTTCTCTCTTCAATTCCGTCAATAGAACAGGAGTGTGGTGGTATTGTTTATAAGAAGGGCGATTAATACGCTGCTTATGAACTACCGCCCCATTTCTCTCCTGAGCCATGTATACAAGTTGTTTTCGAGAGTTACCTCGCATTATCTCGCCCAAAAAATCGATGACTGTCGGCCACCGGAGGAGGCCGGGTTATGAAAAGGCTACAGCACCGTAGACCACATACATGCATACACATTTGTCTAAGGGCTAGTGCCGCAGGCCAAATAATTCAGAAAACAGAGAAATATACCTAGCCTCTGTGCCTAGCATATGTGGAGTACGAGAAAGCCTAGACACCGTAGAGACCTGGGTTATGCTGTATTTACGCAAACAAACGCCTTAGCCGCAGGCCACGCTAGAGCGACTGCGGTGAGCGGCGGCGACCTGCGGCGGCGGGAGGAGTAAAGACGCTGCGTCTTGCCGCTATAAGTCGCAGGCCATGCTAGAGCGACTGCGGTGAGCGGGGGCGACCTGCGGCGGCGGGAGGAGTCTAGACGCTGCGTCTTGCCGCTGTAGGGTGCCACGTTGAAGCGGCCGCGGGACGCGTGGTTTTTATCTGCTATTATTGCGCGGGGTTTAAAATGAGTTTGTCTAAATTGGAACTTTCATGTTTAGAAGGAAGTAGTTTTTTTGCGCAGGATTTATTACAAATAAAAAAAATTAAATAAAAAAAAGTTTTTAAAAACAAGCTTTTATTAAGTACTACCTGTTATTAAAAAACACAAAAAAAATCAAAATAATTTAATTTCTAGATAAGAAATAGTCTGGTAAGAAACAGTCCCAATTTTTTTAATAAAAGCGTGTTACACCTTCTTGATTTCTCGTAACGTCTTAGTGTAACAGGTAAGTAATAAAAGCTTGTTTTTAAAATCTTTTTTTTTATTTTAATTTTATTTTTAACTTTTTAGTAGGTATTTATGATGCAGAATAAACTACGGCTTAGTTCGTATTTTAAATTTTAATAACTTACATCTATTTTATTAGTTTTCAACGAACTTATTTTCCCTTTAATGGAGTTACATATGGATATTATCTAGGACCAGAATACTCGTCAAAACGAATCAAACGAGCCCAAACTCGACGGGGTTGTGTCGTTTTATCACAGAGTTCTTATGGCCACCTTCCAGCTCCATCATCAGGCCCTGGGTACCGTCTAGGACCAAAGTACTCGTCAGAACGAATCAAACGAGCCCAAACTTGACGGGGTTGTGTCGTTTTAATACCAGGTTCCTATGGCTACCTTCGAGCTCTATCATCAGATCAGCTCCATGTCATAATAATATTAAAATGTTCCCCGATGACGACATGCATGCAAAATTTCAGCTCAATCGGAACTCGGGAAGTGGATCAAATTTAGCTTTCAAGTTGTGATGACAAACAAACAAACAAACACAAGTGAAGCTAAATAAAAGCTTGCAAAAAAAGTGTTTAGTGTTTGTGTGTTAATGTTTGAAATCCTTACAAAAAGCCCTTTCAAACAATACCTCACACGATATATTTAATTTTGAAAAGTAGTAGGAGGGGGGTTGACGTACCCCTTCCCTCTCTTCCTTCAGTCAGTCATCGACTACACGTATAAACAAAGCAATTTTACTGGTTACGACAGTTATGCTGTGATTCTATAAGGAGTTCCGTTCCATATATTCTCCAAAGTTCATCATCAGATCATGACAATATTTCTATGGGACCTATTCGGAAGTATACTCTTTCAAACAAAAAAAGAATCATCAAAATCTATTCATAATTCGCTGAGAAATCAGGTAACATACATACAAAAAAAAAAACATAAGCGCCGAATTGAGAACCTCCTCCTTTTTGAAGTCGGTTGAAAAATGGGGGTTCATGATTTAAATAAAAACAGGCATCAGTTTGGTGAATTCCGTAGATTTCACTAATAAACTCCTCCGTATAAATTATGTTTTGCATCGCGGATATAATAGACCAGTGCAGATGCCGTCAAAAATGATTAAAAACCAAAATAAATTAAAGTAGAATGAAACCTATTGGAAAAGGAAGGGAATACTACTAAAATAAAAGGAAAAATAAATTACGGGCGATCTGAGGTTGGGAAGGGGTAAGGGGGGGGGTTTTAAGGGTAAAAATCGGTAAATCTCGATTTCCGGCAAAACTACAAGTCCTATCGAAAAAAGTTAAATGGCAAAGTTGTAGATAATGAAAAGATCTACAACTTTTGTATCCACACTTTTTCTCCATAACCTCAAAATTCATGTAAAAAATCCAAAAAACCACATTTTTGAATTTTTATTTATATCTTTTACAATTTTTTTTTTTTTTTTCATGGTATTTGGTGAAAACTTACCTCTTTATGTCCCAAACACACTGGAATTTTGAAGATTTAAAATATTAATATTTTCACCCTATTTTGACTGGATATCGAAAAAAGCACCCTAATTTTCAATCGAAAATTCTCACGTCAAAATATCTGATTTTTCAAAAAAGTCGGTGGGCTTTTTGTTCGTTGAAATTTCTATTTTACGATGGTGTAAAAAAAAATATACATTACTATGGAAAAAAATTTCAGAAAATGCAAACGAAAAATACTAAAATGTTTTTTCGTTTGCATTGTATGTATGTTTTTTGCGATATTTATGTTTAATTGGTTTGTAATTTTTTTGTTTATTAATCTAACATGGAACCTAACGTTTTTCGAGTAATTAAAGTAAAAATTTTAATTAATACCTCAAAATTGTACATAAAGATTTAAAAAAAATTCGAATTTTAGTACTTTTCGTTTGCATTTTCTGAAAAAAATTTCCATAGTAATGTATATTTTTTTTTACACCATCGTAAAATAGAGATTTCAACGAACAAAAAGCCCACCGACTTTTTTGAAAAATCAGATATTTTGACGTGAGAATTTTCGATTGAAAATTAGGGTGCTGTTTTCGATATCGAGTCAAAATAGGGTGAAAATATTAATATTTTAAATCTTCAAAATTCCAGTGTGTTTGGGACATAAAGAGGTAAGTTTTCACCAAATACCATGAAAAAAAAAAAAAATTGTAAAAGATAAAAATAAAAATCCAAAAATGTGGTTTTTTGGATTTTTTACATGAATTTTGAGGTTATGGAGAAAAAGTGAGGATACAAAAGTTGTAGATCTTTTTATTATCTACAACTTTGCCATTTAACTTTTTTCGATAGGACTTGTAGTTTTGCCGGAAATCAAGATTTATCGATTTTTACTCTTAAAACCCCCCCCACTACCCCTTCCCAACCGCAGATCGCCCGTAATTTATTTTTCCTTTTATTTTAGTAGTATTCCCTTCCTTTTCCAATAGGTTTCATTCTACTTTAATTTATTTTTGTTTCTAAAATTATCTACCCTGGTCTATAATTCAACAATATTAATAAATACGCAGGACGCGCGAACTCGTACTAGGGATCCGCTGGTCGCGGTCGCCGGACGCGCACGCGGCGCACGCTAGTCGCGTCAACGTGGCACCCCCCGTTCAACCCGTATTATTATTTTTTCCGCTCATCGCAGACGCAAGACTCGTCGCGCCAGCGTGGCCTGCGACTAGAGAGGTCCCAAACGATTTCTTCGCCGTTGACTATTAGAATATGCTCTTCAGTCAATAAAACTACGCTGACATCACTTTTTAAGGCATTTACCAGTGTGAGTACGAGTATGCCTGTTGAAATTACTCTTATCACTAAAACTAACTTGACAAAATTCACATTTGTAAGGTTTTTCACCAGTGTGTGTACGAATATGATAAGTTAAACTATTTTTATGTTTAAAACTAAGCTGACACATTTCACATTTGTAAGGTTTCTCACCAGTGTGCGTACGAGTATGCTTGTTGAAACTACTCTTTTCACTAAAACTACGCTGACATATTTCACATTTGTAAGGTTTTTCACCAGTGTGTGTACGAATATGATAAGTTAAACTATTTTTATGTTTAAAACTAAGCTGACACATTTCACATTTGTAAGGTTTCTCACCAGTGTGCGTACGAGTATGCTTGTTGAAACTACTCTTTTCACTAAAACTACGCTGACATATTTCACATTTGTAAGGTTTTTCACCAGTGTGTGTAAGAGTATGACTTTTTAAATGATCCTTTTTACTAAAACTACGCTGACATATTTCACATTTGTAAGGTTTCTCACCAGTGTGTGTACGAGTATGTATTTTTAAAGCACTCTTTTCACTAAAACTACGCTGACATATTTCACATTTGTAAGGTTTTTCACCAGTGTGCGTACGAATATGACTAGTTAAACTATCCTTATGTCTAAAACTAAGCTGACACATTTCACATTTATAAGGTTTTTCACCAGTGTGTGTACGAGTATGCCTATTTAAATTACTATTTTTACTAAAACTACGCTGACACATTTCACATTTGTAAGGTTTTTCACCAGTGTGTGTACGAGTATGTGTGTTGAAATGACCCTTTTCACTAAAACTACGCTGACATATTTCACATTTGTAAGGTTTCTCACCAGTGTGTGTACGAGTATGACTTTTTAAAGTACTCTTTTCACTAAAACTACGCTGACATATTTCACATTTGTAAGGTTTATCGTGTTTTCGAATATGATTTCTTAAACGACTCTTACTAGTAAAACTCTGCTGACATATATCACATATGTAATGACGTCCAACGGTGTTCGATAGTACATTCTCCTGTTGCTTGTCTGTTAGTGTATCTTCTGGTTGCGATGCTCGTAAGTCAAGTCTCTGTATCCTCACAACGGGCAGCCCTGTGATTATAAATCTAGTATGAACAATGTTTGATGCACATAAATAAAAATGGAGTGTTCAAATGCTTCACACTAAAACCAAAGAGGGTCACAGCCGAGCACACTGTTCTGTGTTTCTGATGACACTGAATAACCTAGTCTATCGCTAGTATCATGAAGTACAAAACTGAACAAACATTCACAGTGCGCAGACACACACACTCTTCTCCCTCTTGGGCATCATAGAACAAACTATAATATTAACGAGTGCAGTACGTGAGTGCGACAAATGCTTGTGCGATGCACGCTAGTGCGACAGTTCTGTACCGCGACACACGATAGATCGAATGCACGCTTGTGCGACACACTGAAGATCGACATCACCCTAGTGCGACACTGAATTATCAACCCATAATTATTGTTTTAATCTGACGAACCCGATGACTCAGCTAGTTACATAATTGGATTCCCGACCACTAGTACTTCAATAAAATTGATATTGATTGATAATAATTTTAACAGATCAAAAATATTTTTGTTGGAAAACCTGCTCGATTTTATGACACCCTAGTACTTTTTCTTGGATTTTTATGTAGAAGATCTCTCACAGACCTCTGCCTCATTCACCCGCTCACTTTTCATATTACGAATTAAAAAAACCAGATCGATTTTTTTCAAATTTTCATTTAAACAAACTTGGTCTTCACAATAACAAACAAAAAAAAAGACTTATCTAATTTGGTGCAGTCATTCGGAAGGTTTCGGCGATTCATTTTGATTTACATAATATTACAATCTTTATAAAAGAAAAAATGCATTTGTTGCCGCACAATCGTTTGTCGCACTACCGTTGTGTCGAACTACGGTCGCACAATTGTTTGTCGGTCTAGGGTGATGTAGATCTTCAGTGTGTCGCACAAGCGTGCATTCGAACTATCGTGTGTCGCGGTACAGAACTGTCGCACTAGCGTGCATCGCACAAGCATTTGTCGCAATCACGTAGTGCACTCAATATTAACACCTAGTTTAATACTTACTGATGATTAAGTTATTAACTACTTACTTATCATCTCCCTGGTTCTTTGCTCCTCAGTCGATATATCTTGATCTTCTACCACTTCTGTTTTAACCTCCATTATAGGTAATTCATCTGCTGAGTCTTCTTCAGAATATTGTGGTGGTATATCTTCTAATTCAGCATGTTGAAGTGGTATACCTTCTACATCTGAATAGCTATTGCGAAGATGTTTCAGTTCTAGTTCTGTAAATATAGAAAAAGCGCCAAAAGTAAAAACATTTTTTGATCAATAAATAATTCATACTTAAATTAATCTATCTATATATCGGGTTTCCGGTAATGAATGGATAATCTTGAAATGGGTCATGGTAGAACTAAAGGCCATTCAGAAAAAAATACTAATAAGAAAAAATGCCAAGTAGAACCAAAGATATGAGTTATTTAATAATAATATAATCGATGTTTTGGTACCTTTTTTTTTTTTTTTTTTGAGGTGGTAAAAATCATCAAATGAGTCCTTCCGTCCTGGGCGGGGCGGAAGGGACTGTCAGACTTTTACTGACTAAAAAACCACCCTGTTCCTTCTGTTGCCCTTTACGTTCCGGGGCCACGGTATCCTGTTAAGACGTCCCGCAACCCCGGCAGGCGTTTGGCGCCGTTGGGGGGCCCCGTCCCTGTGCTGACAGCTCTTTGAGGCGCGCGCGACCAGAACGCGCCGTCGACCCGGGCATAGTCCTTGATCGGACGGCGAGCTACCCATTACTCGCCGTCCGCAAGCCCGCGCCTACGGTGGCCGGATGTCGCCTCGCGACGTCCGACGCCCTGGGCGTCTCCCGCGGCGGCATGTTTTGGTACCTTATTTTACATTCTTGTACACCACGACCACAAATTAATGATCTCCATCGATTATTTATTGTTCGAAAATCGTGAAACATTTTCAAAGAACAATGTCAGGTGTCCATAGTAACTTAGGCTCAATAAAAAATTTTCATGGACAGTAAAAATTCTCACGTTATTTTGTGTAGTTTCATGTCAGAAGCTTATCTGTGTTTTCTTCTTTTACATTGAACTTCTCAAAAAGAAATTATTCAGACATTGTAAATTGGAGGTTATTTATTTCTACGGAGTAAATTAAACAAAAAATATACAGTAATTAAACTTTTATTCGTTTTCATTCATTAAATCATTATCAACACACCTATAAATGATTTTTTTTTGCATAGTCTTTACAGGACATGTCCCACAACGCCCTCCTTGTCTCAATCTCGGTTATCAATCTTTCCGTGTCGGAAGACATCGCGATGATCACAAATCACGCTGTAGTTCCACAATACGTGCGGCCGCCGCGGCTAGTACGTGCACAGTGGTGATTTAACTACAATGCAATTGATCTCAGTGGCCGCAGCGACCAGCGACTGAACACGGGCCGCAAATGCGTCGCTTCGATCTCGCTGGCCGCTTCGGCCAAGTGCGCGCGCTCTGTGGCGATTTCATAAGTTAAGGTATGTATCTCGATGGCCGCCGCGACCTGGCCGCTGCGGCCTAGCCGCTAGTGCGCTATTGCTCTTATAAGAATCGTACTTTACCTCAGAAAGTGAAGTCCATTGCTGTAACAATGAACGGATATCATCAGATTCAACTAAATGCCGTTTCATCCGAAACACATTTATACCACAATTAATACAACGTATAGTCTGTTTTTTAATCTCGTAGACTAAACTGACATTACAAGTGTTGTCAGTTTATTGCAATTCTTAAATAGTGATGTGGCACAACCGAAACCTAGCGTTAATAAAATCAAGTATCGTTTTTTTTTCCATAATTGCCGTATTTTTTAAGTTCTGCCGTTTCGTAAGAGAAAAGGGTTAACATTGCCGTTTTAACGCGTACGGGAACAACACTGATGGCGTCTATAATTTTTTTTTGTTTAATTTAAAGGCATCGAAACATGGTCGGATTACGCATGGCGTTGCGTGGTCAGATTTCCCTGGCAGTTTGTAGCACGTCGTGCAGCCGTGTGTACGTACGTGAATTTTAAATATAAAACTTTGAATGAAAATTAAATCGTCTATTATAAATAAAAAGTTACGATTCAACAAACCGGTATCGTAGGTACAACACTGCACAAAAGAGCTGGCAACATTATTTGTAAATTTGACATTTGCATGTGTCAATTTAGTCTACGAGATTAAAAAACAGACTTTAGTTGATGGGACATTGTCACAAAATGTGTGATATTTGAGAAAAAAACAACCGTACTCATAGAAAAACAGCAACAACATAAACAAGATGTTTGACATTGACTAACAGTCAGACAGACACGACAGACAGACAGAACCTAACAGGGTTGCCATTAAATTACGATTAAGTTATCGAGCACAGGTCATGAAAATCGATTTCTTGAGTTTTTATATTCTATAAAAATACTAAATGTATTTAAAATAAACACGATGAACGTATTATTTAGGTAAAAAATAATATTAAGAGACAATTGTGAGGTGGTAAATAAAAAATAAAGAGTAAATCGGTTTAATTATTTAGAATAATCGATTAGTGGCAGAACAAGTTACTACCTGAACCTTCTTATTTATAAAAAAAAAACCAGGAACAGGATGGACCAAATGATTTACGATTATTTTTATGATTTATTTTTGGAAAAGTTCTAGAAAATAAACAAATGTTTTTTAAGAAGTTAGAATTTTATATTTAAATTGTTGTAGGTAAAAACTTTGTGTCCGTGTGAACTTAGTTTTAAAAGTTGTGTAGGCCGAAACCTGACATTGTTCTTTAAGCGTTCGTAGTTTAAAAAAGATGTATCGAAACATAAGTGGCCAATAATTAAAAAAAAATATGTGTAACCTAATGTAAATAGTGAATTATTGCTATTCGTTTTCAAAAGGAGTGAAAAGTAAAACAATAAAGTTTGCAATATTGTAACAAATATGAACATTAGATGACCTTGACCATCTGGGTTTAAATAAAATGATTAGTAGACGTTAGTACTGAATAGGAAAGCTTGGTTAGCCTGTTGTGAGACTTGTGGGTTTGAAAATGTGGTGTGACCGTGATTTTTTTTATTGGGACTGTCCTAAGGACAATTATTACGCGAAGCCGATCCTTGGAAGACTTACGAAGCTATGTCCGGTCAACCACATCGAAAATAAGCAATCGACGTGATAAGCCACTTCTTAGGAGAGCATTTATTCTAAGATGTAAGGTCTGAATCAGAGTGGGTGGCAGACAATTTGAACATTTATTGTAATTTACGACGAATACAGTGTTAACATCACGCCTGTAATCCCTGAAGTGTTAGGCAGAGGTGTACCCATTAGTACACCCACATTTCGCCAGTTATAACACTTTGCCCTATAACACTGCCCAACCTCATGCTCAGCAGTCAAAAACAGTGTTATTAATATCAAATGATGTTTTATTAAACCCCAATGACCAGGAACATTTAATGTAAATAAATATTCCAATATCTCAAACTTTGTTGTTTAACCAAATTTCACTCCTTTTGAAAACGAATAGCAATAATTCACTATTTAGGTACATTAGGTACAATAAGACATCATAGTAGTATATTATTGGGCATTCTACCCCACCTTCCGTTCCATCGGCTCACTCCGTTCGCCTCCGTCACTCACGGTGTGGTAGAATGCCCAATAATATCCGACGGAGTGGGCGCCGTTCAACAATTCCGTTTTATTACATATCGTTCCTACGTCTCACTTCGTCTGAATTTGCGTTTGCGTTATTACTTACCGATGGCTTACCTCGATCATGTACTGCAGATTCTCGAATTGAACACAAAATCACTACTTTAGTGAACAAGTTTCACACTTAACCACCACTTCACAGTCAGTTTGACACATATTTCGTTTACTAATGGAACTTTACGAATATAGTAAACTAAAATTTTGGGACAGATTGTCTCATGTCTCTTCACAGAGTAAAAAATAGCATGCACCTACAGGTACACACATTCTTTTTCTATGACCCAGATTGGGCACCAAGGACATCCAAATTTTAATTTAATTAACTCATACAGTTGACACTAGCTTACATGTTAACAAATAAACTAAAATTTGGGACAGATTGTCTCATGTCTCTTCACAGAGTAAAAAATAGCATGCACCTACAGGTACACACACATTCTTTTTCTATGACCCAGATTGGGCACCAAGGACATCCAAATTTTAATTTAATTAACTCATACAGTTGACACTAGCTTACATGTTAACAAATAAACTAAAATTTGGGACAGATTGTCTCATGTCTCTTCACAGAGTAAAAAATAGCATGCACCTACAGGTACACACACATTCTTTTTCTATGACCCAGATTGGGCACCAAGGACATCCAAATTTTAATTTAATTAACTCATACAGTTTTACATGTTAACAAATAAGTGTGCTCGCTGTTAGAACCATTAGCCTAAAATTCAGGACAGATTGTCTCATGTCTCTTCACAGAGCAAGAAATATTATGCATCTTCAGACACACGTACATTCTATTTCTATGACCCCAGATTGGGCACCAAGGACATCTGAATTTTAATTTAATTAATTCATACAGCTAACACTACCTCACACGTTAACAAACAACTACTGGTAGCTCTGAAATGTTCTGTTGTTACTCTGCGACTCTGCGTTGCGCTTGATTAAGATCATCGCACACTTATACAATTGCCATCGAAACGGTTCGTGTGCCGTCCCGTGATCATCTATTGTACCATACTCCTTTTAAACCGCCGGATGACGGCGTCGGATCGGCGACCGTGTTAAGCTTCACAGTATAAGTGTACGTGATTCTTTACAATCGCAAAGACTGCAAAATTGCATTATGTAAATTTGCAGTGTTCGAAGTGGTTCGAACTTTGTTGTACCAGGTATATGTTTGAGTCATTCCCATGTATTCAACAATTTAGCTGTAAGATGATCGCTGTGCATGTTGCAGTCTCTGATTAAAATTGGTATTTTATAGAACTTCATAATCAATGCAATTCATTTAAATAGAGGATGTTCCTTTGATAACTTTGCTAATTATTTTATATTGTTTATTTGCTATATTTATTTATAAATAACCAACCTATACTTACAGTTTACACCAGACATACAAGTTTTTGGTTAATACATACTGAACAAGCATAAAAACATATAAGAAAACATAAAATGTTTCAAAATACATTGATAGTTCTTTAACAATCTAGGATTTGTTTGAAAGATGAATCTTAATACTAGTACCTACCTACTGAACTTATGCATGAATTGATAATAAAAAGTTCGTTTTAGTCGTTAGATGATATTACTTATTTACGATAATGTCAAGTTTTACTGTAGCATATAAGTGGTTAACTTTTTGCCGCAAGTTTGTTTACATGGATTATTCTACACAAAAAATGTTTTCAGGATGATTTTCTTTCAGCTCTCTTCCGTCAAAAAAGTGATTTTTATTTTTTAGTTCACATGTGTGATATCAGGCGAAGTTTTACATCACATTTTATACAACAAACATACATACTTTATTATATATTAATGTATTAATCATAAGCGTCATGTGTCGTCTTTGTCGGCGAGCGAAAAAAGCTGGTTTTATATTTCATTTCTCACGATAAAATTGCAATTAGACGGAAGTGATTTTCAATCACTACGGTTTAATTAGACGTAAGTAACATAAATTAGTCATACAACTGTCAATATATGTAGTTAAGGTTTAATTTTGTAATGGGATAAATATTGCTGAAATGGTATTTTTTATGTATAAAATCAATCAATTTTGATCATAATATTACATTCGCTCCAGTATCTTCCAGTGATAACCACCGGTTACCTTCAACTATATAAAATGTAAGTAAGTACTACTAATTTTACTGAATTTAGTAATGTACTAATCGCTACCCAGCTACGGACCTGGTTTTTGCCTGCCGGCTGGTGTATTGGTTAGCCTTAATTTCATCGCATAGATGTTAGAATTTTGAGCGTAAACCATATAATTTTATGTAATAACATTATAGGGAATTTCATGAACTAAAGACATGTCCATAAATTATTCCACTGAGCCATGTATTTTTCTCACAATTTAAAGAAAACTTCAAAATTAATGTTATTTTGTGGTTATCCGATTCAACTAACATCAAACGTATCGCTATTATGAACCTTATTTGTTGCCGCGATGCGTTATTGTTAATTACCGAAACTTAAGTCATAGTTATTAGTTACAAAATTAATCTTTATGTGTTCCATTTCAGGTCTGACTCCGATTCTGAATACCGGTCACAGTCCACAACTGTAGCCGAGCCGAAGCCGCAACCAAAGAAGAAGGTGTCGAAGCGCAAAGTTTCCGAGAGCACCACACCGTCCGTACCGAAGTCAAGGTAATTTTGTGTTACTGCTTTTACCTTTAGGTGCTTGTTGTGTATGTTATGCCAATTAAAATGTTATACACCGATAAACGTTGGTTAGTGGATTTAGAACTGCAACGAAGAGAGCTCTGAAATCAATTTCCAATTATATTCCTTGTAGGAATGATTACAGTTAGTTCATGAGGTATTTAAATTATTATAACAGAACATCATGCTTTCTATCCCCGTAGGGTTCAACAGAGGAGTAATACACCATCAATTTGTCAATATTAAAAAATAAATGTAATAAATAATGTGTTACATTGTTTACAGTAAAAGGCGCAGCTTGAGCTCGGACCTCTTTGGTTTGGAGGACTACGTCCCCACCAAAACCTCAGTTGCGGACTTCGGTTCGTCACTCATCAGTCGTGTTGCCAACGGTAAAGTGCGGCGAACGGCAGACGTATCCGGGGACTTCTACGTGGAGGTTAAAGTCTACAACAAGGCTGAAGTTGCCTCCACCCCAAAAGAGGAGCGGTGGAAGAAAGCCTCGGTGGCACTAAAAGTGCAGCTGAACCGGAACACGCCGCAGTGGGACGGGTTACAAGTTTTTATGAGACGGGTTCATGAGTTTTTTGATAACTCTGAGCCTGTCTTTTATAGTGATAGTATTAGTTTAAAATAAATATTTAAGTTGTTGGGGCACCAGATGTTTTTGTATTTCTGCGATCGTAAATCATAATCGTAAAAATAATACATTGCAACATCTAATAGTAAGTTTAAAACTATTATATTTTAAAATGCCGTTCTGTACTGTTTGTAACACATCTGTTGAGCGCAGTCACTGGACAGGTCACCTACGTAGTACTAATCATAAAAACAAAACTATTTCGCATTTTTGCGAAGGTGTTGAAATAATACATTCTGCATTTCGTAATCGTATAGCTTCTTATAGAATTGTCGATCCGTCTGAGAATAGTTCTCTACAACCATTTCTTATTAATATTTGGGACAAAATTAAAACGTTAATTAATATTTCTCTTAAAGAACATACTTGTCTAAAAGTTAATTTCGAATTTTTTGCTTTATTTTTAATGTTTAAAAATGATTCTCTGGAGATGAAATCATTTGCCACAAAAAACTTTACTCTGCATCAGAATTATGAAATTGATTCATTATTAACTCAAGTAAAAAACATTTTATCAAAAAAGATAGAAGAATTTCAGGACCGAGACAGTGGATGGACGTTCTTGAGCAGTTCTCATTTGGAAGTCAATGTTAACAAATATCAACCGTTGCATGGTTCAGGCTTTATCGAATTGCCTTCTGCAATAAAATCGAAAAGAGCATGTGTTAATATCCACAATAATGACGAGTATTGTTTTTTGTGGTCTGTTGTTGCTGCTTTATATCCAGCTAAAAGTCATCCTGAAAGAGTATCTTCTTACCCTGATTTTCGTAACGTGTTAAATGTAAAGGATATGTCATTTCCAGTGAATTTCTCAGATATTGCGCGGTTCGAAGTGAATAACCCCGAAATTTGCATTTACATTTATGGTTTAAAAAATAATACCGTCGTAGGACCGCTTTACAAACCAAAAGCCTTGAACGGAAAGGTGATTCATTTACTTTATTTAGAAAGAGATAATTTGTCACATTACTGTCTCATTAAAGACTTGCCGCGACTTGTTAAAAATCAAATAACAAAACACCACAGTAAACTGTACTTTTGTGATGCTTGTTTAATGTTTTTTAATTCATGCGATGATCTTAGTTCACATAGTTGTGGAGGTGTTGTCACTGAACTACCTCCAAAGGGTTCTTTCATACTGTTTAAAAATTATAATAGAAAGCAAATTGTTCCATTTGTTATATACGCAGATTTTGAAACAATGCTAGAACGGTATGAATCTTGTGACCCTGACCCCACTAAGGCGAGTACTGTAACGCGACAGCGACATGTGCCTATAGCTTTCGCTTATCATATTACGTGTACGCTAGACGAAAGCCATAATCGTTACGTTTCTTATCGCGGTTCGGATTGTGTATCAAATTTTGTGAAGTCTATCTATAAAGATGCACAAAAAATTTACGATATTGTAAAAAATAATGTTCCTATGATTTATTCAAATGAAAATGCTCGCGACTTTGAAAACGCGTTGACATGTCATATTTGTGAACACTTCTTGTTCGGCGATAGGGTTCGCGATCATTGTCACTTGACTGGTAAATATCGCGGCGCAGCTCATAGTTATTGTAACATACAATACAAACTACCATCATTTTTGCCAGTATTTTTTCATAATTTGTCTGGATACGATTGCCATCTTTTCATAAAAGAATTAGGTGAAGCTCCTGGATCTATAAAAGTGATACCTAAAACAAAAGAAAACTATATTTCTTTCACTAAGTTTATTCCGATTGCTACCGGGGAAAGCATCCAAGTTCGGTTTGTAGATTCTTTCAAGTTTTTAGGAACTAGCTTAGAAAAGTTGGTTAGTACAATGAAAAAACAAGACTTTAAACAATTAAAATCTTATTTCCCTAATAAAAAACAATTTAACCTACTCACTCGTAAAGGAGTGTATCCATATGACTATATGTCTCAATGGGAACGTTATGAAGAAACGTGTTTACCCTCAAAAAAATATTTTTTTAACTATTTAACAAATGACGCAATTACCGACGAAGACTATGAACACGCTCGGTCTGTTTGGTCAATATTTAATATTCAAAACATGGGTATGTACACAGATCTGTATCTCAAAACAGATGTTTTGTTGTTAACAGATGTATTTGAAAATTTTCGAAAAACTTGTAAACTACATTACAATCTCGATCCCGCGTTTTATCTTACAGCACCAAGTCTATCTTTTGATGCAATGCTTTTAAAAACAGGAGTTCAATTAGAATTGATTAGTGATGTTGAAATTTTTAGAATGATACAAAAAGGTATTCGAGGAGGTGTTTGTATGTGTTCCAAAAGACATGTCAAAGCCAATCATAAATATTTAGATACTTATGATCCAGCCCGTCCTAATTCATTTATCATTTATTTAGATTGTAACAATTTATACGGTTATAGCATGTGTCAATCCTTACCCTATTCGGATTTTAGATTTATGAATAGACAAGAAATAGATTTTTTACAATTAAACTTAGCAGAAATTAGTGATACTGCAGAAAACGGTTACATCCTTGAAGTTGATTTAATATATCCGGAGAATTTGCACATGGAACACAATGACTTTCCCTTTTGTCCAGAAAAATGCTTACCACCGGGTGGTAAGAATAAAAAGCTAATACCAAATTTGTATGATAAATATTACTATGTTATTCATTACGTACATTTAAAAAAATGTTTACAGCACGGTTTAGTATTGAGAAGAATCCATCGCGCTATTATATTTAAACAAAGTAGTTTTTTAAAGCAATATATTGATATTAACACCCAGTTACGTCAAAAAGCAGAGTCAACGTTTGAACAAGACTTTTTCAAATTATTGAATAATAGTATTTTTGGAAAGACCCTAGAAAATAATGAACACCGAATAGACGTTAAGTTAGTAAACAAGTGGTGTGACTCGAACAATAAAACAAAAAAGACTACTTGTGCTGAAAAATTGATAGCCAGCCCATATTTTCATAGCGTCTCTGTATTTTCTGATGATCTAGTAGCAATCCAAATGAAACCTGTGCGTATTATACTTGATAAACCAATTTACATAGGGTTTGCAGTATTAGAATTATCTAAGGCTCACATGTACAACTTTCACTACTCCATCATTAAACCTTTTTATGGTAACCGAATAGAATTATGCTATACTGACACAGATAGTCTAGTATATGATGTACAGAGTAATGATGTTTATAAAGACTTTAAGCTCCATTTTCTAAAATATTTTGATACCAGCAATTATGACTGTAACAATGACTATAACTTACCAATTATTAATAAGAAGGTTCCAGGACTGTTTAAGGATGAAATGGGTGGTGACATTATCAAAGAATTCGTAGGACTGCGCTCAAAGCTTTATTGTATTAAAACGTTAAACAAAACAATTAAAAAGGCAAAAGGTACAAAAAAATGTATTACCAAAAATTTTAATATGTTAGATTATAAAAATGTTTTATATGATTGCAATGTTATTCGTAAAAAAAATGTATTGTTTAAATCAATAAAACACGAAATATTTACTCAGGACTTAAATAAAGTAGCACTTTCAAGCAATGATGATAAACGATTGCTATCGTTTGATAAAGTTTCTACTTTAGCCTGGGGTAACGCAAGTATATTTAAGTAATACATATTTTTAACATGTTTTTTATTGATTGTGAATGGTAAAACTTATGACGTCCTAAATGGAAAGTTAGATAATTTTTCGACCTACCTACTGTCTTACTTACTATTATAAAAAGTCTGTAAGGGTGGGTGGATGGATGTTTGTTACTCTTTTAAAATGTGAAATAAGTAGTAAGTATTGCTGTGTAATTTAATTCAAATAGTATCGATAGAAGTTTCTTTTGAACCTGGTTTAATTATATAAACAATTCTAAATTGTGTGTATTCTTGGTGTCCCTTTTACTAGTTAGAGCTAAACAGTGTAGGTATATGTCTATTATGTGCCTACAAAGTATAAAGTTAAATAAATTAAATTGTGTATATTCATTACATACATCTGTTTCATTTCTGTTCCTGATGACAAAGCACACAGCGCTCGCCGCGTGTCGATACAGGTTCCAACTTGATAAAATATGTACCTAATGTCCAGTTTTGATGACAAAGCACTCATGAGTCGAGGTTCACACGCGCGGTGTAGAATTTAACACCGATCAGGTGCTCATCAGATTGAACTTGTTGAAACATGAAATTGATTCACATCGCAAGGTTTTATGGAGTTTGCATTTCATAATAATATGATTAGTACATACATCACAAGGCAGTCAGCCGGACTGGTCACATCACGTCACTTAAAAACGAAACAAATTGTAAGTATTGCACAAGCGTATAAGTACTTATAAAATTATGTCTTATTTATGTGTTTGATATAATTATTAATAATTATAATTTTCTTTGTTTCAGATCATCAATAATGTGCGATTCTCCAGATATTATTGACTTCTCACAATACGGTCAAGGTTTTCCGACTCCGAGTTTAACCCTTAAACAAACGCGAGCCGGTATGCATTTTTTTTTAAGGTTGCATTGTATTTTAGGTAATTGAGGGTCACTGATTTCATATTTAAAAACAAAATTTAAAAAAGAATAGGGGATGGGGTAGTTTTTCTGGTGGTAAATAATTTACCATTATCCGTTCATGACTACAAAATTTTTGATGTTGGTGGTAAAATTGTTACCATTGTCCGTTACGGTTTAATTTTCGTTTCTTGACTAGTGACTTCCTCCTAGGTTCTACTTATAATATTTATTTTATATTTTGGAAATGAAACATTTTATTTTTTTAATAATTTTTTATTAGTATTGCATATTACCTATCTTATAGTATTGCTTATTTAAATTTATTTTCTTTGACATATTGAATATCTGAAATAAACAAAGTATTAATTGACACGTTACGTAAGAACTTTATATGAAGTTCTCAAAATATTTATTTAGCTTTTTGCAGTCCAAAAAAAATATACAAAATGACAACCGATTTTTATATAGATAATCTGATATTTTTCAAAGTGGGATCGCACAAGGGTAAGATATTTACCACATATTTGAAACATCTAAATTATATGAATAAGTCAATTGCAAATGCTGCTAACACGTGATATTAGTCAAAAAATATTATAGTTTTGGAATTTGCGTCGAAAAAGTACTTATCAGATTTTTTCTTGAACAAACTTTTAAAATTTCTGAAAACACCCGCCAAAAACTCTACTTTTTTCACAACAAAACCGTTGAGTCAACTTTGACATTACCTTACAGTGACAAATGACGTTGACTGGTTGTCAAATGAAATAAAATAGATAAACAAATTATTATAGATTATAAATATGTGATATTTATTCCTTTAGTGTTACCGTATTAAAAGTTAGAGTGCATTATTTAAAAAAACACGATGTGGTAATATATATACCTTTATTTGAATAAGGGTTAAGCTGGCATATCCAAGATCAACAAATACCTGTCAACAAGGAACCTAGAGCAAGACAAGACTGCGGACCTGCTAACAAGAAGCCTAGAACAAGACGGGAGTGTCTAAAACTGAAGTCATCTCTGCCTAATTATTGTGAATCATATGTCATAAACAATGAGAAGAAAAAAGGATTACGACTGATCCAGGTACAAGTGTTGGATATCAGTGAACAAGAACCTGCAAGTGACAATCAGAATGTGATGTTAAGTGCGCAGTATGTAGTGACTGAACCGCTGGACTATGTTATGGAGGAGACGCAATCGTTAATTAACAAAATTTCAAAAAAACTTTGTGGGGACAGTTATTATTAAGTGATGTAATTATTTTGTAAGTACCTACTTTATAAGTTAATATGTGAGTAATATTATAGTTATTAGGGTATAATAATAGGTTTTTATGTTGTGTAAGTTCTGGATGTATAAATTATTAGAAAATCATATATGTAAGTTTTATTGTAATAATCTTTTAAATATACAAAAGAAGTTACAAAAATATCAAAAACAAAAAATAATAAAGAGAGAAAAAAATTAAATAAAATATCTAGATTGTTTTAATGTAAATAGATAATATTAATCTCTTAGTTTAATTTTGTTGGGTAGTGCTCATACATCACAAGTTTTTATGTTATAAGTATGTATGTAGGTACGCGTAGAAAACATGTGGGGACAGTTATTATGATTATTGGGTTGGTAGATATAATTAGTTTGTAATAATTTTAAATAATTTAAAAAATAAATAAAAGTATATTCATTTATAATTTAAATTATGTTTTATTTTGTATTACTTATTTATACTCGAACTCTAAATTAGCTCTAGTGTAATGATATTATTATAGGTTAATTGCTTTAAGGATTTTTTCTTACAATAATTCGTTTAATAAATATCATTTTGCTACAGCTCATTTAAAGTTTAGTATGTAGGTTACCCTGATTATATTAAATAAAACACTCATAAGTAGATAATTACATTTTTATTAACTGTTCAACACAATAATAATTAAAATAAATTAAATATAGACATATTATTATCCACATACCATTTTCTAATACACACCGCATTATTCAATGCACAATTTATTTTATGGTTCACACAATTAAAATCAGTTTTATTTTTACAGAACTTCTTTTTTAATGTCGCAAAATTAGGGCACCCTTTTTCACCTATGTACTGTTACGTTGTTTTTTTGTACCTGCCATTTGCCTGTGCGCATACCTACGCTGTTATTGGGAGTCATTCCTTCACTCACTCACTTTTCAAAACCCCATTACACTTGCTTACACAATAATTAAATAATCAACATAGTTTAAGATATTTAGATTAATAATTAAAGATAATCATAGTTTTGTTTACACTCAATAATGAATAATTGTCAAAACGTCAAACGTCAGTTTCTGACAGTAGGCGACATCTGGTGTAGATTCGCCGTAGTAGTTTTAAAAAATCTTTAATCGATTTATTATTATTTAGTTTATTTTGGCGTATTGATTGTAAACAATGGAATAAATATTTTATTGCCCAATCCGTAATAATTTTCAGCTTTTGGTTGTAACGCTTCAAGGCCTTCGTTTCCGAACGGCCGGAAGTTATTTTTTTACTATGAAGTTTTTACTAGAAGTTTCGTTGACACAACCATCCATATTTAATCTGTGACTTGGTGTTGTCGGAGTTACGTTTGAGATTACCACATAAAGTTTTATGAGTTAATACTTTAGCTAAATTGATTTACCGTGTTAGAAATGGGAAATAGTGAGTTTGTTAGTTTGAATCCTGTAAATTGTGGATGTTCCAGGGTGTATAAGTCATGTTGGACCCTAGTTAGCGAATTACATGAATTGAATGTCTTGGAGAAGTGAATCTGTCTTCCGCGTTCCCGTCTGAATTTGCCATGAACTGGGGAAGGCTTCTTAGGCGCTCTGTCTGTTTCCGGAATATCGCGGTTGACATTGAAACGCGAAAGGACGCCAGTGATTTGGCGAAAGATTCCGTGAGAGGCACGTCGTGCGTCCCTTCAAACCTTAATTAATGCCTTAAAAGGTAAGTACTTGTGGTGTTGAAAAGTGTAATCCGCGCCCTTTCGTTAAAAGAGGCGAGTGAGTGATATTTGGGGATGTTAATTACAGGGCGAATCTTCCACGTGAACCAAGGGAATTCGCGAAATGCTGACACGTGTACAGCCGCACTAAGGAGTACACCCAGCTGTCTTCACACTGGATTAGTGTCACCTTGATCCGTGTCTTAGAGGTAAGAATGTTCAATATTTGAAAGTGCTCTCCGAGCCCCTTCGTTAATAGAGGAATGTGTAGTGATTCATTGGTTATGGCTTACAGGACTCCTGCGGGGGAAGTTGGCCGAGAAAATCGTCTCGCCGCCAGCGCTTAGAGACACCTCTAGGAGCTGGACGCGAGACCCGTTCCTCGAGCCCCCTCCAAGCCTCCCGTGGAGGCGACTGTGCAGTGGCAGTGTCCGCCTAGCGTTTCAACGCGGGCGGGACGGTTTTTTTCTTATATTATAAATTACACTTATTACAAATTTAATACCGGTTCCAAGTTGGAACCCATTTATTACCTGCCCGGTCTTCAAACCTGGTGGCTGGTTTTCAACCGGATTTAATTAGGACCCCGGGTTCGACACCTACGTTTCATAACTGGACCATACCTTAACACCTTAGTCGGCTCAGGGTTCGGGACTGCAAGTCCCTGGCGCCCATTAGATAATTTTAATTTAATGATAATACTTTTATTCTCAAATTCAATAATTTTAATTACACAAACTGGAAGGTTGTACCTTGGTTATATTTTACATCCCTTAAATTTACTATTATAAAGAAACAGTACTTGGGCTTATCTTTAGCTCCCCACACCCATAGTTCTACCGGTTTAAGTAACGCTGGCTGGCACAACATTAATTTGATTTAATTTTAAATATTTGTTTGGGTTTTAAGCCCCGTCTACTTTTAATAAATTAACTAATAAATTTTATAATAAACTGTTATTGTTTGTTAGTTTGTGGTTTCATTATAGCTGTATACCAACCCACCTTGCATCTGGGATTTTGTACCTCTGTCTCAGCCGGACAAAATCTCAAATGTAACAGTGGCGACCAACGTGTGTATTAGTTAGAGATAGAGGTTACGTCAATTGCTGTACCTTACAAGCCAGAGTACTGTTTCTAGGACCTTCCAGTAATACTAATTTTTAAGAAAAAACCGTCACGCCGAATCCCTTGTAACGTGTTTTTGTTTTTTATGTTTGTACTGTTATTTGAATGTCGTGATGGCCTAGCGGTTAAGGTGCCCGCCTCTCATGCATGAGGTTGTGGGTTCAAATCCGGGCAAGTACCAATGTGACTTTATCAATTCATATGTACTTTCTAAAGTTTATCTTAGACATTACTGACATCATTCCGTGCCTCGGAAAGCACGTTAAGCTGTTGGTCCCGGCTGTCATACGTGGATCTTTGACAGTCGTTACGAGTCGTCAGAAGCTTGAAAGTCTGACAACCAGTCTTACCTAGGGGAACCGTATTACCCAGTTCCTGGGTTGTGGAGGTCAGACAGGCAGTCGCTCCATGTAAAATACTGGTATTCAGCTGCATCCGGTTAGACTGGAAGCCGACCCCAACATAGTTGGGAAAAGGCTAAGCAGATGATGATGATGTTTGTACTGTTATATACACTTTTTTTTTTATTTATACAATTTACTTTACATATTTATACAATGTCCTTTGACTTAGCCTAACTTAAACTTTATGACTGCTGATTGTGTGCTATAATTAAAGATAATATTATCATATACGGTTAAAGATTGTACATTGTGACAGCCAGTTGTTCGTTCACTTTAGTTCTCTTCAATATAATATTTTAAAAAATGGAACGTCCAATCCAATTTAATTTACTGCGCAAGGACGAGCTCATTTATGAAGTACGGGTTCGAGACGCGACACCCGCTTCAACCGTAGAGGAACTACGTGTTCAAATTAGAGAACTCAATAAATTACTATCTTCGGACGAAATTGTGGAGACAAGCTTTGAAATAAAAAGCGAGCTACAAACGATTAAGGCCAAATTACCAGAAATTAAGGAAATACTTGATAATTATCCATCCAATTTTAAAAAATTTAACCGCGCGGAAGCATTAAGTTACCACCTTTATCATCGCTTGAGTAGGATTACCCCCCCCACAGATCTTAATACCGACTATGCAACCATTGACAAGCAGCTTGAGGGTTACTTGTCTAAAATTGATTCGGCTAACGCAAGCTTCCATCAATCATTTACTTCCGCTGAGGAGACACCAAAAGGAACGTCAGACTTGCAGCCAAGGGACTTAATCGTTTCCTGTAAGAAAGAAACGGTTAAGTCATTAGGTATTAAGTTTGACGGTACAGGTTGCGTGAAAGCGTTTATTGAGCGCCTCGAGGAGCTTTGCGAGGCCAGAGATATTAGCGAAGCCTCATTACATATGTCAGCGCTGGATCTTTTCTCGGATGGAGCCATATTGTGGTACCGTGGCATTAAAGCGTCAGTTAACAGTTGGGCGGATCTGAAGAATCAGTTACTTACGGATTTCGCTCCACCTGATTATGATATGCGTCTTATTTCAGAGATAACAAATAGAACGCAGGGGTCAACTGAGCTGTCTTGTATTTATATAGCAGTCATGGAGAATCTTTATAATAGGCTATCATATAAGGTTCCAGAACGCGACCGTTTGGCACGGATCAAATTTAATATGAGACCGGAATACACGTCGGGTTTGTCATTAATGACTGTCAACACGCTGGTCGACTTAAAGGAGAAGTGCAGACAACTGGAGCTAGGGTTCCATAGCAGGGCTCAGTTCCATGAACCACCCAAACCGACATCTTCTTTTGTTGCACCAGACTTGGCATTCCATCCACCTAAAGGTACACAACGCGTGGAAACCGTGCAAAAAGATTCTGGATCGTTGTTCTGTGTTCGTTGCAGGGTTAAAGGACATTCATTATCTCATTGCAAATCCACAGAAATTGTGTGTTTCCGTTGTGGCAAGAAGGGCGTACGTGCACCCTCTTGTCCTACGTGCAGTAAGAAGCAGAAGGAGGCTAAGTCCTGTCCAACCTGCAATTCAAAAAACTAAATGTGCGGAACTACAGCCAAAACTTTGATAAGTCCGATTGGGACGATTATTTAAAATCTTTAAAAATTTTTTTTAATGCGCTAAGGGTGAATACAATTAGATATAAGACTACGGACGATAGTCGTCCACATTTAACAGTTTCCATATACGATAAATATTATTATGGTTTACTCGACTCGGGTTCTTGCGTCTCGGTATTGGGTTCCGATGTTGGCCAACATTTCATTACAGCTGGTGCGAATTTACACGCCGATACGCGGTTGGGCATAATCGTAACTGCCAATGATTCGAGAGCATCCGTAGAGGGTTATTTATTTTTACCAGTGACTCTCATGGGAGTGACTAAGGTCATCAAATTTTATGTTATTCCAGACATTACAACACCGTTGATTTTTGGAGTTGATTTTTGGAAGGCCTTTAACTTGGCCCCAAAAATTTTTAATAAATTACCTTTAAATTATTTAAAAAAAAATAGAGGCCATTCATGCGTCTCGGAGGTTAGGCATCTACAGCCTTTTGACGAATTAACACCTGATCAAAAGAACGAAGCGGAGTCTATAATTAAGGATTTTGAAAGTGTTTCCTTTGAGGCTAAGGGTTTAGGTCGTACTCATCTGCTGCGTCATAAAATAGACACAGGGGATGTACCTCCTATTAAACAACGTTATTATCCTTTGTCACCTGAACGCCTCAAGGAACTTAACCGTCAGCTGGATGAGATGTTGGAGATGGGAGTGGTGGAACCCAGCAATAGCGCGTGGAATAACCCGGTTCTTCTGGCTCCAAAACCGAATGGGGAATGGCGATTTTGCCTGGACAGCCGGAAGCTTAACGCAGTCAGCAAGCAAGATGCGTATCCACTACCCTACGTCTCCCACATCTTAGACCAGTTGCGAGACGCGCGATATCTTTCGTCTATTGATCTCAAATCTGCATTTTGGCAGATCGAATTGGACTCCGCTTCGTCCAAAGAAAAAACCGCGTTCACGGTTCCGGGTCGAGGTTTGTTCCATTTCAAAGTTATGTGCTTTGGGTTGACGGGAGCCCCAGCTACCCAACAGCGATTAATGGACAGACTTTTCGGCCCGGAGTTTGGTAATAAGGTGTTCGTCTATTTAGATGACATTATTATTTGCTCATCAACCTTCGAGGAGCACATTTCACTTCTTAGACGGGTTTTAGACAAGTTAAGGCAGGCTAATCTTACAATTAATTTACCAAAGTCCTGTTTCCTTCGACGGGAATTAAAATATCTGGGATACAGAGTGGACGAGCATGGTTTACACACTGACCCGTCGAAAGTTCAGTCAATCGTTGACTTTCCAACCCCTACAACCCGTAAGGAAGTGAAAATGTTTCTTGGAACGGCCTCATACTATAGGCGTTTTATTAAAAACTTTAGCACGATAGCGGCCCCTTTAAACGCACTAACGAGCACGAGCAAAAAAGCGCCGCCTTTTCAGTGGACGGCTGAGACTGAAACCGCGTTCTCAACCTTAAAAGAAGCATTGGTGTCTGCTCCGGTATTGGCTTGCCCAGATTTCTCTCAACCTTTTGAGATTCATTGTGACGCATCTAGTTTTGGGATAGCGGGCACTCTGACTCAGGTTATAAATGGGGCGGAGCACCCAATAGCGTATTGTAGTCGTTCGCTCAATCCGGCGGAACGCAACTATTCGGCAACGGAGCGAGAGGCCCTCGCTGTGGTCTTCGCCGTTGAACACTTTCGTCCCTACGTAGAAGGCGGTCCTGCGTTTAAAGTGATAACCGACCACTCTAGCTTAAAGTGGTTCTTTAACTTAACCAATCCCTCTGGTCGATTAGCCCGTTGGGGTTGTCGGTTATCACCTTACAACTTCACGATTGAGCACCGCAAAGGCAGGGACAATGTAGTTCCAGATGCCCTATCTCGTGGCGTCCCGGTGCTGGAAATTAAAGCGCCCAGTAATGACACATGGTTTAGAGCATTGTGGGATAAGTGTGTCAGTACGCCCAGATCGTGTCCTAATTTCATTATAAAAGAGGATAAACTTTACCGTTACTCTAAAAATAAATTCGGGGTGGCTAGTGACTACGACTGGAAGCAGGTAGTACCGGAGGACAATCGTTTAGAATTGTTGAAGAGTCATCATAGTGGCGAATTATCTCCACATTTCGGAATATTTAAAACTTACAAAAGACTTGCCCTCCGATACTACTGGCCTAACATGTATAAGGACGTGATTAGCTACGTTAGTAAATGTGATACGTGCGCCGCATATAAACACTCTCAATTGCCTCCCCCTGGACTCTTGGGTGATGCAAAAGAGTGTTCCAAGCCATTTGAAACCATAAGTATGGACTTGGTAGGTCCGTTGCCACGGTTCAGAGCGGGATTCACATACCTATTAGTTGTCGTGTGCTGTTTTACGAAATACTGTTTACTATTTCCTTTACGTAGAGCCGTTGGTAAGGCTATAGCTCAGAAACTAGAAGACGACGTTTTCCTGGTTCACGGTATACCCCGTACGGTTATAGCAGACAACGGGACGCAATTCACGGGCAATGAGATACGTTCACTATTGGAGAGGTACAAAATTCCTCAAGTTCACTTCACACCTCGTTACTGCCCAAGCGTGAACACTGTGGAACGCTATAACCGTACCATTATGACCGCGGTATCAATTCTTGTGGAGGATGATCATCGGTCTTGGGATGTTAACATCTCTAAGATCCAGTTCGCAATGAACACCTCCACAAACGAGGTTACTCGTTTTACCCCGTTCTTCCTAGTACATGGCAGAGAGGCAGTTAGTAGTGGTGATGTCTTCGGCAAGGATACCGTTGCACAGCCCACTCTAGCTTGCGCTTCCCGCAATTCATATGCCAATCAATTAGGGGGTCTGGGTGATATCTTCGGTAAGGTAAAGGACGCGCTCGTTAAATCACACAATCGTAGTGCTCGTTATTATAATAGTAGTAGGAGACACGCTGAGTTTGAGGTAGGCGACACTGTTTGGAAGAGAACATATCCTCAGAGTGACGCCTCAAAATTCTTTATGGCAAAATTAGCTCCTAAATATGAGAGATGTATTATTAGGAAAAAACTTTCACCCTTAGTGTACGAATTAGAAGGCTGTAGTTCCGGCAAAAACCTTGGCACATGGCATATTAAGGATTTTAAATCACCTTGTGGCGAGGATTAACCTTTCTTATATTATATTTTAATTTAAACTTAAATTTTAATTACCTAGTAGTAGATGGTCTCAGTGACCTTTAAGGGCTGTATATGCCTTGGGACTACTAGTTTACTTGTAGCATTGGTGGCTGTATATGCCACGGTGTTATAATTAATTTAATATATCTTACAATGTTTTTTGAGGTTCGTAGTGTTACACAGGTTACTACTGTGTACACATGTGTGAACTAAACTTAATAAACCAATAGACAACTATTGAAAAATTGTTATTGGTTACTTGTTGTTGTAGGATTAACACTCTTACAGATTGTATATTTTGTATAACCTCCGGATTGCTGGTAAGGCAGCATTTTGATAGTCCTGAGTTAGGCTTTAATAACAGGCGTGTAGGCTGCTTTGATGGAAAACGTTTCTTTTATTTCAGATGGAATTTTTTTTTTCTCATACAGGGGCGAATAACCATCACATTCCAGTTAGGGAATACGGTTAGCCAATTCTAATTAGTTTGTAGCATTTAGTCTAATTTCATTTAGTGTAGTGTTTGTAAACCAGCACGGCGTTATTTTCGGTGATAATTACTTTTCCTTACAGGATGTGCAGAGTGGTGGTGGTGTACGATTGGGAGGTATGGTCTCTCCTATATAATTATAGTAGGTCAGACTAGGACATTGGAACTTCGGCAGATACTTACACATTTCTACTCTTATTGGAGTTTGTCTTTTACATGTTTGTAAATGGATTAGACTCGCTCCAGAGGAATTCAGATACTTACACATTTCTACTCTTATTGGAGTTTGTCTTTTACATGTTTGTAAATGGATTAGACTCGCTCCAGAGGAAGTAGGTAACATTTAATATATTTCACAGGTTCAGCCAGGGTTCTGTATTGTTGTCGTATAACTACCTAGTCGTGCACCGGTTTCTACGTTTATTTTTATTTTCATTCTTTTCTTTCTCAGTCCTGTTTTCAGGGATGAGAGTTGTGGATCGTTGTGAGTATGTTTAGTTCTTGTGAGTCTTTGACGCTGGAGGGCCAGCGTCGAGATTTGCCCAATCGGGTCAAATCTCTGGTGGTTGGGGAGGTACTGTTACGTTGTTTTTTTGTACCTGCCATTTGCCTGTGCGCATACGCTGTTATTGGGAGTCATTCCTTCACTCACTCACTTTTCAAAACCCCATTACACTTGCTTACACAATAATTAAATAATCAACATAGTTTAAGATATTTAGATTAATAATTAAAGATAATCATAGTTTTGTTTACACTCAATAATGAATAATTGTCAAAACGTCAAACGTCAAACGTCAGTTTCTGACAGTAGGCGACATCTGGTGTAGATTCGCCGTAGTAGTTTTAAAAAATCTTTAATCGATTTATTATTATTTAGTTTATTTTGGCGTATTGATTGTAAACAATGGAATAAATATTTTATTGCCCAATCCGTAATAATTTTCAGCTTTTGGTTGTAACGCTTCAAGGCCTTCGTTTCCGAACGGCCGGAAGTTATTTTTTTACTATGAAGTTTTTACTAGAAGTTTCGTTGACACAACCATCCATATTTAATCTGTGACTTGGTGTTGTCGGAGTTACGTTTGAGATTACCACATAAAGTTTTATGAGTTAATACTTTAGCTAAATTGATTTACCGTGTTAGAAATGGGAAATAGTGAGTTTGTTAGTTTGAATCCTGTAAATTGTGGATGTTCCAGGGTGTATAAGTCATGTTGGACCCTAGTTAGCGAATTACATGAATTGAATGTCTTGGAGAAGTGAATCTGTCTTCCGCGTTCCCGTCTGAATTTGCCATGAACTGGGGAAGGCTTCTTAGGCGCTCTGTCTGTTTCCGGAATATCGCGGTTGACATTGAAACGCGAAAGGACGCCAGTGATTTGGCGAAAGATTCCGTGAGAGGCACGTCGTGCGTCCCTTCAAACCTTAATTAATGCCTTAAAAGGTAAGTACTTGTGGTGTTGAAAAGTGTAATCCGCGCCCTTTCGTTAAAAGAGGCGAGTGAGTGATATTTGGGGATGTTAATTACAGGGCGAATCTTCCACGTGAACCAAGGGAATTCGCGAAATGCTGACACGTGTACAGCCGCACTAAGGAGTACACCCAGCTGTCTTCACACTGGATTAGTGTCACCTTGATCCGTGTCTTAGAGGTAAGAATGTTCAATATTTGAAAGTGCTCTCCGAGCCCCTTCGTTAATAGAGGAATGTGTAGTGATTCATTGGTTATGGCTTACAGGACTCCTGCGGGGGAAGTTGGCCGAGAAAATCGTCTCGCCGCCAGCGCTTAGAGACACCTCTAGGAGCTGGACGCGAGACCCGTTCCTCGAGCCCCCTCCAAGCCTCCCGTGGAGGCGACTGTGCAGTGGCAGTGTCCGCCTAGCGTTTCAACGCGGGCGGGACGGTTTTTTTCTTATATTATAAATTACACTTATTACAAATTTAATACCGGTTCCAAGTTGGAACCCATTTATTACCTGCCCGGTCTTCAAACCTGGTGGCTGGTTTTCAACCGGATTTAATTAGGACCCCGGGTTCGACACCTACGTTTCATAACTGGACCATACCTTAACACCTTAGTCGGCTCAGGGTTCGGGACTGCAAGTCCCTGGCGCCCATTAGATAATTTTAATTTAATGATAATACTTTTATTCTCAAATTCAATAATTTTAATTACACAAACTGGAAGGTTGTACCTTGGTTATATTTTACATCCCTTAAATTTACTATTATAAAGAAACAGTACTTGGGCTTATCTTTAGCTCCCCACACCCATAGTTCTACCGGTTTAAGTAACGCTGGCTGGCACAACATTAATTTGATTATAATTTTAAATATTTGTTTGGGTTTTAAGCCCCGTCTACTTTTAATAAATTAACTAATAAATTTTATAATAAACTGTTATTGTTTGTTAGTTTGTGGTTTCATTATAGCTGTATACCAACCCACCTTGCATCTGGGATTTTGTACCTCTGTCTCAGCCGGACAAAATCTCAAATGTAACAGTACTTAATCCACTTAATCTTTTCCAAACCCTTTGTAATAATTTTTTTATTTTCTAAATACGGTACGATGACGTGTTGAAACTCTCTGTAGTCTATAAAGCCCTCACTCCAGAAAATTCCACGATTTCTTTCCAACCATCGCACCTGCTTCTTTTCTTCTTGAGTTAAATAATAAAACGAATGCGGTGGTTTAATCAAGAACGTCTGTGTGTGGTCATTACTTACGATAGCCACTTCTTTGACAATAAAATTATTGTCTAAATATTTGAATCCTTGGAGTTCGACAATGATAATATCCGCGTTCATGATAACTTCTTCACTGTGTTGCTTAATGGTTTGTATTCAACAATACAATCGTTGAGAATGAGACAGTATGCCGAAGTTTGATCTGGTATTTCTGAATCACTCTCAATTTCTACCCTTACATCCACAACGGGTCCAGTCTTCAGATTATCGGTCTGTCTAGAGCAATCAACAACAAACAACGGAGCTAATTCTTTAAATTGTTTCTCGCTTAATAAAGACTCCGGACAACGTCCATAATATGACTGTTGAAATCTGATGTATTGTTCATATAATAAAGCAATTCTGTTATTGGCAAAGTTCACATTGATGTTTTCATACGGGAAATATGTCGAATTAAGGTATACTCGAACATCACGAACATAGCAGTGATCAAACTGCGACATGTCAGAACTTGCATTATTTTTTCTACTTGTTTGTAGACCAATTATTACATATCTCGGTTTTTCTATTTGAGATGAAGTTTTGATAGACCAGGTGTGCTTTGTAGTTCTTGGTAAAGTGGGGTATTCATATAGATCCCAGTTTCTAAAAACCATCTGAAGCGGTCGATCTTTTTCCAATAGTTTTAATAAACTTATTTTTTCTTTGTCCGATACTTTAACATGGGGCACGCGCCATATGATTTTATTGATTTGAATGTCTTCCACTATTTCGCCAGTATTTAATTTTACAGCGTTCAAATTAGTGTTGCTTCGTAATAATATTAGTTCATGTCTACTATTTATTACAACTTTTTTAAAATCTTCTGCAAAACCGAGGATATTCCGAAGTGGTATAGACGCAGAAAAACTTCCTCCATTAATATTTTTTATGCCATCGATACTCCAACCCCAAGCTCTAGCTATTTTTGATTCATTCTCATTCATTGATATTAATGATTTCATGGTTGTAGTTATACCTGCATTTTTTATTTTATCAATCTCCACTCCGTTTAATTCGTACCTAATATCTTGGAACAAGAAGAGTAGTCCATTGTTCGTAAAATTGACACTAGTAGCTTTCTCTTTTGAATCTTTTTTGTTAACGATAACGGTTCCTTCCAAATACAGAGTGCTGGCTGATGGTAATATGTACAGATCCTGTTGGTTGATAGGTATGCGTATTTCATCGTTCCTGTTGAAACTCGTTACATAAGGTTTGTACGAATGAAATTCGATTCCTTCTATACTGTTGTCGTAAGTCGGAGTGGATAAAACGTCTAAGATATTCATTTTAACAATCCGATCGCTCTGAGAAATATCTTATTGTCTTTAGTTAATTTTATTTTGCTCTTAGAACGACGTCTTATTTGGTAGGCAGCTTGAGTAGAACTGGTATTTTTAATTTGATGAGATACATATTTATTGTAGTCAATCATTTTTTCTTCTAAGATGTAAATACAGCTGCACTTCTTCACCACGCAAATTAATTAAACGATTGTTTATATCTAGTAGTCGGATATGTATGCAGCTTATGCTGTTTCGATTGATTGGAAAATATATTGCGTTCTTCGGGATTTCTACGATTCTGTATCCAGGTGGTACGTTGAGTGCGAATTCGTGAATTATGTGACTTGGTTCACCGTTTATGTAAGAGCCGCTCACAATGTCACATTCGATCCTTACCACTGTCGTCGGTAAAATGTTGACTGGATGCTGTGACACATGCCATTTATTTGCTTTCAGAACCTGCTTATCAAATCCTAACAGTCTACTGAAAGAGTTTTCTTTCTTAAAATTAACGTCTTTTGAACAGTATATGGCAGTTTTTAAAGTATTGTTATTACATTGTAATTTGATTGAGGCATCTTTTATTTCGGATTTTAAATAATCGTAAATATCTTGAAATTCGTAGGTGCCTTCCGGTATTTCAATAACATCGTTTGAGCCATAATAATACTTGTTATTACTTTTATCAATATTTGGTATAGAATTAAATGTTGAAAAATGCAATAAAGCACACTCATATTCTCCATTGAGTTGCAACGTATTAGGATAGTACGTAGATAAAATTGATGAGTTTCCAGTTATTGACAAAGTGAGTGACATCTTGCAAATGAATGAAATAAAATAAAAGCATTCATTTTATATATTTTTATTCCAAAAAGTTCTTAGATATTTTAAACATAAATGACCACAGTTTACAGTATTAAATTTTTGATATCTTGTGTAGTTATATGAAACTTTACAATTCTTAAAATATCGTACCAGTTCTAATGGAGGTTTTAAATTTCCATAGCTATCAAAATATTCACAATAGTCATATACTTTTACATAAGCTACCCAATGCGTTCCTTCATTTTTAGAATCGTCTAAGTTAACAATACCACATTCCATACGTTTCGGCTTCCTTGGTAATTGATCTTTCATATATACTCCTCGGAAATATGGGATGTCTCTTGCATAGTATTGGATGTCTACATTAGTTAGTGCGCGATTTGGTAGCTTCTTGTTCAGTTTTTTGTTGATTTTATAAACAATCCTTTACCGTTTTTATAAGGCTTTATGTATAAACCCTTGCCCACTGCTAAACCCTCCATAGTTCTATTGTGTCGTTCTGTCTCTCGCAAATTTTGTTGAGCTGATTTGTAATCATTTACCGTTTTTGCAATGCCAGCCGCACCACCAGCTAAAGCTCCTAAAGCTGATAAGCTAGCAAAAATTGGAATTAAAGGTAGAACTCCACCAGTCTTCGGTATGGGGATCACTCTCGGCACTTTGATTTGATGTAATTTGGGACATAACTTTTTTGCAGCTAAGTAAGCGAAGTTTATTAAAGACTTACTATCCTTGGGTTTTAGCTTTTTTATTTTAGATTTTATTTTTGATACTAAACTCTTAAATGTTTTGGCACCAGAACCAGATTTCAATTTGGCTTTCATGACTTTGCTTACTAACCATGAGCTTAATTTTTCACCTTTTCCCGCATCTTTTGATTTGAGTCTATGTTTAGCCATGTTCAATAGCTGTAAGTCGGCTTTATGACGATTAGGTAAATCTGTATGATTTTCATATGCTATATCGTGGTGCATACAAGCTTCGTCTAGTTTATTTACACCTCGATCACCTCGCAACAAACGTTTATGAAGTTTAGTTCCTGGTCCGCAATAATTGTATCCAGGCAAATGAGCTTCGAACGGTAGGTTATTAATTATACTGTTAACTAGTCCACCACCTTGCATTACTTAAATTATAATGATACAAATATAACAAAGTACTTCTTTTATATCTCAATTTATTAATGCAGATTTATCAATCCAACTGTTTTCATCATTACTGAGACCTAACCATTTAACGAATAGTTTCTTTCCTTTCTTTTTAAGTATTTTTTCTACTAAATAAACACCAGGATAGTTCGATTTTTGAAGTTCTTGTTCGTAAAAAGTTCCTAATATATCTTGCTTTCTTTGATCTTCTATGTGATATGTTACTGGTATAGTTTTATTAATCCTTTTTATTGTGAAGAGTTCAGTTGACCAGTTAGGAGTATAACCTTTCTCGAAATTGTGTTTGTATTTACTGATACGAACACAATCACCTTTTTTAAATTTAGGTTTCCACTGGAGGGATACATGATTACATATATTTTTTATATTTTCTTTTACGATTGCTTCATTAGATTTATTCACATCAATAGGTTTAACTTTAATTGTACGATGTTTTGTGTTGTTATACGTATTAAATAAATCTTCTAAGGGTGATCCTAACCACTTATAATTTCCAATGAGACTAAAATATTTATACAAATTATTTTTAACAGTTTTAATTAGTCGTTCTACAATGGAAGCTTTTTTAGTAGAGAACGATGAGTAATGGTTAATGTTGTACTTCTTCATTAGCGTTTGAAATGTGTTGTTATAAAACTCTGTGCCCATATCTGTTTGTAAATTAACAGGATTTTTATTGCTGCTTAGTGGTATTCGTTCAAACGCTCGAGTTACTTCAGATTTATTTTTAGACTTTAACGGTTCTGCCCAGGCATACTTTGAGAAGCAGTCAATCACCACTAAAATGAAATTGTAACCTTTATTATACTTTCTTAGGTTTTGCATGTCCATTAGATCTGCTTGCCATAAATCATCGATCCCTTTGAGAATAACAGAACGTCGAAGAAAGTTTCTTCGTGCCGCTTTGTGTATTTCATTTACTATTTGTTGTTTTGCCATTATTGAGATTTTTAAGTAATTTATCTATATCTGCTTTGGTGTAAAACTTCTCTTCCAAATGAATCAAAACCTCAGGCTCCTTTGCTTTTAAAGTAGACTGAACAGTCTTTTGTGCATCTAATATGATTTGAGCACGCAATGAAGCAATCAGTTTATTAAATTGTTTTATCGTATCATCACTCATTCGATCTACATAATCCTTGTTCACAGCATCGTCTGCTTCTAATGGAGGTTTAATTCCTCTCAATCTAGATGACTTTAAATCAAAATCTCCATTTTCTGATTTTAACAACGCGTTATCATTGAAATTAATCAGTTCTGACAATCGCATTCTTTTATGAATTAAATGTCCAAATTTATCAATATTCATGTTTCAGGTGTACTATATGTAAAGGCTGATGATCAACTGAACAATAGTAAATTTTACACCTATTTATTTATAAGTTTACTTTCACGTAATTCTTCAATAATGGATATTATTTCATTATCTAATCCTGTGTTACCAGCATCTCGAGATGCTATTAATAACTTTAACCTTTCCACCAATTCATTAGGATCATCCCAATATACTAAATCTATGTTTTTTTTCCAGATTTTTGTTAATGGTAGTCCTTTTCCTTTTGAATGATTACCCTGAACAGTACTTTGCAGTTTAAAAAGAGGTTTAATAACTTGTAAATATTTTTGTCCCTTATTACTTTTTATTGGTTTACTTGGGTCATTATCACGACGATGTGCGTTTGTATCAAGTAACATTTTCTTATAATATTGTAAGTCATCTTCAGTAATCAGACTTAAATCAATATCTTTCTTAAGCAGTAGTTGTTTTAAACCAGGCGTATGTCTGTATTTATGACCAGCCACGATGATATAATGATCGTCGATTGTTATGGGAGCAGAACCTAACATCAATTTTCCGCGTTCTACTCTAACACCAAATGGAATGTCTGTTAATGCTTCTGATGACACTGACCAGGATGATGTATCGCCACCTTCACTTTTTTCAACTGATTTATACGAAGATTCACTGCTGGTATCAGACTCGTCTACATCACTACCAGTTGCGACTTTTTGCAAAGTTTCGTCTATAAACAGATCTTTAGATTCTTCATCTTCATTACTATGCAGCAAAGGAGTTTGCATACTGGCTGTAGCAATTTGGTTGAGAGGCTCTGTTACAGGTTTAAAAACTGTTTCCAAGGCTTGCTTACGCTCATTCTCAATATCTCGCATTTTTCGCACCTTCTTCTTTACAGCTGCTGCAGCATCAACAATTTGCCTCTTTAAAGATTTTTCCATAATCGATGAATAGATTGTAACCGGTTAAGCTCTGTTTGGAGAGTAATATTATTGCAACGATGACACCTTATTATATACTCGTGCTCTTAATCAAAAATTACAAAGGTGTCAAATTTATTTCTATAACATCCTTTATTTTTTGCACAATCTTTATTAATTACAACATAACTGAAGGGCTCACTCCATATTTTTGAACACATTTCTCGAAATTCAATCCATGTCATGTCAGTATTGACGTGTTCTTCATAAACATGTCTCATATTTCTTTCATCTTGTTTAAAAAGTACGATTAGGTTTGTGTTGTCTCTTACTAACTGCTTAGGGATTTTACTATACGTCTGATTTAGATAAAAACAATCGATGAACTTGTGTCTCCCCATAGCAAAATAATCACGCAAACCACTTTGATTTTCACAAGCAACATCATCGAATATAATTACAGAATTCGGTTTTGCGGTCTGAACACTCAATACTTGCTCATTTTCATGATATTTCTGAAATGAAATGCCTGGTACCCGTTGCAAGACTTTTTCTAAAAAAACGTACTTGGGCTGTTGTAAGGTTTTCGAATAAACATAAACATTTTGAAATCTTAAGCCATTCTCGTGTATAAGAAGACCAATTAATAAATTAGTTTTTCCACAATTTGACGGTCCGCAAATGATGCACCGTACCGATTTAGGTAATAATTCTCCATGACGAAAACCAGTCTCCTGAGAATGAACACAAAGTTTGTTTATATGTAACGATTGTGGTTGTTTTACAAATTTCATGACGACTGTTTGACACGGTTACATTAACAATGATTTAATTAATGTAATACAATCATATTTATAACTCATTATCGCTAACTCGAACAAACGTACAACAACCTCACCGTGGTTGTTCTTTTTATGTGTAAGATAGTGAATTAGATTTCACCGAATCTTGCATCTGTCCTGGTGTTTTGATGAACCGTTATCTGTATTTTTATCATGTGGAGTAGGCGCCAAACCAGTATTAACGCAAACGCAAATTCAGACGAAGTGAGACGTAGGAACGATATGTAATAAAACGGAATTGTTGAACGGCGCCCACTCCGTCGGATATTATTGGGCATTCTACCACACCGTGAGTGACGGAGGCGAACGGAGTGAGCCGATGGAACGGAAGGTGGGGTAGAATGCCCAATAATATACTACTCATCATACCATTTTGAAATCGGCTATAAGCACATGATCTTACATAATTATTGGCCACTTGTGTTTCGTTCCTTTTTTTTTAAACTACAGACGCTTAAACTTTGTCAAAAAGAAAAATTTTCACGAATTTTTTCAAAAGAACATAATTCAAGTTGTTTTTTTTTAAAACCGCGTAATAGCAGTCCTTCTTTTAATTACTTATCTATCAGCTTAGTTAACGTAAATTACTTTAACAATAAAAAACCGATGGAATTCATTAATTCGTGGTCGTGGTGTACAAGAATGTAAAATAAGGTAACAAAAAACTTCGAATATTATTAAATGAATCATATCTTTGGTAGGTAGTACCTACAAAAAAAAAAGACACAAATAAAAAAAAGACCAAGTAGTACCTACTAGGTAATACTTGGTCTTTTTTTTATTTGTATTTTTTTTTCTGAATGGTCATTAGTTCTACTATGATCCATTTCAAGATTATCCATTAATTACCGGGCACCCTGTATATAATAATCAATTGCTGTTCGTTAGTCTAGCTAAAACTCGAGAACGGCTGAGCCGATTTAGCTGATTTTGGTTTTGAAATGTTTGTCGTAGTCCAGGGAAGGTTTAAATAAACGGTGAGAAAATATGGGGTAGGGGTAGGGTTGGGGTAGGGTAGGGGTAGGGTAGGGATTTTTTTTTTTTTTTTTTTTTAATTTTTGAGGCAGGAGTGGGAAATCCTCATGGACGCCCAAACCGCCTCATCACTGGGACAGTCTGGGCAGTGCCGGACTCTTACCGGCTAAAACCACACTCCTGCCTTGGCGTGGGCCCCTGCCATGCGTGTAACGCAGGGATTTTGTCATGGGCTGAATCTTTTCTTTACTCTTTTATTTACTTTAGTCTAATAATATATGTTTCTAAAAGTTTCATTTATCTATTTTATTTTCTGGTTCTTTATAGGGCTTTTCTACTTGTTCCTTTTGTTTACTCTTTTTACTATGCTAATTACGTACTTTACAAAGTCTCTTCTTACTTTTTTGTCCCCAATGAGCTTGCTCAAAATTTCTTTTCTAATTTCTACGCCTAGTAATGTTTCGGCCTCGCGTCTTTGGGAGCAGTGTACCGGGCACTCCGTGAGGAGATGGAGGACTGTCTCCAGCTTGTCGGGGTCGCAAATACACGATGGGTTCTCCTTGCACTTGAAGCGAGTCAAGTATTCGGAGAACCCACCGTGCCCCGTTAGGGCTTGGGTCAGCTCTTTGCTGGACTCTAATTTTCGCACCGTCCTGTACGCAGCAATCGCGCATGGGAAGAACATCTTCGTTGTGGCCGCCGTTTCTCCGATGCTGTACCTCCGGTTCCACTCGCCCAACGTCTCCATTCGGATCAATCGCTTGATGAATGAAACCGGGCACCTGCTGTAGTCGGGTGCGCGCTTCGACCTCAGGGCAGCCTCCTTCGCGAGCGAGTCGGCTCTCTCGTTACCCTCCAGCCCTGCATGAGCTTTGATCCAGAACAAGGATACGCTCTTGTTCTGGCAGTTGCCTGAACGCGTTCACGCGTTCGTTCTGATGGCGTTTCTTGTTTCGACTGCAAGGGGGTGGAGGGCTTCGGGGTTCACGACTGTTTGGAGAGCTGCCATTGAGTCGCTGAAGATGGCGAACGCCGCCTCAGGTCTTCGCAAGATCTCCTTTGTTGCTTCGCAGAGGGCCAGGAGCTCAGCCTGGTAGACGGTACTGTAAGACGGCAGGACAAGTTTTCGGGTTTTTGTCTCGGCCTCGCCAGTCCATACGGATAGCGCGGCTCCGACTTTACCCTCGATCTTCCTGCCGTCTGTGAAGATTCGCACCGCATAGTCGCGGTGGTTGTTGTATTGCTCCTCGTCTACCAGGCGTCGCAGCTCTATAGTCCTCTGCTCCGCCGGGTGTGGTGACTCTAGTGCCGTTGCCATTCGCTCGATCTCCCTATCCCCCAGCACTGGATGGGACACCCCCTTCTTGGCCTCGTATAGTGACGCTGCCTCTCGAATTCTGAGGTCAAGAGGGAGTATCCCAGACAGCACCAGCGCTGCGTTCAGGGAGACCGTGCGATAGGCACGACACAGCTTCTGTGCGAAGCTCCTCTGGACGGCGTTCAGCTTCTTTTGCACCCCGACTTTGTTCGCGGCCGGCGACCACGCGCTCGCTGCGTACAGGACAATGGGCTCCACTGCGGCTGTGTAAATACATCGGATTATGTCCGGGTGGAGACCCCAGCTGACCCTTGCGGCCCTCGACAGCTGTTTGTAGATCCTGACAGCTCGGGAGCAGACGTTTGCGACGTGGGTGTTAAACGTCAACTTGTGGTCGATGGTGAGACCGAGCAGCTTTATTTCTTCAGACATGCCAACGTCTTTCCCGCCCATCCTAAGGCATGGGGTGTCGTGCTTCAGCTTCCGCGTTATTAGCATAGCTTTAGTTTTGTGCGGTGCGAATTGGAGCTTATAGGGGTAGGTATTGGTAGGGTAGGGGTAGTGTAGGGTTTGGGTAGGGTATTGGTAGTGTAGGGTAGGGGTAGTGTATTGGTAGGGTAGGGGTAGGGTATTGGTAGTATAGGGTAGGGGTAGTGTATTGGTAGGGTAGGGGTAGGGTATTGGTAGGGTATGGTAGGGGTAGTGTAGGGTAGGGGTGGTGTAGGGTTTGGGTAGCGTAGGGGTAGAGTAAGGTATGGTTAGGGTATCGGTAGGATAGGGGTAGGGTATTGGTAGGGTAGGGTAGGGGTAGTGTAGGGTAAGGCTTGGTGTAGGGTTTGGGTAGGGTAGGGGTAGAGTAAGGTATGGGTGGGGTATCGGTAGGATAGGGGTAGGATACCACGCGAACGAAGTCGTGGCGGGTCAACTAATACTATATAAATACTAGCACTCTCCCCGCGACTTTGTTCGCGTGATTTTCCTTACGGATCCCTAATTATTGATAATAAAATATAGCCTATAGCACTCAGTGATAACGTAGCTTCCAATTTGTGAAACAATTTTTAAAATCGGTTTATTACTTCCGAAACTTACAAACAAATGTTACCTCTTTATAATATTAGTATAGATATAGCTAGATTTATCAAATCGGGTTGGGTTTACAATTGAGTCGCCTGAATTTGAGGATTCTGACAATGTGGAGATTCAAGGAGAGTAATCTTAAAGCACCCTCAAGCAATTTTAGCTGCCGGAGCTGGCGTTAAATTATTTAAACAATTTTCTAAAACGTCGATAAATCACTAACTATTGCTTAAAACGAAACGTAAATTTCACTTAATTCTTACGTTTTTTAAAGTTGCGTTTGTCAAAATGCGTAAAACGAATCGCTTTTCCGCCATTTTAATGCCACTGACAGTGACAGATAAACACGATTTTGTTGTTTTATTGTGCGCAAGAGCGAGCGAAGCGAGCTCGGGACTTGGGGAACCCCGACTAGGACAGGTTAGGTTAGAAGGGGACGGCAGGGTCCAGTGAGCGAGCGTAGCGAGCGAACAGACCCTGCCATCACCTTCAAGGTTATTTTTTTTTAAAACCACCCAGAAGTAGGAGCTCGAGCCTCTCTAGCGGGGGGAAAAGCTGGAGGGAGTCTATCTCCATCTTGCCGCCTTTCCCGTCCGCCTTACGACCCTATTAACACTCCGTTACACGCACCTCTAAAAATTACACGATTCCACGCGCGGGGCACTGCAGTGCCCCAAAGTAATTTGTGGATTTTAACTTAATGGGGTAGAAATAAATAGTGAGTATATTATATACGTAACCATACTTTATCGACACTTATATTAAAAACAAAAAATAAGGTTTCTCTTAATTAAAACAAAAAATAAAAAAATCGTTTCTTAATCTTACAAAATTTTAAAAAATCAACACAGGATTTTTAAATTTAAGATTTTAATCATCAATTCGTGGCCTATCGACTACATTTAGACTTTAGTTATAACATTGGATACATACACTATATTTATGGTCATTACAAACAGGTTTATATCATTTGTGACATGCTGATATGGTCGATGGATCTTTGGCTCTCCCACAGTCATGGCATCTAGCCGTCTTTGTTCTTTTGCGAGGTATGTCATTTTTCTGAGGTGTCAAATCGCTTTCATAATATATCTGTAATTGGCCAACAGGTCTTTTACACCACCCTTCTCTTCCTTGTCAGATACAGGAGCCAATCAATTATCTGATACTCTCTATGAACCATTTTGATATACAAGTACCTAAAATAAGAAAAACACTAATAATTTCTCAACAATAATAAAAATTAATAATGTTTACATGCATTTTTAAACAATAATATACACATCAAAAAAGTCTAGGGATCAACATCCCTAACAAATGTTAGGGATGTTGATCCCTAGACTTTTTTCATGTGTGTATTTAAATAAATTACACAATTATTGAAGAAAATAAGTCAAACTGCTTACCTCTGTCATACATTAAATAGTTACGTAATTACACGCACGGGGCACAGGCGTGCCCCAGCAGCACTAAAATGTTAACGTAAGGCACGTCGATGCACCAATGCAGTCGATGACTTAATGATGAACGCTTAAGGATACTAGCAACAGCTACTAAAGGCGGCTAGATTCTAAGTCTATTATTTAAGTAATAATAAGCAAAAATGTATGGCTGGGGCACGCCTGTGCCCCGCGCGTGTAACGGAGTGTTAAGTGACTTGATACAAAGCCAAAGTAGGGCTCCGTCGAACATCTCCGGCAGGGAAAAATGGTGGGGGGCAACTCCACCGGTCCCCCCATATCCCCCTATCAAGGCGACTTAATTGTGAACCTTACCCACCAAATCAATTTAAAGATATGTACTTATTATAAAATTTTAATGATTATATTAATTTTTATCCTAAAAACATACCGTCACTTTGATATTCCTCCTTTGGCTCAATAATATAATGTTGTCTCTTACAAACATATGATGGTTCTTGTTTAATAATATCACTTTCTTCTTGACATTCAGCATCTATACTTATAAGTACCATAGGTGTTATAATATAACCACCGGAAAACTCTAACTGGCCATGGTTTAGTGAGGGATTTGTCTGTAATAAGTTGATTATAGGTAAAAGTCAACACATTTATTTCAATTAGACCAATTACAGGCATTTTTGAACTGTCATGGAGTCGGTCAATTAGAAGCAACAAGAATATTGTAACCAGGATTTTGTATAAACCAAATCGAAAAGAGTGTCCATGGAGTTTCTTGCCAGTTCTTCTCCATAGAAGCCTACCTCCGTTTAGGAATAAGCTTCAACTTTCTAACTGACTGTCTCCTTGACAATTCAAAACAGCCTGTAAATGGTATTATTAAAATAAATGATTTGTTTTTTGTCTTTCCGAGTTTGCTACTGGCTTTATTTGGCATCAAATAAAGCCTCAATAGGTATGAGCTTGGGAGGATTCACTTCTATATTATGTTTGATAATAAATGTGAAAGAATCCCTCACCTCATGATTTTCATTCAACATCTGCGCGAACAGTTGTTCTGCTTCCAGACATTTCCTCTGGAATTGCGCGCATTGCTTTATTTTAGTGCTGCAGAAGAAACAAGCGAGCATCGGTCTAGCATCTTCAGTTATGAACTGCAACAAAACTTTTCTTATACGTAGGGTAGGGTGCTTGTGGGTGCATACAACAGTACAGGGGTTGTGGGACTATTTAAGGTTTATTTAGAACACTAGAACAAGTTTTCGTATAACTGATTATAAGAATAAGAACCATTCGGCTCCGTTGGGTGTGTTTTATTACATCCGCTATAGCATGTAGTACTTGAAGTAATTACATTTACGTCATTTTAATAGTAAAGTAGGTTTATATCAACTTACGGGAATATCAGTCAGCTTCTCATACAGCTCCTGCAGGCTCTTGTTGACAACTGCATGCATGCGAACATTCTCCACCAAACATATCCTACACATGGACAGCTTTTCCATCATGAAAGCCACAATGTGTTGTTATCTATTTCAAGTTTACAATTTTGAACAACTGACTTTGCTGTTGTTATTGTTTTGACGGCACTGCGGAGCGGACTGCGCTACCGGCGTAGCAGCTGGTTGTCAAGTAGCTTCATCTCTTCATTGACAACTCTTGTGGAAGAGACTATTGCTAAAATGGATGCGTTAGGCAAGTCTTGTACCTATACCTTTAAGTACTTGATGCTGGGATAGAATAGAACCGGAGGAGAGCTTAAGCTCATAGACCGATAGACGCCAATTCGCCAAAAAGATGTCTTTGATGATTTGATGTTTTGATGAGTCTTTGTCATGTCACGAAGTGTCAGCTGTCAACTATGCAAAGTTCTCAATGCTGGGTTGCCAGACTTTTATTCTTTTTCTTCGTAAACAAACAAAAATCTCGTTGTTTACTGTATCATGCATATGGGAACTTCCCATCCACTCAACTTTCGTTCACAAGCACGCCTGCGTACATACATATACATGAACTCACGCCTTTTTCCCATGGGGGTAGGCAGAAACCACAGAACGCCACCTGCTACGATCCTAATGCCGGCAATACACGCTACGCTACGGTAAACCGAAGAGGTCTACCTGTGCAGGTACGCCTGCACAGGTAGGTAGACCGGAGCGTTTATGGGAATGGACCTGGGGGCCTACCACAACCTCAAAACAATATTATTTTAACATTACTTTGCGTTCCGCTCTGTTGGATTTTCAACGCTCGGATCAGCGCCGAGAGTGGAAAATGCAACAGCAGAAATTACAAAGTAATATTATAATAATATTGTTTTAAGAGGTTGTGGTAGGCCCCCAGTTTTTTGAACCTGCGCAGGCGACCAGTGCAAAATTGAAAATCAACAATTGAAGACCGCTCAGGCAGACCGGAACGTCCCCAAACACGCGGAGGCAAACTTGCACAGGTAACCTCTCCGGCAGGATGTCCGGTAGCACGTAGCGTGTATGGCCCTCATTACATAGGTACTCCTTTTGCCTCATCTACGTTCATACATCTCTACATACAAGCACGTCGGTTAAGAGAGTACTCCGCACCTGCTTTTTGATCGCTAAAAATCGTACCATTATGAGTAAAAGAACGACCATTGATTGGTAGGTAATGCTAGTCTCTGATACGATACCTACTATAATATTTTTATTAGACAACGATCGAAATCTAGATAAAATTTAATGTCACTTTGGCGGTTTAAAAAAAATGATAAATACCTCAATTTATAAATAACGTCAATAGCTAAAACTGAGGCCGGTAAGAAGTACTTACTTTAGGTAAAGCGGTTTTTTTTTAGTATATTTTTTTAGGTACATTTTGTTTTCGCAAGCGATAGATTGATTTCACATAGACTTGCCAACCGTCCCGCAAGAGCCGGGACGTCCTCACGTCCCGCTTCTAGAGCATTTAAAGATGCGTCCCGGGAAGAAATAGCGATCTGCTGGCTGGGTTTAGTCGACAAATGCCAGATTCTAGAAAATAATGTCAGACGAGTTTAAAACGCCAGATTCTATGAATGCCAGATTCTACAAATGCCAGATTCTACAAATGTCAGATTCTATAAACGCCAGATTCTAATAATGCCAGATTCTATAAATGCCAGATTCTATTAATGTTTCATTTTTGTTATAGTTGCAATCAATGATATTCTAATAAACAGATATGTTAGGGCCGAAACTGCGTTAAGCGGGCACCCGCGCGGGTTCATACAAAACTGCTCCGTCGCGGGGTCACGCGCGGGCGTCCGTCACGGGGAAGCGCGCCCCGCACCCGCGCAACGGGGCCCGCCTCCGTGCGACGGGACCAGTCGCGGGGGCACGCGCGGTGCGGGCTTATTCAGTCAATAACGATATGTGATACGGGTCGTACGCACGCTCGGAGAAAATCAAGGATAATAATATAGACTACAGGCCCATGTCCAAAAATGGTGGGTCATATGAACCACCAGGTGACGTATATAGGACGATATAAGAGCATAAAATAATAAGATTCAGCAATATGCCGTCACTTGTAAGCTGTCCAACTGAGTGCTGGTGAGAATTGAAAAGTGCAGGTAGAGTGAGTACATTTTGGTCATATATTTTTGTACGGCATTTTTACCATCGATAGATCCATGAAAAATAATAAGAAAGCGCGCAGTGCCGTACAAAAATGGTGGTCCACAAAGTCGGTATTTTTTTTTGATTTTCTGACAATTTCCAGGGTAAATTTGGTCATTTGATTCTGTACGGCATCAGTTTCATACTGTTTCAATACAGCTTCTAATCCATTATTCCGCAACGCCGTACAAAAATCATGCGACAAGGGGAAAAAATCGAGGGTTGCAACCCCCTCTCTTTCCGTGGTCCGGGGGGTGATTTGAAAAAGTACGGCTTCGGTTCCAAAACATTATCTAGCACTCAAAAGTACTATTAAAAATAATGCCGTCAAAAAATTATTGTTCATTTGAATGTAAATTAATTAATTATCTTAATTTCATGGTATACTTGATTTATAAAGCTGTAAAATCATTTGACTCTGTACGGCAACTTTTTTTTTAACATGATATTGTAAAATACAATTGTTATATAGTATTGCCGTTCAAAAGAAACTGTTCTAAAAAAAATTATAGAGAAATACAAAAACTGAATTATTGCAAAAGTTTAAATATTCATAGATTAATAAACTATAGCAATTTTCTACATTTTTCCCTTGTTTTAAATAGTATTAAGATAAATAAATTAGGAAAAAATGATGCCGTACATTTTAATGCAGACCATATCTTTTCATATCTTTTCGTTCTATGGATTTTTCCTTGAATTGTTTTTTCCCTACAAACCTTTGGACCAACGAAAATGTACGGCATGTAAAAAAATATTATCTATGCATAAAATACTTTCAAAATAAATTAATTTTATGTTGTTTCAAATCACCCCCTGGACCACGGAAAGAGAGGGGGTTGCAACCCTCGATTTTTTCCCCTTGTCGCATGATTTTTGTACGGCGTTGCGGAATAATGGATTAGAAGCTGTATTGAAACAGTATGAAACGGATGCCGTACAGAATCAAATGACTAAATTTACCCTGGAAATGTCAGAAAATCAAAAAAAAATACCGACTTTGTGGACCACCATTTTTGTACGGCACTGCGCGCTTTCTTATTACTTTTCATGGATCTATCGATGGTAAAAATGCCGTACAAAAATATATGACCAAAATGTACTCACTCTACCTGCACTTTTCAATTCTCACCAGCACTCAGTTGGACAGCTTACAAGTGACGGCATAGTGCTGAATCTTATTATTTTATGCTCTTATATCGTCCTATATACGTCACCTGGTGGTTCATATGACCCACCATTTTTACACATGGGCCTGTAGTCTAATAATAACGACTGATACATGCCACTGTTAAAATTGTACTAGCGACACTGCGTAAATAAAATAATAAAAAAAAACCGACTTCAAAAAAAAGCACTAAAAAGTTAAAAATAATTCTATAACCTACCTATATTAATAAACCTGACCTAACCTACGATTAACCTATACTAAAATTCAACAAACTTTTGGAGTCGGTGCCAAGACAAAGGTTATTATATCCAACCGTATGGCACCGACTCCAAAAAATTGTTAAATTTTAGCATAGGTTAATCGTAGGTTAGGTCAGGTTTATTAATATAGGTAGGTTATAGAATTATTTTTAACTTTTTAGTGCTTTTTTTTTAAGTCGGTTTTTTTTGCAAAAAAAATTATATTTGTTAATTTTTAGTGACATATTTTTTTTTAATTTTGATAAAATTGTCATGGGACCATTTGGGAAGAACTTTCCAACAAAAAAAGAATTTTTGAAATCGGTTGGCAAGCGACGAAGTTAAGCGCGAACAAACCTAAAAAAAAAATACAAACATCCGAATTGAGAACCTCCTCCTTTTTTAGAAGTCGGTTAAAAACCGGTGACCGCGACGGTCCCCGCGACGGGACCCGTCGCGTGCCCACGGAGCCCGCTCGCGTGTCCACGCGCGTACACACGCGACGGTTGCCCGTCGCGGGCGCCCGCTTAAACGCAGTTTCAGCCCTTATACCCTTACAAAACAACAGAAAAAAGTGTTCCGCGCCGAGAGGCAGCACACATACACACTTTTCATTCATTTTACATTTCACTACAAAAGGAAAAGGAGTAAAAAGGATAGCTTGATAAAATCAGTAAGAAAAAAAGTGACAGCTAGATGTTGTCAATTGCGCGTGAATGTAAACAGACATTATTCGAGCCACCAATGTGACCAATCACCGCACGTTGGCATCATAGACTAACAAAATAACTAGGCAGAAGGTACAAACCGTGTGTACAGAATTTGTAGCCGGGATTTGTGCCTATGCAACGAATAAACTCTCTCTTGCTGTTGTCACATAGTAAAGTAATATAAACGATTCATTAATTCTTTGTTTACGATGTCGGCGACGAAGACCCCATGCACGTACTATAACGCAAGTACAGTTAGTGATATTTTGTAAGGACTTTATAGTTAAGTTTAATTTTTGAAAGGATTCTATAATTTGTTTTTTGAAAGGATTTTAAAGTTGTTTTCTTATGTTTTATTGTACTTATTAGGTAGGCAGAAACTTTAATTTACTGATAAGGATATTAGGAAAACTTGTCTGGTTAGAAAACATAACGTAAGGGAATTTGTGCAAAATTGGTGTATTATGTCTTATTGCAACGATGTTAGCGTAGTCCAATAAGAATCCAATTAGAAAAGTCTAGTAGGATAGTAATTTGAAAGGTTTTTGACGAAAAATTGTATGAAAAGGAATAATTACGTAACTTGAAAATGAGGTTTTTTGTTTATGGAGGAATATTAAATATTTCTATCATATTTTGGTAAGATCACATAGAAACAAGGTTTACAAAAGGAATTGTAAAAATCTCATAAGTATTGTAAAAGTTATAGTCGATTGTTCAAAGTGAAAATGTTAAAAGAACAATTTTTACACTTCAATGTTCTAGGGTTTTTGTCAGACTGTATTTTATCATTATGTAATTGATTTTAAGTGATAGATAATTAAGTATATCAAACAAAATTATAATGAAAAGTTATTAAAAGGGAAACTAGAACTCTGGAGTAAAGATGACTTTACTGCCTAATATTCGCATCTGTACTTTTATTCTATGTCCGGAGTGCACGCATCCTTGTCGTTCTCGCGACAAAAAATGTATTTTCCATTTCTTTCTTTCTTCTAACCTCAAAATATCAGAATATTAGGAAAATAATTGAAATCTATTAATAAATCGAAGTATATTGCGTACTTACGTGTGGTATGAGATCCCTTGTGTTTTATTAACTTTGGTATCGTAATTGGTACACTTTCTAAACACACACGATGGCATTTTGGATGGTAATTACGTAGCAGCGCGCAACGTATCACTCGTAGTCGTGCCAGACACAGACTAAAGGCAATCGTCCTAATTAGGACGGTTTCTGGTCTTCACGTTTTGCGCGCTTATAACATATCTGTTTACTAAAATATCATTGGTTGCAATATAATAATTTTCTTAAGTGCATGTATAAAAATTTCGCTAATTACAAAAGTTGTTGTTGCTAGTTGTTGTTTTTTTTTTGCATTAAAAAAGTGTATGCACACACTTTTGTAATGCAAAAATTTTAAATGAGCTCTAAAGCGCAGGCCACACCGCCAGCTAGCGGGCGGGCGGGCTAAGCGGGCGAACATCGTTTCACCTCTTTACATACTTCGGTTCACACCGCGAGCTACCGACTAACCTGACGAGCTAAGCTAACGAAATATCCGACGATTCCTAGCTAGCGGGCGGGCGGGCTAGGCGGGCGAACATCGTTTCACCTCTTTAGGCATACTTCGGTTCACACTGCGAGCTACCGACTATTCAACGAGCTAAGCTAACGAAATATCCGTCGCTCGTCTGTCCGTAGTTTTCGGTGTGAACCCCATAGTTTAGCTCGCCAATATTTCGCGTAGTTTGTATAGTTTCCTTCGTTCGCTTCGCCCGCCCGCTTAGCCCGCCCGCCCGCTAGCTGGCGGTGTGGCCTGCGCTTTAGAAATGGTTATTAAATATGGTGTTTGTCAATGTTGGCAAAATTATATGGAAATAAAAAGACAGATAATAGGAAATTATTTAATAACAAAATAAGTATGAAAAAGCACAAAATTACAAAGTTATCGTCATAAACTTTTATATCAGTGTAGTTAAAAAAAAACTTGTTCTTATATTAATAAAAAAACATAATTTCTTTAATACAATAATCAAAGTCATCAATGTCGAGAAAAAAAACTTCACTTCCATTAAAAAAAATCATCATCATCATCATCTGCCTAGCCTTTTCCCAACTATATTGGGGTCGGCTTCCAGTCTAACCGGATGCAGCTGAATACATGGTATTTTACATGAAGCGACTGCCTATCTGACCTCCACAACCCAGTAACTGGGTAATACGATACCCCTAGGTAAGACTGGTTGTCAGACTTTCAAGTTTCTGACGACTCGTAACGATTGTCAAAGATACACGTATGACATCCGGGACCAACAGCTCAACGTGCTTTCCGAGGCACGAAATGATGTCAGTAATGTCTAAGATATACTTCAGAAAGTACATATGAATTGAAAAAGTCTCATTGGTACTTGCCCGGATTCGAACTCACAACCTCAAGCATGAGAGGCAGGCACCTAACCGCTAAGCCATCACGACACTCGCTAGGCCATCATTACAATAAAAAAAACCATCATTGCTCTTATTAAACATTAATCAAAATCATCGTAAATTTCAAATTTTTGCAATACAAAATTGTGTGTGCATACACTTTTTTAATGAAATTTTAAATTACAAAAAAACAACAACTAGCAACAACAACTTTTGTTTTAGCGAAATTTTTATACTATGCACTTAAGAAAATTATTATATTGCAACTATTACAAAAATGTGACATTAATAGAATCTGGCATATACAGAATCTGGCATTATTAGAATCTGGCGTTTATAGAATCTGACATTTGTAGAATCTGGCATTTGTAGAATCTGGCGTTTATAGAATCTGACATTTGTAGAATCTGGAATTTGTAGAATCTGGCATTCATAGAATCTGGCGTTTTAAACTCGTCTGACATTTCTAGAATCTGGCATTTGTCGACTAAACCGCTGGCTGCTGCGTTGACCTATAGGATATGAGTCTATTGAACGGCTAAAATAAAAAAACTTAATGTAGTAAACCAAATAAACTTTTAGATGTTTATTTTTTCATTTATTGTTTATAGTAGATCAACAACATATACATTAACCAGGGGTGTCAAACTCAATTTTGCAGAGGGCGATATATTAGATTAAGAATGTGTAGGCTGGCCAGGTTCAAATTAAAAAACTAAAACATACTGAATTATTATACTTAACACCTTTGTTTATTTAGTTATATATATAGTTGTTAAAAATCATACCAAAAGGAAGAAAGAGGGTAATTATTTTGAGCTCGAGGATCGTGGAAAGAAAAGCATAACTAACATAACACTCTCTCGCTCGTCTAGTCAGGCGCTACTCTTGAAATTACTTTTAAGTAAAGCGCGCGCATTTTTAAACCTGCGTAGCTCAGGCGTCGAGTGCAGTCTAAAATCTCTAAAAAACAAGATTCATTTATTTGTGATATATTGTGATCGCGGGCCGTATCGAAATGGCCCGCGGGCCGGATTCGGCCCGCGGGCCGTATCTTTGACATGACTGCATTAACACTTTGACCGCCACAGTCATGTATAGGTGACAAACTAAAATGTGCCCAGCACGCCACGGTCACGACTACATGACCGACAGATACAACTGAAATTAATTATCTGAGTTTAACAATAATCGATGTCAAAAACTTGCCACAAATGTTATTCTCTTTTATTTCTCCCTTCTCTCTTCAATTCCATCAATAGAACAGGAGTGTGGTGGTATTGTTTATAAGAAGGGCGATTAATACGCTGCTTATGAACTACCGCACCATTTCTCTCCTGTGCCATGTATACAAGTGGTTTTCGAGAGTTACCTCGCATTATCTCGCCCAAAAAATCGACGACTGTCGGCCACCGGAGGAGGCCGGGTTATGAAAAGGCTACAGCACCGTAGACCACATACATGCATACACATTTGTCTAAGGGCTAGTGCCGCAGGCCACATAATTCAGAAAACAGTGAAATATACCTAGCCTCTGTGCCTAGCGTATGTGGAGTACGAGAAAGACTAGACACCGTTGAGACCTGGGTTATGCTGTATTTACGCAAACAAATGCCTTAGAGAGGTCCCAAACGCAAAAACAAAAATACATGCTCTTTTAAATCAGTCAATAAAACTACGTTGATATCACTTTTTAAGGCGTTTACCAGTGTGTACAAGAGTATGCCTTTTTAAAGTAGTCTTTTGACTAAAACTAAGCTGACACATTTTACATTTGTAAGGTTTTTCACCAGTGTGCGTACGAATATGATTAGTTAAACAATCCTTATGTCTAAAACTACGCTGACATATTTCACATTTGTATGGTTTCTCACCGGTGTGTATAAGAGTATGCCTATTTAAATTACATTTATCACTAAAACTAACTTGACAAACACAATTGAAGGGTTTTTCACCGGTGTGCGTACGCATATGATTAGTTAAACTATAACTATATCTAAAACTACGCTGACATATTTCACATTTGTATGATTTCTCACCGGTGTGTATACGAGTATGCTTATTTAAATTAAATTTATCACTAAAACTAACTTGACAAATTTCACAATTAAAGGGTTTTTCACCAGTGTGCGTACGCATATGATTAGTTAAACTATAACTATATCTAAAACTACGCTGACATATTTCACATTTGTATGATTTCTCACCGGTGTGTATACGAGTATGCCTATTTAAATTAAATTTATCACTAAAACTAACTTGACAAATTTCACAACTAAAAGATTTTTCAGTGGTGTGCTTACGCATATGACTAGCTAAATTTTGCTTCCCCCTAAAACTAGCCTGACACATGTCCCATTTGTAAGGTTTTATATCAGTGTGTGTTCGGATATGCGTTTTTAAATACCAGTTTTGACTGAAACAACGCTGACATACATCACATTTATAAGGTTTATCGTGTTTTCGAATATGATTTCTTAAACAACTCTTATTAGTAAAACTCTGCTGACATATATCACATATGTAACGACGTCCAACGGTGTTCGATAGTACATTCTTCTGTTGCTTGTCTGTTAGTGTATCTTCTGGTTGCGATGCTCGTAAGTCAAGTCTCTGTATCCTCACAACGGGCAGCCCTGTGATTATAAATCTGGTAAGAACAATGTTGGATGAACATAAATAAAAATGGAGTGTTCAAATGCTTCACACTAAAACCAAAGAGGGTCACACAGCAGAGCACACTGTTCTGTGTTTCTGATGACACTGAATAACCTACCCTATTGCTAGTATTATGAAGTACAAAACTGAACAATCATTCACAGTGTGCACATACACACACTCATCTCCCTCTTGGGCATCATAGAACAAACTATAATACTAACACCTAGTTAAATACTTACTGATGATTAAGTTATTAACTACTTACTTATCATCTCCCTGGTTCTTTGCTCCTCCGTAGATATATCTTGATCTTCTACCACTTCTGTTTTAACCTCCATTAAAGGTAATTCATCTGCTGAGTCTTCTTCAGAATATTGTGGTGGTATATCCTCTGATTCAACATGTTGCAGTGGTATACCTTCTACATCTGAATAGCTATTGTTAAGATGTTTCAGTTCTAGTTCTGTAAATAAAGAAAATGCGCCAAAAGTAATATGTTTAAAACATTTTTTGTTAATCAATAAATAATTCATACTTAAATTGAAGTAATACCTATATTAATATTAATCAAATCAATTTAAAGATTTATATTATTAAATTTTAATGATCATATTAATTTTTATCCTAAAAACATACCGTCACTTTGATATTCCTCCTTTGGCTCAATAATATAATGTTGTCTCTCACAAACATCTGGTGGTTCTTGTTTGATAATATCACTCTCTTCTTGACATTCAGCATCTATACTTATGAGTTGCATTGGTGTTGTAACATAACCACCGGAAAACTCTAACTGGCCATGGCTTAGTGAGGGATTTGGCTGTAAAAAGTTGATTATAGGTAAAAGTCGAAACATTTATTTCAATTAGACCAATTACAGGCATTTTTGAACGTAACCAGGATTTCGTATAAACCAAATCGAAAAGAGTGTCCATGGAGTTTCTTGCCAGTTTTTATCCATAGAAGCCTACCTCCGTTTTGGAATGAGCTTCAACTTTCTGACTAACTGACGGTGTCCTTGACAATTGAAAACAGCCTGTAAATGGTATAAGTGAAATTAATGATTTGTTTTTTTACTTTGACTTTGCTACAGAAGACAACAGTACAGTTCGGCATCACATAAAGCCTCAATAGGTATGAGCTTGAGAGGAATCATTTCTTTATTATGTTAGATAATAAATGTTAACCTTTTGTCCGCCACAGTCATGTATAGATGGTAAAACAAAATGTGCCCAGTACTCCACCCACGGTCACGACTACATGACACCAAATTGTTTTTTATTTCCTTTACTAATTATGATCCCTGGCTTATGCTAATTAATATTAGTTGATGTTTTTTCTTATATTTCATCTAGGTATTAACATAAGATGACAAAAACAAATACCATTATAAAGTTTCTAATTCGTAGCTTGGCGCTGAGGGCATGTTCTTGCTTTTTTGATGTGGTGATCAAAAGGTTGAAGAATCCCTCACCTCATGCTCCTCATTCAACATCTGCGCGAACAGTTGTTCCGCTTCCAGACATTTCTTCTGGAATTGTGCGCATTGCTTTATTTTAGTGCAGCAGAAGAAACAAACGAGCATCGGTCTAGCATCTTCAGTTATGAACTGCAACAAAACTTATCTTATAGGTAGGGTAGGGTGCTTGTGGGTGCATACAATAGTACAGGGGTCGTGGGACTATTTAAAGTTTATTTAGAACACATTATCGTTTAACTGATAACAAGAATATGTACCATTCAGCTCCATTGGATGTGTTTTATTACATCCGCTATAGCATATAATAGGACTTAATTACATTTAGGTACTTACGTAATTTTAATAGTAAGTACTCAAAGTTTGTATAAACTTACGGGAATATCAGTCAGCTTCTCATAAAGCTCCTGCAGGCTCTTGTTGACAACTGCATGCATGCGAACATTCTCCACCAAACATATCCTACACATGGACAGCTTTTCCATCATGACAGCCACAATGTGTTGTTATCTATTTCAAGTTTACAATTTTGAACAACTGACTTTGCTGTTGTTATTGTTTTGACGGCACTGCGGAGCGGTCTGCGCTCTACCGGCGTAGCAGCTGGTTGTCAAGTAGCTTCATCCTCATATTATAATAATATATTGTACCTACTCTTTGGCTTCATCTCTTCATTGATAACTCTTGTGGAAGAGACATCACAATTCACATTCAGTCAACATCACATAATATGTTCTTCAATTTACTATTGATAAAAACGGATGCGTTTGGCATTGTACCTAGAATATGCCATGCCAAAATTTTGATGTTACTATTATTTAGAGATGGGTAGCTCGCGAATGAGAGATAAGATAAAATTGAGCTAGCTCTTTTTTTTTTTTTTTTTTTAATTAGGCCATGAAACAACTTTTTAATGATTTAAAATATTTACATTATTTACACACTTAACAAAAATAATAATAAAAAAAAGAAACAACCAGAATAAGAAAATAAAAAGAAAAACAAACTAGATAGCATCGAAAAATTCATCCGCATCGCCGTCCACCGGAAATGTACCCAAAAGACTGGCCGCATTGCCACGTTGGATGGCAATGCTTAACCTCTGGCCAAGGTAATAACCAGCCCTTGGGTCACGGGAAGCGTCAACTAACCGCTTGGCCAACTCCTTAAAAAGGCCATGGGCACACGGACCCCACGACCCGAGGGTTTCCACCCCAAACGGCTCGAAAATATAGTCACTAGAAAGGGTACTATATTTACGCCGTTTGAGGTTTTCTGCAGCCGCGGCAGCAGCGCCAGCACAGCACGCCGAACTGGGAAGATGGGATGGCGCAAGAGTATCGACACACGTAGCGTCCCACACTAAAGGCCTGCCCATCTTCCAAGGAAACAGAGACATGCCGTGCGGTCTCTTGCCATCGTCGCGTGCCAAGCCGATGGGTTCTAAAACAGCCGGAACGCCGACGGCGACAAGAGCACGTCGAATGATGTCATTAATATTCGCATGGCGCGCTATACGACCCGCACTTCGGCTGCACGACAAGCCGTGGTGTCCGAGATTGGTGACAACTTCCCCACAGCGACAGCGATGAGGAGAACAACATGATGCCCCTAAACGTAGGGAAGCAGCGAGGCGGAAAGTAGTGTCGTCGAACATAGTACCAATGTTCGACGACGGTAGTGCCAGAAGCCAAAGACCGCAGATGTGGTAAATAGGTTTTCTTGTACTACTCTGCAGAGCGGCTCATCCCACTGTCTCTGGGAAGATGGGTTGTCGGGTAAATCAGTGCTCGGGCAAGCAAGTTTCCAAGCATCAATAGCCTCGGTAAAGCACGGCACATCAAAATCAACCAGTGTAGGAGCTAGAATATTCCTGATTAATTTCTCAGTGCCGTGGACCGAGGATATAAATGAAGGCAAACTAATACTTGAAATTTTGCGGACGCCGAGGCCTCCCATACGTATTGGAAGAGTAGCTTGGGCCCAGGCTCGGTCGTCCATTGCCAAATTTAAAATGGAAGTTAGAGTGTGGCGAATAATTTGGTCCATTTTCTCTAATAGGTGATTATGCATCCACAAATCGGAAGCGCGAAGGAAATAGATTAATTTAGGGCCGAAACAACAGTATCGAATTATGGTGATGGCCGAATGCATGTTAATTTGAAGTAATCTTTCCGAAACGTCATTAAAATTTTGTATTTTTTCCTCAATAAAATTGGGAAAGGAATTCTCGAAGATTGGAGACCCGAGGAGACGAAGAGAGCTGTTTTCTATAATTTTGATGTCGGGGGCTATTGCGTTAAATTTTGAAAGCGTCGATTGTCTGTCGGTATTGTCAGTTAAGTATAGTTCACATTTCGAAAGATTGAGGTCAAGACCTATGGTATGAAGTTCATTTTTCAGGAAAATAAAATCATTCAGAACAGTTTCTACATCGCCTCCCAGGGTACCATCATCGAGATACCAAACATTAAATTTGGAATTTAACTGTCGAATAATTGGATGAATAGCTAGGCTGAAAATCACTGGCCCGAGGGGGTCACCTTGTTGACAGCCATAGAGCAACACGGGTACCTGACGGAAGGGGAGACGCCATATAGCGTATTTTTTCAATACAGAAAAGTCTGTCATTTTTTGCGGGGGGAAATACACACACAAACACACTTTTCAATGCCCCACACAAAAACAATCGTCTGTCGCTACGAAACTCACACATAGAAATAATAACAATACACTAACAATTTCGTACACACATAGATACATTTTGTGTCATAACAGTGTAACGACATGATGCAACTACATTGACAAACATTGGTGTAACAGCTGTCGATACGCATTATCGATAAATTAAAGAACTCTGTTAGGGAAATCAGGTTTTTTACTTTATTTATGTTATTTATTACTTTTTCAACAGTTGTCAATTAAAAAATAATTAAAAGCATGTAGGTATAATTTAAAAATAATTTAAAGCATGTAGGTATAATTTAAAGTCAAAGTCAAAACATTTATTTCAATTAGACCATTTACAGGCACTTTTGAATTGTCAAGGAGTCGGTCAGTTAGTCCGAAAGCTGAAACTAGTTGCTCGTTCCAAAACGGAGGTAGGCCTCTATGGAGAAGAACGAGCAAGAATCTCCACGGCATTCTTTTAAATTAGGTTTTTACAAAATCCTGGTTACATTATTCTTGTTGATTCTACATGTGAAAACAATGAAGATGAATATAAAACAGTAGTAAAAAATAATAAAAATAAATATGTAAGTCATAGCAGTTAAGAGATGACCAATCCTTTTGCAGCCCTCTTTTGCAGGATAAAGATAGAATTTATATCTGCAGCCATTTATGGATTTATCTATTACTGGTTTTTAGATTTATCACCTATGTGGGTTTGCTTTTATCATTAAGTAAGTAATTCTTGTATCAGCATAATTTTCCATTAACATAAGGTAAAACACCCAGTGTTCGACAGAGCCCCAGTGTTCGACACTTAAAAAGTTAACGAAAAATAACAAGAGTTGAGTCTCGCTTCGGAACGTATTTGAACCATAAACATAGTTGAGGATTATCTAGCTATCATTGCGAAAGATATTTCATAGATTCGGCTGTTTTAAAGAAAATGGCGTAGCTGAACATACCAACCGGCAGAGATCTCTAAATAAATTCCCGTTTCATTAGCGAAATCGCTAAGGAGATGAGCAAGATATAATGCCCATAACTTTTAATTGTTTTGCTTGACCGAGCATGTAAATTATTTATTAAGTTAGAACCCAAATTCTTTAGTTTTTAGTAATGTCTTTGCAATTGTAAGTTTATAATATAATATGAAAACACGCTTGTCGATAACTGGAGTTTTTTTTTTCGCATGTTCCTATAATCGACATAAATGTTTTTTATGGCACCAAAAAAAAATTCCACACTTTTTCAAATAATACAGGCAATAGAAGTTGTCAGAAAGGTAAAAAAATTAGAAATTAAATCCAAGGAAAGAGAAAAAAGAAAACGATTAAAATTGAGGATGATAGAAAAACAAAAAACAGAAAAAACTAATAGATAAAAACAATAAAAAAACAAGAAAAGGCGGATACTAAACCGAAACCAAATGACACATCTTCTACATTTATTGTTTAACATTTAAGAGATGTATTATATTGCAAAAGTGTATTTTTTTAGAAACCTACGAATTACTAGCCACTATTTGTTTATTATAAGATTGTTTGTTGATTAAAATGATCAAAATACTGATTAAGACTAAGTTTTTATTTCGTCACATATAATACTAGATTATCTCGGCTTTTCTATTGGGATTTATTGTTTAGAAGTGTTAGGAATATGTCGATTATTGGATGTCGATTACTGGAACATGTCGATTACCGGGTGTCGAAACATAGAATTCTGCTGTCGATCACTAGACCAAAAAACGTCAATTTATTTCGATATAATATTACTTTATTTACTTATATGAAACTTATGTTTGCTTTCAAATATTATGCAACGAAGTCTGAAGCGTTACCCAATGCTCCAAAATACCTTATAATATCGTAAAATAAGAAAATATTTTAAAAAATGCTTGTTTGCGCACGCTAAAGTGTCGATTATTGGGGGTGTTACCTTACTACTAACTACAACTTAGTCTTTAGTTTTTGCAAATGCAAATGTCACACATCGACTGATGGTAAGTAAATATTTTTATCGATAACAAACAAACAATTTACAAAATAACAACACTATCGCACTTGGTGACAGTGACTTAACAGTGGACCATTTGGTCATATGTTTCGACAGAGGGGAACGCCTGCCTATGGCGTCTCCCCTTCCGTCAGGTACCCCGTGTTGCTCTATGTTGACAGCCAACAGCGGATTCTAAAAGGTTGTCCCGATACAGTAATTTCGATGGATGTCTATAACATTGCCAAAGGAAACTAAAAATTTGGGGTATTTCTTTTTTCGTTTCAGCCAGCAAGGTGTCCCTATTAACAGAATTAAACGCATTCTTTATGTCAACCTTCAAAATGACCTCTCCTTTGCCAGAATTTAGGTAGGTCGACAAAGCGTGTACAGCAGCCTCACAGCCCCCTTTAGAGCCGTAACCTAGCTGTAGGGGCTGAAATTTTTCCGAAAGCACCTCACCATAAAATTTACAGCAAATCTTGGCTGCCATACGACGATATGTAGTTCCCACGGCAATGGGACTGTTATACCCCGGTTCTGTAAAGACTATAGATGAATCAGCGCCTAGTAGGCGCTGACAGATAAGAGACACCCATGACATCACTAGTCCAGAGCAGTTAGCTTACAACCTTAGGCGATTAACACACGGCACCGCACGCCGCTCCGGCATGCGGTGATGCGGTTCTCACGTCGCACTAGCCTCTATGAAATCCGCTTGAACCTTGCACACGAACACCGCACGACCGCGCGGTCGAGCGGTGTTCTCGTCACAACCGCATCACCGTGCGGACGTCCGCGCGGTCGTGCGGTGCCTCACACACGGGGCGCCGCATCACCGTGCGGATCATCCAAGGAGGTTAAAAATATAGGGAGTGCGCGCTTCATACTACAGAAACGGTCCTAACTCGGTGACCTTGAAATGAATGAAAGGCACCGAGTTAAGTGTTCTGTTTCTTTCTAATACACACAATAATAATATATTATATTATATAATATAATATACACAATTTCTAATACACTTAACAATGCCAGAACGAGATAAAATACAGAACTCAGTGCCTCTCTTTCTAAAAAAAATGAGTAACGGTTACAATGTTCCAAGCGCTCGCTCCCTATATTTTTAACCTCCTTGGGATCATCGTGCAGGGTTCCCAATTTAGGGGTTTTCTCCCCAAATTTAGGGGGTAATATAATTTTTTAAAAGGGCGTTATATGTTTAGGTGTATTTTTGGGGACTTTTGGCTTCTTATATTTTTAAATCTATTTTTTTTATTTGTTGACCTAGCACCATAGTGGGTATCAGGACACATGCGCGAAAGACATTTGCGCGCAAGACTCTTGCGCGAGACTCTTTGCGCGCACGGACACTTGCGCGAATGGACGTTTCGGCGCCAAGACACTTGCGCGACTCCCTTTGCGCGATAGGTCACTTGCGCGAATGACAGTTCCACGATAGACATTTGTGCGCCTACACTTGCGCGATAGATACTTCCGCGAATCCACTAGCGCGAATGCAGATATGCGCGAAGTATATTTTTATAAAGGATATAATGGGCTAAATTCTTGAAATAAGGTTCCGTACGCACATCACTTTATCCATTAGATAAAATTTATAACGGCTAATTACGCGTCATGGGTGTAGTGTCCATGGTTTTCGAGGGTGCTGATGCCGAAAATGTAGTCAAAATGAAAATCCAAGATGGCGGCCGCAAAATTTTACAAAATATGCTTCATGGGTGTCGCGTCCATGGTTTTCGAGGGTGCTGATAACGAAAATGAGGTCAAAATAAAAATCCAAGATGGCGGCTGCAAAATTTTACAAAATATGTTTCATGGGTGTCGTGTCCATGGTTTTCGGGGGTGCTGATGCCGAAAATGAGGTCAAAATAAAAATCCAAGATGGCGGCCGCAAAATTTTACAAAATATGCTTCATGTGTGTCGCGTCCATGGTTTTCGGGGGTGCTGATGACGAAAATGTGGTCAAAATAAAAATCCAAGATGGCGGCTGCAAAATTTTACAAAATATGCTTCATGGGTGTCGAGTCCATGGTTTTCAAAGTCAAAGTCAAAGTCAAATCATTTATTTCAATTAGGCCATTATAAGGCACTTTTGAACGTCAAGTACTAAAGAAAAAGGAATTGAATCTAGTTGCCCCTTCCAAAAGGTAGCTTTGTATGGAGAAGAATGGGCAAGAAACTCCATACGTACTCTTTTAAAATCAATGTTTACAATATTTGCATACAGAATCATATATATGGCACGTGAATGCTATGTACCTTATATAGAAACTACTAAATCATAACACTTAAAAAGTATTAAAAAATCAAGAATTTAAGGTTAAAAATGTTCAAATATACATAGTGTTCACGTGTTTACAAATATTGGAACTATAGACGACCACTCTTAACAACTCAACCAACATGAAATAGTGTGTGAGCCCGCGCAATCTATGACATACTTTAAAATAAATAAAAAATAAATAAAATCAAATAAAAATAAAAATAAAAACAAAATAAGTAGGTATTAAGAAAAATTTAAATTATTAATAACAATAATAAGTTTGATTTTGTCTAGAATGTCCTATGGAGCAGGACCAGCAAGTTTCCAAGCATTCTTATCTTGATTATAATCCTATAACTTGTAATATGCTTGTTTGCAAAGTGTACTTTTAATATATGCCTTGAATTTTCTTTCATTTAATGTTAATATATCATTAGGAATTTTATTGTAACATTTAACACAGTACCCCATAAAAGATGTTTTAACTTTAGACAATCTAAAATATGGTTGAGCTATTTTATCTTTATTTCTAGTATTAATATTATGTCTATCACTTATTTTCTTAAAGTGATTTATATTTTTCCTCACATACATAATATTTTCATAAATAAACTGGCAAGGCACTGTCATAATATTAATCTTTTTAAATAATTCCCTAAGCGACTCGCGACGAGGTAGATTATAAATGGCTCTGACAGCTCTCTTCTGTAAAATAAAAATGGATTCAATGTCAGCAGCTCGACCCCACAGTAGAATGCTGAATGACATAATGCTATGAAAGTAGCTGAAGTAGACCAATCGCGCAGTTTCTATATCTGTCAACTGTCTTATCTTTCTAACAGCATAAGCTGCTGAGCTTAACCGTCCCGCAATTGATGTTATATGAGGTCCCCATTGTAACTTCTCGTCTAGCGTGATTCCTAGGAAAACCGTTTGATTAATAAATTCCAGTTTAGCTCCATTCAATATGATGTCACATTCGCTACTTCTAACGTTTGGTAAACTGAATCTAATACATTTAGTTTTTTTTTCATTTAATACCAAATTATTTACTGTAAACCAATTTTGGACCTGAATAATAGAGTTATTCACGTCGTCAAGAGTTTGTGACCGCCTGTCTATTTTAAAAATCAATGAGGTGTCATCTGCAAATAACACCATTCTCGGTTGATTTTGCAGTAATTTTGCAGTTTTTTTTCGGGAATGCTGATGCCGAAAATGAGGTCAAAATGAAAATCCAAGATGGCGGCCGCAAAATATGCCACGACCGTGGACACGACACCCATGAAGCATATTTTGTAAAAATTTTGCGGCCGCCATCTTGGATTTTCATTTTGACCTCATTTTCGTCATCAGCACCCTCGAAAACCATGAACACGAGTACACGACACCCATGACGCGTAATTACTCGTTATGAATTTTATCTAATAGATAAAGTGATGTGGGTCATCATATAGATGCCTATGCAAACGAATTATTTTGCATCACGAAATTAAACTTTAAGGCATTTTTTTTAGCTTAACATTTATTTTACATGTTGTAATATTATGTGCATTATAAAAAAATAAACAGAACGTTATACCTACATGAATCACAAACGAAATTAATAAAATCAAAAATAAAACTAAAGTTTAATACTTTAGTTAACCAAAGCTCACAAAGTGATATTTGGATTGAATGAAACAAATCGTTGATGGTATTGAAGCACCCTTGAAAACCATGAACACGACACCCATGACGCGTAATTAGCCGTTATGAATTTTATCTAATAGATAAAGTGATGTGGGTATGTGTACGGAACCTTATTTTAAGAATTTTGCCCATTATCCTTTATAAAAATATACTTCGCGCATATCTGCATTCGCGCTAGTGGATTCGCAGAATTTTTTTATTTTTTCCCAGAATTTTCTCCGCAGTTTTCACCAAAAGTTCCCCAAAATTTTTCCCCAAATTGGGGGAAAAAAAACCCCAACCTGGACACCCTGAAAACTGCTCAAAACCGGTAAAAAATAACTGGTTAAAACCAAAACTGTTCAAAATCGATCCGCACGGTCATGCGGTTGAACCGCATCACCGTGCGGACAACCGCATCGAAATCCGCTTCACCGCCACCGCATGCCGGAGCGGCGTGCGGTGCCGTGGGTTAATCGCCTTAAACGCGGACGGGTCTGCCCATGGGTTTTTCCTTGTAAATCCTTGTAAATCGTGTATTAAAATAAATATCCTTTTCCAGTTAAATATCCGTTCTTTTTTTAAAAAACCTTTTACTTGGAGACCCATAACAAATTGGTGGCAGCGGTGGGATACGAAAATCCCCAGTGTCCTTAAAAACCTAACTCAATAATATTGACTATATAAAATATCCTAAATATCCAGTGTGTTAAGTAGTAATAGTGTCAGTGGACTAATTAAACTTACCAAATATCCTTAACGTGAAAGTGTGTCCTGGACAATCCTTGAAGTGCCCAAAAGTAATCAAAGTGCATATTAACTGTATCCTGTCAAATCCTGTGAAGAAAAAACATTACAACAAATACTTACCGTTATATCCCGAGTGTTGTGCCGCATCCGCATCGCGTCTCGTCATATTAACTCGTGAATATTAACTGTATCCTGTAAAATCCTGTGAAGAAAAACATTACAATAAATACTTACCGTTAAGATCCCGAGTGTTGTGCCGCATCTACATCGCTAACTCGTGAATATTAACTGTATCCTGTAAAATCCTGTGAAGAAAAACATTACAAGCAAATACTTACCGTAATATCCCGAGTGTTGTGCCGCATCCGCATCGCGTCTCGTCGTCCCTCGTCGCATCGTGTCGTGTTGGGTGGTTCCCGAATCTTCATCCAAGATCAAGGTCGTTGCCAACCAGCTGACCGTTCAACACCCAACGGTTATACCTCCGGCTACGAGAAGTACCTTATCGCATCGGAATGTTCCTGCACGCCATAACATCCGTCGCCTACGCGTTACTAGTACTGTGAGTCTTTGGTCATTACTAATCTAAGGCTGAGTAATCATTTAATACTCTATACAAAGTCGTGTGGTTTTGCCTGTCGAATAAGTTATTTATAAACATTGTTAATTGTAACATTCGAATTTACTTGCGACACGTTTTCCTCTATGTTTTAGAATTTTAATTATGCGCAAAGCCCTCAAAGAAGACTGTAAATTAAAAATTGACATCCCAAGTCTAGAAGAAGCTCAACAAGGTGATATAAAGACTCCTATTACATCTCCCAGAATCACCCGGGCTTCTGTCGCGTGTGTCACAATGGCAGAATTAGATTTAAACACACTATTCAAATTTGTAAAATCATATGACGGCAGCCGGGAAACTGTAAATTCATTTATTATTAATTGTAATAATGCACACGATCTTGCCTCGGAATCCCAAAGGCCAATTCTCTTCAAATATATCCTTAGCCAGTTGCACGGAAAGGCGGAAGTTGCCTGTTCCATAAAGGAATTCGTATCATGGGAACAACTCCGAGATTTCCTTAAGACCCAATTTTGTGAACGCAAACATTATGCTCACCTACTTACTGATCTTCAGGAGAGCAGGCAAAACCAACTAGAAAACGTCAGTCAATTCTCGCTTCGCGTAGAGACCTACCTCTCACAATTATTAACCGAAATATCCTTATCTAACACTAAAGCGAAAGAGTTGTCTGGCCGCACCGCGGCTATGGAAGATTTAGCCTTGCATCACTTCCTTATGGGGTTGCACCCCCGCCTATCAAATATTGTTAGATGTAGATCTCCTAAAACTTTAAACGAAGCCATTAATCTAGCTATTTCAGAAGAACGTATTCAGCAGAGCCTGTATAAACGTCCGCAGGTCGAACAGAGGTTTGCTAACAATAACAAATCTAAGCCAGGGCCTTCAAAACCAAATTCCAGTGCACAAAACATTACACCAAATACGTATCCAAATAAAACTGACACCTTATTCTGTCGCTATTGCAAAGCAAGTGGTCACGAAATCCAAACTTGCAAAAAACGCGAGTTTTATAATAACAAATATCAATCAAAACCAAATAATTACATCCAGAGAAATAATAATAAAGTTAACCATATCCATGAAACTCTTGATCATGATAACTTTGATGTTCCATCCTATGACTCCAACGATTTAAACGAATCAGAGTCTCGCGAGGGTGCCACACGAGACGAAGTGTAACTGTTGGCACCCATCAAGAAACCTCACGTAGGGTCAACCGACAGGGTAACCAGCCCCAAACCGACGACCTTACCGTCCATTTATCCAGGGCTATGCAACAGGGTAACCAGCCCCAAACTGACAGTCCTAATCCAAGTTCACGTAGGGTCAACCGACAGGGTAACCAGCCCCAAACCGACGACCTTACCGTCCATTTATCCAGGGCTATGCAACAGGGTAACCAGCCCCAAACAGACAGTCCTAATCCAAGTTCACGTAGGGTCAACCGACAGGGTAACCAGCCCCAAACCGACGACCTTACCGTCCATTTATCCAGGGCTATGCAACAGGGTAACCAGCCCCAAACTGACAGTCCTAATCCAAGTTCACGTAGGGTCAACCGACAGGGTAACCAGCCCCAAAACGACGACCTTACCGTCCATTTATCCAAGACTACGCGCCAGGGTAACCAGCCCCAAATAGACAGTCCTGGAACTAAATATCCAACGGTCTTGCCACTGTCCAACAAGACTAACGCTAAAGTGTATGAGATTAACCTAGATTTATCCAGAAGGTTCTTACCACATATATTAGTACACTCACAAGTTTCAGATATCCCCTTATCCTTATTAGTGGACTCCGGGTCCGTCATATGCTTACTAAAGCAATCCAGTATCACGAACTCTCAAAAATTAGTCAAAGAACCGATCAAACTTAAGGGCATAGACCCAGGGGACGACCCGACCCCAACTGAGGGTCATTTTCAATTAAAATTAAACATAGATAATAAAAATGTAACCCCATTTAAATTCCATGTCATCAAGGACATAAGTCTACCCTATGATGGCATCATTGGGTCAGATTTTCTTACTTCTTATGGGTGTAAAATTGATTACACCACCGAAATCCTTAAATTAGGAAGATCTGAAATTAAATTACATTTCTTCGATCCATTTTATGTTATCCCGCCACGTACTGAAACAGTTATCGAATGTTCAGTACAAGATACTGATCTGAAAGAAGGAGTTATCATAGATCAACATTTATCTAAGTGTGTCCTTATATCCAATTGTATCGTAAAAGTAAAAGAAAACAATAGAGTCAATTTAACATTAGCCAACACTTCATTATCCCACATTAAAATTGACCCTAATTTAAAACTCACTATCGCACCTTTAAGCGACGCTTATCAAGTTAATATGAGTATCCAAGAGACATCCAATCGAACTATTGAAGTGTTAAACTCATTACGAACTGATCACTTAAATTCGGAGGAATCCGAAGCTCTTACAGAAGTTTGCTCCCAATATTCCGATATATTCTACTTGCCTAACGATCAGCTAACACACACTACAGCTATTAATCACCAAATCAAAACAAGTAGCGACATCCCTATTCATACTAAGTCCTATCGATTTCCAGAATGCCACAAAAAGGAGGTCGAAACTCAAATTGGCAAAATGTTAAATCAGAAAATTATTGAACCATCATCCTCGCCTTGGAGTTCGCCAATTTGGATAGTCCCTAAAAAGGCAGACTCCCAGGGACAACGTAAATGGAGAATAGTTATCGATTACAGAAAATTAAACGACGTCACTATCGGTGAAACATATCCAATCCCGCAAATTTCTGAGATCCTTGATCAACTGGGAAGTAGTAAATATTTCAGCACTTTAGATTTGACATCCGGTTTTCACCAAATCCTTATTTCTCCTCAAGATGCCCCTAAAACTGCATTTTCTGTCCCTCAGGGTCATTTTCAATTTACTAGGATGCCGTTTGGGTTGAAAAATGCACCTTCGACATTCCAAAAGCTAATGAACAACTGCCTTACTGGATTACAAGGCACAAGATGCTTTGTTTATCTTGATGACATCGTTATATACTCTTATGACCTAAAATCACATATCCTTAACCTAAAAGCTGTCTTTGATAGAATTCGTAAGTTTAATTTAAAACTGCAACCCGACAAATGCGAGTTTTTGCGCAAAGAAGTCGCTTACCTAGGCCATGTTATCAGCAAAGACGGCGTCAAACCGAACCCTGATAAAGTTCGCGCCGTAACTGAGTATCCTGTGCCCCAATCTCCGAAAGACATTAAGTCGTTTCTTGGCCTAGTATCCTATTATAGAAGGTTTATACCTAGCTTTGCCAAACTGGCCAAACCGTTAACTTCTCTATTAAAAAAAGACGTCCAGTTCAAATGGCAGAACGAGCAGCAACTCGCTTTTGAGTCCCTAAAATCCAGACTCGTCTCTGCCCCTATTCTTGCTTATCCCGACTTTACGCAACCTTTCCTTTTAACATGCGACGCCTCAAATCATGCGATATCTGCAATCTTATCTCAGGGTCCCGTAGGACAAGATCGTCCTATTGCATATGCATCCCGCACTCTTAATAAAGCGGAGTGTAACTATAGTGTTACAGAAAAAGAATGTCTCGCCATTATTTTCGGCACCCAAATATTCAGACCGTACCTGTATGGCCAACGGTTCAAAATTCTTACAGACCACAAACCACTACAGTGGTTATTCAATTGCAAGGATCCTGGCTCTAGACTTGTCCGCTGGCGTCTAAAATTAGAAGAATTTGAATATGATATCCAATATAAAAAAGGGAAAATTAACGCTAACGCCGATGCTTTATCTCGATATCCCGTAAATCCAATCCAACAAACACATCCTACATCTTATAGACCTCTCACTGATAGAGAGTCCACCCGAGAGTCTGATCAAGATCAGTTGAACTTACCTGTAGACCTACCTCCGCTTGACATCGATACAGACATCCTCCTAGATTCAACTGATGACATCTCGCCATTACCCGATGTTAACTTACCTTCCAATCTCCCAGATATCCTAAGGGAAGAAATTGAAAACGAGGTAGCTATATTACCCGATCCCGTAGTAGATGAAAACATAGTTTCTAACGATCAGCCCAATCCTAGTCCTAGACCGTCTACAAGTATATCTCCAGATGTGTCTATCGATAATTATCACACTTTCCTAAAATGTATATCTAATAAAGATAATGTATTCAATACTGAAATAGAAGAACATAATGAAAGTCTTATGAAATGTCCCGCGAAAGTTATTTTAATCCCTACATCTATTGATTTAGACGAGTCCAATCTATATATCCAAGATATTCTGAGTGACCCCGAAACTAGCATAAGTACACATGAATCAGAAAAGGAACTTTTCTCATTCTTAAAAATCGAACTAAATAATAAAACATACTACCTGTTATTTACCAAAGTTCACCACTTCGATGAAACTTCTTATCCGGAAATCTTCGAAACCCTGAAAAGAATAAGAAATGAATTAGTAGTATTTGGAAATGTTAACGAAATTGGTATATCTGATTTGAAAAATCCATTTGAAAAACATTCATATATTAAAATCTATAATATGCTTACTTACCTTTTCCACGACACGCGAATCAAGGTCAACATATATCACAACAGCATTATATATCCTGTCTTGTCAGAAATAAAAAAGATTTTGCACGAGAACCACGATATCCCAATTGCAGGCCACCTTGGATCTGCTCGAATGTACAATAGGATAAAACAAACGTATTACTGGAAGGGAATGCGTAGTGATATAGAACTATATGTAAAACAGTGCAAATCATGCCAGGAGAACAAAGCACTCCGTAAAATAAACCGAGCTCCGATGCTAATAACGAGCTCCTCAGCTGTACCGTGCCAACGGGTAGCCCTAGATGTCGTAGGTCCACTACCGGAAGCTGGACCTGCAAAATTAAAATTTATATTAACTATCCAGGATGACTTAACCAAATTTTCATCCGCATATCCAATTCGTAGTACTACAGCAGAAGAAACCAGTGAATGTCTACTTCATTATATATCTATATTCGGTATACCTAAAACAATCCTTACAGATCAGGGTACCAACTTCACAGCGGACCTCTTTAGAAAAACTTGCGAATTCCTTAAAATTAAGAATCTGTGGTCCTCTCCATACCATCCACAAACTCAGGGTGCCCTGGAACGAAGTCATTCGACCCTTAAAGAATATCTGAAATCATATATTAACGCAGATCAATCTAACTGGCCTCGGTACGTTTATACAGCTATGCTTGCGTACAATACCGCCGTCCATTCGACAACTAACTTTACACCTTACGAACTAATGTTCGGAAATAAACCACTCATCCCTAGTTCTATATACAATGAATCCTTAGGAACTACATACCCTGACTACGTCAGGATGCTACAAAATCGGTTAAAATTCTCCCGTGACAAAGCACTGGATTTCATAAGGAAATCCAAAGAAACTTCAAAATCTTATTATGACAACCGTAGTCGTCGAGTCACATACAAAATCGGTGAATTCGTATATCTTAAAAACCATTTAAGATTACGTAAGGCCCTCTCTCCATTATGGAAGGGTCCTTACAAAATAGTCAAGGTTAATAGTAACAACACACTTACCTTACTCATAAATCGGCGACATGTCACGCATCACGTCGATCAAGTAAAACCGGCTGACACTACCGGAACACATTAGAGTAGGTATAAGGTAGATATATGTTAGGCTAAGTTATGAACCGGTAGTTATTAGAAATTATTTTCATTGTTCTTAACATAGTTATATTACTTGCAGAACTCCAAGTCAGGCTCAAAGCCAACAGGATCATTACGTTCAGCAGATAAAGTCAAGTCCCGGCCTTTACTTCGATTACCTCGGCACACTGAAAATTAACAGTGGACAATTAAATGTAATAATGCCCTTAGACCTTTCACACCTTGGTCCGCATATCACAAATATAAAATCAGCTATCAGTACTACCGAACAACTATGTAAGAGTATTAGGCTTATAAAAGATAGTTGTAACAACACAATAGAACCTCTGATTGCCCGATCTAGTGACATGTTCAAAGAATACACATCTATCTCCCACATGCTAGAAAAACGACCTAAACGTGCATGGATAGGCGGACTGGGCAACGTAATAAAACAAATATTTGGGAACTTAGACGAAAACGATGGTCTCAGGTACGACGACGCCTTAAATGTATTGCAAAATAACGAAAAGAAATTGATTTCATTAATAAAAGAAAACATTCTACTCAGCACTACATCAATTTCATCATTCAATAATAGTGTTACTAAAATTAAAATCAATGAAATCAATTTAAATAAGGCTATCGACAAGCTCTCTGCAAGTCTAACTAACATAACTACTGCAGCAACAGAACAATCTGAATTTGACCATATACTTAACAATCTAGAAGTGTCAATTTTAACACTGTCATTTCAACTAGAAGACATAACAAATGCTATTTTATTTAGTTATCAAAATGTGCTACATCCTTCAATGATAACACCACAACAGCTGTTCAAAGAGCTTGCCGATAACTATCAACATTTGCCGAATGACTTGGAACTGCCTGTTAATTTAGATTTAAGTTCTATTCATATTATTTTAAATGTTTCTAGGATAATTAGTTATAATACTAACAATAAGATATTTTTTGTATTACAGATTCCTTTAGTTTCCCTAAAAGAATATGTATTGTTCCATACTATTGCTCTGCCAACACCCCATAATTCTACTAAGCCTTATAGTTTCAGCCTGATTTTACCTAGTTCTAAATACATTGCAATGACCAAAGACAAAACACAGTACTGCACTTTAAGTGATTTGAAAACCTGTAGAATTATCACTTCGGAAAAACATCTGTGTGACATCACAACTGTATATGCGTCAGATATCAGACCTACCTGTGAAAGTGAATTCATGACCAAAGTGATAAGTGAAATTCCTAAATCCTGTGAAACCAAGTTTATCTATGGTAGTTTAGATATGTGGAAACCTATAGAAAACAATAAGTGGATTTACATACAGTCAGAGCCCAATATGGTCTTTATAGAATGCCGTAATTCCAAATCATTTGAAATACAAGTTTTAGGCACCGGTATACTTACGGTCCCTACAAACTGCATAGGCTATTGTAAAGGCGCTAACCTTATACCGAAATATATTGTAACAAATATTTCTGCACCTATTGGTTTTCCTGATTTTAATCTAATAAACGACACCTGTTGTAATGAGTTAAGATTAAACCAATCAATTAATAATGTGGCCCCTATAAAACTATTAAACACCGACTTAGACGATTTTAAACTTAATGAACAGATTTTTGTGCATGACATTGATAACGCACTTGATAGTCCACACATAGTAAGGTATGGGACACATTATTCTGTTATAACATTGTTAGTTGTAACCTTTGTATTATCATACTTATGTTATAAAATCTATAAATGTACCCGACCCGGCAGCAGAACCCTTGTTGACATACTTCCATCTGTAAGACCACAATCCTCTGGTGATAACAACCTTGAAGATAGCAATACAGACGCTGAGGCGGTTCCTTCGCCAAACATTAGAACCAGAGTTTAACCCTTATTTTATCTATGCACATAACTTCGAATTAACCCCGAAGTTATTTCTTAGGGGGGAGGTGTTATACCCCGGTTCTGTAAAGACTATAGATGAATCAGCGCCTAGTAGGCGCTGACAGATAAGAGACACCCATGACATCACTAGTCCAGAGCAGTTAGCTTACAACCTTAAACGCGGACGGGTCTGCCCATGGGTTTTTCCTTGTAAATCCTTGTAAATCGTGTATTAAAATAAATATCCTTTTCCAGTTAAATATCCGTTCTTTTTTTAAAAAACCTTTTACTTGGAGACCCATAACAGGACGAATGCCGCCATCCTTCTTTCGCAGGGCACATAAATTTGCACCATACAAAACATCGATGACGGCCTCGTTCACCTTGCCGGAGAGCATCAGATTGGTCAGAGCCGTAAGCTCCTTCAAGAGCAATTCACCAGCTTCCCCGGCGCCTGAGCTAGCTCTTTATTTACAATCTAATTATCTAGCTCTCAGTCGCTCAGTCGTTCACGGAATAGCTCAATAGTTCTTTTAGCTCAACGACTCATTGACTCTATACTCTGTGGCTTTGCGAGTTACGAGAGTGATACGAAACGCCGACACGCCGACAGCGGCCCGACAATGCCCGAACTTTCCCGACGAACAGGTGAACGATTTCGCATGTCGCTCACTGACCGACTCTTCGGCTCAATACGTCATTGTAAAATAACTCGTATTGTCATTGTTTTTAAAGAAAAAATGCTTTAGCACTTTTACATAACTATGAAAATCCTTAGGGAATAATAATTTGTGATTTTGTAAACAAAACAAACATTGTTGTTTTTTAGATGTATTCAAATTGTTTCGGCGGAATATCGTGTCATTCGTGTCGCATATTGCTAAACGCAGTTTATTTTTGGTTTCTTAGTTAAATGTTTAATTATTAGTTGCAGTTAGTTAAAATTAGTAATTGGCAGAGATCATTGGCTTTCATAATTTTATTTATTTGTAATAAGAACAAAACAACCCAATGAATCTATAAATTTTATCTGTAGCTCGCAACTAAAGCGCAGGCCACACCGCCAGCTAGCGGACGGGCGGGCTAAGCGGGCGGGCGAAGCGGACGAAGGAAACTATACAAACTACGCGAAATATTGGCGAGCTAAACTATGGGGTTCACACCGAAAACTACGGACAGATGAGCGACGGATATTTCGTTAGCTTAGCTCGTTGAATAGTCGGTAGCTCGCGGTGTGAACCGAAGTATGTAAAGAGGTGAAACGATGTTCGCCCGCTTAGCCCGCCCGCCCGCTAGCTAGGAATCGTCGGATATTTCGTTAGCTTAGCTCGTCAGGTTAGTCGGTAGCTCGCGGTGTGAACCGAAGTATGTAAAGAGGTGAAACGATGTTCGCCCGCTTAGCCCGCCCGCCCGCTAGCTGGCGGTGTGGCCTGCGCTTAAGTTAAATGAACTAAAGAACTTCAAAGATTTTATAGAGCTACTGAGCTAGTTGTCTCGTTTGACTTTCGTAAAGTAGCGCGGCTCAATTTGATCTGTAGCTCGCAAGGAGCTCAAGAGTTAAAAGAGTTATTCGGTGAGCTAAAGAGCTAAAAGAGTGATATAGCTCTTTTGATCAAAAGAGCTGTATCTCTCTTTTCTTTTCAGTGAGCTACATTTCGCATGTCTAATAATTATTACCGTCATGAAGTGTCAACTGTCAACTATGCTTTTCTTTTTGGGATTTTAAGACCTGGTAACTGGACCTCTAGGTCAATCAACTATGCAAATTGCTAAGGCTCTTGGCAGACGGACTGCATTTCAACTGCACTCCGACTGCTAAATTGCAGTTTTAATGCAGTTACCATGACTGCAATGAAACTGCTAGCCGATAGGTAGTGCAGACGGTGTGCAGTTGGAGTGCAGTTCCAACGACTAACTACGTGCAGTCCGATTGCAGTCGGTATGCAGTTGGTTGACAGTTTTATTGCAGTCGTGCTAACTGCATTCAAACTCCAATTTGGCAGTCGGAGTGCAGTTGAAATGCAGTCCGTCTGTCTAGAGCCTAAGTCCTCAATGCTGGGTTGCCAGACTTTAATTCGTTTTCTTCATAATAAACAAACAAACAAAAATCTTGTTGTTTGCTGTAAAACCTCATGCAATGAAAAGCTAGTTCAGTTTTTTAAGAAAACGTTCTTTCAGCCACTCAACTTTTGTTCACAAGCACGCCTGCTTACTATACATAAACTTACGCCTTTCTCCCATCGGGGTAGGCAGAAACCCCGGAACGCCACCTGCTACGATCCTAATGGGAGAGGACCTGTGCAGTTTTTTGAACCTGCGCAGGCGACCTGTGCAAAATCGAAAATCAAGAACTGAAGACCGCTCAGGCAGACCGGAACGTCCAAACACGCGGAGGCAAACTTGCACAGGTAACCTCTCCGGCAGGATGTCCGGTACTCCGGTAGGACGTAGGTACCTAGCGTGTATGACCGGCATTACATACTCCTTTCGCCTCATCTACGTTCATACATCTCGTCATACAAGCACGCCGGTTACGAGTACTCCTAGCTATTAATAGTGTATCATCTATGTCCGCACCTGGTTTTGATCGCTAAAAATCGTACCATGATATTAATTATGAGTAAAAGAACGACCATTGATTGGTAATGCTAGTCTCTGATACGATACTACAATCTTTTTATTAGACAACGATCAAAATCCTAGTTAAAATTAAATGTCACTTTGCCGGATTAAAAAAAAATGATTTATACCTCAATTAAAAATAACGTATACTTAACAAGAATGTAATAACTCTCAGTGATTTATCATCTCTACATAGTATAAAACAAAGTCGCTTTCCCTGTCTGTCTGTCCCTATTATGCTTAGATCTTTAAAACTACGCAACGGATTTTGATGCGGTTTTAATTGTTAATAGATAGAGTGATTTAAGAGGAAGGTTTATATGTATAATACATGCACCCGTGCGAAGCCGGGGCGGGTCGCTAGTCGCTTTATAGATTATAAAGCTAGAAAAACACAGCTCTGAAATTAATGTGATATGAACGTACACTACACTATCTACGGTCAGTAACTTTCGGCGCGTAAATATAAACAAACCTGTTGGTTGTTTAGTTCCCCACAGCGGCACTTAGAGGTCGGTAAGAAGTACTTTAGTTAATTAATGCGGTTTTAAGTGTATTTTTAACCGACTTCAAAAAAAGGAGGAAGTTATCAATTCGTCTGTATTTTTTTTTAATGTTTGTTAGCTCCTAACTTGCGACTGGGTGAACCGATTTTCATGATTCTTTTTTTATTTGAAAGCTGGTGCTGGTGCTGGTGCACCATTTCAATATCTGATGATGAATTTCGGAGATATGGAATGGAACTCCTCATAGAATCACAGCAGCAATATCGTAACAAGTGAAATTGCTTTGTTTATACGTGTAGTCGATGACTGACTGAAGGAAAAGGGGGGAGGGGGTACGTCAACCCCCTCCTACCAGTTTTTAAAATTAAATATATCGTGTGAGGTATTGTTTGAAAGGGCTTATTGTAAGGATTTAAACATTAATACCTACACAAGCACTAAAAAATGAAAAATAAAAAGCTATTTTACAAAAAAGATAACCGCCTTCAAAAACTACAAAATAAAAATAACTTTAGTTTTGGAAGTCGGTGGCAATACTTACCTACATAACAAAGAACAAAACCAAAGCCGCCGACTTCCAAAACTAAAGTTATTTTTATTTTGTAGTTTTTGAAGGCGGTTATCTTTTTTTGTAAAATAGCTTTTTATTTAGGTACATTTTGTTTTCGCAGGCGATAGATTGATTTCACATAGGCTTGCCAACCGTCCCGCAAGAGCCGGGACGTCCTCACGTCCCGCTTCTAGAGCTTTCAAAGATGCGTCCCGGGAAGAAATAGTGATCTGCTGTCTGCTGCGTTGACCAATAGGATATGAGTCTATTGAACGGCTAAAATAAAAAACTTATGTAGTAAACCAAATAAACTTTTAGATGTTTATTTATTCATTTATTGTTTATAGTAGATCAACAACAAATACATTATTTAGCACTTTGACCGCCACAGTCATGTATAGGTGACAAACTAAAATTAATTAGGTATCTGAGTTTAACAATAATCGATGTCAAAAACTTGCCATAAATGTTATTATTTTTTATTTCTCCCTTCTCTGTTCAATTCCATCAATAGAACAGGAGTGTGGTGGTATTGTTTTTAAGAAGGCCTATTAATACGCTGCTTATGAACTACCGCCCCATTTCTCTCCTGAGCCATGTACACAAGTTGTTTTCGAGAGTTACCTCGAATTATCTCGCCCAAAAAATCGATGACTGTCAGCCACCGGAGGAGGCCGGGTTATGAAAAGGCTACAGCACCGTAGACCACATACATGCATACACATTTGTCTAAGGGCCAGTGCCGCAGGCCACATAATTCAGAAAACAGAGAAATATACCTAGCCTCTCTGCCTAGCGTATGTGGAGTACGAGAAAACCTAGACACCGTTAAAACCTGGGTTATGCTGTATTTACGCAAACAAATGCCTTAGAGAGGTGCCAAACGATTTCTTCGCCGTTGACTATTAGAATATGCTCTTCAGTCAATAAAACTACGCTGACATCACTTTTTAAGGCATTCACCAGTGTGAGTACGAGTATGCTTTTTGAAATTACCCTTATGTATCACTAAAACTAACTTGACAAAATTAACATTTGTAAGGTTTTTCACCAGTGTGTGTACCTACGAATATGATAAGTTAAACTATTTTTATGTCCAAAACTAAGCTGACACATTTTACATTTGTAAGGTTTTTCACCAGTGTGTGTACGAGTATGACTTTTTAAATGATCCTTTGTACTAAAACTACGCTGACATATTTCACATTTGTAAAGTTTTTCACCAGTGTGTGTACGAATATGATGAGTTAAAGTATTCTTATGTCTAAAACTAAGCTGACATATTTCACATTTGTAAGGTTTCTCACCAGTGTGTGTACGAATATGATTAGTTAAAGTACTTTTATGTCTAAAACTACGCTGACATATTTCACATTTGTAAGGTTTTTCACCAGTACATGTACGAGTATGCATGTTGAAACTACCCTTTAGACTAAAACTACGCTGACATATTTCACATTTGTAAGGTTTCTCACCAGTGTGTGTACGAGTATGCATGTTGAAATTACCCTTTCGACTAAAACTACGCTGACATATTTCACATTTGTAAGGTTTCTCACCAGTGTGTGTACGAGTATGCGTGTTAAAACTACCCTTTCGACTAAAACTACGCTGACATATTTCACATTTGTAAGGTTTCTCAACAGTGTGTGTACGAGTATGCATGTTGAAATTACTCTTTACACTAAAACTACGCTGACATATTTCACATTTGTAAGGTTTCTCACCAGTGTGTGTACGAGTATGACTTTTTAAAGTACTCTTTTCACTAAAACTACGCTGACATATTTCACATTTGTAAGGTTTCTCACCAGTGTGTGTACGAGTATGCATGTTGAAACTACCCTTTAGACTAAAACTACGCTGACATATTTCACATTTGTAAGGTTTCTCACCAGTGTGTGTAAGAGTATGCGTGTTGAGACTACCCTTTTGACTAAAACTACGCTGACATATTTCACATTTGTAAGGTTTCTCACCAGTGTGTGTACGAGTATGCGTGTTGAAATTACCCTTTTCACTAAAACTACGCTGACATATTTCACATTTGTAAGGTTTCTCACCAGTGTGTGTACGAGTATGCGTGTTGAAATTACCCTTTTCACTAAAACTACGCTGACATATTTCACATTTGTAAGGTTTCTCACCAGTGTGTGTACGAGTATGCTTGTTGAAATCACCCTTTTGACTAAAACTACGCTGACATACTTCACATTTGTAAGGTTTCTCACCAGTGTGTATACGAGTATGCCTGTTTAAATGATCCTTTTGACTAAACCTACGCTGACATATTTCACATTTGTAAGGTTTATCGTGTTTTCGAATATGATTTCTTAAACAACTCTTACTAGTAAAACTCTGCTGACATATATCACATATGTAATGACGTCCAACGGTGTTTGATAGTACATTCTCCTGTTGCTTGTCTGTTACTGTATCTTCTGGTTGCGATGCTCGTAAGTCAAGTCTCTGTATCCTCACAACGGGCAGCCCTGTGATTATAAATCTGGTATGAAGAATGTTTGATGCACATAAATAAAAATGGAGTGTTCAAATGCTTCACACTAAAACCAAAGAGGGTCACAGCAGAGCACACTGTTCTGTGTTTCTGATGACACTGAATAACCTACTCTATCGCTAGTATCATGAAGTACAAAACTGAACAAACATTCACAGTGCGCACATACACACACTCATCTCCCTCTTGGGCATCATAGAACAAACTATAATACTAACACCTAGTTTAATACTTACTGATGATTAAGTTATTAACTACTTACTTATCATCTCCCTGGTTCTTTGCTCCTCAGTAGATATATCTTGATCTTCTACCACTTCTGTTTTAACCTCCATTATAGGTAATTCATCAGCTGAGTCTTCTTCAGAATATTGTGGTGGTATATCTTCTAATTCAGCATGTTGCAGTGGTATACCTTCTACATCTGAATAGCTATTGCGAAGATGTTTCAGTTCTAGTTCTGTAAATATAGAAAAAGCGCCAAAAGTAAAAACATTTTTTGATCAATTAATAATTCATACTTAAATTAAAGTAATACTCAATCAAGTCAATTTAAAGATTTATATTATTATTTTATTAAATATATTTATATTATTATTAGATTTATATTATATTATTATAGATTAATAGATTTATATTATTATTATTCATTATTTATATTATTATATTAATTTTTATCCTAAAAACATACCATCACTTTGATATTCCTCCTTTGGCTCAATAATATAATGTTGTCTCTCACAAACATCTGGTGGTTCTTGTTTGATAATATCACTCTCTTCTTGACATTCAGCATCTATACTTATGAGTTGCACTGGTGTTGTAACATAACCACCGGAAAACTCTAACTGGCCATGGTTTAGTGAGGGATTTGGCTGTAAAAAGTTGATTATAGGTAAAAGTCAACACATTTATTTCAATTAGACCAATTACAGGCATTTTTGAACTGTCATAGAGTCTGTCAATTAAAAGCAACAAGAATCTTGTAATCAGGATTTCGTATAAACCAAATCGAAAAGAGTGTCCATGGAGTTTCTTGCCAGTTCTTCTCCATAGAAGCCTACCTCAACTTTCTGACTAACTGACGGTCTCCTTGACAATTCAAAACAGCCTGTAAATGGTATAAATGAAATTAATGATTTGTTTTTTTACTTTCTGACTTTGCTACAGAAGACAACAGTACAGTTTGGCATCACATAAAGCCTCAATAGGTATGAGCTTGAGAGGAATCACTTCTATATATTATGTTAGATAATAAATGTTAACCTTTTGTCCGCCACAGTCATGTATAGATGACAAAACAAAATGTGCCCAGTACACCACGGTCACAACTACATGACACCAAATTGTTTTTTATTTTCTTTACTAAATTATGATCCCTGGCTTATGCTAATTAATATTAGTTGATCTTTATTCTTATATTTCATCTATATCAACATAAGATGACAAAAACTAATACCATTATAAAGTTTCGAATTCGTAGCTTGGCGCTGAGGGCACGTTCTTGCTTTTTTGATGTGGTGGTCAAAAGGTTGAAGAATCCCTCACCTCATGATCCTCATTCAACATCTGCGCGAACAGTTGTTCTGCTTCCAGACATTTCCTCTGGAATTGCGCGCATTGCTTTATTTTAGTGCAGCAGAAGAAACAAGCGAGCATCGGTCTAGCATCTTCAGTTACGAACTGCAACAAAACTTATCTTATAGGTAGGGTAGGGTGCTTGTGGGTGCATACAATAGTACAGGGGTCGTGGGACTATTTAAAGTTTATTTAGAACACTAGAACATGTTATTGTAAAACTGAATACAAGAGTATGTACCATTCGGCTCTGTCTACTATCTTCAGTTATGAACTGCAACAAAAATAATTTGTTTTTAATATGCAGATTATTTAGATTAATTTTATTATGAAGTAAATAGTAATTAATTTTTTAGTAATTTTATTAGTAAACTAGTTTTATATCAACTTACGGGAATATCAGTCAGCTTCTTATACAGCTCCTGCAGGCTCTTGTTGACAACTGCATGCATGCGAACATTCTTCACCAAACATATCCTACACATGGACAGCTTTTCCATCACGACAATCACAATTTGTCGTTGCTATCTATTTCAAGTTTTAAACAGTTTTGATAACTTTGATAAAACAGGTGTACAACAGGCTTTGCTTTGGTTACACCACGTAGGTTCTGCAATCTACATTTTATTTATATGCAGTATTATGCAGTGCCTCCAACTATGGCTGACAAAATTACGGTGTTGCTAGTAGCGATGGGCGACTCGAGTTATCTAACTCGAGTAACTCGGGCTAGACCGTAAGCGAGTCAGCCCGAGTTAAAATATCTGCAAACCGAGTTGACTCGGAGAGCGCGCGCGGCGAGCGGTGCGTCCGTCGGGTTGGCGGCCCGAAGCTAGCCCGGCCGCCTAGCCCGCGAGTCGCGAGTCCCGAATGACTCCGAGCGAGCCCGAATCCGCCCGACGACCGAACCGCGACGCCACGCAGCCCGCTTGACCCGCACGGCGAACCGTAAACGTAGGTAACTAGCAACCCGCGGAACGATGGACCGAGTTGAGCATTTACTGACTCGGACGGACGACCCGACGACGCGACGGATCTTAAGGCAGACTGAGTCGAGTCAACTCGAGTTGCAGCCCGAGTTGGTAACCGGGTCAACTCGAGTTACTCGAGTTACCAAAAAGTCGACTCGGCCCATCGCTAGTTGCTAGCCTAAAAATACGGTAGTTTGTAGAAAATTGTGGTAGACACAAAATAAAAGGCCCTCCACTACTCTCGCCACTAGAATAACTGGAATTATCACTCATTTAGTACTTATTTGGAAATACTTCTATTTATAGGCAATTTATTACGTACAAAACAGAATGAATTTCGAACTGTGACTACAGAACAAAGACATTAAATTATACTACAGAAAAACACCAAACATAGATTATGGTAACTCGCAAAAATTAAAATGCTATGTAATAGTATAAATTATCCGAATTAATTGTAACTTCGTAATTTGGTAGGATAAACGTTGTCTGTCACATCGTTATTTTCTGGAATCCCTGTTGTGTTAGTGTTGCCAAATAAAATATCAACAGAAATTTTCAAAAGCACATTTCGTGTTGCCGTTATAGAAATAAATAAAAAAAAAATAAGACGCAACCGCATTGACGGAATTACGGTAGATATCCGCGCCGTAATGCCATGTCTACGGTAGGCGGTAGATTTTAGAAAAATACGGTAGGTCTACCGTAATTACGGTGCAGTTGGAGACACTGTTTATATGGATGCGTCAAGCGTCAAACAGTGTTGCCACCTTGATTTTTGAAAGGGGGCTAGCGGGCACCGAAAAAGGGCTAGATTTTAAAAATTTAGTCTTGAAAAGTGGGGCTAGAAAGGGCTAAAAAAACATTTGTTTGAAATAAAAATTTGATCATTTGTTAATATAACAATAACTGGTACCTAATTGAACCGCACCGATTTCTGCTTTCATAGACAAACCTAAATTAACTGACAAGAATTAAATACTACTTCCCAATCTTTTTTATAATGTTGTTGGTGTCTTTTTTAACGGTCGCGGTAGGTCCATTTTTCACAAGAAATAATGCATAGAATAAACGACACACTTAAATAGTTTCGGCAGTTAACGCACTAAACAAAATTAGAGCAGTGAACACGTTATTTTATTTTATTTATTGGGGATAAAAAACAGTTATATGCTAAAACATAGTACAGTGATGAAATAAAAATGAGATTTAATAAACATACAATCCTAAATGAATTTTATGCATGAGATTGTGCAAAAAATCTCTCAATTTAAACTGTTGTGAACAATCATTACATTATATTGAACTACTAGATAAATACTGACGTACGTTGTATACACGTTTACAGTAGGGTTAGCACAGTAAAAACTAAAAACCTACTGAAAATTAAAAAATATATTAAAAAGCACGTTGACAGATTTCAGTGTACTTAAGTATTTTTAAAAAGGGCTAGATTCAAGATTGCCCTTTTAGGGCTAAATAGTGAAATTTGGAGAAATTCAGTCTTAAAAAGGGCTAGATCTAGCCCCAAAAGGGCTAAGGTGGGAACACTGGCGTCAAACACTCATGGAAGTCGTTCATGCAAGTATTCCAAAGAGTATAATAATAATATCGGTAAAGTATTCTAAAGAACAAGGCAAGCTCTAAGAAATATATATATAAATGTTATGACAGTGACCATGGATTGAATAAAAGATATAAAGAAGAAAGAGTCACTTATTTAGTTTGCGTTTATTTAAATTTTCGTATGATAAGTCGCTATGTCTTATCGTTATAGTGTCCATAGAGTAAAAGTAAATAATACGGGACTGACGGGATAGTGTCAACTGTCAAATAAATAAACGATACGTAGGTACTAATCTATGGTAGGTACTTAAGAAGCAAGCGCTCAATGCGGTTGCCAGACTTGGAATTATTTACTACGTAAACAATGAACCATAGAGCAACACGGGGGGGAGTAGCCTTAGGCCATAGAGCAACACGGGTACCTGACGGAAGGGGAGACGCAGTGTTGCCACCTTAGCCCTTTTGGGGCTAGATCTAGCTCTTTTTATGACTTAATTTCTCCAAATTTCACTACTTAGCCCTAAAAGGGCAATCTAGCCCTTTTTGCAAATTTATGTTTGTTAATTTTTAGTAGGTTTTCAGTTTTTACTGTGGTATTTATCGGAGAATACCCCAAAAGTGTATACGTCAGTTTAAACTGAGTAATTCAAAATAATGTAATGATTGTTCACAACAGTTCAAATTGAGAGATTTTTTGCACAGTCTCATTCATAACGTTTTCAATGCTCTAATTTTGTTTAGTGAAACGAATCATTGGAATGGCGCATGAAAATTATTTTCGTCAGTTTTTTTCTCATTTATTTAATTGTCAGTTGATTTAGGTTTGTCTATGAAAGCAGAAATCAGTGCGGTACAATTAGGTACCAGTTATTTTACAAAGGATTAAAATTTTATATCTAGCCCCTTTTAAGTCAGAATTTTTAAAATCTAGCCCTTTTTTGGCGCCATCTGGCCCCCTTTCAAAAATCGAGGTGGCAACACTGGGGAGACGCCACAGCAGGGCGCTTACTATGACCTCTATAGCAGGGCAGAAGTTGCCCGGATGTTGAACTGCCTCGCTATTTTGTACTATGACATCGTTATAGCAGGCCCAAAGCAGGCCTGTAGCAAGCCTGCTAAGTTAACGTTTACAAAACCGTTCACCTTTTTTTTTTGTACTTATAGACTTTCGTACCATGACGTGCTATTTGACAGCAGCAAAATGATAATGGAATGGCTGTAATGTCAAAATTAGCAATTGCTAAAAAGTTACTACTAGACTAGCTTTTTCAACACGTTTTGTAATCTTTAATGATATTCGTGGCAACATGTTAGGTTTATATATATAATAAGAGTTTTTAAAGTGAATGGTGAGAATTGTAAGCGAATTAGACCAGACTTTTTCATTTTTGTAGCTGTGTAACGAGTACGAAATATGTACTTACATAAATAATAAAATTGAAGTGCAAAAATCGTATGGAAAAACATACCAACGGCACGTTGCATTTGGGAAATAAATAACAATAAGAAGTTAATGACGGAATAACCCCTAAGACGACCCACTGACATAAGAATCAATTAATATTATATAGGTATGAAGATATAACTTATAATCATCAATGGTAACCAAAACCTATGAAAATACGTAATGTATAAATAAAAACGTCTACAAATCTACAATACTCAATTTTATTATTATTAATAAGTATTTGTATTTTACAGGCCTATCAAAAGATTTAGTCCCCTGTTTGTGCGAGGGTTTTGAACCTCTAATGAAAATAATAAATTCTTCAAAGGCTTAGTGATCTAAGCAGAGACAAAGGTGTTATCAATTCATCAGATTTTCTATTGTGGAGCATAACTACACTAGTGTGTTTCTTGTGTATGTTCCTTGCTATTAAACATAATTTGCTGTGTATTAAAGTGACAATGAAAAACATAAGCAAGTAAGTAAAAGTAATCTTTTAATCCATTTATTTCAGGAGATTCTCGGTATTGACTCAGAAAAACAATAATGACATCAATTTTATTTGGAATGCAGAAGAAGTCTCCAGAAGCCTTTTACACTGAGAAGCATAACAAGACCCAAAACATTATTGAGAGGACCATTGATGTACTAAAGGCTCGATTGAGATGTTGATTAGCCCATCAAGTGCTACATTTCCAATCACAAATGTTTTGCAAATGCACGTGTTTCTACACAACATAAGTAACACAGCCTAAATTTATGAAAATAAAACAATGACCGCATCTAGTTTAAAAAAATGTGTTTAATTTTTACCTGTTTACAAATTAAATTATTATCATTTATCACATGATACTTTCTTATGACTGACTGAAACATATCTATACTAATAAATATTATAAAGCTGCAGAGTTTGTTTGTTTGAACGCGCTAATCTCTGGAACTACTGGTCCGATTTGAATGATTCTTTCAGTGTTGGGTAGTCCATTTATCGAGGAAGGCTATAGGCTATATACCATCACGCTACAACCTACGGGAGCGGAGCAGTAACCAAAGACGCGGGTGTAACCGCGGCGGACAGCTAGTATACATACATATAAGTAGGAACCCATATTATCCATATAAATGCAATGAAAGTTTACAAGAACAAAAACTGGTAACAGAGATGACTGCCTGCAGGAGCCATAAATTCATATGGTGTACTTTGTTGGTTTCTAATAAGCAGGTATATGTATATAAAAACACATCATGAGTATTATTCTTTATTTTAATTTTCATCCTAAATACATAGGTATGTATAATGATTAATTAGTTAGGCTCTCCACTGGATGGAATTACTAGATATATTATATTTCAGTTTAGTAGACTAGGAGATGTCAAGAATACTGGGGCTCCGTTGCATTCCTGTAAAAAGGTTATGTTTCTTGGATTATGGGCATTGCGGATCTTGTATTTCGATATTTCAATAAATTCCTTTACTATAGAAGGGTACAGGAGCAAAACAAGGAATGTCACTAAAACAAGTTTTTGTGTTTCAAACATTAAAAAATGTTAATAATTAACATTTTAACGTAACAAGTTTTTGTGTTTCAAACATTAAAAAATTTGAATAATTAACATTTTAATGTTTGAAACACAAAAACTTGTTATGTTAAAATGTTAATTATTAACATTTTTTAATGTTTGAAACACAAAAACTTGTTTTAGTGACATTCCTTGTTTTGCTCCTGGGGGCTTACTATGACCTCTATAGCAGGGCAGAAGTTGCCCGGATGTTGAACTGCCTCGCTAAGTCGCTATTTTGTACTATGACATCGTTATAGGCTATAGCAGGCCCAAAGCAGGGGGCTTACTATGACCTTTTAAGAAAACGTTCAAATGCCTGTCAGTCAACTTCCGTTCAAAAGCAGGCCTGCTTAGGAATCGCTAAAAATCGTACCATGACCGTATTAAAGGTGAACGATTATTGAACGGCAATGCTTGTCTCTGCCCGCTATGATGATGAAGATGAAGTCTTAGTGTTGTGAATAAACAACGTTCAAAAACTACGATATAATTTTCTAACACATTACCGGTTTTTTTTTAATGATCATAACTTGAATTTCTTAGATAAGTACACGTTATAACTAAGATTATATATTACAACTTACCATGATTTATTATCTAGAAGCTTTAAAAAGCACAAGTTTCACGTTAAAAAAACCACTCATGAAGATACAATGTGATATTCAGAACGTACAGTGGAGTCCATAAGTGGATAGACATTCTCAAAAAACATTCGCTTCAAGTTAAGTTTGACTTACGACCTTCTATTTTCGAGAACAGTCACATGTATCATCATTGCCGTCGACAAATGCTTGTAGTTCATAATTTCAACATTATAAAATAAGTCAAGTTGGCCTATCGGCTAAACGCCTGCAGATAGGTGCTTGAATCGAGGAGTCGTGAGATCGAATCTCATCCAGACTATGACTTTTTGTAAGTTTTTACTTGATAAGCATAATATTCTTTATCTTGTTCGCTTTGTTCACACATTTCGTAAAGTTAAAAAGGTAGATCATAGAAAATTAAACAAATAATTTAGATTTCTGTGAGGTAGACAGAAATAAGTTATTTGTGTTATTAGAATATTCTTTTCTTGTTATATTGATATGACGTGGGTAAACACAAAAAATCTTATGAACGGTTACAAGTGAATTTCTTTTATCTAAGTAGGAATGTAACGTCACAATTCTTGTCAGTTAATTAAATAAATAAATAAAACGAATAAACCTTTATTGTTATTATTAAGCACGACTTTTTTATTTCCACCTTCCAACACCAAAAAAGTAAATTAAAAATCACATAAATAGTTAAAACTTAATACAATAACTAACATTTTCTTCGTATAAAAATAAATAATAAGCATGATTCATTATTAATAAGCATAAACCTAACAAGTTTTTACTTTTCATTATTATGGTTTCAAAGAAACAAAAAAACAGCCAAGAAGTAATTAAGATACGAACTCAGACCTTAATGATCGTGAAGCTGTTGCTTAGCCTAAACAGCTACCAACACATATTAGATTGATGCGAATTTTAGCAATGCTATGGTAAGAACAGACGCGTATTCTAAATGCAACAGAAATATCATGCTATTTCGCGTAGTGTGGCGACAGTTTATTAGTGTGTGTTATCTGTGGAATGTTGAGACATCACTCATACACGCACACGCACCCTCATTGACTGTGTCGCGCTTGTATATTCGAGCTAAAGTAGCCTTTATGGTGCTGATGGACTATTGAACGTTTAGTGTACCTACGTTCATCAACTGTCAGCGCGTAAATATGAACAAACATTTCACTTGATTGATTTAATGATTTTCACAGCCTTTTACAAAAGTAATATAATGTTCAAAGCCCAACTAGACATTAAATTCGATAAGAAGTACTTTATTTATTGCGGTATAGAGTGCTTTTAGTAAATTTTGTTTCCGCAGTCACAATTATTATAAAAAAGTATTTTGTTGTGTTCTTCCTACAAAAATACACACAATTTATGACTGGATACATTTATAGTAAAGGAATTCATTGAAATATCGAAATACAAGAACCGCAATGCCCATATCCAAGAAACATTTAACCTTTTTACAGGAATGCAACTGAGCCCCAGTATTCTTGACATCTCCTAATCCAGTGGCGTAGCTTGGGGGGGGCCGGGGGGGCCATGGCCCCGGGCGGCATATGTCAGGGGGCGGCAAGAGCCACGATTTTTTCAAATTTTAAATTAAAAAAATAATACTAAATCGCGCTCGCAATGTTACGTATCAAGCAATTTCAACAACAGAAATTACAAAGTAATATTAAAATGATACTGTTTTAAGAGATGGCGGTGGGCCCCCATTTATTCTTCCCATAGATGCAGGGCCCGATCTAGCTATTTAGCCGCTCCGGGCAAATAATATTCGCTGCCCTCTACACTAACACCAAAATAAATCATGAGCTTGCTATTCCAAAGATGGGATGATATAATTATATTATGTGATATTGTTTTATCGTATAATATTTAAATACGTTGGTCTACTACGGTTTCTGAACAAGTTTACAAAAATTCATGAGAGGTTGGACTTCGTGCACCGCCCGGCACACTTAATTTTGCCGCCCCTCATTTTTGCGCTCTGGGCATTTGCCCGGCCGGCCAAAAAAAAAATCATCAATTGAGTCCTTCCGCCTTGGGTGGGGCGGAAGGGACTGTCAGACTTTTACTGACTAAAAAACCACCCTGTTCCTTCTGTTTCCCTTTACGTTCCGGGGCCACGGTATCCCGTTAAGACGTCCCACAACCCCGGCAGGCATTTGGCCCTGTTGGGGCCCCGTCCCTGTGCTGACAGCTCTTTGAGGTGCGCGTGAAACAGAACGCGCCGTCGACCCGGGCCTGGTCCTTGATCGGACGGCGAGCTACCCATCACTCGCCGTCCGCAAGCCCGCGCCTACGGTGGCCGGATGTCGCCTCGCGACGGCTGGGGCGTGAGGCGGAAGATGTTCTCTCCCTCACGCGGCCCGCCTCCTCCTTTGCTAGCATTACTGCTTCGCAGAAGGAGGTGACTGCATCCCATTCCCTCTCGCCCCGGAGCATGGCCTGAACCAGGTCCGGACGCGAGAGGTCGCCGCCGCCTATCGCCTCCGTGAGGACACGGCGGTGCTCTGCCCAAGCGGGGCAGACCTGCACCGTATGCTCCACCGTGTCCTCCGGACGGTCCACACAGTGATGACACCCGGGCGTTTCTTCCCGTTGAATCCGACACAGGAACCTCCCGAAACAACCGTGTCCGGTGAGGACCTGCGTCAGGCGGAATGTGAGGACGCCGTAGCGCCTCTCTAGCCACTCCTCAAAGAGAGGTCTTACCGCCGCAATTGCGGCGTGCCCGAACTTGGGTTGCGACAGTCGCATCCTCCATGCCGCCATGAGATCGCACCGGAGCTCAGGCCGCAGTGCCGCGATTTGCTGCGGCAGCGGGATTGCCCCGGCGCTGCGCCTCCACACGCCACTTGTAAACGTGCTGGAGGACTGTCGCCTCCAGATCCCATGGCGGCAATCCGGCAAGGAGGCATGCCGCTTCGCCGGAGATCGTGCGGTATCCCCGGATCATCTGGATGGCCATGACCCTCTGGCATGCGACCAACTTGACTGGTGGCCGCCGCCTGATGGTGGGGGCCCACACAGGGGCCCCGTAGAGGGCCATGGACCGCACGACTCCCGCGTAGAGCCTCCGGCAGAAGGCGCCTGGTCCCCCGAGGTTGGGCAAGAGCCGCCGGAAAGTAGCCCCAGCCCGGTCCAATCGCGGAGCCAGACGTCGGAAGTGCTCCTTGAAGCTCCACCGGCTGTCAAGGACGAGTCCTAGGTACTTCATCTTCGACTCCTTTCCACGGATCCCACGGGATCCCACGTGTCACTAGGTCGGCCGCCGCCTGGTGCGACTCTGCGGCCGGCCCCCCCTTAGATCGGGCCCTGACTGATAGATGTATGTTCCTTACGAAGCAGTGGTAAATTTTATCTTGACTTTCAATAAGTTATATAGTCCGTTGAATAGAATATTTAAACTTTAAACTAATCATTATGGGGGGGGGGCGGCAAAATTTCGGCCGGCCCCGGGCGGCAAAGACCCACGCTACGCCACTGTCCTAATCTACTAAACTGAAAAACAATACCTAGGTATATCTAGTAATTCCATCCAGTGGAGAGCCTAACTAATTAATCATTATACATACCTATGTATTTAGGATGAAAATTAAAATAAAGAATAATACTCATGATGTGTTTTTATATACTTAAACCTGCATATTAGAAACCAACAAAGTACACCATATGAATTTATGGCTCCTGCAGGCAGTCATCTCTGTTACCAGTTTTTGTTCTTGTAAACTTTCATTGCATTTATAGGTATGGATAATATGGGTTCCTACTTATATACATATATGTTTCAGTCAGTCATAAGAAAGTATCATGTGATAAATGATAATAATTTAATTTGTAAACAGGTAAAAATTAAACACCTTGTTTTAAACTAGATGCGGTCACTGTTTTATTTTCATAAATTTACTGTGTTACATTATGTTGCGTAGAAACACATGCATTTGCAAAACATGTGATTGGAAATAGTAGCACTTGATGGGCTAATCAACATCTCAATCGAGCCTTTAGTACATTAATGGTCCTCTCAATAATGTTTTGGGTCTTGTTATGCTTCTCAGTGTAAAAGGCTTCTGGAGACTGGTCCTGCATTCCAAATAAAATTGATGTCATCATTGTTTTTCTGAGTCAATACCGAGAATCTCCTGAAATAAATGGATTAAAAGATTAGGTACTTGCTTATGTTTTTCATTGTCACTTTAATACACAGCAAATTATGTTTAATAGCAAGGAACATACACAAGAAACACACTAGTGTAGTTATGCTCCACAATAGAAAATCTGATGAATAAAATTGATAACACTCACCTTTGTCTCTGCTTAGATCACTAAGCCTTTGGAGGATTTATTATTTTCATACTAGGTTCACAAAACCCTCGCACAAACGGGGCAACGGTGGACTAAATCTTTTGATAGGCCTGTAAAATACAAATATTAATTGAGTATTGTAGATTTGTAGAGTAGGTTTTTATTAAATAAACATTACGTATTTTCATAGGTTTTGGTTACCATTGATGATTATAAGTTATATCTTATTTATTTATTTATTTATTTATTTTCTTTGGGAAAACAAACAGTTACACAAAGGTTTCTTAATTAATAGTCCTTAGTATCTAAAGTATATAGTGTATGTGTAACTCACAACGTTATCCACATGTTACCTATTCCATTTTTTTTATATAAGAACTAACTAGGCATGCGAGTGATTCATATTTTGTTTTTTTTTTTTTTTACATTATGCTTAGGTTACAGTTATATAGTTCTAGTTTGTTAATTTTTGGATTACAGTATTTCGAAATTTGTTGGATGATAATGTAAATAGATCAATATCCGAGAAATTTGTGTTATAATTATCTGCTATACGACGTAGAGGTGCGCGAACTCCAGCATTAGTGCGGCAAGATGGGATTGCGAATAGTGGACGTGCGCGCACCCCGCGTCCCATAACAGTTCTAGGTACAACATAACTTAATTTATTTACCAAATCTGAGCAGTCATATCTGCTGCTACATATGTCATATAGAAACATCATCTCAAGTAACAGGCGTCTAGACTTCAAGTCCATCAACTTAACATCCCTACAGGAGCCATTAGGGCTCAAACTATGCCGGCAACGGTAACGCACCGCTTTAAGAAATTTGCGCTGAACATTTTCCAAGCTATCTACGTATCTTTTGTATAGGGGATTCCATATTAATACGGCGTATTCAAGTTGTGACCTTATTAGTGACTTATAAAGATGTATGTAGGTATCAGGACGCTTAAAGTCTGAGGTGGTTCTCATCACAAAGCCATACATACGATATGAGTTATTAATAATTTTTTGAATATGTTGATCAAGATGGAGTTTACTATCTAATATTATCCCCAGATCCTTCACCGACATAACTTCACACAAAGGAGCATTACTGAGAGTATACGCACGTTTTATAATATTTTTCTTTTTAGTGAAAGTGATAGATACACATTTAGAAGTGCTTAATTGAATTTTATTCCTAATACAGTACGCAGAAAATCTATTTAGGTCATCTTGAAGTAAATCACAGTCAGTAAGAGTGCGTATTGCCCTGTATATTTTGAGATCGTCTGCGTAGAGTAAGAATTTTGAATGCAAAAAACAATTCCAGACGTCATTGATAAATATAATAAAAAGCAAGGGGCCTAAAATTGATCCCTGGGGCACGCCAGAGGACACGGTGATCAGTTTGGATTGATATCCCCTAATCACAACTCGTTGAGTTCTGTTCGTTACGTACGATATAAACCAGCGAAGTAAGTCTCCTCGAATCCCGTTATATGCAAGCTTTTGAAGAAGTAACTCATGGTCCACCTTATCAAAAGCTTTCCGGTAGTCTGTGTATACGGCATCAGTTTGTATCTGCTGATCCATATTATTGAATAAATAATTTGTGAAAGTTAATAGATTGGTAACTGTAGATCTCCTTTGGACAAATCCATGTTGTTGAGTAATAATAATGTTATGTAGTGTGGGGTAAATTGCGCCATGTACAAGTCTCTCAAAAATCTTCGATAAGGCAGACAAGATGGAGATAGGTCGATAATTTTCAACATCTAGTTTAGAGCCGCTTTTATGTACTGGTGTTATATTAGCCATTTTCCAAACTTCAGGAAATATTCCATCAATAATACATTTATTATATATGAAGTATAACGGCGTGGAAATATTCGCGGCGACTCTCCTGAGAAAGTAAGCCGGTAACCCATCAGGACCAGGTCCTTTAGTTGTATCTAACAAGTTAAGCTCTTTTAAAACTTGTTCATGACTAAAAGAAATACGATTAATAACAACACAATTATCTGCACAAATATCAGGAGGTACCCATTGACTGTCGTTTAATGTTGATGTTTCATAGACTGACTGAAAATAATCTGAGAATAAGTCACAAGTAAAGGTTGGGTCAGTTGAAATTTGACTTTTATAAAACACAGAGGCAGGAATACCATTATTTGATTGACGGTTAGAAACATAACTCCACAAATTCTTAACATTTTTCTTTATGTTTTGCTCAACACTGTCTATATACTTACAGTAATTAATATTACATTCAGATTGAAATCTACGTCTTAGGAAAGAGAATTGTTCGTAGTCAGACAGGTTTTTATACGTCTTCCATTTAATCCAGGCTTTATTTTTTGATTTAAAAATGTGAATTAGCGACTTAGAAAACCAAACTGGAAATTTTGTCGAATTGGTGCGAGTCTTGGGAGTGTGTTTTTTAATCGAGCCGTATAAAATGTTATAAAAGGAACTGACACATTCATTTGCAGACAAAGAACTAAAACAAGCCACCCAGTCAATTTCAGATAGATCGAGATTAATTAGTTCATAATTTGCTTTGAAGAAGTTATATTTGTATGCTTGAGCTTGCGCAACGGTCTTAAGTGTGGATTGATATGCAATAGTAGCACAAAAAGGAGGGTGATGACCATCAATTGGCAGCAATGTATAGGATGGGGCATGTGTAGTACAATCAGTATTGCTGATTAATAAATCTAGAATACGACCATTGTTATTTCTCATGTTATTGAACTGTGACGCATTGAGTAAGGAAAGAAAATTGCTCATGTGTTCGCTTGCTGTTGAGGAATCACTATAAAAGCATTGCAGAGCCGAGACACTACCGTGTTTGTTAGGTAACCAGCTAATATCTTCTTACATATATTAATTGATTCTTATTCCCTGTCATTAACTTCATTATTGTTATTTATTTCCCAAATGCAACGCCGTTGGTATGTCGATACCGGAAATTGGGAAAGGGACATTTAGACAAAATCTCATTTTCGACCTAATGTCCCTCACATTTTTGGTCGAAAATGAGATTGTCGCCTGCATGTCCCTTATGTTATTTCATATTTCCAGTATCGATGTTTTTCCATACGATTTTCACACTTCAATTTTATTATTTACATATTTCGTATGTACTCGTTACACAGCTACAAAAATGAAAAAGTCTGGTCTAATTCGCTTACAATTCTCACCATCCACTTTAAAAACTCATATTATTTAAATAAACCTAACATGTTGCCACGAATATCATTTTAGATTACAAAACGATGTTGAAAAAGCTGGTCTACTAGTAACTTTTTAGGAATCGCTTATTTTGACATTACAGCCGTTCCATTATCATTTTGCTGCTGTCGAAATAGCACGTCATGGTACGAAAGTCTATACAAAAGAAAAGGTGAACGGTTTTGTAAACGTTAACTTAGCAGGCTTGCTACAGGCCTGCTACAGGCCTGCTATAACGATGTCATAGTACAAAATAGCGAGGCAGTTCAATATCCGGGCAATTTCTGCCCTGCTATAGAGGTCATAGTAAGCCCCCTGGTGGCTTACCATGACCTCTATAGCAGGGCAGAAGTTGCCCGGATATTGAACTGCGCAGACGACAGAGATATACAGACATTCTACAACTACCTCAAAAAGGCCATGGATAACAGCACAAAAAATATAATATTCATGGGTGATTTAAATGCAAAAATTGGAAATCCAATGCCAGACGAAAAGCTTATAATGGGCGAGTATGGCTACGGAAACAGAAACAAAAGGGGGGAAATGTTTGTAGAGTTTTGTTTTCAGTACAAACTAAAGATAGTAAATACTATGTTTAAAAAATCCTCAAAATTGAGGTGGACGTGGAAATCACCAGATGGCAAAACTAAAAACGAAATAGATTATATTGCTACAAACCTTTCAAACTCATCGATAGACAATATCAATGTACTGAGTAACTTTAAACATCCAAGTGACCACCGCCTAGTGAGAGTAACCTTAATAGTTGGGGAGGCCAGGAAGGGATTTCTGGATTTACTCGAGAGCGGCAGATTAATATAAGGGGGGGATACCTAGCACCCTGTTAAGTACCTCCACCATATATGAGCCCTGTATATAGGGCCGCGCGTTTCAAACCATCAGATTAAAGAAGTCCCTGCACATAATTGTCAGATTAAGGGTCAGCACGACAAGGACATCAAGCTGAACTGTCTGTATATTAATTTGACGCGCTCTAGTATTTCAATGTCATATTTTTTTCTTCCATTTGTAACCATTTTCAGCCCCTTCGTACGGCCACCCCTACCATGCAAACCGGCAGATTAATATTCCTCGGTTATTAGAAACACGTGGGGCGCATACACTATTAATATCGGACACGCTCGATTAGTGGTTCGTGATTTTTTTTTTCATTTTTTTAAATATTTACTTATGCGCTTCCTCCACCAGTGAAAGGGTCCTATCTGTAACTATTTTTACTTTTTAGCATCTAATATTCACAATCCAAAAGGTTCCCACGACGCTGGAGTAAATCCAAATTTAGCATCTTGGGCTCCCCTACTATAAACCTAGAAAAAGGAAAACTTAAGCGAACACAATTTAAAAAGAACATACAAAATGTCGACTACAAAAAGTTCCAATCCCAGCTATATAATAAACCAACACCAGACCCTAATATGTCTGTTCAAGAGCAGTACGATATTCTAGAAAATTCAATAAAAAACTGCACTGAGAACTCAATTTTGGCAAGAAGAACCTTAAAAAAACAACATATCATCACTGAAGAGGTCGCAGAACTCATAGAGAAGAGACACGCCCTTAAAGAGAAGGAAAACAAAACAAGATCTGAAAAACAATATTTAAGCAAATTATATAGAATTATAAACAAAAAGATAACTCTGAATATTAAAACCTATAGACTCACTACGATAGAAAAATACATACAAAACTCTGGAGCAGTAAAACAAGCCTACAAGAAGTTAAATAAATCAAAAAAACTTATGCCACAACTACAAAATGCTTCTGGAACGATGGTCACCAACAGACAAGACTTACTGGAAATAGCTACTCAATTCTATGAAACTTTATATTCTAATAACAACTTCGAAGATAGCACATACATGCCAGTTAATTACGACCCTGTTCCATTTTTTAATGAAAACGAAATAGAGCTTTCAATAGAAAAATTAAAATTAGAAAAAAGTCCAGGCTCAGACGGAATAACAAATGAACTTATAAAAGCAGGCAAAGACAACTTGATTAAGCCGCTTACGACTCTGTTCAATCAAATCTTAATAGAAAACAAGCTTCCTAGTCAATGGACATGTACAGATATAATCCTTCTCTACAAAAAAGGAGACCCAACAAAAATATCGAACTACAGACCCATAAGTCTTATGCCATGTCTCTATAAAGTATTCTCATCAACTCTACTACGCCAGATAACCAGAACAATAGACGAAAATCAAGCGGAAGAGCAAGCGGGGTTTATGAAAAATCGATCAACTGTGGACCATATACACACTCTCAAGATGATTATTGAAAAATACAACGAATATCAGTAATATTAGTAAAAATGTCAAATAATAATATCAGTAAAAATGCACTTGAATCTGAACTTGGAATATGAGATAAAGATCGACTGCTGAGCAAGAGGTCTTGGGTCCGATTCCCAGGTCGAGCAAAGTGTTATTGGGTTTTTCCATTAGGAATTTCTCAGTAGCAGCCTCGGAGCCGGGATTTGTGCCCGGTTGATGGCAATAGGCTCGCCCCCTATTACATGGGACTTAAACATTACTGGCAAAATGTGGGTGTTCTATGGTTACACCTCTGCCTAACCCTTCAAAAATGTATGGCTTCGCCGTTTCGAAACCGTCGTGGAGGTGATGCGAATATTTAGTTCCTGAAGTAAGTAGCGAAACAGCCAAGCCATACATTTTTACTGATATGTAGAATTTGTGAAGTTAGAGTCGGTAGAGTTAGGCCGTGTAGATTCAGAAGCTTGGCTCTACATAAGATCTGATATCTTTTTCACAGGGCAAACCTTATGTGGTTGTCTTGGCAACATTTTACATGAAATGTTTTTTGTTAGATTTCAGTTCTTTTTGTAAGTTGCTAGGCAGTCTTTCTACTTCCAACTAAACTTGGTTTACATACCAAATTTCGGCTTTCTAGCACTTCAGGAAGTACCCTAACATTTTGAAGTTTCATACAAACTTTCACCCCCCCATTTTAGGGGATGGGGGGCGAAAGTTATAAGTTTATGAATTTTTTTGTTGGTTGTGTATTAAACTTAGATTACATACCAAATTTCAGCTTTCTAGCACTTCAGGAAGTAGCCAAACATTTTGATGATCATCAGTGTGTCAGTGTGTCAGTGACGAAATCGGTGTATTTTAGATATCAATAAAATCTAAAGTATTAGAGCTATTCAATTGACACTTTGTATGTTTAATTAGTCTATTATTGACATCATATCCTGAGAATATGAACTATCTGGTACATCGGAAACCAACTCTATGAGGGTTCAAAAAAACGACGAAACACTTCGAGAAAAGGTAGGTAGTGCCCTTTTTTTTTTGCGCTTCGCTCTCTTGTCTTGGCGGGGGCACTACCGTGCCCCCCGATTATATGAAAAAAAATGTACATACAATGGAAGGAATCAATAAAGCTATTTTTATTTTTATTTTTTTTAGTTGATGAACGTAGGTACGTTCTGAATATCACATTGTATCTTTAAGAGTTAAAAAGGTTTTTTAACGTGAAACTTGTGCTTTTAGAGCTTTTAGATAATAAATCATGGTAAGTTGTAATACATAATCTTAGTTATAACGTGTATTTATCTAAGAAATTCAAGTTATGATCATTAAAAAAAAAACCGGTAATGTGTTAGAGAATTATATCGTAGTTTTTGAACGTTGTTTATTCACAACACTAAGACTAAACTTCATCATCAAAGCAGGGATTGAAAACCGGTACCAATTTCGGTTCTGGTTCTTCATTTAGGTTCTTATAAGGGTTCCTCTTTTCGGTACGGTTCCGGTTCCGGTATCGGTTCCGGTTTGGGTTCCGACATACCGGTTCCTAGAACCCCGATATACCGGTTTCTAGAACCTTTAAATCGAATGATGTTATACCGGTTCCTTGTCATCCGATTTAAAGGTTCCTTACGGTAGAGGGGATGTGTTCGGAGCAGGGATTGAATAACCGAAATTTATTGATGTTCGTGCCTCGGCCAAGCCAGACATAGTAAGTTGTTTTGCCATTTTGCCGCCATTTATGTTTCCGCGTCTACTTTGTTTGTCAACATAATCACAAGTGTGTTGAAATTTTACAACTAGGTACATAGATTGTCGCCAAGATGGATAATAAAAGTAAGTGGATCAATCTCCAAAACGGGCGTATTCGTGTGATCGCTCTGGTGCTTTTCAGATATTGATATATATTTAATGGTAATTGTGTATCTCATTAAAAATAATGATGTTCAAATAGTACATTTTTACTATTGGCCTTCAATTTACACAAATACACACATCAAAAGTGTCTAGGGATCAAGCATTTTTATGCGGATTTCTTGAGATTGAGATGTGGCTTTGTAATAAAGGGGTTTGCGTAAAAGTGGCGTCATTTTAAAGTTGGATGGCCACTAATGAAACTTAGATATTTTGAAAGATCAGAATAATGCGATCAAAAGCTAATATGGGCACATTTCTTTAAACCATATCGGAACGGAGATATTTGGTTTTGATAGCTCATTAAACACAAAGAAGTTATTATACCTATAGTATAGGTATATTCTTATAAACCCTTTTAAGGTTCTGAGGTTTTTTTTAGTAACTACCTACTTACCGCAACCTAAAGATAAACTACTATAACATGGCGCGCCCCTCCACAAATTCAAAACGTTTGAAAGTATTTGTGAAAGTATCAACGTGTGCTCGTGTGCATACAAACAAACTCACAATGTGTGCGTACTGAGACGGCTCTCGAAACAAAAACAAATCAGCGATTTGTTGCCCGACTAGCGGCGTCATTAATTACTCATTATTATTAGTATGGCGCTGCACTGACATACTCTATGAAAATGACACGTGCGTTGTCTTGTGCGGTCTTGCTAGTTATGATTAGTTGACCAACAAATCTGCCGGCCTGCTACTGAAGACTACAACTACATAAAAACTCTTTCATATGGATATGGCTACACACATTGAAATAGTAATATGGAGGGGCGCGTCATGCTATAGTAGTTTTTTTTTGTAACTATAAGTGTTAATGTGTTATTTCGAATTAAAAAACAAAAAGTCTCTAAAACACTATTATCTCGAAACTACCTGTTTGCACTTAATGACTTCTTGCTCTATAACGAGTCTTTATTATTTCATACATGGTCGTAAAACAGTAGTCTATCCCTAAAAACAACCTTCAAAAACATATCTAAGATTTCTGTACGCAGGACAGTAATTGAAGTTTTTATATTGACGACATTTTTAAAATCTTCAAATGCAAATATCTCAACTTCGATATAACTTAGGATAAAAATAATTGAACATATATTATGTGTACTTAACAACACAACAAAGTAACATAATAATTATTAGTGGCCACTGAAAAAAAACATGACGCCGCTAGTCCATACTAAGTTAATCAATGCCTTTTATGATTTTATAAATTTATATGGATCCTTTTTGGTGCATTTCATAATTTGAATCAGGAACTGTGAATCAAATTCGAGTAAAAGATGAAAATCAGCTGTCAATATTTTCCCTATAAAAACATACAACGCATTGAAGACATTATTAGTGCTACTGTTTCCCTACTAAGTACTGATTAAAACCAACGTTATTATGGAGCGGCGACGTCATTTAAGCAGGGAAGAAATGCTCAGAGCCGTGGGAATGATAGAAGCTGGTTCCCGGCAACGTACTGTGGCTTTAGCTCTGAATACAAGTCAGAGTGTTATCAGTCGACTTTGGACACGTTACCAAAGCACTGGTACCGTGGCTGAGCGCCATGGAGGACGGTATCGCTGCACCACACGGACTAATCTTGTGTTTAAACCTTATATTGGGGCTGAAAATTGAATTTTCGGAGTTATTTCCTTATTGCTTAGCAAATGTTTGTAATTTTTTTTTGTTATTTAGAGTTCAACCTGTGTTGCTGAATTTCGTTTTTAGTTAGCTCTCTTTTGAAGATTCAATATAAACGGGTTTGTAAAATTGTGACCAACAGTAGGGGTACATTGGTTGATAAACTAGCAAGAAAACACTGAATTAAGTACTCAAAAGATACATTATTCTTTATTAATCATTAATAAAATAATATTTGTGTTTATATTTAACAAATAACAACTTATGTCCCGCAATTACAATTAAAATAGGCTATTTACTAAGTATTCTAAAGAGTGTGACAGAAATGTTTCATTGTAACCTAACACTCTTAGACGTATGGAATGCCTTGAACCAATTGTTTTGCTTGTTGTAGCACAAGGCAACTCCACATTTCTCACAAATCGTCTGTGATACACCATCACAATTAGCACCTGATCCTATTCTCAGCCCATATAGGCCAATGCCCCACCTGGTCCTGCCCACACAGCTGCTGGGGGCATATACTGAGCTGGACCTTTATGTTTTTTGGCTTGTATGTCTGGCTCAATAGTTCGCCGTTTTTTATTGGCTTTAGTCCCCAGCTTGCACAGATCCAAGGCAATATCCTGACGAAAATCATCTAAATGCTGCAATGAGTCTTCTCTTCTTTTGGCCTTATCTACTCTTTTATATAAGAGCCAGGCATTGGACATAACAAGATCGAAGAAATGGTAGAACATGTGAATCTGCCATCTCTTGCTTCGCAGGCGTATTTTGTACCTGCTCATGATACTGTCGATCCAATGTACACCACCCAAACGGCGGTTGTATTTTCCTGCTAAGTATATGGGGTCGGTCGACAGTCACATATCTTTTGTTCGGCTTGTCGTATCTTAAAACCAGCTCTTCGACAGCTCTCCCACGAAACTAGAGGCGAGTGTGAAATGTAACAATTTGGCGTATCAAAACCATCCACGATTTTTTTTTCTGGATAAGAAAATGTAAAAACGTTATGCAGCAAAAGTAGGTACAAAGGCGGACTTAATGCTAAAAGATGCTTAATGGTGGGCTTATTGCTTAAATTTCACTAACCGAAAGATTTAATATGCCATCGATGAAACGTGTTCGATTTCATGAGCTTCGATGTAATGAAATTTGATGTGGGGCACCTAACCATCTAAACAGCTCTAACTTAAAAACTTCAGAAAAACACACATTATGCTGTGTAATTCTAGGGCGAAAATAAAAAAAATAATTAAGGTGAAAGATGAAAAGTTCTAGGTGTGCGATATATTATTACTTTTGGGGTATCATTTAAGCTATCACCAATTTAATTAGTTTTGTGTTTCTTAAATAATAGGGTTTGTCCTCAAAATAGTAGATCTGTCACCAAAATGTAGTCACCAAACAATGCAAAATCAGTTCCACAATAAATCACCTAAAATCCTGAGATAATTTTGCATTGTTTGGTGACTACATTTTGGTGACAGATCTACTATTTTGAGGACAAACCCTATTATTTAAGAAACACAAAACTTAACCTAACCTAACCTATATCGATCTCTTATTTTACACATATATTAACATTAATTAATTTGATAATTCATACCTGGGAACAATTTTTGTTTATCTGAGAACGAAAATATTTCGTGGCGATAGATCTATTTATTAGGTGATACAACTTGATGACAAATATAAATTTTGGTGATAGAAAATATAGTTCCCTTACTTTTGTAAAAGGCTGTGAAAATCATTAAATTAATCAAGTGAAATGTTGTTTATATTTACGCGCTGACAGTTGATGAACGTAGGTACGTTCTGAATATCACAAGTCACAGTATTTTATTTACACTTAAACATAAAACCTTAAGGTAAATGTAAAATATGTACAAGAGACCTCATAGGGCATCAAAAAATTCGTCCGCGCCGCTGGTAAGTTGTAATACATAATCTTAGTTATAACGTGTATTTATCTAAGAAATTCAAGTTATGATCATTAAAAAAAAAACCGGTAATGTGTTAGAGAATTATATCGTAGTTTTTGAACGTTGTTTATTCACAACACTAAGACTAAACTTCATCGTCAAAGCAGGCAGAGACAAGCATTGCCGTTCAATAATCGTTCACCTTTAATACGGTCATGGTACGATTTTTAGCGATTCCTAATGCGGGCTACACACCTTCAGTTTTAACTGTGCGATTTAACTGTACAGTCGAACTGTACAGTTAAATCGTTAGGTGTGTAGAACAAACAGTTGAACTGTACAGTTTTACTGAATCTAATCGAAATATGAATAGATAAATCTGTACAGATAAAACTGTACAGTTAAAACTGAGAGTGTGTAGTCGAAACTGCGCAGTTTTGTCAGTTTTCTTGCAGCGAGCGTGAAGTGAACACGCATCGACCTTGCTATCTGCCTTTGCGAAAACTTATCGACCATGGCTCAACGCGAATGGCTGGAAGAGTTTATACCACTGTACCAATCGGGGCCTTCGTTATGGAAAATCAAGAGCAAGGATTACCATAATAGAGTAATAAAAGAATATTAAAATCTTTTTTTTAATTATTGAAATCTTTTGGAGTAATTCTCAATTCATTTATCAAGGATGTGTGTGAATACGATTTTCTCAACAGAAGCCAGTGTTTACACCACAATTCACGTTTTTTTCGTTTTTTTCTATTTCCTTTAACACACGCAAATTAGCCCTACGATCGCTAAAGCGTCGTCTATGGAGGCCATGATGATAAAAACTGAAAGATACTTGAAGGTGTGTAGGCTGTATGGACCTACGATTTAACTGTACAGTTCGACTGTACAGTTAAATCGCACAGTTAAAACTGAAGGTGTGTAGCCCGCATAGGCAGGCCTGCTTTTGAATGGAAGTTGACTGACAGGCATTTGAACGTTTTCTTAAAAGGTGATGGTAAGCCCAAATGTGATATGAACGTACACTACACTATCTAGACTTATAACTATGTAAGAGGTCGGATTTGACGTTTCTCTTATGTAATAATTTGAAAAATCAAATTCATAATCCTGAATAATTACTATGTTACCCATACACTATAACAACGAGTATCACTTGTAAACATCAAGTTTAACTTAATTTTGAAAAAATACACTCATAAACACGAATTAATTGCCGATTTATATTTTGACAAGACGTTTTGACAACACTACACAAAGGATTTTAATAGCTGTCAAATCCGGCTTGTTAGGATGTTCAGAATATACGGTCAGTAACTTTCGGCGCGGAAATATAAACAAACCTGTTGGTTGTTTAGTTCCCCACAGCGGCACTTAGAGGTCGTTAGGAAGTACTTTAGTGGGGTGCTTGGACAGAAAACCTCCCCGTGTGCCCGTGGACTGGAGTTCCCTTTCGGATACGTCCGGGGGGAAGGCCAGTTTTTCGGGACGGTGCACCCTGGGGTGCGGGCAAAAATTCCCCTTTTAGGGGTCTCTTTGTCCGCATGCCAATATTCTGTCGGGTGGTCGCTCCAACGCGTGTCCCTCTGTTTAGCAGAGGGCACAGTGGCGGAGTAAGAGCGGGCTCGGTGTGCACTTACCCTGCCGCCGGGCTGGCAGGAGGAAGTCTCGCACCTCCTTCTGCCACCGTTGTTCTCGTAGCCCCGAAGACTGTCAAGGTCATGTCTCTGACTTTTGACGGGGGTCGAGGGTCTTGGCTTAACCGCCCGGGCCGCGAGGTAGAAAACCTCTATAAAAAGTCACCCCAAATCTCCAAGCGGCGGCGCACCGTGAAGGAGGTTGTTAGCTTGACTAAAGGGTAGCTTAATTAGTCGTTAGTGCGAACCACGTTTATTGGTTGGATGGTTGGCTCTTTTTTATACTCGTGGGAACAGCATGGTAAAGAATAATAAAAAAACATCACCGGCAACTGCCGCATTGAGCCAGGGTGGCTCACGTGCCCGAGATGGGGGGTCGCTGGAGTTTTCCAGCACGCCCTCATCACCGGCACCGGAGGAGCGGGCATTTAATGCCTGCTCAAGAGGGTTGTCCGAGTCGGATTCCGACTCGGCATCGGACGCCACGGGCTTCCAGAGCGTGACCTCTGGATGCGTGGAGGCGGGGGTCGAGGATAGGAGGAAATCCTTCCTCAAGCGCCCCCGCCCGGTGACAGGACAGGGAACGTCCTCCGAGGGGGAGGTGTCCTCTGCCTGCAAGAGGCCCTCCACCAGACCATCTGGTGGCGAGCCTGACGTCGGCCTGGCCTCGAGGCCGGACGAGCTGAAGGAGGCCGTGGAGAAGGCCATACGGGTGGTGGCCCTGAAAAAGACCAAAGCGTCTAAAGACAGGGCCACCGCCGAAGCCACGGCCTCCATCTTGGCGGCGGCGGCGGCGGCCTCCCACAGCGGGCCCCAGGCGGCAGACCTAATGTCGGAGCTGCGGACGGAGGTCGGCCGCCTCAAGGCTGAAATGGAGGCTCTCCGGAAGGAGAACCTCCGACTGAAGGCGGACTTGGCCGAGCTCCAAGGAGCTGGTCGTCGGGAGGTGCCGCGGGGGGGGAGCGAGAGGCCAAGCCAGCCCGCGCCAGAGGAGAGCCCTCTCCTCAATCTGGTGCGGCAAGAGCTGGCCTCCTTCAACCGGAGGTTCTCCGTGTTGGAGAGTAGGGTCCTGCGCCCTCCACTGGCGGCGTCCTCTTATGCCGCCGCCGCCGCCACCGCAAAAAAAGCGGCAAATCCGGCTCCGGGCCCAGCGACGGCACGACCGGTTCCAGCGGGGCCGGTTCTGGCGGGGCCAGCCCCAGCTAGGCCGGCTCCGGCTCCGGCCAAGCCGGCGGCGTCGAAAAGGGGCAGGCGGAAGAGGGGGAAGGGAGCCCCGGCAGCAAACCCGCCGACCCAGCCTCCCCCGCCTCCTCCGGAGTCTCGTGCAGCCAGCGCCGGTTGGCGGGTGGCTGAGGAGGCGAAAAGGGCTGGCAGGGAGGCCAGATCGGCAAGGAGGCGGCAGCGCAAAGAGCGCAGCGTCGCGGCGCGACTCCGCGCCCCAAAGACCGCGGCTGTAGTAATTACACTGCAGCCAGACGCGGTTAAGAAGGGCGTGTCGTACCGCGACGTGCTCACGCAGGCAAAGGAGGCGGTGAACCTCCAGGAGCTCGGGGTCGTCGGGGGCCTCCGGCTCAGAGTCACCGCGACGGGCGCCCGGATGCTGGAGGTTCCCGGGGCGGCCAGTGGCCCCATTGCTGACGCTCTGGCCGAGAGGCTCAGGGCGTCCCTGGATGCGGAAGTGGCCCGAGTGTCCAGGCCCATCAAGTGCGCCGACGTGCGCGTAATGGGCCTGGACGACTCCGTAACGGAGGCGGACCTAAGGGCCGCCGTCGTCAGGTCTGGAGATTGCGCTGCCGACCAAGTCAAGGTCGGCGCCATTCGTCCTGACCTCGCGGGGCTTCGAACCGCCATGGTTAGTTGCCCCGTAGCGGCGGCCAAAAGAATAGCGGAGGGTCGAAGGCTCCTGGTGGGCTGGGTTTCGGCGCAGGTCAAACTGCTTGAACCTAGACCCCTGAGGTGCTTTCGCTGCCAAGTGGGCAACCACGCGGCATGCGTCTGCACCTCGGAGGTGGACCGCAGCGACAAGTGCTTCCGCTGCGGTCAGCCCGGTCACATGGCCGGTACGTGCGATGCCGCGCCGCACTGCTTCGCATGTGCGGCCGCTGGCAAGCCGGCCGATCACCGGGCAGGGGGCAGGGCCTGCGCCCCACCCGCCAAGGCCAGGGGCAGAGGTAGGCCCTCCGCTGCCGCCGCTGCTGCCGCCGTGGCCGCCACCGCCACCGTCGCCGCCGCTGGTGCGTCTAAGCCCTCGAGGAGGGCCCTGGAGGAGGATATAATGGAGGCCTAATCACGGCCCCATTGCGCCTCCTCCAGGCGAATATCAACCACTGCGCCGCCGCTCAGGATCTCTTGCTCCAGAGCATGGCGCAGTGGCTGATCAACATCGCGGTGGTCGCCGAGCCGTACTTTGTCCCGCCCAGGGATGACTGGGTGAAGGACCTCGACGGCTCGGTGGCCATAATTTCGTCGGCCGTCGCCGGTACCCCGTCTCTCGAGAGCGTCAAAAGAGGACGGGGTTGTGTGGCAGCACGGTTCGGGGAGATCGCCGTGGTAGGCGTTTACTTCTCCCCGAACCGAACTCTCGCCGAGTTCCACGTCTCCCTTAGGGAGCTAGGAGTCGTCGTCGCCGGGTTCGGTTCCCTCCCCGTGTTGGTCCTCGGGGACTTCAATGCCAAGAATGTGGCTTGGGGTTCCCGGTACACGGACAGCGCGCGGGGCAGGATGGTGGAGGACTGGGCTCTGGAGACAGGCCTGGTCATACTGAACCGGGGTTCTGTCCCCACGTGTGTGCGGATGCGGGGCGAGTCGGTGGTGGACATTTCGTTCGCCAGCCCCGCTCTGTCGCAGCGTGTCGTTGACTGGCGCGTAGAGGAGGGGGTGGAGACCTATTCCGATCACCGGTACATCCGGTTCGACGTCTCCGCCCAGATCCCAGATGCGCTGGTCCGACGGACCCCGAGTGGTCCGCGATGGGCGCTGAAGCAGCTGGACCGGGAGCTCTTCCTGGAAGCCTCGATCGTGCAGGCCTGGGTGTCATCACCAGACAGGCCTGCCGACGTCAACGACGAGGTGGAGTGGTTCCGGGAGGCCATGTCCGCTATCTGCGACATGGCAATGCCCCGGGCCCGGCCAGGAAGCGCCCGGCGTCAGGTGTACTGGTGGTCGCGCGAAATAACGTCGCTACGCGAGGCGTGCGTTGATGCGCGACGCCTGTACGCCAGGCACCGCCGGTGCCGCATCCGACCTCCGAATGCGGAAGCCATAGAGGCGGAGCTGTATGAGGGGTACAGGGCGGCGAAGACCGTCCTCCGAGATGGGATGCTGCGGGCTAGAGATCTATCCCGCAGGGAGATGCTGGAGTCTCTGAACAGGGACCCGTGGGGGCGCCCGTACAAATGGGTACGGGATAAATTCCGCCCCTGGGGTCCCCCGCTGACACAGAGTCTCCGGCCCCAGCTCGTTGAGGACGTCGTGAGCGCCCTGTTCCCTTCTCGAGGGGAACATGTGCCCCCGTCCATGGCTCCGCCCATGGCGGTGCCAGACGATGACGCGGACCACAGCGACGACGGCGACTACATTGCTCCGGAGGTGGCCGAGGTAGACTTGAGAGTGGCGGTACAACGGCTAAAGGCCAAGAATACCGCCCCGGGACCCGACGGCTTGCCTGCCAAAGCCTGGGTCCTGGCCTCGGGGGCTCTCGGTCCTCGACTGGGGGGGCTCCTAAGCGCATGTTTGGAGAGGGGCCAGTTCCCGCTTCGTTGGAAGACGGGGAAACTGGTCCTCATCAGGAAGCCGGGGCGCCCTGCGGACTCACCGTCCGCATACCGGCCCATCGTGCTGCTCGACGAGGTGGGCAAACTCTTTGAAAGAGTTATTGCAAACCGCCTCGTCGGGCACCTGGGAAGATCAGGGCCGGACCTCGCGGAGAGCCAGTTCGGTTTCCGCAGGGGGCGCTCCACGGTGGACGCCATCATGCGCGTGAGAGCCCTCACGACGGGGGAAGCAGTATCCCGGGGCAGGGTCGTCTTGGCGGTGTCGCTCGACATCGCCAATGCCTTCAACACCCTGCCCTGGAGTTGCATCAAGGAGGCACTCCGGTATCACCGGATGCCGACCTACCTCCGTCGTGTAGTCGAGGACTATTTGACGGATAGGGCCGTCATCTACCCCGGCCAACGGGGAGAGTGGAATCGGCGAGAAATGTCGTGCGGTGTCCCACAGGGATCGGTCTTGGGGCCGCTTCTGTGGGACATCGGATACGACTGGGTGCTGCGCGCCGACCTCCCTGACGGCGTCAGCGTGGTCTGCTACGCTGACGACACGCTTGTCCTGGCACAGGGAGAGTCGCACCAGGCGGCGGCCGACTTAGCGACGCGAGGGGTTGCGACAGTCGTCGAAAGGATCCGGCAGTTGGGACTCGAGGTGGCATTGCACAAGTCCGAGGCCATGTGCTTTCATGGTCTTCGGAACGCGCCACCGTCGGGTTCCCAAATAACGGTGGGAGGGGTCCACATCGGCGTCGAGACGACGATGAAGTATTTGGGTCTCGTCCTCGACAGCCGGTGGGGCTTCCAGGAGCATTTTAGACGTCTGGCTCCACGATTGGAAAGGGCTGGGGCTGCTTTTTGGCGGCTCCTGCCCAACCTCAGGGGACCAGGCGCCTCCTGCCGGAGGTTGTACGCGGGGGTCGTGCGGTCCATGGCCCTCTACGGGGCCCCCATCATCAGGCGGCGGCCACCAGCCAAGTTGGTCGCCTGCCAGAGGGTCATGGCCATCCGGATGATCCGGGGATACCGCACGGTCTCCGGCGAGGCGGCAAACCTCCTTGCCGGATTACCGCCGTGGGATCCGGAGGCTACAGTCCTCCAGCGCGTCTACGAGTGGCGCGTGGACGCGCAGCGCCGGGGCGAAACCCCGCTGCCGCGGCAAATCGCGGCATTGCGGATCGAGCTCCGGTGCGATCTCATGGCGGAATGGAAGATGCGACTGTCGCAACCTAAGTTCGGGCACGCTGCAATCGCGGCGGTAAGACCCCTCTTTGAGGAGTGGCTGGAGAGGCGCCACGGCGTCCTCACCTTCCGGCTGACGCAGGTCCTCACCGGACACGGTTGTTTCGGGAGGTTCCTGTGTCGGATTGCACGGGAGGAAACGCCCGGGTGTCACCACTGTGTGGACCGCCCGGAGGACACGGTGGAGCATACGGTGCAGGTCTGCCCCGCTTGGGCAGAGCACCGCCGTGTCCTCACGGAGGCGATAGGCGGCGGCGACCTCTCGCGTCCGGGCCTGGTTCAGGCCATGCTCCGAGGCGAGAGGGAATGGGATGCAGTCACCTCCTTCTGCGAAGCAGTAATGCTAGCGAAGGAGGAGGCGGGCCGCGTGAGGGAGAGAACATCCTCCACCTCACGCCCCAGCCGCCGCGGGAGACGCCCAGGGCGTCGGACGTCGCGAGGCGACATCCGGCCACCGTAGGCGCGGGCTTGCGGACGGCGAGTAATGGGTAGCTCGCCGTCCGATCAAGGACCATGCCCGGGTCGACGGCGCGTTCTGTTCGCGCGCGCCTCAAAGAGCTGTCAGCACAGGGACGGGGCCCCAATAGGGGCCAAACGCCTGCCGGGGTTGCGGGACGTCTTAACAGGATACCGTGGCCCCGGAACGTAAAGGGCAACAGAAGGAACAGGGTGGTTTTTTAGTCAGTAAAAGTCTGACAGTCCCTTCCGCCCCACCCAGGGCGGAAGGAGTCATTTGATGATTTTTACCACCTAAAAAAAAAAAAAAAAAAGGAAGTACTTTAGTTAATGCGGTTTTAAGTGTTTTTTTTAAGTACATTTTGTTTTCACAAGCGATAGATTGATTTCACATAGGCTTGCCAACCGTCCCGCAAGAGCCGGGACGTCCTCACGTCCCGCTTCTAGAGCTTTCAAAGATGCGTCCCGGGAAGAAATAGTGATCTGCTGTCTGCTGCGTTGACCTATAGGATATGAGTCTATTGAACGGCTAAAATAAAAAACTTGATGTAGTAAACCAAATAAACTTTTAGATGTTTATTTATTCATTTATTGTATAAAGTACATCAACAGCATATACATTAACACTTTGACCGCCACAGTCATGTATAGATGACAAACCAAAATGTGCCCAGCACGCCACGGTCACGACTACATGACCGACAGATACATATAAGTAACTTAAATTAATTATCTGAGTTTAACAATAACCGATGTCAAAAACTTGCCATAATTGCTATTCTTTTTATTTCTCCCTTCTCTCTACAATTCCGTCAATAGAACAGGAGTGTGGTGGTATTGTTTATAAGAAGGGCGATTAATACGCTGCTTATGAACTACCGCCCCATTTCTCTCCTGAGCCATGTACACAAGTTGTTTTCGAGAGTTATCTCGAATCATCTCGCCCAAAAAGTCGATGACTATCAGCCAACGGAGCAGGCTGGGTTTGGAAAAGGCTACAGCGCCGTAGACCACATACATGCATACATATTTGTCTAAGGGCTAGTGCCGCTGTCTAAATAATTCAGAAAACAGAGAAATATACCTAGCCTCTGTGCCTAGCGTATGTGAAGTACGAGAAAGCCTAGACACCGTTGAGACCTTGGTTATGCTGTATTTACGCAAACAAATGCCTTAGAGAGGTTCCAAACGATTACTTCGTCGTTGACTATTAGAATAATTATGCTCTTCAGTCAATAAGACTACGCTGACATCACTTTTTAAAGCATTCACCAGTGTGAGTTCTTAGAGTATGCCTTTTGAAATTACTCTTATAACTAAAACTACGCTGACATGTTTCACATTTGTAAGGTTTCTCACCAGTGTGTGTACGAGTATGATAAGTTAAACTATCGTTATGTCTAAAACTAAGCTGACAGATTTTACATTTGTAAGGTTTTTCACCAGTGTGCGTACGAATATGATTAGTTAAACTACCCTTTTCACTAAAACTACGCTGACATATTTCACATTTGTAAGGTTTTTCACCAGTGTGTGTACGAGTATGTATTTTTAAAGCATTCTTTCCACTAAAACTACGCTGACATATTTCACATTTGTAAGGTTTTTCACCAGTGTGTTTACGAGTATGCATGTTGAAACTACCCTTTAGACTAAAACTACGCTGACATATTTCACATTTGTAAGGTTTTTCACCGGTGTGTATACGAGTATGCGTGTTGAAATTACCCTTTCGACTAAAACTACGCTGACATACTTCACATTTGTAAGGTTTCTCACCGGTGTGTATACGAGTATGCCTGTTTAAATGATCCTTTTTACTAAACCTACGCTGACATATTTCACATTTGTAAGGTTTCTCAGCAGTGTGTGTACGAGTATGCTTGTTGAAATTACCCTTTCGACTAAAACTACGCTGACATACTTCACATTTGTAAGGTTTCTTACCAGTGTGTATACGAGTATGCCTGTTTAAATGATCCTTTTTACTAAACCTACGCTGACATATTTCACATTTGTAAGGTTTCTCACCAGTGTGTATACGCATATGTGTGGTTAAACTACTCTTATGACTAAAACTACGCTGACATATTTCACATTTGTAAGGTTTCTCACCAGTGTGTATACGCATATGTGTGGTTAAACTACTCTTATGACTAAAACTACGCTGACATATTTCACATTTGTAAGGTTTATCGTGTTTTCGAATATGATTTCTTAAACAACTCTTACTAGTAAAACTCTTCTGACATATATCACATATGTAACGACGTCCAACGGTGTTCGATAGTACATTCTCCTGTTGCTTGTCTGTTACTGTATCTTCTGGTTGCGATGCTCGTAAGTCAAGTCTCTGTATCCTCACAACGGGCAGCCCTGTGATTATAAATCTGGTATGAACAATGTTTGATGCACATAAATAAAAATGGAGTGTTCAAATGCTTCACACTAAAACCAAAGAGGGTCACAGCAGAGCACACTGTTCTGTGTTTCTGCTGACACATAACCTACTCTATCGCTAGTATCATGAAGTACAAAACTGAACAAACATTCACAGTGCGCAGACACACACACTCATCTCCCTCTTGGGCATCATAGAACAAACTATAATACTAACACCTAGTTTAATACTTACTGATGATTAAGTTATTAACTACTTACTTATCATCTCCCTGGTTTTTTGCTCCTCCGTAGATATATCTTGATCTTCTACCACTTCTGTTTTAACCTCCATTATAGGTAATTCATCTGCTGAGTCTTCTTCAGAATATTGTGGTGGTATATCTTCTAATTCAGCATGTTGCAGTGGTATACCTTCTACATCTGAATAGCTATTGCGAAGATGTTTCAGTTCTAGTTCTGTAAATATAGAAAAAGCGCCAAAAGTAAAAACATTTTTTGATCAATAAATAATTCATAATAAAAAGTAATCTATCTACTATCTACCATTAGTATATATAAAAAATCAATTGCTGTTTGTTAGTCTCGCTAAAACTCGAGAACGGCTAGGCCGATTTAGCTGATTTTGGTTTTGCTAGGGAAGGTTTAAAAGGTGAGAAAAAAGTGTACGGTAGGGTAGGGGTAGGGTATTAGTAGGGTAGGGTATTGATAGGGTAGGGTAAGGGTAGTGTAGGGTAGGGGTGGTGAAGGCTCTTTTTTTTTGCCCAAACTGCCTCATCACTGAGACAGTCTGGGCAGTGCCGGACTCTTACCGGCTAAAACCACACTCCTGCCTTGGCGTGGGCCTCTGCCATGCATGTTACGCAGGGATTTTGACATCTATGGGCTGTTTGTATTCTTCGACTTTTCTTATGTTTCTTTCTTATCTAAATGTTTCTATTTTTATATTTGTCGTTTTTTATTTAGGATGTAGTGTAGTGACAAAGATAGAAAAGGGTAAGTATGCTTAGATGGTTCGGTCATGTTGAGAGGATGAGTGAAAGACGATTAACAAAAGGTATTTATGTATATGGCAGAGGTGAGTGGCAACGCAGGGAGGGGTCGCCCTAGGAAGACCTACACTGACCTTATTTGGTGAGGATCTTCAGAAAGGTCAGGTGCCGTGCGGAGTACTTGTAACTGGCGTGCTTGTATGACGAGATGTATGAACGTAGATGAGGCGAAAGGAGTATGTAAGGATCGTAGCAGGTGGCGTTCTGTGGTTTCTGCCTACCCCCATGGGAAAAAGGCGTGGGTTTATGTTATGTTTTTTATTTATTTTCTTGACTTAATGGGGCTTGTTTTATTTGTTCCTTTTATTAACTTTCTTTACAATGTTGGTTGTATATTATAAATTGTCGTCTTAGCTTTCTGTCCCCAATAAGATGGCTTAAGTTATCTTTAGTAATTTCTACGCCTAATGAAGTTTCGGCCCTTTAGGTTCATAACGACAACTTCCCAAAACGTTCACCCTCCCAAAACGTCCACTTCCCAAAATGGTAATTCCCTAAATGTCTATTTCCCATTTCGTCCACTTTCCCAAAACGACCAAAAATCTATACTCAATACTCAATACTCAATTTTTTATTGCGTTCCATATAAACCTATTACATACATTATAAATAATAAAGTAGAAAAGATCAATATGGACCCTGTCGGGCACAGCAAAATTTAGGAGAGAGGAAGAGGCTTTGTAGTTATTTATATTCTTGTATTTATGTATACTTATAATTATTTTTATTTTATGTAGTACATGAAAATAATGTCTAATAATTTGTGTTTAATATTTTCTTATTTTTATTGGGCTTTCTATGTATTATATTATATATTTTATTTACATTTGACTTTCTATGTTTAATATTGTATTGTATACATAATAATAATAATAAATAATTCCCAAAAAGTCCACTTCCCATAACGTCAACTCTCAAAACGTCCACTTTCTAAATAGGTGTTTTGTTATCAACATGTTACGGGTTCCAGTCCTACTGTGACAAGACAAATATTTCTATGCGTGAATGTGTATTAATAATATTAATTATTATAATTCAATGACAATAACTTATTATTTCATGGTAAACTGCAACAGTTACAAACGGTTTTGCAGGTCACAGTGGCTCAATCATTGTTCATAATGTTATGTATGTTTCAAAATTTTCTATTTTTGATTAAAAAATTATTTTCTAAAATCATTATTAGATAGTCAATGTTTAACCGGAAACCTATTTTAAGTTCAAGATATTTGTATGAAAGTCAACATTGTTATACCTATCACAGATTCGTATTTTAATGTTAAAAAGCGAATAAACCTTTTTAATCTCCATTACGCATTTTTATTTACTCATTGTAGTCCTGTTTAGAAAAAGATGATAAAGCGATTCTTTTATTTTTTAAGAAAATATAGGGCAAGTGTTAAATTTTGTGAAGTAGACGTTTTGGGAGTAGTCGTTTTGAGAAACAGACTATTTGAGAACTGGTCGTTTTGGGAAAGTGGACGAAATGGGAAATAGACATTTAGGGAATTACCATTTTGGGAAATGGACGTTTTGGGAGGGTGAACGTTTTGGGAAGTTGTCGTTATGAACCTAAAGGGCGACGTCAGTACACCGGGCACTCCGTGAGGAGATGGAGGACTGTCTCCAGCTTGTCGGGGTCGCAAATACACGATGGGTTCTCCTTGCACTTGAAGCGAGTCAAGTATTCGGAGAACCCACCGTGCCCCGTTAGGGCTTGGGTCAGCTGTTTGCTGGACTCTAATTTCCGCACCGTTCTGTACGCAGCAATAGCCGCGTCTCCACCGGACGCATGCTCGGGTGAGGCAGCCTTGTGAGCGAAATGCTCGGTCGGTGTGGACGTGCCTCGGGGTTGTGCGGGCGCACGGTGCCTCGGCCGAGCATGCCTCGGAGCCGAGCCATGCGGCGTCGGTAAAGTGCGCGTGCTCAAAGGCGCCTTAGTGTGCGCTTGGTGTGCGCTGTGCGTTCGGTGTGGACGGTAGTGCGTTTGGCTCGCAAGCTACGAATCTTTCGAAGGCATTAATTTCGTAATTATGGACACTCGAGAAGCTTCGATACTTTTAATTAATTTCTTTTAATTAAACAGTAAGCCGATAAGAAGATAGCTGCAGCAGCAATAACACGACTATCCATTTTAAATTGCTCGATTGAACTGATGGCTCGGGGTGGTTCGGTTTGCCTCGCGAGCCCCGCCTCGATGTTTCCGGTAAACTATGAGGCTGCCTCGCGAGCCAGCCTTGGCCGCACTGCTCGCCCAAATGTGGCTCGCGAGCCCATTCGCCCGGTGGAGACGCGGCTAATCGCGCATGGGAAGAACATCTTCGTGGTGGCCGCCGTTTCTCCGATGCAGTACCTCCGGTTCCATTCGCCCAGCGTCTCCATTCGGATCATTCATCCAGAACAAGGATACACTCTTGTTCTGGCAGTTACTGTGTCTTAGGGCGCAGTATTCCAAAGACGCTTCGGACCGGACTTTTTTCACTGACCCCGCAGATTGACGTAGTTAGTTATACTGAGCAATTGTCTAGAAGTAACCCCTATTCGAATGTGGATAGTTTTCGAGAAAAAAAAAACTTAAAGTTCGCCGTTCCGGAGGGACCGAAAAATGAAAAATATTTTGTATTTACTTTGTTATTGTTTTTTTTACAACTATTTATTTTTACTATGATGTGCCATTCAATTATGAGCTCTTAAGGCTTTTAATAAAATAAAAATTGGTAACAGTTTAGAAGATTAAAAAAAAAAAGATTTTTGATTTTGATTTTTTTTTTCGAAAAGCACGCAGTTTCCGCACGTACTATTTTATGCTGATAATACTTCAGCTTTATAACTACTTAAGAAAAAAAATCAGCTTAGGATCTAGTGGATACTTTGAGATATTTGCGATTTTAACTTTTTATTAAAGTGCCTGCAATATTGGTCATAGCAAAGTTGCTTTGATAATTTTGCTTTACAGTTTTGTAAAAAAAACAATAACTAAGTAAATCTATACTATAATTATATATATATAAAAAAATGAATCCCTATTTCCCTTGTAGACCAGGGTCGATAATTTTAGAAACAAAAAAAAATTTAAGTAGGATTAAACCTATTGGAAAAGGAAGGGAATACCACTAAAATGAAAGGAAAAATAAATTACGGGCGATCTGAGGTTGGGAAGGGGTAGGGTTTAAGGGTAAAAATCGGTAAATCCCGATTTCCGGCAAAACTACAAGTCCTATCGAAAAAAGTTAAATGGCAAAGTTGTAGATAATAAAAAGATCTACAACTTTTGTATCTACACTTTTTCTCCATAACCTCAAAATTCATGTAAAAATCCAAAAAACCACATTTTTGATTTTTTATTTTTATCTTTTACAAAAAAGTTTTTTTTTCATGATATTTGGTGAAAACTTACCTCTTTATGTCCCAAACACACTGGAATTTTGAAGATTTAAAATATTAATTTTTTCACCCTATTTTGACTCGATATCGAAAAAAGCACCCTAATTTTCAATCGAAAATTCTCACGTCAATATATCTGATTTTTCAAAAAAGTCGGTGGGCTTTTTGTTCGTTGATATCTCTATTTTACGATGCACTATGGGACCAAACCGTATTTTCCATCTCGAAAATGGTTTTGGCGAAAGTCGTATATTCATAGAATTTTTTTAGGGTTTAATACTCTTAAAGGATGGAACTTACGAATAAATCTCAAAAAAAAAAAAAACTTAGTTTTACGTTTATAAACTGAACCTCAAACATTGGGTATAAATATTTTCGTGCCAATTAAATTAGCGTTAAGGAAGTTCAACACAAAATTATTCGGAAGTTTTCCAAGGAAGTATGTTAGTGTTATACATCATAAGAAAGCTTAGAATGTACACTTTCCAACCACGTTCGGTTTTTGTAAAAAATATTTTCGTTTTATTTTTTTTTTTTTTTTTTAGTGAAGTAAATAAAATTTCGTTTTTGTTTATTTCAATTGGAGTTTTCATTGTTGCCGAAAGCTGCCGGTGTCAAGTTAATCACTCTAGTAGATACCTTACCTATTCAGTAATATGAGGATTGAATAAAAACTTGCGCGTTTTTTGCGTAAGGGTGATTTAGAAGCAATAATGTCAATCAGGGGAAAATAAAAAAATCTCCGAAAATTACGTTCTTCTTTTTTATTATGAAATATTATATTTTTAATTGTTATATTTTGATGTCTATCTTGTTTTTTTTTTATTTCTGTTATAGAAGCATATATTTACAAATTAATAGACTACTATTATATTTGAAAGAATCTTCCCATGGCACTTTTGTTTTCGGTGGTCACCTTAACCACAAGTATGATAAACTATATTGCTACGGAAGTTCTATTTATCTGTTGTGGTAATTATTTACAATCAGTACTGATTACACTATTTCGATGAGAACTGTCATAATCAATTGTCCCATGGTTTTTGCACAAGGCACTAAATTGTTGGTCTTTTATATACCCGTGTTTTCAGCATACTATTCATTCGTGTTCATATACTTTTTTCAACATAGTTCTTTTTAACAGACAAAAACATTATATTATCTAACAATGAGTGAATTCGTTTGTGTTCGACGCGATCTTTGTGATCAAATAATAAGAGGGAAAAGTACTTCAGACCTCAGACAATATTTGTTGGACAACTTTCAATTATCGGAAACTGACGTTAATACTGTAATAGAGAATATTCAAAAAAACCTAACATCAAGTTGCAACGAGAAATGGAACAAAGCTCAAAGGAAGCCAGACAGGTTCGAGAGCATATACTCAAATTGGTTGAATGGTGAGTTTAAAGTATCACTGAATTCTTGCAGTACCTCAACATCTGAAAATTCTGGCTCGAATACTGGCGGTGATCGTGGTAGACCAACAAAACCATATGACGAGTGTTCGGAAAGCACAAAGAAACGAAAAAATATGGAACTGGTCCAGGAGTATGGAATGGGACATGTCCGGAACGCTTATGTGCAAGGTTTACGATCCATGGGTGAAAATGACGAAGCGTCGATTGTGACTATTATCAGAAATAAGGATAAAGAAGAGAAAAAAGTAATTCTACAAAACATACTAAATCCAGATAATGCACTTTCCTTTACAAACGAGGAGGCATTGAGTATGTGCATTGAAACTGACCTAACCAAAGCCCAATATGCGTACCTAAGAAAAAGGCTCATTGATAAGAATTTAAGCTCTGTATTGCCTTCGTATCAAATACTAAGTGAAGCAAAAAAGGCTTGCTATCCGCCCGCATCCAGCATAACGGTGACAAATATGAGCGCAAAAATCAATCTGCAAGATCTCTTAGACCATACAGTCTGCCGTATTATAAAGATAAAGTCAGGATCGATAAATTACAATCGTCTCAAGCTGTTCACTAAATGGGGATGTGATGGATCCTCCGGGCAAAGTGAGTATAAACAAACTCTACCGGAAGAAAACGAACAAATATCGGATGCTTATTTGTTTATTGTGTCCCTTGTACCACTGCGACTAGTAGACGAAGAAACTTCTGCAGTTATATGGCAGAATCCTACTTGCTCATCTGTTAGATATTGCAGACCAATTTCATTAGAATTTGCAAAAGAAACACCTGAAAAAACTACAGCAGTTGTCAGTGAAATTGAAGCCAAAATTAATCAATTGATTCCAACTCTTGTGTCAATAGACAACAAAGTCATCGAAGTTAAACATCAACTGTTTATGACAATGATTGATGGGAAAGTTGCTCAAGTGTTAACAAACACATCAGCCAGTGCTACCTGCACTGTTTGCGGAGCAACTCCCAGACAAATGAATGATCTTTTAAAAGTTACAACGAGAGTTGAGAATGAAAATGCGTTTAAATACGGATTGTCGACACTACACGCATGGATAAGATTTATGGAAATGATCCTCCATATTTCTTACAATTTAGGTTTTGAGAAATGGTCTGCAACAACTCCAGAAAACAAGCAACTTAAAGAAGACAAGAAAAAATATGTCCAAAAACGTTTCCGAGAAGTGCTTGGTTTGCACATTGATAAACCACGTCAAGGTTCCGGTAACAGCAATGACGGAAATACGGCAAGGAGATTTTTCCAAAATTACCAATGTTCTGCAGAGATAACCGGAATTGATGAAGAATTGATTAAGAGATTATATGTAATTCTTTAAACTATGTCATCGGGATACCCTATAAAATATTTTACAGACTGCCTCAGCCTGGTGAGTGCTATAATCAATAATAATAGTATTGAAACTGCTTTTCTACTCGGAGACTTTAATTCGCATCCCAGTGAACAATTTTATGCTGAATTGGTTTCTTTTTGCCAGGAATCTGAGTTATTATGTGCCGATGTTGAACTACTAGGATTAGACTCTGACACTTACACTTTTATAAGCGATGCGAACGGCTCGAGACGTTGGCTAGATCACTGTGTTGCGACAAAGGCCGCCATGTTTACTATTGTTAATGTAAATGTTAAATATGATGTACTTTGGTCCGATCACTTCCCTCTCATAATACAATGCAACTTAAATGAAATCAAACCAAAATTGTACAATTCAAATAATAATAAAAATCTGACATGTAATAAAATAAAATGGGGTGATAGAAAACCTGAGCAAATTGACATTTATACTAAATTCTGTAATGATAATTTAAAATATATTGACTTTCCAAATGATTTGAGTGAATGCTGCGACTATGTTTGTAATAATTTAGACCACAGGATTATAATTGATAAAATGTATAATGACATTGTTAATATTTTGTGCCAAGCAGCTTCCGAAGGGTACGAAATTAATCATGTGCGAAATAGGAAACCAATAATAGGGTGGAATAAGCACGTGAGTGATGCTCACAGGCAGGCCAGGCTAAAGTTTGAGCAATGGGTCTCTTATGGTAAACCGCGCGAGGGTCGTATTTGGATGGATATGCAAACGAGTCGAAAAATTTTTAAATCACGCCTACGATGGTGCCAGAATAATAGTGACCAAATTAAAATGGACATATTGGCGTCGCATCAGTCTAAGGGCGACTTCCGCAGCTTTTGGAAGTCCACCGATAAACTCAATAGTAGGCCGGGCCTGCCGGTGAGTGTCAGCGGCGCTACTGACATTACAGGGATTGCCGAACTGTTTAGGCAGCACTTTGCTGTTTCGTCTTCATTGGGACCGTCACAGTTTACAAGCAGTGCTGGTTATAGTGGTCAGGAGTTCAGTGTCCGGTTTACGACAAAGGAGGTAAGACATGTCATTATGTCTATGTCGAGGGGCAAGTCTCCAGGCCATGATGATTTAAGTATTGAACACCTTAAACATGCTGGTCATCATCTGCCCAGAGTCTTAGCGATGTTCTACTCCTTTTGTATAGGACATTCGTATTTGCCTGAGCAGATGATGAAAACTGTGGTGGTCCCAATTGTCAAGAATAAAACCGGTGATGTTAGTGATAAGAACAACTATAGACCCATTTCATTGGCCACTGTTGTTTCGAAAGTGCTTGACAGTTTGCTTAACACTCAGCTGGATAAATACCTAAAGTTACATGATAACCAGTTTGGTTTCAAAGCCGGTCTCTCAACAGAAACAGCTATATTGTGTTTGAAACAGACTGTCAAGTACTACACAGATAGAAGTACACCTGTCTTTGCTTGCTTCCTCGACTTGTCGAAGGCATTTGACCTGGTTAGCTATGATCTGCTGTGGCAAAAACTGCAGCAAGCGTCAGTGCCAGACGAACTGACCCGGATCTTTCAATACTGGTACAACAATCAGGTCAATGTTGTTCGATGGTCGGGGGCTTACTCGACCCCGTACAGGTTGGAGTGCGGCGTGAGGCAAGGGGGACTAACCTCACCGAAGCTCTTCAACCTGTATGTTAACGCGCTGATAGAGAGGCTCAGCAGCACGCATGTCGGTTGCCATATTGGAGGTGTGTGCCTAAACAATATCAGTTACGCTGATGACATGGTGCTGCTGAGCGCCTCTGTCTGTGGTCTGTCGAGGTTGATTGGCATCTGTGAGAAGTATGCTGAAGAACATGGTTTGTTGTATAACACGAACAAAAGCGAGTGCATGGTCTTTCAGGCCAAGAGGAAGTGTCCAGATTACTTACCAGCAATTAAGCTCAATGGATGCCCACTTAAGAGAGTTGATGCGTTCAAATATCTTGGACATTTGCTAACCTCTGGCCTGAAAGATGATGCAGACATTGAAAGGGAGCGTAGGGCGCTGTCTGTACGTGCCAATATGATAGCCCGCAGATTTGCTCGGTGTTCGAGGGGCGTCAAAATAGCCCTATTTAGGGCATTTTGCACGTCCTTTTATACTGGCAGTCTGTGGGTGGATTTTACGCAGAAACAATACAGCGCTCTACGCGTCCAATACAACAATGCGTTCAGGGTGCTCTTGGGGTTGCCTCGCTTCTGTAGCGCGTCGGGGATGTTTGCCGAAGCGCGTGTGGATTGTTTCCACACAATCATGCGCAAGCGGTGCACATCCATGGTGCGTAGGGTGCGGGCCAGCCGCAACAGTATCCTGAGCGCTTTTGCTGAACGATTCGACTGTCAGTATGTGAACCACTGCTGCATGATTCATGTACTGACTAATGTGAATTCGAAAATTTTGTTCTAGTTTTAAGATTGACATTTATTTATTATTTGTAATTTAATTTAGGATATTTATGTAATTACTAACGCAGTTTTTCTCAATTAGCTATACTAACACAATGAGTCGTTGTTGCTTGATTAAATAAATTTATTTATTTATTTATTTATAAACGCAGAAAAATTCGGCCAGTATACATTGATTACCGCGCAATTATATGTAAGCAAATATAACTGGTACTACATGCCATCTTCGGTCCATAAAGTACTTATACATGGTGCTAAAATAATAGAGCATTATGCAGTTTTGCCTATAGGACAATTATCCGAAGATGCCCAGGAAGCCCGAAATAAAGATTACAAGAAATATAGGTTACATCACGCTAGGAAGTGTTCCAGATCAGCAACAAACGAAGACGTTCTGCATATTTTATTATATACATCTGATCCTTATATATCTAGCTTGAATAAACCAAGTTTTCTAATATCCAAAGAATTGTTTGACGAAGTTAAAGAATTGTTAGAAATAAAAGGTGATGAATAGTATAAGTGCTAAAATTTTTAATTTTTTTATCATGTAATGTTTGTTTAATAATAATAATTAAGTTTTAAACTTATTTTAAGCAAAAGTGTAACTTTTACTGCTATTTTAATGTTACTGTATAATTTTTTCCGTGAAATTTCGTATAACTGTAACTTTGTAATTTTTTTACTAAAAATATATAATTTTTAAAATGTTGATGTTTAATTTCTTTTATTGCCTAGATATTCAGAAATACGCAAAAAAAAATTCAAGGAGAAAAATCACAAAACAACAGAGTTATCGATTTTTGAGATGGAAAACACCGATTGGTCCCATAGTGCGATGGTGTAAAAAAAAATATACATAACTATGGAAAATTTTTTCAGAAAATGCCAACGAAAAATACTAAAATTCGAATTTTTTTAAATCTTTATGTACAATTTTGAGGTATTCATTAAAATTTTTACTTTAATTACTCGAAAAACGTTAGGTTCCATGTTAGATTAATAAACAATAAAATTACAAACCAATTAAACGTAAATATCGCAAAAAACATACATACAATGCAAACGAAAAATACATTTTAGTATTTTTCGTTAGGGCAGGGGTAGGGTAGGGGTAGGTTATGGGTAGGGTAGGGGTAGGGTAGGGGTAGGGTAGGGGTAGGGTAGGGGTAGGGTAGGGGTAGGGTAGGGGTAGGGTAGGGGTAGGGTAGGGGTAGGGGTAGGGTAGGGGTAGGGTAGGGGTAGGGTAGGGGTAGGGTAGGGGTAGGGTAGGGGTAGGGTAGGGGTAGGGTAGGGGTAGGGTAGGGGTAGGGTAGGGGTAGGGTAGGGGTAGGGTAGGGGTAGGGTAGGGGTAGGGTAGGGGTAGGGGTAGGGTAGGGGTAGGGTAGGGTAGGGGTAGGGTAGGGTAGGGGTAGGGTAGAGGTAGGGGTATCGGTAGGATAGGGGTAGGATACCACGCGAACGAAGTCGTGGCGGGTCAGCTAGTACTTACAAAATATTTTTCATTTTTCGGTCCCTCCGGAACGGCGAACTTTAAGTATTTTTTTCTCGAAAACTATCCACATTCGAATAGGGGTTACTTCTAGACAATTGCTCAGTATAACTAACTACGTCAATCTGCGGGGTCAGTAAAAAAAGTCCGGTCCGAAGCGTCTTTGGAATACTGTGCGTTTCTTGTTTCGACTGCAAGGGGGAGGAGGGCCTCTGGGGTTCACGACTGTTTGGAGGGCTGCCATTGAGTCGCTGAAGATGGCGAACGCCGTCTCAGATCTTCGCAAGATCTCCTTTGTTGCTTCGCAGAGGGCCAGGAGCTCAGCCTGGTAGACGGTACTATAAGACGGCAGGACAAGCTTTCGGGTTTTTGTCTCGGCCTCGCCAATCCATACGGATAGCGCGGCTCCAATTTACCCTCGATCTTGTTGCCGTCTGTAAAGATTCTCACCGCATAATCGCGGTGATGGTTGTATTGCTCCTCGTCTACCAGGCCGCCGTAATAAACGCGTAATAAACGCCGTCCAGAGGAGCTTCGCACAGAAGCTGTGTCGTGCCTATCGCACGGTCTCCCTGAACGCAGCGCTGGTGCTGTCTGGGATACTCTCTCTTGACCTCAGAATTCGAGAGGCAGCGTCTCTATACGAGGCCAAGAAGGGGGTGTCCCATCCAGTGCTGGGGGATAGGGAGATCGAGCGAATGGCATCGGCGCTAGAGTCACCACACCCGGCTGAGCAGAGGACTATATAATAGAGCTGCGACGGTGGTGTAGGGTTTGGGTAGGGTAGGGGTAGAGTAAGGTATGGGTAGGGTATCGGTAGAATAGGGGTAGGGGTAGGGTATTGGTAGGGTAAGGTAGGGGTAGTGTAGGGTAAGGGTTGGTGTAGAGTTTGGGTAGGGTAGGGGTAGAGTAAGGTATGGGTGCGGTATCGGTAGGATAGGGGTAGGATACCACGCGAACGAAGTCGTGGCGGGTCAACTAACATGTGAATTGTGACTGTTCCTAAAATACCCTAGGCTGATAAGATTTTCGTTTTTCCTAAATATGTGGAAATTAGTGTTTTTAGGTCGGCTTCCCCCGAATACTATATAAATACTAGCACTGTCCCCGCGACTTCGTACGCGTGATTTTTCTTACGGATCCCTAATTATTGATAATAAAATATAGCCTATAGCACTCAGTGATAACGTAGCTTCCAATTTGTGAAACAATTTTCAAAATCGGTTCATTACTTCCGGAGATTACCCCCTACATACAAACTTACAAACAAATGTTACCTCTTTATAATATTATAGTATATCGGGTGTCCGGTAATGAATGGATAATCTTGAAATGGGTCATGGTAGAACTAATGGCCATTCAGAAAAAAATACAAATAAAAAAAAATACCAAGTAGAACCAAAGATATGAGTTATTTAATAATAATCGATGTTTTTGGTACCTTATTTTACATTCTTGTACACCACGACGTCCACGACCACAAATTAATGATCTCCATACGTTTTTTATTGTTAACGTAATTTACGTTAACTAAGCTGATAGATAAGTAATCAAAAGTAGGGCTGCTATTACACGGTTTTGAAAAAAACCCAACTTCTTTTACAAAAATTCGTGAAAAATTTTCTTTTTAACAAAGTTTAAGCGTCCGTACTTTTAAAAAAATGTATCGAAACACAAGTGGCCAATAATTTTAAAAAAATATGTGCTTATAGCCGATTTGAAAATGGTATGATTCATTATTGTACCTAATGTAAATAGTGAATTATTGCTATTTGTTTTCAAAAGGAGTGAAATTTAGTAAAACAATTAAGTTTGCAATATTGTAACAAATATGAACTTTAGATGAACCTGGCCATCTGGGTTTAAATAAAAAGATTAGTAGACGTTAGTACTGAATAGGAAAGCTTGGTTAGCCTGTTGTGGGACTTGAGGGTTTGAAAATGTGGTGTGACCGTGATTTTTTTTTATTGGGGCTGTCCTAAGGAAAAGTATTACGCGAACCCGATCCTTGGAAGACTTACAAAGCTGTGTTCGGTCAACCACATCGAAAATAAGCAATCGACGTGATAAGCCACTTCTTAGGAGAGCATTTATTCTAAGATGTAAGGTCTGAATCAGAGTGGGTGGCAGACAATTTGAACATTTATTGTAATTTACAACGAATACAGTGTTAACATCACGCCTGTAATCCCTGAAGTGTCAGGCAGAGCAGGTGTACCCATTAGTACACCCACATTTCGCCAGTTATAACACCTTATCCTATAACACTACCCAACCTCATGCTCAGCAGTCAAAAACAGTGTTATTAATATCAAATGATGTTTTTTATTAAACCCCAATGACCAGGTACATTTAATGTAAATAAATATTCCAATATCTCAAACTTTGTTGTTTAACCAAATTTTACTCCTTTCGAAAACGAATAGCAATAATTCACTATTTACATTAGGTACAATTATGAATCATACCATTTTGAAATCAGCTATAAGCACATAATTTAATAAAATTATGGGCCACTTGTGCTTCGATACATTTTTTTTAAACTACGGACGCTTAAACTTTCTCGAAAAGAAAATTTTTCACGAATTTTTTCAAAAAACATAATTCAAGTTGGTTTTTCTCAAAACCGTGTAATAATAGCAGTCCTACTTTTGATTACTTATCTATCAGCTTAGTTAACGTAAATTACGTTAACAATAAAAAACCGATGGAATTCATTAATTCGTGGTCGTGGTGTACAAAAATGTAAAATAAGGTAACAAAAAACATCGATTATTATTAAATGAATCAAATCTTTGGTACTACTTGGTTTTTTTTTGTATTTTTTTTCTGAAAGATCATTAGTTCTACCATGGCCCATTTCAAGATTATCCATTAATTACCGGGCACCCTGTATAGTATAGTATAGATTAATCAAATACGGTTGGGTTTACAATTGAGTCGCCTGAATTTGAGGATTCTGACACTGTGGGGGACTGGGGGGGTCAAGGAGATTAATCTTAAGCACCTTCAAGCAATTTTAGCTGCCGGAGCTGCGTTAAATTATTTAAACAATTTTCTAAAACATCGATAAATCACTAACTATTGCTTAAAACGAAACGTAAATTTACGTTTTTTAAAGTTGCGTTTGTCAAAATGCGTAAAACGAATCGCTTTTCCGCCATTTTAATGCCACTGACAGACAGATAAACACGATTTTGTTGTTTTATTGTGGACACTCCGCACTCCCCACACTTGGGGCACCCCTACTAGGATAGGTTAGGTTAGAAGGGGACGGCAGGGTCCAGTGAGCGAGCGTAGCGAGCGAACAGACCCTGCCATCACCTTCGTGGGTATTTTTTTTTAAAACCACCCGGAAGTAGGAGCCCCGCGAGGCGGGGCTCCGTCGAGCCTCTCTGGCGGGGGGAAAAGCTGGAGGGACTCTATCTCCATCTTGCCGCCTTCCCCGTCCGCCTTACGACCCTATTAAGTGACTTGATACAAAGCCAAAGTAGGGCTCCGTCGAACCTCTCCGGCAGGGAAAAATGGTGGGGAGCAACTCCACCAGTCCCCCCATTATATCAAGGCGACTTAATTGACAATATTTCAAAACTGACACGACCGTGAAACAAAAATACCATTTCTTGATTTTCGTATCCTGAGTTCAAATACATATTTTTTGATTTCTTAATTTCTGAGAAAAAAATAAAATCAAAAAACATGTTATGACGTCACATGAACGGTGGAATGAGGTAGTTACTTTTGCCAATGCATTTAAATGTTTATGATGAAAACATTACATCATCATCCTCCTGCCCTTGTCCCATGTTACTTGGGGTCGGCGCAACACGTTTTCTTCTTCCACTCTGTCCTGTCAGCCGTCATGCAATCACTGACTCCCCTTTCATTCATATCATTCTTTACACAATCCGTCCATCTTTTCTTTGGCCTTCCTCTTGCTCTCCATCCATCCACATTCATATTCATAACTCTCCTGGTCACATGCGTTTCATCCCTCCTCTTCACATGCCCATACCAAGACAAACGATTCCCTTTCAACTTTTCTGTCACTGGCGCCACTTTCAGACTTCCTCTTATCTTATGTACTCATTCCTGACCTTATCCATTCTGGTCACTGCGCACATCCATCTCAACATTCTCATCTCTGTTACATGCAATCTATTTTCATCCGTCTTCTTCGCGGCCCAACATTCCGATCCATACAATACGACAGGTCTTATCACGGACTTGTAGATTTTTCCCCTTTAACTTGAGGGGCATCCGTGAGTCGCAAGTTGTTTCAGAGACCTGTCGCCATTTCATCCATCCTGAGTTGATCCGGTGCGTTACGTCTCGGTCTATCTCACCCACCATCACCTTGGACAAGCGACCCGAGATATCGGAAGTCGGAGCAGATCGGTATGGGCGTTCCAGCGAGAGATATTGGCACAGAACTAGAGAGACCGCCGAAATCGCAAAACAAGTAAGTACTCTGTTTTGGTTCTGCTCAATCTCAGGCCAACACTCTCCAGTCTTTGCCACCACACCTCCAATCTGCTCTGGACCTCAAGGCCACTCTCGGCAACCAGCACTATGTCGTCAGCAAACAGCATACACCAGATAGCCTCTTCCTGGATGTCCGACGTCAGGGCGTCCATTATCACCAGGAAGAGGTAAGGGCTGAGAGCCGGATAGCGAAAATGGCATCTGTGGTACCCCGACCAGGCATAAAACCGAATTGGTTTTGTGAAATTTCACTCTCTTCTCTCAGCCGCCTTTCAATCACTTTCTCCCAAACTTTCATACTATGTGACATTAGCTTTCTTCCTCTATGAAAACATTTACATATTAACATGAAAACATTATGACTTTGACTTTGACTTATAAAAACTAAGTTTTTTTGACGACTGACAGTAAAGCAAAGTTATGTCGTCATTCCACCGTAAGTATGACGTCATTTGGCGCTTACGCCTTTTTAGAATCAAAGTTAAAATTATGAATGAAAAGTACAGACGCCAGCACATCAACCTACCTCAATCTGTCAAACTTCTTTAATAGATTTTCAACCTTATCACAATACTGGAAGGTTAATATTCGATTGGTAAAATTTGACAGATTCGGATAGGTTGATCTGCTGGCGTCTGTACATACTTTCGAAAAACGGAAAAATACGGGTGCCCTAGATTTGGATTTACTTTTATATAACGTAATAACACGTGCAGGTTAAAAATATGAAATGTTGTCAATTGTGAACCTTACCCACCAAATCAATTATAGGCCTCTTGTCCACGACACGGTTTATTAGCCGTACGGCGCGTTAGCCGTACGGTTGAAAAAACGTGCTAGCTTGTACATGACACGGCAAAATCACCGGGCGAGACATTGGCTAAGTACGGGCTAGTAGCGCTTTTTACGCGGGCTGTGTAGGACGTACTGCGTCATGAATTTTCTTACGAAAAAAAAGATTATCGTTGCTTATTACATATATAGGAAACGGAAAATAGAAAAAAAAGGGAAAGAAGGTTTTGGATACATCCGATTTTAGAAAAAAGGGAGGAGTATGGCGCGTTTCATACACTTGTCAAGAATCAATTGAGAGAAGATGAAGACAAGTTTTACAATTATTTCAGAATGCAGAAAACTACATTCGACAAATTGCTCCAAAAATTATCCCATATTACAGGCCTTTCTTGAATCAATGTAATTAATAATTCTTGATTTATGTTCATTTTATAAAAAAAATCTGGAATCAGCGTATGTAAACCGTCACGAAACCGTGCTTACGTCCGGCGCCGTCGACACACCCAGACTGCCCAACACTGGTGAAAATCACGCCGTGCGTAGACGCGGCGCGCCGAGGGGGACGCACGGTGCATACGGCGGCGTAACCGTGCCGTGGCGCCACCGTGCACGTCTACAAGCTTTCATAGTGATCCATACAACATTACACTGACGACCGTGCCTACACGCGGCGAATTAACCGTAGATTTTCACGGCGATAAACCGTGTCGTGGACAAGAGGCCTAAAGATATGTATTATAAAATTTTAATGATTATATTAATTTTTATCCTAAAAACATACCGTCACTTTGATATTCCTCCTTTGGCTCAATAATATAATGTTGTCTCTTACAAACATCTGGTGGTTCGTGTTCTTGTTCTTCTTGACATTCAGCATCTATACTTATAAGTACCATTGGTGTTGTAATATAACCACCGGCAAACTCTAACTGGCCATGGTTTAGTGAGGGATTTGGCTGTAAAAAGTTGATTATAGGGTACGGTATACTATGCAGACAATCAGTGTTGTAAACAAAAGTATTTTTTTTTACAATAAGTCACACAAAACGGCCTCCACAAGTGAATGTTAGCAGGTTTAAATAAATGGCCGCAGAAAAAGTTCAAATATAACTATCAAATACATAGATTGTTCCCTTGCACCCTGGACAGCCGACCGTGCTGCCAACCTCACTGGCCACTACATGAGCTATTGTTGCGTAGCTCATGCGGCCATGGGAGGGGACCATTACCAGAGTGTAATGAGAATAAATGTCTGTTAAAGAATCCCTCACCTCATGATCCTCATTCAACATCTGCGCGAACAGTTCTTCCGCTTCCAGACATTTCCTCTGAAATTGAGCGCATTGCTTTATTTTAGTGCTGCAGAAGTAACAAGCGAGCATCGGTCTACTATCTTCAGTTATGAACTGCAACAAAAATAATCTGTTTTTAATATTATTATGCAGATTATTTATATTATGAAGTAAGTAAGTAGTAATTACATTTTATTAGTAATTTTAATAGTAAACTAGTTTTATATCAACTTACGGGAATATCAGTCAGCTTCTCATACAGCTCCTGCAGGCTCTTGTTGACAACTGCATGCATGCGAACATTCTCCACCAAACATATCCTACACATGGACAGCTTTTCCATCACGACAATCACAAATTGTCTTTGCTTTAAAGTTCAAGTTTGAAACAGTGTTGATAAATTGATACAACAGGCTTTGCTTACACCACGTAGGTTCTGCAATCTACATTTTATTTATATGGATGCGTCAAGCGTCAAACACTCATGGAAGTCGTTCATGCAAGTATTCCAAAGAGTACATTATAATAATATCGGTAAAGTATTTTATAGAAAAAAGCAAGCTTTAAGAAATCAATAGCTAAATGTTAAGTCATCATAAAGTGTCAGTCAACACTGTCAACTGTCAAATAAATAATAAAATTAACAAGGCAACAAGCAAGCGCTCAATGTTGGGTTGCCAGACTTTAAATTTGGAACAACTGCCCGTATTTATAAACAAGTAAAAGTGATTACTTGAGTAAAAGTAATTACTCAAGTAGTGATTTTTATTCTATAGTTTAGTAATTGCTTGAAGTGAGAACTGTCAAAAGTTAGAATTCTTAGGCAAGTAATAATAGTCACCATCTTCTTTACTAAGCAAAGAGAACTCGACCATTTTACGTTTGATTTTGCTGGTATAGCAATGGAAAGCATCAAAACGACTATTGATATTATAGATAATTATTAATTAAATAATAAATAATCTTGAACTCGCCGAAAATTGAAATAAAATATGACAAAATTAATTCAAATTGATGGTACGTTAGGGTGCTTACATAAAGAAGCAGGTTACAGGTACGGACAGGTCGGTACAGGTCGGTACCGATCGGTACGGGTAAAATAGCTCATACAATCAATATGCGCTCGTTCATAAAGAAACAGGTGAAAACTTGTCGGTACCGACTATCTGTACGGGTTATGCATTTGCCAGCGTAAACTGCTAACGTTCTAAAGGCGCGTTTCCATTATGCAAGTGATTTGCATACAAGTTGCAAGTTGCATGCAAATTGTATAGTGGAAACAACAACTTGCAAACAAGTTGCAACTTGTATGCAATTAACTTGTTTGCAAGTTGTTGTTTCCACTATACAATTTGCATGCAACTTGCAACTTGTATGCAAATCACTTGCATAATGGAAACGCGCCTTTAGAGGCCGGATTTGACGTTTCTCCTACGTAATAATTTGAAAAATCCAATTCACAATCCTGATTATTTACTATGTTACCCATACACTATAACAACGAGTATCACTTGTAAACATTAAGTTTAACTTAATTTTGAAAAAATACACTCACAAACACGAATTAATTGCCGATTTATATTTTGACAAGACGTTTTGACAACACTACACAAAGGATTTTGATAGCTGTCAAATCCGGCTTGTTACAATGTTAGCTGTCTATTGTGTCTGTTATTTTGTGTTGTGTGTAAAATAGTCCTAAATAATATAATAGGGGATCGGACAGTAATCAGATTAAAATCTAAAATGTACTTAGATAAAATAAATATACTGTTTTACGATTATTTATCGAATAATAATTTAATATAATTCATTTAAATGTTTTTAAATGAAAAAATAAAATGTTGATATTTACAATAGTGACTCAAGCGTCAGGGCGACTAGAGAAGCCCAAAACTTTTTTGAGTTGAACGTTAGGGCGTATAAAGAAGCCCAGAGGACTCGCCACATATATACATCATTGGGCGCACTTCCGCTTCTAACTTCCGCGCATGACCGGACGTTAGAAGCGGAAGTAGCTGTCAAACTCTGACGTTTGAGTGGATAGGTATTTTTAATCTGTAGGTACTGAAATGGTACTGAAACACTAATCACAGTGCATGACGTCATTTGTGGGCAATCATTGACTGCACGGGTACTAACTAACTTAATTCACTCAGTTATTTCCATAATTTTGTTGAAATTCTAAAAGTTGCTAAAAGATTACTGATAAATTAGGATACGGTGATCAATTTAAAAACTGTCACGTGGTGTTTCTCTAGTTTTTCATAATGAAAATTTTGTTATGACCACAAATGACGTCACGTGGCGTTTTGGCGGGATTTTTAAACAAACAATTTAAAACGTGATTTTGAGTAGGTAGTACATAAAAGGCTATAAATAAATAAAATTTTATTTTTCATGAGAATAAGTCTCCATAAAGATTATATTAAAACATATTTCTCCATATTTCTTTCTTTTACTGTTCTTATTGGAAACACCGACTGTCCTTTTTTTACATTTATAATGAACACTTTCGAAGAGAAAAAGCTCATTGTCCGACGAAGTCGGAGACATGATGGTCACTATGAACAGATTTACCTGTTTCTATATGTTGATGAACCCGTACCTATCGGTGCTGACCCGTACTGGCATATCGGGACCGAAAAACCTGTATCTTTATGTTTGTACCCTAACGTAGGTATAGATTGACCGAAAGAGCTGTACCGTGCCTTGGGTATGCGCGCGGCGAGACGCGGGGTAGTATCGGCCGCTCCGTTCCACCGCCGGCGCCGACGCTCACGGGGCGGTAGCTAGCATTTGTTTGTACCGGTACCGGACCGTCTATGTCAGACGCACATGAGATAAAAATATAAAGATGGGTCGAAAGTTATCTCGTGATGTCAAAACCGTCATTTTTAAATTGGTCGCATATTTTAAGGAATGAAGACAAAACTCTTTGAATAGAATAGTGATGCGAATATTGCCATAATCGTAGCGGAGGCAATTTTCAATTTAAATGTACTTTCTAAAGTAATTTATCTTGGATATTACTGACATCGATGAAGGAAAACATCGTGAGTAAACCTGGAAATTGTAATAAATATAAGTCTGGAATCGCCAATATTAAAGCTTTATATAAAATACATATTATAAACCGATATCGTAAGATCAGTCCGACAATATCGATCTCATGTGAACTCATGGTCTTTTTCCTCGGCCCCCACCTCGCCACGCTTTCCTAAGGCGCGGTCGGTCAAACCTACACAAATAAGAAATCATTATGTCAGGAACTAATTCAAGTGTAAAAAGATACATTCTATTTTTATAGGGTTTTGCCGTGTCAAACGTTTTGTTTCTCCAAACAATCACTTCTTTGCTTTAGAAATAATTAATTTAAAGACGTATTCAGTATTAATAACATAGTTTTTTAATGATAATTTTATAAAAATTAAAAAGGTCAATAAAATTTAAGTAATATTAAAAGCCGTTAAAGTGAAATAATCTACATCTCAGGCATGCCTTCTAATGAAACAAAACGCAGTAACTGAGTGTTACCAGCAGGAAACCACTATCGAGCGTTGATTCTTACTCAAGCATTTACTTAGTAAGTAACGTAGATTAGGTACTCGACTATAGAATACAAATTTCTTATCAAGAATTCTAACGTCAAGTAATGACTTCACTGAGAAATTACTTAGCAACAAGTAATTACTTGTTTATAGATACGGGTGTAAGACTACTCGCTCCCGTGTTGCCAACACGGGAGGGAGTAGCCGGCAGGCGTTCTCCTCTGTCGAAACATAATTATGTGCAAATGGAGCACTGTAATGCTCCGTACTCACATACGGTTTTACTCGATCGAGCAAATATATCGAGAAAAAACCACGGCTCGGGCTTTCGTCCACACATTCGGCATTAATCTATCAAGTAACGCGCACCGTTCAGTATTCACCGAACTGGTTCGAGTCAAAACATATGTACAACAAAGGAGACGGTGGCTGCTACATTTAGCAAGTCTCGCACAGTTAATAATAATGTACCTACTCTGTGGAAAGAATTGGAAAATGGTAGGTTAACGGCTCGTTACGAGTAGGTGCGAAGGAAATTAAGTACTTTTATTTAAGTGTATTTTTTAGGTACATTTTGTTTTAGCAGGCGATAGATTGATTTCACATAGGCTTGCCAACCGTCCCGCAAGAGCAGGGACGTCCTCACGTCCCGCTTCTAGAGCTTTCAAAGATGCGTCCCGGGAAGAAATAGTGATCTGCTGTCTGCTGCGTTGACCTATAGGATATGAGTCCATTGAACGGCTAAAATAAAAAACTTGATGTAGTAAACCAACTATACTTTCAGATGTTTATTTGTTCATTTATTGTTTATAGTACATCAACAGCATATACAGCCTGTAACAAAAACCCTGTCCGATCCTTAAGGGTATTATTCGGCATCGTACTGCGTACACATATTCGTAACCATTTAATGGATTTGAGATTATTATTTTTCCCCAGTGAAAAAAAAAAAGAAGAAAGAAGAAGTAATTAAGTCAAAATAAAACATAAAAACTGATCAACCGAAAACTGATCTGACAGGGTTTTTGTTACATAGTGTATATTAACACTTTGACCGCCACAGTCATGTATAGATGACAAACCAAAATGTGCCCAGCACATCTTTCGGTCACGACTACATGACCGAAAGATATAACTGAAATTAATTATCTGAGTTTAACAATAATCGATGCCAAAAACTTGTCACAAATGTTATTCTTTTTTATTTCTCCCTTCTCTCTTCAATTCCGTCAATAGAACAGGAGTGTGGTGGTATTGTTTATAAGAAGGGCGATTAATACGCTGCTTATGAACTACCGCACCATTTCTCTCCTGAGCCATGTACACAAGTTGTTTTCGAGAGTTATCTCGAATCATCTCGCCCATAGAGCAACACGGGTACCTGACGGAAGGGGAGTAGCCTTAGGCAGGCGTTCCCCTCTGTCGATACATATGACCAAATGGTCCACTGTTAAGTCACTGTCACCAAGTGCGATAGTGTTGTTATTTTGTAAATTGTTTGTTTGTTATCGATAAAAATATTTACTTACCATCAGTCGATGTGTGACATTTGCAATTGCAAAAACTAAAGACTAAGTTGTAGTTATGTAGTATGTTAATGGAAAATTATGCTGATACAAGAATTACTTACTTAATGACAAAAGCAAACCCAAGATATAAATTCTATCTTTAACCTGCAAAAGAGGGCTGCAAAAGGATCGGTCATCTCTTAACTGCTATATGGCTTACATATTTATTTTTATTATTTTTTACTACTGTTTTATATTCATCTTCATTGTTTTCACATGCTTCTCCATAGAGGCCTACCTCCGTTTTGGAACGAGCAACTAGCTTCAACTTTCGGACTAACTGACCGACTCCTTGACAATTCAAAAGTGCCTGTAAATGGTCTAATTGAAATAAATGTTTTGACTTTAGACTTTAAATTATACCTACATACTTTTAATTATTTTTTAATTGACAACTGTTGAAAAAGTAATTTAATAATATAAATAAAGTAAAAAACCTGATTTCCCTAACAGAGCTCTTTAATTTATCGATAATGCGTATCGACAGCTGTTACAGCAATGTTTGTCAATGTAGTTGCATCATGTCGTTACACTGTTATGACACAAAATGTATCTATGTGTGTACGAAATTGTTAGTGTATTGTTATTATTTCTATGTGTGAGTTTCGTAGCGACAGACGATTGTTTTTGTGTGGGGCATTGAAAAGTGTGTTTGTGTGTATTTCCCCCCGCAAAAAATGACAGACTTTTCTGTATTGAAAAAATACGCTATGGCGTCTCCCCTTCCGTCAGGTACCCGTGTTGCTCTATGATCTCGCCTAAAAAGTCGATGACTATCAGCCAACGGAGCAGGCTGGGTTTGGAAAAGGCTAAAGCACCGTAGACAACATACATGCATACATATTTGTCTAAGGGCTAGTGCCGCAGTTAAATAATTCAGAAAACAGAGAAATATACATAGCCTCTGTGTCTAGCGTACGTGAAGTACGAGAAAGCCTAGACACCGTTGAGACCTGGGTTATGCTGTATTTTCGCAAACAAATGCCTTAGAGAGGTTCCAAACGATTTCTTCGCCGTTGACTATTAGAATATGCTCTTCAGTCAATAAAACTACGCTGACATCACTTTTTAAGGCATTCACCAGTGTGAGTACGAGTATGCCTGTTTAAATGACCCTTTTTCCTAAAACTACGCTGACACATTTTACATTTGTAAGGTTTCTCACCAGTGTGTGTACGAGTATGATTAGTTAAACTATTCTTATGTCTAAAACTAAGCTGACACATTTTACATTTCAAATTCAAATACGTTTATTGTTTGTCACATGTGGTAAAAGATCTTATAATTATTATAGTAGCACTGTAACATACCTATAAGGTGTACAATATTCTATTATTATTATTATTATAAACATTCTTACAGTTGGTCTAGTCACTCTAGACATTAGTCAAATTATACCTTAAAAAATATTATACAAATTATTATGCTTTATAATCGAATAATACATTAAAAATATTTATACACGTTAGTCAAATTCATAAATTCATTAGTCAAACATTATTATATAAAATATGTCATCCCAAGTTTTTATCATTAAAAAAATCATTTATGGTATAATATGCTTTATCTATCAAGAACTTCTTCAGCTTAAGTTTAAAGATATTGATGGCTGAAATACTTTTAATACAGTTTGGTAGTTTATTATAAATTTTTACTCCCATTCCAAATCTACTAGATTTAAATTTAACTGTTCTACACCTAATTCCGGATAGCTCATTTTCAACCGACTTCAAAAAGGAGGAGGTTCTCAATTCGGCGCGTATGTTTTTTTTGTATGTATGTTACCTGATTTCTCAGCCAATTATGAATAGATTTGGATGATTCTTTTTTTGCTTGAAAGAGTATACTTCCGAATAGGTCCCATAGAAATATTGTCATGATCTGATGATGAACTTCGGAGATATGGAACGGAACGCCTTATAGAATCACAGCATAACTGTCGTAACAAGTAAAATTGCTTTGTTTATACGTGTAGTCGATGACTGACTGAAGGAAAAGGGGGAGGGGGTACGTCAACCCCCCTCCTACTACTTTTCAAAATTAAATATATCGTGTGAGGTATTGTTTGAAAGGGCTTTTTGTAAGGATTTCAAACATTAACACACAAGCACTAAAAAGTGAAAAATAAAAAGCGGTAAGTAAAAATGTATGGCTTGGCTGTTTCGTTACTTACTTCAGAAACTAAATATTCGCATCACCTCCACGACGGTTTCGAAACGGCGAAGCCATACATTTTTACTGATATGTAGAATTTGTGAAGTTAGAGTCGGTAGAGTTAGGCCGTGTAGATTCAGAAGCTTGGCTCTACATGAGATCTGATATCTTTTTCACAGGGCAAACCTTATGTGGTTGTCTTGGCAACATTTTACATGAAATGTTTTTTGTGGTTGAATATCTCTAAAACCTTAAGGCCCACAAATTTTATTTTCGGCTCACATTCATGCACTAATATAAGCTACATGCCCATATACTTTATTTCTCGCTCCGTGCATTCGTTTAGAATTTTCCTGCTGGAAGAACGTTACCCCAGCAGGAAAGGTTTTTTCGATTTTTTTCTGAAACGAGAGCACGCACTAATTTTCTATTTGGCTCACATTTACAGCTTAGTACTCACTAATTTTTGGTAAGACTCAATTCCTTTTATAAGACATTTTCTTGCTGCAGTCATGCACACGACAGCTCCTGGCAGGACGCATTAGGAGAGGTTCAACTGGCTATGAACTCCACTATCAATAGGATAACTAAATCTAGCCCTCTCGAGTTGATGATAGGAAGGGTAGCACGTCCGCTTAGTTTAGTGACCACTGATGATGATGAGTCTAACGTTAATTTAGATGAGATTAGAGAGCACGCGACACAGAATATTGAAAAGGGTGCCAACTATGATAAGACTCGATTTGACCAAAATAAAACTCAGGTTTCGAAGCTGGCTATTAATGATTATGTTTTAATTGAAAATGAGGAAAGGAATCAAACGAAATTGGATCCTAAATTTAAAGGCCCATTTAAAATTATGATGTGCTAGACGGGGATAGATACCTACTAAAAGCGCTTGACTCTAAGCGAACCTACAAGTACCCCCATGATCGTGTGAGGAAGATCCCCGATCACCGAGTTCCTTAAGAATTAGATGTCATAGCTGATGACAGTGGCAGTGAGACCAAATCTGATTAAGAAAGGCTTGCACGCTCATACTCGAAACTTTGGACCGCACCTCTTGAGTAGCATGAGGCGATGGGTCTAGAAGGAATCGTTGGTGCGATTTCTGTCTGTGTTGGTGCACAGAGCGCTTCATGTGTTGTAGCACATATTGCGTGATTTTTAAGAATCGTTGGTGCGATTCTTGTCTGTGTTGGTGCACAGAGCCCCTCGTGTGTTGTAGCACATGTGGCGGCAGATATGTAAAGAATCGTTGGTGCGATTCTGGCCTGTGTTGGTGCACAGAGTAAAAATAAGGTTTTATGAGTTGAGCATGCATTGTTTATGATTTATGGTACAGAGTAATAACATTTTCGGAATTACTGTGTTGTAACTTGTTGATCGGACCTCTTCCAATGAGTGATAATGTGCAGGGAGCACAATGTACGAAACCTTGATGACAAGGCATTGTCAATCAGGACAGTTGATTATTGTACTTAGATTTAGAAGAAATAAAGTATCATTTAGAATCAACCTTTGTTTCTATTAGTTGGGGAGGCCAAGATGCTAAATGTGGATTTACTCGAGCGTGGTGGGGACCTTTTGGATTGTGAAGATTAGATGCTAAAAAGAAAAAAAGGTTATGAGATGTATGCACTTTCACTGGTGGGGGGAGCGTGTAGAGATTTTCAAAAATGTAAAAAAAAATCGTGACCTTGGCATACTCGAGCGTGTCAGATATTAATAGTGTATACGCCCCACGTGTTTCTTATAACGGGGGAATATTAATCTGCCGGTTTGCATGGTGGGGGTGGCCGTACAAAGGGGTTGAAAATGGGGGAAAAAAAAATTTACTCGAGCGCGTCTGATTTTCAGAAGGGATGTTAAGTAAACCCTAAAGAGTCTCCCATTCGAAAGACTGACGATTTAGAAGCGACCAAAACTCATGGCCGATTTTTGAAAATGCAAAAAAAAATCGTGACCTTGACATACTCGAGCGCGTCAGATTTTTATACAGAGGGTTCAGCTTGATGTCCTTATGGTACTGACCCATAATCTGACAATTATGTAGAGGAGTTCCCTTAACCTGACGGTTTTAATTTTTTTCATATATTTTTTTTGCAATTATGTGCCTAATGTAATAAGTACAACTAATAAATATAAGAGAAATAATTAAGAGAGAGATTATTGGCCAATTAAGAGAATCGCAGATTGAAAACTACATAGTTCTTAGCAGCTGCTAGTACAACACTTTTTTGATTATTTAACTACTTCGGCTTGTGTAAATCGGCAGATTATATTATTTTCGTAATCCTTGAAAGATTTCCTTCAAAATAAAATGAAAATTAACCGCGCTCGAGAATGTCCAGGTGACATTTTTTTTTTGCAACTTTGTGACTTTGCTATTTCCTTACGTTACGCACAAATCGTCAGATTATTGAAATGCACACTTTTCTGCATGTAATTAACTTACCCTGCCTTAATCTGACGCGCTCGAGTAAATCCAACGATCGATTTTGTTTTACTAATCTGATCGGCTGTCCTAGCCGCGCGGCCCTATTTACAAGGCTTATATATGGTGGAGGTACCTAACAGGGAGCAAGGTATCTCCCCTTATATTAATCTGCCGCGCTCGAGTAAATCCAAAAATCCCTTCCTGGCCTCCCCAACTATATGGGCAGGATAGCCGAGCTAGATTACTCTCTGAGCACTTTTGTCCATAGGTACTACACCCGAGGACGGGTGCTAGTCAGGGATGGCCGTGTCTTGGATTGTTGGCGCCAAGGTGCAACAAGCAGCGCCATCTAACAATTGTAGTGTGAACTAACGTCGTTACCGGAAACGCAAGCGTGCCCTACCGCTTGGACACGATCGTCGGTAGAGGGGATGCAGCAAGGACTAGAGAAGGGATCGAGAGTTGCGACAGTCTACGTCGGACAGTCTTGAACTCTTGATATACGCTCAGTACCAACGCACGTGTTTGTTTCTTGCACAGATAATATAATACTACGTACAGATACCCAATCCCATACAAAGAAATGAGACCTCCTTAAGTCTGGCTATTCGACTGGCTATTTTCTTTCCTTCATTTTTATAACAGATGGCAGCATCAGCGACGCACTAATTGCCAGAGACTTTAATTTTATTACGCCATCTATGCGAGTTATGCGACGAACTAGATACGTACTACGTGGCATCGATACTACTAGATGGCGTTATTAGATAGGTACTTTCTCTGCAGTCGTTGCGTTCAAGGTCAAGTATAACAATAGGTGAATAGGTACAACAAGTTACTGCTATCTCGTGTTGGCGCTTAGCGTAATTTAGTTTTTGAAGTGAATACTTCTATCCGCGTTAAGAGATTTTTTGCAGGGGTTAAATAAATCTATGGGTATGGGTACGCGCCAGTTCGCGCCTTGGCGAGAAAGTGGCGCTTTTTTTTAACAAAAAGGCTAACTATAAAATTGCTTTGTATCGAAAACTTGCTTCTGCCTATGACTTTGCCCGCGTCAAAGTTGATTTCTCCATACAAACTTTGGACCCTCTTTCCCCTCAGGGGTGAATTTTGGAATTTTAGATTTTTTAGCGGAAGGCTACAGACCTACCTATAAACTACTTACCTCCCATCTTTATACCTACCTACGTCAAGTGGTTTTCGATATTTCGTGATGAGTGATTAAGTGAGTGACCTTTGTTTCTATGTTAATTAATGTAATTGGTATTATGCCGTATTAATTAACTAGGTATAAATAAATAAATAAATATATACCTAAGTACCTACATATTTAGATACCCACAATATGTTGTATTTAGATTTTAATGTAGGTACCTACCTAGTTATTGCGCATGGGATACGTAGGAACTAGGAGTAGGAGCATACAAGTAGGAAGGTAGCTACTAGGTACCAACATAATAAAAAAAACCAACGGAATATTTTAATAAAAATATTTATTTCTTTTATCAAGTAGGTACCTACTAACAATCAAACTGATAGCACAGATTGACTTGTAGTTCCTACGGAACAGGTAGGTACTTCACTCCATTGAGAAAGCTTGACACTTTAGACGCCCCATAATTACAAAAATATTACAACGTTCGTGCGCGGTAAAATGCACTTTACACAGACGCCCGACAGTACCTACCTACTACGTCGTCTGCCGTGGTGTCACGGCGGGGTAAGACGGGGGATACCTATGAATGAAGCGGCCGCTCGGCGCGCGCGCGGTTAGTAGGTAGGTAGGTTTTGAATTTGTTGAATACGCTATGTCTGCGCGTAAGTACGTACCTAGGTATCTATTTCATTTATTTTGTGAATACTGTTTTACCTACTACAAAGATAGTAGAAGTGGACATAATTATACTTAAATTCCGTAATAAAACAACAGTCCCATCGAGTTTAGGATCGTTTAGTTCGTCCTGACTACTCCTGCCTGACGAGTACCTACTATGGTCCTAGATCGAAACCAGGGTCTGATGATGGAGCTAAAGGAAAAAAAACTTGATAGAAACCTTGCACATGTAAATTAAATGTAGGTAATGGAGATTCTAACTGACAAATATTTTTTTCACAAACTTGTAAGACTTATTCATAAACACATATTTCCTAGTTAGGTACCTACCTATCTATGTATATGAAATTTTCGAACACTATTTTTTGTTCAATGTTATCGCGTTATCACTTTTTGCTTTAGTCAACAAGGCGGTGCCTTTGAGACGAGTCATGAGTCGTGCGGGGTCGGGGCGGGGTGATACGGGGGTTATGAATGAATATCGCACCTCTGCACTGGCACCGCTCTGACCGCTCGGTCACAGGCTCGGTGCTCGGTTAGTAGGTATGTATCTATTTCATTTCTTTTGTGAATTCTGTTCTGTTTTACCTAGGTACCTACTACAACAATCTTGCTTTTATATACCTACTGCACACTGATTTGATTTTCTAAAGATTTCGTAGTTTTATAACCTGGCATTAGTGAACTCGGATATCGATTTTGTTTTGATAATGATTTTGTGGGGGCAGTTTGAGGGAGATTGATTTTACTTTTGAGAAAAACCGGGTTTTATACATATAGGTATTGCTTTATGTATTTTTCTATAAAAAAATATTTTCATGATCAGTCATGTTTTTTTTACATGATCAGTCATGTACGACAAAGGGTAGGTATAGGTACATTAGTACATACAGTTGATATAATTTGAACGAAAAAACAAAATACTTAATAGGTACTTAGGTAGGTACTTGTTAAACGTTGAATAGTTTTGTTTGTAATCGCCAGAATGACAAAAATTAAATATTTTAAATATTTTTCATCATTCTGTTGTGAATGACAGCAGACTGATGCCAGACTGATCGTGTAACCGCTCGAATCATTCTCGCGTCAGTCAATTACTGACCACTGTTCCCGACGCAATCTAAATAAATATTTTTTTTATTTATTTAGATCAATACAACTATCATTACATGTCATGTTACCCCAAATCGGTAACGTGGTATTTCATAACATAGGTAGATCATACAAAGCAACAAAAAAAAAAACAAAGTGAGCTATCGTAATCTGATACGACAAATAATTTGGTTTTGCGGCATACTTGGCCTTGATAACAATCATAGATTTTTAAACGTAAGTTTCATGGCGAGAAATAGGTAGTACCTACGTAGTTTACTTTTATTTTAACAAAATGTTTATTTTTCAGATTTCTCTGATCACCCAATTAATAAAAAGCGTGAAGATACTTTTTATGATCGGCAATAAAATACAAAAAGCAACTGTTTCCGCCCGAGATCGAACCGGGGCCCTTGTGCATGTGAAGCACACATGATAACCGCTACACTGCGGAAACTTGATTTCTGGAGCTAAAATTACGCTTTACTAAGTTATGCATGGGCGTACCCAGGGGGGGGCAGGGGAGGGCAGCTGCCCCCCCTTGGAAATCTCGCAGAACATGTATGAACTCGCCTAATTACTAATTAAAGTGTAAACGGGTCCTTATGCTCTAACTTTTAAATAAACCGCGCAGTAGACACTGACAAAATGCACGATGCAATTGCCAAAAAACCGCGCGCGACGATGGCGGACGTACATTACCGAATCTAGCCGAGCGTTCGAACGCTCGGCCCGGCTCGGCTGTATTCGGTAATCTTCGATAAGGACTTGCGAGCGACTAGCATAAAAATTTATTTTATTTGACATGATATTGTTTTATTTCACACATTTTATTTCACACTACACTACATACCAGGGATGTTGCGAATATTCGCATCCGCATCCGCAAATCGTCGCCGTGCATTGAAAACCTCGTAAAGCACAAAGGACGATGACCGAATTTGTATGAGACCCGTCCCCCCCCTCCAACAGATATTTTGTATGTGTTAGTAGTTTCTTAAGGATCTATTAAGTAAAAGACTAGCAACCGGTTTTAACATCAAAATCCATGGGGTTAAGATATGAGATAAAATTAAAAAAACACTTTATTTTATCATTTTGTCAAAGTGGGCGTAAGACCAACAGCATTGAAATATATTTCATACTAGCTTCTGCCCGCGACTTCGTACGCGGATCCTGTTGCTTATGCCAGCGACAACGGGGTCGTCAAAATCGAAGATCTGAAACGTCTGATGTAGAATTCTAAGGCCTGGGGACGGGAAAACAACGGGATGAGCGAGATTTCATCGAAAATCAGTACTAAACTGTTACCGCCTTCACCGCGTGGAGGTACTCCCAGCTTATGTTATTTTATAATTATACAGTGAAATTGAGCTTTGATTTCCACATCAGGTGTTCCAGATCTTCAATTTTTTAACGTCAACAGAGAGTGCTCATCAAGCTGAACAACTGTTGCTAAGACGTCATTCCTATATAATAATATGTTATAGTGTAGCTGGGCGCTTGGAATTTCACAACGCGTGTGCCAGATCTTCAATTTTTATAAGTCAACAGAGAGTGCTCATCAGGGTGAACAACTTTTGCTAAGACGTCATTCCTGTATATATTATAGTGTAACTGGGCTCTTGAAATTCCACAACAGGTGTTCCAGATCTACAATCTTCATACGTCAACAGAGAGTGCTCATCAGGCTGAACAACTCTTACTAAGACGTCATTCCTATATATATATGTTATAGTCTAGCTGGGCTCTTGGAGTTCCACATCAGCTGTTCCAGATCTTCAAATTTTATACGACAACAGAGAGTGCTCATCAGGCTGAACAACTCTTGCTAAGACGTCATTCCTATATATGTTATAGTGTAGTTGAGCTCTTGGAGTTCCACATCAGCTGTTCCAGATCAGATCTTCAAATTTTATACGACAACAGAGAGTGCTCATCAGGCTGAACAACTCTTGCTAAGACGTCATTCCTATATATGTTATAGTATAGCTGGGCTCTTGGAGTTCCACATCAGCTGTTCCAGATCTTCAAATTTTATACGACATCAGAGAGTGCTCATCAGGCTGAACAACTCTTGCTAAGACGTCATTCCTATATATGTTATAGTGTAGCTGGGCTCTTGGAGTTCCACATCAGGTGTTCCAGATCTTCAAATTTATTCTCTTAGCAGAAAATGCTCATCACGTGAAACAATTTTTGCTATGGTACCATTTTTGTATCTCTTATAGTTTAGCTGGTCTGTTGCGGTTCTGCATCAGGTGTTCAAGTTTCCAAGATAAATTATAGCCTATATGTTGCCCGGACTTAATACCAATACAACAAAAAAAAATCATTCAAATCCGTCAAGTAGTTCCGAAGATTAGCGTGCACAAACACACAGACAAACAGACAAACAGACAAAAAAAAAATTAATTACAATTTCAGGTTCGGCATCGATGTAATAACAACCCCTGCTACTTTTTTTTAATATATTTCCATTGTACAGACACCACTTTTCTACAATTTTATTATATGTATAGATGAAAGCTTATAGTTAATACTTTATTTCATATTATGGCACCAAGTACCAAAGACGCGGGAGAACAGAGTTACACCGTTTAAAAAAATGCAATATTTCAACTTTACTGTAGTTATTATTGCCGGCACGTATCTTGAGCACAGATAGTACAACTTCGCGCATGTACACTTTTGGCCAAATAAAGGCTAATACATATTCATTTTCAATGTCTATTTAAAAATTAAAAAAGTTTATAACACATCAATTTTATAAAAATAAATAATAAAAATGAACTTTATTAAACATTAAACACAACAATGACGAAATAACGAAATTAAACTATATTAAAAAAAAAACAACTAATACGTAATAACAAAAAAAAAACTATTTAAAAATTCAAAACGTAAGTCACTAACATTGCACAAAAGTGTACAGCAGCCGAGTGACAGGCGATAGTCCAATAGACGATGAGCATCGATTGACGAACCAATCGCGTGCAGCGGACTGCAGCATCGGCGCCCCCCGCCTTCTTCATTCCTCCAAAGAGACCGAAAAATTAACAACTGCGCAGGTGACATTTGTGCTCACCACTGGTGCCGATACCTATACTTGTTTACAGGCCGAAAAGACAGTGGGTGTAAGACCAACAGCATTGAAACATACTTCATATGAAAGCTTATAATTAACACGCTATTTCATATTAAGGTACCAAGTACCAAAGACGCGGGAGAACAGAGATAAACTGTTTTAAAAAATTGCAATAATATTTCAACATACTGTACCTGTTTACAGGTATTATGAACAGTGAAAAAAGACCAACAGCATTGAAATATATTTCATATGAAAGCTTATAGGTTATACTCTATTTCATATTATCGCACCAACTACCAAAGAAGCGGGAGAACAGAGTTAAACCGTTTTAAAAAATTGCAATAATATTTTAACATACTGTACCTGTTTACAGGTATTATGAACAGTAGGAAAATACCAACAGCATTGAAATATATTTTATATGAAAGCTTATAGTTAATAAATAAATTAAATATTGTTCATACAGTTTTCAACTTTAAAGTGACGTAAACTACGGTCGATCACTGTTGGAAATGAAGTCGTGCAAATTATTTTTATGCTACTTGCAACTAAGCAGAGGTCTTAAACATATGGACTTTCATTATGACTTTCATTTCGTATTTCATGAAACTTAGGTTAGGTTTACCTAACCTAACCTAACTTGCCTATCCAGAACAAACATAACCTAACCCTAACCTAACTAATCTGAATCACTATTGTGCAAATAATAAACGTGACATAGAGCTATAGTAGTGACGTAGTGTTACCGTTTCTTCATGGATTTGGATAATAGGAAGTAGATACTAATAAAAAGTGAAAAATTGCTTCAGAGTTTGAAGTTGGCGACTTTGGTTCTGTTTGTTTTATGACGAAACTACCTAAGGAGTATACTGTTTCAAATAAAAAGATTTACGCTAAGTAAGTAATTGCCATTTTACTAAAATCACGGAGAAATCGTACATACCTACATATAAAAAAAATACTTCGCGAACCTCCTCTATTTTTGACGCCCGTTAAAAAACTGAAACTGCTTGGGCACAACTTCCCACTGTCCATATATTATGCCTGTTACAGGTACAGATATTATGTTAAGTACTGCACATCTTAAAACAGTTTTAAACTCTTTTCTCCTGCCCGCGTCTTTGGTACTTGGCGCCATAATATAAAATGGAGTATTAACTATAAGCTTTCATATGAAATATATTTCAATGCTGTTGGTCTTTTTTTACTGTTCTTAATACCTGTAAACAGGTACAGTATGTTGAAATATTATTGATTTTTTTAAAACGGTTTAACTCTGTTCTCCCGCGTCTTTGGTACTTGGTACCATAATATGAAATAGCGTGTTAATTATAAGCTTTCATATGAAGTATGTTTCAATGCTGTTGGTCTTACACCCATTGTCTTTTCGGCCTGTAAACAAGTAACTACAGTAAAGTTGAAATATTGCATTTTTAAAAACGGTTTAACTCTGTTCTCCCATATCTGTGGTGGTTGGTGCGATAATATGAAATGGAGTAACTACTATAAGCTTTCATATAAAATATATTTCAATGCTGTTGGTATTTTCCTACTGTCCATAATACCTGTAAACTGGTACAGAAATGTTGAAAATATTCCATTATTTAAAACAATTTAACTCTGTTCTCCCATATCTTTTGTGGTTGGTGCAATAATATGAAATGGAGTATTTACTGTAAGCTTTCAAATGAAATATATTTCAATGCTGCTGGTCTTTTCCTGCTATCCGTAATGCCTGTAAACAGGTACAGTAATGTTGAAATATTGCAATTTTCAAAACGGTTTAACTCTGTTCTCCCATTCTTTGATGGTTGGTGCGATAATATGAAATGGAGTATTTACTGTAAGCTTTCAAATAAAATATATTTCAATGCTGTTGGTCTTTTCCTGCTATCCATAATGCCTGTAAACAGGTACAGTAATGTTGAAATATTGCAATTTTCAAAACGGTTTAACTCTGTTCTCCCACATTTTGGAAAGATGTCGCCATAGTAAAAAAATATTACCTTACTAAGATCTATTGACTGAGATACATTTCATATCTGTTGGTGGGGGGGGACGTTTTGACGCATCGTCCTTTATTGTTTTTTATTTTTTATTTTTTTTGGGAAGAAAACCTCGTAATGCGTAATTGGAACCAACGTAATAGCTTTGAGACGCTACTAATGCCATTTATTGAACATAATGAGAACCTCGGGAAACGTTGACGACAGATATTTTGATTTGAAGAACACGGTAACACAGTCCGCGACAAGCTTTGCTCCGCTACTAAATTGAAAAAAAATGTTTTTCACCAGACAGTTTTTTTGTTCTCCTGTAAAATTACGCTTATTGCAAGCACGAGCTTTTCACTGCACGGCGACGAAATGCGGAGCTTCCGCATAGATTTGGACTTCTGCATCCGCATCCGCATCCGCAATAATCAATGCGGATTTTCATGCGGATGCGAATGTAATACAAGTTGCGACAAGAAAGAAATGGGCGGGGCCGGCGAGTGGTGCGTGCCGTTAGTACGTGACAATGACCAATGGGAGCAAAAAGATTAGACAAGATCCGACGCGTTTGTTGTGGTGCATCATTAAATTTGTTTATTGTAAAAAAATCATAACGTGTTTGTTTGCGCTGTGGATTACTGCTCCTATTTTTTTATTAAAAAAATTGGAGCAATACTAATTTTCATAAAAAAAAATAATAATTACTTTATCATTGTTTTAATTCTTTATTCATATACTTTATTCATATAAGATCTTAAACATCCGCATCCGCGGATGTGAGCCTTCAAAAATCCGCATCCGCATTCACATCCGCGGATGTGAAAAAATCGGCATCCGCAACATCCCTGCTACATACACCTAATGATTCATGGGGGTGTGTTTGTGTAGTGTGTATGACAAAACAGCCGCGGACGATCCGACCTAAAATCTGACTTGCCCCCTCCTACGCCAGAAGCTGGGTACGCCCATGAAGTTATGACTGAAGTTTTAAGGATTATAGAATTATTTACATTATCTTTTAATGCGCAACAGTCTCTATTGACTTGCCATTGACAAACGGAATAGATACATAGGTACTTTAAAAACGTTTCGTGCAATCCTTTTATATAGAAAGTTTTATAGTTCCAGGCTAAGTAAACCGAAAATAAGGATAATAATTATGTACTAAAAACATGTATTTTTTCTTTCTAAATTTTATTTTACTTCGTACCTAGCGTACCAGATTAAAAAAAATAATCTTTTAATTATTTTCCTTGAAATAAAACAACTAAACGTAAATGAATAACGATTAAGGAGTGACGACAGCGCAAAATTGAGAAAAACGCCATCTTTTGCTAAAAGAGTTCTAAACAAAATGATTTGCAGATGGCTGCTTGCTCAATCTATGAGTTCGAATGGAGGTAAAATTCTTAATTTACCTTGTTTATTAAAAATATGTGTTTTGTGTGTTTAAATAGGTGAATCAGCATTAAACAATGAAGTTTAGATTTTTATGAATTCTTATTTCGACCTAAATCTGCCGTTTAATGCTTTTTAGTGATTGTTTATTTCATAATTGCTACCTATGCTGCCATCTATGAAATTTTCCGAAGGACTAATTATATTTTGTTCTAGTTGAGACCCCATGTTTCTTGTAAAAGTCGTTAGTTTAAATAAAGTTACTTCGAATCAAATCAAATAATCTTTTGTTCGAGTACCTTAGATGCGACATGTATGTATGTGTGTATGAAGTCATATGCTTTTTAAAGTTACTATTGTGAGTAAAACTCATCTGACATATTTCACAATTGAAGGGTTTCTCACCAGTGTGTATACACATATGTGTGGTTAAACTACCCTTTTGACTAAAACTACGCTGACATATTTCACATTTGTAAGGTTTCTCGCCGGTGTGTATACAAGTATGCGTGTTGAAATTACCCTTTTCACTAAAACTACGCTGACATATTTCACATTTATATGGTTTCTCACCGGTGTGTATACAAGTATGGCTATTTAAATGAAATTTATCAATAAAACTAACTTGACAAAATTCACATTTGTAAGGTTTCTCACCAGTGTGTGTACGAGTATGCCTGTTGAAAGTACTCTTTACACTAAAACTACGCTGACATATTTCACATTTGTATGGTTTCTCACCAGTGTGTATACGCATATGTGTGGTTAAACTACTCTTTTGACTAAAACTACGCTGACATATTTCACATTTGTAAGGTTTCTCACCAGTGTGTGTACGAGTATGACTTTTTAAAGTACTCTTTTCACTAAAACTACGCTGACATATTTCACATTTGTAAAGTTTCTCACCAGTGTGTGTATGAGTATGATTGTTGAAAGTACTCCTTTCACTAAAACTACACTGACATTTTTTACATTTGTATGGTGAAAAACCTTCACCGGTGTGTATTCGAGTATGCGTGTTGAAATTACCCTTTTCACTAAAACTACGCTGACATATTTCACATTTGTAAGGTTTATCGTGTTTTCGAATATGATTTCTTAAACAACTCTTACTAGTAAAACTCTTCTGACATATATCACATATGTAACAACGTCCAACGGTGTTCGATAGTACATTCTCCTGTTGCTTGTCTGTTACTGTATCTTCTGGTTGCGATGCTCGTAAGTCAAGTCTCTGTATCCTCACAACGGGCAGCCCTGTGATTATAAATCTGGTATGAACAATGTTTGATGTACATAAATAAAAATGGAGTGTTCAAATGCTTCACACTAAAACCAAACAGGGTCACAGTAGAGCACACTGTTCTGTGTTTCTGATGACACTGAATAACCTACTCTATTGCTAGTATCATGAAGTACTTACAAAACTGAACAAACATTCACAGTGCGCAGACACACACACTCATCTCCCTCTTGGGCATCATAGAACAAACTATAATACTAACACCTAGTTTAATACTTACTGATGATTAAGTTATTAACTACTTACTTATCATCTCCCTGGTTCTTTGCTCCTCCTTAGATATATCTTGATCTTCTACCACTTCTGTTTTAACCTCCATTATAGGTAATTCATCTGCTGAGTCTTCTTCAGAATATTGTGGTGGTATATCTTCTAATTCAGCATGTTGCAGTGGTATACCTTCTACATCTGAATAGCTATTGGGAAGATGTTTCAGTTCTAGTTCTGTAAATATAGAAAAAGCGCCAAAATAAGTTGAAAATATTTTTTTATTAATAAACAATTTATACTTAAATTAAAGCAATACTATATAAATATTAATCAAATCTATTTAAAGATTTTTATTATTAAATTTTAATGATCATATTAATTTTTATCTTATAAACATACCATTACTTTGATATTCCTCCTTTGGCTCGATAATATAATGTTGTCTCTCACAAACATCTGATGGTTCTTGTTTGATAATATCACTCTCTTCTTGACATTCAGCATCTATACTTATGAGTACCATTGGTGTTGTAATATAACCACCGGCAAACTCTAACTGGCCATGGTTTAGTGAGAGATTTGTCTGTAAAAAGTTGATTATAGGTAAAAGTCAACACATTTATTTAAATTAGACCAATTTTACAGGCATTTTTGAACTGTCATGGAGTCTGTCAATTAGAAGCAACCAGAATATTGTAACCAGGATTTTGTATAAACCAAATCGAAAAGAGTGTCCATGGAGTTTCTTACCAGTTCTTCTCCATAGAAGCCTACCTCCGTTTAGGAATAAGCTTCAACTTTCTAACTGACTGTCTCCTTGACAATTCAAAACAGCCTGTAAATGGTATAATTAAAATAAATGATTTGTTTTTGTCTTTCCGAGTTTGCTACAGAAGACAACAGTACGGTTTGGCATCAAATAAAGCCTCAATAGGTATGAGCTTGAGAGGATTCACTTATATATTATGTTTGAAAATAAATGTTAAAGAATCCCTCACCTCATGATCCTCATTCAACATCTGCGCGAACAGTTGTTCCGTTTCCAGACATTTCCTCTGGAATTGTGCGCATTGCTTTATTTTAGCGCAGCAGAAGAAACAAGCGAGCATCGGTCTAGCATCTTCAGTTATGAACTGCAACAAAACTTATCTTATAGGTAGGGTAGGGTGCTTGTGGGTGCATACAATAGTACAGGGGTTGTGGGACTATTTAAGGTTTATTTAGAACACTAGAACAAGTTTTCGTATAACTGATTATAAGAATAAGAACCATTCCGCTCCGTTAGGTGCGTTTTATTACATCCGCTATAGCATATAGTACTTGAAGTAATTACATTTACGTAATTTCAATAGTAAAGTAGGTTTTTAACAACTTACGGGAATATCAGTCAGCTTCTCATACAGCTCCTGCAGGCTCTTGTTGACAACTGCATGCATGCGAACATTCTCCACCAAACATATCCTACACATGGACAGCTTTTCCATCATGACACCCACAATGTGTTGTTATCTATTTCAAGTTTACAATTTTGAACAACTGACTTTGCTGTTGTTATTGTTTTTACGGCACTGCGGAGCGGACGGCGCTACCGGCGTAGCAGCTGGTTGTCAAGTAGCTTCATCTCTTCATTGATAACTCTTGTGGAAGAGACATCACAATTCAGTCAACATCACTTTTAATGGGTTCTTCAATTAACTATTGCTAAAATGGATGCCCGATGCGTTAGGAAAGTCTTGTACCTGTACCTGTATGTATTTGACTTGATGCTGGCTGGGTAGCACAGAACCAGTGTTGCCAACCCCAACCGAGACTAAAACTGCAAATAAGCTTTCATAAAGCTGTAGAAAACTGTAAAATTCTATTTAAAGAACTGTAAATCTACAGCTTTTCTTATTTTGAACTATTTAATAACTTTATTATTTTGAAGTATCAATAAAACTACATAATAAAACAAAAAAATAATACCTTTATTTATTTTACATTATTTCTATGTTTCATTTTCAATTTGCACATCCTCTTGATTTTCAGTTTAATTTTATTTTATTCAGGGCAATCTTTTTTTTTAATTTTCAAGAATTTTACTTGACATTTATGTGTATGTCTCTAGATTTTTGAAAAGTACAACGTATCTAATTATCCACCGTGCCAAGAATAGGGTCGTACATATTTTTATCAAATTAGCGTAGATTTTGCTAAAATCGAGTTGGTATGGGATACACAGCAAATAAAATAGAGGCGCTAGCATCATAAAGAAAAAAACTGTAGATTTGGAGGTCTAAACTAAAAACTGTGGAGATATCGAAAAAAATGTAGATCTACAGTTAAAACTGTAGGGTTGGCTACACTGCACAGAACAAATATACTCCTAGCGCTGGGTAGACTGTCGATAGACGCCAAAATTTAGATGTCTAAAGGCCGGAGCACACCAAATGCGTGGCGTGACGTGATGCGTGCACGCACCAGTTGTAATGTATGAAACTGTAAGAAAGGTGTCAGACCAGATGCGTGACGTATGAACGCGCGTGACCCACGCACGCAGAGCCGCATCTTGTCACAAACCGAGTCCGTGCGCGCGTGTAGCGGAACGGCAACGTCGCACACGCGCCTGCAGTGATGACGTTGTATTAATTGTATTATATGGCGCTCCCTGTTAGATGCCAGACCGGGCACGCACGCATACGCATCGGTCATTGCTGCGCGTGCGCACGCACGCAAAGTTGTATTTATTTACAAACAGAAAGCAGTTTACGAGTGTTTTTTTCGCAATGGAGACAATTTTAAAGCAAAAACTAATACAAATCGTCCGCCAATATGAGTGTCTCTACAACACCAAACATAAAGTGTACAAAAATAGTACAAAAAGATAAAAAAGTACAAAATAAAATAAAATAGTAGCAATAAAGCTTCTTCATCAGAAGAACTGCTGTTGTCCAACATCTTTTCGCTAAATGATCTCAACTCCAAATGCCTGTTGGCAAGGCGGCTCGCACGTGCGTGCAGCAGTTCTGCGTAACGTGATGCGTGCGCGCGCGACGTGTGCTGCACCGGTCTTGGCCGGTGTGACAGTGCTCGCACGCGCGTGTGCACGTCACGTCACGCGTCACGTCACGCCACGCATCTGGTGTGCTCCAGCCTTTACTCTTTGTCATGTCATGAAAAAAAAAAAAAAAAAAAAAAAAGTGTCAGCTGTCAACTATGCAAAGTCCTCAATGCTGGGTTGCCAGACTTTAATTCTTTTTCTTCGTAAACAAACCTAAAAATCTCGTTGTTTACTGTCATAGAGCAACACGGGTACCCGACTGTGAGTCGACTGTCGGGTTTTTTGTTTTTCTTTAAATTATTTTTTTTTTCGTGGAGGCGTAAGTAGAGCCAACGTCCATAATTTCACCATCATAATTATTAATTACCATTGTTATTCATTTTGGAAATAGAAAATATTCAACTTCAAATCTTCAATAATGGCTTTTGTGGAAGAGACACCATACAAAATATTGACTAATAAAAAAGAAAATTTGAATTTCGCGAGCTACTGTGGAGCAAAAACACGAAGTCGAGAGCGCGAAAATCGAAATTGCCAATCTGTCAAACTATCTATTAAAATAACAATAAAAAAAACAGCTGTTCAGTACATTTATGTTCGTCTAACTCGTCAAAGTGTACTGAACAGCTGTTTTTTTTTATTGTTATTTTTGAAAAAAAATGGTCCCAATCGTTTCGAGTTTGATGATCGAGTTTATGGCTTTCGGCTTAAGGCGCGTCGCTCACTGGTAAAGTCGAGGCGACGTCGCGTCAGCGGCGGTGCGGCGTCGCAGCACGGTCGAGGATAGGTCTCTGCGTAGAGTCGAGGCGCAGGCGGCCATGGGCGTACCCAGCTTCTGGCGTAGGAGGGGGCAAGTCAGATTTTTTAGGTCGGATCGTCCGCGGCTGTTTTGTCATACACACTACACAAACACACCTACATGAATCATTTTTTTTTATTCATGTAGGTAATCATTAGGTGTATGTAGTGTAGTGTGAAATAAAACAATAACATGTCAAATAAAATAAATGCTAGTCGCTCGCAAGTCCTTATCGAAGATTACCGAATACAGCCGAGCCGGGCCTAACGTTCGAACGCTAGGCTAGATTCGGTAATTTAATGTAAGTACGTCCGCCATCGTCGCGCGCGGTTGCATCGTGCATTCTGTCAGTGTCTACTGCGCGGTTTATTTAAAAGTTAGAGCATAAGGACCCGTTTACACTTTAATTAGTAATTAGGCGAGTTCATACATGTTATGCGAGATTTCCAAGGGGGGGCAGCTGCCCTCCCCTGCCCCCCCCTGGGTACGCCCATGCAGGCGGCTATGCTTCCTTCACATTTTGAATGAAAAAATGACAAAATGGCGGTGGGATCGTGGCTTGGGCACACTTGAGCGCCCCTCCTGCGCCTGCACCTCGCCTCCGCCCCGCCTGCACCTCGCCTCCGCCCCGCCTTCACCTCGCCCTCGCCGCAACTCTTGTATGTGAGCGCACTACCATTCATTTGTAAAGAAAACCTTGTTGCGGCGTGCCTCTTATGCGCCTGCGCCTCAACTGCACCTCGACTGTTAATCGTGTGAGCGACGCCCCTAAGAACGACCTAAAAGTAACCGTGTATGGCGCGTCGCTCACTGGTAAAGTCGAGGCGACGTCGCGTCAGCGGCGGTGCGGCGTCGCAGCATGGTCGAGGATAGGTCTCTGCGTGGAGTCGAGGCGCAGGCGGCTATGCTTCCTTCACATTTTGAATGACAAAATGACAAAATGGCGGTGGGATCGTGGCTTGGGCACACTTGAGCGCCCCTCCTGCGCCTGCACCTCGCCTCCGTCCCGCCTGCACCTCGCCTCCGCCCCGCCTGCACCTCGCCTCCGCCTCGCCTTTACCTCGCCCTCGCCGCAACTCTTGTATGTGAGCGCACTACCATTCATTTGTAAAGAAAACCTTGTAGCGGCGTGCCTCTTATGCGCCCGCGCCTCAACTGCACCTCGACTGTTAGGCGCGTCGCTCACTGGTTAAGTCGAGGCGACGTCGCGTCAGCGGCGGTGCGGCGTCGCAGCACGGTCGAGGATAGGTCTCTGCGTGGAGTCGAGGCGCAGGCGGCTATACATTTTGAATGACAAAATGACAAAATGGCGGTGGAATCGTGGCTTGGGCACACTTGAGCGCCCCTCCTGCGCCTCCGCCCCGCCTGCACCTCGCCTCCGCCCCGCCTTCACCTCGCCCTCGCCGCAACTCTTGTATGTGAGCGCACTACCATTCATTTGTAAAGAAAACCTTGTTGCGGCGTGCCTCTTATGCGCCTCCGCCTCAACTGCACCTCGACTGTTAATCGTGTGGGCGACGCCCCTTTATCATGTGAGCGACGCCCCTATAGTAGGGTTGGCAACCCTATGCGGAGCGGACTGCGCTACCGGGCGGCGTAGCAGCTGATTGTCAAGTAGGTACCTAGCTTCATCTCTTCATTGATAACTCTTGTGGAAGAGTCATCACTCACGTAGGTTCTTCAATTTTCTAAATTGCTAAAAACGGATGAGTTTGGCAAGTACCTAGATTGTATTCTATTTGGTGGTAGGACCGGAGGAGGCGATCAAATAACATACAAATACAATATATGGTACATGCTCAGGTACATGTTTAAATAACTATGTTAAGCCAAAATTTAGATGTCATTGCCATGTCATGAAGTGTCAACTGTCAACTATGCTAAAACCTCAATGCTGGGTTGCCAGACTTTATTTCGTTTAATATTCGTTTTCTTCGAAAACAAAAAACTCGTTGTTTGCTGTAAAACCTCATGCATATGGGAGCTTACCATAGTTTTTTAAGAAAACGTTCAAACAGCCACTCAACTTTCGTTCACAAGCACGCCTGCTTACATACATACTCATGCCTTTTTCCCATGGGGGTAAGCAGAAACCATGGAACGCCACGTGCTACAATCCTAATGCCAGCCATACACGCCACCCGGAGGACACGGTGGAGCATACGGTGCAGGTCTGCCCCGCTTGGGCAGGGCACCGCCGTGTCCTCACGGAGGCGATAGGCGGCGGCGACCTCTCGCGTCCGGACCTGGTTCAGGCCATGCTCCGGGGCGAGAGGGAATGGGATGCAGTCACCTCCTTCTGCGAAGCAGTAATGCTAGCGAAGGAGGAGGCGGGCCGCGTGAGGGAGAGAACATCCTCCACCTTTTTTTTTTTTTTTTTTGAGGTGGTAAAAATCATCAAATGAGTCCTTCCGTCCTGGGCGGGGCGGAAGGGACTGTCAGACTTTTACTGACTAAAAAACCACCCTGTTCCTTCTGTTGCCCTTTACGTTCCGGGGCCACGGTATCCTGTTAAGACGTCCCGCAACCCCGGCAGGCGTTTGGCCCCGTTGGGGGGCCCCGTCCCTGTGCTGACAGCTCTTAGAGGCGCGCGCGAACAGAACGCGCCGTCGACCCGGGCATGGTCCTTGATCGGACGGCGAGCTACCCATTACTCGCCGTCCGCAAGCCCGCGCCTACGGTGGCCGGATGTCGCCTCGCGACGTCCGACGCCCTGGGCGTCTCCCGCGGCGGCTGGGGCGTGAGGTGGAGGGTGTTGTTCTCTCCCTCACGCGGCCCGCCTCCTCCTTCGCTAGCATTACTGCTTCGCAGAAGGAGGTGACTGCATCCCATTCCCTCTCGCCCCGGAGCATGGCCTGAACCAGGCCCGGGCGCGAGAGGTCGCCGCCGCCTATCGCCTCCGTGAGGACACGGCGATGCTCTGCCCAAGCTGGGCAGACCTGCACCGTATGCTCCACCGTGTCCTCCGGGCGGTCCACACAGTGGTGACACCCGGGCGTTTCCTCCCGTGCAATCCGACACAGGAACCTCCCGAAACAACCATGTCCGGTGAGGATCTGCGTCAGCCGGAAGGTGAGGACGCCGTGGCGCCTCTCCAGCCACTCCTCAAAAAGGGGTCTTACCGCCGCGATTGCAGCGTGCCCGACATCCTCCACCTCACGCCCCAGCCGACGCGGGAGACGCCCAGGGCGTCGGACGTCGCGAGGCGACATCCGGCCACCGTAGGCGCGGGCTTGCGGACGGCGAGTAATGGGTAGCTCGCCGTCCGATCAAGGATAGGGCATGAATCTCGGAATCTCGGAATCTCGGAATATCGCAATATCGGAATCTCGGAACGTAAGTTCCGATATTACAATTCCGATATTGGAGCATTCAATATCGGAATTGTAATATCGGAACTTGCGTTCAAATCAGACAAACTTTTCTATTTGAGTTTTAAACTAAACCTATATTTTAGCTGGTTGTGCAGCGCCGAGCGCGATATCACGCTTAACCATATTCTTGTTGCTTGCTAAGCATGCGATACAAGAGCTATAATAGTATTGTTTGTCTCGCTTACACTTAGCCTGCGCGTGTACTTCTTGCTTATTCGCACGAACAAACAGAATAACCTGTCAATCACTTTGCGCTTGTGAACCGTTTAAGACGCGTTTGTGTTTTATGTGGCTAGATGCAACGTCGCTTTAAAAGATGTAAGTACAAATTATTATCTAATTGTTGTTTTCCAATTCCAAATCACCTAACTGGCTACTGAGCCAGTTAGGTGGGCAAGCAACAGCTATAACCGACTGTACCTATTCGCCTGTCCCTATTAACAATGTCGGATATGCAATTTTATTGATTTTGGTTTTATTGCACTATTAACCTAAAAAAAGCATTATCTTTCAGTATCTTTAATTAATTAACTAGCCCGTACTGTCCCACTGCTGGGCAAAGGCCTCCCCCCATTCCTTCCATCTATCGCGATCTTGCGCCACGTCTTGCCAATCCTCAAGAAAGTTGACCAGCTCATCCCGCCATCTTCTTCGTGGTCTGCCGCGTCTCCGTCTCGCCATTTCCGGGCACCAATCTTGGGCTCTACGTGCCCATTGATCGTTCGACATGCGACAAACATGTCCAGCCCAGTCCCATTTTAGCTGGGCAGCCTTTTGAGCCACGTCAATGATCTGTGTTTTGGAGCGCAAGGTGGTGTTTCGAACGCGATCTGTTAGTTTGTCACCAAGTATGCTGCGCACCATAGCACGTTGGCAAACCTTGAGTTTGGACTTTCGGATGTTAGTCAAAGACCAAGTTTGTGCACCGTAGGTCAAGATGGGGAGAATACACATGTCCATTAGCTTGCGCTTCAGTGACATTGGTAGGGAACCCTTGAATTGTTCTTTCATGCACCAGTAGCTCTTCCAGGCATTTTTTATTCGGCGCGCAATTTCTTTATCTTGCCTTGCCTGGGAAGAGACTACTTGGCCCAAGTAAAGATATTCCTGGACATATTGTACCTATGTTCTCCCCGCCTACGTGTATGTTTCTTGTGGAACTGTTGGTCATGAGCTTAGTCTTTGACATGTTCATCTTAAGTCCAACCTCAAGGTTCGCACTGCTGAGATCTTGTAGCATTTGTTCTAGTCCTGTGGCTGAGGGGGAAAAGAGGACAATATCATCGGCGAAACGTAGATTGGTTAGTCTCGTTTCACCGATAACAATACCATTTTCCTCCCATTTGGCTGCCAGTGTCTGAAAAAGAGAGAGCAAAGACTTCTCTGGAATTTCTAATTAAATTACGAAATTCCGACATTAATATCGGAATTCCGATATTGAGATCTAATATCGGAAATCAGTATCGGAATTGAAAACCTTCCGATATTACATGCCCTAGTAAGGAACGAATGTTAAAAATGGTTTAATACCGCTAAGTTCTTATGTCGCCCACATAAGAGAGTCGCATTTGTAATCAAACGATGTAAACTGAGAACTGGCTTAAATCCAACATGGCTGACATCCAAGATGCGGATTGGCTATTTGAAATGCACCTCCATAATATGGGTATTAAATGAAAGGGTTTGCTGAATGGAATACGAAAAAATTATCACGTGACCTAAATCCAACATGGCGGACATCCAAGATGCTGTTTGCAATCCAACCCCATGATATGGGTATCAAATGAAAGGGTTTGCTGTCAGGAATACGAAAAAAAAAATAGTCACGTGACTTTAATCCAACATGGCGGACATCCACGATGGCGGATTGGCTATTTGAAATGCATCCCCATGATATGGGTATCAAATGAAAGGGTTTGCTGTCAGAAATACGAAAAAAATAGTCACGTGACTTAAATCCAACATGGCGGACATCCAAGATGACGGATTGGCTATTTGAAATGAAAAAAAATAATAAAAAAAAACCCCCATGATATGGGTATAAATGAAAGGGTTTGCTGAAAGGAATACGAAAAAATTATCACGTGATTTAAATCCAACATGGCGGCCGTCCCAAGGTGGCGGATTGGCTATTTCAAATGCAGCCCTATGATTTAGGTATAAAATGAATGGGTTTGCTGAAAATAATGCGAAATGACATTTTCTTACCAAATTCTTACCATGTCATAGGTATCAATCAATAAGGTTCGACGAAAGAAGACTAAAAAGTATAAGTAAAATAAAAATAATAGTTTTAATAGATAGATTATTATGAAAGAAAGCATGGAGCGTTTATGTAATCTTTACTCTTTTTGGACAAAACGCTCCACGCTTTCTTTTATAATAAATCATACTTAGGAAATATTTAATAAAGATGATTCCCTACTTATAACCATTTCGCATAGGTAATTTACTTATCGTTCGTCACGAACTGAAATTGTTTATGTTTACCGTTGATCTAATGAAGATTTGGCAAAGGGAAAACTCTTGAGTCATCAAACTAAATGTCCGAATTATTCTGTAATTTTTAAAATGCGTTTTTTTTTTTTTCTGTACATTTTGTTTTCGCAGGCGATAGATTGATTTCACATAGGTTTGCCAACCGTCCCGCCAGCCGAGAGGTCCGATACGTCCCGCTTCTAGAGCTTTTGAGGAAGAAATAGTGATCTGCTGTCTGCTGCGTTGACCTATAGGATATGAGTCCATTGAACGGCTAAAATAAAAAACTTGATGTAGTAAACCAAATAAACTTTTAGATGTTTATTTATTCATTTATTGTATAAAGTACATCAACAGCATATACATTAACACTTTGACCGCCACAGTCATGTATAGGTGACAAACTAAAATGTGCCCAGCACGCCACGGTCACGACTACATGACCGACAGATACAACTGAAATTAATTATCTGAGTTTAACAATAACCGATGTCAAAAACTTGCCACAAATGTTATTCTTTTTTATTTCTCCCTTCTCTCTTCAATTCCGTCAATAGAACAGGAGTGTGGTGGTATTGTTTATAAGAAGGGCGATTAATACGCTGCTTATGAACTACCGCCCCATTTCTCTCCTGAGCCATGTATACAAGTTGTTTTCGAGAGTTACCTCGCATTATCTCGCCCAAAAAATCGATGACTGTCGGCCACCGGAGGAGGCCGGGTTATGAAAAGGCTACAGCACCGTAGACCACATACATGCATACACATTTGTCTAAGGGCTAGTGCCGCAGGCCAAATAATTCAGAAAACAGAGAAATATACCTAGCCTCTGTGCCTAGCGTATGTGGAGTACGAGAAAGCCTAGACACCGTAGAGACCTGGGTTATGCTGTATTTACGCAAACAAATGCCTTAGCCGCAGGCCACGCTAGAGCGACTGCGTTGAGCGGGGGCGACCTGCGGCGGCGGGAGGAGTAAAGACGCTGCGTCTTGCCGCTATAAGTCGCAGGCCACGCTAGAGCGACTGCGTTGAGCGGGGGCGACCTGCGGCGGCGGGAGGAGTAAAGACGCTGCGTCTTGCCGCTATAAGTCGCAGGCCACGCTAGAGCGACTGCGGTGAGCGGCGGCGACCTGCGGCGGCGGAAGGAGTAAAGACGCTGCGTCTTGCCGCTATAAGTCGCAGGCCACGCTAGAGAGACTGCGGTGAGCGGCGGCGACCTGCGGCGGCGGGAGGATTATAGACGCTGCGTCTTGCCGCTATAAGTCGCAGGCCACGCTAGAGCGACTGCGGTGAGCGGGGGCGACCTGCGGCGGCGGGAGGAGTCTAGACGCTGCGTCTTGCCGCTGTAGGGTGCCACGTTGAAGCGGCCGCGGGACGCGTGGTTTTTATCTGCTATTATTGCGCGGGGTTTAAAATGAGTTTGTCTAAATTGGAACTTTCATGTTTAGAAGGAAGTAGTTTTTTTGCGCAGGATTTATTACAAATAAAAAAAATTAAATAAAAAAAAGTTTTTAAAAACAAGCTTTTATTAAGTAGGTACTTACCTGTTATTAAAAAACACAAAAAAAATCAAAATAATTTAATTTAGATAAGAAATAGTCTGGTAAGAAACAGTCCCATTTTTTTTAATAAAAGCGTGTTACACTAAGACGTTACGAGAAATCAAGAAGGTGTAACACGCTTTTATTAAAAAAATTGGGACTGTTTCTTACCAGACTATTTCTTATCTAGAAATTAAATTATTTTGATTTTTTTAGTGTTTTTTAATAACAGGTAAGTAATAAAAGCTTGTTTTTAAAATCTTTTTTTTTATTTTAATTTTATTTTTAACTTTTTAGTAGGTATTTATGATGCAGAATAAACTACGGCTTAGTTCGTATTTTAAATTTTAATAACTTACATCTATTTTATTAGTTTTCAACGAACTTATTTTCCCTTTAATGGAGTTACATATGGATATTATCTAGGACCAGAATACTCGTCAAAACGAATCAAACGAGCCCAAACTCGACGGGGTTGTGTCGTTTTATCACAGAGTTCTTATGGCCACCTTCCCGCTCCATCATCAGGCCCTGGGTACCGTCTAGGACCAAAGTACTCGTCAGAACGAATCAAACGAGCCCAAACTTGACGGGGTTGTGTCGTTTTAATACCAGGTTCCTATGGCTACCTTCGAGCTCCATCATCAGATCAGCTCCATGTCATAATAATATTAAAATGTTCCCCGATGACGACATGCATGCAAAATTTCAGCTCAATCGGAACTCGGGAAGTGGATCAAATTTAGCTTTCAAGTTGTGATGACAAACAAACAAACACAAGTGAAGCTAAATAAAAGCTTGCAAACTACAAAATAAAAAAAATAACTAGTTTTGGAAGTCGGTGGCAATATCTACATAACAAAAAACAAAACCAAAGCCACCGACTTCCAAAACTAAAGATATTTTCTTTATTTTGTAGTTTTTGAAGGCGGTTTTATTTTTTTGTAAAAAAGCTTTTTATTTTTCACTTTTTAGTGTTTGTGTGTTAATGTTTGAAATCCTTACAAAAAGCCCTTTCAAACAATACCTCACACGATATATTTAATTTTGAAAAGTAGTAGGAGGGGGGTTGACGTACCCCTTCCCTCTCTTCCTTCAGTCAGTCATCGACTACACGTATAAACAAAGCAATTTTACTGGTTACGACAGTTATGCTGTGATTCTATAAGGAGTTCCGTTCCATATATTCTCCAAAGTTCATCATCAGATCATGACAATATTTCTATGGGACCTATTCGGAAGTATACTCTTTCAAACAAAAAAAGAATCATCAAAATCTATTCATAATTCGCTGAGAAATCAGGTAACATACATACAAAAAAAAAACATAAGCGCCGAATTGAGAACCTCCTCCTTTTTGAAGTCGGTTGAAAAATGGGGGTTCATGATTTAAATAAAAACAGGCATCAGTTTGGTGAATTCCGTAGATTTCACTAATAAACTCCTCCGTATAAATTATGTTTTGCATCGCGGATATAATAGACCAGTGCAGATGCCGTCAAAAATGATTAAAAACCAAAATAAATTAAAGTAGAATGAAACCTATTGGAAAAGGAAGGGAATACTACTAAAATAAAAGGAAAAATAAATTACGGGCGATCTGAGGTTGGAAAGGGGTAAGGGGGGGGGTTTTAAGGGTAAAAATCGGTAAATCTCGATTTCCGGCAAAAAATTATCTACCCTGGTCTATAATTCAACAATATTAATAAATACGCAGGACGCGCGAACTCGTACTAGGGATCCGCTGGTCGCGGTCGCCGGACGCGCACGCGGCGCACGCTAGTCGCGTCAACGTGGCACCCCCCGTTCAACCCGTATTATTATTTTTTCCGCTCATCGCAGACGCAAGACTCGTCGCGCCAGCGTGGCCTGCGACTAGAGAGGTCCCAAACGATTTCTTCGCCGTTGACTATTAGAATATGCTCTTCAGTCAATAAAACTACGCTGACATCACTTTTTAAGGCATTTACCAGTGTGAGTACGAGTATGCCTGTTGAAATTACTCTTATCACTAAAACTAACTTGACAAAATTCACATTTGTAAGGTTTTTCACCAGTGTGTGTACGAATATGATAAGTTAAACTATTTTTATGTTTAAAACTAAGCTGACACATTTCACATTTGTAAGGTTTCTCACCAGTGTGCGTACGAGTATGCTTGTTGAAACTACTCTTTTCACTAAAACTACGCTGACATATTTCACATTTGTAAGGTTTTTCACCAGTGTGTGTACGAATATGATAAGTTAAACTATTTTTATGTTTAAAACTAAGCTGACACATTTCACATTTGTAAGGTTTCTCACCAGTGTGCGTACGAGTATGCTTGTTGAAACTACTCTTTTCACTAAAACTACGCTGACATATTTCACATTTGTAAGGTTTTTCACCGGTGTGTGTAAGAGTATGACTTTTTAAATGATCCTTTTTACTAAAACTACGCTGACATATTTCACATTTGTAAGGTTTCTCACCAGTGTGTGTACGAGTATGTATTTTTAAAGCACTCTTTTCACTAAAACTACGCTGACATATTTCACATTTGTAAGGTTTTTCACCAGTGTGCGTACGAATATGACTAGTTAAACTATCCTTATGTCTAAAACTAAGCTGACACATTTCACATTTATAAGGTTTTTCACCAGTGTGTGTACGAGTATGCCTATTTAAATTACTATTTTTACTAAAACTACGCTGACACATTTCACATTTGTAAGGTTTTTCACCAGTGTGTGTACGAGTATGTGTGTTGAAATGACCCTTTTCACTAAAACTACGCTGACATATTTCACATTTGTAAGGTTTCTCACCAGTGTGTGTACGAGTATGACTTTTTAAAGTACTCTTTTCACTAAAACTACGCTGACATATTTCACATTTGTAAGGTTTATCGTGTTTTCGAATATGATTTCTTAAACGACTCTTACTAGTAAAACTCTGCTGACATATATCACATATGTAATGACGTCCAACGGTGTTCGATAGTACATTCTCCTGTTGCTTGTCTGTTAGTGTATCTTCTGGTTGCGATGCTCGTAAGTCAAGTCTCTGTATCCTCACAACGGGCAGCCCTGTGATTATAAATCTAGTATGAACAATGTTTGATGCACATAAATAAAAATGGAGTGTTCAAATGCTTCACACTAAAACCAAAGAGGGTCACAGCCGAGCACACTGTTCTGTGTTTCTGATGACACTGAATAACCTACTCTATCGCTAGTATCATGAAGTACAAAACTGAACAAACATTCACAGTGCGCAGACACACACTAGTGCGACACTGAATTATCAACCCATAATTATTGTTTTAATCTGACGAACCCGATGACTCAGCTAGTTACATAATTGGATTCCCGACCACTAGTACTTCAATAAAATTGATATTGATTGATAATAATTTTAACAGATCAAAAATATTTTTGTTGGAAAACCTGCTCGATTTTATGACACCCTAGTACTTTTTCTTGGATTTTTATGTAGAAGATCTCTCACAGACCTCTGCCTCATTCACCCGCTCACTTTTCATATTACGAATTAAAAAAACCAGATCGATTTTTTTCAAATTTTCATTTAAACAAACTTGGTCTTCACAATAACAAACAAAAAAAAAGACTTATCTCATTTGGTGCAGTCATTCGGAAGGTTTCGGCGATTCATTTTGATTTACATAATATTATAATCTTTATAAAAGAAAAAATGCATTTGTTAAAATGCATTTTTTTATGAATTGCGAGATGTTTACTGCCGCACAATCGTTTGTCGCACTACCGTTGTGTCGAACTACGGTCGCACAATTGTTTGTCGGTCTAGGGTGATGTAGATCTTCAGTGTGTCGCACAAGCGTGCATTCGAACTATCGTGTGTCGCGGTACAGAACTGTCGCACTAGCGTGCATCGCACAAGCATTTGTCGCACTCACGTAGTGCACTCAATATTAACACCTAGTTTAATACTTACTGATGATTAAGTTATTAACTACTTACTTATCATCTCCCTGGTTCTTTGCTCCTCAGTCGATATATCTTGATCTTCTACCACTTCTGTTTTAACCTCCATTATAGGTAATTCATCTGCTGAGTCTTCTTCAGAATATTGTGGTGGTATATCTTCTAATTCAGCATGTTGAAGTGGTATACCTTCTACATCTGAATAGCTATTGCGAAGATGTTTCAGTTCTAGTTCTGTAAATATAGAAAAAGCGCCAAAAGTAAAAACATTTTTTGATCAATAAATAATTCATACTTAAATTAATCTATCTATATATCGGGTTTCCGGTAATGAATGGATAATCTTGAAATGGGTCATGGTAGAACTAAAGGCCATTCAGAAAAAAATACTAATAAAAAAAAATGCCAAGTAGAACCAAAGATATGAGTTATTTAATAATAATATAATCGATGTTTTGGTACCTTTTTTTTTTTTTTTTTTGAGGTGGTAAAAATCATCAAATGAGTCCTTCCGTCCTGGGCGGGGCGGAAGGGACTGTCAGACTTTTACTGACTAAAAAACCACCCTGTTCCTTCTGTTGCCCTTTACGTTCCGGGGCCACGGTATCCTGTTAAGACGTCCCGCAACCCCGGCAGGCGTTTGGCCCCGTTGGGGGGCCCCGTCCCTGTGCTGACAGCTCTTTGAGGCGCGCGCGAACAGAACGCGCCGTCGACCCGGGCATGGTCCTTGATCGGACGGCGAGCTACCCATTACTCGCCGTCCGCAAGCCCGCGCCTACGGTGGCCGGATGTCGCCTCGCGACGTCCGACGCCCTGGGCGTCTCCCGCGGCGGCATGTTTTGGTACCTTATTTTACATTCTTGTACACCACGACCACAAATTAATGATCTCCATCGATTATTTATTGTTCGAAAATCGTGAAACATTTTCTTTTTAACAAAGTTTAAGCGTTCGTAGTTTAAAAAAGATGTATCGAAATATAAGTGGCCAATAATTAAAAAAAAATATGTGTAACCTAATGTAAATAGTGAATTATTGCTATTCGTTTTCAAAAGGAGTGAAAAGTAAAACAATAAAGTTTGCAATATTGTAACAAATATGAACATTAGATGACCTTGACCATCTGGGTTTAAATAAAAAGATAAGTCGACGTTAGTACTGAATAGGAAAGCTTGGTTAGCCTGTTGTGGGACTTGTGGGTTTGAAAATGTGGTGTGACCGTGATTTTTTTTTATTGGGGCTGTCCTAAGGAAAATTATTACGCGAAGCCGATCCTTGGAAGACTTACGAAGCTATGTCCGGTCAACCACATCGAAAATAAGCAATCGACGTGATAAGCCACTTCTTAGGAGAGCATTTATTCTAAGATGTAAGGTCTGAATCAGAGTGGGTGGCAGACAATTTGAACATTTATTGTAATTTACGACGAATACAGTGTTAACATCACGCCTGTAATCCCTGAATTGTTAGGCAGAGGTGTACCCATTAGTACACCCACATTTCGCCAGTTATAACACTTTGCCCTATAACACTGCCCAACCTCATGCTCAGCAGTCAAAAACAGTGTTATTAATATCAAATGATGTTTTATTAAACCCCAATGACCAGGAACATTTAATGTAAATAAATATTCCAATATCTCAAACTTTGTTGTTTAACCAAATTTCACTCCTTTTGAAAACGAATAGCAATAATTCACTATTTAGGTACATTAGGTACAATAAGACATCATACCATTTTGAAATCGGCTATAAGCACATGATCTTACAAAATTATTGGCCACTTGTGTTTCGATACATTTTTTTTAAACTACAGACGCTTAAACTTTGTCAAAAAGAAAAATTTTCACGAATTTTTTCAAAAGAACATAATTCAAGTTGTTTTTTTTTAAAACCGCGTAATAGCAGTCCTTCTTTTAATTACTTATCTATCAGCTTAGTTAACGTAAATTACTTTAACAATAAAAAACCGATGGAATTCATTAATTCGTGGTCGTGGTGTACAAGAATGTAAAATAAGGTAACAAAAAACTTCGAATATTATTAAATGAATCATATCTTTGGTAGGTAGTACCTACAAAAAAAAAAGACACAAATAAAAAAAAGACCAAGTAGTACCTACTAGGTAATACTTGGTCTTTTTTTTATTTGTATTTTTTTTTCTGAATGGTCATTAGTTCTACTATGATCCATTTTAAGATTATCCATTAATTACCGGGCACCCTGTATATAATAATCAATTGCTGTTCGTTAGTCTAGCTAAAACTCGAGAACGGCTGAGCCGATTTAGCTGATTTTGGTTTTGAAATGTTTGTCGTAGTCCAGGGAAGGTTTAAATAAACGGTGAGAAAATATGGGGTAGGGGTAGGGTTGGGGTAGGGTAGGGGTAGGGTAGGGATTTTTTTTTTTTTTTTTTTAATTTTTGAGGCAGGAGTGGGAAATCCTCATGGACGCCCAAACCGCCTCATCACTGGGACAGTCTGGGCAGTGCCGGACTCTTACCGGCTAAAACCACACTCCTGCCTTGGCGTGGGCCCCTGCCATGCATGTAACGCAGGGATTTTGTCATGGGCTGAATCTTTTCTTTACTCTTTTATTTACTTTAGTCTAATATGTTTCTAAAAGTTTCATTTATCTATTTTATTTTCTGGTTCTTTATAGGGCTTTTCTACTTGTTCCTTTTGTTTACTCTTTTTACTATGCTAATTACGTACTTTACAAAGTCTCTTCTTACTTTTTTGTCCCCAATGAGCTTGCTCAAATTTTCTTTTCTAATTTCTACGCCTAGTACTTAATGTTTCGGCCTCGCGTCTTTGGGAGCAGTGTACCGGGCACTCCGTGAGGAGATGGAGGACTGTCTCTAGCTTGTCGGGGTCGCAAATACACGATGGGTTCTCCTTGCACTTGAAGCGAGTCAAGTATTCGGAGAACCCACCGTGCCCCGTTAGGGCTTGGGTCAGCTCTTTGCTGGACTCTAATTTTCGCACCGTCCTGTACGCAGCAATCGCGCATGGGAAGAACATCTTCGTTGTGGCCGGTTCCACTCGCCCAACGTCTCCATTCGGATCAATCGCTTGATGAATGAAACCGGGCACAAGCTGTAGTCGGGTGCGCGCTTCGACCTCAGGGCAGCCTCCTTCGCGAGCGAGTCGGCTCTCTCGTTACCCTCCAGCCCTGCATGAGCTTTGATCCAGAACAAGGATACGCTCTTGTTCTGGCAGTTGCCTGAACGCGTTCACGCGTTCGTTCTGATGGCGTTTCTTGTTTCGACTGCAAGGGGGTGGAGGGCTTCGGGGTTCACGACTGTTTGGAGAGCTGCCATTGAGTCGCTGTAGATGACGAACGCCGCCTCAGGTCTTCGCAAGATCTCCTTTGTTGCTTCGCAGAGGGCCAGGAGCTCAGCCTGGTAGACGGTACTGTAAGACGGCAGGACAAGTTTTCGGGTTTTTGTCTCGGCCTCGCCAGTCCATACGGATAGCGCGGCTCCGACTTTACCCTCGATCTTCCTGCCGTCTGTGAAGATTCGCACCGCATAGTCGCGGTGGTTGTTGTATTGCTCCTCGTCTACCAGGCGTCGCAGCTCTATAGTCCTCTGCTCCGCCGGGTGTGGTGCCTCTAGTGCCGATGCCATTCGCTCGATCTCCCTATCCCCCAGCACTGGATGGGACACCCCCTTCTTGGTCTCGTATAGAGACGCTGCCTCTCGAATTCTGAGGTCAAGAGGGAGTATACCAGACAGCACCAGCGCTGCGTTCAGGGAGACCGTGCGATAGGCACGACACAGCTTCTGTGCGAAGCTCCTCTGGACGGCGCGGCGTTCAGCTTCTTTTGCACCCCGACTTTGTTCGCGGCCGGCGACCACGCGCTCGCTGCGTACAGGACAATGGGCTCCACTGCGGCTGTGTAAATACATCGGATTATGTCCGGGTGGAGACCCCAGCTGACCCTTGCGGCCCTCGACAGCTGTTTGTAGATCCTGACAGCTCGGGAGCAGACGTTTGCGACGTGGGTGTTAAACGTCAACTTGTGGTCGATGGTGAGACCGAGCAGCTTTATTTCTTCAGACATGCCAACGTCTACCCCGCCCATCCTCAGGCATGGGGTGTCGTGCTTCAGCTTCCGCGTTATTAGCATAGCTTTAGTTTTGTGCGGTGCGAATTGGAGCTTATAGGGGTAGGTATTGGTAGGGTAGGGGTAGTGTAGGGTTTGGGTAGGGTATTGGTAGTGTAGGGTAGGGGTAGTGTATTGGTAGGGTAGGGGTAGGGTATTGGTAGTATAGGGTAGGGGTAGTGTATTGGTAGGGTAGGGGTAGGGTATTGGTAGGGTATGGTAGGGGTAGTGTAGGGTAGGGGTGGTGTAGGGTTTGGGTAGCGTAGGGGTAGAGTAAGGTATGGTTAGGGTATCGGTAGGATAGGGATAGGGTATTGGTAGGGTAGGGTAGGGGTAGTGTAGGGTAAGGCTTGGTGTAGGGTTTGGGTAGGGTAGGGGTAGAGTAAGGTATGGGTGGGGTATCGGTAGGATAGGGGTAGGATACCACGCGAACGAAGTCGTGGCGGGTCAACTAATACTATATAAATAGTAGCACTCTCCTCGCGACTTTGTTCGCGTGATTTTCCTTACGGATCCCTAATTATTGATAATAAAATATAGCCTATAGCACTCAGTGATAACGTAGCTTCCAATTTGTGAAACAATTTTTAAAATCGGTTTATTAGTTCCGAAACTTACAAACAAATGTTACCTCTTTATAATATTAGTATAGATATAGCTAGATTTATCAAATCGGGTTGGGTTTACAATTGAGTCGCCTGAATTTGAGGATTCTGATAATGTGGAGATTCAAGGAGAGTAATCTTAAGCAGGGTTCAAGCAAACCCTCAAGCAATTTTAGCTGCCGGAGCTGGCGTTAAATTATTTAAACAATTTTCTAAAACGTCGATAAATCACTAACTATTGCTTAAAACGAAACGTAAATTTCACTTAATTCTTACGTTTTTTAAAGTTGCGTTTGTCAAAATGCGTAAAACGAATCGCTTTTCCGCCATTTTAATGCCACTGACAGTGACAGATAAACACGATTTTGTTGTTTTATTGTGCGCAAGGGCGAGCGAAGCGAGCTCGGGACCTGGGGAACCCCGACTAGGACAGGTTAGGTTAGAAGGGGACGGCAGGGTCCAGTGAGCGAGCGTAGCGAGCGAACAGACCCTGCCATCACCTTCAAGGTTATTTTTTTTTAAAACCACCCGAATACACAGTAGTAGGAGCTCGAGCCTCTCTAGCGGGGGGAAAAGCTGGAGGGAGTCTATCTCCATCTTGCCGCCTTTCCCGTCCGCCTTACGACCCTATTAAGTGACTTGATACAAAGCCAAAGTAGGGCTCCGTCGAACATCTCCGGCAGGGAAAAATGGTGGGGGGCAACTCCACCAGTCCCCCCATATCCCCCTATCAAGGCGACTTAATTGTGAACCTTACCCACCAAATCAATTTAAAGATATGTATTATAAAATTTTAATGATTATATTAATTTTTATCCTAAAAACATACCGTCACTTTGATATTCCTCCTTTGGCTCAATAATATAATGTTGTCTCTTACAAACATCTGATGGTTCTTGTTTAATAATATCACTTTCTTCTTGACATTCAGCATCTATACTTATAAGTACCATAGGTGTTATAATATAACCACCGGAAAACTCTAACTGGCCATGGTTTAGTGAGGGATTTGTCTGTAATAAGTTGATTATAGGTAAAAGTCAACACATTTATTTCAATTAGACCAATTACAGGCATTTTTGAACTGTCATGGAGTCGGTCAATTAGAAGCAACAAGAATATTGTAACCAGGATTTTGTATAAACCAAATCGAAAAGAGTGTCCATGGAGTTTCTTGCCAGTTCTTCTCCATAGGAGCCTACCTCCGTTTAGCAATAAGCTTCAACTTTCTAACTGACTGTCTCCTTGACAATTCAAAACAGCCTGTAAATGGTATTATTAAAATAAATGATTTGTTTTTTGTCTTTCCGAGTTTGCTACTGGCTTTATTTGGCATCAAATAAAGCCTCAATAGGTATGAGCTTGAGAGGATTCACTTCTATATTATGTTTGATAATAAATGTTAAAGAATCCCTCACCTCATGATTTTCATTCAACATCTGCGCGAACAGTTGTTCTGCTTCCAGACATTTCCTCTGGAATTGCGCGCATTGCTTTATTTTAGTGCAGCAGAAGAAACAAGCGAGCATCGGTCTAGCATCTTCAGTTATGAACTGCAACAAAACTTTTCTTATACGTAGGGTAGGGTGCTTGTGGGTGCATACAACAGTACAGGGGTTGTGGGACTATTTAAGGTTTATTTAGAACACTAGAACAAGTTTTCGTATAACTGATTATAAGAATAAGAACCATTCGGCTCCGTTAGTCGCAGGCCACGCTAGAGCGACTGCGGTGAGCGGCGGCGACCTGCGGCGGCGGGAGGAGTCTAGACGCTGCGTCTTGCCGCTGTAGGGTGCCACGTTGAAGCGGCCGCGGGACGCGTGGTTTTTATCTGCTATTATTGCGCGGGGTTTAAAATGAGTTTGTCTAAATTGGAACTTTCATATTTAGAAGGAAGTAGTTTTTTTGCGCAGGATAGGATATATTACAAATGAAAAAGCTTTTTTACAAAAAAATAAAACTAAAGTTATTTTTTTTATTTTGTAGTTTTTGAAGGCGGTTTTATTTTTTTTGTAAAAAAGCTTTTTAATTTTCACTTTTTAGTGTTTGTGTGTTAATGTTTGAAATCCTTACAAAAAGCCCTTTCAAACAATACCTCACACGATATATTTAATTTTGAAAAGTAGTAGTAGGGGGGTTGACGTACCCCCTCCCTCTCTTCCTTCAGTCAGTCATCGACTACACGTATAAACAAAGCAATTTTACTGGTTACGACAGTTATGCTGTGATTCTATAAGGAGTTCCGTTCCATATCTCCGAAATTCATCATCAGATCATGACAATATTTCTATGGGACCTATTCGGAAGTATACTCTTTCAAAAAAAAAGAATCATCAAAATCTATTCATAATTGGCTGAGAAATCAGGTAACATACATACAAAAAAAAAAAAAACATAAGCGCCGAATTGAGAACCTCCTCCTTTTTGAAGTCGGTTGAAAAATGGGGATGAATACCGTAGATTTCACTAATAAACTCCTCCGTATTTATGTTTTGCATCGCGGATAATTCAAAAATATTAATAAATACGCAGGACGCGCGAACTCGTACTAGGGATCCGCTGGTCGCGGTCGCCGGACGCGCACGCCAGTCGCGCCAACGTGGCACCCCCCGTTCAACCCGTATTACTGTTTTTTCCGCTCATCGCAGACGCAAGACGCGTCGCGCCAGCGTGGCCTGCGACTTAGGTGTGTTTTATTACATCCGCTATAGCATATAGTACTTGAAGTAATTACATTTACGTCATTTTAATAGTAAAGTAGGTTTATATCAACTTACGGGAATATCAGTCAGCTTCTCATACAGCTCCTGCAGGCTCTTGTTGACAACTGCATGCATGCGAACATTCTCCACCAAACATATCCTACACATGGACAGCTTTTCCATCATGACAGCCACAATGTGTTGTTATCTATTTCAAGTTTACAATTTTGAACAACTGACTTTGCTGTTGTTATTGTTTTGACGGCACTGCGGAGCGGACTGCGCTACCGGCGTAGCAGCTGGTTGTCAAGTAGCTTCATCTCTTCATTGACAACTCTTGTGGAAGAGACTATTGCTAAAATGGATGCGTTAGGCAAGTCTTGTACCTATACCTTTAAGTACTTGATGCTGGGATAGAATAGAACCGGAGGAGAGCTCAAGCTCATAGACCGATAGACGCCAATTCGCCAAAAAGATGTCTTTGATGATTTGATGAGTCTTTGTCATGTCATGAAGTGTCAGCTGTCAACTATGCAAAGTGGGTTCTTCTGGTTCTTCAATTTACTATTGACAAAAACGGATGCGTTTGGCATTGTACCTTGTACCTAGAATATGCCATGCCAAAATTTTGATGTTATTAGTATTACCCATGAAGGTATAGATAAAACTGGAGCCCAGACTTTGAATACCTACTTGAAGCTCAAAAAATGTATCGCTATCTCGCTCTCTGTGGTCTCACTCTCTCTTTTTAACTTAGGATAACCTCCTAAGTTAGAAAAGAGAGAGTGAGACCACAGAGAGCGAGAAGTTTTGTAGGTATTTGACTCAAACTTTTGTTCGAAGTCTTGACTCCAGTTTTATCTATACCTTCATGGTATTACCGTCATGAAGTGTCAACTGTCAACTATGCTTTTCTTTTTGGGATTTTATGACCTGGTAACTGGACCTTTAGGTCAATCAACTATGCAAATTGCTAAGGCTCTTGGCAGACGGACTGCATTTCAACTGCACTCAGACTGCTAAATTGCAGTTTTAATGCAGTTACCACGACTGCAATGAAGCTGCTAGCCGATAGTGCAGACGGTGTGCAGTTGGAGTGCAGTTCCAACGACTAACTACGTGCAGTCCGATTGCAGTCGGCGTGCAGACGTGCAGTCGGTATGCAGTTGGTTGACAGTTTTATTGCAGTCGTGCTAACTGCATTCAAACTCCAATTTGGCAGTCGGAGTGCAGTTGAAATGCAGTCCGTCTGTCTAGAGCCTAAGTCCTCAATGCTGGGTTGCCAGACTTTAATTCGTTTTCTTCATAATAAACAAACAAACAAAAATCTTGTTGTTTGCTGTAAAACCTCATGCAATGGAAAGCTAGTTCATAGTTTTTTAAGAAAACGTTCAAATTACAGCCACTCAACTTTTGTTCACAAGCACGCCTGCTTACTATACATAAACTCACGCCTTTCTCCCATCGGGGTAGGCAGAAACCCCGGAACGCCACCTGCTACGATCCTAATGGGAGAGGACCTATGCAGTTTTTTGAACCTGCGCAGGCGACCTGTGCAAAATCGAAAATCAAGAACTGAAGACCGCTCAGGCAGACCGGAACGTCCAAACACGCGGAGGCAAACTTGCACAGGTAACCTCTCCGGCAGATGTCCGGTAGGACGTAGGTACCTAGCGTGTATGACCGGCATTACATACTCCTTTCGCCTCATCTACGTTCATACAACTCGTCATACAAGCACGCCGGTTACGAGTACTCCTAGAGCAGCTATTAATAGTGTATCATCTATATCACTACATATTATAAAATAAAGTCGCTTCCCCTGTCTGTCTGTCTGTCTGTCCCTATATATGCTTAGATCTTTAAAACTATTTAACGGATTTTGATGCGGTTTTTTTTAATAGATAGAGTGATTCAAGAGGAAGGTTTATATGTATAATACATGCACCCGTGCGAAGCCGGGGCGGGTCGCTAGTATATCTATATATTATAAATGAATAAATAGCATTGTAATATAATAATATTCTAAGCAAGTAAACATAAAAGCAATATTAAATAATAATATAATTAATATACTTAATATAATAAAACATAATAAATATTTCACATTATATACTTATATTACAGTAAGTATAATAATTTGCTTTTAAAAAAATATATAATTGGGATTTTAGATATTATATAAGTAGTAAGTTTTTAGATATTAAGTTCTTGCTATTTAGCCCTCTTCCTCTGTCTTAAGTTTAATTTGCTGTGCCCGACAGGGTCCATAATGATTCTATACCTTTATATTTATAAGACCTTTAATAAAAATTGTTAGGGTTTTTACTTGGGTCAATATAAATCAAATAGGCGAGTCTGCTGCTTATTATACTTGTATTAATTATAACACCAATAATTATTAAATTACAATTTACAATGGTAGACGCTAGGCGGTGATGCGTGTACCGTGTACGCACGCGTTCTTAGTTAGTGACCCGAGCAGACTGCCATGGCGGTCGGTTAATGTACATTATGGATACGCAATAAATTATTGATTTGATTTGATTTGATTATGTCCGCACCTGCTTTTGATCGCTAAAAATCGTACTATGATATAAATTACGAGTAAAAGAACGACCATTGATTGGTAATGCTAGTCTCTGATACGATACTACAATCTTTTTATTAGACAACGATTAAAATCCTAGTTAAAATTAAATGTCACTTTGCCGGATTAAAAAAAAAAGATAAATACCTCAATTAAAAATAACGTCTCTAACAAGAATGTAATAACTCTCAGTGATTTATCATCACTACATAGTATAAAACAAAGTCGCTTTCCCTGTCTGTCTGTCCTTAATATGCTTAGATCTTTAAAACTACGCAACGGATTTTGATGCGGTTTTTTTAAATAGATAGAGTGATTTAAGAGGAAGGTTTATATGTATAATACATGCACCCGTGCGAAGCCGGGGCGGGTCGCTAGTTATCTATAAAGCTAGAAAAACACAGCTCTGAATTAATGTGATATGAACGTACACTACACTATCTACGGTCAGTAACTTTCGGCGCGTAAATATAAACAAACCTGTCGGTTGTTTAGTTCCCCACAGTTGCGGCACTTAGAGGTCGCTAAGAAGTACTTTAGTTAATGCGGTTTTAAGTGTATTTTTAACCGACTTCAAAAAAAGGAGGAGGTTATCAATTCGTCTGTATTTTTTTTTAATGTTTGTTAGCTCCTAACTTGCGACTGGGTGAACCGATTTTCATGATTCTTTTTTTATTTGAAAGCTGGTGCTTCTCGTGTGGTCCCATTGTCACCATTTCAATATCTGATGATGAATTTCGGAGATATGGAATGGAACTCCTCATAGAATCACAGCAGCAATATCGTAACAAGTGAAATTGCTTTGTTTATACGTGTAGTCGATGACTGACTGAAGGAAAAGGGGGGAGGGGGTACGTCAACCCCCTCCTACCAGTTTTTAAAATTAAATATATCGTGTGAGGTATTGTTTGAAAGGGCTTATTGTAAGGATTTAAACATTAATACCTACACAAGCACTAGTGTCCGACCGAAGGTGCAATTCTGGCCGAAGCCGAAGCCGAAGCCGATTAATCGGTATTCACCAAAACCTTCGGCCGAAGCCGAAGCCGAAGGTGTCATTGACCTTGAGAAATACGATAGTTACTTTGATCTTAGAATATACTAGATACATATTATTGTGAGCGCTTTAGAGATTTAGCCCAATAACGAGCCGAGTGACCAACATATACAAGTAGGTAATAAAATATTGGCGATTCGTTTGGTCCGGTGCGGCGGCGCGGCGAAACTCTGCTGCTCTGCACACTCTCCGTCTCGCTCTAGCATCGTTCAGTAAATTTCAAATTTTGACAACTAGCAAACCTTCGGCTTCGGCCACACCTTCGGCAAATTGGCCGAAGCCGAAGATTTGGCCGAAGGTGCTTTTTTGGCCGAAGGTGGCCGAAGCCGAAGCCGAAGCCGAAGCTTCGGTCGGACACTAACAAGCACTAAAAAATGAAAAATAAAAAGCTATTTTACAAAAAAGATAACCGCCTTCAAAAACTACAAAATAAAAATAACTTTAGTTTTGGAAGTCGGTGGCAATACTTACCTACATAACAAAGAACAAAACCAAAGCCGCCGACTTCCAAAACTAAAGTTATTTTTATTTTGTAGTTTTTGAAGGCGGTTATCTTTTTTTGTAAAATAGCTTTTTATTTAGGTACATTTTGTTTTCGCAGGCGATAGATTGATTTCACATAGGCTTGCCATCCGTCCCGCAAGAGCCGGGACGTCCTCACGTCCCGCTTCTAGAGCTTTCAAAGATGCGTCCCGGGAAGAAATAGTGATCTGCTGTCTGCTGCGTTGACCTATAGGATATGAGTCCATTGAACGGCTAAAATTAAAAACTTGATGTAGTAAACCAAATAAACTTTTAGATGTTTATTTATTCATTTATTGTTTATAGTAGATCAACAACAAATACATTAGCACTTTGACCGCCACAGTCATGTATAGGTGACAAACTAAAATGTGCCCAGCACGCCACGGTCACGACTACATGACCGACAGTTACAACTGAAATTAATTAGGTATCTGAGTTTAACAATAATCGATGTCAAAAACTTGCCATAAATGTTATTCTTTTTTATTTCTCCCTTCTCTGTTCAATTCCGTCAATAGAACAGGAGTGTGGTGGTATTGTTTTTAAGAAGGCCTATTAATACGCTGCTTATGAACTACCGCCCCATTTCTCTCCTGAGCCATGTACACAAGTTGTTTTTGAGAGTTACCTCGAATTATCTCGCCCAAAAAATCGATGACTGTCAGCCACCGGAGGAGGCCGGGTTATGAAAAGGCTACAGCACCGTAGACCACATACATGCATACACATTTGTCTAAGGGCCAGTGCCGCAGGCCACATAATTCAGAAAACAGAGAAATATACCTAGCCTCTGTGCCTAGCGTATGTGGAGTACGAGAAAACCTAGACACCGTTAAAACCTGGGTTAAATAAATAAATAAATAAAATAAATATCTTGGGACAACTCACACACGGCCATCTGATCCCAAGCTAAGCAGAGCTTGTGTTATGGTAACCAGACAACTGATATACATACTTATATAATTTATAAATACATACATATTATAGATAAATTACACCCAGACACAGAACAAATAATTATGCTCATCACACAAAGTTTGTCCTGGATGGGAATCGAACCCACTACCTCCGGCTTTGCAGTCAGGGTCACTAACCACTAGACCAACGAGGCAGTCTAAAGGTTATGCTGTATTTACGCAAACAAATGCCTTAGAGAGGTTCCAAACGATTTCTTCGCCGTTGACTATTAGAATATGCTCTTCAGTCAATAAAACTACGCTGACATCACTTTTTAAGGCATTCACCAGTGTGAGTACGAGTATGCTTTTTGAAATTACCCTTATGTATCACTAAAACTAACTTGACAAAATTCACATTTGTAAGGTTTTTCACCAGTGTGTGTACCTACGAATATGATAAGTTAAACTATTTTTATGTCCAAAACTAAGCTGACACATTTTACATTTGTAAGGTTTTTCACCAGTGTGTGTACGAGTATGACGTTTTAAATGATCCTTTGTACTAAAACTACGCTGACATATTTCACATTTGTAAAGTTTTTCACCAGTGTGTGTACGAATATGATGAGTTAAAGTATTCTTATGTCTAAAACTAAGCTGACATATTTCACATTTGTAAGGTTTCTCACCAGTGTGTGTACGAATATGATTAGTTAAAGTACTTTTATGTCTAAAACTACGCTGACATATTTCACATTTGTAAGGTTTTTCACCAGTACATGTACGAGTATGCATGTTGAAACTACCCTTTAGACTAAAACTACGCTGACATATTTCACATTTGTAAGGTTTCTCACCAGTGTGTGTACGAGTATGCATGTTGAAATTACCCTTTCGACTAAAACTACGCTGACATATTTCACATTTGTAAGGTTTCTCACCAGTGTGTGTACGAGTATGCTTGTTGAAATTACTCTTTACACTAAAACTACGCTGACATATTTCACATTTGTAAGGTTTCTCACCAGTGTGTGTACGAGTATGTTTTTTTAAAGCACTCTTTTCACTAAAACTACGCTGACATATTTCACATTTGTAAGGTTTCTCACCAGTGTGTGTACGAGTATGCGTGTTGAAATTACCCTTTCCACTAAAACTACGCTGACATATTTCACATTTGTAAGGTTTCTCACCAGTGTGTGTAAGAGTATGCGTGTTGAAACTACCCTTTTGACTAAAACTACGCTGACATATTTCACATTTGTAAGGTTTCTCACCAGTGTGTGTACGAGTATGCGTGTTGAAATTACCCTTTTCACTAAAACTACGCTGACATATTTCACATTTGTAAGGTTTCTCACCAGTGTGTGTACGAGTATGCTTGTTGAAACTGCTCTTTTCACTAAAACTACGCTGACATATTTCACATTTGTAAGGTTTCTCACCAGTGTGTGTACGAGTATGCTTGTTGAAATCACCCTTTTGACTAAAACTACGCTGACATACTTCACATTTGTAAGGTTTCTCACCAGTGTGTATACGAGTATGCCTGTTTAAATGATCCTTTTGACTAAACCTACGCTGACATATTTCACATTTGTAAGGTTTATCGTGTTTTCGAATATGATTTCTTAAACAACTCTTACTAGTAAAACTCTGCTGACATATATCACATATGTAATGACGTCCAACGGTGTTTGATAGTACATTCTCCTGTTGCTTGTCTGTTACTGTATCTTCTGGTTGCGATGCTCGTAAGTCAAGTCTCTGTATCCTCACAACGGGCAGCCCTGTGATTATAAATCTGGTATGAAGAATGTTTGATGCACATAAATAAAAATGGAGTGTTCAAATGCTTCACACTAAAACCAAAGAGGGTCACAGCAGAGCACACTGTTCTGTGTTTCTGATGACACTGAATAACCTACTCTATCGCTAGTATCATGAAGTACAAAACTGAACAAACATTCACAGTGCGCACATACACACACTCATCTCCCTCTTGGGCATCATAGAACAAACTATAATACTAACACCTAGTTTAATACTTACTGATGATTAAGTTATTAACTACTTACTTATCATCTCCCTGGTTCTTTGCTCCTCAGTAGATATATCTTGATCTTCTACCACTTCTGTTTTAACCTCCATTATAGGTAATTCATCAGCTGAGTCTTCTTCAGAATATTGTGGTGGTATATCTTCTAATTCAGCATGTTGCAGTGGTATACCTTCTACATCTGAATAGCTATTGCGAAGATGTTTCAGTTCTAGTTCTGTAAATATAGAAAAAGCGCCAAAAGTAAAAACATTTTTTGATCAATTAATAATTCATACTTAAATTAAAGTAATACTCAATCAAGTCAATTTAAAGATTTATATTATTATTTTATTAAATATATTTATATTATTATTAGATTTATATTATATTATTATAGATTAATAGATTTATATTATTATTATTCATTATTTATATTATTATATTAATTTTTATCCTAAAAACATACCATCACTTTGATATTCCTCCTTTGGCTCAATAATATAATGTTGTCTCTCACAAACATCTGGTGGTTCTTGTTTGATAATATCACTCTCTTCTTGACATTCAGCATCTATACTTATGAGTTGCACTGGTGTTGTAACATAACCACCGGAAAACTCTAACTGGCCATGGTTTAGTGAGGGATTTGGCTGTAAAAAGTTGATTATAGGTAAAAGTCAACACATTTATTTCAATTAGACCAATTACAGGCATTTTTGAACTGTCATAGAGTATGTCAATTAAAAGCAACAAGAATCTTGTAATCAGGATTTCGTATAAACCAAATCGAAAAGAGTGTCCATGGAGTTTCTTGCCAGTTCTTCTCCATAGAAGCCTACCTCAACTTTCTGACTAACTGACGGTCTCCTTGACAATTCAAAACAGCCTGTAAATGGTATAAATGAAATTAATGATTTGTTTTTTTACTTTCTGACTTTGCTACAGAAGACAACAGTACAGTTTGGCATCACATAAAGCCTCAATAGGTATGAGCTTGAGAGGAATCACTTCTATATATTATGTTAGATAATAAATGTTAACCTTTTGTCCGCCACAGTCATGTATAGATGACAAAACAAAATGTGCCCAGTACACCACGGTCACAACTACATGACACCAAATTGTTTTTTATTTTCTTTACTAAATTATGATCCCTGGCTTATGCTAATTAATATTAGTTGATAAAGTTTCGAATTCGTAGCTTGGCGCTGAGGGCACGTTCTTGCTTTTTTGATGTGGTGGTCAAAAGGTTGAAGAATCCCTCACCTCATGATCCTCATTCAACATCTGCGCGAACAGTTGTTCTGCTTCCAGACATTTCCTCTGGAATTGCGCGCATTGCTTTATTTTAGTGCAGCAGAAGAAACAAGCGAGCATCGGTCTAGCATCTTCAGTTACGAACTGCAACAAAACTTATCTTATAGGTAGGGTAGGGTGCTTGTGGGTGCATACAATAGTACAGGGGTCGTGGGACTATTTAAAGTTTATTTAGAACACTAGAACATGTTATTGTAAAACTGAATACAAGAGTATGTACCATTCGGCTCTGTCTACTATCTTCAGTTATGAACTTCAACAAAAATAATTTGTTTTTAATATTACTATGCAGATTATTTAGATTAATTTTATTATGAAGTAAATAGTAATTAATTTTTTAGTAATTTTATTAGTAAACTAGTTTTATATCAACTTACGGGAATATCAGTCAGCTTCTTATACAGCTCCTGCAGGCTCTTGTTGACAACTGCATGCATGCGAACATTCTTCACCAAACATATCCTACACATGGACAGCTTTTCCATCACGACAATCACAATTTGTCGTTGCTATCTATTTCAAGTTTGAAACAGTTTTGATAACTTTGATAAAACAGGTGTACAACAGGCTTTGCTTTGGTTACACCACGTAGGTTCTGCAATCTACATTTTATTTATAAGTAGTGATGTGCGGAATCGATTATCAATAATCGATTAATCGATTATGAGAATAATCGGTTGCCAATCGATTATAATTCACATAATCGATCATGATCGATTGTGACAAAAAGCATTTATTTATTATTATTTATTACACTAGCAACTTTTACTATTTCTAAAAGGAGACGTTTCATTTTTATATGGCGCTCTGGCCATAACATGTACAGACGCCAGCAGATCAACCTATCCGAATCTGTCAATTTTTACCAATCGAATATAAACCTTCCAGTATTGTGATAAGGTTGAAAATCTATTAAAGAAATTTGACAGATTGAGGTAGGTTGATGTGCAGTGGCGTCTGTACATTTTACCAAAGCTGGGAAAATTACCCCTGAATAGAATAAAGTAACAGTTTTTTCATAATATTAAATGGATTTTATGCACAAGATAAAAATAAAAAATGTTTGACGTTTGTCCTAAGAGTTATGACAGCCATGACAGGTTGTAGAGATGACATTTACATAACCTAGAATTGTTTTGTTTGTTTATGTTTTATTTGTTGTTTTTTATTTTGAGGGTTCAGAAACACGAATAAAAGATTTTTGCAACGATGAAATCGTGGAACTTAATTAAGTTTACTCAAAAATATGTACATATAATAGAATAATAGTTTATTTTGAACACTTCAAGAACGTTTTTTTTTATTAATATTTTTATGACATGGCTCTTTGGTCTTTTACGCCAATCAACAAGCGGTCATTTTGAGGGTTCAGAAACACGAATAAAAGATTTTTGCAACGATGAAATCGTGGTACCTTATTATGTTTACTCAAAAATATGTACAATAGAATAATAGTTTATGTTTACACTTCAAGAACACACACATTTTAATTTTTTTTTCTACTTAAACATTAATTTGATGAGACATAATTTCAGAACGAATGAATTATGCAAGCAAACGAGACGCCATGTTGAATAAAACATGGCAATAATTTATATATATTTTTTAGAAGAGTATACCCTAAGAAGTCATATTTTTTGTTAGGATAAGTTTCAATAATCGCTTGATAATCGATTAATAATCGATTATTGATCGATTACGATTATTAGCATAATCGATTAATCGATTATTAATATAATCGAATCGGCACATCACTATTTATAAGGATGCGTCAAGCGTCAAACAGTGTTGCCACCTTGATTTTTGAAAGGGGGCTAGCGGGCACCGAAAAAGGGCTAGATTTTAAAAAGGAGGATGCCCAAAAAAAACCCGGAGTCGATTAAAATAATTTACGTACAGGAAGATAGACCATATATAAGAGGTCGCAAATATGCAATTCGTTTCGCATAAAACTATAACCGAACAGGCCAGTAGCATATAACAATAATTATAACGGAGTGCATTGATAACAGGTTCATTGTTTTGTTATTATGTTAGTTTCTCACTCACTCATGAAAGAGATGGGGAATACAGATAAGGAATTACAATTTGCGAGAAAGAAAGAGATAGAAGATGTTTTATCTATGCGCGCCATTGTTATCCAGGTAGCGAAACCTTGACCGACTCTGTCCCCCGCGCAGTCCTTCGTAAGTTTTTTTCATTTATTAGGTTAATCTATACTATATTATATTATTATAATATTATAAAGCTGCAGTGTTTGTTTGTTTATTTGTTTGTTTGTTTGTTTGAACGCGCTAATCTCTGGAACTACTGGTCCGATTTGAATGATTCTTTCAGTGTTGGGTAGTCCATTTATCGAGGAAGGCTATAGGCTATATACCATCACCATATCTTCCCTGATATGACGCTACTACAGTAGTTTTACAGAATTCAGTACGTAGGTTTTTTTGAAATATACATATATATTACTAGCTTTCCGCCGCGGTTACACCCGCGTCTTTGGTTACTGCTCCGCTCCCGTAGGTTGTAGCGTGATGGTATATAGCCTATAGCCTTCCTCGATAAATGGACTACCCAACACTGAAAGAATCAGTCAAATCGGACCAGTAGTTCCAGAGATTAGCGCGTTCAAACAAACAAACAAACACTGCAGCTTTATAATATTAGTATTGATTTATATAATACTAGCTGTCCGCCGCGGTTACACCCGCGTCTTTGGTTACTGCTCCGCTCCCGTAGGTCGTAGCGTGATGGTATATAGCCTATAGCCTTCCTCGATAACTAATCTATCTAACACTGAAAGAATTTTTCAAATCGGACCAGTAGTTCCAGAGATTAGCGCGTTCAAACAAACAAACAAACAAACAAACAAACTCTGCAGCTTTATAATATTAGTATAGATAGGTACATATATATACATATATATTATATATATCAAGACACTATTACATAACTTTCAAAAAACCTAGCTGTGTAGTGTTTTTTTAGATATATAATATATGTATATAACTATATATATATGCAAATAATGTTTCATGTTATCAGTAAACATGTATAATGTACTTTACTCTCAATATTACGCACAATGCCGCTCTAAATATCATGGATTTTTAAGACTAAAGTCAATTAGTTACGATTTTTTTTTTAGTACTTGGTGATTGTTTATTCGAAAACAAATATTGAATTTGGGTTATAGTATGTTCACTATACCTAGCCACACATAAATCGTTTTAATCGATTCCGGGTTTTTGGTCCATACATTTTTGGGCATTGTCCTTTAGTCTTGAAAAGTGGGGCTAGAAAGGGCTAAAAAAAACATTTGTTTGAAATAAAAATTTGATCATTTGTTAATATAACAATAACTGGTACCTAATTGAACCGCACCGATTTCTGCTTTCATAGACAAACCTAAATTAACTGACAAGAATTAAATACTACTTCCCAATCTTTTTTATAATGTTGTTGGTGTCTTTTTTAACGGTCGCGGTAGGTCCATTTTTCACAAGAAATAATGCATAGAATAAACGACACACTTAAATAGTTTCGGCAGTTAACGCACTAAACAAAATTAGAGCAGTGAACACGTTATTTTATTTTATTTATTGGGGATAAAAAACAGTTATATGCTAAAACATAGTACAGTGATGAAATAAAAATGAGATTTAATAAACATACAATCCTAAATGAATTTTATGCATGAGATTGTGCAAAAAATCTCTCAATTTAAACTGTTGTGAACAATCATTACATTATATTGAACTACTAGATAAATACTGACGTACGTTGTATACACGTTTACAGTAGGGTTAGCACAGTAAAAACTAAAAACCTGCTGAAAATTAAAAAATATATTAAAAAGCACGTTGACAGATTTCAGTGTACTTAAGTATTTTTAAAAAGGGCTAGATTCAAGATTGCCCTTTTAGGGCTAAATAGTGAAATTTGGAGAAATTCAGTCTTAAAAAGGGCTAGATCTAGCCCCAAAAGGGCTAAGGTGGGAACACTGGCGTCAAACACTCATGGAAGTCGTTCATGCAAGTATTCCAAAGAGTATTTTAATAATATCGGTAAAGTATTCTAAAGAACAAGGCAAGCTCTAAGAAATATATATATAAATGTTATGACAGTGACCATGGATTGAATAAAAGATAGGTATAAAGAAGAAAGAGTCACTTATTTAGTTTGCGTTTATTTAAATTTTCGTATGATAAGTCGCTATGTCTTATCATTATAGTGTCCATAGAGTAAAAGTAAATAATACGGGACTGACGGGATAGTGTCAACTGTCAAATAAATAAACGATACGTAGGTACTAATCTATGGTAGGTACATAAGAAGCAAGCGCTCTTCAATGCGGTTGCCAGACTTGGAATTATTTACTACGTAAACAATGAACCATAGAGCAACACGGGGGGGAGTAGCCTTAGGCCATAGAGCAACACGGGTACCTGACGGAAGGGGAGACGCCACAGCAGGGCGCTTACTATGACCTCTATAGCAGGGCAGAAGTTGCCCGGATGTTGAACTGCCTCGCTATTTTGTACTATGACATCGTTATAGCAGGCCCAAAGCAGGCCTGTAGCAAGCCTGCTAAGTTAACGTTTACAAAACCGTTCACCTTTTTTTTTTGTATAGACTTTCGTACCATGACGTGCTATTTGACAGCAGCAAAATGATAATGGAATGGCTGTAATGTCAAAATTAGCAATTGCTAAAAAGTTACTACTAGACTAGCTTTTTCAACACGTTTTGTAATCTTTAATGATATTCGTGGCAACATGTTAGGTTTATATATATAATAAGCGAATTAGACCAGACTTTTTTATTTTTGTAGCTGTGTAACGAGTACGAAATATGTACTTAAATAATAAAATTGAAGTGCGAAAATCGTATGGAAAAACATACCAACGGCACGTTGCATTTGGGAAATAAATAACAATAAGAAGTTAATGACAGGGAATAACCCCTAAGACGACCCACTGACATAAGAATCAATTAATATTATATAGGTACTAGCTGTCCGCCGCGGTTACACCCGCGTCTTTGGTTACTGCTCCGCTCCCATAGGTCGTAGCGTGATGGTATATAGCCTATAGCCTTCCTCGATAACTAATCTATCTAACACTGAAAGAATTTTTCAAATTGGACCAGTAGTTCCAGAGATTAGCGCGTTCAAACAAACAAACAAACAAACAAACAAACAAACTCTGCAGCTTTATAATATTAGTATAGATGAAGATATAACTTATAATCATCAATGGTAACCAAAACCTATGAAAATACGTAATGTATAAATAAAAACGTCTACAAATCTACAATACTCAATTTTATTATTATTAAATATTTGTATTTTACAGGCCTATCAAAAGATTTAGTCCCCTGTTTGTGCGAGGGTTTTGAACCTCTAATGAAAATAATAAATTCTTCAAAGGCTTAGTGATCTAAGCAGAGACAAAGGTGTTATCAATTCATCAGATTTTCTATTGTGGAGCATAACTACACTAGTGTGTTTCTTGTGTATGTTCCTTGCTATTAAACATAATTTGCTGTGTATTAAAGTGACAATGAAAAACATAAGCAAGTAATCTTTTAATCCATTTATTTCAGGAGATTCTCGGTATTGACTCAGAAAAACAATAATGACATCAATTTTATTTGGAATGCAGAACCAGTCTCCAGAAGCCTTTTACACTGAGAAGCATAACAAGACCCAAAACATTATTGAGAGGACCATTGATGTACTAAAGGCTCGATTGAGATGTTGATTAGCCCATCAAGTGCTACATTTCCAATCACAAATGTTTTGCAAATGCACGTGTTTCTACACAACATAATGTAACACAGTAGGTAAATTTATGAAAATAAAACAATGACCGCATCTAGTTTAAAAAAATGTGTTTAATTTTTACCTGTTTACAAATTAAATTATTATCATTTATCACATGATACTTTCTTATGACTGACTGAAACATATCTATACTAAATATTATAAAGCTGCAGAGTTTGTTTGTTTGAACGCGCTAATCTCTGGAACTACTGGTCCGATTTGAATGATTCTTTCAGTGTTGGGTAGTCCATTTATCGAGGAAGGCTATAGGCTACCATCACGCTACAACCTACGGGAGCGGAGCAGTAACCAAAGACGCGGGTGTAACCGCGGCGGACAGCTAGTATACGTACATATAAGTAGGAACCCATATTATCCATATAAATGCAATGAAAGTTTACAAGAACAAAAACTGGTAACAGAGATGACTGCCTGCAGGAGCCACAAATTCATATGGTGTACTTTGTTGGTTTCTAATAAGCAGTTATATGTATATAAAAACACATCATGAGTATTATTCTTTATTTTAATTTTCATCCTAAATACATAGGTATGTAGGTATAATGATTAATTAGTTAGGCTCTCCACTGGATGGAATTACTAGATATATTATTTTTCAGTTTAGTAGACTAGGAGATGTCAAGAATACTGGGGCTCCGTTGCATTCCTGTAAAAAGGTTTGTTTCTTGAATTATGGGCATTGCGGATCTTGTATTTCGATATTTCAATAAATTCCTTTACTATAAATGTACCCAATTATAAATTGTGTGTATTTTTGTAGGAACAACCAATGACGTATTATTATACACTATGTAACAAAAACCCTGTCAGATTAGTGTTGCCGTTGATCAGTTTTTACCCGACTACGGCAAAGCCAAAAGGAGGGTTATGATTTTGACGGTATGTATGTATGTATGTATGTATGTATGTATGTTTTTATGTTTTATTTTAATTTAATTACTTCTACTTTCTTCTTTTTTTTTTTCACTGGGGAAAAATAATAATCTCAAATCCATTAAATGGTTACGTATATGAGTACGCAGTACGATGCCGAATAATACCCTTAAGGATCGGACAGGGTTTTTGTTACAGGCTGTATAGACACGTCATGCACGAACATTATGGGCCGGCTATCAAAAACAGCGACTAGTACGTGCGAAGAAAGGGAAAGAAAATAAATGCCACCTTACGTACGGTGTACCTGTTATTAGAAAGAGATGAATATATATCTTTAGTTACGTTACGATTAAGTGCTGCGTTCTAATTGGTCGAGTGCATGTGTGACGTAGCAATCGGGAGGCACGTGACTTACGCATTTACTCTATGACTTACGCCTCATGCGCCAGCCGCCATTACTTCGCGTCGAAAAAAATAACATCAAATTCATTTTTAATGATACTTACGCATGAAATGACACATTTTTATCTTTCACTGTTGTAGTGTAATTTGTGCATTGTCTATAAACACATGAAGGCATGTTGTTCTCGCGAATTAAAAAACTATTTAGCAAACAATTCTATTTTTTTACAGAAGGTACTGTCGCAACGCTGCACTGGTTGGTCCGTAACTAAACGCGATCCCGGCAATTGCCTTGATTTCTTGTTGCCATTTTTGAGTGCGGGTAACGTATCTATAGTTTATATATCATTGGGAACAACACAACAAAATACTTTTTTACAATAATTGTGACTGAAACAAAATTTACCAAAAGCACTCTATACCGCAATAAATAAATTACTTCTTATCGACTTTAATGTCTAGTAGGGCTTTGAACATTATATATTACTTTTGTAAAAGGCTGTGAAAATCATTAAATTATTAATCAAGTGAAATGTTTATATTTACGCGCTGACAGTTGATGAACATAGGTACGTTCTGGAATTCCACATTGTATCTTTATGAGTTAAAAAGGTTTTTTTAACGTGAAACTTGTGCTTTTAGAGCTTTTAGATAATAAATCATGGCAAGTTGTAATACATAATCTTAGTTATAACGTGTATTTATCTAAGAAATTCAAGTTATGATCATTAAAAAAAAAACCGGTAATGTGTTAGAGAATTATATCGTAGTTTTTGAACGTTGTTTATTCACAACACTAAGACTAAACTTCATCATCAAAGCAGGGATTGAAAACCGGTACCAATTTCGGTTCTGGTTCTTCATTTAGGTTCTTATAAGGGTTCCTCTTTTCGGTACGGTTCCGGTTCCGGTATCGGTTCCGGTTTGGGTTCCGACATACCGGTTCCTAGAACCCCGATATACCGGTTTCTAGAACCTTTAAATCGAATGATGTTATACCGGTTCCTTGTCATCCGATTTAAAGGTTCCTTACGGTAGAGGGGATGTGTTCGGAGCAGGGATTGAATAACCGAAATTTATTGATGTTCGTGCCTCGGCCAAGCCAGACATAGTAAGTTGTTTTGCCATTTTGCCGCCATTTATGTTTCCGCGTCTACTTTGTTTGTCAACATAATCACAAGTGTGTTGAAATTTTACAACTAGGTACATAGATTGTCGCCAAGATGGATAATAAAAGTAAGTGGATCAATCTCCAAAACGGGCGTATTCGTGTGATCGCTCTGGTGCTTTTCAGATATTGATATATATTTAATGGTAATTGTGTATCTCATTAAAAATAATGATGTTCAAATAGTACATTTTTACTATTGGCCTTCAATTTACACAAATACACACATCAAAAGTGTCTAGGGATCAAGCATTTTTATGCGGATTTCTTGAGATTGAGATGTGGCTTTGTAATAAAGGGGTTTGCGTAAAAGTGGCGTCATTTTAAAGTTGGATGGCCACTAATGAAACTTAGATATTTTGAAAGATCAGAATAATGCGATCAAAAGCTAATATGGGCACATTTCTTTAAACCATATCGGAACGGAGATATTTGGTTTTGATAGCTCATTAAACACAAAGAAGTTATTATACCTATAGTATAGGTATATTCTTATAAACCCTTTTAAGGTTCTGAGGTTTTTTTTAGTAACTACCTACTTACCGCAACCTAAAGATAAACTACTATAACATGGCGCGCCCCTCCACAAATTCAAAACGTTTGAAAGTATTTGTGAAAGTATCAACGTGTGCTCGTGTGCATACAAACAAACTCACAATGTGTGCGTACTGAGACGGCTCTCGAAACAAAAACAAATCAGCGATTTGTTGCCCGACTAGCGGCGTCATTAATTACTCATTATTATTAGTATGGCGCTGCACTGACATACTCTATGAAAATGACACGTGCGTTGTCTTGTGCGGTCTTGCTAGTTATGATTAGTTGACCAACAAATCTGCCGGCCTGCTACTGAAGACTACAACTACATAAAAACTCTTTCATATGGATATGGCTACACACATTGAAATAGTAATATGGAGGGGCGCGTCATGCTATAGTAGTTTTTTTTTGTAACTATAAGTGTTAATGTGTTATTTCGAATTAAAAAACAAAAAGTCTCTAAAACACTATTATCTCGAAACTACCTGTTTGCACTTAATGACTTCTTGCTCTATAACGAGTCTTTATTATTTCATACATGGTCGTAAAACAGTAAAGTCTATCTCTAAAAACAACCTTCAAAAACATATCTAAGATTTCTGTACGCAGGACAGTAATTGAAGTTTTTATATTGACGACATTTTTAAAATCTTCAAATGCAAATATCTCAACTTCGATATAACTTAGGATAAAAATAATTGAACATATATTATGTGTACATAACAACACAACAAAGTAACATAATAATTATTAGTGGCCACTGAAAAAAAACATGACGCCGCTAGTCCATACTAAGTTAATCAATGCCTTTTATGATTTTATAAATTTATATGGATCCTTTTTGGTGCATTTCATAATTTGAATCAGGAACTGTGAATCAAATTCGAGTAAAAGATGAAAATCAGCTGTCAATATTTTCCCTATAAAAACATACAACGCATTGAAGACATTATTAGTGCTACTGTTTCCCTACTAAGTACTGATTAAAACCAACGTTATTATGGAGCGGCGACGTCATTTAAGCAGGGAAGAAATGCTCAGAGCCGTGGGAATGATAGAAGCTGGTTCCCGGCAACGTACTGTGGCTTTAGCTCTGAATACAAGTCAGAGTGTTATCAGTCGACTTTGGACACGTTACCAAAGCACTGGTACCGTGGCTGAGCGCCATGGAGGACGGTATCGCTGCACCACACGGTTGTGTTTAAACCTTATATTGGGGCTGAAAATTGAATTTTCGGAGTTATTTCCTTATTGCTTAGCAAATGTTTGTAATTTTTTTTTGTTATTTAGAGTTCAACCTGTGTTGCTGAATTTCGTTTTTAGTTAGCTCTCTTTTGAAGATTCAATATAAACGGGTTTGTAAAATTGTGACCAACAGTAGGGGTACATTGGTTGATAAACTAGCAAGAAAACACTGAATTAAGTACTCAAAAGATACATTATTCTTTATTAATCATTAATAAAATAATATTTGTGTTTATATTTAACAAATAACAACTTATGTCCCGCAATTACAATTAAAATAGGCTATTTACTAAGTATTCTAAAGAGTGTGACAGAAATGTTTCATTGTAACCTAACACTCTTAGACGTATGGAATGCCTTGAACCAATTGTTTTGCTTGTTGTAGCACAAGGCAACTCCACATTTCTCACAAATCGTCTGTGATACACCATCACAATTCGCACCTGATCCTATTCTCAGCCCATATAGGCCAATGCCCCACCTGGTCCTGCCCACACAGCTGCTGGGGGCATATACTGAGCTGGACCTTTATGTTTTTTGGCTTGTATGTCTGGCTCAATAGTTCGCCGTTTTTTATTGGCTTTAGTCCCCAGCTTGCACAGATCCAAGGCAATATCCTGACGAAAATCATCTAAATGCTGCAATGAGTCTTCTCTTCTTTTGGCCTTATCTACTTTTTTATATAAGAGCCAGGCATTGGACATAACAAGATCGAAGAAATGGTAGAACATGTGAATCTGCCATCTCTTGCTTCGCAGGCGTATTTTGTACCTGCTCATGATACTGTCGATCCAATGTACACCACCCAAACGGCGGTTGTATTTTCCTGCTAAGTATATGGGGTCGGTCGACAGTCACATATCTTTTGTTCGGCTTGTCGTATCTTAAAACCAGCTGCCCTACCATGAACTCTTATTGCGATCCAAAAAACTGAATTGTTCTTCAAATAAGTCAATATAACGCATCAATTTATGCGTTATATTGACGTATTTGAAGAACAGTTCAGTTTTTGGATCGCGATAAGAGAAAATACGTCAATAAATGACATAAATTGATGCGTTATATTGACTTATTTGAAGAACAATTCAGTTTTTTGGATCGCAATAAGAGTTCATGGTAGGGCAGCAGCTCTTCGACAGCTCTCCCACGAAACTAGAGGCGAGTGTGAAATGTAACAATTTGGCGTATCAAAACCATCCACGATTTTTTTTTCTGGATAAGAAAATGTAAAAACGTTATGCAGCAAAAGTAGGTACAAAGGCGGACTTAATGCTAAAAGATGCTTAATGGTGGGCTTATTGCTTAAATTTCACTAACCGAAAGATTTAATATGCCATCGATGAAACGTGTTCGATTTCATGAGCTTCGATGTAATGAAATTTGATGTGGGGCACCTAACCATCTAAACAGCTCTAACTTAAAAACTTCAGAAAAACACACATTATGCTGTGTAATTCTAGGGCGAAAATAAAAAAAATAATTAAGGTGAAAGATGAAAAGTTCTAGGTGTGCGATATATTATTACTTTTGGGGTATCATTTAAGCTATCACCAATTTAATTAGTTTTGTGTTTCTTAAATAATAGGGTTTGTCCTCAAAATAGTAGATCTGTCACCAAAATGTAGTCACCAAACAATGCAAAATCAGTTCCACAATAAATCACCTAAAATCCTGAGATAATTTTGCATTGTTTGGTGACTACATTTTGGTGACAGATCTACTATTTTGAGGACAAACCCTATTATTTAAGAAACACAAAACTTAACCTAACCTAACCTATATCGATCTCTTATTTTACACATATATTAACATTAATTAATTTGATAATTCATACCTGGGAACAATTTTTGTTTATCTGAGAACGAAAATATTTCGTGGCGATAGATCTATTTATTAGGTGATACAACTTGATGACAAATATAAATTTTGGTGATAGAAAATATAGTTCCCAATGATATTCTAATAAACAGATATGTTATACCCTTACAAAGCAACAGAAAAAGGTGTTCCGCGCCGAGAGGCAGCACACACACACTTTTCATTCATTTTACATTTCACTACAAAAGGAAAAGGAGTAAAAAGGATAGCTTGATAAAATCAATAAGAAAAAAAGTGACAGCTAGATGTTGTCAATTGCGCGTGAATGTAAACAGACATTATTCGAGCCACCAATGTGACCAATCACCGCACGTTGGCATCATAGACTAACAAATTAACTAGGCAGAAGGTACAAACCGTGTGTACAGAATTTTTAGCCGGGATTTGTGCCTATGCAACGAATAAACTCTCTCTTGCTGTTGTCACATAGTAAAGTAATATAAACGATTCATTAATTCTTTGTTTACGATGTCGGCGACGAAGACCCCATGCACGTACGTACTATAACGCAAGTACAGTTAGTGATATTTTGTAAGGACTTTATAGTTAAGTTTAATTTTTGAAAGGATTCTATAATTTGTTTATTTGAAAGGATTTTAAAGTTGTTTTCTTATGTTTTATTGTACTTATTAGGTAGGCAGAAACTTTAATTTACTGATAAGGATATTAGGAAAACTTGTCTGGTTAGAAAACATAACGTAAGGGAATTTGTGCAAAATTGGTGTATTATGTCTTATTGGAACGATGTTAGCGTAATCCAATTAGAAAAGTCTAGTAGGATAGTAATTTGAAAGGTTTTTGACGAAAAATTGTATGATAAGGAATAATTACGTAACTTGAAAATGAGGATTTTTGTTTATGGAGGAATATTAAATATTTCTATCATATTTTGGTAAGATCACATAGAAACAAGGTTTACAAAAGGAATTGTAAAAATCTCGTAAGTATTGTAAAAGTTATAGTCGATTGTTCAAAGTGAAAATGTTAAAAGAACAATTTTTACACTTCAATGTTCTAGGGTTTTTGTCAGACTGTATTTTATCATTATTTAATTGATTTTAAGTATTAAGTATTAAATTAAGTACTTATAATGAAAAGTTATTAAAAGGGAAACTAGAACTCTGGAGTAAAGATGACTTTACTGCCTAATATTCGCATCTGTACTTTTATTCTATGTCCGGAGTGCACGCATCCTTGTCGTTCTCACGACAAAAAATGTATTTTCCATCTCTTTCTTTTTTCTAACCTCAAAATATCAGAATATTAGGAAAATAATTGAAATATATTATTATATCGAAGTATATTGCGTACTTACGTGTGGTATGAGATCCCTTGTGTTTTATTAACTTTGGTATCGTAATTGGTACACTTTCTAAACACACACGATGGCATTTTGGATGGTAATTACGTAGCAGCGCGCAACGTATCACTCGTAGTAGTGCCAGACACAGACTAAAGGCAATGCGTCCTAATTAGGATGGTTTCTGGTCTTCACGTTTTGCGCGCTTATAACATATCTGTTTACTAAAATATCATTGATAGTTCCCTTACTTTTGTAAAAGGCTGTGAAAATCATTAAATTAATCAAGTGAAATGTTGTTTATATTTACGCGCTGACAGTTGATGTACGTACGTTCGTACGTTACGTTTACGTACGGTACGTTCTGAATATCACAAGTCACAGTATTTTATTTACACTTAAACATAAAACCTTAAGGTAAATGTAAAATATGTACAAGAGACCTCATAGGGCATCAAAAAATTCGTCCGCGCCGCTGGTAAGTTGTAATACATAATCTTAGTTATAACGTGTATTTATCTAAGAAATTCAAGTTATGATCATTAAAAAAAAAACCGGTAATGTGTTAGAGAATTATATCGTAGTTTTTGAACGTTGTTTATTCACAACACTAAGACTAAACTTCATCGTCAAAGCAGGCAGAGACAAGCATTGCCGTTCAATAATCGTTCACCTTTAATACGGTCATGGTACGATTTTTAGCGATTCCTAATGCGGGCTACACACCTTCAGTTTTAACTGTGCGATTTAACTGTACAGTCGAACTGTACAGTTAAATCGTTAGGTGTGTAGAACAAACAGTTGAACTGTACAGTTTTACTGAATCTAATCGAAATATGAATAGATAAATCTGTACAGATAAAACTGTACAGTTAAAACTGAGAGTGTGTAGTCGAAACTGCGCAGTTTTGTCAGTTTTCTTGCAGCGAGCGTGAAGTGAACACGCATCGACCTTGCTATCTGCCTTTGCGAAAACTTATCGACCATGGCTCAACGCGAATGGCTGGAAGAGTTTATACCACTGTACCAATCGGGGCCTTCGTTATGGAAAATCAAGAGCAAGGATTACCATAATAGAGTAATAAAAGAATATTAAAATCTTTTTTTTAATTATTGAAATCTTTTGGAGTAATTCTCAATTCATTTATCAAGGATGTGTGTGAATACGATTTTCTCAACAGAAGCCAGTGTTTAGTACACCACAATTCACGTTTTTTTCGTTTTTTTCTATTTCCTTTAACACACGCAAATTAGCCCTACGATCGCTAAAGCGTCGTCTATGGAGGCCATGATGATAAAAACTGAAAGATACTTGAAGGTGTGTAGGCTGTATGGACCTACGATTCAACTGTACAGTTCGACTGTACAGTTAAATCGCACAGTTAAAACTGAAGGTGTGTAGCCCGCATAGGCAGGCCTGCTTTTGAATGGAAGTTGACTGACAGGCATTTGAACGTTTTCTTAAAAGGTGATGGTAAGCCCAAATGTGATATGAACGTACACTACACTATCTAGACTTATAACTATGTAAGAGGTCGGATTTGACGTTTCTCTTATGTAATAATTTGAAAAATCAAATTCATAATCCTGAATAATTACTATGTTACCCATACACTATAACAACGAGTATCACTTGTAAACATCAAGTTTAACTTAATTTTGAAAAAATACACTCATAAACACGAATTAATTGCCGATTTATATTTTGACAAGACGTTTTGACAACACTACACAAAGGATTTTAATAGCTGTCAAATCCGGCTTGTTAGGATGTTCAGAATATACGGTCAGTAACTTTCGGCGCGGAAATATAAACAAACCTGTTGGTTGTTTAGTTCCCCACAGCGGCACTTAGAGGTCGTTAGGAAGTACTTTAGTGGGGTGCTTGGACAGAAAACCTCCCCGTGTGCCCGTGGACTGGAGTTCCCTTTCGGATACGTCCGGGGGGAAGGCCAGTTTTTCGGGACGGTGCACCCTGGGGTGCGGGCAAAAATTCCCCTTTTAGGGGTCTCTTTGTCCGCATGCCAATATTCTGTCGGGTGGTCGCTCCAACGCGTGTCCCTCTGTTTAGCAGAGGGCACAGTGGCGGAGTAAGAGCGGGCTCGGTGTGCACTTACCCTGCCGCCGGGCTGGCAGGAGGAAGTCTCGCACCTCCTTCTGCCACCGTTGTTCTCGTAGCCCCGAAGACTGTCAAGGTCATGTCTCTGACTTTTGACGGGGGTCGAGGGTCTTGGCTTAACCGCCCGGGCCGCGAGGTAGAAAACCTCTATAAAAAGTCACCCCAAATCTCCAAGCGGCGGCGCACCGTGAAGGAGGTTGTTAGCTTGACTAAAGGGTAGCTTAATTAGTCGTTAGTGCGAATCACGTTTATTGGTTGGATGGTTGGCTCTTTTTTATACTCGTGGGAACAGCATGGTAAAGAATAATAAAAAAACATCACCGGCAACTGCCGCATTGAGCCAGGGTGGCTCACGTGCCCGAGATGGGGGGTCGCTGGAGTTTTCCAGCACGCCCTCATCACCGGCACCGGAGGAGCGGGCATTTAATGCCTGCTCAAGAGGGTTGTCCGAGTCGGATTCCGACTCGGCATCGGACGCCACGGGCTTCCAGAGCGTGACCTCTGGATGCGTGGAGGCGGGGGTCGAGGATAGGAGGAAATCCTTCCTCAAGCGCCCCCGCCCGGTGACAGGACAGGGGACGTCCTCCGAGGGGGAGGTGTCCTCTGCCTGCAAGAGGCCCTCCACCAGACCATCTGGTGGCGAGCCTGACGTCGGCCTGGCCTCGAGGCCGGACAAGCTGAAGGAGGCCGTGGAGAAGGCCATACGGGTGGTGGCCCTGAAAAAGACCAAAGCGTCTAAAGACAGGGCCACCGCCGAAGCCACGGCCTCCATCTTGGCGGCGGCGGCGGCGGCCTCCCACAGCGGGCCCCAGGCGGCAGACCTAATGTCGGAGCTGCGGACGGAGGTCGGCCGCCTCAAGGCTGAAATGGAGGCTCTCCGGAAGGAGAACCTCCGACTGAAGGCGGACTTGGCCGAGCTCCAAGGAGCTGGTCGTCGGGAGGTGCCGCGGGGGGGGAGCGAGAGGCCAAGCCAGCCCGCGCCAGAGGAGAGCCCTCTCCTCAATCTGGTGCGGCAAGAGCTGGCCTCCTTCAACCGGAGGTTCTCCGTGTTGGAGAGTAGGGTCCTGCGCCCTCCACTGGCGGCGTCCTCTTATGCCGCCGCCGCCGCCACCGCAAAAAAAGCGGCAAATCCGGCTCCGGGCCCAGCGACGGCACGACCGGTTCCAGCGGGGCCGGTTCTGGCGGGGCCAGCCCCAGCTAGGCCGGCTCCGGCTCCGGCCAAGCCGGCGGCGTCGAAAAGGGGCAGGCGGAAGAGGGGGAAGGGAGCCCCGGCGGCAAACCCGCCGACCCAGCCTCCCCCGCCTCCTCCGGAGTCTCGTGCAGCCAGCGCCGGTTGGCGGGTGGCTGAGGAGGCGAAAAGGGCTGGCAGGGAGGCCAGATCGGCAAGGAGGCGGCAGCGCAAAGAGCGCAGCGTCGCGGCGCGACTCCGCGCCCCAAAGACCGCGGCTGTAGTAATTACACTGCAGCCAGACGCGGTTAAGAAGGGCGTGTCGTACCGCGACGTGCTCACGCAGGCAAAGGAGGCGGTGAACCTCCAGGAGCTCGGGGTCGTCGGGGGCCTCCGGCTCAGAGTCACCGCGACGGGCGCCCGGATGCTGGAGGTTCCCGGGGCGGCCAGTGGCCCCATTGCTGACGCTCTGGCCGAGAGGCTCAGGGCGTCCCTGGATGCGGAAGTGGCCCGAGTGTCCAGGCCCATCAAGTGCGCCGACGTGCGCGTAATGGGCCTGGACGACTCCGTAACGGAGGCGGACCTAAGGGCCGCCGTCGTCAGGTCTGGAGATTGCGCTGCCGACCAAGTCAAGGTCGGCGCCATTCGTCCTGACCTCGCGGGGCTTCGAACCGCCATGGTTAGTTGCCCCGTAGCGGCGGCCAAAAGAATAGCGGAGGGTCGAAGGCTCCTGGTGGGCTGGGTTTCGGCGCAGGTCAAACTGCTTGAACCTAGACCCCTGAGGTGCTTTCGCTGCCAAGTGGGCAACCACGCGGCATGCGTCTGCACCTCGGAGGTGGACCGCAGCGACAAGTGCTTCCGCTGCGGTCAGCCCGGTCACATGGCCGGTACGTGCGATGCCGCGCCGCACTGCTTCGCATGTGCGGCCGCTGGCAAGCCGGCCGATCACCGGGCAGGGGGCAGGGCCTGCGCCCCACCCGCCAAGGCCAGGGGTAGAGGTAGGCCCTCCGCTGCCGCCGCTGCTGCCGCCGTGGCCGCCACCGCCACCGTCGCCGCCGCTGGTGCGTCTCAGCCCTCGAGGAGGGCCCTGGAGGAGGATATAATGGAGGCCTAATCACGGCCCCATTGCGCCTCCTCCAGGCGAATATCAACCACTGCGCCGCCGCTCAGGATCTCTTGCTCCAGAGCATGGCGCAGTGGCTGATCAACATCGCGGTGGTCGCCGAGCCGTACTTTGTCCCGCCCAGGGATGACTGGGTGAAGGACCTCGACGGCTCGGTGGCCATAATTTCGTCGGCCGTCGCCGGTACCCCGTCTCTCGAGAGCGTCAAAAGAGGACGGGGTTGTGTGGCAGCACGGTTCGGGGAGATCGCCGTGGTAGGCGTTTACTTCTCCCCGAACCGAACTCTCGCCGAGTTCCACGTCTCCCTTAGGGAGCTAGGAGTCGTCGTCGCCGGGTTCGGTTCCCTCCCCGTGTTGGTCCTCGGGGACTTCAATGCCAAGAATGTGGCTTGGGGTTCCCGGTACACGGACAGCGCGCGGGGCAGGATGGTGGAGGACTGGGCTCTGGAGACAGGCCTGGTCATACTGAACCGGGGTTCTGTCCCCACGTGTGTGCGGATGCGGGGCGAGTCGGTGGTGGACATTTCGTTCGCCAGCCCCGCTCTGTCGCAGCGTGTCGTTGACTGGCGCGTAGAGGAGGGGGTGGAGACCTATTCCGATCACCGGTACATCCGGTTCGACGTCTCCGCCCAGATCCCAGATGCGCTGGTCCGACGGACCCCGAGTGGTCCGCGATGGGCGCTGAAGCAGCTGGACCGGGAGCTCTTCCTGGAAGCCTCGATCGTGCAGGCCTGGGTGTCATCACCAGACAGGCCTGCCGACGTCAACGACGAGGTGGAGTGGTTCCGGGAGGCCATGTCCGCTATCTGCGACATGGCAATGCCCCGGGCCCGGCCAGGAAGCGCCCGGCGTCAGGTGTACTGGTGGTCGCGCGAAATAACGTCGCTACGCGAGGCGTGCGTTGATGCGCGACGCCTGTACGCCAGGCACCGCCGGTGCCGCATCCGACCTCCGAATGCGGAAGCCATAGAGGCGGAGCTGTATGAGGGGTACAGGGCGGCGAAGACCGTCCTCCGAGATGGGATGCTGCGGGCTAGAGATCTATCCCGCAGGGAGATGCTGGAGTCTCTGAACAGGGACCCGTGGGGGCGCCCGTACAAATGGGTACGGGATAAATTCCGCCCCTGGGGTCCCCCGCTGACACAGAGTCTCCGGCCCCAGCTCGTTGAGGACGTCGTGAGCGCCCTGTTCCCTTCTCGAGGGGAACATGTGCCCCCGTCCATGGCTCCGCCCATGGCGGTGCCAGACGATGACGCGGACCACAGCGACGACGGCGACTACATTGCTCCGGAGGTGGCCGAGGTAGACTTGAGAGTGGCGGTACAACGGCTAAAGGCCAAGAATACCGCCCCGGGACCCGACGGCTTGCCTGCCAAAGCCTGGGTCCTGGCCTCGGGGGCTCTCGGTCCTCGACTGGGGGGGCTCCTAAGCGCATGTTTGGAGAGGGGCCAGTTCCCGCTTCGTTGGAAGACGGGGAAACTGGTCCTCATCAGGAAGCCGGGGCGCCCTGCGGACTCACCGTCCGCATACCGGCCCATCGTGCTGCTCGACGAGGTGGGCAAACTCTTTGAAAGAGTTATTGCAAACCGCCTCGTCGGGCACCTGGGAAGATCAGGGCCGGACCTCGCGGAGAGCCAGTTCGGTTTCCGCAGGGGGCGCTCCACGGTGGACGCCATCATGCGCGTGAGAGCCCTCACGACGGGGGAAGCAGTATCCCGGGGCAGGGTCGTCTTGGCGGTGTCGCTCGACATCGCCAATGCCTTCAACACCCTGCCCTGGAGTTGCATCAAGGAGGCACTCCGGTATCACCGGATGCCGACCTACCTCCGTCGTGTAGTCGAGGACTATTTGACGGATAGGGCCGTCATCTACCCCGGCCAACGGGGAGAGTGGAATCGGCGAGAAATGTCGTGCGGTGTCCCACAGGGATCGGTCTTGGGGCCGCTTCTGTGGGACATCGGATACGACTGGGTGCTGCGCGCCGACCTCCCTGACGGCGTCAGCGTGGTCTGCTACGCTGACGACACGCTTGTCCTGGCACAGGGAGAGTCGCACCAGGCGGCGGCCGACTTAGCGACGCGAGGGGTTGCGACAGTCGTCGAAAGGATCCGGCAGTTGGGACTCGAGGTGGCATTGCACAAGTCCGAGGCCATGTGCTTTCATGGTCTTCGGAACGCGCCACCGTCGGGTTCCCAAATAACGGTGGGAGGGGTCCACATCGGCGTCGAGACGACGATGAAGTATTTGGGTCTCGTCCTCGACAGCCGGTGGGGCTTCCAGGAGCATTTTAGACGTCTGGCTCCACGATTGGAAAGGGCTGGGGCTGCTTTTTGGCGGCTCCTGCCCAACCTCAGGGGACCAGGCGCCTCCTGCCGGAGGTTGTACGCGGGGGTCGTGCGGTCCATGGCCCTCTACGGGGCCCCCATCATCAGGCGGCGGCCACCAGCCAAGTTGGTCGCCTGCCAGAGGGTCATGGCCATCCGGATGATCCGGGGATACCGCACGGTCTCCGGCGAGGCGGCAAACCTCCTTGCCGGATTACCGCCGTGGGATCCGGAGGCTACAGTCCTCCAGCGCGTCTACGAGTGGCGCGTGGACGCGCAGCGCCGGGGCGAAACCCCGCTGCCGCGGCAAATCGCGGCATTGCGGATCGAGCTCCGGTGCGATCTCATGGCGGAATGGAAGATGCGACTGTCGCAACCTAAGTTCGGGCACGCTGCAATCGCGGCGGTAAGACCCCTCTTTGAGGAGTGGCTGGAGAGGCGCCACGGCGTCCTCACCTTCCGGCTGACGCAGGTCCTCACCGGACACGGTTGTTTCGGGAGGTTCCTGTGTCGGATTGCACGGGAGGAAACGCCCGGGTGTCACCACTGTGTGGACCGCCCGGAGGACACGGTGGAGCATACGGTGCAGGTCTGCCCCGCTTGGGCAGAGCACCGCCGTGTCCTCACGGAGGCGATAGGCGGCGGCGACCTCTCGCGTCCGGGCCTGGTTCAGGCCATGCTCCGAGGCGAGAGGGAATGGGATGCAGTCACCTCCTTCTGCGAAGCAGTAATGCTAGCGAAGGAGGAGGCGGGCCGCGTGAGGGAGAGAACATCCTCCACCTCACGCCCCAGCCGCCGCGGGAGACGCCCAGGGCGTCGGACGTCGCGAGGCGACATCCGGCCACCGTAGGCGCGGGCTTGCGGACGGCGAGTAATGGGTAGCTCGCCGTCCGATCAAGGACCATGCCCGGGTCGACGGCGCGTTCTGTTCGCGCGCGCCTCAAAGAGCTGTCAGCACAGGGACGGGGCCCCAATAGGGGCCAAACGCCTGCCGGGGTTGCGGGACGTCTTAACAGGATACCGTGGCCCCGGAACGTAAAGGGCAACAGAAGGAACAGGGTGGTTTTTTAGTCAGTAAAAGTCTGACAGTCCCTTCCGCCCCACCCAGGGCGGAAGGAGTCATTTGATGATTTTTACCACCTAAAAAAAAAAAAAAAAAGGAAGTACTTTAGTTAATGCGGTTTTAAGTGTTTTTTTTAAGTACATTTTGTTTTCACAAGCGATAGATTGATTTCACATAGGCTTGCCAACCGTCCCGCAAGAGCCGGGACGTCCTCACGTCCCGCTTCTAGAGCTTTCAAAGATGCGTCCCGGGAAGAAATAGTGATCTGCTGTCTGCTGCGTTGACCTATAGGATATGAGTCTATTGAACGGCTAAAATAAAAAACTTGATGTAGTAAACCAAATAAACTTTTAGATGTTTATTTATTCATTTATTGTATAAAGTACATCAACAGCATATACATTAACACTTTGACCGCCACAGTCATGTATAGATGACAAACCAAAATGTGCCCAGCACGCCACGGTCACGACTACATGACCGACAGATACATATAAGTAACTTAAATTAATTATCTGAGTTTAACAATAACCGATGTCAAAAACTTGCCATAATTGTTATTCTTTTTATTTCTCCCTTCTCTCTACAATTCCGTCAATAGAACAGGAGTGTGGTGGTATTGTTTATAAGAAGGGCCATTAATACGCTGCTTATGAACTCCCGCCCCATTTCTCTCCTGAGCCATGTACACAAGTTGTTTTCGAGAGTTATCTCGAATCATCTCGCCCAAAAAGTCGATGACTATCAGCCACCGGAGCAGGCTGGGTTTGGAAAAGGCTACAGCACCGTAGACCACATACATGCATACATATTTGTCTAAGGGCTAGTGCCGCAGTTAAATAATTCAGAAAACAGAGAAATATACATAGCCTCTGTGTCTAGCGTATGTGAAGTACGAGAAAGCCTAGACACCGTTGAGACCTGGGTTATGCTGTATTTACGCAAACAAATGCCTTAGAGAGGTTCCAAACGATTTCTTCGCCGTTGACTATTAGAATATGCTCTTCAGTCAATAAAACTACGCTGACATCACTTTTTAAGGCATTCACCAGTGTGAGTACGAGTATGCCTGTTTAAATGACCCTTTTTCCTAAAACTACGCTGACACATTTTACATTTGTAAGGTTTCTCACCAGTGGGTGTACGAGTATGATTAGTTAAACTATTCATATGTCTAAAACTAAGCTGACACATTTTACATTTCAAATTCAAATATTCAAATTCAAATACGTTTATTGTTTGTCACATGTAGTAAAAAATCTTATAATTATTATAGTAGCACTGTAACATACCTATAAGGTGTACAATATTCTATTATTCTCATTTATTTATTTTATATACATATATAATTACATTTTTAAATATTAATATAAAACAATAAAAACATTTAAAAATATAAAAAATAGTATCCCACCGGCATCGGGAACAGGGTCCAAGCTACCGGTGGTCAGGGCTCCTGAGAAAGGAATCTCCTAACAATACGCGCCGTGTCCAGGAGTACCGCTTTCTGAATCAAGCCCTTGATCCAACCGCCCAACGAGAGCCTCCTAAGGTGTTGGTCGAGGCTCTTGGCTATTATGCCATTGGCCGTTACGACTATCGGCACAGTGATTGCTGTACTCACATCCCACACGTCGACAACCTCGCGAGCCAAGTCAAGATACTTCATTTGTTTATCTTTCTCAGCCTTCACGAGGTTCTCGTCATGCGGGACTGTTATATCCACAATCATTGCGCGACGCTCTAATCGATCTATCACCACTATGTCAGGCTTATTGGCAACAATAGTCCTGTCAGTGATGATAGATCGATCCCAATACAATGTGATATTGCCATTTTCAAGAACTGGGTCGGGCACATACTTGTAGTAGGGCACTTCCGATTATTATTATTATTATTATAAACATTCTTACAGTTGGTCTAGTCACTCTAGACATTAGTCAAATTATACCTTAAAAAATATTAAGTATACAAATTATTATGCTTTATAATCGAATAATACATTAAAAATATTTATACACGTTAGTCAAATTCATAAATTCATTAGTCAAACATTATTATATAAAATATGTCATCCCAAGTTTTTGTCATTAAAAAAATCATTTATGGTATAATATAGTTGGGGAGGCCAGGAAGGGATTTTTGGATTTACTCGAGCGCGGCAGATTAATATTTAGTTTAAATAAAGTTACTTCGAATCAAATCAAATAATCTTTTGTTCGAGTACCTTAGATGCGACATGTATGTATGTGTGTATGAAGTCATATGCTTTTTAAAGTTACTATTGTGAGTAAAACTCATCTGACATATTTCACAATTGAAGGGTTTCTCACCAGTGTGAGTACGAATATGACCAATTAAAGTATTCTTCTGTCTAAAACTACGCTGACATAATTCACATTTGTAAGGTTTCTCACCGGTGTGTGTACGAGTATGCGTGTTGAAATTACCCTTTTCACTAAAACTACGCTGACATATTTCACATTTGTATGGTTTCTCACCGGTGTGTATACAAGTATGGCTATTTAAATGAAATTTATCAATAAAACTAACTTGACAAAATTCACATTTGTAAGGTTTCTCACCAGTGTGTGTACGAGTATGCCTGTTGAAAGTACTCTTTACACTAAAACTACGCTGACATATTTCACATTTGTATGGTTTCTCACCAGTGTGTATACGCATATGTGTGGTTAAACTACCCTTATGACTAAAACTACGCTGACATATTTCACATTTGTAAGGTTTCTCACCAGTGTGTGTACGAGTATGACTTTTTAAAGTACTCTTTTCACTAAAACTACGCTGACATATTTCACATTTGTAAAGTTTCTCACCAGTGTGTGTATGAGTATGCTTGTTGAAAGTACTCCTTTCACTAAAACTACACTGACATTTTTTACATTTGTATGGTGAAAAACCTTCACCGGTGTGTATACGAGTATGCGTGTTGAAATTACCCTTTTCACTAAAACTACGCTGACATATTTCACATTTGTAAGGTTTATCGTGTTTTCGAATATGATTTCTTAAACAACTCTTACTAGTAAAACTCTTCTGACATATATCACATATGTAATGACGTCCAACGGTGTTCGATAGTACATTCTCCTGTTGCTTGTCTGTTACTGTATCTTCTGGTTGCGATGCTCGTAAGTCAAGTCTCTGTATCCTCACAACGGGCAGCCCTGTGATTATAAATCTGGTATGAACAATGTTTGATGTACATAAATAAAAATGGAGTGTTCAAATTTAATTTTAAAATTTATTTATTTATTAATACTTACTGATGATTAAGTTATTAACTACTTACTTATCATCTCCCTGGTTCTTTGCTCCTCCGTAGATATATCTTGATCTTCTACCACTTCTGTTTTAACCTCCATTATAGGTAATTCATCTGCTGAGTCTTCTTCAGAATATTGTGGTGGTATATCTTCTAATTCAGCATGTTGCAGTGGTATACCTTCTACATCTGAATAGCTATTGGGAAGATGTTTCAGTTCTAGTTCTGTAAATATAGAAAAAGCGCCAAAATAAGTTGAAAATATTTTTTTATTAATAAACAATTCATACTTAAATTAAAGCAATACTATATAAATATTAATCAAATCTATTTAAAGATTTGTATTATTAAATTTTAATGATCATATTAATTTTTATCTTATAAACATACCATTACTTTGATATTCCTCCTTTGGCTCAATAATATAATGTTGTCTCTCACAAACATCTGATGGTTCTTGTTTGATAATATCACTCTCTTCTTGACATTCAGCATCTATACTTATAAGTACCATTGGTGTTGTAACATAACCACCGGCAAACTCTAACTGGCCATGGTTTAGTGAGGGATTTGGCTGTAAAAAGTTGATTATAGGTAAAAGTCAACACATTTATTTCAATTAGACCAATTTTACAGGCATTTTTGAACTGTCATGGAGTCTGTCAATTAGAAGCAACCAGAATATTGTAACCAGGATTTTGTATAAACCAAATCGAAAAGAGTGTCCATGGAGTTTCTTGCCAGTTCTTCTCCATAGGAGCCTACCTCCGTTTAGAAATAAGCTTCAACTTTCTAACTGACTGTCTCCTTGACAATTCAAAACAGCCTGTAAATGGTATAATTAAAATAAATGATTTGTTTTTGTCTTTCCGAGTTTGCTACAGAAGACAACAGTACGGTTTGGCATCAAATAAAGCCTCAATAGGTATGAGCTTGAGAGGATTCACTTATATATTATGTTTGAAAAAAAAAATGTTAAAGAATCCCTCACCTCATGATCCTCATTCAACATCTGCGCGAACAGTTGTTCCGTTTCCAGACATTTCCTCTGGAATCGTGCGCATTGCTTTATTTTAGCGCAGCAGAAGAAACAAACGAGTATCGGTCTAGCATCTTCAGTTATGAACTGCAACAAAACTTATCTTATAGGTAGGGTAGGGTGCTTGTACTGCATACAACAGTACAGGGGTTGTGGGACTATTTAATTACTCAAGTCCCTCATAATGAAACACAATTAATTTTCTATTGTTCTGACTTACTGGTAAGTCGGCCGGGGCTTGACAGGAGGTTTATTTAGAACACTAGAACAAGTTTTCGTATAACTGATTATAAGAATAAGAACCATTTAGCTCCATTAGGAGTGTTTTATTACATCCGCTATAGCATATATACATTTACGTAATTTTAATAGTAAAGTAGGTTTATATCAACTTACAGGAATATCAGTCAGCTTCTCATACAGTTCCTGCAGGCTCTTGTTGACAACTGCATGCATGCGAACATTCTCCACCAAACATATCCTACACATGGACAGCTTTTCCATCATGACAGTCACAATGTGTTGTTATCAATTTCAGGTTTACAATTTTGAACAACTGACTTTGCTGTTGTTATTGTTTTGTCGGCACTGCGGAGCGGACTGCGCTACCGGCGTAGCAGCTGGTTGTCAAGTAGCTTCATCTCTTCATTGATAACTCTTGTGGAAGAGACATAACAATTCAGTCAGCATCACTTTTAATGGGTTCTTCAATTAACTATTGCTAAAATGGATGCGTTAGGCAAGTCTTGTACCTGTTCCTGTATGTACTTGACTTGATGCTGGCTGCGATATGCCGCGAATCCGCGATAGAACCGGAGGAGAGCTTATTTAAATATAGTGTACTCTGTGGCTCAAGCTCTTAAAGCATTAATAGACGTTCGAATATGGTGCGCTCCGTACCGACGGACCGTACGGTGCGCTCGACACGCCACACCACCGCACCGCACCAAAGCAGTGTTGCCACTTTGGTGAATTTGTCGCTAGATTTAGGGAATTTTGCAATAGCTCAACGACTTTTTCCTTTGCTAAGTCCCTAGATATAAATTTGGTGATTTTTAGCGACTTTCTCAAGACTGCATAGGCGACGATGACCATTCACCATGATAGTGACTCGTCTCTTGTTTGCCCCACGTCCTTCGTCTTAATCTCCTTGTATTTCAGTCCACTTCCTTTCAGCTTCTTTACCATTCACTTGCTTTCTCTTTCACTCCTAGACTATTTGATACTTTCATCTATTTCATTCAACATGCTTCACATCTGTCACTCATCTTTACGATTCATTCCACTCATCTATCTTAACGTTTCGTTCCTACAACTCTGCCATTCTGATATCTAACTGTCCCCAGTCAGATCTAAACTAAACAAACAAAACAACACCTTTCACAACTTGAACTTTATACAATAACCACTTAATTTAAATTCTACACACCATGCCCTTCTTCATTTAACCACATTACTACTAGGTAGGTACATAACAGATTAACAAACTCTTTATTAATTCTTTATTTACTTCCAGTTCCGTCTTACCCTAAACCTATTTCCTAACAACCTTTAACAGTCTTTGTGTTTTAATTTCATGTTTATTACCACCTAATGAAAAACTGCGAAGATTATAGGATCTAGAGAATTCTAAAGAATTTTTGACATACTGAATTCTCATAATCTAGCGAGATTCGATGGTACATCTAGTGACCTGTTCAAATTGAAGGTGGCAACACTGCACCAAAGTCGGTCCAGTGCTTTCCGTGGTACTGCACAGTGATCACGTCGACATGCCTTCAAAATCTAAACAAGCTAAAATTTTTAAATGAAAAGCAATTAAGGAACTGGGTCAGTTCATTTTAATAGGTCTTACCTATGAAATAATTTTTTTATTACTAAAATTATTTCCAACGCTTGATTGCGGGCATCTTTGTTGCAGTATAGGTCGTGAGACGAATCCCACAAACACGGAAAATCTTTGTTAAGTTCTAATATTTTTACAATTAATTTTTTTTCCGTTATATTCACGCCTTCTTGGCCTGACGCCATTGAAAACGTGTGTCTCACTCACAGGTAGAATTGCAAATAAAGCGCTGAACGGTGCGGTGGTTCGGCCACACGATCGAACTAGGTACGGACCGCACCAAATCCTGTGGAAGAATCATCGAACCGACCGCACCGTCAATAATAATAATAATGTGCGGCGGACCGCTGCACATACCCTCGATTATGGTCCGGAGCACACCAAGTTCGCGGTGCGGAGCGCACCATAATCGAACGTCTGTTTTAATGCTATTACACCGGTAGACGCCAAAATTTAGATCTATTTATTTCTATCTATTTATTTTTTCTTTTTTTTTTTCTATCTATCTATCTAAAGTACCTCAAAAAATTACTAGTTCAAAAATGTTATTACTCTGTATCAGACTTTTTAAATGACAATTCTATTTAAGTAAATTACAATGTTCATTAAAATAAATAATTCAATTAATAATTCAACAATAATTCAATAATAATAATTTAACTGTTCAAGTAATTAGAAAGCTCGAAGTAATTATAGTACCTAATAGTATTAAGTTAATAAAATTTTGCATGCCAAAAGGCAGAATGTATAGGATCCAATCATTTTGTAACACCTAATTGTAATATTTACCTACATTCTATGCAAATAAATAAATTACTTACTTACTTACTTACTTACTTACTTACTATGTCTTTGTCAAATTGTCATGTTATGAAGTGTCAGACTGTCAGCTGTCAACTGCAAAGTCCTCAATGCTAGGTTGCCAGACTTTATTTCTTTTTCTTCGTAATCAAACAAAAATCTCGTTGTTTACTGTAAAACCTCATGAGGAAAAGCGCGGGAATCATCGAATTTGGCGGGCGTGATTTTTCTTTTGTTTTCCAGAAATAATAATAAAACGTTTGCGATTGGAGATAAGTTGTGTAGTGTAGATTCGTGTAAATATTGATTAGATTAGTTAGTTTAATTGTTTTTAGATATAATTCTTCATAATTAGGGTAAGTTTTTTTTTTATATAAGTAGGTATTTTATTTTTTCTGGCCAATGGACATCGAACCGCCTGATCCGGGGGGCACAGTCCCCTCGGCCGTGTTAATATTTGTATTTTTCTAACATGACAACACCTTTACTTTCAGAGGTTATTTCAAATGTATAATTATGTTGCAACACTGTTTCCTTTTTTTTTTCTCTGTCTTAATATCCGTCATGGGTGACGTCTTAGAGTATATAATTACAGTAGTAGGTATAGAGCGCGCGCAACGAAGTGGGAACAGTAGGCACGGGTGAGAACAACACGACGTTCCCGCCGCGAGCGCTTGCAGCATAGAGTAAAGTAATATATCGGATATAGAGAGCCCACTCGCCGACTTTTTTGTAGACCGCAAATGTCAATTGATCAGCAAAATAGCGCCATCTATTAACGCCATCCGCAAACTTTTACGTATGTGTGTGTGAAGGTACTACTGCATGTATGCATGTGTGTGTGTGTAGGTACAGTGAGTTCAGTCCTCTCCACCAAAATATACGCAATATGCAGTAGCAGTAAGTTATAGCAATTAGCTAACACACCTTTGAATAAATGGTTGATATTTATAGGAATACGTATCGATAGAATTTTATAATTATTTACTCATTTAAAAAAAATAGGTTTAAAATTCTATCGATTCGTATCCTCTCTCTCAACCATTTATGCAAAGGTGGATCAGCTAATTGCTATAGCTTACTGCTACTGCATATTGCGTATATTTTGGTGGAGAGGACTGAACTCAACGTGGATCGGCGGATTAATTTCACGAAGAAAAACACAAAAATAGAACGAAAACTACAGACATGCGCATAGGCAAGGAGCAGTCGCCATTTTGACTTATTTAATCAACCAAATCCAATTTGCTGCGTTGCTAGTAATTGTAATAGTAAGGCATTTTTTATAATATAAACAAATATTTGCAATTAATAGATAAGAACATATTTGCAATTATAAATAAAATCTCTAAATTCAGTTATAAAACTACTTTAATTAATTTATAATAATAACCACAATTTAGAATTCATCGATAGTGTCGCCATCTATGGTGACAATAAGTAACTATTATAATTTGTTTTCGGATGGCGATATCAGATGTCGCATTTTTAAAAAAAAGTCTATAAATCGGTCACTGTATGGGAGTGTCCTCCCCCTGGCTTGCAGTCATGGTTGAGTGTGTGTAGCAGTGTGCGTTCCTCCAGAGATTTTTTTCATATTTACCTATCAAAATGGTCAAATGTGCAGTTCGATCGTGCAAAAACGATACTAGAAAACATACAAAACTGAAATCCAGTATCACATTTCATCGGTAAGTCGATTTTGATACTTATTTTTATTAAAACAAATCACGCATCGCGGGGTTGAAGCAGACGTGGGAGGCGGGCACGCACAGACCCGCCCGCGCACCGCGCTCCCCGCGTGATACTGTAGTGATGTGACGAGACTAACGCTGTAGTCGATATTTAAAATATTTTTGATGTGTGTTTTGATCGATATACTTGCTAATATTTTTAATGCAAAAGTATTAAAGCGTTAACATAAAGTATGTCGCCGTGGGGATGCCGGCAGAGTAGAATAGTACCCCCCTTTGTACCAGGTGTCGTAAGAGCCGACTAAGGTACCGGAACCGGTAAATGGCGGTATAACCATTCAAAATGAAAACGTAGCCAAAATAACACAGGGCAAGGATGGGCAGCAGCATCCTCGTCGCGAAGCTACGTTTTCTGCGATCGCCACCACGCCTGCCCAGCGTGGCGATTATGGGCAAACTCCCCCTACATGAATTACACCAAAACGACCAGGCCCCCAGTCCCCGGCGGCTCCGCTATCCCTGGCTACGGTAGCGGCTACGGTAACGGCGGAGCAGGGGGTGCTAAGAATCACCGGCAGACGCTCGGCTACCACCCCAAACGAAGACTGGCCCTGGTAACACACAATATACGCACTTTGAGGAAAGATGAGAAAATTGTTGAGCTGGAAGAGGAACTGAGTAGGTTACACTGGGACATAGTGGGGTTATCTGAAGTCCGAAGAGAGGGCGAGGACACGATAACCTTAAAGTCCGGTAACCTGTTCTACTACCGGGAGGGCGACCAACAGTCCCAAGGCGGTGTCGGTTTTCTCGTCCACAAGTCTCTCGTTAATAACATAATTACCATCGAAAGTGTTTCGAGCAGGGTCGTATACCTAATACTCAGAATATCTAAAAGATACTCTCTGAAGGTTATTCAGGTGTATGCACCAACCTCGTCACACCCAGATGAAGAAGTGGAGGCTATGTATGAGGACGTCAGTAGGGCCATACATACGTCCGAGACCCACTTCACTGTTTTAATGGGGGACTTCAACGCAAAGCTAGGCAGTAGAAGCGAGGATGAATTGAGAGTGGGGCAATTTGGACATGGACAACGGAACCCTAGGGGACAGAAGCTGGCTGAGTTTATGGAGAAAGAGGGACTCTTTATGATGAACTCTTTCTTCCAGAAGCCGCCTCATAGGAAATGGACCTGGATGAGTCCCGATGGTTCCACGAGAAATGAGATAGACTTTATCATGACCAACAAGAAACGAATATTCAATGATGTCTCGGTGATTCACAGGGTAAAAACCGGAAGTGATCACCGAATGGTAAGAGGCACATTGAATATTAACGTTAAACTTGAAAGGTCCAACCTGATAAAGTCCACGCTCCGACCTACTCGTGCTCATATCCAAAACCCCGAGAGCTTTCAACTCGAGTTGTCTAACCGCTTCGATTGTCTGGAGAATTGTGCATCAGTGGACGAGATTAATAACAGGCTCGTAGAAACTGTCCAGACGGTGGGCTCAAAGTTCTTTAGACCCCGCCGCTCAAATAGACCTCAGAAACTTTCCGACCACACTCTAAAACGCATGGCTGAACGACGCTCGTTAAGACTGCAATCATCCGGTGACGCCGAGTCATATAGGCAGCTCAATAGACAAATCTCGAAATCCTTGCGGCACGATATACGTCTCTTTAATGCTAATCACATTAAAGAGACAATATTGAGCGGAACAAAGGCTCCAAAGTTTTTGCAAGAGATATGTCTATTGGGCAAAGCCTGCTGACAAAGCTGAAACGAGAGGATGGCAGTATAGCGTCGACCAAAGCAGAGGTATTGGAGGAGGTCGAAAAGTTCTATGGACAGCTATACGCTTCGGTCACCAAACCTGTTAGCAACGCGGCCAAGGATCCAAGGGCCAAGCTGACCCGACACTATACCGAAGACATCCCGGACATCAGCCTGTACGAGATTAGGATGGCCCTTAATCAGCTCAAAAACAATAAGGCGCCGGGTGAAGACGGAATCACTACAGAGCTTCTGAAAGCGGGTGGAACACCGGTACTCAAAGTCCTTCAGAAACTCTTCAACTCCGTCTTGCTCGAGGGCATAACGCCAAAAGCATGGAACAAAAGCGTGGTGGTGCTATTCTTTAAAAAAGGTGACAAAACCTTATTGAAGAATTACAGGCCCATCTCGCTTTTGAGCCATGTTTATAAGTTGTTTTCGAGGGTCATCACGAACCGCCTCGACCGCAGGTTTGATGACTTCCAGCCTCCCGAACAAGCCGGTTTCCGAAAAGGGTACAGTACCATAGACCACATCCACACGCTGCGGCAAGTTATACAGAAGACCGAAGAGTATAACTTACCCCTATGCTTAGCGTTTGTGGACTATGAGAAAGCCTTTGATTCGGTGGAGACATGGGCAGTGCTTGAATCTCTCCAACGATGCCATATTGACTATCGGTACATCGAAGTGTTGAAGTGCTTGTACAGTAACGCCACTATGTCGGTCCGAGTACAGGAGCAGAGCTCGAAGGCGATTCCTTTGAAACGCGGCGTCAGACAGGGAGACGTGATATCTCCGAAACTGTTTACTGCCGCTTTGGAAAACGCCTTCAAGCTCCTGGAATGGCAAGGACTCGGCATCAATATCAATGGCGAGTACATCACTCACCTTCGATTTGCTGACGATATTGTGGTCATGGCAAAATCGATGGAAGATCTCAGCACGATGCTCGGAGGCCTTAACCGAGTTTCCCAACAGGTGGGTCTTAAAATGAACATGGACAAGACAAAAGTAATGTGCAATGGCCATATTGTACCCACCCCATTGTCAATTGGGAGCACGGTTCTGGAAGTTGTTGCCTCATATATCTACCTAGGACAAACAGTCGCACTTGGTAGGGCCAACTTTCAGAAAGAGGTCAATCGCCGAATCCAACTCGGTTGGGCAGCGTTCGGAAAATTGCGTAACGTTTTCTCGTCCGAAATACCTCAGTGTCTCAAGTCGAAAGTTTTCGACCAATGTGTGCTACCAGTGATGACTTATGGCACTGAAACGTGGTCTCTTACTGTGGGCCTCATTAGCAAGCTCAAGATAGCCCAACGAGCTATGGAGAGGGCTATGCTCGGAGTCTCTCTGCGTGATCGAATCAGAAATGAGGAGATTCGTAGACGAACCAAAATTACCGACATAGCCCAGCGAATTAGCAAGTTGAAGTGGCAGTGGGCAGGCCACATAGCACGCAGAACGGATGGCCGATGGGGCCGTAAAGTTCTCGAATGGAGACCACGCACCGGCAAGCGCAGCGTAGGACGTCCACCCACAAGGTGGACGGACGATCTGATAAAAACCGCGGGATCGCGCTGGATGCAAGCCGCTTCCATCCGGTCTTATTGGAAATCAGTAGGGGAGGCCTATGTTCAGCAGTGGACGTCCTACGGCTGATATGATGATGATGATGATGATGGAATGTTACAATATCACGTCTAAACTGCTTACTTAATTGATTTTGAAGAACAATGGTAGGTAAAGAATAGTGAACAATTAAATAAAAATTTCAAATTAAAAATGTGTATGTAAACAGTTATTTTTTTCTTGTTTTTCAGCTTTCCAAAAGACCGGAACTTGATGAACAAGAGGATTATCGCTTTAAAACAAATAAATTTTGAACCAAACATATGAAATAAAGTTTGTTCAGTACACTTTCTGGATTGCAATTTCTATGAAACAAAAAAGTCCCTCACTAGGAGAATCGTGGGTGTCATGGACACACCTAATATAAATATAAGTACCTACCTGGGCGACCGAGCTGGCTCGATGAGACCTAGCTAGATCGATTTTACGCCCCCGTAAACCCCCATATTGCAAATTACATCGAAGTCGTTAGATCTGTTATCGAGATCGTGATTACAAACAAACAAATAATACACAAACATTTTTCGTTTAATATTAAAGTATAGGAAATAAAAACATAAAATGTTCGTAAAAAAGATATTTATTTACATAAATAACTTATCGATAACTTGTTGCCGACACTCAACTGATACATCCCTATTTGTTTACTGCTCACTTGCCTACGATGCGTACTAAGCAATTGGTGCAATAGGTATGCGCGCTCTATACTACTGTAATTGTATACTCTAAGGGTGACGTCCTGTTGTAATGTTCAGCTTGTATTTTTTCTATTGGAAATTATCGGCCATTTATAAATCAATCATAAAATTGGTATTGTTTATTGTGATCAATAAATTAATAGTAATTTGTCAGACACAGTACGGTGTATTTATTTTTCTTACTCTGCTGACTGCGCACCCTGTCTTTGAAGAAGTCCTAAAAGGTTATGTGCCCAGAAGCTATAAGACAACAGCAGCGAGTAACACCGGTGAGCGACATTCATTTTATTGTTCTGCAAAATGCCAATCGATCCTGCAGTAGATCCAGCGATGGGATTGCCCGCCGCCGATGGAAATGTTGGCCTGCCGGCACATGGCGTGGGCACGGGCGGCATGGGCATAAATGGCATCAATTGTCCAAAATTAGAAGGTATTTCCAATTACACAGCTTGTCCACGCCGCATAGACGGCCTGCGTGGACATAAAATGTGGTGCGTTGCGCGCGCCGCAACTGCTGCGCGCGCCAGCTGTCACACACTCACGCACCAATGTCTTAGAGATGTTATTGTTAGGTTATCAGAGATGGAAACACTATTTAGTAATCATAGTTTATTATATTAACCAAGGAAAAACATGGCGTCACACACAACGTACAAGGGAGGAAGGGAAGAGATTCGAAACAAAAACAAACAGCTTTAAACTGTACCATAAACTACTGTACCATAGAGAAACACATTTTTTAATTGATGTGCCATTGCACCTCCAACACCCTTCCTCAATGTCACATCACTACACTACATCAGTTTGACATATAGCTACTTTAGTGACACATCTTTTACAATCATACAATAACAACTCTTTAACAACTTAAATAAACAACTTAAAACAATTTACTTCTACACTTTTCAAACTTAGCTTTGCACAATGCCTTGGTACAAATATCTGCTATTTGATACTCACTCTCAATATATTTTAGAATTACAATTTTCTGTTCAACCTTATCTCTAATAAAATGGTACTTTATATCGATATGTTTGAGCCTTTTATGATGTTCTGGATTCTTAGAAATATGAATAACAGATTGATTATCTTCATACATAACTATTTTATCACACTTCAAATTAATCTCATTTAACAAATTCTTAACCCAGCACCCCTCACTTATACCTCTAGCTAAAGAAACATATTCGGCCTCTGTGGAAGACATTGCTACACACTGCTGCTTACTAGAAGACCATGAAATTGTACAACCATATACCTTAAGTACATACCCTGAAGTTGACTTGCGGTCTTCCTGATCTCCACCCCAATCGGCATCGGCATATCCAATTAAAGGCTCCTCTGACACATTTTTATATACTAACTTAACACCTAGTGTTCCTCTAATATACCTTAAAATTCTCTTTAAGCCCTTCCATACATCTTCATTCGCAGATGACTGAAACCGACTCAAATAACTCAATGCAAAACATATATCAGGTCGTGTACCTAACATCACTTACTACGAATAAACCCTTCCTGAATCATTAACTTGTTAAATCTTTCATTCCAATATCTTGGTGACTTTTTGAGTCCGTACAGTGATTTTTGTAACTTAAGTACTTTTCCATCCTTTTCCATACCTTTTGGTTTTTCTACAGAATGATCAAATTTTTCTTTTTGTTTAAAGCCCCACTTACTATCAATAGTCTCCTTCCCTTCAGGTAATTTTGCTTTCAACCACTTGTTTCTATCTTTTCCAGTTACTGCCTCTTCATAACTTAACTCTTCTTCCCCTTGAACCAACATTCCGACTTCATAATCATCCGTCCATTTTGGCTTTTTCACTCTTCTTCCACTCCTTGTTCTTCTTTCAACCATTCCGGTTTCATCTGGACTAAACCATTCTTCTTCAAGATATTCTTCATCATCATATTCTGTATATGAATGTACTGACTCAGTACTAGACTCGATATCTTGATCTTCACTTACATGTTGTTGAACCTTCTTTTGTTCTTCTGAAACTTCTTCATGTACTTCTGTAACTTCTGCTTGTTCTTCTAAAACTTCTGCTTGTTCTTCTGAAACTTCTGCTTGTTCTTCTGAATCTTCTTGTTCTTCTAGAACCTCTTCTTGTTCTTCTAGAACCTCTTCTTGTTGTGGCGATACTTCCTCTACAATATATTTTCCTTCTTCGTGTGTCTTCTTTTCTTCAAGCACAAAAGTAACATCTCTGAATGTGTCCACTTCACCCTTTTCTTCAAACCATACTCGGTAACCCTTTGTTGTAGTTCCATATCCAACAAACCGTCCTAGTTTTGCTTTCGGATCCCATTTGTATCTTCTCTGTTTAGGGATATGTGTGTATACTTTATCACCAAATGTTCTCAGAATATGTATATCAAACGACTTCTTGTAAAGTAACTCATATGGTGTTTTACCCTTCTGACTACTGGATCCTGTTCTATTTATTGTGTACACAGCACTATTAACGGCTTCTGCCCATAAGTTCTTACCTACCTTTGCATTAATCATCATAGTCCTAGCAGATTCAACAATTGTCCTCATCTCTCTCTCTATTCTCCCATTCTGCTCTGGTGTATATGCAACCGTAAACTCATGTACAATTCCTCTCATTCTGAACAACCTCTCAACATCTCTATTCTTAAATTCTCCGCCACCATCTGAACGAAACCTCTTAACCTTGCAGTCAAACTCATTTTCAAACTGCTCGAGAAACTCTGCTACTCTCTTCTCTCTTTCGTCTCATACTTATGTTTGAGAAAGTACACATACCTGTAGTTACTGTAGTCATCCTTCAACAATAAGAAGTAAGACGAACCACCCAGGGATTGCGTCTCCATGGGGCCACAAAGGTCTCCATGCACCAATTCACCTGGTCTCGCTGCTCTGCTGACACTGCTATAAAAAGGCAACCTACATTGTTTACCCTCTACACAAGATATACACTGTTCAATCTGTCCTTCATACTTTACATCATTTTTACCTAAGATATCCTTTACATGTTTAAAATTCTGATGGGCCATCCTTTGATGCCATATTGATAAACTAACAAGTGCCAAGCTATCATTATCTCTCACATTTTTTTCAAATTTAATATCCATTATATATAAATTTCCAACACGTTTAGCTTGTGCAACAATTTCTCCTTCTGATATAAATTTACAATAATCTGCAGTTGTCAACACTGTATACCCATGATCTACTGCATTGACCAATGAAAACAAATTTGCACTTAGGTCCGGCACAAACAATACTCCTAACATTACAGAAGGTACATATTTTGATCCAGTAAATGATAAGAAATTAACATCACCAATCCCTTCAACATTTAACATTTTACCGTCTCCAACAACTACTTGTTTATTCAATTTACGAAAATTACAAAATAAATCTCTATTAAAGGACATATGATCACTGGCTCCTGAATCCATAATAAATTCTAAATTATTTTTATTACATACCGGCTCTTGGACTACAAATGCTTTTAGCTTATCACTTCTAATACTGCAATTCTTAGACTTACAGTCTTTAGCAAGATGGCCAATCTTATTACAGGAATAACACTTTCTCTGACGACACTCACTTTTCAAGTGACCAGTTTTTCCACACACAAAACACTTCTTCTCATAACCATTATGTGTCTTGCTTCTGGTAACAAGTGCCGATGAACTTGCTGTAGGCTCTGTCTTGATGTCACGTTCCTCTTCAATAAAATAACCTTGATGTCAATTCTTGTAGGTTTTGTTGTTTTTCTGGTACTGACTCCCAAGCACTCACGAAATGACGATACTTCTCCGGCAAAGACAATAGAATTTTAGTGATGACCATTTTGTCTGATGGACTTTCCTTGAGATTTCTAAGTTGGGCACATATCTCCTCAATCTTAGTGATGAACTTTATCATAGGTTCCTCAAACTTCAGGTTGAAAAACTGCTGCTGTATAAGGTGCACACTCACCTGGGACGATGGCTCATACAACGCTAATAACTTTTGCCACATTTCTGAACTGGTGTTACATACTGACAAGTACGAGATGATATTCTCGTCGACTCTAGTAACTATAATTTCTTGGGCTTTGCAATCTTTGTCTTCAAAATCTTTCTCTTTTTGAGCATCTGACCCTGTCTTGACTTCAGCACCCGTTACAATTCCATACAACCTTTTTGACCTTAGTACCACTGACACTTGGAATTTCCAAGCGGCCCAATTCTTTCTTCCATTGTTTTTTTTTTTACAGCACGCCGCTTCCTCCGCCGATCGCTACCGTAATCTTCTTCACACGCCTCTAGGAACCAACAGCACACCGCATTTACCGCCGATCGTAACTGTTGTCTTCTTCACGCGCCTCTGGGAACCAACAGCACGCCGCATTTACCGCCGACCGCTACTGTGATTTTCTTCCCGCACCTCTATGGCTATAACAGCACGCCGCATTTACCGCCGATCGTTACTGTTATATATATTTCACGCGTCTCTGCGTCTCTGGGCGTCCTGCGTCTCTGGGCCCATAACCTGTTATTGTTAGGTTATCAGAGATGGAAACACTATTTAGTAATCATAGTTTATTATACCTATTAACCAAGGAAAAACATGGCGTCACACACAACGTACAAGGGAGGAAGGGAAGAGATTCGAAACAAAAACAAACAGCTTTAAACTGTACCATAAACTACTGTAGGTACCCAATGATATTTTAGTAAACAGATATGTTATAAGCGCGCAAAACGTGAAGACCAGAAACCGCCCTAATTAGGACGCATTGCCTTTAGTCTGTGTCTGGCACTACTACGAGTGATACGTTGCGCGCTGCTACGTAATTACCATCCAAAATGCCATCGTGTGTGTTTAGAAAGTGTACCAATTACGATACCAAAGTTAATAAAACACAAGGGATCTCATACCACACGTAAGTACGCAATATACTTCGATTTATTAATATATTTCAATTATTTTCCTAATATTCTGATATTTTGAGGTTAGAAAAAAGAAAGAGATGGAAAATACATTTTTTGTCGTGAGAACGACAAGGATGCGTGCACTCCGGACATAGAATAAAAGTACAGATGCGAATATTAGGCAGTAAAGTCATCTTTACTCCAGAGTTCTAGTTTCCCTTTTAATAACTTTTCATTATAATTTAATACTTAATACTTAAAATCAATTACATAATGATAAAATACAGTCTGACAAAAACCCTAGAACATTGAAGTGTAAAAATTGTTCTTTTAACATTTTCACTTTGAACAATCGACTATAACTTTTACAATACTTACGAGATTTTTACAATTCCTTTTGTAAACCTTGTTTCTATGTGATCTTACCAAAATATGATAGAAATATTTAATATTCCTCCATAAACAAAAAACCTCATTTTCAAGTTACGTAATTATTCCTTATCATACAATTTTTCGTCAAAAACCTTTCAAATTACTATCCTACTAGACTTTTCTAATTGGATTACGCTAACATCGTTCCAATAAGACATAATACACCAATTTTGCACAAATTCCCTTACGTTATGTTTTCTAACCAGACAAGTTTTCCTAATATCCTTATCAGTAAATTAAAGTTTCTGCCTACCTAATAAGTACAATAAAACATAAGAAAACAACTTTAAAATCCTTTCAAAAAAATAAATTATAGAATCCTTTCAAAAATTAAACTTAACTATAAAGTCCTTACAAAATATCACTAACTGTACTAGCGTTATAGTACGTACGTGCATGGGGTCTTCGTCGCCGACATCGTAAACAAAGAATTAATGAATCGTTTATATTACTTTACTATGTGACAACAGCAAGAGAGAGTTTATTCGTTGCATAGGCACAAATCCCGGCTACAAATTCTGTACACACGGTTTGTACCTTCTGCCTAGTTAATTTGTTAGTCTGTGATGCCAACGTGCGGTGATTGGTCACATTGGTGGCTCGAATAATGTCTGTTGACATTCACGCGCAATTGACAACATCTAGCTGTCACTTTTTTTCTTATTGATTTTATCAAGCTATCCTTTTTACTCCTTTTCCTTTTGTAGTGAAATGTAAAATGAATGAAAAGTGTGTATGTGTGCTGCCTCTCGGCGCGGAACACTTTTTTCTGTTGCTTTGTAAGGGTATAACATATCTGTTTATTAGAATATCATTGACTGTACCATAGAGAAACACATTTTTTAATTGATGTGCCATTGCACCTCCAACAAGAGAAAACGTTTTATTTTATTTATCTTAAAATGTAAAATAAGGAATTAAATATTTAGTTTAACAAAAGAAACCGAAATTTCATTGAAGAAAACCTGCGCCCGCAACATTTGGCGACCGTGGGATCGAATCTTTAAAAAAATTTACAAAAACAAGGAAAATTTTTTCAACACGAAAATGCAACAAGCCGCCATCTTCTAGACGCCTGGACGAAAATTTTTTCGCTGGTGCCGCGCTGCTAGGCATGAACACAACGACTGAAGAAGGAATACCCAAGGGAGTTTGGCTTAATAATCCTTTCTTTTTCTCGATATCAATTGTGTGAATGGTGTGTGCTTTCGTCGTACGCCGGCTAGCGTCCATGATTGCGTACATGCGCTCATGTGCATTTTTTCCTTTGTTTTATGTTGGTCAATGGTTTTCATTCTTATTTATTTGCAAAAAATTGCGTTGCAAGCTAGCTTATTGCATGTTTTCTTGAAATAATTACCAATTGTCATTAAGTAAATGGTAAATTCATTAGACTATCGCAAATTAAAGCTTTAGAGCTCATCGCAATCCGCAAAAATACTTTACTATCAAGTTTCTTACATCTTCCTTAATAAACGTTTTCAGTAAACGGTTGCCGCGAGGTGCGCCCACGATCGAGTCAGAGCTGTACTGTGTGCTGGCGAGCTCAACGTGGACAGCGCGCTCGGTGACTATTTAGACTTGGTGTAGCGTGTGTCATCTTTAGTCTGCGTGTAGGACGAACCTTCAAGCCTCTTTATACGGGTTTGATTGCACAGTTACTTTGCCTAACTTCTTTATTTGTCCTTACATGTTTACTTTTCTTTAAAATGCCTGATTCTAAAGCAGAGCAGGGTTCTGAGAGGAGAGAAGAGAAACGCGTTGATATGAAAGAATTAATTAAACAAAGAGGCATAATTAAAATGCGTTTAACAAAATTTAAAGATCATATCGCCATTTTAAATCAAATTAGTTCAAATGAAATTACTAAGCAACAAATTAAAGAATTAGGATTACGTTTGAGTAAAATTCAAGCTCTTTTATCGGATTTTGACGCAATTCAAACGCAAATTGAGATGCTGTCAACAAAGATAGAAGAACAAATTGATGAAAGGGATACCGTAGAATCTCAATTTTTCTCTCTAATCTCAGCAGCCCAGGAATTTATTGATTCTCACACTTTAAGCGAAGATTTTTGTCGAGGTCAGAGTGAACTTCTAAACTCGCAGCAACGAATAAATAAAAGACCTATATTCACTACTACAAGCTTTTAATATATTACCACAGGTTTTAACGTTCACTGGTCAGTACGTACAAGCGTAGCTTATTACAGTTTAATATTCCTATCTAAACGTGATACAATACAACAAAACTTACGAGACTAGTGCACTCTTTCGTGTCTGGAGGCGAACAGCACAGCGCAACACACGAAATGTGGGCGGAAGGCGATAAAACTTCCGGTTCGACTCTCTAGAATAATCGAGAACATTCCAACTATTTCCTACGTTACTCCCTCTGGTGTCGAGTGGAACACATCATGACATTCATTCATAATTCTACACTATTTCATTCATAAAACAGCGCCTCTAGCGTCGGGAGGCGCAAGCGATCGATCGATACACGCATTGATTGTTCTAGAACTCTGACGCCCTCCAGTGGCGAGTTGCGCGAACGAAGTGACACTTATTATCGATCGCTTCCACTACGCGATAACAGAGGGCGCTACACGTATATCAGTCACATTTCTCCCGCCGTGTATAGACGTCAGCACACCAACCCATTCATCAACCAAATCTTTAAACCGGGGACAAACTTTCCACCGTGATAAAGCTAACGATCCATCACAGAAATCAGACTGGGGCATCAAGGTGTGTCGGCGTCTATACATACAATCATACTACTAGTGACTGGTATACACTCAACATTTTCACAATTGAATGCGAAGAGATAACAATATATATAATTAAATTAAATTAAAGTTAAGGGTAGCCGCTCCAGAATCCCTGCCCTGCCATATATTATTCAAAATTGAAATAAAAAAAACTCCTCCGGTTGGCGGGATCCTGAAGCGACGCCAAGCAAGATACATAAAATATATTACGAGTACTTAATCTACTCAGTGCTAATGTTTACACAATACAATACATGACGACAACTAAATTTCTACGGGTATGACTACGAGACGTTTAACAGGACGACGCATCACACCGCTCTTAGTTTTGACGTCGACGACTCTTACGACACCATCTGCGCCTGGGTACGTGCGTTCGACTCTCCCCTTTGGCCATATGTTTCTTGGTAAGTTTGGGTCCACTATTACAACCAGATCGCCCACCTTGATCATGTCGCCGCGTCCATGCGGCTCCCGCCGGTCTTGAAGCGTAGGCAGTACTTCGCGTACCCATCGCTGCCAGAACAAATCCGCTAGGCGTTGTGACGCTCTCCAATGTGAGCGGCGTAATTCGTCCGGCCTTGTGAAAATTCCCGGCAATGGAACTTTGGAGGGTGCGCCGAGCAGGAAGTGATTAGGCGTCAAGGCTTCTTCGTCGTCTGGGTTAACCGACACATGGGTCAAGGGTCGGGAATTAACAGTGTGCTCCACCTCCGTCAAAAGTGTATGAAGCACATCTTCATACGGATGTCGCTCGTTAAGCGTAGCGTTCAACGCGGTCTTCACCGTGCGTACTAACCTTTCCCATGCTCCGCCCATGAACGGCGCTCCTGGTGGAATGTATCGCCAGTCGATGTGACGCACCTCTGCTTCTTGTTGAAGTGATTCTAGGACGGCCTTACGGAGCTCAGCATCTGCCCCGTGGAAGTTGGTACCGTTATCACTCCAAATGACTTCAGGACATCCACGACGCGCCATCATACGCCTCAGCGCGAGTATAGCGGCGTCCGTTGACAGCGAGGCGGCGACTTCCAAATGAACGGCACGCGAAGTGAGGCATGTGAACAATGCCACGTAGCGCTTTTCGTGATGTCTCGCTACTGTGACGGAGAGTGGTCCGAAGTAATCCAGTCCCGTGTGCGTGAACGGACGTCGATGATGCGCCAGTCGACAGGGTGGTAAATCGCCTGTCAGCGGCTCTGATGGCACAGCCCTGCGTAGTCTGCAGGGTTGGCAGCGACTGATTGCCGCACGGACTGACGGCCTCAGGCGTAAAATCCAGTAGTGCTGCCTTACTTCATTCACGACGCATTCCACGCCGCTGTGGTGTAACTTCCGATGAATCCAGTCAATATACAAGCGGCAGTACCGGTGATTGCCGTCAAGTACCGCTGGCGATTGAGCTTCTCGTGGCACGTCTGCTGCCGCTGCGATGCGCGAGCGTATCCTCATTATTTTGTTTTCGTCAACTGTCAGGGACAACCGCTTCAGTCGGCTTTCGGCTGGTACTGCTCTCCCGCCGGTGACGAGCCGCAATTCGTTCGTGAAACTTTCTTCTTGTACAGCACGCGTCCATAAGACTTCGGCCCGACGTGTGTACTGTGTATCAAGGGGTATGTAGGCCGTCTGCGATGTGCTGAGGTTGCGGCTGCGCACTCCGGATCGTTTTCCCATACCTTCCCGTTGTTTCGCCGTCCAGTCTGGGTCGTCTGCACAAACGCCTTTGTTGCGTTTGCGGGTAGCGGTTGTGGTATGAATTCGAAGACGGTCGATGAACTGGAGAATGCGGGCCGTGGCCCGGATGAGTCGCAGCCAGGAAGAGAAACGTGTGACGTCCGGTAGTGCCTCTGTTAAGGTCGCCCGTTCGTTAGCGGAAGCAGTGGTGACACGTTCCTCGCCAGTTTCGATGAAGGGGTGAGAGTCTGTTTCCCGCGGCCAGGCGTTCTCGTCGTCATAGAGAAATGAAGGGCCGGTGTACCAGCGGTGACTTGTAGAGAAGTGAGCGGGTATACTACGAGTCGAGTCGTCGGCGACGTTGTGAGCGGTGGGAACCCAGCGCCATTCGCTGCGTTCGGTGGTTTCTTCTAATTCTGCTACTCGGTGCGCGACGAACGGTTTGAAGGCACGTGCGCCGGCGCGCAGCCACGCCAGTACGGTGCGCGAGTCGGACCAGAACACTCGCCGGTCGGCGCGACGATCGTGTTCTTCTTCCACGCAGCGCGCCAGTCGTCCGCCGAGTACCGCTGCCTGTAATTCAAGTCTAGGTATAGTTGTGACCTTAAGGGGCGCGACGCGCCCTTTCGCTGCCGCGAGCGACACATTCACCTGGCCCATGCCGTTGTCTGAACGCCAATATGCTGCTGCGGCATAGGCTTGTTCGCTCGCGTCCACGAATACGTGTAACTCTACCCTAGTCGAGTCATAATAACCCAGGTGGCAACGTGGAATACGAATGCCTTTCAGAATTTGCAGAGCAATTAACCAGTCGTGCCATTTGCGTTCCAAACTTTTAGGTAGGCGCTCGTCCCAACCAATTTTTAAACGCCAAGCGTCTTGCAGTATGCACTTTGCTTGGGTTGTAAACGGCGCGGCTAGTCCCAACGGGTCATACAAGGACATGGTCGTCTTCAACAACTGACGCTTCGTAATCTGCTTACTCAAATAAGAAGGGTCTACTTTCCTGAAGTTGAATCCTAAAGTGTCGTCCCGGTGTCGCCAGATAAGACCGAGGATTTTCTCTTCCTTGTTGAGCAGAGTGTCTTTTTCTGCAGGCTCGGTTGAGAGACCGGCGACAGCGGCAGGCTCGTTGGACGCCCACTTCTGCAACTCGAAGTTACCTCTCCGATGTACCGTGTCGACTGCTTTAGACACTCGATTCGCTTCTAGCGCGTTGTCAAAGCTCTGTAAAATATAATTCATATAATGGTTCCGTACTTCAATGGATTCGTCTGTACTTATGTGACCGCATCGTTCTCCGGTCTGTGGTACGACATGTAACTTCGTCAGACTGCATATTCTACCGTGTAACATCCAACCAAGCGGTGTGCGTGATGCTACTGGTTGACCTTTCGTACCTATTCTCGCTTCTGAGGCGAGCAGGAGTGCCCAGTTGTCCTGACCGATCAAGATAGTTGGTATGCCAGCGTCATATGCTAACTCATCGACTATAGGCGTCAGGTGCTCGAAGTCTGCCAGGTCTTTTGCACGTATTGCCTGGCCTGCTAACTCGAGTCTGTCGATGGTTCTGGCTTCGATGTCAATGCCGTCGGTGGTGTATTTCCCGCGTATATTTACCTTGACTCGTTGCGAGTTCGTAGCATTGATGCGCGCGCCTGCTATGGCCTCGATGTAGAACGGTTCGTTCGGACCTTCTGCGCCTATCCGCTGAGCGACTTCAGTAGTAAGTAGGGTTATCGTTGATCCATCGTCCAACAAAGCAAATGTGTCTACTTTACCATTAGGTCCCGATAATGTCACCGGTACTACTTTCAGCAAAACTTGATTGTACGTGCGCGGCGTACTCGCGTTGTTGATGACAATGTGCTGCCCGATGTCACCGTCTGGCGCGGAGTCAGCGCGCGTCGCCACGTGCTCTGCCGCCGTGACGCGAGGATGCTCTGCCGCGTCGCTTGTAGCGCTCGTTCGCTGTCTGTTGTCGCTATGCAGGAGCTTGTGATGATAGTGCTCGCAGCCTGGCTCCTCGCACCGCTTACTTCCGCATCTATGCTTCCACGTGTGACGGTTCAGGCACCTGAAACATAATTTATTTTTACGTGCAGTTTCCCATCTATCTGATATTGTCATTTTTCTAAAGCTAGGACAGATAGCTACGCCACTACAGTTGCCATTGCATATCACACACGGTGTTTTATCGTTGTTCGCTATTTTAAACGTCTTGTGAGCGGGTCGGTGAGAACGTTTCCGTTCGTGTTCCACCTCTACTGTGGCGTGACGTGCATTGAGGTCTGCCTCCCTAGTGAGAAATCGCCCTAATACCACTAGGCCGGGCTCTGCGTCACTTGCAGCCATCTCATAGTCGTACCACCGACTTCTTAACGTAACCGATAATTTTTCTGATATAACGGAGATCATCTCCGGGCTATACAAATACTCTGTTTTTCCCAGAGCTTGCACCGCGGCAATCGCGTTTGTCACTTTCGACGCGAACACACATATATCTGTGGGGCTATCTGACACTTTAGGTAACTGACGTAATCTATTTAACTCGTAAGTTATTAATGCGTTGGGTCGTCCAAATCTCGATTCTAACCTTTGCATAATTTGAACGGCCGAGGCTCCTAGAAACAGACATTTAACTGCCTCAAACGCGGGCCCTTTTAAAGCTTTTCTGAGGCGGGCTAAGTTCCCTGCCTCCGTGTGAGTCGACGCAGACTCATTATACGCTGCTTTAAAATGCAGCCATTCGCCGGGTTGGCCACTATAAATAGGTAAATCAAATTCATACCTGCTGGCGGCGGGTTTTCCCCGCGCTACCTCTAACAATGCCTGAGTTAGTCCTTGCAGCAGGCTCCCCTCGTCGCCGCGTCGCGGCAAGGTCGGCGGCGCGTCGTCAGGCGTCGTCGTCCGTGCGCCGTCGCGTCGCGGCGGCGTGGGTGAGTTTCCGTTAGGCGTCATAGGTTGTGACGTCGGCGGATGGGTGTGGCCGCGATGTCCGCTGAGTAAGTCCGCAGCTTCCGTTTGCCGTTTTGAAGATGCGGCCGAGCTTCCCTCCAATAATTCTTCGTCTGCTGATTCTGCCTCCAAGAGTGCTAACCTGGCGGCGGCGAGTTCCAATCTCGCCTGGGCCAACGCCTTCCTATTGGTTTTCTCGTCTCGTGGTTGTCCGTGTGGTGTCGTCGCCCCTGGGCTGTGACGTTGGGTCTGGTCCGACTCTGTGACGGAATAATTGGGCGGGTCTGTCGTTCCCGCCGCTGTCGCCATTTCCGTGGAGCCGGGCTCATTCCCCTCCGTGGCCGATGTGAGGGGTTCTTGCATACCGCGTGTCTTCACCATGTCGCCGATATTGCACTCACTACACTACCACTTTCACGTAATATTAAAACCGAAAACCACACCTGTCCGTACCGATCCGGCTCGAAGGACCAATGTCGAGGTCAGAGTGAACTTCTAAACTCGCAGCAACGAATAAATAAAAGACCTATATTCACTACTACAAGCTTTTAATATATTACCACAGGTTTTAACGTTCACTGGTCAGTACGTACAAGCGTAGCTTATTACAGTTTAATATTCCTATCTAAACGTGATACAATACAACAAAACTTACGAGACTAGTGCACTCTTTCGTGTCTGGAGGCGAACAGCACAGCGCAACACACGAAATGTGGGCGGAAGGCGATAAAACTTCCGGTTCGACTCTCTAGAATAATCGAGAACATTCCAACTATTTCCTACGTTACTCCCTCTGGTGTCGAGTGGAACACATCATGACATTCATTCATAATTCTACACTATTTCATTCATAAAACAGCGCCTCTAGCGTCGGGAGGCGCAAGCGATCGATCGATACACGCATTGATTGTTCTAGAACTCTGACGCCCTCCAGTGGCGAGTTGCGCGAACGAAGTGACACTTATTATCGATCGCTTCCACTACGCGATAACAGAGGGCGCTACACGTATATCAGTCACATTTTAGAAGCGTAGGTGCGAAAACAGTTTGTTCTCAACATGACAGCTGCAATATTTTTAATAACATAAAGTTACCTACAATCAAACTGCCATCATTTGACGGTAATTACCTCAAATGGTTAGAATTTCGGGACACCTTTGTTTCTATTATACATTCTAACGAGTCCATTCCAGAAATCAATAAATTCCATTACTTACGCTCTTCTTTGGAGGGGTCTGCTGTTGTCGTGATAAAATCAATAGAGTTCACATCTAACAATTATAAGGTCGCTTGGGACCTATTGTGTGAGCGTTATGACAACAAAAAGATCTTGATTAATAACCATTTAAAAGCGCTATTTAATATAGATAGTTTAACGCGTGAATCTCATCGCGCTCTTCGCTTTATTATTGATCACATTACTAAAAACTTACGATCCCTTAATTCGTTAGGTTTTCCAACTGATTATTGGGATATTTTAATCATTTATTTGGTTACCACTAAATTAGATTCCACTACTTTAAGAAAGTGGGAAGAACATAGGAGTAAGTTATCTAACTTACCTTCTCTATTGGAATTTATGCAATTTTTACGTAACCGCGCAGACATACTTGAAACGATGCAAGTTACTAAGAATGATAAATCCGATTCTAATAAACCAAATAATCCTAAAACAACAAAAGCCTGCGCCGCTACATCAGCTGGTCGCAAACCTTTTAAAGAGCCTTCCTGTCCGATATGTCTTGAAGTTCATCGGATAACGGAGTGCCTGAAATTCCAAAATATGAGTTTAGATAGTAGATTGAGTGAAGCCTTTAAGTTAAACCTTTGCTCAAATTGTTTACGTAAGGGTCATAATGCTGAGAAATGTCGCCTCGGCACCTGTCAAATCTGTAAACAAAAACTTAATACGCTATTACATAAAAACTCAGAAATTAATAATGCGTTAGTTACACAGTCTGAGAAAAACAACACTAGTGAGTCGTCAATCGCTAGTGCTGTAGCTTCTTGCTCTGTCTTTATGAGCAAGCAAGTTCTTCTCTGTACTGCTTTAGTAAAACTAACTAATTTGAAAAATAATAAGACTTACCGTGCCCGAGCTCTTCTGGATGCCGGTAGTCAATCCAGCTTCATTTCTGAAAGCATAAAAAATAAGTTAGGGTTAACTTCTATTAATTCACGACCTATATGTATTAGTGGAGTTAATAACATGCAATGTAATATAACAGATTGTTGTGAACTTACCTTTAGTTCCTTAATAAGTTCTTACAGCACAAATATTAAGTGTTTAGTTATACCTGAAATTATAGGTAACTTACCTAATAAAATATAAATCCCTTAGAATTGAACATACCTGAGAATATTCAACTCGCTGATCCCAAATTCTATTGTTCTTCGCCGGTTGATATTCTACTTGGTGCGGATATTTTTTTTGATATTGTGACTTCAAAAAAGATAAGATTAGGTCCTAATAAACCCATACTACAAAGTTCAAAACTGGGTTGGTTAGTAGCTGGACCAATATTAAGTAGTTTAGATCGTAATGATCAAGGACGCTTACAGTGTAATTTTAATAAAGAAATAAATCAAAGCCTTACCAAGTTCTGGGAACTTGAAGAACTTCCTTCTTCAAGTATTTCTTATTCAGAAGAGGACCACATTTGTGAAAAACATTTCGTTGAAAATACTACGCGTTTACATAACGGGAGATTTAACGTCAAGATGCCGTTTCGGGAATCACCAGAAACATCTTTGGGAGATTCCTATGGCATGGCATTAAAACGTTTTCAGAGTCTCGAGAAAAAGTTAGTTAAAAGTCCTTTACTTAAAAGGCAATATTGTGATTTTATTGACGAATACGAAAAATTAGGACACTTATGTAAAGTTAATAAACCATTATTTGGGTATTACATGCCACATCACGCTATATTTCGTGAAAAGAGCGAAACCACTAAAGTCAGAGTAGTTTTTGATTGTAGTGCAAAATCTAGATCAGGAAAGTCGCTGAACGACATCCAGTACATAGGTCCGGTAGTTCAGGATGAATTAATAAATATTTTGATTAGATTTCGTCAACACAAATTTGTTTTGTCTGGGGACATAACAAAAATGTACCGACAAATTATAATTGATCCCTCGCAGCGCCACCTGCAATTAATAGTTTGGCGTGATGATGTAAACAAGCCACTAGAAATATTACAGTTAAATACTGTTACTTATGGGACAGCGTCTGCCCCATTCTTAAGTACGCGATGTTTGCTACAGTTAGCAAAAGAATGCGATGATAAAATCATATCTGAAATCATACAACATGATTTTTATTACGATGATTTTTTGAGCGGTGCTGAAACCGAAAGTGAACTTTCCCATATCTATCATTCAGTTAAAAAGGTACTAACATCTGCTTGTTTTCCAATCCATAAATTTCGGACAAACTGTCCACAAATATTTGATACTGACTGTACCTTGTCACAATCATTGGACTTGAACAAAGAATCAAGTGTATTAGGATTGTGGTGGTCTCCTGAGCATGACCATCTACAATTCTCAGTTAATTTAGATAAAACAGTTAAGGACGTCACGAAACGTTCTATTTTATTTAATACGTGTAAAATCTTTGATCCTCTAGGCATGCTAAGTGCATGTGTTATACAACTTAAGATCTTATTACAAAAGCTTTGGGTTTTAAAGTTAAGTTGGGATGAGTTAGTTCCACAGAATATTAAAAAAACTTGGGAAGGGTTTGTTTCCAATGTCCATATACTGGCTAACATTAGAGTACCTAGACATGTTTTATGTACTTCTCCATTGTTAATAGAACTTCATTGTTTCGTAGACGCATCTCAAGAGGCTTACGGGGCTTGCGTTTATATACGATCGGTAGACCGTCATAATAATGTACAAGTTAGCTTGTTATGTGCAAAGGCACGCGTTGCACCGCTGAAACCAACAACGATTCCGCGTCTTGAATTGTGCGGAGCGTTGCTGGGCGCTCGACTAGCCGCTAAGGTGAGTCATTCTTTTCGGTGCACTGTTGACCGTAAGATATTCTGGACCGACTCAACCGTCGTTTTAGGTTGGATTCGAACACAACCTAAATTACTAAAGGCATTTGTTTGCAACAGAGTCAATGAGATTCATGAATTGACAACTAGGGAATCTTGGAGACATGTACCTACCACTTTAAATCCCGCTGATCTGGCTTCTCGAGGAGTTGATCCAGGTCAACTTCAGGGCTCAACTGTATGGTGGAATGGCCCAGATTTCCTGTTGCAAAACGAAACAAACTGGCCTCTTAATATAAACTACATAGATTCTTCCAATTTACCTGAAACTAAAACTCTTACTAGTGATTGTATAACTATGACTAATACTGCACAGTCATCATTAATTACGTTTAATAATTATTCTAAAGTAAGTAGATTAAAAAGGATTATCGCTTATGTCTTACGTTTTGTGAATAATTGTAGATATCCTAAAAATAAAATAATAGATAATTTAAAACTAGAAGAAATACAAAATTCATTAAATTACCTAATTAAACTTGCTCAAAGTGAAACTTACCTTTCAGAAATATCCTTACTTAAACAAAATAAAAATCTTAATACGAAATCTTACCTGTTACAGTTGTCACCTTTCCTCGATGACAATGGGGTGCTCAGAGTAGGTGGTCGTCTACAGAATGCTGCTTGTAAATATGATAAAAAGCATCCGATCCTCCTGGACGGTAAGCATTATTTTACTCGGCTCCTGATGGAAAGCGAACACCTACGTCTGCTGCATGCCGGCCCTCAACTGCTCCTTAGTTCCTTTCGAGAACAATTCTGGCCTGTGGGAGGTCGAACCTTAGCTCGAAGCATTGTGAGAAAGTGTGTTGTTTGCACACGACTGCGAGGAAAAACTATGGAGCCGCTGATGGGTAACTTACCTGTAGATAGGGTCACACCTTGCTATCCATTTCAAGTATGTGGCGTGGATTTCGCTGGACCATTCCTTATTTCTAGTAAGAAAGGAAGGGGTAACCGAATAACTAAATGTTATCTTAACGTTATTGTTTGTTTTTCTACTAAAAGTATTCATTTAGAAATCGTTAGTGACCTTAGCACTAACGCATTTATACTTAGCTTACGTCGTTTTATTGGAGTTTTATAGGAGAGGTAGACCTCACACGATTTATTGCGACAATGGCACAATTTTTGTTGGGGCAAATAATGAATTAGGTAGGTTACTATTAGCTAGTGTGAATTCCATATATAACTACACCAATGCTGAAGGCATAAAATTTATCTTTAATCCTCCTTATTCGCCAACCTTTGGTGGCATTTGGGAAGCGGGCGTTAAGTCTGCCAAATTCCATCTTAAGCGGATTATGGGTAACGCTAGCCTCACGTACGAGGAGTTGGATACACTATTCACACAAATTGAAGCCATCCTTAATTCTCGTCCCCTTTCTCCTCTATCATCCGATCCTACGGACTGTTCCCCATTGACTCCTGGCCACTTCCTTGTGGGACGACCCTTAACGTCGCTGCCGTCTCCACCTATCACGTTAAAGCTACCAGACCGGTACCAGAGAATCGAACAGCTGAGGCAGCATTTTTGGCAGCGCTGGCACCAGGAATACCTAGCGGAACTGCAGCAGCGGACGAAATGGCGTCTCAAAGACAGAGCTTTACAGATTGGAGATTTAGTGGTTTTGAAAGAGGAGAACGTGCCACCTCTAAAATGGAGACTCGGGCGAGTCCTACAACTCTTTCCCGGAAAGGATGGAATCTGCAGGGTCGCCGAGTTTTACACAGCAAGAGGCACGGTCCGACGGGCTATAAATAGAGCCTGCCTCCTTCCCCTACAAGAACTTTAAAGCGGTAGCTTTCAAGGGGGGGAAGATGTCCACGCCGCATAGACGGCCTGCGTGGACATAAAATGTGGTGCGTTGCGCGCGCCAGCTGTCACACACTCACGCACCAATGTCTTAGAGAAAACGTTTTATTTTATTTATCTTAAAATGTAAAATAAGGAATTAAATATTTAGTTTAACAAAAGAAACCGAAATTTCATTGAAGAAAACCTGCGCCCCAACACAGCTTGGAAAATCATAAAAATGTTGCTGACATTGGATGGCACATGGGGTTGTGTATCCGGACAGGACAGAGACGTGGCGCGGGACCAGCGGGCGCTGGCGCGTATTTGTTTGTCAATCGACACTAGTCTCCATCAGTATGTACGCCAGGCCGCCAACGCCAAGGAAGCGTGGGACAAGTTGGCGTCTGTATTTGAAGACAAAGGCCTCTATCGTCGCGTTTTGTTACTGCGTCAGTTGCATCACATTAACCTCACTGAGTATAAAAACATGTCTGAGTACATAACAACTGTCATGACGCTAGTGCAACAATTGGCTGATATTGGTCGTGTTATAGAAGATGGTGAGGTCGCAGAGATCCTGCTCAGCGGTTTGTCGGGGGACTATGATGTTCTGGTGTCCAGTTTAGAGACGGCCTGCATGAGCCGGGAGCTTTCCAGCGAGCTGGTGCGCACGCGTCTTCTACAGGAGGAGCATAGGAAAAACGGTTCAATCAGTGATAATGGTGGTATTAGTGCGGCATATGCCACTGGCAGTGTTAAAAAACTTGTGTGTAATTATTGCAAAAAGCCAGGGCATATAAAAGCAAAGTGTTTCAAGTTGAAAAGAGACAAAAAACGTGAAAGCCAAGAAAAGACACTTATTGTTACTGGGTGCGTGGGTTGTGGTGGTTGTACTGCATGCGCCATGACAGCGCGCCATGAATGGATTGTGGACTCAGGATGTACGGCACACATGTGCAACAACCGAAATTTATTTATGGACTTTAAAAATAATAAAAGCAAAGTAACTATTAGCTAATAATGACCTATTAAATTGTGAAGGTACTGGAAAGATAAATATTTCTTTAAATAATAATTTAGAGGTTGCTGCGGAAGATGCCATGTTCCTTCCTGATTTATCCACAAATCTCCTCTCTGTAAATAAATTAGTTAATGCCGGATATACACTTATATTTAATAAAAAGGGTTGTCAATTTTACAATAAACCTCAAATAATAGGTAATCCTATTGGTTATGCATCAAACCAGAATGGGATTTACAAATTGAATTGTGTTGTTTCGTCGTGTAGAGAATCGGCGCAAGAGCATTCTTCAGTCACTCTGAAGAATGCAGTTCAGAGTGAACAGAGTGCAATGGCAGCTACAGAGACAGTGTCTTTATGGCATAGGCGACTCGGTCACTTGAGTCTAGGGGGATTGAATACTCTGCGTAGGAATAACCAGTTATTGTTTCAGGATACTGAAAGTAATTTAGGTGAGTGCATTGCATGCCTGCAGGGGAAACAAACTGCAAAACCGTTTCCTGTTGGCCAGGCAAAGCGTGCTACTCAGCCGCTAGAGATCATCCATTCCGACGTGTGCGGACCAATGTCTGTCTGTAGTTTTGGTGGAGCCAGATACCTACTAACGCTGACAGATGACTACAGCAGAAAAAGCTGGGGATATTTACTTCAAAATAAATCAGAGCTATTAACTCAGAGTCTGAGTACTGCACTGGCAATGAGGATACGAGCTGCAATAGTCCAGCGGCCGAGGATAGCAGCACGTCCACATCCGATGCGTCGTCTACTGAAGGGGATATTGCCGTGGCCAGCCCTGAGGTATCAGTGGCTCCCACTAGCCGTCCCGTGCGTAGTACGCGCGGAATAAAGCCGGTAAAGTATGAGGACTATTCTTTATTAACTCGAGCTGAGTTTGAGCCTCTATCCTATAAGGAAGCCATATCCTCTCCTAATAGTGAGGAGTGGCAGCGCTCTATGCAACGAGAGTTCGATGCTCTCACAGAAAATAAAGTTTGGAAGCTTGTTGACCGCCCAACGGATTATAACAGTTAAGTGCAAGTGGGTATATAAAATTAAAATGGATACTTCTGGTAACTGTAAGTATAAGTCTCGCCTTGTCGCCCGCGGTTTCTCACAACAGTATGGGGTAGACTATGACGACACTTTTTCTCCTGTAGTTCGCCATGGCACTCTGCGCACTTTATATGCACTTGCTACCGAAATGAATATGTACATAGAGCATTTCGACATTGATACCGCATTTTTAAACGGCAACTTAAACGAGCGTATCTTCATGGAGCAACCTGAAGGTTTTATTAAAGATAACAGTAAAGTATGCCTACTAATAAAGAGTATCTATGGGCTTAAACAAGCTAGTCGTATATGGAACATGACTGTACACAGTTTGTTGACAGGTAATAATTTTTCTCAAAGTAAGTGTGAGCCCTGTGTTTATGTTAAGAAATGTAATGGTAATTTAACAATTGTCGCACTGTATGTAGACGACTTCTATGTGTTTTCTACTGATAAATATTCTATAAATGAGTTGCATGCTTTATTACAAAAAGAATTTAATGTAAAAAAACTTGGACCTATTAAAAATTGTCTAGGCATGCAAGTAACTCGTGACATGTCAAATAATTAAGAGCGCATGTAATACTTGTTATGATATTATAATTTACTTTTAAATTCTTGACTATAGTTTTGAAACTCTAGACTACATAGAGTAAGCATGTTGAATGTGTTAGTTAATTCTATTATGTTTTAACTAAATGTAGAGTCATGTTGAGTAAAATAGGGGTAGTGTTAATATTTGTATTTTTCTAACATGACAACACCTTTACTTTCAGAGGTTATTTCAAATGTATAATTATGTTGCAACACTGTTTCCTTTTTTTTTTTTCTCTTTAATATCTGTCATGGGTGACGTCCTGTTGTAATGTTCAGCTTGTACTTTTTCTATTGGAAATTATCGGCCATTTATAAATCTATACATATAATAAAATTGTAGAAAAGTGGTGTCTGTACAATGGAAATATATAAAAAAAAAGTAGCAGGGGTTGTTATTACATCGATGCCGAACCTGAAATTGTAATTAATTTTTTTTTTGTCTGTTTGTCTGTTTATCTGTTTGTCTGTGTGTTTGTGCACGCTAATCTTCGGAACTACTTGACGGATTTGAATGATTTTTTTTTTGTTGTATTGGTATTAAGTCCGGGCAACATATAGGCTATAATTTATCTTGGAAACTTGAACACCTGATGCAGAACCGCAACAGACCAGCTAAACTATAAGAGATACAAAAATGGTACCATAGCAAAAATTGTTTCACGTGATAAGCATTTTCTGCTAAGATATTAAATTTGAAGATCTGGAACACCTGATGTGGAACTCCAAGAGCCCAGCTACACTATAACATATATAGGAATGACGTCTTAGCAAGAGTTGTTCAGCCTGATGAGCACTCTCTGATGTCGTATAAAATTTGAAGGTCTGGAACAGCTGATGTGGAACTCCAAGAGCCCAGCTATACTATAACAAATATAGGAATGACGTCTTAGCAAGAGTTGTTCAGCCTGATGAGCACTCTCTGTTGTCGTATAAAATTTGAAGATCTGATCTGTAACAGCTGATGTGGTACTCCAAGAGCCCAACTACACTATAACATATATAGGAATGACGTCTTAGCAAGAGTTGTTCAGCCTGATGAGCACTCTCTGTTGTCGTATAAAGATTGTAGATCTGGAACACCTGTTGTGTAATTTAAAGAGCCCAGTTACACTATAATATATACAGGAATGACGTCTTAGCAAAAGTTGTTCACCCTGATGAGCACTCTCTGTTGACGTATAAAAATTGAAGATCTGGCACACGTGTTGTGAAATTCCAAGCGCCCAGCTACACTATAACATATATAGGAATGACGTCTTAGCAACAGTTGTTCAGCCTGATGAGCACTCTCTGTTGACGTTAAAAAATTGAAGATCTGGAACACCTGATGTGGAAATCAAAGCTCAATTTCACTGTATAATTATAAAATAACATAAGCTGGGAGTACCTCCACGCGGTGAAGGCGGTAACAGTTTAGGACTGATTTTCGATGAAATCTCGCTCATCCCGTTATTTTCCCATCCCCAGGCCTTAGAATTCTACATCAGACGTTTCAGATCCTCGATTTTGACGACCCCGTTGTCGCTGGCATAAGCAACAGGATCCGCGTACGAAGTCGCGGGCAGAAGCTAGTCAATCATAAAATTGGTATTGTTTATTGTGATCAATAAATTAATAGTAATTTGTCAGACACAGTACGGTGTATTTATTTTTCTTACTCTGCTGACTGCGCACCCTGTCTTTGAAGAAGTCCTAAAAAATACAAGAGGTGATACCTGGAAAAGACAACCGAGTCAGAATGGTTAGAATACATACCAAAACAGGGCTTTTAACTAGATCGGTCGCACGCGTCGCTAAAATACCAGTTGAAAGTGAGTACTGCTGAAGCAGCACTGGGGTGGGGCATGTTCGCGACGCGTAACATTATGATAAGTTGGTTCTTATTCTATGTGTTAATTTTAATACTTTATAAATTAGATTACTTAAATATCTAGTTCATTGCATAATGCATTTTATAATTTAGTTTTTGATTTGGTTAAACTGTTTCATTCTCTCTTCGGTGCGCGTACGGAGTGGACGTGTTTTAAGTTGTACGAATCTATCACAATTTCTAAATTATATTTTTTAAATTGAATTGCTACCGAAACTCGGGCCCTCCTGTTTCATCTTGGAGCTTTGCTCATAAGGCGCGGCGGACATATTTGTTTGTGTCGGACGTCTCGCTCTTCGGTGGGTGCGCTGCGGGGGGCTGGTCATCGGTGAGTTCAACTAAATCAAGATTATATTTCGAATCTCGAAAAGCCAATGTCGGTGCTTGATTCCGAACCATAGTCATCGTGCTCACAAGTCGACGCGGCGGGCCGCTACGCCAAGTCAAAGTAGATGTCACCGCGCAATTCCCGACTTGGTTCTGCTACGTAGCTACGAGCTACGACATACGTCACATCGATTTGGCTACGCGCCTATAAGGTGTGCTACGAGTATTAATATACTGCTACGTGCAAACGTGAGATCTGCTACGCAACGCAATACGTCGGAGAACGTCCTTCTCTAAACTAGGTACATAATGCCTAAGACACTTCGCTCGCCGCCAACAACTCCAACAATAGAAGTACAGCGGGCATTGTCGAACCCTAACATAACAAGTACTCCAATGGAATCAGAATTTATTAATGTATAACAACGATCAAAGCGACCTCGCTCGGAGTTCAGCCCCACAAATGATTTTGGAGAGCTGAAGGAGGAAATAAAAGAAATGCTCACAAAGTGGAGTGCAGACCAGGAAGCCATTTTAAAACAGTTTACGTCCAAAATAACAACAGAGTTGGCCGAACTAAAGGTGCAAAATGAAAAGTTACAGAATATAAGGTCAGAAATCGAGGACTCCGCGAGACTAATGAATGAAAACTATGAAGAAATTAAGTTGAAAATGGTTAAATTGGAAAACGAGCGATCTGATCAACGTAAACACATTGATCAATTGGAAAAACAAATTCAGGATCTACAGGAATGTCGTCGGCCAGCCGTAATTGAACTAAGAAATATTCCTCCTAAGGAAAAAGAGGACGACAATGATTTAATTAAAATGTTAATCGATATCTGTAACCCATTAAAAGTGAACGTGGAACCGACAGAGATACGTGATATATATCGAGTACGGAACAAGCAAGGCCCCTCAAAACAAATTGTCGCAGAACTACACTCTGTTACGAAGAAAGATAATATTCTCAAAGCCCTTCGAGACTTTAATAAAGGAAAAGCCTCCACGGAAAAGCTAAATAGTGAACACATAGGCTTCACTGGTGAGCGTTTTCCTATCTATATCGCTGACCGTCTCCCACCTAGCACAAGGCAACTTTTCTATGAAGCACGAAATTTCGCTAAAACTAACGAGTTTCAATACTGCTGGTCGTCAAATGGAAGAATTTTTCTGCGTAAAAAGGAAGGAGAAAAGTCTATACGTATTTATTCAGAAAACTGTTTTCATAAAATATTGCATGTACCTGAGTAATCTTCTTCCTGGTCTATTACTTGCTTATCTAGTTTTATCTCAGCATAACTTTTATAGTTTTAATATAATTCCTTACAGTTTTTGTAAAGCCATGCTCTTGTTACACTTCAACAAACACACATTAAACAGATTCTTCACCCGACAAATAACACACAACTCTTTTAATAAAAACATAACACACAAATCACTGCGCTTTTCGACAATTCTTCAACTATACTTTTTATGTTACGCGGGAAAGATGTACTATTATTATTGCTTATGCTTTTTCTCTTATTTGCATATGCGTGATGGTTTCCGCTGGTTTTATATTGGTGAACAGTTTTCGAGTCAACGTTTTGAAAAAGGTGCATTTATTGTATTATTAAAATATAAAAATGAATAGCATTCATGAAATTATCGAAAATCTTGATTCGTACGGATCCAATGAATGTTTTAAGTGCCCGCCTAATAAATGCGCTCAGTTATTAGGTAACCTCACTAAAACTCTTAAATTGCTGCATTTTAACATACGTAGTATCAATAAAAACTTCAATAGTGTCATGGTGCTATTAACCCAAATGCAAATTAGATGCGACGTTATAATTTTTTCAGAATGTTGGCTAAACAAAAATTTAACGATTCCATTACTTCAAGGCTTTTCGGCTTATTCTACGACAAACAGTATCAACCAAAATGATGGTTTAGTTGCTTATATACGTTCAGATCTACCACATAACGTTTCTGAGCCACAATTCGTGGACGCAAACTGTCTTGTTTGTAAACTAAGTTCAGATGTAGTCATAATAGCGGTATATCGACCGCCATCCTTTAGACATACTGATAACTTTTTAACTAGCCTAAATAACATCTTAGCTTCAGTATCTGAATATAAAACTATATTTCTAGTAGGAGACATTAACATTAACATAAGCCCAACAAATAATGATCCACATTACAATGAGTACATGAATTTAACAGCATCACATGGACTATTACCTGCATATACGTGAGAAAAAAACTGCTTAGACCACACCATGATCAAAATTAAATACCCAGTAGTTTCTATTATACTAGAAACTGACATTACCGATCATGCACCAGTACTTGCATGTGTTAAAAATTACACGAGTTCACGAAGTACCCCCAAGCTAGTTACAAAGATTGATCAATGTAAAGTAGCCACAGATATAGCCACCGCAGATTTTAGTCCCGTCATGTTAACTGACAATCCAAACGAGGCTACAGAACGGTTAATAAATACAATTACCTCTATTATCCAAAGCAACACTAAAATCTTTCGAGTTCCCTCTAAGTTGAGTTATTAAGCCCTGGATCACACAAGGTCTATTAAGATGTATCCGAAATAGGGACAATATGCACAGGGACCATAAAAAATCACCGGAAAATTATAATCTTAAAATTACGTACCTCCGCTACCGGAATTTCTGTAACAAACTGTTAAGCAGACTTAAAACCGAATATGAGAAAAGTGAATTAATTAAAGCAAAGAATAATCCCAAAGCTACTTGGCAAGTTATAAATAACATACTGGGCAAACAAAACGCCAAAACTTCTCCTACAGACCTCTTATCCATTTCTCGTGTCGACGAAAAAACCTCAGTAAATTTGGTAAATGATTTTTTCGCGAATATTGGCAAAAAACTCGCAGCCAAACACACAACTACACCCACTAAACATGTTGCACATCTCCAAGACGAAACGCAATCAAACTCGCTCGTGCTTCTGACTCCTGATCAGGCTGAAGTCGAAAGAATTATAATGAATCTTCGAACTGATTCTGCCGCGGGTTGGGATGGAATTACAACCAGAATGTTGAAGCGGAGCAAGCAGACATTAGTCCCCCCGATTACACACATTTGTGAACTTTGTTTATCGAAAGGTGTCTTTCCAAGGGTCTTAAAAAGAGCGATTGTGCATCCAATATATAAGGGTGGAGACAAAGACAGTGTAAATAATTATAGACCTATATCTGTACTACCGGCTTTGTCAAAAATTTTAGAAAAGGTCCTTAACAATCGCCTCGTCAACTTCATGGAAGCACATAGGATTTTATCGGAAAATCAATATGGCTTCCGTAGAGGAAAATCTTGTGAGGATGCTGTTGCTGCCTTTGTTGACAAGGCCGTTAGGATGCTAGATATAAAGTCTAAATGTCTGGGAATTTTCCTAGACTTATCTAAAGCCTTTGACACTGTCTCTGTCCCCACTCTAATATCTAAACTGGAAAGATTGGGAGTGAGGGGTACGGCTCTTGCAATATTTGAGAGCTACCTTACTGACCGGACACAATGTGTCAAAATTGGCTCATACATCAGTGACGAACATGTGTTGTCTTTTGGTGTTCCTCAGGGCTCTATTTTAGGTCCGACCCTCTTTTTAATCTACGTAAACAGTCTTTGTAATCTATCAATCCCAAATAGTAACATATACACATACGCGGATGATACGGCTCTACTGGTATATGGTCAAGATTGGGAGGAAGTTCATGAGAGGGCTGAATTAGCGCTGGGCATCGTCATGTCATGGCTATCTGCAAACACCCTAACCCTAAATGTAGACAAGACTAACTTTATCCCCTTCTCAATAAAACAAACCTCACAACCAGATGAGTCGTTTGCCATCAGGGCTCATATCTGTAGTCAACAACTAGACCATTGCTCCTGCCTCCCCCTGACCAAAACAACCAACATCAGATATCTAGGCATTATAATAGACCATCTTATGTCTTGGAGTGTGCAAGTAAAGGCGTTGTCTGGCAGAGTGAGGAAGCTTATCTCAATTTTTAAAAATCTACGCTGTAGCGCAGATTCCGATACTCTGCGAATGGTTTATTTCTCGCTGTGCCAGTCAGTGCTATCGTTTGGTGTGACGATTTGGGGTGGCACACAAAAAACAAATTTATTAAAATTGGAAAGAGCGCAAAGATCAGTCCTTAAGGTCATGACGTTTAAACATTTTCGGTTTAGCACTAAACAATTGTATAAAGACTGTCAAGTCATGACAGTTAGACAGCTCTTTGTGCTCAATACTATTTTGCGCAAACATACATCGTTAAATTATAATACAAGTCACCTGGCTAAACGTAGATCGGCTGAAGTCTGCCCTATTGAAAGTCATAGAACCAAATTTGCCGAAAGAAATTTCCGAATTCTGGGAAGTCGCTTGTACAACGCAGTCAACAAACAATGTGGCATCTATAATAAAACCAAATTTGAGTGTAAAAAGACAGTGAGCAAATGGGTCATGACGCTAACGTACGAGGAGACGGAAAAGCTATTGGGAAAGTTATTCTAAAGTATTTTATTTTATTTTTCTTTTTTTTTTTTTTAATTTTGTTTTTTTTTTTAATTTTGTTATACCCCACATTAAAATTCACATAATAGCTAGCACATACATAGTGCGCACGCGCATACATACACACACAGTTCCTCTTTCACACACATACTCACTCTCACACACACACCCCCACACCCCTCCACACCCTTTCCCTCACTCTCACATTCACATGTATACACCCTTAGAGAATGGCTATAGTATATAAGTTTATATGTTTAATTTTTATTTTTTTTTATTATTTTCCGTTAATTTTGTTATAAGCTAACCATACTGCTTGCTCTGGCAATCGCTAGTGACACTAATCACTATGTAACTCCGAACTTGTTTATTTTATCTTGGTAAATATTTTAAGAGAGAGCCCTGGCACCCATAACACAAGTTTAATCTTAGCTTGGGTGCCAGAGGTTTAATTCAGTGGTGTTTTTACAATTTTTCAAGTTAAATATTCTGTTATACACAGTGTCACTATACTAAATTGTAAACTTGGTAATAAAGCTTATTATTATTAAAAAAAAAAAAAAAACTATAAGTTTACTAGTTTCGTTGTATAAGTTTTATTTATAAAATAAATACCGAATCAAGCGCGCGAGGTTTAACGCGGGGGTAGGGGGATACGGGCCTCCATCTTGTTTTTGCGGCAACGCGCGACGCTGCGAGTCGCGACGCCAGTTCCACATCCGACCGAGGCGATGAATGTCGCGCGCGTGCTTCCGTGTTCTCACATTCTGTTCGCCGTTTTATTTACCCCAAACAAACCATTATCAGCATTCACCAGTGTGAGTAAGAGTATGCCTTTTGAAATTACTCTTATCACTAAAACTACGCTGACATATTTCACATTTGTAAGGTTTCTCACCAGTGTGTCTACGAGTATGTGTGTTGAAATTACCCGTTTGACTAAAACTACGCTGACATATTTCACATTTGTAACGTTTTTCACCAGTGTGTGTACGAGTACCTATGTCTAGTTAAATTATTCTTATGTCTAAAACTAAGCTGACACATTTCACATTTGTATGGTTTCTCACAACATGCAAAACATACATAATTAAAAAATATAATTTCAGCGTTATCTTATTAAATAGTCAATTAATTTCATATTGTGACTGATATATACATCGGTTAAAATTTTATTAATATTAAGTGCAATTTATTTTTATATTTAATAGGTATGTCTTTTGATAAATATTTATTTTTATTTAAATGTCATAATGGTTCAATATGATAATAAAATAAAACCATAATACGTAGGTAGTAATTGAGTAGGTACATTTAAGAGCACGATCAATATACTTATTTAATAAACTTATAATAATTATGACTTATGAAATGTCAGAAAGATTTCAAATTAATAAAGTCATCAATCGAATAAAAACATCTGTCACATAGCCAACGAAAAAGTGTTCTACTAAATTCTAAATCATTAAGTTTTCTTATTGAATCCGGAAGGTTATTGAATAGCTTAACTGCCATCGCGTAGCAATTTTTTTCACACAGCTTAAGACGATTTCGCGATTATTTCACGATGTGTGTACGAGTATGTGTGTTAAAATGACCCTTTTGACTAAAACTACGCTGACATATTTCACATTTGTAAGGTTTCTCACCAGTGTGTGTACGAGTATGCTTGTTGAAACTACCCTTTCGACTAAAACTACGCTGACATATTTCACATTTGTAAGGTTTCTCACCAGTGTGTGTACGAGTATGACTTTTTAAAGTACTATTTTCACTAAAACTACGCTGACATATTTCACATTTGTAAGGTTTCTCACCAGTGTGTGTACGAGTATGCCTGTTGAAATGACCCTTTTCACTAAAACTACGCTGACATATTTCACATTTGTAAGGTTTCTCACCAGTGTGTGTAAGAGTATGCGTGTTGAAACTACCCTTTTGACTAAAACTACGCTGACATATTTCACATTTGTAAGGTTTCTCACCAGTGTGTGTACGAGTATGCGTGTTGAAATTACCCTTTTTACTAAAACTACGCTGACATATTTCACATTTGTAAGGTTTCTCACCAGTGTGTGTACGAGTATGTGTGATGAAATTACCCTTTTGACTAAAACTACGCTGACATATTTTACATTTGTAAGGTTTTTCACCAGTGTGTGTACGAGTATGTGTGATGAAATTACCCTTTTGACTAAAACTACGCTGACATATTTTACATTTGTAAGGTTTTTCACAGGTGTGTATACGAGTATGCGTGTTGAAATTACCCTTTTCACTAAAACTACGCTGACATATTTCACATTTGTAAGGTTTATCGTGTTTTCGAATATGATTTCTTAAACAACTCTTACTAGTAAAACTCTGCTGACATATATCACATATGTAATGACGTCCAACGGTGTTCGATAGTACATTCTCCTGTTGCTTGTCTGTTACTGTATCTTCTGGTTGCGATGCTCGTAAGTCAAGTCTCTGTATCCTCACAACGGGCAGCCCTGTGATTATAAATCTGGTATGAACAATGTTTGATGCACATAAATAAAAATGGAGTGTTCAAATGCTTCACACTAAAACCAAAGAGGGTCACAGCAGAGCACACTGTTCTGTGTTTCTGATGACACTGAATAACCTACTCTATCGCTAGTATCATGAAGTACAAAACTGAACAAACATTCACAGTGCGCAGACACACACACTCGTCTCCCTCTTGGGCATCATAGAACAAACTATAATGCTAACACCTAGTTTAATACTTACTGATGATTAAGTTATTAACTACTTACTTATCATCTCCCTGGTTCTTTGCTCCTCCGTAGATATATCTTGATCTTCTACCACTTCTGTTTTAACCTCCATTATAGGTAATTCATCTGCTGAGTCTTCTTCAGAATATTGTGGTGGTATATCTTCTAATTCAGCATGTTGCAGTGGTATACCTTCTACATCTGAATAGCTATTGCGAAGATGTTTCAGTTCTAGTTCTGTAAATATAGAAAAAGCGCCAAAAGTAAAAACATTTTTTGATCAATAAATAATTTATACTTAAATTAATCTATCTATATATCGGGTGTCCGGTAATGAATAGATAATCTTGAAATGGGTCATGGTAGAACTAAAGGCCATTCAGAAAAAAATACTAATAAAAAAAAATGCCAAGTAGAACCAAAGATATGAGTTATTTAATAATAATCGATGTTTTGGTACCTTATTTTACATTCTTGTACACCACGACCACAAATTAATGATCTCCATCGATTTTTTATTGTTCGAAAATCGTGAAACTTTTTCTTTTTAACAAAGTTTAAGCGTTCGTAGTTTAAAAAAGATGTATCGAAACATAAGTGGCCAATAATTAAAAAAAAATATGTGTAACCTAATGTAAATAGTGAATCATTGCTATTAGTTTTCAAAAGGAGTGAAAGAAGGATGGCGAGAGCGGACCCAAAATTAATGGAGCACTGTGCAAGGTCTAATTTATATCAATTATAATATCAAGTTAATAAGTGTTGTACAAAAAAATACTAAGTTTTTACCAATCGGGAATCAAAAGTTATCAATTATCCCTATTTAATAAAAAATAATCATCGTGCAGTTTCTAAACGAAACTTATAGTTACATTCCTTTCTAGGCTAATGATTAGATAAAAAGTAGTTCGTTTTCGCTTGGTGATTTTCCTTCTTTTATACTTATACATCTTGTTAAAAAGTTGTTAAATATTCTGAAAACCCATAACGATGAAACATACGAACCATGTAAATAGACCGTAAAAAAAATAAGACTCATTATTTTGATACATCATACGTAATGGATTACATGAAACGGAGAAACGGAACGTCAGTATCAAATTGACACTGACGGCATTTTTGTTGACATTTTTGTTTTCAACTAGAGTTGCCCAACTGTCGATAGTTTCTCTATCGATAGATGACCTCGAAAACTAGTAACAATGCTAAACCACTGATACTATCGATATCACAAATTAACTAATTGTACTATTGATTGGAATCGAGAGTATCGGTAGGATCGATACTATTACATGATAATACTATCAATAGTATACCGATTTTTTAAAGTAATACTATCGATACTAATGATAGTTTGTAAAACTATCAATAGTATTACAACATCGATAGTTTTTGATAGCTCACACTATCGATACCATCAATACTATCGACAGTATTGTTCCTAAACTTATGCTGGACTTCGATAGTATCGATATTATCGGAACTAATACTTTCGATACTATTTTTGTATATCATTATAAAAATACGTAAACTGTATCATACTATCTATAGATAATATGGATACTATCGATAGTCTATCGATAGTTTAGCGATAGTCGACTATCGATAGGCAACACTATTTTCAACGGTTAGCGTTGTAAAAAACAAATAATATAACGGCGATTTTGTAAATTCTTGACGACTTGGCTTTACCTTTGGACTGATTATGCTGTATACCAACCTAAATTACGGCATTTACTACTGGATGACAATTTGCAAGTGATTTGGACTTTGTCAAACTGTTCAAATGCGGTGCATTATTGTAAATTACACAGAAGACATCGCTTGTCCGAAAAAGCCATCAAATTGTTAAAAGAGTTCAGAGATGGGTGTAGTGCGCGATGTGAGTATTATATGTGAACTAATTTGTTGAATTTCTGAACAAGAAACCCTACAACAACTAACAACTCGACCATTGTAATGTCTGTGCTGCATGTGGCAATCTATTTTGAGAATAAGGAGTAGTTGAAAATCAGTTTCTTCGTCCTGACATGACTGAAATGGTAATCCGAATAGAAAACATTATAATAATATCTGAATGGATAAGACCCCGTGTTTAATGTCGAGCATAAATACTTTTTACATTAATATGTAAAAAGTATTTATACTTGAAAAAAAAAACCTAAAAAGAAAGTAAAGTGTAATGTCATACCGTAACCATGGAAACTCTATATAACAAAGATGTCAAATTAAGATTAATTATTTTATAACAGCAATAAAAATGGTTTAAGTTTCATCAAGCAGTATTTTTAACTATTTTTATTGTCCAAAAGATATGGTCAAACACCCCGACAGGTTGGTTTTGAAATTAATAAATATTCTTTTTATCCATATTATTATTTTTACATTGTATTTGTATTTTTGTCAACTTTTTACTTGTTTATTGTTTCAGTTAATCTTTAACAATAAAATATGTGTGCCATGCTATTTGCAGGCAGAGTGGTGGACGGTTCTCACAGAAACTCTGCTCTTGTTGTTGTTATCGCCATTGGACATAAATGTGGACACTTGCTCACATGGTATGAGCATTTTGTGGTACGTGGATTATCCCAGACACCAAAGCTATGTCGCTGCACCAGCTAGCTTCTTAGATAATCTTTTGATTAGGTAAAAAGATTATTTATTATAAAATACTATCTAGGAACGCAAAACAATTAAAGGAAGATACAATGTTTGTATGTCTTGAATATTTTACAAGTACATAATTACAAAATAAATAAATGTTGTTTTATTCAACAATACTCTGGTAAATGTAGATAAAAGTACATCAACTGTGCTTTTAAAGAATATTCCAGGAGATATAAAGCTGCCTCCTTATCCTGTGATATTATGCAAAAATATTAATACTGGTGAATCTGGCTAAACGGGTATATGACTGATAATTAGCATCGGAATAAAAATAAATAATAATAATATACTTAGTATGTAAAATAAATAATAACCAATAATTGCGAGTCTTAGATTATTTTAGGTTATAATCTTCCACCTTTCATATTTTTTTTCTCCCAACTTTTTCAAACTACTTTCCATTTGATTTTTGGTTAGCCTTAAGTCGTTCTTTAACTGCAAATCAGTTTCAATATTACACACTACTTCTATCACTGGGTCCCAAATTACGTGTACTCTCGCCATTCTCCTTTAGTAAAACAATAAAGTTTGCAATATTGTAACAAATATGAACATTAGATGACCTTGACCATCTGGGTTTAAATAAAATGATTAGTAGACGTTAGTACTGAATAGGAAAGCTTGGTTAGCCTGTTGTGAGACTTGTGGGTTTGAAAATGTGGTGTGACCGTGATTTTTTTTATTGGGACTGTCCTAAGGACAATTATTACGCGAAGCCGATCCTTGGAAGACTTACGAAGCTATGTCCGGTCAACCACATCGAAAATAAGCAATCGACGTGATAAGCCACTTCTTAGGAGAGCATTTATTCTAAGATGTAAGGTCTGAATCAGAGTGGGTGGCAGACAATTTGAACATTTATTGTAATTTACAACGAATACAGTGTTAACATCACGCCTGTAATCCCTGAAGTGTTAGGCAGAGGTGTACCCATTAGTACACCCACATTTCGCCAGTTATAACACTTTGCCCTATAACACTGCCCAACCTCATGCTCAGCAGTCAAAAACAGTGTTATTAATATCAAATGATGTTTTTTATTAAACCCCAATGACCAGGTACATTTAATGTAAATAAATATTCCAATATCTCAAACTTTGTTGTTTAACTAACACTCCTTTTGAAAACGAATAGCAATAAATCACTATTTTGGTACATTAGGTACAATAAGACATCATACCATTTTGAAATCGGCTATAAGCACATGATCAGTGGCGGCTGTACCTTAAGTGCGCTCGTGCGCTGAACCACCAATTCAAAAGATTAAAAAATTACAAAATATTAAGTACTTCATCTTTATTTTTAAATTACCATTTTAGGTAATAGTTATTTTGAAACATACAAAAACGTATAAAAAATTAAATCTTCAAATAAGGTGAAACAGTTTGAGCGCTTTACTAAACTATTAAGACTTATTTTCCTGTAAAGACAAATTCACGTGCGCTTCGGCGAGTGCACGAGGACTGCTAATATAACTTGTAGGAGATACGAGTTAATACGCCTGACGCGTGAGACAGAAGATAGTTCATAGAAATGTACCGAGTAATGAGTGGGTTGTCGAGCGCCGCACGAGCGAACCGAGGATTGCCGAGAGCGCCCGATGTTTGACGATGCGAAAAAAAGAAGGCGACGGCAGCCATGATTGACATCTCGTTATCAGACTGTTTCACTATAACGTGTGACGCGTTAATTATTGTTTATTTATATTAATAAATAAATAAATTACCGTAATTGTTTTTAGTTTTTGTTTCGATTTTTTTCGAGAACTTTTATTCTATACTGTGTATGGTGTTAGTGAAAATGAGCATAAACATTGAATATATTAATTTTAATAACTCTAATTTTAATATTTTAGTAAAGTGCACCACCATTTCGATAACCCACCAGCCGCCACTGCACATGATCTTACAAAATTATTGGCCACGTGTGTTTCGATACATTTTTTTTAAACTACAGACGCTTAAACTTTGTCAAAAAGAAAAATTTTCACGAATTTTTTCAAAAGAACATAATTCAAGTTGTTTTTTTTTAAAACCGCGTAATAGCAGTCCTTCTTTTATTTTAATTACTTATCTATCAGCATAATTAACGTAAATTACTTCAACAACAAAAAACCGATGGAATTCATTAATTCGTGGTCGTGGTGTACAAGAATGTAAAATAAGGTAACAAAAAACTTCGAATATTATTAAATGAATCATATCTTTGGTAGGTAGTACCTACAAAAAAAAAAAAAAGACCATTAAAAAAAACTTTTTTTTATTTGTATTTTTTTTTCTGAATGGTCATTAGTTCTACTATGACCCATTTCAAGATTATCCATTAATTACCGGGCACCCTGTATATAATAATCAATTGCTGTTCGTTAGTCTAGCTAAAACTCGAGACCGGCTGGGCCGATTTAGCTGATTTTGGTTTTGAAATGTTTGTCGTAGTCCAGGGAAGGTTTAAATAAACGGTGAGAAAATATGGGGTAGGGGTAGTGTTGGGGTAGGGTAGGGGTAGGGTAGGGTACGGTAGGGTAGGGTAGGGGTAGGTATTGGTAGGGTAGGGGTAGTGTAGGGTTTGGGTAGGGTATTGGTAGTGTAGGGTAGGGGTAGTGTATTGGTAGGGTAGGGGTAGGGTATTGGTAGAATAGGGTAGGGGTAGTGTATTGGTAGGGTTGGGGTAGGTCATTGGTAGGGTATGGTAGGGGTAGTGTAGGGTAGGGGTGGTGTAGGGTTTGGGTAGCGTAGGGGTAGAGTAAGGTATGGTTAGGGTATCGGTAGGATAGGGGTAGGGTATTGGTAGGGTAGGGTAGGGGTAGTGTAGGGTAAGGCTTGGTGTAGGGTTTAAGTAGGGTAGGGGTAGAGTAAGGTATGGGTGGGGTATCGGTATTATAGGGGTAGGATACCACGCGAACGAAGTCGTGGCGGGTCAACTAATACTATATAAATACTAGCACTCTCCCCGCGACTTCGTTCGCGTGATTTTTCTTACGGATCCCTAATTATTGATAATAAAATATAGCCTATAGCACTCAGTGATAACGTAGCTTCCAATTTGTGAAACACTTTTTAAAATCGGTTCATTACTTCCGGAGATTACCCCTCTACATACAAACTTACAAACAAATGTTACCTCTTTATAATATTAGTGTAGATATAGATTTATCAAATCGGGTTGGGTTTACAATTGAGTCGCCTGAATTTGAGGATTCTGACAATGTGGGCCCCCCCACAAGGAGATTAATCTTAAGCACCCCCAAGCAATTTTAGCTGCCGGAGCTGCGTTAAATTATTTAAACAATTTTCTAAAACGTCGATAAATCACTAACTATTGCTTAAAACGAAACGTAAATTTCACTTAATTCTTACGTTTTTTAAAGTTGCGTTTGTCAAAATGCGTAAAACGAATCGCTTTTCCGCCATTTTAATGCCACTGACAGGACAATCACACTCACTGCAATTTACTGCCCACCACGACACAAAATCCAGGCAGATGAATTCAAGCGGTTCTTTAATCAACTGGGCCCAGTATTTGTCTGTGGAGGAGACTGGAACTCTAAACATACGTCCTGGGGATCAAGATTGATCAACCCAAGGGGCAGACAGCTACATAAAGCCACACTAGATCTTAACCTGAAATGCATTTCACATGGAGAGCCAACATACTGGCCCACGGATCACAACAAAATACCGGACCTGCTAGACTTCTTTGTTACAAAGAACCTTGGACATGATTACTTAAGGATCGAAAAATGTGAAGACCTGTCATCAGACCACACCCCTGTTATCTTAAATATATATAAGCAGGTTGTTCTCCTCGAACCACGCGCCAATATCTACAACAAAAATACAAACTGGGACATATTATTATATAGACAAACCATTCAGAGTAACACAGACCTTAAAATTAGACTAAAAACAAACGATGACATCGAAACCGGTGTTGAAAAATTTAATAGTATCATACACCTGGCTGCAAATGCCTCTACCCCTAAAAATAAAAACAAAAAAATCAAACAAAAGGAATACCCAAAAAACATAATAGAGAAGGTCAGTGAACGACGCAAACTTAGAAGCGAATGGCACAAAACTAAATATCCCTCGAACAAAACGAAGCTAAACAGAGCAACTAAAGAGCTGAAAGACATAATAAAAGAGTACGAAAACCGATGCCTACAAAGACACCTATCTCATCTCACTGCTCACAAGGATACCAACTATTCACTGTGGCGCGCAACCAAGAACCTTAAGCGACCAAGAGAGCACGTCCCACCACTAAGAAAACAAGACAGGAGTTGGGCCAGATCTGATATTGAAAAAGCAACAGCATTCGCTGAACACCTACAAAAAGTCTTTACGCCACTGCCTAGTGCCGACCCAGATAAAGATATCGAAATAACAGACTATATACAGTCACCTAACCAGCTGTCCATTCCACTGAAGGCCATAAGTCCCAAAGAAATATTCCGTGAGATTAAATCACTACCACCCGATAAGGCACCGGGATATGACCTATTAAACTCCGTACTGCTTAGCAATCTTCCGAAGAAAGGCATTATGTTCCTAGTGATCCTCCTCAATGCATGCCTGAGACTTTCACACTATCCATCCCAGTGGAAACTCGCTCAAGTAGTCATGATTCCCAAACCTGGAAAACAGCCGGAAGAAGTGTCATCCTACAGGCCAATCAGTCTCCTTCCTTTGGTTGGCAAACTGTTCGAAAAAGTCATCCTCAACAGAATGAAAAATCACTTAAACACTATACTCCCTGGGCACCAATTCGGATTCAGGCAAAAACATGGAACAATTGAGCAGGTGCATAGGTTGACAGATACCATCGGCTACACGCTGGAACATAAGAAATACTGCTCGGCTGTCTTCCTCGATATAAGCCAGGCTTTTGATAGGGTCTGGCATGATGGTCTATTATTCAAGATAAAAAATACCTACCACACTCCTTTTACTTCCTACTCAAAAGCTATTTAGACAAGAGATGCTTCGAAGTTAAAGGAGAATGGCGAGACTACACGTAATTTGGGACCCAGTGATAGAAGTTGTGTGAAATATTGAAACTGATTTGTAGTTAAAGAACGACTTAAGGTTAACCAAAAATCAAATGGAAAGTAGTTTGAAAAAGTTGGGAGAAAAAAAATATAAAAGGTGGAAGATTATAACCTAAAATAATCTAAAAGTAAACTAAGACTCGCAATTATTGGTTATTATTTATTTATACATACTATATTATTATTTTTATTCCGATGCTAATTATCAGTCATATACCCGTTTAGCCAGATTCACACCTGTAATTAATATTTTTGCATATTATCACAGGATAAGGAGGCAGCTTTATATCTCTTGGAATATTCTTTAAAAGCACAGTTAATGTACTTTTATCTACATTGACCAGAGTTTTGTTGAATAAAACAACATTTATTTATTTAAAACTTTTATTTATTTTGTAATTACATTGTATCTTCCTTTAATCTTGTTTTGCGTTCCTAGATAGTATTTTATGATAAATAATCATTTAACCTAATTAAAAGATTATCTAAGAAGCTAGCTGGTGCAGCGACATAGCTTTGGTGTCTGGGATAATCCACGTACCACAAAATGCTCATACCATGTGAGCAAGAGTCCACATTCATGTCCCCAAAAGGCAATGGCGATAACAACAACAAGAGCAGAGTTTCTGTGAAAACTGTCCACCACCCTGCCTGCAAATAGCATGGCACGCATACTTTATTGTTAAAGATTAACTGAAACAATATACAAGTAAAAAGTTGTCAAAAACACAAAATAATATGGATAGGTATAAGTACAATATTTATTAATTTCATAACCAACCTGTCGGGGTGTTTGACCATATCTTTTGGTCAATAAAAAATAGTTAAAAATACTGCTTGATAAAACTTAAACCATTTATATTGCTGTTGTAAAATAATTATTAATCTTAATTTGACATCTTTGTTATAAATATAGTTTCCATGGTTACGGTATGACATTACACTTGACTTTCTTTTTAGGTTTTTTTTTCAAGCATAAATACTTTTTACATATTAATGTAAAAAGTATTTATGCTCGACATTAAACACGGGGTCTTATCCATTCAGATATTATTATAATGTTTTCTATTCGGATTACCATTTCAGTCATGTCAGAACGAAGAAACTGATTTTCAACTACTCCCTTCTCAAAATAGATTGCCACATGCAGCACAGACATTACACTGGTCGAGTTGTTAGTTGTTGTAGGGTTTCTTGTTCAGAAATTCAACAAATTAGTTCACATATATACTCACATCGCGCGGGTATACCCATCTCTGAACTCTTTTAACAATTTGATGACTTTTTTCGGACAAGCGATGTCTTCTGTATAATTTACAATAACGCACCGCATTTGAACAGTTTGACAAAGTCCAAATCACTTGCAAATCGTCATCCAGTAGTAAATGCCGTAATTTAGGTTGGTATACAGCATAATCAGTCCAAAGGTAAAGCCAAGTCGTCAAGAATTTACAAAATCGCCGAAATATTATTTGTTTTTTACAACGCTAACCGTTGAAAATAGTGTTGCCTATCGATAGTCGACTATCACTAAACTATCGATAGCCTATCGATAGTATCCATATTATCTATAGATAGTATGATACAGTTTACGTATTTTTATAATGATATACAAAAATAGTATCGAAAGTATTAGTTCCGATAATATCGATAGTATCGATACTATCGAAGTCCAGCATATGTTTAGGAGTAATACTGTCGATAGTATCGATACACACTATCGATGTTGTAATACTATTAATAGTTTTACAAACTGTCATTAGTATCGATAGTATTACTTAAAAAAATCGATATACTATTGATGATATTATCATGTTATAGTATCGATACTCTCGCTTCCAATCAATAGTATTAGTTAATTTGTGATATCAATAGTATCAGTGGTTTAGCATTGTTACTAGATTTCGAGGTCATCTATCGATAGGGAAACTATCGGTAGTTGGGCAACTCTACACAAATAGTTGACAAATGTCAACAAAAATGTCGTCAGTGTCAATTTGATAATGACGTTCCGTTTCTCCGTTTCATGTAATCCATTACGTATGTAGCAAAATAATGAGTCTTATTTTTTTTACGGTCTATTTACATGGTTCGTATGTTTCATCGTTATGGGTTTTCAGAATATTTAACAACTTTTTAACAAGATGTATAAGTATAAAAGAAGGAAAATCACCAAGCGAAAATGAACTACTTTTTATCTAATCATTAGCCTAGAAAGGAATGTAACTATATGTTTCGTTTAGAAACTGCACGATGATTATTTTTTGTTAATTATGAATAATTAATAACTTTTGATTCCCGTTTTGTAATAACTCAGTATTTTTTTATACAACACTTATTTACTTGATATTATAATTGATATAAAGTAGACCGTGCACAGCGCTCCGTTCATTTTGGGTCCACTCTTGCCATCCTTCTTTGGCAGCGTTACGTCGGACTTGTTTGAAATCAAGTCAGGGGTACCCCAGGGGAGCATTCTAGGGCCCGTATTGTACCTTATTTTTACTGCTGACGTTCCCGTCGACGATAACACCCACAAGACCCTCGTTGCCACGTACGCCGATGATACCGCAATAATGTCAGTAGACGCCCAACCAGAAATAGCCTCAGCAAACCTACAGAAACACTTAACTGAGATTGAAAACTGGTTAAAGATATGGAGAATAAAGGCCAACAAACCAAATCAGCTCATGTCACTTTTACCCTAAGGAAAGGCGACTGTCCACCAATCACACTGAACGGAGAACAAATTCCACACGCTACTACCGCGAAATACTTAGGCATGCATCTGGACAGACGGCTGACATGGCAGAAACACATCTGGAGTAAGAGAAAAGCATTAGACACTAAACTGAGATCCATGTATTGGCTCATTGGTAGGAAATCCCAGCTAACTAATGAAAGCAAAATGGCAATCTACAAAACCATACTGAAGCCGGTTTGGACATACGGATTAGAACTCTGGGGAACTGCAAGTCACAGTAACATTGAAATCTTGGAAAGATTCCAGACCAAGGCCATTAGATCCATGTTTAACATCCCAAAATGCATCCACAACAAATATATCCTACACGATTTGGGGCTCAACACTGTGAAACAAGAAATCGCTATGCGTAGCCAAAAGTACCAACAAAAACTAACATTCCATGTTAATGCTCTAGCTGCTAATTTAACGGGTCATGGAAGTATAAATCACACAAGACTGAGGAGGAACAGCATTCCAAATCTTATAAACCGATTTCACAAAAAACAGTGATAGTGGTCGATGGACAACTAGTCACGCCTCAAAGATAGCAAAACACACAGAAGAAGTTCCGACAAAATAGCAGCTAAATGTCCCATGACAGATTGCTGTGTGCAGGATTGAGAAAAAAAAAAAAAAAATAATAATATTAATTTTTATCATAAAAACATACCGTCATCGTCACTTTGATATTCCTCCTTTGGCTCAATAATATAATGTTGTCTCTCACAAACATCTGGTGGTTCTTGTTTGATAATATCACTCTCTTCTTGACATTCAGCATCTATACTTATGAGTTGCACTGGTGTTGTAACATAACCACCGGCAAACTCTAACTGGCCATGGTTTAGTGAGGGATTTGTCTGTTAAAAGTTGATTATAGGTAAAAGTCAACGCATTTATTTCAATTAGACCAATAACAGGCATTTTTGAACTGTCATGGAGTCGGTCAATTAGAAGCAACAAGAATATTGTAACCAGGATTATGTATAAACCAAATCGAAAAGAGTGTCCATGGAGTTTCTTGCCAGTTCTTCTCCATAGTAGCCTACCTCCGTTTAGCAATAAGCTTCAACTTTCTAACTGACTGTCTCCTTGACAATTCAAAACAGCCTGTAAATGGTATAATTGAAATAAATTACTTGTTTTTTGTCTTTCCGAGTTTGCTACTGGCTTTATTTGGCATCAAATAAAGCCTTAATAGGTATGAGCTTGAGAGGAATCACTTCTATATTAAGTTTGATAATAAATGTTAAAGAATCCCTCACCTCATGATTTTCATTCAACATCTGCGCAAACAGTTGTTCTGCTTCTAGACATTTCCTCTGGAATTGCGCGCATTGCTTTATTTTAGTGCAGCAGAAGAAACAAGCGAGCATCGGTCTAGCATCTTCAGTTATGAACTGTAACAAAACTTATCTTATAGGTAGGGTAGGGTGCTTGTGGGTGCATACAATAGTACAGGGGTTGTGGGACTATTTAAGGTTTAGGGTAAGGTTTGCGATTACGCCTCCTTGATAGGGGGTGTGGGGGGGTGGGGGGAGTGGGGGGGGAGTAATAGAGTAGCCCCTACCATTTTTGCCCGCCGGAGATAGGTACTCGCCGGAGCCCTACTAGGGATTTCTACCGAGTCACCTTAATAGGGTCGTAAGGGGGTCAGGGAAGGCGGGAAGAGGGGTAGAGTCACCCTCCAGCCTTTCCCCCCGCCAGAGGGGCTCGACGGAGCCCCGCTGGGCGGGGCTCCTACTTCTGGGTGGTTTAAAAAGAAATAACCACGAAGGGGATGGCAGGGTCTGTTCGCTCGCTGCGCTCGCTCACTGGACCCTGCCATCCCCTTCTAACCTAACCTGTCCGAGTCGGGGTGCCCACAAGTCCTGAGCTCGCTTCGCTCGCTCTTGTCCACAATAAAAAAGAGAAGCAATCCAATCGGTGTCCAAAGGGGTAGCGGAGTTGTCAAGAAATAGCAAGCAGTCGGTGTCCAGAGGGATAGCGAGGTCGTCAGAAAGCAGGAGGCAGATATTATCGAAACGGAGCACATTCACGTAAACTCGAAAGCAACGGAATGGCGCGCAAAATCGTGTTTACCTGTCACTGTCAGTGACAAAAAATGGCGACTTAGCGTTTCGTTCTACGCATTCTAACAGACGCAACTCAAAAAACGTAAGAATTAGTGAAATTTACGTTCCGTTTCAAGTAATAGTTAGAGATTTATCGATATTTTAGAAAATTGTTTTAAATAATTTAACGCTGCTCCGGCAGCTAAAATTGCTTGGGGGTGCTTAAATAACTCCTCTTGAGGGAAAGGTATGCGGTTACGCCTCCATGATAGGGGGGGTGGAGGGGTGGGGGGGGGTGGGGGGGAGTAATAGAGTAGCCCCCCACCATTTTTGCCCGCCGGAGATACTCGCCGGAGCCCTACTAGGGATTTCTATCGAGTCACCTTAAAAGGGTCGTAAGGGGGTCAGGGAAGGCGGGAAGAGGGGTAGAATCACCCTCCAGCCTTTCCCCCCGCCAGAGGGGCTCGACGGAGCCCCGCTGCGCGGGGCTCCTACTTCTGGGTGGTTTAAAAAAAAATAACCACGAAGGGGATGGCAGGGTCTGTTCGCTCGCTGCGCTCGCTCACTGGACCCTGCCATCCCCTTCTAACCTAACCTGTCCGAGTCGGGGTGCCCACAAGTCCTGAGCTCGCTTCGCTCGCTCTTGTCCACAATAAAACAGTCGGTCAAGCAGTCGGTGTCCAGAGAGATAGCGGAGTGGTCATAAAATAGCAAGCAGTCGGTGTCCAGAGGGATAGCGAAGTCATCAGAAAGCAGGAGGCAGATATTATCATGAGGGAGCACATTCACGTAAACTCGAAAGCAACAGAATGGCGCGCAAAATCGTGTTTACCTGTCACTGTCAGTGTTTCGTTTTACGCATTTTAACAGACGCAACTCAAAAAACGTAAGAATTTAGTGAAATTTACGTTCCGTTTCAAGTTATTACTTGAAACGGAACATAAATTTCTAGTATTACTTGAAACGGAACGTAAATTTCTAGTTTCTAGTTAGAGATTTATCGATATTTTATAAAATTGTTTTAAATAATTTAACGCTGCTTCGGCAGCTAAAATTGCTTGGGGGTGCTTAAATAACTCCCCTTGACCCCCCCACAGTGTCAGAATCCTCAAATTGTGGAGGCGTAACCTAATACCCAACCCCCTCTTGACCCCCCCACAGTGTCAGAATCCTCAAATTCTGGAGGCGTAACCTCATACCCAACCCGCGTTTTATTACATCCGCTATAGCATATAGTACTTGAAGTAATTACATTTACGTAATTTCAATAGTAAAGTAGGTTTATATCAACTTACGGGAATATCAGTCAGCTTCTCATACAGCTCCTGCAGGCTCTTGTTGACAACTGCATGCATGCGAACATTCTCCACCAAACATATCCTACACATGGACAGCTTTTCCATCATGACACCCACAATGTGTTGTTATCTATTTCAAGTTTACAATTTTGAACAACTGACTTTGCTGTTGTTATTGTTTTGACGGCACTGCGGAGCGGTCTGCGACTCTGCGCTACCGGCGTAGCAGCTGGTTGTCAAGTAGCTTCATCTCTTCATTGATAACTCTTGTGGAAGAGACATCACAATTCAGTCAACATCACTTTTAATGGGTTCTTCAATTAACTATTGCTAAAATTTGCTGGATGCGTTAGGCAAGTCTTGTACCTCAACGCCATTTAGATGTCTAATGTCTTACTCTTTGTCATGTCATGAAGTGTCAGCTGTCAACTATGCAAAGTCCTCAATGCTGGGTTGCCAGACTTTAATTCTTTTTCTTCGTAAACAAACATAAATCTCGTTGTTTACTGTAAAACCTCATGCATATGGGAACTTACCATCCACTCAACTTTCGTTCACAAGCACGCCTGCTTACATACATACATACATGAACTCACGCCTTTTTCCCATGGGGGTAGGCAGAAACCACGGAACGCCAACTGCTACGATCCTAATGCCGGCCATACACGCTACGGTAAACCGAAGACGTCTACCTGGGGGCTTACCATCACCTTTTAAGAAAACGTTCAAATGCCTGTCAGTCAACTTCCATTCAAAAGCAGGCCTGGGGGCTTACCATCACCTTTTAAGAAAACGTTCAAATGCCTGTCAGTCAACTTCCATTCAAAAGCAGGCCTGCTTAGGAATCGCTAAAAATCGTACCATGACCGTATTAAAGGTGAACGATTATTGAACGGCAATGCTTGTCTCTGCCTGCTTTGATGATGAAGTTTAGTCTTAGTGTTGTGAATAAACAACGTTCAAAAACTACGATATAATTCTCTAACACATTACCGGTTTTTTTTTTAATGATCATAACTTGAATTTCTTAGATAAATACACGTTATAACTAAGATTATGTATTACAACTTACCATGATTTATTATCTAAAAGCTCTAAAAGCACAAGTTTCACGTTAAAAAAAACCTTTTTAACTCTTAAAGATACAATGTGATATTCAGAACGTACCTACGTTCATCAACTGTCAGCGCGTAAATATAAACAACATTTCACTTGATTAATTTAATGATTTTCACAGCCTTTTACAAAAGTAATATATAATGTTCAAAGCCCTACTAGACATTAAAGTCGATAAGAGTATAGAGTGCTTTTGGTAAATTTTGTTTCAGTCACAATTATTGTAAAAAAGTATTTTGTTGTGTTGTTCCTACAAAAATACACACATGGGTACATTTATAGTAAAGGAATTTATTGAAATATCGAAATACAAGAACCGCAATGCCCATAATCCAAGAAACATAACCTTTTTACAGGAATGCAACGGAGCCCCAGTATTCTTGACATCTCCTAGTCTACTAATCTGAAAAATAATATATCTAGTAATTCCATCCAGTGGAGAGCCTAACTAATTAATCATTATACATACCTATGTATTTAGGATGAAAATTAAAATAAAGAATAATACTCATGATGTGTTTTTATATACTTATACCTGCATATTAGAAACCAACAAAGTACACCATATGAATATGGACTTAGGTGCACCTCCCCATATAGGAATACAGTACACTAAGACAGATTGCACTAAGGCAATATAAATTTCCTTTAATAGATTTTTAGAAGTATCACTGCTACTAGTAGCCCTAGATGGAACAGTGTGTCTCAGCGTCCTGAATATCCAGCTCAAATTTCTGATTCTTCTTACAACCTGTTCAAGATGGGGATACCACGATAATCTCTGGTCAAGAATAACACCTAATTGATCTGTGAGACCTTGGTTAAAATAGAGCATGCACAATTTTGGTTTTGAGGATCGCCACATATGTGAACTTTAATAGTAAAGTCATTCTTAGGTTGTGTGCGATTGCTGATACCGAAACATATGTAATTTGTTTTTGAGGTGTTTAAAGTGAGCAAGTTGTTATTTAGCCATTTAGAAACTTGAGCCATACCTGTGGAAGCACTTTGCTTAACTTCATCCCAGGATTTTCCATAAAATACAATAGCTGTGTCGTCGGCGTATGAAAATATTTTAGCATTAAGTAAACTCATGTTACATAAATCATTAATGTATATTAGGAATAGGCTGGGACCTAAAACGCTACCCTGAGGCACGCCATATGATACCACTGTATCATCACTGCTGTATTGCCCCAACCTAACCCTCTGCTTCCTATTTGAGAGATAATCTCCAAGGAGATTGAGTGGAGTTCCTCTTATTCCGATTTTCTCCAGTTTGTTCAGAAGAATTGGGACAGAGACGGTGTCAAATGCCTTTTTGAGGTCTAAGAAGATGGTCAGACATTTGTCCCCATTGTCAAGATGATTTGTTATAAGTGAGCTAAGAGCTGTTACAGCATCTTCAGTGGAAGTATTTTGCCTGAAACCAAATTGTGTGGGCGATAGTAAATTAAATGTATTTAGATATTTAAGGAGTCTAATGTTTAATAATTTTTCTAGTATTTTGGAAATAGCTGGGAGGACGGATATGGGCCTGTAATTGTTTACATCGTCTCTGTCCCCACCCTTGTGTACCGGAGTAATAATTGATTGTTTAAAAGGGTCCGGAAAGATGCCGTCTCTAAAGCAGAGGTTTGCAAGATGGGTAATAATGGGAACACATTCCTTGCTTATGAACTTTAAAAATTTAGTTGAAATATTATCGCAGCCGGGAGCACTATCTGACTTTAAGCTCATCAATATTCTTTCCACCTCGTGGGGGTCAGTGTCCAGAAGTACAAAAGAGCTGAGTTGTGTTGGTAGTGGGTAAACTGCGAGACCATTACTATTTACGGTTTGCTGGATTTGCTGGGCCAGTTGTTTGCCGATATTTACAAAAAAATTGTTAACAAAGTTAGCCGATTCAATATGGGAGGGTTTATAATTTATTAGTTCGATGTTCTCACTTTTAGACTTTTTAGTGTATGTTATTGTTCTAATATTTTTCCATAGCAATTTGCTGTTTGAGATTGAATTTGCAAGTAAATCCCTATTGTATTTTCTTTTTAGTTTTTTAATGAGGTTATTACAGTGATTTCTGTATCGGTTGTACCTACGTAATTTTTAGTATTTCATTGTGTGGGTCGTTTTTGGTTTTCTTTTGTAGTTTATTGCGATTGTTTATGCAACGTAGTATACCAGGGGTAACCCAGGGTTTCATAATACGTTTGCTGCTAGGGATTTTAGTATGAGTTGTGTTAAGATTACTTAATAGATTCAGTGAGCTTTATTATGAGTAGGTCAGTCAGTAGTTTAGGGTCGTTACAAAATAATAATTCAGCTAGGTTTACTTGCTGAATATGTTTTAGAGCTTCTTCAAAATTTACACTAGTTGTAGACTTATTTTTAATTTGTGTATGTTTTTGTTTGCGCAGTGATATAAGTGTAGTGTAGTGATCAGTGATAGTGGTATGTAGGATAGCAATAGACGCGGAGACCTTTTTTTTATTAATCTTCAGCATAAAGTGGTCTAAGCAGCTTCTTTCTCTGGTGGGAAGTATATGTCCTGGGAGTATACCATGTAATGACAGCATATTTAGGTAATTTTCTCTGTTTTTGAATTCTTGAGATGTTTCCGTGTCTTTAGGTCTAATATTAATATTTATGTCTCCCGCTATTACTATGTTTTTTTGTGACGTCAGTGTGTCCAGGTGAGTACTAAGAGAATCAACAAAGTTATCGGTTTTAGTGTTCGAAGGAGAGCGGTAGATACCTAATATATGGTAATTAAGTATTTCTACCTGAAGACAGGATGCTCCATCTAACTTAATTTCTCTAACTTTCGGTTTTAACGTGTTCTTGACGTAGACGATTACCCCATCATTTTGGTTTATGTGGAGAGTCGATGCATGAGAGTAATAGTTGTTGAGCTGAGGAATTGGTTTATTAGGATTAAGTCTACATTCTGTTAGAATTATAATATCAGTTTCGAACTTAAGAGTGGTTAAATGGAGCACAAAATCATCAAAATTACAGTAAACACTCCTTATGTTTTGTGCAATAATAGTCAGATCATTTTTTTCTACTGAAATATGCTTAGATATTTCAGAGGAGTCACATTCGATAGCCTGCGCAATCTCGATACTGTCTATTTCATTAAGGGCTTGTAATGTGTCACTCATTTCCAGTTATGTACCGTAGAATAAACGTCAATATCGAGATAGACGAAAGTATAGAACTTGATAATAGTCGAATGCAGTAGATATTGAAAGTGATTTTGAAGAAGTTGAAGGACATCTGTAATTGAGTTATGTTTTTGTAAAAAAATGTGCATCTGGGTGTGTGTAGTTGAGTTATGACATGAGTCAGTGTAAGAGTATCTGCGTGTAATGAATGTGTATGAGGTTTTGGAAAAGTGCTTGTGTATTTGAACAGACAGTTTATAAGCGTATTCACGACGAAATTACAGGTAAACATGAAGTAACCTATTACATTATAATAGTAATCTATTACAAAATATATTCCAATGAGCAATACACTAACAAAGTAAGGTAAAGACTTTACTACTCGAGTGAGGTAACGCCGGTATTTGAGAGGTAAGAATAATAGTCAATTCTTTACTATTAGTTGGTGCACTTGCTCTTCACTTCTAATAGTAATTGGTTGTGACTGCTCGTCTCTCTTCACATAAATCTTGCCGTAGGCAGTCCAACAGAACTTATAGGCTCCAGATTTGGCTAAGTCTCGGGCAAGGAAGTGTAAACGGGAAGCTTTAGGGGTCAGATGTTCTGCTAGAAATATAGGGGTGTCTTCCTGAGTTTTAAAGCCCAGGTGTTTGCAGCATAACTTTGACTTATGTTTTAAGTTGAACGCCTTTCCCATTTTCATAATTTCAGCCCTCAAAAGTGTAGAGCCTGTTTCCACAATAATTGGCGAATTTTGTATTTCTGTGGTTTTTCCACGCACTCTATAAATGTCCTTAATATCATACTTGCCGATCTTACAGTCCAAGTTTTGAGAGAGGCACATAGCCATCGCTATGAGGTCCTCTTTAGACTCGTTATTTATACGTGGGACATTTTTGATGACAAAATTCGATTTACGAATTCCTAGTTGAGTATCCTCTAGTTTATTCTCCAATAGAGTGATGTACTTCCTATCTTCCTTGGCCTGTGCTTCTAGCATATTAATTTTTGTTTGGAGCTCCTCGTTCTGTGCAGTAATATATGCGATTGAGTTTTCAATTTTGGTATTTGATTTTTGAATTTCATTCAAAGTTACAGAAGTTTGTTGTATCTCATTAGCCTGTTTTCCTGAGAAGATTGACATCATTTCTTTCATTTCTTTCTTAAATTCATCCAACTGCTCACATATCGTGATGTCATCCCAGCTCCTTTTGACGCGTTGGAACACATAATTAGGCGGCGGAGTCTTATTCTCAGTACCCAGCAGGTTTACATCTGTTTCTGATGCCGCTTTATCCATAGGTGAGTTCATAATTACTAATCTTAATAAGTAATAGTCACCAGGAATTTCAAAGGAAAAATAACTGAGTGCTATTTTGGCTATTGTTTAGATATGATACGCCAATAGTGTCACTTTGAAATTGGTAATTGGGTCAAATATCGGTAGGGGGCGGGGCCCTAATTAGCTAATTAGCTCTGGTTACCCAATCACATGAATTTGGTGTGCGGCCGTTGCGACTCCACAGATGAAAGGAGGTGCGCACGCGCAGTAATTAATAATGATTGGCTTCTTACGTGTCCTTGGGGGCGGAGTCTTCGCAAATAGGAAGCACCTCAGGTACCAGGAGCGCACGATTGAAGGAGTTATCGTCGCAGTCTTGCAATGTCACCGTCGCGGCGTTACTACTGGTGTTGTAATGAACTCCTCGACGTTTATGCACTCCTATTTTTATACTTGAATTAAATTTTAACTTAAACAATTTAAATTAATAAAATTAAAACTGTGAATAGTACTGGGGCACGTCAACACCTTGCGGCGGTCCGGGGGAAGAGGCAGGAGGGAAATTATAATCTAAGGATTTTCACAGCCTTTTACAAAAGTAATATATAATGTTCAAAGCCCTACTAGACATTAAAGTCGATAAGAAGTAATTTATTTATTGCGGTATAGAGTGCTTTTGGTAAATTTTGTTTCAGTCACAATTATTATTATTGTAAAAAAGTATTTTGTTGTGTTGTTCCTACAAAAATACACACATGGGTACATTTATAGTAAAGGAATTTATTGAAATATCGAAATACAAGAACCGCAATGCCCATAATCCAAGAAACATAACCTTTTTACAGGAATGCAACGGAGCCCCAGTATTCTTGACATCTCCTAGTCTACTAAACTGAAAAATAATATACTTATCTAGTAATTCCATCCAGTGGAGAGCCTAACTAATTAATCATTTTAAATACCTATGTATTTAGGATGAAAATTAAAATAAAGAATAATACTCATGATGTGACATATACCTGCATATTAGAAACCAACAAAGTAGGTACACCATATGAATTTATGGCTCCTGCAGGCAGTCATCTCTGTTACCAGTTTTTGTTCTTGTAAACTTTCATTGCATTTATATGGATAATATGGGTTCCTACTTATATGTAAGTATATATGTTTCAGTCAGTCATAAGAAAGTATCATGTGGTAAATGATAATAATTTAATTTGTAAACAGGTAAAAATTAAACACATTTTTTAAACTAGATGCGGTCATTGTTTTATTTTCATAAATTTACTGTGTTACATTATGTTGTGTAGAAACACATGCATTTGCAAAACATTTGTGATTGGAAATGTAGCACTTGATGGGCTAATCAACATCTCAATCGAGCCTTTAGTACATCAATGGTCCTCTCAATAATGTTTTGGGTCTTGTTAAGCTTCTCAGTGTAAAAGGCTTCTGGAGACTGGTTCTGCATTCCAAATAAAATTGATGTCATTATTGTTTTTCTGAGTCAATACCGAGAATCTCCTGAAATAAATGGATTAAAAGATTACTTGCTTATGTTTTTCATTGTCACTTTAATACACAGCAAATTATGTTTAATAGCAAGGAACATACACAAGAAACACACTAGTGTAGTTATGCTCCACAATAGAAAATCTGATGAATTGATAACACTCACCAGTCTCTGCTTAGATCACTAAGCCTTTGGAGGATTTATTATTTTCATTGTAGGTTCAAAACCCTCGCAAAAACGGGGGACTAAATCTTTTGATAGGCCTGTAAAATACAAATATTAATTGAGTATTGTAGATTTGTAGAGTAGGTTTTTATTTATACTTAGGTACATTACGTATTTTCATAGGTTTTGGTTACCATTGATGATTTTAAGTTATATCTTCTTACATGTCCGTAAGGATTGAGGAGCCACTTTTCGTATCTTAATGAAATTAATATAGGTACTTATTTAGTAGTAAGTTTAAAACTTTTGTAGGATCAATCTTCGAATTTGTAGTATAATAGTTCAATAGTTATATGAACATAAAGGTGGCTCCTCAATCCAAATGTTTGGATTGAGGAGCCACTTCAGAACTAGGAACATAATGGATAAATTATACTTATCATGATTTGGTATGATTTTGTAGCATTTGAGATTAGTTAATGGACAAAATCTGAGCTCTGTAGTACAAAAATTTAAAAAGTTATCATACGTTATATGTGGCTCCTCAGACCATACACATGACTCGTCAATTTTTCCAAGAAGCAGTAGTTCAATAAAATTAAAGCGCAATTTAATCGTCATTTAGTAGTAAGTTTATTAAATTTGTAGGACAAGAGACAGTCATTAAAAATGAGAGAATTGAGAGATATGGAACATTTTATCTGGCTCCTCAATTGAGATGCTTCGGTAAATTGATTTGCCTCTAATCTACTTATACTTGTAACGAAATTAAGAACAAAAACATACCTATTATTTAGTATAAATTTATACTAATTTTACGTTTAATCTTGCCATAAAAAAAGTAAATATAGGTAAAAGAAGTTATCAACGATCCTTTTATTTCCTAATAACAAATTGTTACTAGGGTGTCTATGAATTTAAGTAATAATTACGGACATCTATTTACATGTTTTATTTTACTTTATTTTACCTTATAGAGGGTGCCCGGATATAAATGAGTAATCTTGAAATGGGTCATGGTAGAACTAATGACCATTCAGAAAAAACAATACAAATAAAAAAAAAACAAGTAGTACCAAAGATATGATTCATTTAATAATATTTGATGTTTTTTGTAACCTTATTTTACATTCTTGTACACCACGACCACGAATTAATGAATTCTATTGGTTTTTCCTTGTTAACGTAATTAACGTTAACCAAGCTGATAGATAAGTAATCAAAAGTAGGACTGCTATAACACGGTTTTGAAAAAAACCAACTTGAATTACGTTCTTTTGAAAAAAATCGTGTTTTTTTTTCTTTTTGACAAAGTTTAAGCGTCCGTAGTTTAAAAAAAATGTATCGAAACATAAGTGGCCAATAATTTTATTAAATTATGTGCATTTAGCCGATTTCAAAATGGTATGATTCATTATTGTACCTAATGTAAATAGTGAATTATTGCTATTCGTTTTCAAAAAGAGTAAAATTTGGTTAAACAACAAGGTTTGAGATATTGGAATATTTATTTACATTAAATGTACAGTCAGCTACAAGAGTCGATTAACAATGTTACTTTTTTATATCATTTAAACAGACACTAAACGCATAATGTACCGGCTTTCAGATTTTCAGGTAATAGCTAAGGGTCTATTATATTTTAATTTTGTATTCATTGCGTTTTACTGTTAATATTGTACTTAATAATTAGGATTTAAAAATCATAAATGTTAATCGACTTTTGTAGCTGACTGTACCTATAGTCATTTAATAAAAAACAACATATTAATAACACTGTTTTCGGCTGCTGATCATGAGGTTTTGGGTTCCATTGCCAGGTCGGGCAAAGTGTTATTGGGAAAAGTGTTATAACTGGCGAAATGTTGGTGTACTAATGGGTACTTACACCTCTGCCTAACACTTCGGGGATTACAGGCGTGATGTTAACACTGTACTTATTCGTTGTAGATTACAATAAATTTTCAAATTGTCTGCCACCCACTCTGATTCAGACCTTACATCTTAGAATAATTACCTAATGCTCTCCTAAGAAGTCGCTTTTCATGTCGATCGCTTATTTTTAATGTGGTTGATCGGACACGGCTACGTCAGTCTTCCAAGGATCGGCTTTGCGTAATAATTTTCCTTAAGACAGCCCCAATAAAAAAAAACTAAATTGCAGAAGAAAAAAACATTTGTACATCTTGTAACCAGCAAACAGTTTTAGACTGCCTCGTTGGTCTAGTGGTTAGTGACCCTGACTGCAAAGCCGGAGGTAGTGGGTTCGATTCCCACCCAGGACAAACTTTGTGTGATGAGCATAATTGTTGGTTCTGTCTGGGTGTAATTTTATCTATATGTATGTATTTATAAATTATATAAGTATGTATATCAGTTGTCTGGTTACCATAACACAAGCTCTGCTTATCTTGGGATCAGATGGCCGTGTGTGAGTTGTCCCAAGATATTTATTAGTGTGCAAATATAATTTGTCAAACACAGTATCATTTGAAGTAAATGTTTGTAAAAAGTTTCCTGTGAACGAGGTACCACAATCTATACAGCTAACATTGTAACAAGCCGGATTTGACAGCTATCAAAATCCTTTGTGTAGTGTTGTCAAAACGTCTTGTCAAAATATAAATCGGCAATTAATTCGTGTTTGTGAGTGTATTTTTTCAAAATTAAGATAAACTTAATGTTTGCAAGTGATACTCGTTGTTATAGTGTATGGGTAACATAGTAATTATTCAGGATTGTGAATTGGATTTTTCAAATTATTACGTAGGAGAAACGTCAAATCCGGCCTCTTAGAACGTTAGCAGTTTATGTATAATGATTTCAAATAAATCATATACATTAATAGGCGTTATAGAATTTATCCCTCCAATTAGTGACGTTGGCATAAATGTCACTACCCATACCCAATAAAGGACGAGATGTTTTGTTACGACAACTACGATTGTCATGGTAAAATTCGTAAAAGCACCGACCAACCAATTTTGATTCATACTGTAACTTATGTCGAAAATGATTAGTAAGTACCTACCTTAAACATATGAAGAAGCTCTGCACATACCTGTATTCCGATATTGTAGATTTGTAAAAAAAAAGTTTAATAACTAGTTATCCTGGTTACATTCATTTAACATGGTCACCCTTAATAGCGAAGTCTTAGGGAATATCGAAAAGTTAATTGTTTTTCAGATATCAAATACCTACATACAATGTTGATCTGTGCATATATGTATATTTAGTAGACATTTTTATTAAGTGTTAGTGTCTTTGTTTTTTTATTCCGTTGTGATCTCAGGTAACTCGAAGTATCTTCTCAATACAGTAACGTCAGGATTGAGGAGCCAAAGAAAATGCGTTTATTTACTAAATTTACTCAGTTTTACTACTTTGTCCATATACTACAAATTCAAACACACTTACTACTAAGGTGCAGCGCAGACGACAGACTATCCGTGACGCACTTTTTAAGGCGGAAACAGACTGATAAGACGCTACGCCATCCCACGCGTGCTTATTGGCCAAAACACAAAGAGTAGTTTCACGAGACGAAATGTGGCCAATGAGAACGCTTGAATGCCGTGGCGTGGCGTAGCGTGTTATAAGTCTGTTTCCGCCTTTAGTCTGTGAAAATAGAACCTATGCAATTATATGCAGTAACGCACACGACGCGCAAAAAGTCCGGCGCACAAAAAATCCGTGTAATTCGGGCAGACCGGACCGCGCCACGCCGCGCCGCTCCGCACAAAAAGTCTGTGAAAAAAATTGAACGTTTGCTTCAACGCGCGCTAACGCAGACGGCGCACACTTTAGTCGGCAATCTGCATTGGCTAGGGGTGGACGTAACGCACGTGATCATCATGGTACCAGAGGTCGATGTAGGTAACGATATTAATACAAGAAATTCAAAACAGACCAGCAATGTATGATACTTCGAGAGCAGAATATCATGATAAACATTTAAAAAGAAAAATGTGGGAAGACGTGTGCTGTAATGTTTTTTCCGCTCCTGTTTGGACATGTATGACGTCTAAAGAAAAAACAAAATACGGTAAGTTTGAATAATAGACTTTACCACGTAAGTAGAACCGTACAGAGACCAAGTTTCTAAGGAGCTGTCAAAATGTATGCCTATTTTGGTAGGGTTGTCACAGTCGGATAGGAAATAGGATAGGAAATAGGAAAAAAAACTTTGTTAAACAAACCATGGGTAAGGTTTGCGGTTACGCCTCCTTGATAGGGGGTGTGGGGGGGTGGGGGGAGTGGGGGGGGGAGTAATAGAGTAGCCCCCACCATTTTTGCCCGCCGGAGATAGGTACTCGCCGGAGCCCTACTAGGGATTTCTACCGAGTCACCTTAATAGGGTCGTAAGGGGGTCAGGGAAGGCGGGAAGAGGGGTAGAGTCACCCTCCAGCCTTTCCCCCCGCCAGAGGGGCTCGACGGAGCCCCGCTGCGCGGGGCTCCTACTTCTGGGTGGTTTAAAAAGAAATAACCACGAAGGGGATGGCAGGGTCTGTTCGCTCGCTGCGCTCGCTCACTGGACCCTGCCATCCCCTTCTAACCTAACCTGTCCGAGTCGGGGTGCCCATAAGTCCTGAGCTCGCTTCGCTCGCTCTTGTCCACAATAAAAAAGAGAAGCAATCCAATCGGTGTCCAAAGGGGTAGCGGAGTTGTCAAGAAATAGCAAGCAGTCGGTGTCCAGAGGGATAGCGAGGTCGTCAGAAAGCAGGAGGCAGATATTATCGAAACGGAGCACATTCACGTAAACTCGAAAGCAACGGAATGGCGCGCAAAATCGTGTTTACCTGTCACTGTCAGTGACAAAAAATGGCGACTTAGCGTTTCGTTCTACGCATTCTAACAGACGCAACTCAAAAAACGTAAGAATTTAGTGAAATTTACGTTCCGTTTCAAGTAATAGTTAGAGATTTATCGATATTTTAGAAAATTGTTTTAAATAATTTAACGCTGCTCCGGCAGCTGAAATTGCTTGGAGGTGCTTAAATTACTCCCCTTGACCCCCCCACAGTGTCAGAATCCTCAAATTCTGGAGGCGTAACCTCATACCCAACCCCAAACCATTGCCGAGTATTAAATCATCGATTTCATCATGAATCTTACTTCCAAGACACTAAAATTTCACATCCGTCACTTAGAAAACACCGTCGCCCACTTATCAAACAACATTGAAATAGTAATTGGAGATAAAACTTGCAAAACTATAAATAAACAAGATGAAAACATTGAGGTTGTTGGCGACGGTCAACCTTTTTTAATACTTTTTTCTTTTTTATATTTTGAAATGTTATTCATTTGAACTGTTATGTTCTTTTTCTATTTTTTTGTTTAGTGTGTCATATGAGTTAGTTGTGTCAGAAATATAACGGTGTGCAGACATGGGCGTACCCAGGGGGGGGCAGGGGAGGGCAGCTGCCCCCCCTTGGAAATCTCGCAGATTATGTATGAACTCGCCTAATTACTAATTAAAGTGTAAACGGGTCCTTATGCTCTAACTTTTAAATAAACCGCGCAGTAGACACTGACAAAATGCTCGATGCAATTGCTAAAAAACCGCGCGCGACGATGGCGGACGTACATTACCGAATCTAGCCGAGCGTTCGAACTTCGAACGCTCGGCTAGATTCGGTAATCTTCGATAAGGACTATTAAGGACTTGCGAGCGTCTAGCATTTATTTTATTCGACCTAAAAAATCTGACTTGCCCCCTCCTACGCCAGAAGCTGGGTACGTCCATGTGTGCAGACGTAATACGAACTACTAGTGTTATTTGCCCAATTTTACCCTACCAGCTATTATTCATATTACAGTCCACTTAATAGTGCTAACAGAGGTTATTTGTTTTTTTTTTTTTCATTTTCCCTTTTGGGAAGGCAAAGGGATCTAGCCCATGCAGCCTGTTCATAAGTTTTTTTTTTGTACATAATATTATTGTTTATTTTTTCTTATGCAAAAATTAGGGATGGGTATCGACATTGAATGATAATGAACGAATGACAGTTATCGATTGATGAATCGATACAACAAGATTCGATATATCAAAATCGCTTTGATTATTATGTATAACACCTATACTGTGGTATTTTGAACAAAATAATTAATTAATTGATACACAAAATAAAATTAGTATTTTAAGTCTAATCCGTGAGAACATATTCATTAAAAAAAAAAAAAATCTGTATTTTGTTTTTATTTATTTAGGTTTATAAAAAAATGTTACGTTGTACATAAATACTCCCATTTATACAGTATTACCACAGAATAACGTATTACTATAACGAAGTAACGAAGGACTCGAGGTTTAAAGGTGTTTTAAGGTGTTAAAAACTTAAATCACAAGCGAAGCGAGGGATTTAATGCGAGTCCTGAGTGTAGCGAGGCATTTAAGTTCACCCAAGACTAAGACAGCTTTATCACCGAGGAAAATACTCTACTTTCCGTACCATTTGCGAAAAAATTAACACAATAATAATATGAGATGAGCATTTTAGAACATTAAGTTATTTATAAAAATAAATTAAAATAAACTTAAAGTTTATGTAGGTATTTGAAGAAAACAAAAACGCGGCAAATTCCTAGACTAATATTTTTTTGTCGGAAAAGCAAACGCATCAAGCTCATACGGCCTCGTCGGTTTTCGTAATTTTATTTAATAATCATAACTGCATAATAAATGCGTAGGTATTCCTTTTTCAAAAGATGTATAATGCCTTATATACCAACTCAATGGTGTAAACACAGATGTAGTGCAATATAAATTTCGGTAAGTATTCCTAATTTAAATCACATTCTCGGGACCTAGAGGATGAATGAAATTCAGTACAATTTTCTGTCCCTGTTTTTAACAGATTAAAAATGACTATTGTTATGTTCGCTTTTTGTGGAATAGAATGTCACTTTTTTGAGCAAGTGGTACGAAAAGTATTTTTCTCGCCTTAAATCCCTCGCTTCGCTCGTGATTTAAGTTTTTAACACTTCTAAGTAGATAAGGTAGGGAATAGGTATACTTACTTAGGTACTTAGTAGACTCCTTGAGATAGTTAAAATAATATATTTTATTTATATTGTTATTCATAGAAACAGAAACATTACTGAAACATTATTTATGAAAACACTTTCTATAATAAATAAAATATGAAACGTAAATAAAAAACCGTCGCGTTGCGCGCCCTGAGATTGACCACTGGCGGGCGCGTCTGTACGTGACAAGCCGCCAGTGGTTGCTCACATACACGCCGTGCGCTTGTGTAACTGGACTTATCGCAGCGCGCTGTATGAAAGCTTTGTCTCTGTACGGAGTGTACGGTTTCTTTAATCATGTGACTTTACTATACTGCCAGGGTACACTTCCCAGAGAAGTGGTGAAGTAGTTAGTAAAATACTTTCTCGTTTCTATTCCATTATCTGTCCCTCTCACACCAATATTAGATAGGGTCAAAAGACGCGTGAGTGGGTGTGGTGTGGTGTGGTGTGTGTGTTGAGTTAGGTGTAGGTACTATATTAAGGCTTCAGTGTCGTCATATGATAGTTTTAAAAGGGCTGTAGATACGTTTTTCTTACAAGTGGTAGCTGAACAGTCTCTTAGGTCGCAGATTTTACTTACTTTATTGTAGGTATTGGGGTGAGAATAGTAGGTACAGCGTCTAGCTAGTTCGGATTTGGCATTTGGTACGGGTATACTAAAGACACGCTTGTTTAAGATTTCACGATAATCAGACCGTTTTTTAAGTATTGCGTGGTATTTTAGGGTTGCTCCTAATATAAAAATTTGCCGTACCCTGAGGACTTGGAACTCCTGATAAAGTAAATCGGTAGGGAACCTATAAGGTTTTTTTAGAGCAACTTTTATCAGTGCGCGTTGTGCCCTCTCCAGAGTTATTAGTATACTTTTAGCAGCACGACCCCATATACAGATGCAGTACTGTAATATTGACTGGCAGAGAGCAATGTAGACCATTCGTAAAATGTCTAAAGGTGTACAGTCGCGGAGTTTTTTAAAAATGTGTATTAGTTTTCGCACTCTGGATGATAAAGCGTGGATGTGTGTTTTGTATGTAAGATTTTTGTCTATTATAATGCCAAGGTATTTCACAGTGTCAGTTCGTTCAAGGACTTTACATGAGCAGGGATGGTGTGGGTCGATATTGTGTTCCTGTGGGCAGGTGTGAATTTTTAAGGACATTAATGGTGAGGGGCTTGAAGAGCTTGTTTTGGAGAAGGTAATGTACTTACTTTTGCTGATGTTTAGTGTTAGTAAGTTGTTGTCTAGGGATTGCGCTATCTGAGAGAGGCCTTGTTCCGTTAGCCGATATACTCGGTCCCAAAACGTGTCATGAAAAATAATGGCTGTGTCATCAGCGTAGGAGATCACTTCAGCTTTTCTAAGAGAGAGGTTAACTACATTATTTATGTATAGCGTGAATAGTGTCGGACCAAGGGTACTGCCCTGCGGAACACCAAATGTGATGGGAAGCAACCTGCTTTGGTGGATGCCTATTTTGCAGTATTGGTGTCGCGATGTTAAATAGCTCCGGAACCATTCTAGAGGTGTTCCTCTTATTCCTATTGCCTCAAGTTTCTTCAACAAAATTCCAGGTGACACGGTGTCGAATGCTTCTGCCAAATCAAGAAAAACACCAACACAGCATTTTCCGTTTTCGATATGGTGGGAGACTTGATTTGTCATAAGCGACACCGCGTCTTCTGTAGACTTTCCTCGACGAAATCCGAATTGCCTATCAGAGATGATGTTGTGTTTATCTATAAAATTTACCAGCCTCTTGTTTACTATTTTTTCTAAAATTTTTGAGACATTTGTTTGTAACATTTGTTTGTAAGTTTGTAAGTTTGTATGTAGGGGGTAATCTCCGGATCTACTGAACCGATTTTGAAAATTCTTTCGGAAATTGGAAGCTACGTTATCACTGAGTGCTATAGGCTATATTTTTTTTTAAATATTGGTACGTAAGATATTTGGGTTTTTCGGACCCAAGGTGTAAAAAATCATCCGAAAAAGCTCCTTATTTGGCGTACGCCGCCTAAACTATAAAAGATAGAACCATAAAATGTTCTAATTAATTAAAGACCTTAAAAATATCTACAAAAAAGTCCGCGACACACTATACCTATCTATTTCGAGTTAAACACAACAACCATTTTTTTATTTAAAAATCTTGAATTTTTTTAGGACTTCATTTAAACGCATTTATTTTACACATGTCATTACTCCTTATCAAAATATTTTCTCACAAAGTACTGTATAAGTAGATAATATTTAGTCTTTTATTCATTAAAATTGGACGTTTGGTTAGAAAGTTATGGCGAAATCAATCTCTATCTCTATCTATTCTATCTAATAAAAATCAATTGCTGTTTGTTAGTCTCGCTAAAACTCGAGAACGGCTGGGCCGATTTAGCTGATTTTGGTTTTGAAATGTTCGTGAAGGTCTAGGGAAGGTGAGAAAATATGGGGTAGGGGTAGGGTTGGGGACCACGCGAACGAAGTCCCTAAAAACAGCCCTTTTAATATGAAGTCGGGAATTCGGTCTCAAGGGTATGGGTAGGGTAGGCGTAGGGTAGGGGTAGTGTAGGGTAGGGGTAGGGTAGGGTAGGGTAGGGTAGGGGTAGGGTAGGCGTAGGGTAGGGGTAGGGTAGAGGTAGGGTAGGGGTAGTGTAGGGGTAGGGTAGGGGTAGGGTAGGGGTAGGGTAGGGGTAGGGTACGGGTTAGGGTAGGGGTAGGGTAGGTGTAGGGTAGGGGTAGGGTAGGGTAGAGGTAGGGTAGGGGTAGGGTAGGGGTAGGGTAGAGGTAGGGTAGGGGTAGGGTAGGGGTAGGGGTAGGGTAGGGGTAGGGGTAGGGTAGGGTAGTGTATGGGTAGGGTAGGGGTAGGGTAAGGCAGGGTTAGGGTAGGGGTATTGGTAGTGTAGGATACCACGCGAACGAAGTCGCGGCGGGTCAGCTAGTTGATTGATAATTTTAACAGATCAAAAATATTTTTGTTGGAAAACCTGCTCAATTTTATGACACCCTAGTACTTTTTCTTGGATTTTTATGTAGAAGGTTTCGGCGATTCATTTTGATTTACATAAGTAATTATATTCTTTAAAAAAGAAAAAATGCATTTGTTAAAATGCATATTTTTTATGAATTGCGAGATGTTTACTGCCGCACAATCGTTTGTCGCACTACCGTTGTGTCGAACTACGGTCGCACAATCGTTTGTCGGTCTAGGGTGATGTCGATCTTCGCACAAGCGTGCATTCAAACTATCGTGTGTCGCGGTACAGAACTGTCGCAGTAGCGTGCATCGCACAAGCATTTGTCGCACTCACGTACTGCACTCAATGCTTCAAGTGTGGCGAGAAGCATTCTGCTGACACTTGCAGTATTGAAGATGAGAGTAATGGTAAATGCTGTCATTGCGGTGGCATTCATTACGCCATCAATAAAAAATGCCCAGAATTTGAGAGACAAAAATCAATTAAGCATTATATGGCCCATAGCTGTGTGTCGTACGCTGAAGCATCGCAACTACACCCACCAATCTCAAAATTGTATGCAGATGTGGTAACATCTGCCCCATCACATATGTAGCCACCATGCATCACAGCACTGCACATTACCACACTTTGACATCACTGAGTAAAGAAACACGGAAGGAACCAGCTCTGAGAAGAACTATTTCGTTTTGACGTATCTCGATAAAGAAACAAATAGTTCTGAAAAGAACAGTTGCGTTTTGACGTTCTGTAAAGAAATAGGAGCACCCAGGTCGTCCAGCTTCCACTTGCAACATCTTCTAGCGCCGCACCCAAACACGTTGCTACTTCAGTCTGCACACAGCGGCGGCCGCCTCGAAATGGAAGAGCGGACCGCTAGACGCCCTGTATTTATAACTTCGGTTTGCGCGGGAAACACACGCGCGCCCCCTCGCGGAATTTGTGTGACAACAGTGCACTTTGCTGTGATTGGCCAAAATTACTTTGTTTCTATTGGTTTTATTCTTGTAAGATTCTTGTAAAAATTAATGTACATGTTTTTATTGGTTAAGTTAAACTATTGTAAATAGTATAAAGACGCGCTATTTTTCAAATAAATTATGATTAATTCATTATCACTAATTCACTACTAAGAGTTTTCTTCAACCTTCTGATACTCAAGTACTATCACCAAACTGGTACTCCCATATCTCCAAAGTGGTGACCCTGCCTAGAACACACTGAAGAAAAACAATAAATTCAAGATGTCGAATCCCTGCTCAACGGAGGAACAATCAAGCTCAACGTCAAGCTCAAGCCCCAAGGCGGAAGCGGCCGGCATATCACTCACTATGCGCATTCCACTTTTCTGGCGCGATCGCAGTGCCAGCGTTAGGGTAGGGCGAGGTAGGGCGACCGCCCCGGGCGCCGGACCTAAAGGGGCGCCGCAGGCGCCCCTTTTGGGCCGCTCGCTTGTTGAGTCAGTACTTACTTGTAAATTCTCAAAGCCTAGCGACAAAATCGCTATGGTGACAACACTAGAGTGGAACTCAGCGTTCGGCCGGAACACTAACACTGTTGTTCACTTTACCGGGAAGCGGCCACAAACAAGACACGTTACATTATCTATCTCTTTTTAAAATTTAATTTAAAAAGAGTTGGCTTTAGTTTTGACGAAGCGGAACACGCTTAGCTCAGGCTTCGTAATTTCGAAAAGTATATCACCGAATAACATGGCCCCATTGAACACGAACGTACTATTATAAGGAATCCACCTCGGGTCTGGAGGGGAGGGAGGTGTTTAACTCGCCCCGCGACGGCAGAGAGGGGCGCGCGTGGAACACTACGCACCATCACCTTGGGTTCGGTTGATGGAGTCCCCAAGTCCGCCGCCTCTAGCCAATTTAGGGGGGCCGGAAGAGGGCGCCGCCGACGCCTGGGGCGCCTGCTGCGGGCCGGGAGAGAGGTCGTAATATCTCTTTCCTTTTCCGCAGCGAGTCCTGCGAGATAAGCGTTTCGCAGAAGTAGGCCACCGCGTTCCAGGACCCTTCGCTGCCGACCATTGAAGCGACGACGGCCGGCAGCGACAGGTCACTGCCTACTTCAGAGATGAGGACACGACGCGGCTCCTCCCAGGCCATACATTCTGACAGCGTATGCCGCGCCGTGCCCTCCAGGCAGTCCACGCAGTGGTGGCACCGGGCGTCTGGCTCCCTGTTTATGAGACACAGGTACTTCCCGAAGCCATGCCCCGAGAGCATCTGCGTCACCCGAAACGTCAGGGAGCCGTACCTTCTTCCGAGCCAGTCCGCCAGCACCGGCCGGATCGCCTCGATGGTGATAATAGGCGTGAGAGCCTGTGTTTTTGCATTTTTAACGCTAGTCCGCGTTAAAAATGCAAAAACAATTTGTTTCTTTCACGAAAAAAACCAATTTGTGGTTTTTTTTTAGTTTTTTCACATGTTACATTGAAAAATTCGCTGACAGAATCCTTTGGGAAAAAAAACGGGAATCTTTCGAATTTTTCTCAAAATGTCTTGAAATATTGAAAAAAACCAAGTTTTTTTCAAATATTTTTTTGTTATAGACAACATAGGGTAGCATGGCTCGTTTGATTCGTCTTGACGAGTACTGTGATCCTACATGGTAACCAGGGTCTGATGATGAAGCTGGAAGGTGGCCATAGGAACTGCGTAATAGAACTACACAACCCCGTCGAGTTTGGGCTCGTTTGATTCGACTTGACGAGTACTTTGATCCTAGATGGTAACCAGGGTCTGATGATGGAGCTGGAAGGTGGCCATAGGAACTGCGTAATAGAACTACACAACCCCGTCGAGTTTGGGCTCATTTGATTCGACTTGACGAGTACTTTGATCCTAGATGGTAACCAGGGTCTGATGATGGAGCTGGAAGGTGCACTTAGGAACTGCGTAATAGAACTACACAACCCCGTCGAGTTTGGGCTCGTTTGATTCGACTTGACGAGTACTTTGATCCTAGATGGTAACCAGGGTCTGATGATGGAGCTGGAAGGTGCACATAGGAACTGCGTAATAGAACTACACAACCCCGTCGAGTTTGGGCTCGTTTGATTCGACTTGACGAGTACTTTGATCCTAGATGGTAACCAGGGTCTGATGATGGAGCTGGAAGGTGGCCATAGGAACTGCGTAATAGAACGACACAACCCCGTCGAGTTTGAGCTCGTTCGATTCCGTGTATTCTGTTTTTTAGTATTTGCAGCAGGAATACATCATCTGTGAAAGTTTGAACTGTATAGGACAGCGGAAGCTTCTATGTATTTTTTCTCGAAAACGGTGCGTCTTAGGCGAAAAATAACCGAAATTTCACTCCCCCCTAGAAGGCCCCATGAGAGCAGCACCACTATTAAAATTTTGGGTTTGGGGGGGGAGGAGGGGATTGTTTTTATTTTAATGTTTTCAATATGTTTAATATAAGTAAATAGTCTTTGAAGCAATAATATTCGAAATAAAGTTACAAGAACCGAATATTCCATGAAACATTATCTGCGAAATAAAATTCTATGAAATATCTTTCTGCGAAACAAGGGGACAACACTCTAGAAAATTTTTTTTGTTAGGTTTTTTGTATAAAATGTTTTTTCATTCTCTCCCTTTTTATTCTTTCGTAAAGGCAGTAGGTATAGGTTTGAATGGCAGATGGGGGGGGGCGCCTTAGAAATCTCGCCCAGGGCGCTGGTAGTGCTAAAACCGGCACTGCGCGATCGACCTCGGCTGTGGTTCATCAGTTTCGAAGCAGCAACCAACGACCTCAAGAAAGGACAAGGCCAACTCGCACAGATGGTTATTGCACAGCTCGAGCGGCAGGATATCGAGCAAATCATGGACCTGCTGTACAACTCACCAGAGACGGACCAATACAAGGCTATCAAAGATAGACTAATATCTTTCTATGAAGAATCTGACAGCCGCCAGTTCCAGAAATTGCTGTCAGAGATGGAACTAGGAGACCAGAGGCCGACGCAGCTACTTCGCCGCATGAGAAACCTCGCTACAGACAAGATACCAGAATCTACTCTGCGACTTATGTGGACGAATCATCTCCCATCTCACGTCCGATCAGTCCTCGCCGTCAGCGAAACATTCAGCACGAAGACAGCACTCGACGAGCTCGCGCTACTCGCCGACAAGATTATGGAGCAGACAGCAACACAAATCGCAGCCGTGCATGCACCAGCACCAGCACCAGCACCACCAGCACCAACACCATCCGCAACGCACGCGGACACTCAGTACCTTATCTGCGAAATAAGGAAACTATCGCTGGAAATAGCTGAGTTAAAATCAAGCCGATACAACAACAACTACCGCCACAGACGTCACTCATCTCGTCACCGCAGCACGTCAAGACCACGCAGTCGCGAATCATCACCATCTCCGTTCTGTTATTATCACCGCCGTTTCAAGGAACAAGCCAGGCGCTGTACATCGCCTTGCTCATTCAAGAAACAAAACACGGAAAACTAGACGGAACGTTGGCAATGGCGGACACCGGCGTTCAAGAAAAGTCCCACCGCCTATACGTCACTGACAAGAACTCGAAGCTATCTTTCCTAGTCGACACTGGAGCCAACATAAATGCCCAAACCACTACCATTCCAGCTATACGCAGCGAACAACACAACTATAGCTACGTATGGCGAGAAAACGTTAACACTCGATTTAAATCTACGTCGCCCGTAGGTACTTGTGGAAATTCATCGTAGCAGACGTCACGAAACCCATACTTGGAGCCGATTTCCTCAATCATCACCAACTCATCGTGGATCTGAAAAACCGAAGATTAATCGACGATGTTACGAGCTTAAAGGTCAACGCCCCGGTGCGATTATCGAACGTGCCTACTGTTCGCAGCATCGACATGTCGCAGTCATATCACGACATACTAGCACAGTATCCTGGTATAACAAGATTAACATCGATGCAACTAAAATCCGATATCAGCGTGCAACATTACATCGAAACAACAGGACCGCCGATACACAACAGAGCTCGACCGATACCACCACATCGTTTCGAAATAGTGAAGAAAGAATTCGAAAATATGATCGAACAAGGATTATGCAGACCTAGCAAAAGTCCATGGTCATCACCTCTACACATCGTTCCTAAGAAGAATGGCGATATTAGAGTTTGTGGTGATTATCGCCGACTCAACTCCATCACCATACCTGATCGCTATCCTGTTCCACGCATCAAAGACTTCACTCATCACCTATCAGGAAAAACTATCTTCTCAACAATTGATCTCAACCGCGCCTACCAACAACTGAGCGTAAGAGAAGAAGACATCCAGAAGACAGCCATCATAACTCCAATGGGATTGTTTGAATTCCCACGTATGTGCCCCGGTTTGAAAAACGCGGGGCAAACGTTTCAACGTTACATCCATGAAGTACTACGAGGATTGGATTTTGTTTTCCCTTTCATCGACGATTTGCTACTGGCATCAGAAAACGAAGATCAACACAGAAAACATCTCCATACTGTACTGAAGCGATTAGAAGAAAACGGTATCACCATCAACCCCACCAAATGTAACCTAGGCAAACCAGAAGTCCAGTTCCTTGGTTACACCGTATCTGAAAAAGGAATTCAACCACCGCAACATAAAATTCAAGCAATCACCGATTACCCTCAGCCGACTACAGTCGAAGAATTAAGAAGATTTCTCGGAATGATCAATTTCTATCGCGATCATATACCTAACGCCGCAGTACTACAAGCACCATTAAATTCGTACCTACACAACGTAAAGAAGCGAGATAAAACTCCGATCACGTGGACCGACGAAGCAACGCAAGCGTTCCAGCAATGTAAAGCCAGCATCATAAAAGCAGCTTTACTCGCTCACCCATCACATCACGCAACACTTGCCATGTTCTGCGACGCATCCGACAACTCCGCTGGCGCCGTCCTACAACAATACATAAACGAAACATGGCAACCGCTCGGATATTATTCCAAGAAATTTACCGACGCGCAGAAGAAGTATTCTACCTACGATTTTCGCTTATTATATCTTTTTTCCAAAAATATAGTAGGCGGAGGCTCTAATATAGTAGGATACTATATTATATAGTAGGGTTGGCAACCCTATGCGGAGCGGACTGCGCTACCGTACCGGCGTAGCAGCTGATTGTCAAGTACCTAGCTTCATCTCTTCATTGATAACTCTTGTGGAATTGACATCACAATTCGGTCAACATCACATAGGTTCTTCAATTTTCTAAATTGCTAAAAACGGATGAGTTTGGCAAGTACCTAGATTGTATTCTACTTGGTGGTAGGACCGGAGAAGGCGATCAAATAACATATGTAACACACGCGCACAGGGTTAGGTGTTAGGTGTCGGACATAACGCGCGCGGCCGCAGGGTTATGTCAAAACTGCGGTGCGAGCGACGTCGCAACGCAAATATCTGCGAATTTCTCGGGAACATTTAGTTCCCGAGGTTCGCATCGCATCGCAGTTTTGTGTACAAGCCCTAAACGCTTATTACACTACCCGATATCAAGGGCCCTGCATCCAGGGTGGGCGTGTACCCTAGTTAGTGCGTTCTCTGCGAATTGGGCCCTAACTCAGTTTATACGCGAATGTCTAGAGAGATAAACGTATTGTCGCATTTTACATTATGTCGTCGTCAGTATCGAAACTTCAAAAAGTTTTCGTCAAAATTCTTATAAATTCCCAATAAAACTTTAAAGGCTTCAGCTCGCATGTCTTTATTCATGTAGTGTTTATGTTCTTTTTGCCCTAAATACGGCATGTCTTTGTACATGTCTATTATGCACAATAAAACTTCCTTTTCCTTGTTGCACGCCATGGTAGGTATTAGAAAATTACGCGCCAGGCGACGGAACGAACACTCTACGCACTAGTCGCGCGGCAACTGAGCTCCCTAACCGCCCTAAACGTTATTATATTACATTACCCAATCTGCAGGGCGCTTAGGGAGCTAGGCAGATCGGGACGACCCGATCGCCCTAAATCGGGACCCTAACTCCCTAAGTCTTATTACACCACTCTTAGTTAGGGTTAGGGTCCCTCAAAATTGGGTGGTCTAATAAGGCCTTTAAGCCCCGGATACACTAGGGAACATTTTGTCCCGCAACATGACGCGCAACACTCAATCTACGTGACGCTGCAACGTGGCACATTGTCCCGCAACATTGTACGTGACGCGGGGCATGTTGCTTGCTCCCGCCTCGAGAGCGAGCGCACGTGTCTCGCGTCAGAGTCGCGCCAATTGTCACCAAGTGTAGCCAGCAAAATGTTCCATGACAATTGTCGCGGGACACTTCACGTAGTTGTTGAGGGACATGTTCCGCAACATGTTTCTTCATTTGCCCCCTAGTGTATCCGGGGCTTTAGCGCCGGTGCGCTCTGCACACATGTCACCGGCTGCGCCCTGCGCGCTCCCGTAACAGTCGCGCGCATCCGTTTCAAGGCGAAGACACGTTATTTTCTTCCCGCGGCTCTCGTTCGCTCCCGCCATTATAGTGGCGCCCGACGTTGGGCGCCACTATAATGGCGTGGGCTAATGTTCAGTTTAAATAAAAGAAACACAAGTCAAATAACACGAATGTAATAGAGTTAACTAATAATAATATGAACTTTAACAAAAAAAAACATACACGGGAGCGAACGAGAGCCGCGGGAAGAAAATAACGTGTCTTCGCCTTGAAACGGATGCGCGCGACTGTTACGGGAGCGCGCAGGGCGCAGCCGGTGACATGTGTGCAGAGCGCATGCGCGGCGCTAAGTCTGACACATAACCCTGCGGCCGCGCGCGTTATGTCCGAGACCTAACCCTGCGGGCGCGCGCGTGTTACACATACAAATACAATAAATGGTACATACACTTATCTATGTTAAACTTAAATGCCAAAAAGGCATTGATTAGCTTAGTATGGACTAGCGGCGTCATGTTTTTTTTCAGTGGCCACAAATAATTATTATGTTACTTTGTTGTGTTTTTAAGTACACATAATATATGTTCAATTATTTTTATCCTAAGTTATATCGAAGTTGAGATATTTGCATTTGAAGATTTTAAAGATGTCGTCAATATAAAAACTTCAATTACTGTCCTGCGTACAGAAATCTTAGATATGTTTTTGAAGGTTGTTTTTAGAGATTGACTTCACTGTTTCACGACCATGTGTCAATGTTACGTTACTTTTGGGTCTTGGGAAATAATAAAGACACATTACCTCGTTGTAGAGCAAGAAGTCATTAAGTGCAAAAAGGTAGTTTCGAGATAATAGTGTTTCAGAGACTTTTTGTTTTTTAATTCGAAATAACACATTACACTTATAGTTCCAAAAAAAACTACTATAGCATGACGCGCCCCTCCATATTACTATTTCAATGTGTGTAGCCATATCCATATGAAAGAGTTTCTATGTAGTTGTAGTATTCATTAGCAGGCCGGCAGATTTGTTGGTCAACTAATCATAACTAGCAAGACCGCACAAGACAACGCACGTGTCATTTTCATAGAGTATGTCAGTGCAGCGCCATACTAATAATAATGAGTAATTAATGACGCCGCTAGTCGAGCAACAAATCGCTGATTTGTTTTTGTTTCGAGAGCCGTCTCAGTACGCACACATTGCGAGTTTGTTTGTACGCACACGTTGATACTTTCACAAATACTTTCAAACGTTTTGAATTAGTGGAGGGGCGCGCCATGTTATAGTAGTTTATCTTTAGGTTGCGGTAAGTAGGTAGTTACTAAAAAAAACCTCAGAACCTTAAAGGGTTTATAAGAATATACAACCTTAATTTTAATTCGTTACAAATCTTTCAGGGGGTGAATGTACTCATGAATATGAACAACTTTTATTAAGGGACATAGTACGAAATGTGAAAAAAAAAACAGCTGATCCATACAATAATGTACTACATTACGATCAAAATGTATGGATCAGCTGTTTTTTTTGTTCATATTCATGAGTACATTCACCCCCTGAAAGATTTGTAACGAATTAAAATTAAGGTTGTATAGGTATAATAACTTCTTCGTGTTTAATGAGCTATCAAAACGAAATATCTCCGTTCCGATGAGGTTTAGAGAAATGTGTCCATATTAGCTTTTGATCGCATTATTCTGATCTTTCAAAATATCTAAGTTTCATTAGTGGCCATCCAACTTCAAAATGACGCCACTATTACGCAAACCCCTTTAGATGTCATTGGCATGTCATGAAGTGTCAACTGTCAACTATGCTAAAACCTCAATGCTGGGTTGCCAGACTTTATTTCGTTTAATATTCGTTTTCTTCGAAAACAAAAAACTCGTTGTTTGCTGTAAAACCTAAATGCATATGGGAGCTTACCATAGTTTTTTAAGAAAACGTTCAAACAGCTACTCAGCTTTCGTTCACAAGCACGCCTGCTTACATACATACTCATGCCTTTTTCCCACGGGGGTAAGCAGAAACCATGGAACGCCACGTGGTACAATCCTAATACCAGCCATACACGCCACCTGGAGGACACGGTGGAGCATACGGTGCAGATCTGCCCCGCTTGGGCAGAGCCCCGCCGTGTCCTCACGGAGGCGATAGAAGGCGGTGACCTCTCGCGTCCGGACCTGGTTCAGGCCATGCTCCGGGGCGATAGTCAGTCACCTCCTTCTGCGAAGCAGTAATGCTAGCGAAGGAGGAGGCGGGCCACGTGAGGGAGAGAACAACACCCTCCACCTCACGCCCCAGCCGCCGCGGGAGACGCCCAGGCCAGGGCATCGGACGTCGCGAGGCGACATCCGGCCACCGTAGGCGCGGGCTTGCGGACGGCGAGTAATGGGTAGCTCGCCGTCCGATCAAGGACTATGCCCTGGTCGACGGCCCGTACTGTTCGCGCGCGCCTCAAAGAGCTGTCAGCACAGGGACGGGGCCCCCAACGGGACCAAACGCCTGCCGGCGTTGCGGGACGTCTTAACAGGATACCGTGGCCCCGGAACGTAAAGGGCAACAGAAGGAAAAGCGTGGTTTTTTAGTCAGTAAAAGTCTGACAGTCCCTTCCGCCCCACCCAGGGCGGAAGGACTCATTTGATGATTTTTACCACCTCGAGAAAAAAAAAAGAAAAAAGGCCCAGGTCTGGCTCCATGTTTAATGAAATGTGTGAGAGTCGAAAGCTGTTTAAGTCTAGATTGAAATGGTGCCAAGACCATCAAGAGCAAATAAGAATGGACAAACTAGCTCGATTACATTCGAAGGGTGATTTTCACGCATTCTGGAAAGCCACCAATAAAATAAGCATTAAACGCGGTCTTCCGGTGAGCGTCGAAGGAGTGAGTGACCATAGGGACATTGCAAATACCTTTAGAAATCATTTTTCTGTGCAGTCGCTACTGGGCCCGCGTGTGGGTGTCCGGTGCTGAGATACTTAATAAGAGATTGGGAGTGCGTTTCACCGCAAAAGAGGTGACAAGAATTATTAAAGAGATGACAAAGCAAATCACCAGGCCATGATGGTCTCAGCATCGAACACCTGCAGCACGCTGGGCCTCATATATCTAGAGTGTTGGCAGTGTTCTATTCGCTGTGCGTGGGCCACTCCTACCTGCCATCCGATTTAACCCGGCGGGAGTGTGGTGACTAAATATTACATCGAGTATGTGGCGGGGTGTGACATGCCCGAAAACTAAACTGCCTGTATACAATTGTTGTTATAAAAATGAAGTGATTTTTTTATTTTATTCATTCATTCAGAATCCCGTTATATTATATTTAAATGAAAAACTTCGTTATATTTAAATAGTTTAAAAGTTTTTAATACCAAAGTTACGGCACTAATTTTTTGTTACAATTTATAACAGTCATTTATAAGAACTTAAGAAAGACTTTTTTTCCTAAACTAGTATTATTTATTAAATAAAAAAATCTAAATACATGAGATCCTGAATGAAATAAAGATAAAAAAACTAAAGTTGTGATTAAAAACAACTTAGGAACTAGATTCAAAATTAGCATAGTCTTTACAACAGGAAGAAATAGCGTGTTCATAACAAATGGCCTTTCCACAGATTACACATACGTGTTTTGTTATACACAAACACATACGTGTATATCGTGGAAATCTTGATCACTACCATTTTCAACATTTAGCTCGACCTGTTCTGCATCAGAATCAGACACTTCTGTCGAGCTTGATTCATCTAAAGAATCTTCTAACACGTCGTGTAACACAGACCTATGTCTATTTTCACACTGTTCACACTCATGTTTGTCAAGAACATAAAACAGACAAGAATTAATAAAATAAAAACGAAATAATGTTATAAGTAAATGCATACGCCAACTATGTGGCGGGGTGTGAATTACCCCACGTTCGTGTACTCGCATGTATCTCGAACGCGGGCTGACGCATCAGTGCGATCATGCCACTGTGCATTAAACACTACCTCAGCTCCAGCTACACAAAGCCATTAACTCGTAACTTAAAATTATAAAAATATACGCCAGTAAAAAGAATTGCTGGGGTATGCTACACCCCGCCACACTCCCGCCGGGTTAATGAGGACGGTGGTAGTGCCTATAGTGAAAAATAAAACTGGCGACCTGTCGGATAAATGTAACTATAGGCCTATTTCACTAGCCACAATCACAGCAAAGGTATTTGACGGTCTGCTTAATACACAGTAATAAGTTCGTAGCGCTGCATGACAATCAGTTTGGATTTAGACCCCAACTGTGTACCGAAAGTGCGATACTGAGCCTTAAGCATACCGTCAGATACTACGTTGATCGTAAAACACCGGTGTACTCGTGTTTCCTCGACCTGTCCAGGGCTTTCGATCTGGTCGCACACGACGTCCTATGGAAAAAACTTGAGGACATTAACTTACCACATAAACTTGTAACAATCTTCAAGTATTGGTACACGCACCAAGTTAATAGCGTAAGATGGGCTGGGGCTATGTCGGAGCCATATAAGTTGGAGTGCGGCGTGCGGCAAGGCGGGTCGTCATCGCCAACCCTCTTCAACCTCTATGTGGACGCGCTGATCGCTGCGCTCAGCAGCTCCCGTGTCGGCTGCCATATTGATGATATTTGCGTCAATAACCTTAGTTATGCTGACGACATGGTGGATGGTGCTGCTGAGCGCATCGGTCTGTGGCTTGTGAAAGCTAATACAGATCTGTGAGGAGTACGCGAGTGGACACGGCCTCAAATATAATGTGACCAAAAGCCAGTGTATGCACTTTGAGACGAGCAGTGCAAAATGCCCGCAAAGTATACCACCAGTTTTCCCAAATGGTGTTCTACTAGACTGGGTGAAACAATTTAAATACCTAGGACACTTGGTCACGGCAGACCTGAGAGATCATGCTGACATCGAACGGGAACGAAGGGCTTTGTCAAAAAGAGCGAATATGTTGGCACGCAGGTTTGCGCGCTGTTCTGATCAAGTTAAGAACACACTTTTTAAAGCATACTGCACATCTTTGTACACGTGCTGCCTGTGGGCTAGCTATACACGGGCGAGTTACAATGCCCTCCGCGTCCAGTACAACAACGCGTTCAGGGCTGTTGGGGCTGCCCCGCTACTGCAGTGCCTCGGGCATGTTTGCGGAAGCGCGCACCGACTGTTTTCACAGCACCATGCGCAAGCGGTGCGCGTCCTCGGTGCGCAGGGTGCGGGCCAGCTCCAATACCGTCCTGGCGATGATCGCTGGACGATTGGACTGCCCTTGTATTAGGAAGTGCTGCAGTAGGCATATAGTCGCGGCATGTTAACGATTTCATATTATTTATTTATATTTTATTCACAATTTGCCCTAAACTTTTTTTTTTTTACAAGCTTTTATTTAGTTTCACTTGTGTTTGTCATCACAACTTGAAAGCTAAATTTGATCCACTTCCCGAGTTTCGATTGAGCTGAAATTTTGCATGCATGTCGTCATCGGGGAACATTTTAATATTATTATGACATGAAGCTGATCTGATGATGGAGCTCGAAGGTGGCCATAGGAACCCGGTATTAAAACGACACTACCCCATCGAGTTTGGCCTCATTTGATTTGTCTTGACGAGTACTTTGGTCCTAGACGGTACCCAGGTTCTGATGATGGAGCTGGAAGGTGGCCATAGGAACTCCGTAATAAAACGACACAACCCCGTCGAGTTTGGGCTCGTTTGATTAGTTTTGACGAGTACTTTGGTCCTAGATGGTACCCAGGGTCTGATGATGGAGCTGGAAGGTGGCCATAGGAACTCCGTAATGAAACGACACAACCCCGTCGAGTTTGGGCTCGTTTGATTCGTTTTGACGAGTACTTTGGTCCTAGATGGTACCCAGGTTCTGATGATGGAGCTGGAAGGTGGCCATAGGAACTCCGTAATAGAACGACACAACCCCATCGAGTTTGGGCTCGTTTGATTCGTTTTGACGAGTAGGTACTTTGGTCCTAGATGGTACCCAGGGTCTGATGATGGACCTGGAAGGTGGCCATAGGAACTCCATAATAAAACGACACAACCCCGTCGAGTTTGGGCTCGTTTGATTCGTCTTGACGAGTATTCTGGTCCTAGATAATATCCATATGTAACTCCATTAAAGGGAAAATAAGTTCGTTGAAAACTATTTTGAACATTATTTTATATAAGTTAAAAGTCCTTATAATAAAATAGATGTAAGTTATTAAAATTTAAAATACGAACTAAGCCTTAGTTAGTTATGCATCATAAATACTAAAAAGTTAAAAATAAAATTAAAATAAAAAAAAGTTTTTAAAAACAAGCTTTTATTACTTAGCTGTTATTAAAAAAACACAAAAAATTTCAAAATAATTTAATTTAGATAAGAAATAGTCTGGTAAGAAACAGTCCCAATTTTTTTAATAAAAGCGTGTTACACTAAGACGTTACGAGAAATCAAGAAGGTGTAACACGCTTTTATTAAAACAATTTTTTTTAAAAACTTTTTTTTTATTTTAATTTTTTGACATTTATTTATATTCTCTTTGACTGTATTTTTAAGGTTTTTCACCAGTGTGCGTACGAATATGGTAGGTTAAATTATTCTTCTGACTAAAACTAAGATGACACATTTCACATTTGTAAGGTTTCTCACCAGTGTGTGTACGAGTATGCATGTTGAAATTACCCTTTCGACTAAAACTACGCTGACATATTTCACATTTGTAAGGTTTCTCACCAGTGTGTGTACGAGTATGCATGTTGAAATTATCCTTTCGACTAAAACTACGCTGACATATTTCACATTTGTAAGGTTTCTCACCAGTGTGTGTACGAGTATGTTTTTTTAAAACACTCTTTTCACTAAAACTACGCTGACATATTTCACATTTGTAAGGTTTCTCACCAGTGTGTGTACGAGTATGCGTGTTGAAATTACACTTTTCACTAAAACTACGCTGACATATTTCACATTTGTAAGGTTTCTCACCAGTGTGTGTACGAGTATGCGTGTTGAACTTACCCTTTTCACTAAAACTACGCTGACATATTTCACATTTGTAAGGTTTCTCACCAGTGTGTGTACGAGTATGCGTGTTGAAACTACCCTTTTGACTAAAACTACGCTGACATATTTCACATTTGTAAGGTTTCTCACCAGTGTGTGTACGAGTATGCGTGTTGAAATTACACTTTTGACTAAACCTACGCTGACATATTTCACATTTGTAAGGTTTATCGTGTTTTCGAATATGATTTCTTAAACAACTCGTACTAGTAAAACTCTGCTGACATATATCACATATATAACGACGTCCAACGGTGTTCGATAGTACATTCTCCTGTTGCTTGTCTGTTACTGTATCTTCTGGTTGCGATGCTCGTAAGTCAAGACTCTGTATCCTCACAACGGGCAGCCCTGTGATTATAAATCTCGTATGAACAATGTTTGATGCACATAAATAAAAATGGAGTGTTCAAATGCTTCACACTAAAACCAAAGAGGGTCACAGCAGAGCACACTGTTCTGTGTTTCTGATGACACTGAATAACCTACTCTATCGCTAGTATCATGAAGTACAAAACTGAACAAACATTCACAGTGCGCAGACACACACACTCATCTCCCTCTTGGGCATCATAGAACAAACTATAATACTAACACCTAGTTTAATACTTACTGATGATTAAGTTATTAACTACTTACTTATCATCTCCCTGGTTCTTTGCTCCTCAGTAGATATATCTTGATCTTCTACCACTTCTGTTTTAACCTCCATTATAGGTAATTCATATGCTGAGTCTTCTTCAGAATATTGTGGTGGTATATCTTCTAATTCAGCATGTTGCAGTGGTATACCTTCTACATCTGAATAGCTATTGCGAAGACGTTTCAGTTCTAGTTCTGTAAATATAGAAAAAGCGCCAAAAGTAAAAACATTTTTTGATCAATTAATAATTCATCTTAAATTAAAGTAATACTCAATCAAGTCAATTTAAAGATTTATATTATTATTTTATTAAATATATTTATATTATTATTAGATTTATATTATATTATTATAGATTAATAGATTTATATTATTCCATTTATTTATTTTTCTTACATATAAGTTACATTTTTAAATATTAATATAAAAAATATAAAAACATTTAAAAATATAAAAAATAGTAGCCCACCGGCATCGGGAACAGGGCCCAAGCTACCGGTGGTCAGGGCTCCTGAGAAAGGAATCTCCTAACAATACGCGCCGTGTCCAGGAGTACCGCTTTCTGAATCAAGCCCTTGATCCAACCGCCCAACGAGAGCCTCTTAAGGTGTTGGTCGAGGCTCTTGGCTATTATGCCATTGGCAGTCACGACTATCGGCACAATGATTGCTGTACTCACATCCCACTTATCGACAACCTCGCGAGCTAAGTCAATGTACTTCATTTGTTTATCTTTCTCAGCCTTCACGAGGTTCTCGTCATGTGGGACCGTTATATCCACAATCACTGCGCGACGCTCTAATCGATCTATCACCACTATGTCAGGCTTATTGGCAACAATAGTCCTGTCAGTGATGATAGATCGATCCCAATACAACGTGATATTGCCATTTTCAAGAACTGGGTCGGGCACATACTTATAGTAGGGCACTTCTGATTCCACAAGACTATATTAAGGAGCAAGCTGCTGGTGAAGAATCCTGGCTAATAGGTTATGTCTATGCAAATAGTCTCCGTTAGCCAGACGAGAACACCCAGATATAATGTGTCGGATTGATTCCCCGGGACGGTGGCATGCCCGACAAATGTCAACCGTACCGTCCTTCACAATATATCTCCGATAGTTGTTCGTCATCATAACTTCGTCCATAATTGCGCAGCCAGGATACGGACGCCATAAAGTCTACATCGGGCCCATGTAGGGCCCGGTAGCAGCGCCCGTGAAGCTCCTTGCTCTTCCATACTTCCATGCGGTCATTAGTATCCAATACTATAGGTTTGCGCCAGTTCTCGTTCGCTAAGGAGAGCGGGGTAAGGCCCTTGTCCACTGAGACCACATCTCGGTGCATGCCCACGTCGGCTTTAAGGAAATATTCCCTGAGACTGCATATCTCACGGTTGTGCAGGGTCTTAGCATTTAAAAAGCCTCGACCTCCACACTTCCGCGAGACATACAGTCTCATTACCGATGACCGTGGGTGATGCATCCGATTTGCGGTCAACAATGTGCGGACCCTCCTATCCAGGGCATCAAGTTCCGTCTGAGTCCATTTGAGTATGCCGAAAGAGTACATCAAAACCGGCATGACCCAACCGTTGAAGGCGCGCACCTTGTTTCCGCCTGATAAAAGACTATTTAATACTTTATTCAGGCGGCCAAAGAAGCGCTCCCTCAACGATTGTTTCATATCGGCAGCATTGATGCCTAACGCTTCCGACATACCCAAATATTTGTAGGTTTCAGTTGAGGAAAGGGATCTAAGGTTTATGGAATCCGAGAGTTGGGTTCCCACAGATTCCACAATCTCTCCTCGCTTTACATGCATGACTGCACATTTGTCCACACCAAATTCCATCCTGATGGCACTACTGAAAGTTTCTGTTACCTTCAGTAGCTCCATCAGTCTCAAATTGTTGGGGGCAAAGAGTTTCAGATCATCCATGTAAAGAAGGTGAGATATAACCTGACCACCTCTTCTCAACTGATAGCCCAGCCCCGAACCCTCCAGCAGTGTGCTTAGGGGGTTCAAGGCTAAACAAAACCACAGTGGACTCAGACTATCACCCTGAAATATACCACGCTCGATCCTTATTGGTTCACCGTTCTCCCGGATCTGCCGGCATCCTGGATAGCGAAGGACCGTCCTCCATTGCCCCATACACGACTTCAAAAAGGTGCACAGAGTTGTATCCACTTTATACAACTCCAGCACCCTCATGAGCCATGTATGTGGCACCGAGTCATAGGCCTTCTTATAATCTATCCAACATGCCGACATATCTCTTCGAGAACGACGAACCTCTCAAAATAGATGTAAGAACTTTATAGACCGTCGGTAAACAAGTGATCGGTGAGTCGATCACTGGGGTCGGGTGGGTCGAGTGATTCTTGGGTTCTGTAGTACTACCTGATTTATGGAGCAGGTGAGTTATTCCAGTTGTAAAAAATTGGGGCAGCGATCCAGACTCTAAGGTCGACTGGAACTGGGACGCCAAACGAACGTGCGATCTTTGGAACCATTTTATCCAAAAATTGTGCAGTCCGTCCGGCCCTGGAGATTTCCAGTTAGGCAACGGACGAACTGCACAAGCTACATCTTGGGGACTGATCGTAATTGCCCCCATTTGCGGTATTGGATCACACGCTCGCTCAACCCCCCGAGTCCAATCGCCCTCAGTGTGACTGACAGGCACCGACCAGATGCTTCGCCAGAACAAACTCATGGCATCATCATCCGGTAGGCGCGCATCGCATCGCATTATTATTTATATTATTATATTAATTTTTATCCTAAAAACATACCATCACTTTGATATTCCTCCTTTGGCTCAATAATATAATGTTGTCTCTCACAAACATCTGGTGGTTCTTGTTTAATAATATCACTCTCTTCTTGACATTCAGCATCTATACTTATGAGTTGCACTGGTGTTGTAACATAACCACCGGAAAACTCTAACTGGCCATGGTTTAGTGAGGGATTTGGCTGTAAAAAGTTGATTATAGGTAAAAGTCAACACATTTATTTCAATTAGACCAATTACAGGCATTTTTGAACTGTCATAGAGTCTGTCAATTAAAAGCAACAAGAATCTTGTAATCAGGATTTCGTATAAACCAAATCGAAAAGAGTTTCTTGCCAGTTCTTCTCCATAGAAGCCTAGCTCCGTTTTGGAATGAGCTTCAACTTTCTGACTAACTGACGGTCTCCTTGACAATTCAAAACAGCCTGTAAATGGTATAAGTGAAATTAATGATTTGTTTTTTTACTTTCTGACTTTGCTACAGAAGACAACAGTACAGTTTGGCATCACATAAAGAGCCAAAACTGCGTTAAGCGGGCACCCGCGCGGGTTCATACAAAAGTGCTCCGTCGCGGGGACCCGCGCGGGCGTCCGTCTCCGTCACGGGGAGGCGCGCCCCGCACCCACGCAACGGGGCCCGCCTCCGTGCGACGGAACCCGTCGCGGGGTCACGCACGGTTTAACTTAAATGTTTATCATAGGTTACTATTAACATCCGATCCATTTATTAGTTCGTACGAGGAAGATAAACCGCAGCAAAATTATTTCTGCCTGAGACATGCAGCTATTAGATGATTAAGTCTCTGATGCAAAATTATTTGTAGTGATTACATATTTAGCTTATGTAACTTTAATAATAAACATTAATTACCTACTTATTAGGACATTATTTATTTAATAATATCCAAAAGTATTAGTAAAACGTGGGCACCTATCTAGGTAGGTGTCTCTAGTTGTCTCTCCTTGGGGAAAGACGTGAGTGTATATTAAATTTATGTTTAAAAAAACTTTGGAATTAAGTACGATCTCAAAAAAAATTTTTTTTTTATAAAAAATCACAAATAGGTAAGGCACACTACCGTGCACCAACAAATAATTTCGGTAAATTATTCCAAACACTGAATTCTGTTAATGTAACTATTTTGTAATATAAATATCACATAAAATAATTTTGACCGCCTAAATCCTGAAAAACGAGCTATGTGCGACGGGCCCCGCGACGGGACCCGTCGCGTGCCCACGGAGCCCGCCCACGTGTCCACGCGCGTAGACACCAGGGCTTGAAATACCGTTAAAAATATGGTATCGTTACAGCCTTTTGATGCAGATATCGTTATCTAATAAATAACGTTACCATATTTAACGTTATATCTTGCACATTTTATCGTTAAACATATGTAACGTTAAAATCTACGCTGTCGTAAATTTTATCGTTACGAGTTAGTTTTGTTACCGTCGCTCTCGCGCGGCCTTGGAGAAAACGACAACGTCGCATAAAATAACCAAAATATACCGTTAACTTATTACCACTATTTTCACAATAACATTAAAAATACCGTTAATTTTTAACGCAATATTTAACGTTCTTATAATGTTATGCTACTAAGTAACGCTACCAAATTATACCGATATGCAAGTATCTCTATGGAAATACCGTTACTTAACGTTATTTTTAATGTGAATTGGTAACGTTTTCAAGCCCTGGCAGACACGCGACGGTTGCCCGTCGCGGGCGCCCGCTTAACGCAGTTTCAGGCCAAAGCCTCAATAGGTATGAGCTTGAGAGGAATCACTTCTATATATTATGTTAGATAATAAATGTTAACCTTTTGTCCGCCACAGTCATGTATAGATGACAAAACAAAATGTGCCCAGTATGCCACGGTCACAACTACATGACACCAAATTGTTTTTTATTTTCTTTACTAAATTATGATCCCTGGCTTATGCTAATTAATATTAGTTGATCTTTTTTCTTATATTTCATCTATATCAACATAAGATGACAAAAACTAATACCATTATAAAGTTTCGAATTCGTAGCTTGGCGCTGAGGGCATGTTCTTGCTTTTTTGATGTGGTGGTCAAAAGGTTGAAGAATCCCTCACCTCATGATCCTCATTCAACATCTGCGCGAACAGTTGTTCTGCTTCCAGACATTTCCTCTGGAATTGCGCGCATTGCTTTATTTTAGTGCAGCAGAAGAAACAAGCGAGCATCGGTCTAGCATCTTCGGTTATGAACTGCAACAAAACTTATTTTATAGGTAGGGTAGGGTGTTTGTGGGTGCATACAATAGTACAGGGGTCGTGGGACTATTTAAAGTTTATTTAGAACACTAGAACATGTTATTGTAAAACTGATTACAAGAATATGTACCATTCGGCTCTGTCTACTATCTTCAGTTATGAACTGCAACAAAAATAATTTGTTTTTAATATTACTATGCAGATTATTTAGATTAATTATGAAGTAAGTAAGTAAATAGTAATTAATTTTTTAGTAATTTTAATAGTAAACTAGTTTTATATCAACTTACGGGAATATCAGTCAGCTTCTCATACAGCTCCTGCAGGCTCTTGTTGACAACTGCATGCATGCGAACATTCTTCACCAAACATATCCTACACATGGACAGCTTTTCCATCACGACAATCACAATTTGTCGTTGCTATCTATTTCACGTTTGAAACAGTTTTGATAACTTTGATAAAACAGGTGTACAACAGGCTTTGCTTAGGTTACACCACGTAGGTTCTGCAATCTACATTTTATTTATATGGATGCGTCAAGCGTCAAACACTCATGGAAGTCGTTCATGCAAGTACCTATTCCAAAGAGTATAATAATAATATCGGTAAAGTATTCTAAAGAACAAGGCAAGCTCTAAGAAATCAATATATAAATGTTATGACAGTGACCATGGATTGAATAAAAGATTATAATTATAAAGAAGAAAGAGTCACATAATTAGTTTGCGTATATTTAAATTTTCATGATAGGTCGATTGATTAGGTCTTAGCATAAAGAGTGTCAAACTGTCAACTGTCAAATAAATAAACGTTAAGTACATAGAGCAACACGGACAGACTTTTCTGTACCTACCTATTGAAAAAATACGCTATGGCGTGGCGTCTCCCCTTCCGTCAGGTACCCGTGTTGCTCTATGGTATGGTTTTAAGTTTTATTTAAATATTAGTCTATAGGTTAAGTACTGTAGAGTCTGGCAAATGAAAGTAGACACTCGAATTATTTGCAAACTTTTCATATGCAACTTTTTATTTATGTCAATCTCGCATTGTCAAAACTAGATGGCGTGTTGTTGTTGATTGAATGTGACCTTTGTTTAGCATTTTTCCAACTTACACATGAATAAAACGATTAAAAGTGGAGTGCGGGAGATGCTGTTTCGCATGATATCAAAGTTCGAAGACAGACAACAGGAGAAAGACGCCCAATTTAATCAGAAACAAGATTGTTTACGTGTGGTGTTGGATTTCTTAGGTAGTTTGATGCTTTGATTTTGATACTTTGATTGTATTCGTAGTAAAATAATCATTTATGATTTTATAAAATCTATTTCTATGTTTGGTTCATATTCTGTTCAATGCATTGTTTTTTGTTGTACATTATTATGCATTTTGTTGTATTGCAATTGTAAGATAAATTGTTTTCTTTTACAGGAAATCTGGAGAATGTGGTAGGGGTTGAAATGTAACTGCTCGACACAAAACTAGAAAGAAACTCAAGTAGGTTGATGAAATTTAAATACTATAGGCGGCGGGCAGCCCTAACGCGTGAGTAGGTACAGCGAAAAAGTAGGTATTTAATTCAAGGTTACGGCCGAGTCCAATTACTGGTAGTATATTTATACTGTGCCTAAAGTTCTTTACCCGAAATTGTACTTCCTAATCATTTGTAATCCGAATAAATATATTTAAACTCCTACTGTTTTTATTATTATTACAAGCTTTTTATTATTACAAGCTTTTATTTAGCTTCACTTGTGTTTTTATTATTATTATTACAAGCTTTTATTACAAGCTTTTATTTAGCTTCACTTGTGTTTGTTTGTCATCACAACTTGAAAGCTAAATTTTATCCACTTCCCGAGCTCCGATTGAGCTGAAATTTTGCATGCATGTCGTCATCGGGGAACATTTTAATATTATTATGACATGGAGCTGACCTGATGATGGAGCTCGAAGGTGGCCATAGGAACCCGGTATTAAAACGACACTACCCCATCGAGTTTGGCCTCATTTGATTTGTTTTGACGAGTACTTTGATACTAGATGGTACCCAGGGTCTGATGATGGAGCTGGGAGGTGGCCATAGGAACTCCGTAATAAAACGACACAACCCCGTCGAGTTCGGGCTCGTTTGATTAGTTTTGACGAGTACTTTGGTCCTAGATGGTACCCAGGGTCTGATGATAAAGCTGGAAGGTGGCCATAGGAACTCCGTAATAAAACGACACAACCCCGTCGAGTTTGGGCTCGTTTGATTAGTTTTGACGAGTACTTTGGTCCTGGGGGTACCCAGGGTCTGATGATGGAGCTGGAAGGTGGCCATAGGAACTCCGTAATAAAACGACACAACCCCGTCGAGTTTGGGCTCGTTTTAATCGTTTTGACGAGTACTTTGGTCCTAGACGGTACCCAGGGTCTGATGATGGAGCTGGAAGGTGGCCATAGGAACTCCGTAATAAAACGACACAACCCCGTCGAGTTTGGGCTCGTTTTAATCGTTTTGACGAGTACTTTGGTCCTAGATGGTACCCAGGGTCTGATGATGGAGCTGGAAGGTGGCCATAGGAACTCCGTAATAAAACGACACAACCCCGTCGAGTTTGGGCTCGTTTGATTCGTTTTGACGAGTACTTTGGTCCTAGATGGTACCCAGGGTCTGATGATGGAGCTGGAAGGTGGCCATAGGAACTACGTAATATAACGACACAACCCCGTCGAGTTTGGGCTCATTTGATTCGTTTTGACGAGTAGGTACTTTGGTCCTAGATGGTACCCAGGGTTTGATGATGGACCTGGAAGGTGGCCATAGGAACTCCATAATAAAACGACACAACTCCGTCGAGTTTGGGCTCGTTTGATTCGTCTATGATTCGACGAGTATTTTGGTCCTAGATAATATCCATATGTAACTCCATTAAAGGGAAAATAAGTTTGTTGAAAACTATTTTGAACATTATTTTACCATAAGTTAAAACTGTTAAAAGTCCTTATTATAAATAGATGTAAGTTATTAAAATTTAAAATACGAACTAAGCCGTAGTTTATTCTGCATCATAAATACTAAAAAGTTAAAAATAAAATTAAAATAAAAAAAAAAGTTTTTAAAAACAAGCTTTTATTAAGTACTTAGGTAGGTACTTACCTGTTATTAAAAAACACAAAAAAAAATCAATGTAATTTAATTTAGATAAGAAATAGTCTGGTAAGAAACAGTCCCAATTTTTTTAATAAAAGCGTGTTACACCTTCTTGCTTTCTCGTAACGTCTTAGTGTAACACGCTTTTATTAAAAAAATTGGGACTGTTTCTTACCAGACTATTTCATATCTAAATTAAATTATTTTGATTTTTTTTGTGTTTTTTAATAACAGGTACCTAAGTAATAAAAGCTTGTTTTTAAAAACTTTTTTTTTTATTTTAATTTATCATAACGCTTTTATCCCTAAACATATAGTCCGGTCAATTTAGACATTCGAAGGTGCATAAAATCCCAACAAGCTGAAAATCAGTAAAATTGTTTAAACATAATTATAAATAATATTTAAAAGTTCCCCATCATTCCCGTGTGTAAAAAATTTATTCAAAGTCAAAGGTCAAAAAATGAGTTTTTCGCGATTTTCAGCAAAACGGTAAGTTTATGTGTTAATGGGTTGACTGATGGAGTCACCCCCCACCATTTTTCCACGCCGGAGATGCTCGACGGAGCCCCGCTTCGCGGGGCTCCTACTTCTGCGTTCAAGGTTTAAAATGAGGTTTAAAGTAACCTAACCTAACCTAACCTAGTAACCTGTCCTAGTCGGGGTGCCCCAAGTCCCGAGCTCGCTTCGCTCGCTCTTGCGCACAATAAAAATTTGCAAATATTTACAATGTTTTCTTTCTACATTACACCACTTGAACCACAACACTTACATTATTACACCAATTGAATATTCGATAAAATACATGTACTTAAAAAGAAATCTGAACAAGAAAGATATGACTTTGAATAATAGTGTAAAAGATGGTTATGTTGAGAAAATATAGGAAAACAAATAAAAGTATAATAGATGTTTATTGCTACTGACATTATGAAGTTGAATGATTCGGAATATGAACATAAGAGACAGAGTTGTTAGGCATTGTGATTGTTAGGATGAAAAATGTTAGGAAGAACATTTTCGGATTTCCAATTATCGGAATTGAAAATTTAGGTGAACTTTGGCGCACCCTGCTGTAACAGCTGTCGATACGCATTATCGATAAATTAAAGAACTGTGTTAGGGAAATCAGGTTTTTTACTTTGTTTATATTATTAATATTACTTTTTCAACAGTTGTCAATTAAAAAATAATTAAAAGCATGTAAGTAGGTATAATTTAAAGTCAAAGTCAAAATATTTAATTCAATTAGACCATTTACAGGCACTTTTGAATTGTCAAGGAGTCGGTCAGTTAGTCCGAAAGTTGAAGCTAGTTGCTCGTTCCAAAACGGAGGTAGGCCCCTATGGAGAAGAACGAGCAAGAAACTCCACGGCACTCTTTTAAATTAGGTTTTTACAAAATCCTGGTTACATTATTCTTGTTTATTCTACATGTGAAAACAATGAAGATGAAAATAAAACAGTAGTGAAAAATAATAAAAATAAATATGTAAGCCTTATAGCAGTTAAGAGATGACCAATCCTTTTGCAGCCCTCTTTTGCAGGATAAAGATAGAATTTATATCTGCAGCCCGTCCCGAAATCAAAATACCATAATCTAGACATGATGAAATATAATTATGTGTAGGTACAATATTTGCATACAGAATCATACATAGTGGCACGTGAATGCAATGTAAATGTGAAATGGAAATTAATGTTATTTAAAAACTACTAAATCATACACTAGCACTTAAAAAGTATTACAAATCAAGAATTGGACATTAAGCTACCAGTTCATAGCACCTGCGTTTTCTTACACCCGTTCCCCGGCTATATATTTCAATAATTATCAATTTAAAATAATAGTAGATTATTAACCAAGGGGATAAAGCAGTGTCTTCTGTCGCGGGTGACGATTTAAATCGCGAGCGTAACGAAGGACTCGAGGTTTACTCCCGAGCGTAGCGAGGGTGTTAAAAACTTAAATCACGAGCGAAGCGAGGGATTTAAGGCGAGTCCTGAGTGTAGCGAGGGATTTAAGTTCACCCAAGACTAAGACAGCTTTATCACCGAGGAAAATACTCTACTTTTCGTACCATTTGCGAAAAAATTAACACAATAATAATATGAGATTGCATTTTAGAACATTAAGTTATAATTATAAAAATAAATTAAAATAAACTTAACGTTTATGTATTTGAAGAAAACAAAAACGCGGCAAATTCCTAGACTATTATTTTTTTGTCGGAAAAGCAAACGCATCAAGCTCATACGGCCTTGTCAGTTTTCGTAATTTTATTTAATAATCATAACTGCATAATAAATGCGTATTCCTTTTTCAAAAAGATGTATAATGCTTTATATACAAACTCAATGGTGTAAACACAGATGTAGTGCAGTATTCCAAATTTAAATCACATTCTCTCCCTAGAGGAAGAATGAAATTCAGTACAATTTTCTTTCCCTGTTTTTAACAGATTAAAAATGACTATTGTTATGTTCGCTTTTTGTGGCATAGAATGTCACTTTTTTGAGCAAGTGGTACGAAAAATATATGTTTGTGGTTTAATTTAAAAAATCAGTGATGGATTTATCTATTACTGGTTTTTAGATTTATCACCGTGGGTTTGCTTTTGTCATTAAGTAAGTAATTCTTGTATCAGCATAATCTTCCATTAACATACTACATAACTACAACTTAGTCTTTAGTTTTTGCAAATGCAAATGTCACATATCGACTGATGGTAAGTAAATATTTTTATCGATAACAAACAAACAATTTACAAAATAACAACACTATCGCACTTGGTGACAGAGACTGAACAGTGGATCATTTGGTCATATGTTTCGACGGGTTTGACGCAGATTGTGCACTTCGCAAATTGTGCACTTGACGCAAAATGTGCACTTCGCAAAATGTGCATTTCGCAAAATGTGCACTTCTCAAAATAGCAATTCTCAAAAAGAGCACTTCTCAAATTGAGCACTTCTCAAAACGTGCACTCCTCAGAATGAGTGTAATTTTATTACAATGGGTCAAAATAAAAACCGTTTGCAATTACTATATTTTTTTTACTATTTTGGACGATTTTTAGCACGATAAAAATATTTTCTTTGTAGAAAGTTATTACGTTCAGGAAATGTTTGATATATTTTTAAATAAACCTAAGTATAATATTTTAATATTTTTATATAATATTTTCGACAGAGGGGAACGCCTGCCTAAGGCTACTCCCCTTCCGTCAGGTACCCGTGTTGCTCTATGCCTTAGGCAGGCGTTCCCCTCTGTCGAAATATATGACCAAATGGTCCACTGTTAAGTCACTGTCCACCAAGTGCGATAGTGTTGTTATTTTGTAGATTGTTTGTTTGTTATCGATAAAAATATTTACTTACCATCAGTCGATGTGTGACATTTGCATTTGCAAAAACTAAAGACTAAGTTGTAGTTATGTAGTATGTTAATCATTAACATACTACATAACTACAACTTTAACCGGTTTGAAAAATACCGGTTAACACCGGTTTATTTCGGTTTTCCTCCGAACTTTTCTTAATAACCTGGAGGTCTACTCTAATTCACCGAAAAACGAAGTTTCGATCGAATCTTCGCGTATTTCCTAGTTCCTACCACGGTTTTATTCGTTCCGAAATTTCATGCGAACGAAAATTGTTTGACGTTTAGATTCTCTAAACCTACTCTAATTCTTGTTTATTCCGAACGAAAATTTGAATTTGACAGATGATTGTTCAGAATTTTAACGTCAAATTGACGAAACCAAAAGTGTTACCTTTTGATATTCGTTTATATGTGAATTTTGTAAGAAAATTACTTGAAATGGCTACACGAAACCTTTTAATCGAAGCTGCTTTACGTGAAGAACGCTTAGAACGTAGAAGGAACAGGCGACGCCAGCGCTATCAATTTATTATTAGTGAAAATCCCGACATAGAGTTTGTAAGAAATTACAGGCATAGTCGGCAATTATTTGAGGAGTTGTGCCAGGAAATAGTGCCTTTATTACCTCCAAATGCAAGGCGTCATGGAATTGAGCCCACAGTAAAGGTTATGTATATTTTTTATTACCTATCTCTTCAATAAAAATTGCATTTCAATCTATCTGTTCATAAATTCTCGTCTTTTTCAGATCCTTACAGCCTTGAATTTTTATGCCCGAGGTAGTTACCAAGGATCTGTGGGGCAAAACATGGACGGGCCCATGGCACTACAGACTGTTTCACATTGTTTACAGGAGGTCACAACTGCCCTCCATGCACCCCATATATTTGTTTTGACTCTAATAAAATAATAACATTTATACTTAAGTACTTATAACAAAGTTTTATTGTCTTTAACCCTGTGGTGGCCTACGGGGCTTGGTCCACGACCAACCGTAGTCCGGGGACGGTCTCCCCACGTTTGACATGCACCCCTTATTTAGCTGGTGGTGGTACACGTCCCACGCACCCCTAGTGTATGCGTAGCGATGTACTGATGTACCGGATGATCCACTTCCACGGGGTAGCAGCAAAATGAAACAACTCTTGAATTTCTTGATTTCTTGAGGGTTCGGCTCTTCCTTTCTTAGGAGATGTTTCCTCTACGAAAGGTCGGCGGAGAGGGCCGTCTTATATACGGCCCTGTCTGCCCCTTACTGAGAGCCGCGCTTTTTGCGCCCGATTTTACGTTAAGTTTCGCGTCGAGCCGAACTCTTTCCTTTCTTTATTTTAATTTTCCTTACATATACAGTGTTATACCTTTTTGGATAGGGGACAATATCATCTATCACTTAAAACTAATAAAAGCTAATAATTATACAATAATAAAAGCAGTATCACTGAAACCCTCGAACATTGAAATCGCCCTTTTACATTTTCACTTTCTAAAATTGGCTATAACTTTTACAATTCTTAACGGATTTTTATAATTCTTGTTGTAAACTTAGTTTCTAAGCAGTCTTACCAATATTCAATAAAATTATTTAATATTCCTTGCTAAACAAAAATTCTTGTTTTCAAGTTACGTAATTATAACACTGAGACACGTAAGTTGACATGTTGTGATGTTTAGATTGCGTGATTATACAGATATTTTAGGTTGTCATAAGTTTCTACCCATCGTCAGCATGAAATAGTACTCTTCAAATTAGTCGGTTAACAATGAGCGTGAAAGGGTGTTTCAAACTTCAAACTTCAAACTTCAAATATTTATTGCGATCATGAGTAGATAGGTACATAGGGTGTTATAAAAGGTAAAAGTACATACATGATACCCTGTTAGGGCGCAGCAACACAATTTTAATATAGAATTACTTACACACTATTTAGTCAATCATTTATTATATAATATTATGTCTATTTTTATATTATATTATTACATTTGTATATACCTATATTATTATTTTATCATTATATTTATATCATTTACTTTAATATATTATTATAAATATTTTTTTTATATTTCACACTGTTTTACAGTTTAGTTCTGTCCTCGAAAAACTCTTTTATACTGTAATAGCTTTTTTTTGTCAAGTAGTTTTTTAATTTATTCTTGAATGTATTGTAGCTGGAGGTTTCTTTTAGTTGTTGTGGTATTTTATTATATATTTTAATACACATTACATATGGCCCAGAATGAAATACCTATAGACAACTTTGATACCGGTAGAACGAGTGTGTTTTTATTTCTTGAGTTACGAGGTTGTGAGTAACGGTCTTTCTTTAGGGTAAATAAATGGATATGTTTTTTAACAAATAGACAGATTTCAAAAATATACATAGATGGTAATGTTAGTATGCCTAGTTCAATGAAGTGAGGCCTGCAGCTATCCATTCCGTCGATGTTTGCGAGGATTCTTATGCATTTCTTTTGCAATTTGAATAGAACATCTGCGTTTGTGCTATTGCCCCAAAGTATTATTCCATACACAAGCCAGGAGTGTGCATATGCATAGTAAGCAACAGTTGCTGATTTTAGGTCTGTAGTTTTTTTTAATTGGAGTAAAGCATATGTGAACCTGGATAGCCTCCCGCTTATGTTATGGATGTGGCTTTTCCAATTTAGGTTAGTGTCTATGTGTAGGCCTAATAGTTTAAATGAATCAACGCATTCTATTGTTGTGTTATGGTGGGTAGGTATAGTTGATTGCTAGTGGACGTTTTTGATAGGGTTTAAACTGCATAATTTTGGTTTTTGTAAAGTTTACTTCAAGGTTATGCCTACCTACCATGAACTCTTATCGCGATCCAAAAACTGAACTGTTCTTCAAATACGTCAATATAACGCATCAATTTATGTCATTATATTGACGTATTTGAAGAACAGTTCAGTTTTTGGATCGCGATAAGAGTTCATGGTAGGACTACTGGTCCTCGAGCCACGCTACAATTTCGGAAAGGATTTTATTAATTTTAGGGTTTAAGTTTGGTTTAAGTCTAATATGTTTTTACATGGAAATATTACTGAAATATCGTCAGCAAATAGAATATTTGCTGAATCTATGATTTTTGGAAGGTCATGTCATAGGAACAATATGCAACCTAATACACTGCCCTGTGGGATTGAGCTTTTTATATCAATCTTTTTTGAACGGACATGTGATATTTCACCGGTTTGTGAATTGAGGTGTTCAATTTCAACATATTGTGTGCGAGAGTTGAGATATGAGGAAAACCAATCGTAGGCAACACCTCGAACTCCAATACCTTCCAGTTTATTTAGCAAGATGTTATACGAGACCCTGTCGTAGGCTTTACTCATATCGAGTAGGATACCTATAGCATATTTTCTGTCATTTATGTAATTGAGAGCTTATTGTTGGATGTATCGATATACTGCATAGGTGGTAGATCTGTTCTTTCTGAAACCGTTTTGATTTTCATCAAAGATGTTAAATTTCTCGCAGAATGAATAAAGGCGTTTTGCAATTGTTGTTTCGATTATTTTTGAAAAGGTTGGCAGAAGGGCTATTGGACGGTAATTTGTGCAGTCAGTTACGTCGCCTTTTTTGTGTATTGGTTTTATGATGGATATTTTAAGTAGGTCTGGGAATACACCTTCTGAAAATGATTGATTTATCAGGTAGGTACACCAGTGGCATCACGAGTTGTTCAGCACATTTTTTTATTAATGTGGGAGGGAGTTCGTCGTGACCGAAACTCTGTTTGTTTTTAAGGTTTGTAATAATGGAGAAAATTTCAAGAGGGTCAACTGGTTCTAAGTATATGGAGTTCTCCGAACGCGTTAGGACTGGGCGCCCTGATTGGTTGCCAGGTGTACCTACCTCCGACCGTAACGAAGAAGTCATTAAATGTATTTGCTTGTGTGTTTTATAGTGTCGCGATGAATTTTGACGAAAATAATAATTTAATCTGTATATTTATATTTTCTGCATGAATATTACAAGAAATATTCGATGAATCACATGTTTAAGTAGAATTTAAAAATAAAGCAAAAGAGTTAATTAATTTTAAGTTAAAGTAAAAACCGTAATTTACACTAAACGACATCAAAAAAGACCCACACGATATTGTTAATTCCATTCATTCTCGAAAATTGTCTATGGATCCGAACTCCTTGTGTCCATCCGAAAATGAAATAGAGTAGGATCATTAACGAAATTTCGTTTCAATTTTGTTCGTTTGAGAAGTTTCGTTTCGGAGAAAGAGAGTAGACCTCCAGAACCCTTTAAGAACTTTATTTTAACCTAAATTAACCGGTTTATTCGACGAACGGCATGTCGGTAAACACATTGTTTGACATTAGAAGTAGTTTCTTCTCCTGGTTTAGCAGTGATATCTTCGCCTGATTTATTTTTGTCACTATCATTTTTAACCGATTTCAAAAAAAGGAGGAGGTTCTCAATTCGGCCGATTTTTTTTTATTTATGTATGTAAGTACACCGATTACTCCGAGGTTTCTTGTCCGATTAGTGTGATTCTTTTTTGTTCAGTATACTTGCCATTTGGTAGTTTTTAAAGGCGGTTGTTTTTTTTGTTGTAAAAAAAGCTTTTTTATTTGACATGTTAGGTATTGTTTTATTTCACACATTTTATTTCAAACTAAACTACATACACCTAATGATTCATGTAGGTGTGTTTGCGTAGTGTGTATGACAAAACAGCCGCGGACGATCCGACCTAAAAAATCTGACTTGCCCCCTCCTACGCCAGAAGCTGGGTACGCCCATGGATATTTGTCAGATAAGATGTATAAGAGATGAAGCTGGAATATGGTTCTTTCGAATAGGTGGAAGGACTATTTTGAAAACCTGATGAATAAGGAGAATTACTGGAATTGGGTGCTGAATAAACCAGCGAATGAAGGCTTAGTGAGAATGATAAGTATGGATGAAGTGAGAGTAGCAGTAAATGGAATGAAGAATGGTCAGGCATTAGGCCCAGATGGAATAACAGTTGAAGTATGGAAGTTATTGCGGGTTGATGGATGGTCGTGGTTGGCTTTAATCTTCAATAAGTTGCTGCGAGATGGAGCCATACCTGAGGAATCTTGCAACAGCTCGCTAGTGCCCATTTTTAAAAACAAAGGTGATGTGCTGGAGTGCAACAATTATAGAGGAATAAGCCAATGTCACATAGTATGAAAGTTTGGGAGAAAGTGATTGAAAGGCGGCTGAGAGAAGAGAGTGAAATTTCACAAAACCAATTCGGTTTTATGCCTGGTCGGGGTACCACAGATTCCATTTTCGCTATCCGCCAGCTGTGCGAAAAATATAGAAGTGCGCATAAAAACTTGCACATGCTGTTTGTCGCCCTCGAAAAAGCATATGACCGAGTGCCTCGTGAGGTGTTGTGGTGGGCCTTAAGGAGAAAGGTGTGCCAGGGAAGTAGATGCAGTTGATTCGGGCAATGTACAGTCAATGCAGTACCCAAGTCCGGTCTACAGTGGGCTCTACTGGCAGCATCAATGTGTCTGTCTTACCTCTTCCTGGTGATAATGGACGCTCTGACGTCGGACCTCTAGGAGAGTGGCCTTGAGGTCCACATTCATATTGTGGAATATACATATCTCCTGGTCACATGCGTTTCATCCTTCCTGTCACTGGCGCCACTTTCAGACTTCCTCTTATGTACTCATTCCTGACCTTATCCATTCTGTTCACTTCGCAAATCCATCTCAACATTCTCATCTCCGCTATATGCAATCTTTTTTTTCTGCTCTCCATCTGGAGAGCAAGAGGAAGACTAAAGAAAAGATGAATGGATTGTGTTAAGAATGATATGAATGAAAGGGGAGTCAGTGATTGCATGACGGCTGACAGGACAGAGTGGAAGAGGAAAATGTGTTGCGCCGACCCCAAGTAACATGGGACAAGGGTTAAGATGATGACCTGTTATAAATACACATTCATTTAAATAAACACTGAAATAGTTATTCTTTACCACATAGACACACAAACACACGACCAGTTTCACTGGTCTTTAATACCAGCAGTAAAAAAATAATAGTATTAGGGGAGGACAGGGTAATGGGAGTCAGCGGGTAATGGGAATCACCCGCATATTTAGGCAACTAAACATGCGAGCATCGCGTAAACTGCTTATTTCCCTCCACCCGTACCCCTCGGCAATGTGTAGAACGGCTCTCGTCAGTAGGCCCTTGCGCATCAAAGAAACGGCTGTGATTTGATTTCGCGCTCCGCCCTTGTAATTTTACATCGTCGTAAAATAAAAGATACTTGTATTGATTTTTTTACAGTATATGATTAAAATATTCATATGCATTTAGCCAGGCATTGAAAATAATGACGTATCATTTAGATTGCGTCAGTAATTCATAGGTTTTCTTATATGCAATTTTTTTCTTATTAGTGTAGTTGTGGGAAATGAGAGTCAGGTGACTCCCGTTACCCTCAAGTGATCACCATTACCCCAAGTAAGGTGTAAATGTTTTTATATCTTTTTTATATGCCGAAAGTAATAGTTAGAACTACTCAGAAAGCTTCCTGGACTTCCGATAGCCTGGAAAAAGCCGCTCTGGCATTGCTGCATGGCATGCATGGCAGTCAAAAAATTACCCCTTATGATGTAGCATCCTTAGTGAAGAAAGCATTTACCTAATCAAGATGCGTCTATTAGTAAAGGAGAATCGGGGTTTAGATCAACTGGTATTTTTCCACTGAATCCCGGAATATTCACGGATGAAGATTTTATCGCAGAAAAAATTATTGTAAGACTATTACAGTTCAAGATTCCGAGGAATCCCTTCCAGCTTCCAAACCAGCAGAGGTATCAATTCCTAGTACAGTAACAGAGATTAACTCACCTGTTCCGAGCACCAAATTGACTCACCGATCCAACCAATCCTATCCAACCAAGAAGTCCCACTAATTCCTGAACCAAATATTGTAATACCTCAAACCAGAAGAACACCAGACATAGCAGCTGCATTGAATGATTTTATCAAGTTGCCAAAAAAAACCCCTGTTATCAATGTAAGAAAGGGTCGAAGGAAGCAGCACGCCACAGTTTTAACGTCAAAGAGAATCTAATAGAAAAAGAAAAAAAGAAATTAAAAAAACAGGTGAACAGGAAGTAAAAAATAAAAAGAAGTCCAAAGGTAAAGGTCAGGGAAAGAAAACTAAAGTACAGAAGAAGGACAATGAAAAGGCAAAGCGACGAGTCCTTTAAGAATCAAAAGACACCTCAGTATCAGATGTTAGTCTAGTACCAACGACTTATGCCAAGATAATGAGGATGACGACGTAGAAGATGGTGGAAACAGATTCCCAGTATGCTGCGACTTCGGGAGAAACAACGAGATGTGGTACAGGTCCACCTCATGTGGGTTATGGGCTCACGCAGAGTGTACTGGATGGGATTCGGCTGAAGGTTATATTTGCGATATCTGTTAAATTTTCTTTGACTCCGATTGTCCAGAGGGTGATCACCATTGTCCCCATGTCAGTGCAATGAGAGTCAAATCTGTTTTTTTTTTTAATTGTAATAATTACCAAATATGATTACCAAAGTGATTGAAATGGATCTCATATGATAGCTAATTAAGTAAATTTAGTGTATTGGCAGTTGTAATAAAGATATTATGTTTAATTAAGGTTTTATTTGAGTTCTCGCTTAAGTGACTCCCATTACCCCATTTTACCCTAATTTATTTTTTACTATTTAGTTATTAATTAAAGAACTTACATCTAATCAAATAGAATTCACATGCATAGCAAATAGAATGAACTTAATTCCTAAATCTGATGGGGTTGCATTATGGACATTATTTGGACCAAAGTCTCATGAAGACGAATCAAACGACCCCAAACTCGATGCGGTTACGTAGTTTTTATTACGGAGATCCTATGGCCACCTTTCAGCTTCATAATCAAATCCTGGTTACCATTTAGGACTGAAGTACTTGTCAAGATGAATCAAACGAGCCCAGACTTGATGGGATTGTGTCGTTTTATTACGAACTTCCTACAGGCACCTTCCAGCTCCATCATCAGACCCTGGTTACCATCTAGAGACAAAGTACTTGTCAAGACGAATCATAAGAGCTCGAACTCGATGGAGTTTTGTCGGTTAGTAACGGTCCTATGGCCACCTTCCAGCTCGATCATCAGATCAGCTTTATGTCATCATAATATTGCATTGTCACACGATATACATATGCGTGCAAAATTTCAGCAAAATCGGTTGAAGATATCTGCTTCAAAATTGAGTTGCATGATGCCACCCGAACAAACACACATACATACAAATACCGTTCAAGTTGAATAAAAGCTTGTAAAAATGGACTTAGATCATCTACATTTATCTTGTGTTAGAATTGATCATTCCATGCAGTGTTCGACTGTCGAAATAGTCGAACACTGCCCGTCATGGAAATGACGGGTACCTAGGCGATTTGATGCAATGCGACGGGGTGGACAAGAAATTTCAGGCAGACAAAGTCGCAGGCAGAAGCTAGTTATCTATAATTACGATTGATGTACACACGTTTTGTGGCCTACACGTTTTGTGGCCTACACGTTTTGTGACCTACACGTTTTGTGGCCTATTTATACTTTAATTTTGAGTTTTAAATGTCGGATACAGAATTGAAGTGATTACTTATCTAGATATTAAGAGTTTTCTTCATCAATAAAAAAATAAGTTAAAAATAACTAAAACCCGACTACGTCAAAATCGCGCACTGGAAAGTATAAAACAAGAACAATATTCATTTGACCGATATTTTGGAAATTTTTAAGTAATAGCCGTGGTCGTATGCCACCTTGCCAATAAAGATTGTGTGAAACAACCGCAGGTGGCATACGACCACGGCTCGGTCACGGCCACGGACGGTCATTTGTCATGTAATGATAAGTAGTTTAGAAGTTACGAGGGAACAAACAAACAAACATACATACATACATACATACCGGTCAAAATCATAACCCTCCTTTTGGCTTTGCCGTAGTCGGGTAAAAATGGCTGACTATCTAACTGGTCCATAGGATCCGCGAAGAGTAATATAATGTTTACCGATCATTTATCGTTATTATCAACTTAATTTCACAAAAAAAATATTAGATACTAGGGCGGAGTGATAAGTCTGGTAAAAATTGTTGCAAAGACATAAACGTCCGACCCGAAACAAAAAATTCTTACTATACCGGTAGGTACTGAATAAAAACTGAACAGCGCGCGGCGTTTCTTTATAGTGCGTCCGTATAACCGGTTTTTATTGCTCTAAACAGTTTAAATCCGAAAAAACCATTATATAATACTCTTCCAAATATCGGTTTAAAAAAACCGGTATATGCGAACGAAACCGAATGTAAAGGTTTTGCGTCAAGTACATAGTAACGGTTTGAAAATTGTTACCGGCATCCGAGGCCTGTGTTAATGGAAAATTATGCTGATACAAGAATTAGGTACTTACTTAATGACAAAAGCAAACCCACATAAGTGATAAATCTAAAAACCAGTAATGGATAAATCCATCATTGATTTTTTTAAATTAAACCACAAACATATATTTTATTTTAAATTGATAATTATTGAAATATATAGCCGGGGAACGGGTGTAAGAAAACGCAGGTGCTATGAACTGGTAGTTTAATATCCAATTACACAAGTCATAAATCACAAAACTCACAATTAACAGAAAACTTATTAAAACCAAAATATATTTCCTGCCTCCTTCTGGCGCAGTCGCGGGTAAAAAACAAAGTATTCTTAAGTTTTGCGGGCAAAGGCGATTTCGCAAGTCTGTTTGAATAAGACCTGCGGTGGAAAATAGTCTCTCAGATGCGACAGAACTCATTTGGAAACTATGCTCTGACCATTTTCCCCATATCGTTGAATGTAACTTAGATCTTTTAACGCCAAAGTTGCCTCAAAAGTCAAGCTATAGCAACAAGGATGTAGTATGGGGTGTAAGAAAACAGGCACAAGTAGCTTACTATACCAGCGAGTGTCATAAACGATTGGGGAAAATTGATTTCCCTGCAGAGTGTGCAAACTGTGCTGACGCCTACTGTAATAACACTGCCCACTCGCGTACTCTTGATAGTTTATTATACTCTGACATTGTGACCGCTCTGCGCGGCGCGTCTGTTGCGGGTCGAGGGTGCACGAAGGCTGGAGGGAGTGGGCCGCGCTTGGCAGGTTGGAATGCGCACGTCGGAGGGGCTCATCGGGAGGCCAGGAGGAAATTTATTGAATGGGTATGCTGTGGTAGGCACAGGTCTCATGTTTAATGAAATGTGTGAGAGTCGAAAGCTGTTTAAGTCTAGATTGAAATGGTGCCAAGACCATCAAGAGCAAATAAGAATGGACAAACTAGCTCGATTACATTCGAAGGGTGATTTTCACGCATTCTGGAAAGCCACCAATAAAATAAGCATTAAACGCGGTCTTCCGGTGAGCGTCGAAGGAGTGAGTGACCATAAGGACATTGCAAATACCTTTAGAAATCATTTTTCTGTGCAGTCGCTACTGGGCCCGCGTGTGGGTGTCCGGTGCTGAGATACTTAATAAGAGATTGGGAGTGCGTTTCACCGCAAAAGAGGTGACAAGAATTATTGAAGAGATGACAAAGCAAATCACCAGGCCATGATGGTCTCAGCATCGAACACCTGCAGCACGCTGGGCCTCATATATCTAGAGTGTTGGCAGTGTTCTATTCGCTGTGCGTGGGCCACTCCTACCTGCCATCCGATTTAATGAGGACGGCGGTAGTGCCTATAGTGAAAAATAAAACTGGCGACCTGTCGGATAAATGTAACTATAGGCCTATTTCACTATTATTTTATTATTGCCTATTACACAGTTAAATAAGTTCGTAGCGCTGCATGACAATCAGTTTGGATTTAGACCCCAACTGTGTACCGAAAGTGCGATAATGAGCCTTAAGCATACCGTCAGATACTACGTTGATCGTAAAACACCGGTGTACTCGTGTTTCCTCGACCTGTCCAGGGCTTTCGATCTGGTCGCACACGACGTCCTATGGAAAAAACTTGAGGACATTAACTTACCACATAAACTTGTAACAATCTTCAAGTATTGGTACAAGCACCAAGTTAATAGCGTAAGATGGGCTGGGGCTATGTCGGAGCCATATAAGTTGGAGTGCGGCGTGCGGCAAGGCGGGTCGTCATCACCAACCCTCTTCAACCTCTATGTGGACGCGCTGATCGCTGCGCTCAGCAGCTCCCGTGTCGGCTGCCATATTGATGATATTTGCGTCAATAACCTTAGTTATGCTGACGACATGGTGGATGGTGCTGCTGAGCGCATCGGTCTGTGGCTTGAGAAAGCTAATACAGATCTGTGAGGAGTACGCGAGTGGACACGGCCTCAAATATAATGTGACCAAAAGCCAGTGTATGGTCTTTGAGACGAGCAGTGCAAAATGCCCGCAAAGTATACCACCAGTTTTCCTTAATGGTGTTCCACTAGACTGGGTGAAACAATTTAAATACCTAGGACACTTGGTCACGGCAGACCTGAGAGATCATGCTGACATCGAACGGGAACGAAGGGCTTTGTCAAAAAGAGCGAATATGTTGGCACGCAGGTTTGCGCGCTGTTCTGATCAAGTTAAGAACACACTTTTTAAAGCATACTGCACATCTTTGTACACGTGCTGCCTGTGGGCTAGCTATACACGGGCGAGTTACAATGCCCTCCGCGTCCAGTACAACAACGCGTTCAGGGCTGTTGGGGCTGCCCCGCTACTGCAGTGCCTCGGGCATGTTTGCGGAAGCGCGCACCGACTGTTTTCACAGCAGCATGCGCAAGCGGTGCGCGTCCTCGGTGCGCAGGGTGCGGGCCAGCTCCAATACTGTCCTGGCGATGATCGCTGGACGATTGGACTGCCCTTGTATTAGGAAGTGCTGCAGTAGGCATATAGTCGCGGCATGTTAACGATTTCATATTATTTATTTATATTTTATTCACAATTTGCCCTAAACATTTTTTTTTTGACATTTATTTATATTCTCTTTGACTGTATTTTTAAGGTTTTTCACCAGTGTGCGTACGAATATGATAAGTTAAATTATTCTTCCGACTAAAACTAAGATGACACATTTCACATTTGTAAGGTTTTTCACCAGTGTGTGTACGAGTATGCCTGTTTAAATTACTCTTTTCACTAAAACTAAGCTGACATATTTTACATTTGTAAGGTTTCTCACCAGTGTGCGTACGAATATGATAAGTTAAACTAGTCTTTTGACTAAAACTAAGATGACACATTTCACATTTGTAAGGTTTCTCACCAGTGTGTGTACGAGTATGCATGTTGAAATTACCCTTTCGACTAAAACTACGCTGACATATTTCACATTTGTAAGGTTTCTCACCAGTGTGTGTACGAGTATGTTTTTTTAAAGTACCCTTTTCACTAAAACTAAGCTGACATATTTCACATTTGTAAGGTTTTTCACCAGTGTGTGTACGAGTATGACAAGTTAAAGTATGCTTCTGACTAAAACTACACTGACATATTTCACATTTGTAAGGTTTCTCACCAGTGTGTGTACGAGTATGTTTTTTTAAAGTACTCTTTACATTAAAACTACGCTGACATATTTCACATTTGTAAGGTTTCTCACCAGTGTGTGTACGAGTATGTTTTTTTAAAGTACCCTTTTCACTAAAACTAAGCTGACATATTTCACATTTGTAAGGTTTTTCACCAGTGTGTGTACGAGTATGCCTGTTTAAAATACCCTTATCACTAAAACTAAGCTGACACATTTTACATTTGTAAGGTTTTTCACCAGTGTGCGTACGAATATGATAAGTTATAGCATTCTTCTGACTAAAACTACGCTGACATATTTCACATTTGTAAGGTTTCTCACCAGTGTGTGTAAGAGTATGCGTGTTGAAACTACCCTTTTGACTAAAACTACGCTGACATATTTCACATTTGTAAGGTTTTTCACCAGTGTGTGTACGAGTATGCCTGTTTAAAATACCCTTATCACTAAAACTAAGCTGACACATTTTACATTTGTAAGGTTTTTCACCAGTGTGCGTACGAATATGATAAGTTATAGCATTCTTCTGACTAAAACTACGCTGACATATTTCACATTTGTAAGGTTTCTCACCAGTGTGTGTACGAGTATGCGTGTTGAAATTACACTTTTGACTAAAACTACGCTGACATATTTCACATTTGTAAGGTTTCTCACCAGTGTGTGTAAGAGTATGCGTGTTGAAACTACCCTTTTGACTAAAACTACGCTGACATATTTCACATTTGTAAGGTTTATCGTGTTTTCGAATATGATTTCTTAAACAACTCTTACTAGTAAAACTCTGCTGACATATATCACATATGTAATGACGTCCAACGGTGTTCGATAGTACATTCTCCTGTTGCTTGTCTGTTACTGTATCTTCTGGTTGCGATGCTCGTAAGTCAAGTCTCTGTATCCTCACAACGGGCAGCCCTGTGATTATAAATCTGGTATGAAGAATGTTTGATGCACATAAATAAAAAATGGAGTGTGCACATACACACACTCATCTCCCTCTTGGGCATCATAGAACAAACTATAATACTAACACCTAGTTTAATACTTACTGATGATTAAGTTATTAACTACTTACTTATCATCTCCCTGGTTCTTTGCTCCTCAGTAGATATATCTTGATCTTCTACCACTTCTGTTTTAACCTCCATTATAGGTAATTCATCTGCTGAGTCTTCTTCAGAATATTGTGGTGGTATATCTTCTAATTCAGCATGTTGCAGTGGTATACCTTCTACATCTGAATAGCTATTGCGAAGATGTTTCAGTTCTAGTTCTGTAAATATAGAAAAAGCGCCAAAAGTAAAAACATTTTTTGATCAATAAATAATTTATACTTAAATTAATCTATCTATACACTATGTAACAAAAACCCTGTCAGATCAGTGTTGCCGTTGATCAGTTTTTACCTGACTACGGCAAAGCCAAAAGGAGGGTTATGATTTTGACCGGTATGTATGTATGTATGTTTGTTCCCTCATTATGTTTTATTTTAATTTAACTACTTCTTCTTTCTTCTTTTTTTTTCACTGGGGAAAAATAATAATCTCAAATCCATTAAATAGTTACGTATATGTGTACGCAGTACGATGCCGAATAATACCCTTAAGGATCGGACAGGGTTTTTGTTACATGCTGTATATCGGGTGTCCGGTAATGAATGGATAATCTTGAAATGGGTCATGGTAGAACTAAAGGCCATTCAGAAAAAAATACTAATAAAAAAAATGCCAAGTAGAACCAAAGATATGAGTTATATAATAATAATCGATGTTTTGGTACCTTATTTTACATTCTTGTACACCACGACCACAAATTAATGATCTCCATCGATTTTTTTTATTGTTCGAAAATCGTGAAACATTTTCTTTTTAACAAAGTTTAAGCGTTCGTAGTTTAAAAAAGATGTATCGAAACATAAGTGGTCAAAACATAAAAAGTCAACCACATCGAAAATAAGCAATTGACGTGATAAGCCACTTCTTAGGAGAGCATTTATTCTAAGACTAGCTTCTGCCCGCGACTTCGTACGCGGATCCTGTTGCTTATGCCAGCGACAACGGGGTCGTCAAAATCGAAGATCTGAAACGTCTGATGTAGAATTCTAAGGCCCGGGGACGGGAAAACAATGGGATGAGCGAGACGATTGGAGTCGTTCCAGATCTTTAATTTTTGTATGTCAACAGGAAATGCCCATCATGGTCTGTTGCGGTTCTGCATTAGGTATTCATTTTCTAAAATAAATTATAGCCTATATGTTGTCCAGACTTAATACCCATACAATAAAAAACTTTTCTTCCCGTTACTCCGCAGCGGATCCCAAGGGTACACTGAATTAACAATAATATTGCAAATAACTATTTGGGGTTTTTCCTTCAGGAGCTAATATATAAAGACCGGAAGCGTTGCTGACCTTTGAAAAAGCAACATAAAGTTGGCCATGAGAAAAACAGCCGGTTGTCAGGTCAACACCAGCGGCGTCTGCCCTTGTGACTGTTGCTAAGACGTTATTCCTATATATGTTATAGTGTAGCTAGGCTCTTGGAATTTCACAACGCGTGTGCCTGATCTTCAATTTTTATACGTCAACAGAGAATGCTCATCAGGGTGAACAACTTTTGCTAAGACGTCATTCCTGTATATGTTATAGTGTAGCTGGGTTCTTGGAGTTTCACAACAGGTGTTCCAGATCTTCAATTTTTATACGTCAACAGAGAGTGCTCATCAGGCTGAACAACTTTTGTTAAGACGTCATTCCTGTATATGTTAGAGTGTAGCTGGGCTCTTGGAGTTCCACAACAGGTGTTCCAGATCTTCAATTTTTATACGTCAACCGAGAGTACTCATCAGGCTGAACAACTTTTGCTAAGACGTCATTCCTGTACCTATACAATGTGTCGTTTTGCATCCTCGTCAAATTCAAGGAGGTAACTATGCTAGTGATTCTAGACCCGAATCAATAATAAAATAGGTAGGTGTTTTTTTTTTAATGTTTTCTTATTTACGGAAATCAGTAAACCACCCCGGTGAAAATGCGGCCCATCTTAAGACTAGGTTTAGGATCGCTGGCCGCGCGCACACACACAAAGAATCGCAAACGATAAAACCACAACACAATAGACGCCGCCCGCGCACCCCTCTCCCTGTGGTGCCCCACTCCCGCGCCCGGGCGCGCGGGCCCCCGGCGCAAAGCAAAAAAAATATTAAATTAGTTCAAGTGATTTCGCCGCCGGCCGTGAGTGTATCGCAAATTTCGCTCCTTGCCTCCGTCGTATACGTGAATTATGTGATTGTGATGCCATCAGTGGAGCCATCCGGATGTTCGCAGAACGGTTTCCCAATAGGGAACCGCCAACGCAGAGCGTTATGCTGTCTGCTACACAGAGACTGCGGGATTTTCGGCAGTTTGACGTACCCCGACATGCTCAAGCTCGCGGTAGTGAAGGTCTGCCTGTCGCCTTGCAGGAAGATATCCTGGAGTACTTCCAGCGAGAGCCACGGGCAAGCACACAAAAATACCTACTAAGGTACTATACTAATACTAAGGTAGGTATTTTTGTCGGTCCTCAGCCCATTAAAGTAGGAAGGGAAATTTAAAATCAACCAATTTAATCTACAAATAAAAACAAAATCATTACTAATAATTAGGTACTCATAAATCATGAATTTACCTACAATGCGCCAAGAGCGTCCCGCCGCGCCGCGCCGCCGCCGGCAGCAAGTACTTATCCTAAATCCCGCGCTCACAACAAATAAATGTGCCACAGCCTAGCAAAACGTCTCAGGTTGTACCTAAATCCTAGTAGGTATGTATTCTTAGCAAAATCGGTAGATTTGCAATAAAACAATAAAGCAAAATGGCAATACTAACATTTTATCAATCAGCTGATAACGTAGATAAGTAGATAAATCCTAGTACGTATTCTTAGATCTTAATAATAAAAACAAGTGTTATTAATTAACATCTAAGGTTAATAAAATCTGCAATTTGCAATAAAACGTAATAAGCAAAACTAACGTTTTATTAATCAGCTGACCGTAGATACGCACGACAATCTAAGGGACTCACATACACTCACGCACACAGAGACAATTGGCGCTAAAGCGCAGAGAGTGATTCTCCAATTTCAAGTTATGGATTATTCTGAAATACGATTAAATTTTAACAACTAATAAAAAAGGGTGTTATTATTATTATTCAGGTCTCGTAATTTTAATTGATTATTTATGACTTTTATGACAACCTCCTAAATTTTGACGAGGATGCAAAACGACATATTGTATATAGTGTAGCTGGGCTCTTGGAGTTCCACATCAGCTGTTCCAGATCTTCAAATTGTATACGCCAGCAGAGAGTGCTCATCAGGCTGAACAACTGTTGCTAAGACGTCATTTCTTTATATGTTATAGTGTAGCTGGGCTCTTGGAGATCCACATCAGCTGTTCCAGATCTTCAAATTTTATACGACAACAGAGAGTGCTCATCAGGCTGAACAACTGTTGCTAAGACGTCATTTCTTTATATGTTATAGTGTAGCTGGGCTCTTGGAGATCCACATCAGCTGTTCCAGATCTTCAAATTTTATACGACAACAGAGAGTGCTCATCAGGCTACACAACTGTTGCTAAGACGTCATTTCTTTATATGTTATAGTGTAGCTGGGCTCTTGGAGTTCCACATCAGCTGTTCCAGATCTTCAAATTTATTCTCTTAGCAGAAAATGCTCATCACGTGAAACAATTTTTGCTATGGTACCATTTTTGTATCTCTTATAGTTTAGCTGGTCTGTTGCGGTTCTGCATCAGGTGTTCAAGTTTCCAAGATAAATTATAGCCTATATGTTGCCCAGACTTAATACCTATACAACAAAAAAAAAATCATTCAAATCCGTCAAGTAGTTCCGAAGATTAGCGTGTACAAACAAACAGACAAAAAGACAAACAGACAAACAGACAAACAGACAGAATTTTTTTTTTGGTTTCGTGCTCTATTACTGTTTCTAAACCCCCCTCAATAATTATTTTTTTAATATATTCAATGTACAGACACACTTTTTTTACTGTTTTATTATATGTATAGATGTAAGGTCTGAATCAGAGTGGGTGGCAGACAATTTGAACATTTATTGTAATTTACAACGAATACAGTGTTAACATCACGCCTGTAATCCCTGAAGTGTTAGGCAGAGCAGAGGTGTACCCATTAGTACACCCACATTTCGCCAGTTATAACACTTTGCCCTATAACACTGCCCAACCTCATAATCAGCAGTCAAAAACAGTGTTATTAATATCAAATGATGTTTTTTATTAAACCCCAATGACCAGATGTAAATAAATATTCCAATATCTCAAACTTTGTTGTTTAACCAAATTTCACTCCTTTTGAAAACGAATAGCAATAATTCACTATTTAAGTAGGTACATTAGGTACAATAAGACATCATACCATTTTGAAATCGGCTATAAGCACATGATCTTACAAAACTTTGTCAAAAAGAAAAATTTTCACGATTTTTTTCAAAAGAACATAATTCAAGTTGTTTTTTTTTTAAACCGCGTAAAGCGCAGGCCACACCGCCAGCTAGCGGGCGGGCGGGCTAAGCGGGCGAACATCGTTTCACCTCTTTACATACTTCGGTTCACACCGCGAGCTACCGACTAACCTAACGAGCTAAGCTAACGAAATATCCGTCGCTCGTCAGTCCGTAGTTTTCGGTGTGAACCCCATAGTTTAGCTCGCCAATATTTCGCGTAGATTGTATAGTTTCCTTCGTTCGCTTCGCCCGCCCGCCCGCTACCTGGCGGTGTGGCTTGCGCTTAATAGCAGTCCTTCTTTTAATTACTTATCTATCAGCTTAGTTAACGTAAATTACTTTAACAATAATAATTTAATAGTTCAAAAAACTAAAAAACACGCTTTTAGCACGCACTAATTTTTTTCGTATCCCATTCAGCAAAACCATTCATTTGATACCCATATCATGGGGGTGCATTTCAAATAGCCTGTCCGCCATATTGGATTTAAGTCACGTGACTATTTTTTTCGTATTCCTGACAGCAAACCCTTTCATATGATACCCATATCATTGGGATGCATTTTAAATAGCCTGTCCGCCATCTTGGACGTCCGCCATATTGGATTTAAGTCACGTGACTATTTTTTCGTATTCCTGACAGCAAACCCTTTCATTTGATACCCATATCATGGGGGTGCATTGCAAATAGCCTGTCCGCCATATTGGATTTAAGTCACGTGACTATTTTTTTCGTATTCCTGACAGCAAACCCTTTCATTTGATACCCATATCATGGGGATGCATTTTAAATAGCCTGTCCGCCATATTGGATTTAAGTCACGCGCCTATTTTTTTCGTATTCCTGACAGCAAACCCTTTAATTTGATACCCATATCATGGGGGTGGATTTCAAACAGCCAGTCCACCATCTTGGGGAGGCCGCCATATTGGATTTGTAATGACGTTTCTTAGCTAGTCATGTATTGTCATCAGAACTCAGAGCGTGTGCAAAATTTCATCCCAATCAAAGACCGGGAAGTGGGACAAATTAAGATTCCAAGATTTTCTTACATAGTTACTTACATAATAAGTCACGTGATTTTTTTCGTATTCCTGACAGCAAACCCTTTCATTTGATACCCATATCATGGGGGTGGATTTCAAACAGCCAGTTCGCCATCTTGGGGAGGCCGCCATATTGGATTTGTGTGATGTTGGTATTTCTATATTATCTATGCTATGCAATAAGTAGGTATGTGCAACCTTGCATGTGTGACACTGTCTCTCAATAAATCTGTTACGCGATTGACGTGGTTTTACTGCAGCCGATTTCCCGAGGTTCCCAATGTCCAGAGATTCTTCAGTGGCGACGATTAAGTGATTTCACGCGTGTAAATTTTATGTTGCGACCAGAAAACTCTAAAGGTGCTGTGGAAATTTTTTTTTTTCGGGTACGAACTGTGCGGTGTGAAGTTGAATAACGGACTTAAAATGGCGGTTGGAAAGATCAGTGCGTTTGACCTAACGAAAGACAATTGGGACACGTATGTGGATCGATTAGATCAATACTTTATTGCCAACAGTGTAAAAAGTGAACTAAAAGTCGCAACTTTAATTACGGTCATTGGTAATAGTGCATATGAGTTAATGGTTAATTTATGCACACCCGTTAAACCATCCACAAAGACTTATTCGGAGTTAATAGCGGTAATGAAAGGACACTTAAACCCCAAACCGTGTATGCTCGCTGAGAGGTTCAAATTTCGGCAACGGATTCAAAAACCAGGTGAAAATATCGCGACGTACTTCTCGGAGCTTAAAAGACTGAGCAAAGATTGTTGTTTTACGGCGGACAGTTTAAAAGAAAATATGAGAGATCAATTTGTGTGCGGCTTAGTAAACGACGACATTCGGCAGAAGTTGTTTACTGAAGACGACAGCATCAGTATCGACCGGGCGTATAAGCTGGCCTTATCGATGGAGGCGGCTGAGACAAACGCGGCAATAGTGGAAGACGGTACGAGAAGAAAGACCGGCGGCAGTGCAGCGCATGCGGAGTCCATACCCGTTCATAAGATCGGGCATGAGGGCGGCGGAGGAAGGCGCGGGGCGTTGGAAGGCGGCGGCGGCTATCGGCCGGCCGCGAGGCGAAACAGTCGCTCGACGCGTGACTCACGACAATCCGGCGGCGGCGGTCCAAGTACCACAAGTGGAGCGGGTTACAACTTACTTCGAGCGGGCACTAAAAATGAGGAATGCAAAGTCTGTGGAGGCAAACACAATTCGAATACGTGTAAATTCAAACTGTATGTGTGTAGGATTTGTACCCAGGAGGGACATTTGAAGAGGATGCGTCCGAGGTGGACCAAGAATAATTCCTTAAATAACATAAAAGAAGACGGGCATGGCAGCGGCGACAGGTGTGGCGCTGACGCGACGGAGAGCGACAGTGACGAGGTAATAGTACCTATTAATCGCTTATCACTTGGAAAGTGTGAACCTATTATGATTAATGTAAGTGTGCACGGTTGTGACTTAAGAATGGAATGTGATACGGGGAGTGCAATCTCGTGCATTAATTACCAATTATATCAGGAAAAGTTTCCCAGTTTAAGTATTAAACCCACTAAGTTGGTTTTAAGATATTACACGGGTGAACTAGTTAGACCTGTAGGTGTTATTAAACCCGTTGTTAAATATAATGATACTGAAAAGATTTTGGATTTATATGTTATTGACAATGGAAATACCGTTTTAATAGGTAGACAATGGTTAGCGGAGCTAAATATATCGGTGTCGACCATACATTATAATAAAGTCAATAATAATCGGAATTTGGATTTTAATTTCTCGGAATTCAGTTCCAGATACCGTGAGGTGTTTGCGGATGGCCTGGGGCGGTTCACGGGGGGACAAGTGAGCATCCGCGTGCGCGAGGGCGCGCGGCCGATTTTCCTGCGCGCACGCCCGTTGGCGTACGCGATGCGGGAGCCGGTTGAGCGCGCACTGGAACAGCTGGTGAGCGATGACATCCTCACGCCCGTCCACCACTCAGACTGGGCAACACCAATCGTGCCGGTCGTCAAGAAAGATGGTACCATTAGAGTCTGCGCCGATTTTAAACTAACCTTGAATAAAGTGTTAGAAGTCGACCGTTATCCATTACCTAAGGTAGAAGATCTTTTGTCTCGGTTGCACGGGGGCGAAAGATTTAGTAAAATCGATTTGTCACAGGCGTACGCACAGTTTGAACTGGATGATACTAGGAGATACGCGGTAATAAACACACATAAAGGGCTTTTCATGTATAAACGATTAGTGTATGGGCTGTCGTCGAGCCCAGGAATATTTCAACGATGTTTAGAACAATTGTTTGCAGATATACCCCACGTAGAAGTTTTTTTAGATGATATAATTATAACGGGAAAGGACACATCCCAACACTTAAGTAGCCTACATAAAGTTTTTGAACGCCTGAAGTCGAGTGGCTTAAAAGTAAAAAAAGAAAAATGTTGTTTCTTTGTGGAATCGCTCGTATATTTAGGGTATGTAATAAGTAGGGAAGGTGTGCACACGTGCAAAGATAAAGTGGAAGCAATTGTTAAAACTCCGATACCGAGGAACGTAACGGAGTTGAAAGCATTCATTGGTATGGTCATGTATTATGGCAAATTTATAAAAAATGTAAGTTCGATCCTTACACCATTGTATAATTTGTTGCGTGCCGGGGTGAAGTACGTATGGAGCGATGCTTGTGAGGTAGCCTTTACTCGGGTTAAGCGGGCACTGAGCACGAGTGAAGTGCTTGTGCATTACACCCTGGAGCTACCGCTTGTGCTGACGACAGACGCTAGCGCCACGGGAATAGGCGCCGTCATCTCGCACATCACGCCGGAAGGCGAACGCCCAATTGCATACGCGTCACGCACACTTAACTCCGCGGAGAGATCGTATGCACAAATAGACAGGGAGGCATTAGCGATTATATACGGTGTTAAAAAATTTCATCAGTACTTGTATGGTAGGAAGTTTACTTTAAGGCTGCACGCTACTTCAATGTATTCTTACTCGCTCGCACTTGCACGTACCACGCACTATTGCTTGCTTTTTCTTATAGCTGTCTACGAGCAAATCTATTTATTTTACGGCGAAAAAAAAGGAAATTCAGAAAAATAAATAACATAAGACCTGCTTTATAGTTAGTTCAGTTAGTATAAAAAGTTTCATGATCTAATTTTAAGTATTTTATGATTGCCAGCGGTTTATTGTTCAATTTAGAGGTAACTTTGAGATTTTTTTCTATCGAGAAAATTTTATGGAATCGTGTTTTCGCCAAACATAAGCCCTAACATGAATCCTCAACTTTACCATATATTTACCAAAATTAATGCTGCAGTATTTTCGGCGTATCAGAGGATTCTGCTAAGCCATCTGAGGTTGTATAGGCTCTTAAGAACAGACCACAAACCCCTAACGTACATTTTTGGAAATAAAGTAGGCATTCCGGTTATGGCAGCATCCAGGTTGCAAAGGTGGGCAATAATATTAACAGGCTATTCGTATGATATAGAATATGTTGCGTCTGCTAAAAACTGTGCCGACGCATTGTCGCGACTGCCTCAACCAACAGTTAAGAATAAAATCGAGAGTGAATATACCTATTTAAATTTTGCAGAAAGTTTTTTGCCGGTGACGAATGATGATGTACTATATGCGCCAAAAGTCGATATGCAAACGTAAAACGAAATAGCATGAGGCTTAATTTTACTTACGACCTTCTACTTTCGAGAATAGACATATGTCGTCGACAAGTGATTGTAGTTCATAATTTCAACGTTATAAAACAATTTAAGGTGGCCTATCGGCTAAGCGCCTGCAGATAGGTGCTTGAATCGAGGAGTCGTGAGATCGAATCTCATCCAGACTATGACTTTTTGTAAGTTTTTACTTGATTGGAAGAAATGAGACAGAAGCATAATATTCTTTATCTTGTTCGCTTTGTTCACACATTTCGTAAAGTTAAAAAGGTAGATCATAGAAAATTAAACAAATAATTTAGATTTCTGTGAGGTAGACAGAAATAAGTAATGTAATAATGAGTTTTATGAATACTCGATTAGAATAAACGTTGTCGTTTGGTTGTAGTTGTTGGTTGGTTAGTGACGTGTGGATTATTAGATAGCGGTAATTATTCACAAAAAAAATGCAAGCAAATATTAACATTGAGACGAAGGCGACTATTATTGCGTTGCATAAAAGTGGTCATAAAATAGAACGCAAATATCTAATGAAACCGGACTGAATGTGAGTATTATATTATTGTGTTATTATAATTGTAACTTGAACCTAATATTATTTGGTGACATAATTATAAATTAGATCTTTTTATTATTTTTGAAATCCATCTTAAGGCTGTAAAGATAAATAAATTCTGTTTATTATTGTATTTATAAATGTAGACTTAATATCATATTGTTTTGTTAAATGAATATTATTTTATTAAATAAATATTACTATATTATATTATATAACAATTAAGTCACTTTAGTATTTTGTTATACCTGCCTAATATAACTTTTGTTTTGTTTTAGAGGAATACTGTTAGTCTCTGGATCAGGAGATACGAGGAAGAGGTTAGCCTAGTTAGTCGACAGCAAAGTGGAAGGACGTCGCTTATTAGCGAGGCGCAGCGAAGACATAATATGGTGGGCGAATATGAATCGAATGGTATCACACCAACGAGGCACTTTGCCGAACTATTCGACACTTCATTGCAAACTGTTCGCCGGGCCCTCCACGCTGAAGGCTTGTATCACAGAAGACCAGCTAAAAAGCCCTTCTTCACAAAAAGGCATAAACAAGAACCACTACGTTTCTCACGGGATTATTAAGATTTTGACTGGAAGACTGCTATATTAAAAACCTAGATGTTTTGTTATTATTAATTAGACAGTGTAACTAAATATTTAGTATTAATATTATTATGTCCGTCATTATTCAATGATCTTAAATTGAGGTTTAGTTTCAATCATCTTTTCGTCAAGAAAATGAACACTTAAGCTATTACCTCAATGCATTTATCGTGACGTTACATATAAAAAAACATATTCATAAAGTCTAAATCAATATTTAAGAAATAATTAAGAAATAAATATTAGTTTTCAATGAAGTCTGCTAAATATCGATACCTATAAGTGGATATCAACAATCATATTTGTGTTATTAGAATATTCTTTTCTTGTTATATTTTTATGACGTGGGTAAACACAAAAAATCTTATGAACGGTTACAAGTGAATTTCTTTTATCTAAGTAGGAATGTAACGTCACAATTCTCGTAAGTTAGTTAATTTTGTAAATAAGTAAATCGAATAAACATTTTTGTTATCATTTAGCACGATTTTTTTATTTCCACCTTCAAATACCGAAAAGATAAATTAAAAATCACATTAGTAAAGATAATAATACAATAACTAATATTTGCTTCTTATGATAAACAATTATAAGCATGAATTAGAAATAAACATAAAACTAACAAGTTTTTACGTAATCTTATTATTGTTTCAAAAACAAAAAACACAGTAATCAAGATTTGAACTCAGACCTCATTGTTTGTGAACCCGTCGCTAAGCCCAAACCTAGCTACCGGCACAAATAGTAGTTTCGAGTTTTAGCAATGAATTGGTAAAACAGCGCCAGTGACTAAGACGCGTATTTTAATGCAACAGAAATATCATGCTATTTCGCTTATAGTGCGACGACAGTTCATTAGTGTGTGTTATCTGTAGAATGTTGACACATCACTCGCACACGCACTGACTGACCCGCTCGCTCGTTAAGCTCAGACGAAAGTCGACCATCTCGTGTATATGCATTAAAGTTGCCGACCGTACGTCTAGCAACAGCGCGGGATGAGGTGCTTAGTAGAGTGATGGTGAGCGTACAGTCAGGGTGGCCGTCGCATTGCACAGACGAATTGATGAAACCGTACTTTAATAGGCGCCACGAATTATATGTGGAACGGGGTTGTATTATGTGGGGCTATAGAATCGTTGTACCACCAACTCTTCGGAACACAATACTAAAAGAGCTCCATGTTAGCCACATGGGCATAGTTAAGACCAAGTCGATGGCTCGAAGTTTTGTGTGGTGGCCTAATATAGACGCAGACATCGAATCGACATGCCTCTCTTGCGAAACATGTGCGATGGAAGCAGCTGCGCCGCCGCAGGCTGCACCACGTAGTTGGCCGTATTTAGCCCAGCCGTGGAGTAGATTACATGTAGACTTTTTAGGCCCATACCAGGGAAAAACGTTTTTCGTAATTATAGATTCCAGTACAAAGTGGATTGAAATTTTTGAAATGAATAAGACAAATGCTTCGGCTGTCATTAAGGTGATGAGGTCATTATTTGCGCGATTCGGTTTGCCTTTGGAAGTTGTATCCGACCAGGGCCTACCATTTACTAGTACAGAGTTAGGAGAATTCTTAAGATTTAACGCCCAAGCAGCAAAAACTAGTACTATAAAAAGCCATAGAACGTTTTAGAACAAACTGTTCTTGGTCCTATAAAACCCCAAAGAACGTATCTTTTCTTCGGAAGTGGCGCAATTATATCTCTGTTCAGTGACAAAATAATTTTATTACAGTGTTCCAAAGGTTGAAACAGTCCAATAAAATCTATGTAACAGTGATGCAGATCTCAAAATAATGATGTACTGGCTGACTGTACGACCTTTTATAGTACTTTTTCATACTATACAAGAGTTTAGTTTCCTTTACCTCACATTTTCATTCACTATTCATTATTTTACATTTTTAATAGTGCAGAGTGCAAAAAATAATTAAAATAATTTTACAAAAGGATAAAAGCAATCTGATTTTATTTCGTTATTATAATATTAGTCTATTACGGTGGAAATGATGTGCGACTGCAGCTTTACTGATAAACTAGGGATAGGTTTACCATGAATTTAAAGTGCCCCCTCGAATTGTTGAGCTTTTACTAAAATATTTATCATATAAAATGATTACGACATTCTAAGAGCCATTATAGTACTTGCCGTGATAATGTTTTCACTGTCAGTCATCGTGGATTCAACCTAAAATTGGGGTTCTGTGTGACCATGATATACACATATTAAAACGCAGTGTTCTTTTTTACAATTTTTCTGAAGACCATAGCTAAAAAAAAACTGAATTATAAATATATAAAAAAATATGGCCCAATTATACCTCGACACCAGAAAAATAATTCATTTAAATTATTTTTCTGGTGTCGAGGTTGCGAATTTATGGCTATTTATGACCATTATCCTTCCGATGAATGTCGGCTTTGCAATTAAATAACATTCTCATACATAATTTTTTTTTTTATGAAGCATCTCTAATTATAAAATCTACAAATTTTGTTCACACAATAAGCCCAGCAAGTCTTAAATACTAAGAAATACTATCTTTGTAAGACACATTTTGTACGGAACCGTTTCCGGTAAGAATGCACGACACATTAATTCCGTATCAAAATGTCTGAATATTGTTGTAAAAGAGAGCCAATAATCCTTTTTGGGACTTAACTGTCATTTAATAGAAACATGTATCTACAATTCTACATGTATGTGCCACTTTTGCGTCACTGTAGTGATTTATAATACTAACAAGCGCATTGCTAGGCACCAAAAAAATTGTTATACAATAATTCTGCACTATTATAGTGCTGTGTGATATGCTTATCGATAAAATTATAATATGCATCTAAAAACTATTATAGTACACTTACGTTCTATTAGCGTGATCTGAAATTAGACTACATCACAAAAACACTCTATTGTAAAGTCTTTGTGACTACTAAACGCACACGTACTATAGCAGCGATCTGATTATCCACAATATCACAATATCGCTCTGTAGTTGAGTGTTCATCACTGCTATAACGAAACTACTATTGCAACTACTATTGGAACCCTTATTACGCTAACCAAATAAATAAAGGCACCTGTTAACAATTTTATAGAGCAATATTATTATGTAATAGTTATATTAGAACTTGCTATAGTACTTGATTATAACGGTTGTATAAAATGGCGTAGTAAACGTTTACATCCTTTGTTTATAGGTATTTTTAGCTCTATAAGCATATAGAGCAATAATGTACTGTCGAACGCTTTTATACAACACTCAGGCACCGCTAAAACCTTAATAAATCGTTTATAGAGCTTTTTAGAGTTATGAGCTGAAATAATAGGACTGAATTGCTGGTTGGGCGGTATAAAGCAGTCGTATTCCCCAGTATATCATCCAGCTTCAAACGGGGCAGCAGAAAATGCAGTCAGAGAGGCAGTAGACATCGACACAGCCTTACAGACATACCTACTAGCGTATAGAAATAGTATTCAAAGCACTACAGGGGAAAGTCCCGCCATGCTGTTGCAACGTAGGCCGTTGCGTTCTCGGTTAGATCTTTTACGCGCAGACCGCGCGCGTCAGGACCGGGTGGAAGGGGTGCAGTGTCAGCAGTCGACGAGTTCGGGTACTGAACCATTGCAACACACCGTTGGTGATACGATATGGGCCAGGAACTACGGTAGCAAAGACAAGTGGTTAAAAGGAACAGTAGTAAACCAACAAGGTTCACGTAGGTATGTAGTTAACAGCGATGATGGTCGACTTCTCACACGGCATAGCGATCAAATTAGGCATAGAACTCGACGTTCAAGTATAATGTACCCAGACGTAATGTCCGAGGAACAGGTCAGTGGGGATGTCGTTGGACCGCAGCAGCAACAGCTGTCTCCAAGTATATCGGAGCCAAGGGTTCGGGAGGGGGCGAGTAGGGGCGAAGTCGGGGGCGACGGCCCAGTAGTGACTGACGCGGTGGATACAGCAGTCACTAAGACTTCACCAACACGTAGGGCACCATCGTCACCACCAGTCGGCAGTAAATTATCGCCGACGGCCGCGACCGTCCCGGATCCCGTGAACCGTCCCATCCGTATTCGCAAGAAACCGGTTAGATATGGATTTGAGTTCGATTAGATGTAAGAATATATTGTTATTATTGTTATAGTACATGAGGTAAAAGTTTAGTTCTAATAAGGTTAAGTTAGTGTGTTAGTTAATGTAACGTTTAGTTTTATATCTTCCTGTATTAGTTATTTAATAGAAGTTTAAGTGTGGAGGTGTGATGTTGGTATTTCTATATTATCTATGCTATGCAATAAGTAGGTATGTGCAACCTTGCATGTGTGACACTGTCTCTCAATAAATCTGTTAAGCGATTGACGTGGTTTTACTGCAGCCGATTTCCCGAGGTTCCCAATGTCCAGAGATTCTTCAGGAATGAGAATTCTTCTTCTAATGACGTTTCTTAGCTTGTCATGTATTGTCATCAGAACTCAGAGCGTGTGCAAAATTTCATCCCAATCAAAGACCGGGAAGTGGGTCAAATTAAGATTCCAAGATTTTCTTACATAGTTACTTACAAGTGAAGCTAATATAAAGCGTGTAAACAAGCTTCTATAATTAAAAATTAAAAAACACGACTGCAGAAATTGCACATATTTGTACTTTGTTTACTCGTCAGTATTTTTTACGACGTTTTTTATTTATAGTGTTATATATTTTTTAAATCTACTTGTCAAATTCTAGACGATAAACATAGACACGATCACATTCATTAAAAAAGAAAATTGAGGCTGGTATTAATTTACTTTTTAAAGTGACCACACCGGTTTCTTTTTATTTTTAACTAGCCTATGTTACTCGGAACGATGCAAGGATTGTAACGATACCCCATACATCTAAATCGGTTCAGGCGTTTAAAAGTTATGGTGGAATAAAGAAACTCACATACATACATACATACATACATACATTAACCCTGAACACATAACACTCCTTTTTTTGGGGCAGTCGTGTAAACACTCCTTTTTTTGGGGCAGTCGTGTAAAAACCGATGGAATTCATTAATTCGTGGTCGTGGTGTACAAGAATGTAAAATAAGGTAACAAAAAACTTCGAATATTATTAAATGAATCATGTCTTTGGTAGGTTAGGTAGTACCTACAAAAAAAAAAAAAAGACACAAATAAAAAAAAGACCAAGTAGTACCTACTAGGTACTACTTGGTCTTTTTTTATTTGTATTTTTTTTCTGAATGGTCATTAGTTCTACTATGACCCATTTCAAGATTATCCATTAATTACCGGGCACCCTGTATATAATAATCAATTGCAGTTCGTTAGTCTAGCTAAAACTCGAGAACGGCTGGGCCGATTTAGCTGATTTTGGTTTTGAAATGTTTGTCGTAGTCCAGGGAAGGTTTAAATAAACGGTGAGAAAATATGGGGTAGGGGTAGGGTAGGGTACGGTAGGGTAGGGGTAGGGTAGGGTACGGTAGGGTAGGGGTAGGTATTGGTAGGGTAGGGGTAGTGTAGGGTTTGGGTAGGGTATTGGTAGTGTAGGGTAGGGGTAGTGTAGGGTAGGGGTGGTGTAGGGTTTGGGTAGCGTAGGGGTAGAGTAAGGTATGGTTAGGGTATCGGTAGGATAGGGGTAGGGTATTGGTAGCGTAGGGTAGGGGTAGTGTAGGGTAAGGCTTGGTGTAGGGTTTGGGTAGGGTAGGGGTAGAGTAAGGTATGGGTGGGGTATCGGTAGGATAGGGGTAGGATACCACGCGAACGAAGTCGTGGCGGGTCAACTAATACTATATAAATACTAGCACTCTCCCCGCGACTTTGTTCGCGTGATTTTCCTTACGGATCCCTAATTATTGATAATAAAATATAGCCTATAGCACTCAGTGATAACGTAGCTTCCAATTTGTGAAACATTTTTTAAAATCGGTTCATTACTTCCGGAGATTACCCCCCTTCATACAAACTTACAAACAAATGTTACCTCTTTATATACAACGTGTAACGGAAGGGGTATATACATACAAAGAGTAAGGCTTCTTTGGATGATAACTAACGATATGGCTAGGGTTTCAGCTTAAAATAAAATACTCTAAGAATTGATACCAAATTTTCGGTATCATCGATTTCTTAAATTGAAATCATAACAAACGTGTCTCCGCACTACGTGGGTCAATAACTTTCCACGTTACTTGCATAAACCACAATAAATCTCTTCGGCAATTCTGCGCGCCTAGTACCCTAGTAACTTAACGCAGGCGGCGTCACGAAAATTAAAGAAGATGCCGCCGCTAAAGCGAGCGCGCAATACAAGTACCTACATACTTTGTTCAGGGACTCCTGGACATTGCGCAGCATGTCTGGTGTTATGGTGATGAAAGCAGCCTCAATAAGTACTTTCATTTCGTCCACTGTATCGCACCGCACTGAGTACACTGTATTTTTGATGTATTTTGCCATCTTCTGCTCCGACACACAACATCATTTCAAAATATTCACTATCACTCAACGACATTTTGAAAGCACAAAAAGAAAAAGTCAATTGTAGGCTCAGTATTGAACTAATTAATACGCGAATCACACGAATAAGTATTAGAAACAAGTCTAAACTGCACGCGGAATAGTCGACAACTGACGAGAGTGAAGAACAATAAAAATAACACTAAATAAAGGTCCAATTTCTGCTATTAATTGTCGGCACCAGTGGTGAGCACAGATTGTAGGATTTCGCGCATGTACACTTTTGGCCAATTGCACAAAAGCGTACAGCAGCCGAATGACAGGCGATAGTCCAATAGACGATGAGCATCGATTGACGAACCAATCGCGTGCAGCGGACTGCAGCATCGGCGCCCCCCCGCCTTCTTCATTCCGCCAAAGAGACCAAAAAATTAACAAATGCGCAGGTGACATTTGTGCTGACGTCTTGTGCCGGTACCTATGTATGCCCTGGTATAGGGTCGGTGTAATTGTTAGTGTCCATAACTACTACCATTAAAAATGTTGTTGAAGATTATTTTACAATTTAAAAATTCGTCTCAACTCCGATAAAGTTTTTAACCGACTTCCAAAAGGAGGAGGTTCTCAATTCGGATGTTTTTTTATGCTTATCTACCTGTTTGTTAAAATCTAATATTTAAAAATAAAATAAGATAAGAAATAAAATAAGAGTTAATTACGTAATTTAAAATCAATATTGAACAATAATTCATTTAAATCCACTAAAGATCATGTTATTATGATTGAGGTACCTACATTGGAGCTTAAAAATGTTGCGACATTTTTAATCTAAGGTTGTACGTTTGTAATGCGTCAGAGTCTGATGAACTCTGAGCTTTCATTACGCAATAAAATAAATACTGATTGATCAAGATTCATCATCATCAGCCTATGTTCCCGATGCTGAGACACAGGCCTTCTCTCTGTGAGAGGGAGTGAGCCATAATCCACAACGCGGGCCCAGTGCGGGTTGACACATAATTATTATCAAATTGGTTCTAGGACAACATCGTGAATGTTTTCCTTCACCGTTTTGAGAGTGATGATGAAATAAATAATACAAAGTACTACTAGCCTGGCTGGGTTCGAATCCATGAAGTACCTAACTCATAATCATAAGTTGAGGCCTATACCACTGGGTTATTATAACATTATTTAAGTTATTTTAAACAATTCAAAGTTGTCTGTACCAGGAGTAATTTAAAATACACGGACATCAATATTGTTCACTTTACCCTAAACCCTAACTAACGATGAAATCAGGGTTCTCTATGCAAACAATTTTTAATTCGGCGATAACAATTCCTATTTTTTATGCAGTGCTAGTACTTTAATTATTTTCTTTTACCAGTTTACTGCAACTGACCACGCCCCCTAAACCTAAAGGGGGGTTTACACGGGTCGATTTTAGCCGTGCGGCTAGTCGCTTCACAAATCACCTCATCGTGCTGCATCGCTTGCTTATTTACACAGGTGACTAAAATTGCCTGCGGCTCGGTCATTCCCTTAGACAAAACACGCGCGAGGCACAACTTCATGCGGCGGGCGACCGCCTGCGACTGATCGATTACACGGTCGATTTTAGTTACCAGCCGCATGCGGCCGATCGCCGCGCGGCCAAAGTCGGATACTACCCTACTTTGGGGCTTGCGGCTTTAGTCACTTGCGATCTAGCCGAATTGCCATTTAGACAATCGATTTTCGCCGCGCGGCGAAATTGTGCGGCTTTAGTCACCCGTGTAAACCCCACATAAGTACGACGAAATCAGGGTTCTTTGTGCAAAGGATTTTCATTTTTGCAATATCAATTCTCATTACTCATGCAGTCTTAGTACTTTATTTAATTTCTTTTCACATTAAGAACCATTTTTGCGACATTTTGCGACATAGAAAAAGTCAGTAATATTATTTTACAAACAAAAAATAAACAACTTTATTAAAAAAAACATGAACGGAACCCATTGTCATTTTAATTGTACCAGGACTCCAAGACACGATAAGGACTGCAACTGACCACGCCCCCTTTTTTTTTTTTTTTTAAGAAACCTAAGTACGACGAAATCAGGGTTCTTTATGCAAAGGATTTTCATTTTTGCAATATCAATTCTCATTACTCATGCAGTCTTAGTACTTTATTTAATTTCTTTTTACATTAAGAACCGTTTTGCGACATAGGAAAGTCAGTAATATTATTTTTCAAACAAAAATAAACATGCGGAACCATTTCTCTAGAAATACCAGGAGTAAGAGGTTTATTTTTACTTACAAATAGTTCGCTGACACCGATCAGCTGACTTAGTGCTAGTGATGTGTTTATTAGAATTTTAAAAGTTCGGTTTCTGGTATCGATGTTTTTAAAAATCTCATAACTTCAATACACGTAAAGATAGGATTTAAAAAACCTTGCCATATCGTTTGGTATCATCCAAAGAAGCCCTGCCTTCTCGATGTATATACCCCTTCCGTTACACGTTGTATACACATCAAAAGTGTCTAGGGATCAACATCCCTAACAAATGTTAGGGATGTTGATCCCTAGACACTTTTGATGTGTGTATATATAAAAGAAAGTCGTGTTTGTTACAACACTTATAACTCGAGAACGGCTGAGAATACAAAAAAAAAAAAACAAAATAAGGTAGGGTAGGGTAGGGGGTAGGGGTATTGGTAGTGTAGGATACCACGTGAACGAAGTCGCGGCGGGTCAGCTAGTATTATAATAGATTTATCAAATCGGGTTGGGTTTACAATTGAGTCGCCTGAATTTGAGGATTCTGACAATGTGGAGATTCAAGGAGAGTAATCTGAAGCACCCTCAAGCAATTTTAGCTGCCGGAGCTGGCGTTAAATTATTTAAACAATTTTCTAAAACGTCGATAAAACACTAACTATTGCTTAAAACGAAACGTAAATTTCACTTAATTCTTACGTCTTTTAAAGTTGCGTTTGTCAAAATGCGTAAAACGAATCGCTTTTCCGCCATTTTAATGCCACTGACAGTGACAGATAAATACGATTTTGTTGTTTTATTGTGCGCAAGAGCGAGCCAGGCGAGCTTGGGACTTGGGGCAACCCGACTAGGACAGGTTAGGTTAGAAGGGGATGGCAGGGTCCACTGAGCGAGCGAACAGACCCTGCCATCACCTTTGTGGTTATTTATTTTTTAAACCACCCAGAAGTAGGAGCCCCGTGAAGCGGGGCTCCGTCGAGCCTCTCTGGCGGGGGGAAAATCTGGAGGGACTCTATCCATCTTCCAGCCTTCCCCGTCCGCCTTACGACCCTATTAAGTGACTTGATAAAAAGCCAAAGTAGGGCTCCGTCGAACATCTCCGGCAGGGAAAAATGGTGGAGGGCAACTCCACCAGTCCCCCCACCCCCCTATCAAGGCGACTTAATTGTAAACCTTACCCACTAAATCAATTTAAAGATTTGTATTAAAAATTAGATTTGTATTAAATTTTAATGATAATAAAACATACCGTCACTTTGATATTCCTCCTTTGGCTCAATAATATAATGTTGTCTCTTACAAACATCTGGTGGTTCTTGTATGATAATATCACTCTCTTCTTGACATTCAGCATCTATACTTATGAGTACCATTGGTGTTGTAACATAACCACTGGAAAACTCTAACTGGCCATGGTTTAGTGAGGGATTTGTCTGTAATAGGTTGATTATAGGTAAAAGTCAACACATTTATTTCAATTAGACCAATTACAGGCATTTTTGAACTGTCATGGAGTCGGTCAATTAGAAGTAGTGTCCGACCGAAGCTTCGGCTTCGGCTTCGGCTTCGGCCACCTTCGGCCAAAAAAGCACCTTCGGCCAAATCTTCGGCTTCGGCCAAAAATTTGCCGACGGTTTGGCCGAAGCCGAAGGTTTGCTAGTTGTCAAAATTTGAAATTTACTGAACGATGCTAGAGCGAGACGGAGAGTGTGCAGAGCAGCAGAGTTTCGCCGCGCCGCCGGCCGCACCGGACCAAACCAATCGCAGTTAGTAAACTAAACAAGTCAAAACAAGAGTTTGAGAGCGCGTCTTAAAATTCTAATAAGTGTTTTGTTTTTAAATATTTCATATTTCATAGGGCTAAATCTCTAAAGCTCTCACAATATGTATCTAGTATATTCTGAGATCAAAGTAACTATCGTATTTCTCAAGGTCAATGATACCTTCGGCTTCGGCTTCGGCCGAAGGTTTTGGTGAATACCGATTAATCGGCTTCGGCTTCGGCCAGAATTGCACCTTCGGTCGGACACTAATTAGAAGCAACAAGAATATTGTAACTAGGATTTTGTATAAACCAAATCGAAAAGAGTGTCCATGGAGTTTCTTGCCAGTTCTTCTCCATAGGAGCCTACCTCCGTTTAGGAATAAGCTTCAACTTTCTAACTGACTGTCTCCTTGACAATTCAAAACAGCCTGTAAATGGTATTATTAAAATAAATGATTTGTTTTTGTCTTTCCGAGTTTGCTACAGAAGACAACAGTACGGTTTGGCATCAAATAAAGCCTCAATAGGTATGAGCTTGAGAGGATTCACTTATATATTATGTTTGAAAATAAATGTTAAAGAATCCCTCACCTCATGATCCTCATTCAACATCTGCGCGAACAGTTGTTCCGTTTCCAGACATTTCCTCTGGAATCGTGCGCATTGCTTTATTTTAGTGCAGCAGAAGAAACAAGCGAGCATCGGTCTAGCATCTTCAGTTACGAACTGTAACAAAACTTATAGGTAGGGTAGGGTGCTTGTGGGTGCATACAACAGTACAGGGGTTGTGGGACTATTTAAGGTTTATTTAGAACACTAGAACAAGTTTTCGTATAACTGATTATAAGAATAAGAACCATTCCGCTCCGTTAGGTGCGTTTTATTACATCCGCTATAGCATATAGTACTTGAAGTAATTACATTTACTTAATTTCAATAGTAAAGTAGGTTTATATCAACTTACGGGAATATCAGTCAGCTTCTCATACAGCTCCTGCAGGCTCTTGTTGACAACTGCATGCATGCGAACATTCTCCACCAAACATATCCTACACATGGACAGCTTTTCCATCATGACACCCACAATGTGTTGTTATCTATTTCAAGTTTACAATTTTGAACAACTGACTTTGCTGTTGTTATTGTTTTGACGGCACTGCGGAGCGGACTGCGCTACCGGCGCGGCGGCGTAGCAGCTGGTTGTCAAGTAGCTTCATCTCTTCATTGATAGGTAACTCTTGTGGAAGAGATATCACAATTCAGTCAACATCACATAAAATGGGTTCTTCAATTAACTATTGCTAAAATGGATGCGTTAGGAAAGTCTTGTACCTGTACCTGTATGTACTTGAACTTGACTTGATGTTGGCTGGGTAGCACAGAACAATATAATATACTCCTAGCGCTGGGTAGACTGTCGATAGACGCCAAAATTTAGATGTCTTACTCTTTGTCAGTGTTGCCACCTTGATTTTTGAAAGGGGGCTAGCGCGCACCGAAAAAGGGCTAGATTTTAAAAATTCAGTCTTAAAAAGTGGGGCTAGAAAGGGCTAGAAATAACAATTGTTTGAAATAAAATTTTGATCATTTGTTAATATAACAATAACTGGTACCTAATTGAACCGCACCGATTTCTGCTTTCATAGACAAACCTAAATTAACTGACAATTAAATACTGCTTCCAATGATATTCTAATATACAGATATGTTATACCCTTACAAAACAACAGAAAAAAGTGTTCCGCGCCGAGAGGCAGCACACATACACACATTTCATTCATTTTACATTTCACTACAAGTAAAAAAGGATAGCTTGATACAACCTATAGGAAAAAAAGTGACAGCTAGATGTTGTCAATTGCGCGTGAATGTGAACAGACATGTCAGACATTATTCGAGCCACCAATCACCGCACGTTGGCATCATAGACTAACAAATTAACTAGGTAGAAGGTACAAACCGCGTGTACAGAATTTGTAGCCGGGATTTGTGCCTATGCAACGAATAAACTGTATTAAAAGGTAGGTACGTGAAAAATAAAACACGTTTTTAAAAGAAAGAAATATATATATTGTTAAAACAATCATACACCTTCGAAAAGATTTAATTTTTTTCTTTTTTGTCTTTTAGAGAGCTTTTTTATTTCGGGATTATTTTTATGAGCGGAATGGAGGCGAACTGTTGTATACTTATCAATTATAGTTTTAATTAAATGTATGCGATGATTAAAAGCAGGTGCTTGGTCTTTGGAATGTTCCAAAATTGAGTCAAAAACGTTCGAATTTAAAAAAGTTTTTAATATATTACATTTTAGTCTCTCAATATCCTGATTAATAACAAAATGGGTACCATTTTCATTTAAATGAGATTTTATAACCGTTTCAGATTTTAAACATACTGAAAATAAGTCTTCTGATGCATAACATAAACCTCCTATGTCTCTGATTGTCACTAACTTGTGGAACCACAATTTTTCATTGGTATATAATGTATCAACACATATTTCACACTTAATCATTTTCGTTAATTTTCGTGCAATCCAACCAGAAATGTAACCTGTTATTTGTTTAACTGACTCTGAGCAATTTTCACTATTCAATATTTCAGAAAGAATATTTACGTTATTTTCACAATTTTTGTCACTAGATGTAGGGTTATCTAAAATATTTTCAGTTTCGTCTAAATCTAAAGCACGAAGTCCTGATGAAACGAGACGAGACAGACGACGAGACGAGAAACGATGTTGGCGGCTACTCAAAGGTTACGTATCTGGACTCGTCACGCAACACAAGGTAGGTATTTTTGCCTGTCCTAAGCCAGGAAAAGTATGAAGGGAAAGTTACATCACAGGTTACGTGTATTGTGTTTTTATTACAATGATGTAATTAGTTAAAACTTATGTAGGTAGTTATAACGGTAAGTATAAGTTATTATTATTATAATGATAAGTTATTAAAAGGGAAACTAGAACTCTGGAGTAAAGATGACTTTACTGCCTATTATTCGCATCTGTACTTTTATTCTATGTCCGGAGTGCACGCATCCTTGTCGTTCTTACTACAAAAAATGTATTTTCCAACTCTTTCTTTTTTCTAACCTCCAAATGTCAGAATATTAGGAAAATAATTGAAATATATTAATAAATCGAAGTATATTGCGTACTTACGTGTGGTATGAGATCCCTTGTGCTTTATTAACTTTGGTATCGTAGTTGGTACACTTTCTAAATACGCACGATGGCATTTTTGATGGTAATTACGTAGCAGCGCGCAACGTATCACTCGTAGTCGTGCCAGACACAGACTAAAGGCAACCGTCCTAATTAGGACGGTTTCTGGTCTTCACGTTTTGCGCGCTTATAACATATCTGTTTACTAAAATATCATTGACTGCTTCCCATTCTTTTTGATAATGTTGTTTGTGTGTCTTTTTTAATCGCGATAGGTCCATTTTTGCACAAGAAATAATGCATAGAATAAACGACACACTTAAATAGTTTCGGCAGTTAACGCACTAAACAAAATTAGAGCAGTGAAAACGCTATTTTAAACAGATAAAAAACAGTTATATGCTAAAACATAGTATAATGATGAAATAAAAATGAGATTTGATGAATGAGATTGTGCAAAAAATCTCTCAATTTGAACTGTTGTGAACAATCATTACATTATTTTGAATTACTATACAGCTAACATTGTAACAAGCCGGATTTGACAGCTATTAAAATCCTTTGTGTAGTGTTGTCAAAACGTCTTGTCAAAATATAAATCGGCAATTAATTCGTGTTTGTGAGTGTATTTTTTCAAAATTAAGTTGAACTTAATGTTTACAAGTGATACTCGTTGTTATAGTGTATGGGTAACATAGTAATTATTCAGGATTGTGAATTGGATTTTTCAAATTATTACGTAGGAGAAACGTCAAATCCGGCCTCTTAGAACGTTAGCAGTATAGATAAAAACTGACGTACGTTGTATACACGTTTGCAGTAGGGTTACCACAGTAAAAACTAAAAACCTACTGAAAATTAAAAAAACTTACTTAAAAAGCACGTTGACAGATTTCAGTGTAAGTATTTTTAAAAAGGGCTAGATTGCCCTTTTAGGGCTAAATAGTGAAAAGCGATGGTCCAAAAAAAACCCAGAGTCGATTCAGACAAATTAGGTATCAATAGCTTTATTAAAATGCACAATTTACCCCACCGAAAAAAAATTGCCCATATCCATGGGGTATATGAGTTATAGACGAACAAAGTATATATGGAAAAATCGTGAATAACTTGTTATTTTTACCAGTTTTTTCAACAGCATTATATTAATAATAATAATCATAGGACAATAATAAATATAACTAGCGGTCATATGCAACTATCAAGTTCAAAGTCCTTTATTAATGAGATTACGTCTATTTTTTAAGTTCTCTAGCATAATTACCTACCTATCTTTGTTATTCATTATCTGGCCTGGGCCAGGTACCAAGACGACCTTATGCAACCTGCTGGTATGAAATAAATATTTTTCCCACAGTATTTGTTTTTTTTTTAAATAAGCGACTGAAAAAATAAATAATCTGAGACAAAATAGGCACATTCAACTGTAAAAAGATTTCACGACAAAAGTATCTTGACATATGATTTACAAGCTGTGAAATATAAGATTTAATACTTGATAGGTTCATATAATCGCTACTTATATTTATTATTGTCCTATGATTATTATTATTAATAGGTATATTGCTGTTGAAAAAACTGATAAAAATAACAAGTTATTCATTATTAATATATTGCTGTTGCAAAAACTGGTAAAAATAATCAGTTATTCATGATTTTTCCAATATACTTTGTTAGCCTATAACTTTTATATCCCATGGATATGGGCATAATTTTTTCGGTGGGGTAAATTGTGCATTTTAATAAAGCTATTGATACCAGATTTGTCTAAATCGACTCTGGGTTTTTGGTCCATACATTTTTGGACCATCACTTTTGGAGAAATTCAGTCTTAAAAAGGGCTAGATCTAGCCCCAAAAGGGCTAAGGTGGCAACACTGCTCTTTGTCATGTCATGAAGTGTCAGCTGTCAACTATGCAAAGCCCTCAATGCTGGGTTGCCAGACTTTAATTCTTTTTCTTCGTAAACAAACATAAATCTCGTTGTTTACTGTAAAACCTCATGCATATGGGAACTTACCATCCACTCAACTTTTCAAAAAAACGTTCAAATGCCTGTCAGTCAACTTCCATTCAAAAGCATGCCTGCTTAGGAATCGCTAAAAATCGTACCATGACCGAAGGTGAACGATTATTGAACGGCAATGCTTGTCTCTGCCTGCTTTGATGATGAAGTTTAGTCTTAGTGTTGTGAATAAACAACGTTCAAAAACTACGATATAATTCTCTAACACATTACCGGTTTTTTTTTTAATGATCATAACTTGAATTTCTTAGATAAATACACGTTATAACTAAGATTATGTATTACAACTTACCATGATTTATTATCTAAAAGCTCTAAAAGCACAAGTTTCACGTTAAAAAAACCTTTTTAACTCTTAAAGTCTTAAAGATACAATGTGATATTAACGTACCTACGTTCATCAACTGTCAGCGCGTAAATATAAACAACATTTCACTTGATTAATTTAATGATTTTCACAGCCTTTTACAAAAGTAATATATAATGTTCAAAGCCTTACTAGACATTAAAGTCGATAAGAAGTAATTTATTTATTGCGGTATAGAGTGCTTTTGGTAAATTTTGTTTCAGTCACAATTATTGTAAAAAAGTATTTTGTTGTGTTGTTCCTACAAAAATACACACATGGGTACATTTATAGTAAAGGAATTTATTGAAATATCGAAATACAAGAACCGCAATGCCCATAATCCAAGAAACATAACCTTTTTATAGGAATGCAACGGAGCCACAGTATTCTTGACATCTCCTAGTCTACTAAACTGAAAAATAATATATCTAGTAATTCCATCCAGTGGAGAGCCTAACTAATTAATCATTATACATACCTATGTATTTAGGATGAAAATTAAAATAAAGAATAATACTCGTGATGTGTTTTTATATACCTACATATACCTGCATATTAGAAACCAACAAAGTACACCATATAAATTTATGGCTCCTGCAGGCAGTCATCTCTGTTACCAGTTTTTGTTCTTGTAAACTTTCATTGCATTTATATGGATAATATGGGTTCCTACTTATATGTATATATGTTTCAGTCAGTCATAAGAAAGTATCATGTGATAAATGATAATAATTTAATTTGTAAACAGGTAAAAATTAAACACATTTTTTTAAACTAGATGCGGTCATTGTTTTATTTTCATAAATTTACTGTGTTACATTATGTTGTGTAGAAACACATGCATTTGCAAAACATTTGTGATTGGAAATGTAGCACTTGATGGGCTAATCAACATCTCAATCGAGCCTTTAGTACATCAATGGTCCTCTCAATAATGTTTTGGGTCTTGTTATGCTTCTCAGTGTAAAAGGCTTCTGGAGACTGGTTCTGCATTCCAAATAAAATTGATGTCATTATTGTTTTTCTGAGTCAATACCGAGAATCTCCTGAAATAAATGGATTAAAAGATTACTTGCTTATGTTTTTCATTGTCACTAATACACAGCAAATTATGTTTAATAGCAAGGAACATACACAAGAAACACACTAGTGTAGTTATGCTCCACAATAGAAATAAAAATCTGATGAATTGATAACACTCACCTTAGTCTCTGCTTTGGAGGATTTATTATTTTCATTGTAGGTTCAAAACCCTCGCAAAAACGGGGGACTATATCTTTTGATAGGCCTGTAAAATACAAATATTAATTGAGTATTGTAGATTTGTAGAGTAGGTTTTTATTTATACTTAGGTACATTACGTATTTTCATAGGTTTTGGTTACCATTGATGATTTTAAGTTATATCTTCTTACCTATATTAATTGATTCTTATTCCCTGTCATTAACTTCATTATTGTTATTTATTTCCCAAATGCAACGCCGTTGGTATGTTTTTCCATACGATTTTCACACTTCAATTTTATTATTTACACTAGCTGTCCGCCGCGGTTACACCCGCGTCTTTGGTTACTGCTCCGCTCCCGTAGGTCGTAGCGTGATGGTATATAGCCTATAGCCTTCCTCGATAACTAATCTATCTAACACTGAAAGAATTTTTCAAATCGGACCAGTAGTTCCAGAGATTAGCGCGTTCAAACAAACAAACAAACAAACAAACTCTGCAGCTTTATAATATTAAGTATAGATAATTCGTACTCGTTACACAGCTACAAAAATGAAAAAGTCAGGTTTAATTCGCTTACAATTCTCACCATCCACTTTAAAAACTCTTATTATAATATAAACCTAACATGTTGCCACGAATATCATTTTAGATTACAAAACGATGTTGAAAAAGCTAGTCCCTTAGTAACTTTTTAGCAATCGCTAATTTTGACATTACAGCCGTAAAGCCGTTTCATTATCATTTTGCTGCTGTCAAATAGCACGTCATAGTACGAAAGTCTATACAAAAAAAAAGGTGAACGGTTTTGTAAACGTTAACTTAGCAGGCTACAGGCCTGCTATAACGATGTCATAGTACAAAATAGCGAGGCAGTTCAACATCCGGGCAACTTCCACCTTTTTTTTTTGAGACTTTCGTACCATGACGTGCTATTTGACATCAGCAAAATGATAATAGGGATGCCCAAAAAAGTTTGTTGTATCGATATATCGCATCGTAACCGTATTGAATGGGTTTGTATCGATACGCGATATCATCGTATCCCTTTGTATCGATATATCGCATCGTAACCGTATCGCTTGGGTATATCGATTGGGTAGGTTAATATATCGTAAACATTAAAAGAAAGACATAACTTTCTTTAATTACCCGACTGCGCCAGAAGGAGGGTTATGTTTTTCGAGTGTATGTTTTTTACATTATATTGTAAGTTTTATAAGAGAAGTATTTTTAAAAGCTTTTATTTAGCTTGCACTGTTCGTATAAAGTACATATTAGGTAAGTTGTCCTTTCAAAATTTGCAAACCATTTTTCAACCATTATATCATTTATTCATTGTACATACATATAAATTACATTTTTAAATAATAATATAAAAATACAAACATTTAAAAATATAAAAAATAGTAGCCCACCGGCATCGGGAACAGGGTCCAAGCTACCGGTGGTCAGGGCTCCTGAGAAAGGAATCTCCTAACAATAGGTACGCGCCGTGTCCAGGAGTACCGCTTTCTGAATCAAGGCCTTGATCCAACCGCCCAACGAGAGCCTCCTAAGGTATTGGTCGAGGCTCTTGGCTATTATGCCATTGGCAGTCACGACTATCGGCACAATGATTGCTGTACTCACATCCCACATATCGACAACCTCGCGAGCTAAGTCAATGTACTTCATTTGTTTATCTTTCTCAGCCTTCACGAGGCTCTCGTCATGTGGGACCGTTATATCCACAATCACTGCGCGACGCTCTAATCGATCTATCACCACTATGTCAGGCTTATTGGCAACAATAGTCCTGTCAGTGATGATAGATCGATCCCAATACAACGTGATATTGCCATTTTCAAGAACTGGGTCGGGCACATACTTATAGTAGGGCACTTCTGATTCCACAAGACTATATTTAAGAGCAAGCTGCTGGTGAATAATCCTGGCTACTAGGTTATGTCTATGCAAATAGTCTCCGTTAGCCAGACGAGAACACCCAGATATAATGTGTCGGATTGATTCCCCGGGACGGTGGCATGCCCGACAAATGTCAATTTCAACCATTATTATTCTTATTATTATAAACATTCTTACAGTTGGTCTAGTCACTCTATACATTAGTCAAATTATACCTTAAAAAATATTATACAAATTATTATGCTTTATAATCGAACAATACATTAAAAATATTTATACACGTTAGTCAAATTCATAAATTAATTATTCAAACATTATTATATGAAATATGTCATCCCAAGTTTTTGTCATTAAAAAAATCATATTTATGGTATAATATGCTTTATCTATCAAGAACTCCTTCAGCTTAAGTTTAAAGATATTGATGGCTGAAATACTTTTAATACAGTTTGGTAGTTTATTATAAACTAGCTTCTGCCCGCGACTTCGTACGCGGATCCTGTTGCTTATGCCAGCGACAACGGAGTCGTCAAAATCGAAGATCTGAAACGTCTGATGTAGAATTCTAAGGCCTGGGGACGGGAAAACAACGGGATGAGCGAGATTTCATCGAAAATCAGTCCTAAACTGTTACCACCTTCACCGCGTGGAGGTACTCCCAGCTTATGTTATTTTATAATTATACAGTGAAATTGAGCTTTGATTTCCACATCAGGTGTTCCAGATCTTCAATTTTTATAAGTCAACAGAGAGTGCTCATCAGGGTGAACAACTTTTGCTAAGATGTCATTCCTGTATATATTATAGTGTAACTGGGCTCTTGAAATTCCACAACAGGTGTTCTAGATCTACAATCTTCATACGTCAACAGAGAGTGCTCATCAGGCTGAACAACTCTTGCTAAGACGTCATTCCTTTATATATATGTTATAGTGTAGCTGGGCTCTTGGAGTTCCACATCAGCTGTTCCAGATCTTCAAATTTTATACGACAACAGAGAGTGCTCATCAGGCTGAACAACTCTTGCTAAGACGTCATTCCTATATATGTTATAGTGTAGTTGAGCTCTTGGAGTTCCACATCAGCTGTTCGAGATCAGATCTTCAAATTTTATACGACAACAGAGAGTGCTCATCAGGCTGAACAACTTTTGCTAAGACGTCATTCCTATATATGTTATAGTATAGCTGGGCTCTTGGAGTTCCACATCAGCTGTTCCAGATCTTCAAATTTTATACGACATCAGAGAGTGCTCATCAGGCTGAACAACTCTTGCTAAGACGTCATTCCTATATATGTTATAGTGTAGCTGGGCTCTTGGAGTTCCACATCAGGTGTTCCAGATCTTCAAATTTATTCTCTTAGCAGAAAATGCTCATCACGTGAAACAATTTTTGCTATGGTACCATTTTTGTATCTCTTATAGTTTAGCTGGTCTGTTGCGGTTCTGCATCAGGTGTTCAAGTTTCCAAGATAAATTATAGCCTATATGTTGCCCGGACTTAATACCAATACAACAAAAAAAAAATCATTCAAATCCGTCAAGTAGTTCCGAAGATTAGCGTGCACAAACACACAGACAAACAGACAAACAGACAAAAAAAAAATTAATTACAATTTCAGGTTCGGCATCGATGTAATAACAACCCCTGCTACTTTTTTTTTATATATTTCCATTGTACAGACACCACTTTTCTACAATTTTATTATATGTATAGATATAGATTTTTACTCCCATTCCAAATATACTAGATTTAAATTTAACTGTTCTACACCTAATTCCGGATAGCTCATTTTTATGTCGTGCACTTCTAAAGGTTTCATATTTCCTTATATCGCTTTTTATCATTCGTGCCGCTTCTTAAATAAATAATGAAGGCAGAGTTAAAATTTTTAACCTCCTAAACACTTCTTTGCATGAGTCAGTCTGTTTAAGTCCGGTTATACTTCTCACACATCTTTTCTGGGCCTTAAAAGCATTTTCTCTATCAGGAGAATTTCCCCAAAACAAAATGCCATATTTTAGCGTAGATCCCACATAAGCATGATAGGCGTTTAATAGTGCACTCTCGTTTACAATTTTCCTTAGCATGTAAAGGGCATAGGACTGTTGGTTTAATTTTTTACAAACCTGATCAACATGTTTCTACCAATTCAGTCCATGGTCAATAAATATACCTAAGAATTTTGTGTTCTCGACTTCTTTTATTATTTCGCCTTTATAGCTTATTGTAGTTTTTTTGGTTTGTTGTTTATTTGTAAGGTTTCTCATTAGTGTGTGTACGAGTGTGCTTGTTGAAATTACCCTTTTCACTAAAACTACGCTGACATATTTCACATTTGTAAGGTTTTTCACCAGTGTGTGTACGAGTATGCGTATTGAAACTACCCTTTTCACTAAAACTACGCTGACATATTTCACATTTGTAAGGTTTTTCACCAGTGTGTGTACGAATATGAGAAGTTAAATTATTCTTCAGACTAAAACTAAGCTGACATATTTCACATTTGTAAGGTTTCTTACCAGTGTGTGTACGAGTATGACTATTTAAACCAATGATATTTTAGTAAACAGATATTATGTTATAAGCGCGCAAAACGTGAAGACCAGAAACCGTCCTAATTAGGACGCATTGCCTTTAGTCTGTGTCTGGCACTACTACGAGTGATACGTTGCGCGCTGCTACGTAATTACCATCCAAAATGCCATCGTGTGTGTTTAGAAAGTGTACCAATTACGATACCAAAGTTAATAAAACACAAGGGATCTCATACCACACGTAAGTACGCAATATACTTCGATTTATTAATATATTTCAATTATTTTCCTAATATTCTGATATTTTGAGGTTAGAAAAAAGAAAGAGATGGAAAATACATTTTTTGTCGTGAGAACGACAAGGATGCGTGCACTCCGGACATAGAATAAAAGTACAGATGCGAATATTAGGCAGTAAAGTCATCTTTACTCCAGAGTTCTAGTTTCCCTTTTAATAACTTTTCATTATAATTTAATACTTAATACTTAAAATCAATTACATAATGATAAAATACAGTCTGACAAAAACCCTAGAACATTGAAGTGTAAAAATTGTTCTTTTAACATTTTCACTTTGAACAATCGACTATAACTTTTACAATACTTACGAGATTTTTACAATTCCTTTTGTAAACCTTGTTTCTATGTGATCTTACCAAAATATGATAGAAATATTTAATATTCCTCCATAAACAAAAAACCTCATTTTCAAGTTACGTAATTATTCCTTATCATACAATTTTTCGTCAAAAACCTTTCAAATTACTATCCTACTAGACTTTTCTAATTGGATTACGCTAACATCGTTCCAATAAGACATAATACACCAATTTTGCACAAATTCCCTTACGTTATGTTTTCTAACCAGACAAGTTTTCCTAATATCCTTATCAGTAAATTAAAGTTTCTGCCTACCTAATAAGTACAATAAAACATAAGAAAACACCTTTAAAATCCTTTCAAAAAAACAAATTATAGAATCCTTTCAAAAATTAAACTTAACTATAAAGTCCTTACAAAATATCACTAACTGTACAGTGGAGTCCATAAGTGGATAGACATTCTCAAAAAACATTCGCTTCAAGTTAAGTTTGACTTACGACCTTCTATTTTCGAGAACAGTCACATGTATCATCATTGCCGTCGACAAATGCTTGTAGTTCATAATTTCAACATTATAAAATAAGTCAAGTTGGCCTATCGGCTAAACGCCTGCAGATAGGTGCTTGAATCGAGGAGTCGTGAGATCGAATCTCATCCAGACTATGACTTTTTGTAAGTTTTTACTTGATAAGCATAATATTCTTTATCTTGTTCGCTTTGTTCACACATTTCGTAAAGTTAAAAAGGTAGATCATAGAAAATTAAACAAATAATTTAGATTTCTGTGAGGTAGACAGAAATAAGTATTTGTGTTATTAGAATATTCTTTTCTTGTTATATTGATATGACGTGGGTAAACACAAAAAATCTTATGAACGGTTACAAGTGAATTTCTTTTATCTAAGTAGGAATGTAACGTCACAATTCTTGTCAGTTAATTAAATAAATAAATAAAACGAATAAACCTTTATTGTTATTATTAAGCACGACTTTTTTATTTCCACCTTCCAACACCAAAAAAGTAAATTAAAAATCACATAAATAGTTAAAACTTAATACAATAACTAACATTTTCTTCGTATAAAAATAAATAATAAGCATGATTCATTATTAATAAGCATAAACCTAACAAGTTTTTACTTTTCATTATTATGGTTTCAAAGAAACAAAAAAACAGCCAAGAAGTAATTAAGATACGAACTCAGACCTTATTGATCGTGAAGCTGTTGCTTAGCCTAAACAGCTACCAACACATATTAGATTGATGCGAATTTTAGCAATGCTATGGTAAGAACAGACGCGTATTCTAAATGCAACAGAAATATCATGCTATTTCGCGTAGTGTGGCGACAGTTTATTAGTGTGTGTTATCTGTGGAATGTTGAGACATCACTCATACACGCACACGCACCCTCATTGACTGTGTCGCGCTTGTATATTCGAGCTAAAGTAGCCTTTATGGTGCTGATGGACTATTGAACGTTTAGTGTACTTGCGTTATAGTACGTACGTGCATGGGGTCTTCGTCGCCGACATCGTAAACAAAGAATTAATGAATCGTTTATATTACTTTACTATGTGACAACAGCAAGAGAGAGTTTATTCGTTGCATAGGCACAAATCCCGGCTACAAATTCTGTACACACGGTTTGTACCTTCTGCCTAGTTAATTTGTTAGTCTATGATGCCAACGTTCGGTGATTGGTCACATTGGTGGCTCGAATAATGTCTGTTTACATTCACGCGCAATTGACAACATCTAGCTGTCACTTTTTTTCTTATTGATTTTATCAAGCTATCCTTTTTACTCCTTTTCCTTTTGTAGTGAAATGTAAAATGAATGAAAAGTGTGTATGTGTGCTGCCTCTCGGCGCGGAACACTTTTTTCTGTTGCTTTGTAAGGGTATAACATATCTGTTTATTAGAATATCATTGATTTAAACTATCCTTTCTACTAAACCGAAGTGCACCAATTGAGAAGTTCACCAGTTGCGAAGTGTACCATATGAGAAGTGCACCAGTTGCTAAGTTCACTATTTGAGCATGGTGTACAAGTTGGGAAGTGCACCAAATGTGTCAAACCCCATTAAACTTCTGACCGCCACGGTCATGTATAGATGACAAACCAGAATGTGTCCAGCACGCCACGGTCACTGTTACAATCAATACAATCAACTGTTACAACATGGCGCGCCCCTCCATATTACAATTTCAATGTGTGTAGTCATTTCCATATGAAAGAGTTTCTATGTAGTTGTAAGTATTCGTGTTCAGTAGCAGGCCGGCAGATTTGGTGGTGAACTAATCATTACTGGCAAGACCGCGCAAGACAACGCACGTGTCATTTTCATAGAGTGGTTAGAACAGAACAGGGTCGCCATGTAGAGGGACGTGCTTGTGAGTTTCGCATGTTAGCGGTGTACTTATAACCTGCCGGACGCCCACCCTGAGTTACAAGTGGTGCTCGAATTGAGGCTGCAGTAGCCACGCCTTGCTGACCAGTTATAGGTCTAGCTCCAAGAGATGTTCGAAGAGCAGCTTGAGTAGGAGCCCTAGGTGCTGGACGGAAAGGCGCTTGCATATTAGGGTATCCTGATGCGGCAGTTTGAGTGCTGGGCCTAACCGGTGGTTGAGCGGTCCAGCGGGGTGATGGTCTAATTTGTGTCATCTGAGCAGGACCATAGAACCTCTGAGCGGGAGGTATGGTTGGCACGAAATATCCTCCTGCGCCGCCTGGTTGGAAAATTTGACCCATTTGTTGCATACGCATGCTGGCCATCCGTTGCATATATTGAGAAGTCAAATGGGCCTTACGATCTTCTTTACGTTGAGCCAAAGCAACATACAAAGGTTTAGTTCCAACAATACGACCATCAGAGTAGACAGCTATCCCCTCTCTACGGCGCGGCGAAAATGTATGCCTGGGCCTACTGTTTCGTTTAGACAGCGCAGGGCGCTTGCGCGAATGTTCGTGTATGTTAAACGTAAACGTAAACGTTAATAATCAAGTTTTCACTTCTGCCGGCACTCCCGGAGTGCAACCCGTTTTTTTTTATATACTGGGCGTTAGTGACAGGTTGGCAAAAACTGAAACTGTAGTTTCAGACCACGATTTGTGATTGAAAATCGTTGGAATTTTTCTCCGGAAAATTCTCAAAATTTTCGACCGATTTTTCACTTGATTCGTGATATATTGATATGTAAGTACCAAGTCCAGGCCTCTAAACATAAATTTAATGAAAAAAACAATAAAAACTTAACTCTGCAATGTAAACACAACAAAAATAATTCTAGGTACCAACATTTAAGCTATGTAGGTTTAGGCACAAATAACACGCGCCGCCCGGCGTCGCCGCACCGGTGCGATGTCCTCTGCTAGAGCTGTACCGAACGAAACTTTAAGTAGTTTTTAAAGTTTCGTTCGGTTTTCTTTTAATTTTGAGAATTTTCCGGAGAAAAATTCCAACGATTTTCAATCACAAATCGTGGTCTGAAACTACCGTTTCAGTTTTTGCCAACCTGTCACTAACGCCCAGTATTTTATTTTTTCTGGCCAATGGACATCGAACCGCCTGATCCGGGGGGCACAGTCCCCTCGGTCGGGCATAATATCACTATCTACGAATCTAGTATAGATACAGATTCGTCCTTAACCAGATCGGAGCGGAAAAGGGCTAGAGCTCCCATTGAGTTATAATGTACTACGTACTAGAGAAGACACCTCAACTCGATTGTTTGTAACACGAGTTAGAGCGCGTGCACTCCAACTCACTTAGTCTCATTGAGTTATAATGTACTACGTTCTAGAGAAGCTATCTCAAAGAAAAGATAGGGCGCATTTGATGACGGCGGGGTATGCGCGGGACAAGCGGGGGGGTGTTATGTTCTCATAGATAACAATCAATGCGTGCAGATGCGACATAATTTTATTATTCTGCCTACTTGTGTACTTCCTCAAAGAATAAATAAAAAAGTATATAAGCTGTAATAATATTTTAATTTCCTTTAAGTAATATAAGTTTAGTTAGTTTCTGCCGTTTTGTGAATAATCTGAAGGTAACGACGTTTCTTCGCTGCGATTATTCTGAACATCCATGATTCTCTTGTTTCATGACACCGCCGAGGAAACCTTTAAATCCAAATAATAATAAAAAAATATTAATGTTATTGCATTAACATTATTATCGTGATTTAAAATTAATATTTTACTGCCCTTAATTATGTAAACTTATACGTCGATAGTGTCAAGTCTGCGCATACAAATGTTTTACTCTTTGACATTCACGTAAACATGGCCGCCGCGCCGCCGCGGTGACGCGTTGCAATTGAAAAATTTTAATTAAAAATTAAGCGTGTTTTAAACATAATTAATGAACTTACTGGTGAAAAGTCACTCCTTGACTTTTATTTATGTTTCTGGAGTTATTTGTACAGTATCTCATACGCACGAAGGCATAATATAAAAAACAAAACTTCACTCAAATGTGTCACGTTGCAGCAAACGCTCGGCATAGACTAAGTGAGTTGGAGTGCACGCGCTCTAACTCGTGTTACAAACAATCGAGTTGAGGTGTCTTCTCTAGTACGTAGTACATTATAACTCAATGCTTAGTCTATGCCGAGCATTTGCTGCAACCATGAAGGTATAGATAAAACTGGAGTCAAGACTTCGAACAAAAGTTTGAGTCAAATACCTACAAAAACTTCTCGCTCTCTGTGGTCTCACTCTCTCTTTCTAACTTAGGAGGTTATCCTAAAGCGGGTATTACACCTCCCTAAATTTAGGGTCCGATATTTAGGATGCCCTGAATTCAGAGTAGTGTAATCGCATTTAGGGTGATAGCACCCTAATTAGGGCACGATTTAGGGAGAAGGATGGTTTCCGACGCCCTAAATGGCTAAATCGCCCTAAATCGGATAGGTGTAATCACATTTCCTAAATTCAGGGCGCTCAGTCACCGCTCGCCTACCGTCAAGAGCGCACGTTTGTCTTTTGCTCCCTAGTATTTACGTGCGTACCTACCTACAAAATGACGACAGAAAAGGAAAAAAAAAAGTATCTTTCTTTTGTATAAACGGTGTCACCAGATTTATTAACATATCAAATTGTGTTGAATCCATTCGAACATAATTTCTGAAGTCATCTGGTTCTAAGACCCCCATTATGTTCATAGTTGCTAGTTTTTGACGCAATATCAAGTAATCCTTCACCCATCTCGTTCTTTTTTTTATATTCATGGAGCCAACCGCCAGGGCTACGGCTATACCAATTTTTTGGTTTTTGGAAAGAAATGGGGGCATTTTGTCACACTTCGACACGACGACACGTCCGTCACTTGTCGCTCGTCCTTCAAATCTGATTTAGAACCCTAAATTTAGTGAACGTGTAATCGCGAGCTTCGGCGACTGAATTTCTTGCCCTAAATCGGACCCTAAATATCGGACCCTAAATTTAGGGAGGTGTAATACCCGCTTAAGTTAAAAAGAGAGAGTGAGACCACAGAGAGCGAGATATAGATACATTTTTTGAGCTTCAAGTAGGTATTCAAAGTCTGGGCTCCAGTTTTATCTATACCTTCATGGCTGCAACGTGACACATTTGAGTGAAGTTTTGTTTTTTTATTATGCCTTCGTGCGTATTGAGATACTGTACAAATAACTCCAGAAACATAAATAAAAGTCAAGGACTGACTTTTCACCAGTAAGTTCATTAATTATGTTTAAAACACGCTTAATTTTTAATTAAAGTTTTTCAATTGCAACGCGTCACCGCGGCGGCGCGGCGGCCATGTTTACGTGAATGTCAAAGAGTAAAACATTTGTATGCGCAGACTTGACACTATCGACGTATAAGTTTACATAATTAAGGGCAGTAAAATATTAATTTTAAATCACGATAATAATGTTAATGCAATAACATTAATATTTTTTTATTATTATTTGGATTTAAAGGTTTCCTCGGCGGTGTCATGAAACAAGAGAATCATGGATGTTCAGAATAATCGCAGCGAAGAAACGTGGTTACCTTCAGATTATTCACAAAACGGCAGAAACTAACTAAACTTATAGTAGGTACTTTAAAGGAAATTAAAATATTATTACAGCAAAAATACTTTTTTATTTATTCTTTGAGCAAGTACCTACACAAGTAGGCAGAATAATAAAATTATGTCGCATCTGCACGCATTGATTGTTATCTATGAGAACATAACACCCCCCCGCTTGTCCCGCGCATACCCCGCCGTCATCAAGTGCGCCCTATCTTTTCTTTGAGATTAAGCCCTAGGATTATTTTTCGGTTTTTCATAAATGTATAATTACTTGAAAACGGTAGATCCTAATCCTAATCCTAACTATCCTAACTAATATTATAAATGCGAAAGTAACTCTGTCTGTCTTTCTGTCTGTCTTTTCTTCACGCCTAAACTACTGAACCGATTTGTGTGAAATTTGGTACAGGGTAAGTGTGTACCCCAACAAAGGACATAGGCTACTTTTTATTCGACTTCGACTTCGTCTGCGTCCGCGATAACCGACATATGCGCGGACGAAGTCGCGGGCAAAAGCTTTAGGACTATAAAACTTAATCTTACGACTATAATAAATACACGAAAGTTTGGATGGTTGGATGTTTATTACTCCAGTCTCGCCAGAACGGCTAAACAGATCTGGATAAAATTTGGTACAGAGGTAGATTATAGTCTGGAATTGCACAAGCACCTTTTTATCCCGGAAAAATGTACTGTTCCCGTTGGATAATATATAACTTTGACGCGGACGAAGTCGTGTGCGGAAGCTAGTATTTTATAAAACTGAATTAATTCACTATTACGCACACATCAAGAGCTACTAATTTGCGTTTCTTCTACGGGCCCACAATCATTGGTTTCCGAGAAACCAGATTCTGCAAAATGTTAGGTACTGCAGCAGGGAATTGAATATCTCTAAAACCTTAAGGCCCACTTTTATTTTCGGCTCACATTACCATATACAGATACTTTATTTCTCGCTCCGTTCATTCGTTTAGAATTTTTCTGCTGGAAGAACGTTACCCCAGCAGGAAAGGTTTTTTCGATTTTTTTCTGAAACGAGAGCACGCACTAATTTTTTATTTGGCTCACATTTACAGCTTAGTACTCACAAATTTTTGGTAAGACTCAATTCCTTGTAAAAGACATTTTCTTGCTGCAGTCATGCACACTATGTGGACGCGCTGATCGCTGCGCTCAGCAGCTCCCGTATCGGCTGCCATATTGATGATATTTGCGTCAATAACCTTAGTTATGCTGACGACATGGTGCTGCTGAGCGCATCGGTCTGTGGCTTGAGAAAGCTAATACAGATCTGTGAGGAGTACGCGAGTGGACACGGCCTCAAATATAATGTGACCAAAAGCCAGTGTATGCACTTTGAGACGAGCAGTGCAAAATGCCCGCAAAGTATACCACCAGTTTTCCTTAATGGTGTTCCACTAGACTGGGTGAAACAATTTAAATACCTAGGACCAGTGATGGGCAAAAAGTAATTAGATTAATAATTACAAATTACAGTTACATTGTAATTAGTAATTGAAATACATTGTAACAGATTACTTAAGTAACCAGTTGCAATGAGTACTTACTGTAATTAAATACGAAGTAATTGAATTACAAGTTAATCTAATTACATTATAACAGATTACCTAAGTAATGTGATAAAAAGTAATTACACATTTTTGAGAAATACGAAAATGAAACACAAAAAAAAAATTCAATTTCTGTCAATCATTGTAGAACCTCCCCGCACCCCCGCACATTATCCTTACTACTTTCCGATGACGCCGTACTAGCATTGTCACGGTTCATGAGATACAGAGCCTGGTGACAGACGGACAGCGGAGGCTTCTATGTATTTTTTCTCGAAAACGGTGCGTCCTAGGCGAAAAATAACCGAAATTTCACTCCCCCCTAGAACCCCCCGTGTCAGCAGCACTACTATTTAATTTTTGGGTTTTGCGGGGGGAGGGGGGGGAGTGCTTTTTTAATTAAAAAAACACTATATTTCCAAAATGGTAGCTTGGATGGAAATCTTTTCAGGAAATAAATTGTTGCTCTAGTCGAAAACCGAGATGATGTAAGGAAATTAAACAGTAAAAATAAAAACAAGCCCCCCCTCTCCCCCCGCAAAACCCAAAAATTAAATAGTGGTGCTGCTCCCATGGGGAACCGAGATAATGTAAGGAAATCGAAACATTAAAAACATTAAAATAAGAACAATCCCCTCTCCCCTCTCCTCCCCACCCCCCAAACCCAAAAATTTAATAGTGATGCTGCTGACACGGGCGGTTCTAGGGGGGAGTGAAATTTCGGTTATTTTTCGCCTAGGACGCACCGTTTTCGAGAAAAAATACATAGAAGCCTCCGCTGTCCGACTGTCACCAGGCTCTGTATCTCATGAACCGTGATAGTTAGACTGCTCAAATTTTCACAGATGATGTATTCCTGCTGCCGCTATAACAACAAACACTAAAAAACAGAATAGAATAGCTATGTAAGGGGGCTCCCAAACAACAAACGTGATTTTTTAGACGAATCAAATGAGCCCAAACTCGACGTGATTGTGTCGTTCTATTACGCAGTTCGTATGGCCACCTTCCAGCTCTATCATCAGACCCTGGTTACCATCTAGGATCAAAGTATACTCGTCAAGACTAACCAAACGAGCCCAAACTCGACGGGGTTGTGTCGTTCGAAAGTTTCTATGACCACCTTCCAGCTCCATCATCAGATCAGCTCCATGTCATAATAATATTGAATTGGTCTCCGGTATACTTAAGCATGCAAAATTTCAGCCCAATCGGAAACCGGGAAGTGGATCAAATTAAACTTGCATGATTCCACTAGAACAAACATACATGTACTTCAAAAACAACACGTTTTTCATATTTTTCGGTTGTTTTCGGTTTTATTGGAAAAAAAACATGAAAAAATTGGCAAAATTTCTTCAATCTTTCGAATACTATAGTTTTTTCGTGAAAATACTAATTGTTTTTTTCGTCATTTTCAACGCTACGCCGTACCTACATACATCGCAGCCATGCAATGCAGGCATGCGACATTTCAAATTTAAAGTAATTATAATTTCAATATAATTAAATACTATGTAATTAGGTTACATTGTAATCAAATTATTTTGTAACTAAATACATTGTAACCAATTACATTGTAACCAATTTCATAGTACATCCCAAGTAATCTAATTACAATGTAATTGGTTACAATGTAATTAGATTACATTTTAATCTAATTATTATGTAATTCCATTATTAATTGGATTACTTATGTAACTAGTTACGCCCATCACTGCCTAGGACACTTGGTCACGGCAGACCTGAGAGATCATGCTGACATCGAACGGGAACGAAGGGCTTTGTCGAAAAGAGCGAATATGTTGGCACGCAGGTTTGCGCGCTGGTCTGATCAAGTTAAGAACACACTTTTTAAAGCATACTGCACATCTTTGTACACGTGCTGCCTGTGGGCTAGCTATACACGGGCGAGTTACAATGCCCTCCGCGTCCAGTACAACAACGCGTTCAGGGCTGTTGGGGCTGCCCCGCTACTGCAGTGCCTCGGGCATGTTTGCGGAAGCGCGCACCGACTGTTTTCACAGCACCATGCGCAAGCGGTGCGCGTCCTCGGTGCGCAGGGTGCGGGCCAGCTCCAATACTGTCCTGGCGATGATCGCTGGACGATTGGACTGCCCTTGTATTAGGAAGTGCTGCAGTAGGCATATAGTCGCGGCATGTTAACGATTTCATATTATTTATTTATATTTTATTCACAATTTGCCCTAAACATTTTTTTTTTGACATTTATTTATATTTTCTTTGACTGTATTTTTAAGGTTTTATATTTTTAAGGTTTCTCACCAGTGTGTGTACGAGTATGTTTTTTTAAAGTACCCTTTTCACTAAAACTAAGCTGACATATTTCACATTTGTAAGGTTTTTCACCAGTGTGTGTACGAGTATGCCTGTTTAAATTACCCTTATCACTAAAACTAAGCTGACACATTTTACATTTGTAAGGTTTTTCACCAGTGTGCGTACGAATATGATAAGTTAAAGTATTCTTCTGACTAAAACTACGCTGACATATTTCACATTTGTAAGGTTTCTCACCAGTGTGTGTACGAGTATGCATGTTGAAACTACCCTTTAGACTAAAACTACGCTGACATATTTCACATTTGTAAGGTTTCTCACCAGTGTGTGTACGAGTATGTGTGTTAAAATGACTCTTTTGACTAAAACTACGCTGACATATTTCACATTTGTAAGGTTTCTCACCAGTGTGTGTACGAGTATGCATGTTGAAACTACCCTTTAGACTAAAACTACGCTGACATATTTCACATTTGTAAGGTTTCTCACCAGTGTGTGTACGAGTATGTGTGTTAAAATGACTCTTTTGACTAAAACTACGCTGACATATTTCACATTTGTAAGGTTTCTCACCAGTGTGTGTACGAGTATGCTTGTTGAAATTACCCTTTTCACTAAAACTACGCTGACATATTTCACATTTGTAAGGTTTCTCACCAGTGTGTGTACGAGTATGCGTGTTGAAATTACCCTTTTCACTAAAACTACGCTGACATATTTCACATTTGTAAGATTTCTCACCAGTGTGTGTAAGAGTATGCGTGTTGAAATTACACTTTTCACTAAAACTACGCTGACATATTTCACATTTGTAAGGTTTCTCACCAGTGTGTGTACGAGTATGAGTGTTGAAACTACCCTTTTGACTAAAACTACGCTGACATATTTCACATTTGTAAGGTTTCTCACCAGTGTGTGTACGAGTATGCGTGTTTAAATTACACTTTTCACTAAAACTACGCTGACATATTTCACATTTGTAAGGTTTCTCACCAGTGTGTGTACGAGTATGCGTGTTGAAATTACCCTTTTGACTAAAACTACGCTGACATACTTCACATTTGTAAGGTTTCTCACCAGTGTGTATACGAGTATGCCTGTTTAAATCATCCTTTTGACTAAACCTACGCTGACATATTTCACATTTGTAAGGTTTCTCACTAGTGTGTATACGAGTATGCCTGTTTAAATGATCCTTTTGACTAAACCTACGCTGACATATTTCACATTTGTAAGGTTTATCGTGTTTTCGAATATGATTTCTTAAACAACTCTTACTAGTAAAACTCTGCTGACATATATCACATATGTAATGACGTCCAACGGTGTTCGATAGTACATTCTCCTGTTGCTTGTATGTTACTGTATCTTCTGGTTGCGATGCTCGTAAGTCAAGTCTCTGTATCCTCACAACGGGCAGCCCTGTGATTATAAATCTGGTATGAAGAATGTTTGATGCACATAAATAAAAATGGAGTGTTCAAATGCTTCACACTAAAACCAAAGAGGGTCACAGCAGAGCACACTGTTCTGTGTTTCTGATGACACTGAATAACCTACTCTATCGCTAGTATCATGAAGTACAAAACTGAACAAACATTCACAGTGCGCACACACACACACTCATCTCCCTCTTGGGCATCATAGAACAAACTATAATACTAACACCTAGTTTAATACTTACTGATGATTAAGTTATTAACTACTTACTTATCATCTCCCTTGTTCTTTGCTCCTCCGTAGATATATCTTGATCTTCTACCACTTCTGTTTTAACCTCCATTATAGGTAATTCATCTGCTGAGTCTTCTTCAGAATATTGTGGTGGTATATCTTCTAATTCAGCATGTTGCAGTGGTATACCTTCTACATCTGAATAGCTATTTGTATTGCGAAGATGTTTCAGTTCTAGTTCTGTAAATATAGAAAAAGCGCCAAAAGTAAAAACATTTTTTGATCAATTAATAATTCATACTTAAATTAAAGTAATACTCAATCAAGTCAATTTAAAGATTTATGTTATTATTTTATTAAATATATTTATATTATTATTAGATTTATATTATATTCTTAAATATTACCCCTACCCTACAAACAGACAGGGTATAAATAAAACGGAGAGGTTACAACTTGTTCGACTCATTCTGTGTCTGGCTCTCGGGCGCGACGGACGTTTTAAATAGTGCTAGTGATTTTATGATTATGTTCAAGTTTTAGTTCTGTGTAAATCTAATTTGTTATTTGATATTCTCGTTAAATAAAATCATTTATTAAGAATAAAAACTTTCTAGGTTGATTAGTGCTTTGTTTTTTTTAATATTAACCGCATCTGATCCTTAAGAATATTATTATAGATTTATATTACCTATTATTATTTATTATTTATATTATTATATTAATTTTTATCCTAAAAACATACCATCACTTTGATATTCCTCCTTTGGCTCAATAATATAATGTTGTCTCTCACAAACATCTGGTGGTTCTTGTTTGATAATATCACTCTCTTCTTGACATTCAGCATCTATACTTATGAGTTGCACTGGTGTTGTAACATAACCACCGGAAAACTCTAACTGGCCATGGTTTAGTGAGGGATTTGGCTGTAAAAAGTTGATTATAGGTAAAAGTCAACACATTTATTTCAATTAGACCAATTACAGGCATTTTTGAACTGTCATAGAGTCTGTCAATTAAAAGCAACAAGAATCTTGTAATCAGGATTTCGTATAAACCAAATCGAAAAGAGTTTCTTGCCAGTTCTTCTCCATAGAAGCCTAGCTCCGTTTTGGAATGAGCTTCAACTTTCTGACTAACTGACGGTCTCCTTGACAATTCAAAACAGCCTGTAAATGGTATAAGTGAAATTAATGATTTGTTTTTTTACTTTCTGACTTTGCTACAGAAGACAACAGTACAGTTTGGCATCACATAAAGCCTCAATAGGTATGAGCTTGAGAGGAATCACTTCTATATATTATGTTAGAAATGTTAACCTTTTGTCCGCCACAGTCATGTAAGTATAGATGACAAAACAAAATGTGCCCAGTACGCCACGGTCACAACTACAGGACACCAAATTGTTTTTTATTTTCTTTACTAAATTATGATCCCTGGCTTATGCTAATTAATATTAGTTGATCTTTTTTCTTATATTTTATCTATATCAACTTAAGATGACAAAAACTAATACCATTATAAAGTTTCGAATTCGTAGCTTGGCGCTGAGGGCATGTTCTTGCTTTTTTGATGTGGTGGTCAAAAGGTTGAAGAATCCCTCACCTCATGATCCTCATTCAACATCTGCGCGAACAGTTGTTCTGCTTCCAGACATTTCCTCTGGAATTGCGCGCATTGCTTTATTTTAGTGCAGCAGAAGAAACAAGCGAGCATCGGTCTAGCATCTTCAGTTACGAACTGCAACAAAACTTATCTTATAGGTAGGGTAGGGTGCTTGTGGGTGCATACAATAGTACAGGGGTCGTGGGACTATTTAAAGTTTATTTAGAACACTAGAACATGTTATTGTAAAACTGATTACAAGAATATGTACCATTCGGCTCTGTCTACTATCTTTAGTTATGAACTGCAACAAAAATAATTTGTTCTTAATATTACTATGCAGATTATTTAGATTAATTATGAAGTAAGTAAGTAAATAGTAATTAATTTTTTAGTAATTTTAATAGTAAAGTAGGTTTATATCAACTTACGGGAATATCAGTCAGCTTCTCATACAGCTCCTGCAGGCTCTTGTTGACAACTGCATGCATGCGAACATTCTCCACCAAACATATCCTACACATGGACAGCTTTTCCATCATGACACCCACAATGTGTTGTTATCTATTTCAAGTTTACAATTTTGAACAACTGACTTTGCTGTTGTTATTGTTTTGACGGCACTGCGGAGCGGACTGCGCTACCGGCGCGGCGGCGTAGCAGCTGGTTGTCAAGTAGCTTCATCTCTTCATTGATAACTCTTGTGGAAGAGATATCACAATTCAGTCAACATCACTTATGAGTGAATTTCCCGGGACCGAAAATTGCGTGGCATCAATGAAATCGGTACTAAAAAACATAGGTATAATGTTCTCACATTTTTTTCCGGTTAGGTGAAATAGTAATCTATGTGTGGCACTAAATATTTTATTAATTGGATTAATAGATACTTCAAAAAAATTAATTAAACCTCGAAATCTTTCATTGCCGTGTCTGTCCACACTTCACCTTGTTGTGTATTATTCCTCATTGATAAAAATCTATTGGTTATTTATATTAAAACCTAGTTTTATTTGATACATGAATAGTTAAAGTATTGTTACGGAATACATTTATTCAAATATTTAAACAATACAATGAATGGTTAATAAAAAATCATTTGTCCCAGAACGACCGTTCATCGCCGTGTCCTAATCATGTTCAAGGATATTGTTTTACCTACGACTTGCGTCCCCCCTCCCGGTATGCTAAACGTTGCATATTAGTGCCCCCTAAGTGCTCGACGTGGAAGGACGTACACACGTGCCTGCGTTTTCGCGCCATAAATGTAAGTATTCCATTTTTATGTTACTGGACATTTTTTCTTTCATCGCCGTGGATAGGTATAACTTATATTTGAATAAGTTTGTCTTCATGAGTAAGCAATCGATAGAACACCATTTCTCATATGTTAATTTATGAAGTGTTTATTTCTTCGAATAGTTAATAGATTTTTTGTTATTTATATTTTTTGCCTTGATTTTCATCGCCGTGCTTTCATTGCCGTGGTTTCCGTGGCCGAAATTTACTATGGCAATGAAGAAAAAGACACGGCAATGAAAAAAATTTCATTGCCATGCCTTGTAAAACAATTTAGTTTCATTGCCGTGGCCAGGTATTTCATTTCCGTGACTTGTGTTTTCATCGCCATGGTATGATTAGGCAAAGAAAACATCTTTTATCACCTGTAATACAGGTAATACCGATTACTGACAGTACAAAACTCGTCAAGTTAACTCTAGACTCTCTGGTCTCTCTTTAGACTTGATGAGTTTTTTACTGTACAGTCTACTACAAAAAGATGTTTTCATGTTAACCTTACAAAATGATGTAACATTTGGTACTCTTTCGCACGTATATACACTGACACACACGCAAGCACCCTCACATACTACAGTCTGATTTTAATAATGGATTGTTTATTTTTAGGATGCCAAGATGCCTAAACCAAAATCATCTGAAGAGGAGAGAAAGGAGAGGAAAGGATTGGCTGAACAAAAGCGACGTCAGAAATTAAGAAGCAACCCTGCATTAAAAGAGGATATCTTAAAAAAGCTTTTTTACAAAAAAAAAACAACCGCCTTCAAAAACTACAAAATAAAAAAATAACTTTAGTTTGGAAGTCGGTGGCAATACCTACATAACAAAAAACAAAACCAAAGCCTCCGACTTCCAAACTAAAGTTATTTTTTATTTTGTAGTTTTTGAAGGCGGCTGTTTCTTTTTCACTTTTTATTTTTCACTTTTTAGTACTTGTGTGTTAATGTTTGAAATTCTTAATAAAAGCCCTTTCAAACCATACCTCACACGATATATTTAATTTAGAAAAATTCTCACAAAATAAATAGCACTAAACCAAATTGGATGAAATTTTTATGGGACCAAATGGCAAGTATACCTACTGCATCGAACAAAAAAGAATCACACTAATCGGACTAGAAACCTCGGAGTAATCGGTGTACATACATAAATTAAAAATTAAAAAATACCGGCCGAATTGAGAACCTCCTCCTTTTTTTGAAGTCGGTTAAAAAGAAGGCTGCAGGAGTAGTTGTTCCTCGAAGTGCAATGACTTCGCAAAAGCTTCGGAATCCAAAAATATATCTGATCATGCCTGTCTCCGAGAGGGAAATGCAAACCCAGACAGATTGTGTATGGGAGTAAGATTTGGATAGATATTACAAAAGGAAAAATGGGAGTATGTATAAGAAAAGAAAGACTGTAGTATTAAAGTCTCTAAGTAGTGTTGCGAGTGTAATTCAACAGTTTTTGTTTACTTATTGTACTCTCATTCTTTTTTTGTAATATCTCCTTACCCAAATTTTACTCCCATACAAGTGTTGGAATCAAGACCAAACAGTAAAATAAACAGTCATTTTTATTCTATCTATCTGTCTATTTCAATATAAAAATATATTTTAATTTCCGTGGATTGATTCTTTCATTGCCATGGCACAGTTCTTTCATTGCCGTGGACGCTTGTTTCATTGCCGTGCACGCATGTTTCATCGCCGTGGCACGAAATTTTAAATCCTGATATCTCGTTAGTGTTTTAAGTTATCTGCTAGACATTAAGCAAGAATATATACATTATCAAAAACTTTAATAAAAGCGTTTTTTTTTTTAGTAAAACCTTAAGATGAAAAAAAACACGGAAATGAAGATTTTATAGGACCTGTTGAAATTCACTCTTATAATGGGTTCTTCAATTAACTATTGCTAAAATGGATGCGTTAGGAAAGTCTTGTACCTGTACCTGTATGTACTTGAACTTGACTTGATGTTGGCTGGGTAGCACAGAACAATTATACTCCTAGCGCTGGGTAGACCAGTGGTCTCGAACGTCATAGAGCGAGATCGGTAGAATTGCCAGCTAAAATCGGTATATTTGTACCCAAAATCGGTATTTGACAAAAAAAAATACAATATTCAATAAAATTCGTTTATTTATTAAAAAAAAACTTACAGACTAATTTGTAACAATCATAAATTTTTTTTATACCACTATTCTTTGGCCACAGCCGCGGTCATCTTCGAATTAATTTCAAAATCGTAACAATTAGCTGTATTAAAGAGTCGTTTTGAATGTTATAGACCAGTGATTGATTCAGTAGACAGCCTATTTCGCTGCTTTGTTTTTAAAAGATTAATATGTGAAAATATGCGTTCAACGTTAGCGGATGAATGGGGAAGTGATAAAATATTAAAGATGAAATTAGACAACAATGGAAACATTTGAGTTTCATCGCCACGCTTTAGTAAACTTACTTCATCCCAAAATAGTTCTACATCATCAGGAAATGTTTTGATTTGTTCACAATTTCGTAAAATGCGCAACTCTGTATCAATTTCCTGGAAATCATTGCTGTGAACAATATTGGGAAAGAGCCTACTCACAGGAACTATCGAAGCAGTTTTGCCAATTTTAACCTTTTATTGGGTTATTTTTCAATGGAAACCGCGTGGTTATTTGCTTACAAGCTTCGATATAAAAATCTAGGCATCTGCATTTAAACAAATTTACTTGATCTGAGTTTAGATTTTCTGAACTACGACCTACTACGAAGAACTTAAAAATACTGTGAAATCGTAGAAAAATCGTTATATTTCGGTATTTCGGTAGAACAGAGCCCATATCGGTAGAAATACCGAAAAATCGGTAGGTTCGAGACCACTGGGGTAGACTGTCGATAGACGCCAAAAGAACAATGTCAGGTGTCCATAGTAACTTAGGCTCAATAAAAAATTTTCATGGACAGTAAAAATTCTCACGTTATTTTGTGTAGTTTCATGTCAGAAGCTTATCTGTGTTTTCCACTTTTACATTGAACTTCTCAAAAAGAAATTATTCAGACATTGTAAATTGGAGGTTATTTATTTCTACGGAGTAAATTAAACAAAAAATATACAGTAATTAAACTTTTATTCGTTTTCATTCATTAAATCATTATCAACACACCTATAAATGATTTTTTTTTGCATAGTCTTCACAGGACATGTCCCACAACGCCCTCCTTGTCTCAATCTCGGTTATCAATCTTTCCGTGTCGGAAGACATCGCGATGATCACAAATCACGCTGTAGTTCCACAATACGTGCGGCCGCCGCGGCTAGTGCGCGCACACTGGTGACTTAACTACAATGCAATTGATCTCAGTGGCCGCAGCGACCAGCGACTGAACACGGGCCGCAAATGCGTCGCTTCGATCTCGCTGGCCGCTGCGGCCAGGTGCGCGCGCTCTGTGGCGATTTCATAAGTTAAGGTATGTATCTCGTTGGCCGCCGCGACCTGGCCGCTGCGGCCTAGCCGCTAGTGCGCTATTGCTCTTATAAGAATCGTACTTTACCACAGAAAGTGAAGTTGCTGTAACAATGAACGGATATCATCAGATTCAACTAAATGCCGTTTCATCCGAAACACATTTATACCACAATTAATACAACGTAGTTGATGGGACATTGTCACAAAATGTGTGATATTTGAGAAAAAAACAACCGTACTCATTTAAAAACACTAGCAACAACACAAACAAGATGTTTGACATTGACTAACAGTCAACAGACACGTCAGACAGACAGAACCTAACAGGGTTGCCATTACATTACGATTAAGTTATCGAGCACAGGTCATGAAAATCGATTTCTTGAGTTTTTATATTCTATAAAAATACTAAATGTATTTAAAATAAACACGATGAACGTATGATTTAGGTAAAAAATAATATTAAGAGACAATTGTGAGGTGGTAAATAAAAAACAAAGAGTAAATCGGTTTAATTATTTAGAATAATCGATTAGTGGCAGAACAAGTTACTACCTCAACCTTATTATTTATAAAAAAAAAACCTGGAACAGGATGGACCAAATGATTTACGATTATTTTTATGATTTATTTTTGGAAAAGTTCTAGAAAATAAACAAATGTTTTTTAAGAAGTTAGAATTTTATATTTAAATTGTTGTAGGTAAAAACTTTGTGTCCGTGTGAACTTAGTTTTAAAAGTTGTGTAAGCCGAAACCTGACATTGTTCTTTAGATGTCTTACTCTTTGTCAGTGTTGCCACCTTGATTTTTGAAAGGAGGCTAGCGCGCACCGAAAAAGGGCTAGATTTTAAAAATTCAGTCTTAAAAAGTGGGGCTAGAAAGGGCTAGAAATAACAATTGTTTGAAATAAAATTTTGATCATTTGTTAATATAACAATAACTGGTACCTAATTGAACCGCACCGATTTCTGCTTTCATAGACAAACCTAAATTAACTGACAATTAAATACTGCTTCCTAAAATATCATTGACTGCTTCCCATTCTTTTTGATAATGTTGTTTGTGTGTCTTTTTTAATCGCGATAGGTCCATTTTTGCACAAGAAATAATGCATAGAATAAACGACACACTTAAATAGTTTCGGCAGTTAACGCACTAAACAAAATTAGAGCAGTGAAAACGCTATTTTAAACAGATAAAAAACAGTTATATGCTAAAACATAGTATAATGATGAAATAAAAATGAGATTTGATGAATGAGATTGTGCAAAAAATCTCTCAATTTGAACTGTTGTGAACAATCATTACATTATTTTGAATTACTATACAGCTAACATTGTAACAAGCCGGATTTGACAGCTATTAAAATCCTTTGTGTAGTGTTGTCAAAACGTCTTGTCAAAATATAAATCGGCAATTAATTCGTGTTTGTGAGTGTATTTTTTCAAAATTAAGTTGAACTTAATGTTTACAAGTGATACTCGTTGTTATAGTGTATGGGTAACATAGTAATTATTCAGGATTGTGAATTGGATTTTTCAAATTATTACGTAGGAGAAACGTCAAATCCGGCCTCTTAGAACGTTAGCAGTATAGATAAAAACTGACGTACGTTGTATACACGTTTGCAGTAGGGTTACCACAGTAAAAACTAAAAACCTACTGAAAATTAAAAAAACTTACTTAAAAAGCACGTTGACAGATTTCAGTGTAAGTATTTTTAAAAAGGGCTAGATTGCCCTTTTAGGGCTAAATAGTGGGAGAAATTCAAAATCAAAAATCAAATCAAAATCAAAATCATTTATTTGCGTAAATAAGGTACAGAGGGATGTTAGAGATAAAGTATATGAATCTCTTATTCTGCCAATAATGTCGGCGTGCAAATTTTACATAATTAATTAATGTCAAAAATCATTAAATCGATTTTTATTTGCTAACAATTAATTATTTATAATAAAATATAAAGCTACTAATTACAACTTATAATCTAGGAACTCAAGTACACTATAAAAACATTTATCAACTAATACTTTTGTTAGAATACGCTTAAATTTACGAAATGGGAGTGCCGTTATTGTACTTGGAATTTTATTATACAATTTTATACACATGATATAGCTGTTGTTCGATGTGAGTGTGAGATTCGTTTTGGGTTTATATAACTTATTGATATTATGAGATCGAGGGGCATAGTAGCTTGTCGCTTCCTGAAAAAGACTCTTATGCTTAAAGACAAAAATACAGGATTCCAAGATATAAATACACGGCAAAGTAAGAATCTTATGTTTTCTAAAAAAAGGGCGACATGAATCTATTTGTTTTAACCCAAAAATAGCCCTTACACACTTTTTCTGCATAATAAACGCTTGATCAATATCAACACAGCGACCCCAAAGAATGATACCATACCGCAAAATAGAGGATATATAGCCGTGATATGCGGTAATTGCAGCGTTTCTAGAAATCTCGCAGCTAATACGCCTTAAAGGGTAGATAAAACTATTCATTTTACCGCAAACCTCCCTGACATGGCTTTTCCAAGAGCAAAATTTATCTAAGGATATGCCAAGAAATTTAACTGTGTCAGTTTCTGTCAGTGCGTTCCCTTTATACATTATATTTAAGTTCAACGGATTTGTTCGGTGCGTATGAAATTGCATAAATTGTGTTTTGCTTAAGTTAACCTTTAAATTGTTAGCCTCTAGCCACTCTATAGACGTTTGGAGAGCCGAGTTTATTTCCTGCTCATAGGTACTTTTATCGGTGCCTTTTATTATAATTGAGGTATCATCCGCAAATAGGACACATTCATGATCCAAAATATTTACAAAATCGTTAATGTACAGCAAAAACATTGGCGGACCTAAAATACTACCTTGAGGCACGCCGTAACTATTTAACAAAAACGAAGACCGAAACAATTCTCGCGTTTTGGATTGATCATTATAACTTGATATGTCCACTGCCTGCACTCGATTGGTTAGATATGACTTCAGCCAGTCATAAGCTTTTCCTCTTACTCCGTATCTGGAAACTTTTTCTAATAATCGCTCATGACTGACGTGATCAAACGCCTTACTCATGTCCATAAAAAGTACAGAAACAGGAATTTTATTATCAATAGACTCCGTAATTGATTTTACTAATTGAAAGGCTGCTAAAGACGTGCTTCTATTCCTGCGAAAACCATTCTGTTCCTCCTTTATAATTTTGTGTTTTTCCATAAAGTTTAACAATTTATTACAAAAAGCTTTCTCGAAAATTTTTGAAAATATAGGTATTAGCGCAACAGGCCTATAGTTGTCCATTTGTGTTCTATCTCCTTTTTATATAACGGTTTCACTATTGATCTCTTTAATATATCAGGAAATATTCCCTGTTCTAGTGAGAGGTTAATAACATATAAAAGAGGTTGCAGAATTATATTTACCGATAATTTTACAATGTCAGTGCGAATTTCATCATAACCATATGCTTTTGAATCATTTAGAGACATCACAATTTTCTTTAAATCGCAGCCGACCAGTGGGTAGAGATAAATAGAATTGCCTATCGATTCAATGGATTCCATATGATTTAGGCTGGAATAATGTGCACTGGCAGGGCTATTACTGGCAACAGAGTTAATAAATAATAATAATAATAATAATAATTTATTTCAGACCAAGATAGTCCATAGAGTGTTAGTAATACACATGTACTTACGAACTATGTTAGTAATACACAAAATACTAAAACAAAAGCAAACAAAACAAACTAAAGTAAAATTAAAATTATCCTGTATGTAGGCGAATCCAATGCCTCCATATAGGGCTCTCTACGTGCTCTGCAACCGCCCTCAAGTAGCTGTTGGGACTGTCTCTCACTCTACGCATCAGCGACGCCGCTCTTTTTCTAATTATGGCATAGTAATCGTCGACATGCGCTTCTGCAAACATTGCTGACGCACTGCAATAGCGAGGCAGTCCCATCAACATCCTGAAGGCATTGTTGTATTGAACTCTCAGAACACTCACAACCCGCCGCGTGCAATTGGCCCACAGGCTGCAGGTATAAAATGTTTGGCAGTAGGCTCTAAACAAAGTTGTTTTGACTGCCTTTGAGCTTTTGGAAAACCTGCGAGCCAGCATGTTACTGCGAATCGTGAGCCCCCTGCGTTCCCGTTCTACATCTAGGTCATCAGTCAGGCTTTCATTAACAACATGTCCTAGGTACACAAACTGAGACACTCGCCTTAGTGCCACCCCTCGTAGCGTCACAGGCGGTACAAATGAAGGATTCATTTGCCCCGCCCGAAACACTAGCAACTCACTTTTTTTGACGTTGTATGTCAATCCATGTGCTTCAGCATACGCTTCACACACCCCTAGGAGCTTGCGCAGGGCACTTATCGATGGGCTCAACAACACCATATCATCGGCGTAACTAATGTTGTTAACTATACGACCATCTATGGAGCAGCCTACACTGGTGTTGTTGAGCTCACGCACCAGCTCCCTAACATATATGTTAAACAATGTAGGAGAGCTGAGTCCTCCCTGCCTAACTCCACATTCCAGTTGATAGGGATCTGACATGCAGTCTGCCCATCTTACAAAATTAGTCTGGTGTCTGTACCAGTACTCGAAAGTCCCTGTTATACCCTCTGGCACTTTATTGTCTCTCAGTTTGGCCCACAATTGGTCATAATTGACCAGATTAATAAAGAAACTATTAAAATGATTTGCAATAGAGTCCGGTCTTACATAATCGTTGTTGTTAACTGTAATTTTTGAGATACATGTGTTCTTTAAGTCTGTGTCAGTACGTCTTTTTATGAGATTCCACGCTGCTTTACACTTATTTTGAGCTTTATGCATATACTTTGTGTTATTATATTTTCGTGACGTCAAAATGCATGTTTTTAATATATTACAATAGTTTTTGTACGCCTTTTTATGGAGTTCATTATTTTTGTGTTTTAGTTTATAGTGAAGTTTACTTTTATTTTTACAACTTAGTTTTATTCCTTTAGTAAGCCAATTTAATTTACTTAGTGTTTTATTGATGACTTTTACCCGAACTGTAGGAAAACATAGCTTATAAAATAGTAAGAATGTGTCAAAAAATTTACCGAATGCTTCATTTGTAGAGGTCTCCTCAAATACATCGTTAAAAGACAAGCACGACATTGATTTTAAAAACTTTTTTTTATTTTCGTCACTAAAATCTCTTTTGAGCTCATACCACCACTTTAGAACCGGCTTCTTCCGCTTTAATATAGGCCAGGTATAGGACTGGGCTGAGTGGTCTGATAAACCCAAATCGTGTACTACTCCATCGCCTTCCTCAATATTGGTTGCGATGTGATCAATACAAGTTTGTGTTCTTTCTGTTACTCGAGTTGGCGTTAATATAACATGTTTTATGTTGTACGTATTGAACAGGTAATTATAATCCCTACTTTCCTTAGATTGCTTTAAAATATCTATATTTGTATCCCCACATACAATAATTCTCTTTCTTGTATTACGACAAAGTGTTGTCAAAAGGGTGTCTAATTTATTAAGAAAAATCGATACATTCGAAGAAGGTGTTCTATAAAGACAGATTAATATTATACCATATTTAATTAGTTCCAAACCACAGCATTCGAATACACATGTTTCACATATTTTTTGTGTTTCCTGTATAATTTTAAATTCAATGTCATTTTTTACAAGAATAGTGACACCCCCCCTTTTAGACGTTTTCCTCGAATAATATGCTGCTGTCGTGAATCCTTTAAGGCGGAAGTTTTTTTCAGTCCCTTCTAGCAAGAACGTTTCAGTAAGACAAAGCACATCTACGCGTATATTATTATTTACTAAGTCTAGTATGGCAAACGAAATTTCGTCACGCTTCGATAATACCCCAGCTATATTTTGATGTATAAGTGTTAAGGTGGACTCATGATTATTAACGAAAAAAAACATCACTCTCTTGAGCCGCTGTATCAATACCATCAGCCTGTACACCCACATCATTCAAACTGTCCGTTTGTACACCAACGTCCCTTTTACATTGTTGCCTTATATTAGTTGTTAATTTCTCAGTATAGTATTGATAGTTATTTTTGTAGTTGACATGCAGAATTTGTCTGTGAATTAATCTACAGGTATGCAGTTTGTTTACGTAATTTGTTAACATTTTAAAATCACTATGTAATGGTACGAAACAAGAATTTTTACAATTATAGCATACAAATTTCAACAAATTATTAACATTTTTTTCATTTAGGTAATTATGTTTGTAAATTTGGCCTACTAACACATTGGTAAAATCTAATTGACACAGAGTGTGATGTAAATACGTTTGAATATCCATTGGGTTTACATCATTTGAGCCTGTTAGAATTATCACAAAATCGGATTTTTTAAAGTCTTTACACATACTTGCGCAGGTTTTCAATACTTCTTTAGTAGTTGCATTTGATTTTATAAATGATGACACGGTAAACCTTTTCCCAAGATATTCCTGCAGAATGTTTCGGACATCGTATCCTAGTTGGTCGGCAAAGATCATAACTTTCTGGGTAGCAGTTGTTTGAGTTTGTGGTTGTGTCGTCAACAGCGGGTTTACATTCGTTTTCCGCACGCTATTTGTCTCCGGACCAACCGCTATCAGATCCGTATCCAAGTTAAACGAAGACAATTTACTTCAGTCTTAAAAAGGGCTAGATCTAGCCCCAAAAGGGCTAAGGTGGCAACACTGCTCTTTGTCATGTCATGCTCATGAAGTGTCAGCTGTCAACTATGCAAAGCCCTCAATGCTGGGTTGCCAGACTTTAATTCTTTTTCTTCGTAAACAAACATAAATCTCGTTGTTTACTGTAAAACCTCACTCATGCATATGGGAACTTACCATCCACTCAACTTTTCAAGAAAACGTTCAAATGCCTGTCAGTCAACTTCCATTCAAAAGCATGCCTGCTTAGGAATCGCTAAAAATCGTACCATGACCGTATTAAAGGTGAACGATTATTGAACGGCAATGCTTGTCTCTGCCTGCTTTGATGATGAAGTTTAGTCTTAGTGTTGTGAATAAACAACGTTCAAAAACTACGATATAATTCTCTAACACATTACCGGTTTTTTTTTTAATGATCATAACTTGAATTTCTTAGATAAATACACGTTATAACTAAGATTATGTATTACAACTTACCATGATTTATTATCTAAAAGCTCTAAAAGCACAAGTTTCACGTTAAAAAAACCTTTTTAACTCTTAAAGTCTTAAAGATACAATGTGATATTAACGTACCTACGTTCATCAACTGTCAGCGCGTAAATATAAACAACATTTCACTTGATTAATTTAATGATTTTCACAGCCTTTTACAAAAGTAATATATAATGTTCAAAGCCTTACTAGACATTAAAGTCGATAAGAAGTAATTTATTTATTGCGTTATAGAGTGCTTTTGGTAAATTTTGTTTCAGTCACAATTATTGTAAAAAAGTATTTTGTTGTGTTGTTCCTACAAAAATACACACATGGGTACATTTATAGTAAAGGAATTTATTGAAATATCGAAATACAAGAACCGCAATGCCCATAATCCAAGAAACATAACCTTTTTACAGGAATGCAACGGAGCCCCAGTATTCTTGACATCTCCTAGTCTACTAAACTGAAAAATAATATATCTAGTAATTCCATCCAGTGGAGAGCCTAACTAATTAATCATTATACATACCTATGTATTTAGGATGAAAATTAAAATAAAGAATAATACTCATGATGTGTTTTTATATACATATAAGTACCTGCATATTAGAAACCAACAAAGTACACCATATGAATTTATGGCTCCTGCAGGCAGTCATCTCTGTTACCAGTTTTTGTTCTTGTAAACTTTCATTGCATTTATATGGATAATATGGGTTCCTAGTGTTCCTACTTATATGTATATATGTTTCAGTCAGTAAAATACAAATATTAATTGAGTATTGTAGATTTGTAGAGTAGGTTTTTATTTATACTTACATTAAGTACGTTTTGGTTACCATTGATGATTTTAAGTTATATCTTCTTACCTATATTAATTGATTCTTATTCCCTGTCATTAACTTCATTATTGTTATTTATTAGAATAAGAAGAATAAGAATAAGAATAATTTATTTTGCCAGAAACATGGTTACATGATGTTATAAATATAGGTATATTGCACAAGTTCAGCATGTCTCACCGTATAATCGGTATGCAAAATTACACAATACAAAATTCAAAAATTTACAGAAATAAATTATGTCAGAAATTCATTACTTATTATAGAATATTTAAAAATTCATTATTATTAAATTCATAATCGACTAGTACTAAACAATACAAACATTTTCATAATTTTTTACATGTCATAAATTCAGAGTTACTATAAAAACATTTTTCAATAAGCCATTTCTTAAGGACGTTTCTAAAACGCGTAAGCGGCAATTCACGAATGGATTTTGGTATATTATTAAAAATTTGGATTGTTGTGTATCCACAGTTTTTTTTATATAATGCTGTGGATGCTGCCGGTGTTTGCAGTTTAGTAGGATCCCTTGATAAAAATATTTTGTTCTCATTTGCTTTTGTAAATAAATCTGAATGTTTCTTAACAAAAGTAGCAATTTCAAAAATGTAGAGTGAAGCTACTGTTAATACATTAAGTTTCTTAAAGAGAGGTTTACATGTATCGATTGGCCCAGCACCACATATTGCTCTTACACATTTCTTCTGCGAAAGAAGGACCTTATTAATATGGGTTGAGTTACCCCAGACTAAAATTCCGTATCTAAGTACTGAACCTACATAGCCATGATATGCCATTAGAGCAGTCTTCTCACTTGCTAGCTTTCTAATCTTTTTTAGAGCAAAAACAAATCTATTTATTCGAGTGCAGACGCTCTTTATTTGAGCCTTCCAATTACAGTGCATATCAAGGTCTATGCCCAGGAATTTCGTATCGCATACCTCATTAACTTCAAAACCTTTATGTGATATTTTCAACTCACGTGTGACAGTATTATAATTTCTAAATTGAAGAAGTTTTGTTTTATTGATATTGACAGTGAGGTTGCTCTGTTCTAACCATTTTGTTATACTGTCAATTGTTTTTACAATTTCTAAATTATTTAAACCGTCATTTAAAGGCACAACTACAGATATATCGTCAGCAAACAATGTACATTTATGGTTCGTTATCTTAGTAATATCATTTATATAAATGAGAAAAAGGAGTGGTCCCAGGACACTTCCCTGTGGAACTCCAAAAGCATTAACAGCGAAGTTTGACTTGTAGGAGGTAGCCATTTGTTTCCTATCCATACTGGTTATTTCTATACATTGCGTACCTACGTTCACTTAGATAGCTCTCAATCCACTGAAGTGCATTGCCTCGAATGCCATAAAGTTCACATTTACGCAGAAGAATTTTGTGGTCTACAAAATCAAAAGCACTTGACATATCAAAGAAAATTGAGACTGCTCGCTTCTTTTTATCTAAGAGCTCTGTTATATTTTTGACTAACGAAAACGCTGCAAGTGTAGTCGACTTATTTTTTTGAAATCCGTTCTGTTCCTTTGTAAGAATATTGTGTTTATTTAAAAAAATCGTTATTATACGGTTATGCATTATTCTTTCAAATATTTTTGAAATTACTGGAATCAGAGTGATGGGTCGGTAATTACTAACCACTTCTTTATCATCCCTCTTATGAATTGGTTTGACAATAGATATCTTTAGTTTCCTAGGAAATACACCTTGACAAAACGATAGGTTTATAATGTGGCATAATATCACAGCGAGCTCATCACTAGTTCTTTTAATGATCTTTGTTGATATATTGTCATAGCCAACCGCATTGGTATCTCTAAGTAATTTAATAGTTTTAATTACTTCTGTTTCACTACACGGTAATAAGAAGATGGATGAATTTAATGATTCTATTAAGGTGTAATTTGGAGTAGTGTACTTAATTAGTTTTATTTGTCTTACTAATATAGAAGTCATTGAACGTATTCGCTATATCTATTGGATCTTGTATAGTTTGGTCTTTGTAATGTAAACATTTTATTTCTTGATGTTTTTTTACATTATCTAATTTATATACCTATTATATCCCATGCTGCTTTACACTTATTAGTCGATTTTGTAATATACCTGTTATTTAAATTTTTCCTAGAATTAAACTGCTAACGTTCTAAGAGGCCGGATTTGACGTTTCTCCTACGTAATAATTTGAAAAATCCAATTCACAATCCTGAATAATTACTATGTTACCCATACACTATAACAACGAGTATCACTTGTAAACATTAAGTTTAACTTAATTTTGAAAAAATACACTCACAAACACGAATTAATTGCCGATTTATATTTTGACAAGACGTTTTGACAACACTACACAAAGCATTTTGATAGCTGTCAAATCCGGCTTGTTACAATGTTAGCTGTATAGTTATACATTTTCTAAGTACCTAGTTTATTATATTGTATGTAGTTTGTTTTAGTGTTATTATTATTATCCTTGTAGTATAAATATCTAAGTTTTCTTTTTGTGTAAGTAGATATTTTTATACCTTTTGTAATCCATCTTGGGGAAGTAGCATTCAATTTAATTTTAACTTTGTTCAGCGGAAAACATAGATTATAACATTTCAAAAGTTTCATAAAACATATCATACGCACTATTGCAGTCCAGTTGGTTTAATATTTCGAACCAGGTTAAGCTGGAGAGACAACTTTTAAACTTAATTATATTTTCTTCGCAATAGTCTTTCTTCATAAAATAAGCGTACTTTGGTTGGGGTTTCTGGTATTTAGATGGAAAGACCAGACTTTGTCCCGTATTGTGATCAGACAAATAAAGGGAATGCACTTTACCAATTGCTTGTGGCATATTGCTTATATAATGTGATCTATACTGCCCTGCTAAGCCGAAAGGCGCTATCTCTGAGATACGCCCTTTTAGTTTTTTTTATACCATTCAATAGCTAGAATAATTTCGCATCTAATGGTATAAGCCAAATAGCGATATCTAATTTAAAACATTAAAATAAACCACTAAGAAATTTTTTTATATCTCAATTTTTCCTTAAATTCCGAAGAGATTTGGCGGCATGTCGTTTTTATGAAGCCAAATAGCCTTATACCGACTTATGATAGAAACGCTTAAAAAATGTTAATCAAAAACCTAAGTAAATTTTTAAGCCAATAAGCGGTAAGTTCATGTTCGCTAAGGTTTGAGATACGGCTATACTTAAGTATTAGGTAATTAAAATTGACTTTAATATCTTTAGCAATAAGGATTACACTCACTTACATTTCACAATAGAGTGTGTCGTGACATGAAGATAAACATTAGTAACGATCATTTCTTAGTTTGTTTTGTTTGCGGAAGGAAGCAAATTCGTTTTATGGTGTGTTTAAAATAAGGAAAACTTTATTAAATACAGTATTTCTAATTACGCAGAGATAAGCTTTTGTGTATTAATATCAAAGTTTTTTCTAGTTAATTCTAAACCCATTACGGCTAGCATTGTAGGTACAAAGTTCTTAAAATTAGACAAGCTTCCATCCCCAACTAAAAAACAGTACCAGCAGGAATAAGTATCTCAAGCTAAAAAAAACAATATTTTAAAATCTCTTTCCAGTTTAATACCTGCTAATAGAATGTCTTTTTGGCGGGGACTACCAACTTTTGATTAATTTTATTTCATAGAAAGCAAATAAATTGCTTTAACTTTTTTTTGTAATTTGCTGCTACATCTAATAAAGTTGTTAAAAAAATATTAAATGAAGTTTTTAAATGAAATTTATTCGGTATTTTCATCAAAAATGAAAAACACATCATTTTGTATGGAACTTTCTATGAGCAGAATATGACTAAAAGCACTATCTCAATTTTTGAAACCTTTATTTTTAATCAAAATAGCGGTATCTCACAAAATAGGTATAATGGTGCCATTTATGGATAATTTAGGTATGTCAGTTATATCTAGGGTCAAAAATACGTTTATATAAGTTTTAACAGTTTTAAAAATATTAGTTTTAACCCCCGTTTGAAGGTGGAAAAAATCCATTCACAAAAAGTCGTTTTTCTCAAAACTTACTCTGATTGAGTTAGCGCTTTTCGGCTTATCAGGGCAGTATACATGTTTGCAGTCGAGTGGGTTCGTTTATGTGCAATATTAATTTATGACTTAAGTAATAGGAAATCGTTTAGTTTACACGACATTTCGCTATTTCTTAAGGTGTTAATGTTAAGGTCTCCGGTAATAATAATTCTTTTATTGTTCTTGTAGTCTAATTTGTGCATTAATAATTCCAGTTTTTCAAAAAATATAAAGATGTTAGCATTAGGTATTCTGTAAACGCAAATAATTACACACTGCATTGAAGGAATATCCACGCCACAGCATTCAAAGACTTTTTCACACGATAAGGTATTACATTTATGTAATTCTTTAAAGTCTAATGATCTATCTAACAAAATACAAACGCCGCCCCGCTTTTGCTTTTTCCTCGAGTAAAAACTAGCTAATTCGAAATTATGCAAACGTATGTTACATTCATCACCAAATTTAACAAAAGTCTCGGAAAAACATAAAATACGTAGGTACCTGATTTTTTGTCATTCTAAATTCATCCAAACATATTTCTATTTGCTCTAATTTGTTTAACAATCCTGCTATATTTTGATGTAGGAGGGTAGTACTGGTAATTTTATCATTCTTTACAAATGCGTCACAGAAAAAACATGTTAGGCTCAGTGTTTTGCATCGCTAGATTGTCAGAAACATTCTTTGGCCGTGGTGGGAAATAATATGGTATAGTACCAATTTTTGGCAATTTTGTAACTTCTGCTGATTTCCTAAATGAACCTATATTGTAATCTTGTCTCCTACGAATACTTAAGAAATGCTTATTGTAATACCTAGTATCTAATAGAGTATTTATCTCGCTACAAACCTTTAATAAATGTCTTTTCATAGAATAAGAGTAATAATTTTCAATGTCTAAGTAAGTACAGTTTCCCAAATGCAACGCCGTTGGTATGTTTTTCCATACGATTTTCACACTTCAATTTTATTATTTACACTAGCTGTCCGCCGCGGTTACACCCGCGTCTTTGGTTACTGCTCTGCTCCCGTAGGTCGTAGCGTGATGGTATATAGCCTATAGCCTTCCTCGATAACTAATCTATCTAACACTGAAAGAATTTTTCAAATCGGACCAGAAGTTCCAGAGATTAGCGCGTTCAAACAAACAAACAAACAAACAAACAAACAAACTCTGCAGCTTTATAATATTAGTATAGATAAACCTAACATGTTGCCACGAATATCATTTTAGAATACAAAACGATGTTGAAAAAGCTAGTCCCTTAGTAACTTTTTAGCAATCGCTAATTTTGACATTACAGCCGTTTCATTATCATTTTGCTGCTGTCAAATAGCACGTCATAGGGTTACATATTAAAAAATCAAAACATTCTCCAGCAAATTTCAAAAGAACAATAAACGAAATACCAAAGTTTAAAATAAAAATGGTCATTTGATCAAAAGTTCAGCTGACCAAAGTCTGGAATATCAATGTTTATATTATTTATTACACTATTGACCAAATCGTTTAATGGTCAAATGGATTACTGGATAAATTATTAATTATTATCAAATGGATTAACTGAAAAAGATAAAAATAATATTAATATATTAGCGAATAGCGCCTGTCTGATACAGATAGCCTTTGCAACAACATGATCGGTTTGCTAATACAAAATATCGAAAATCGTCACGTTTTGTAAGCGAGCGAAGCGAGCTCGGGACTTAGGGCACCCCGACATGGACAGGTTAGGTTCGAAGGGGATGGCGGGGTCTGAAAGACCCCGCCATCCAGTTCGTGTTAGGTTACTATAAACCTTGAACGCAGAAGTAGGAGCCCCGCGCAGCGGGGCTCCGTCGACCGGGTATTGTCTACCTGCCCGCACGTCATCTCTTCTGCTTGCGTCTTTTACACACATTACGGGCTGTAGTCGACGGAACCCCGGTCAACGGAGCCCCGCTGCGCGGGGCTCCTACTTCTGCATTCAAGGTTTAAAGTAACCTAACACGAAGGGGATGGCGGGGTCTTTCAGACCCCGCCATCCCCTTCGAACCTAACCTGTCCATGTCGGGGTGCCCTAAGTCCCGAGCTCGCTTCGCTCGCTTACAAAACGTGACGATTTTCGATATTTTGTATTAGCAAACCGATCATGTTGTGCAAAGGCTTTCTGTATCAGACGGGCGCTATTCGCTAATATTAATATTATTTTTACCTTTTTCAAATTACTTCATGTTTGTATGTATACTATTTTGAGGCACTGTTATTTTAATCTTAATCATAATTTTTGAACAAATTAATGTGTTAAAATTAATGATGTACTTCAAATATAAGTATACCTACATTTAAATCATTTGTGATTATAAAATTTGATTAGTTATGATTTGATATTTTAAAATTATATCTAGCAACTTTTGATCAGTCGTTCATTTGATGTCACATACATTGGGATTTTAAAATTTTTCTAAATAAATCATTTGGTCATTTAAATTTTGGTATTTCGTTTATTGTTCTTTTGAAATTTGCTCGAGAATATTTTGATTTTTTGATATGTAACCCGTCATAGTACGAAAGTCTATACAAAAAAAAAGGTGAACGGTTTTGTAAACGTTAACTTAGCAGGCTACAGGCCTGCTATAACGATGTCATAGTACAAAATAGCGAGGCAGTTCAACATCCGGGCAACTTCCACCTTTTTTTTTGAGACTTTCGTACCATGACGTGCTATTTGACATCAGCAAAATGATAATAGGGATGCCCAAAAAAGTTTGTTGAAATGAAATGATGATTTATTCAGTAAATTGGTTATAAATAACACTTTTACACGTCACATTTGTTTTTTTTTTTAACTAGATGAGTTGTATCGATATATCGCATCGTAACCGTATTGAATGGGTTTGTATCGATACGCGATATCATCGTATCCCTTTGTATCGATATATCGCATCGTAACCGTATCGCTTGGGTATATCGATTGGGTAGGTTAATATATCGTAAACATTAAAAGAAAGACATACCTTTCTTTAATTACCCGACTGCGCCAGAAGGAGGGTTATGTTTTTCGAGTGTATGTTTTTTACATTATATTGTAAGTTTTATAAGAGAAGTATTTTTAAAAGCTTTTATTTAGCTTGCACTGTTCGTATAAAGTACATTATGTAAGTTGTCCTTTCAAAATTTGCAAACCATTTTTCAACCATTAAGTATATCATTTATTCATTGTACATACATATAAATTACATTTTTAAATATTAATATAAAAATACAAACATTTAAAAATATAAAAAATAGTAGCCCACCGGCATCAGGAACAGGGTCCAAGCTACCGGTGGTCAGGGCTCCTGAGAAAGGAATCTCCTAACAATACGCGCCGTGTCCAGGAGTACCGCTTTCTGAATCAAGCCCTTGATCCAACCACCCAACGAGAGCCTCCTAAGGTGTTGGTCGAGGCTCTTGGCTATTATGCCATTGGCCGTTACGACTATCGGCGCACAGTGATTGCTGTACTCACATCCCACATGTCGACAACCTCGCGAGCTGAGTCAATGTACTTCATTTGTTTATCTTTCTCAGCCTTCACGAGGCTCTCGTCATGTGGGACCGTTTATCCACAATCATTGCGCGACGCTCTAACCGATCTATCACCACTATGTCAGGCTTATTGGCAACAATAGTCCTGTCAGTGATGATAGATCGATCCCAATACAACGTGATATTGCCATTTTCAAGAACTGGGTCGGGCACATACCTATAGTAGGGCACTTCTGATTCCACAAGACTATATTTAAGAGCAAGCTGCTGGTGAATAATCCTGGCTACTAGGTTATGTCTATGCAAATCAATGATATTTTAGTAAACAGATATGTTATAAGCGCGCAAAACGTGAAGACCAGAAAACGTCCTAATTAGGACGTATTGCCTTTAGTCTGTGTCTGGCACTACTACGAATGATACGTTGCGCGCTGCTACGTAATTACCATCCAAAATGCCATCGTGTGTGTTTAGAAAGTGTACCAATTACGATACCAAAGTTAATAAAACACAAGGGATCTCATACCACACGTAAGTACGCAATATACTTCGATTTATTAATATATTTCAATTATTTTCCTAATATTCTGATATTTTGAGGTTAGAAAAAAGAAAGAGATGGAAAATACATTTTTTGTCGCGAGAACGACAAGGATGCGTGCACTCCGGACATAGAATAAAAGTACAGATGCGAATATTAGGCAGTAAAGCATCTTTACTCCAGAGTTCTAGTTTCCCTTTTAATAACTTTTCATTATAATTTTGTTTGATATACTTAATTATAAATTAAACGTCATATGTAGGAAAAGAAAATATAAATAGCTTATCGTTACCATAATATGTCACAGATAATGTTAAAATAAAGCTACCATTGAGATCAGGCTTCAAGAATGGATTGCAATTGTTCGTTGTGGTGGCCTACGGGGCTTGGTAAACGACCAACCGTAGTCCGGGGATTTTACATAGGAGACAATATTATCTATCACTTAAAATCAATTACATAATGATAAAATCCAGTCTGACAACAAGCTACTATAATTAAAAAATTAAAAAACACGACTGCAAAAATTGCACATATTTCTACTTTGTTTACTCGTCAGTTTTTTTTACGACGTTTTTTATTTACAGTGTTATATATTTTTTAAATCTACTTGTCAAATTCTAGACGACAAACATAGACACGACCAGATTCATTAAAAAAATAAATTGAGGCTGGTATTAAATTAATTTCCTTTTTAAAGTGACCACACCGCTTTCTTTTTATTTTTAACTAGCCTATGTTACTCGGAACAATGCAAGGATTGTAACGATACCCCATACATCTAAATCGGTTCAGGCGTTCAAAAGTTATGGTGGAATAAAGAAACTCACATACATACATACATACATTAACCCTGAACACATAACACTCCTTTTTTTGGGGCAGTCGTGTAAAAACCCTAGAACATTGAAGTGTAAAAATTGTTCTTTTAACATTTTCACTTTGAACAATCGACTATAACTTTTACAATACTTATGAGATTTTCACAATTCCTTTTGTAAACCTTGTTTCTATGTGATCTTACCAAAATATGATAGAAATATTTAATATTCCTCCATAAACAAAAAACCTCATTTTCAAGTTACGTAATTATTCCTTATCATACAATTTTTCGTCAAAAACCTTTCAAATTACTATCCTACTAGACTTTTCTAATTGGATTCTTATTGGATTACGCTAACATCGTTCCAATAAGACATAATACACTAATTTTGCACAAATTCCCTTTTTTTTTTTTTTTTGAGGTGGTAAAAATCATCAAATGAGTCCTTCCGTCCTGGGCGGGGCGGAAGGGACTGTCAGACTTTTACTGACTAAAAAACCACCCTGTTCCTTCTGTTGCCCTTTACGTTCCGGGGCCACGGTATCCTGTTAAGACGTCCCGCAACCCCGGCAAGCGTTTGGCCCCGTTGGGGGGCCCCGTCCCTGTGCTGACAGCTCCTTGAGGCGCGCGCGAACAGAACGCGCCGTCGACCCGGGCATGGTCCTTGATCGGACGGCGAGCTACCCATTACTCGCCGTCCGCAAGCCCGCGCCTACGGTGGCCGGATGTCGCCTCGCGACGTCCGACGCCCTGGGCGTCTCCCGCGGCGGCTGGGGCGTGAGGTGGAGGGTGTTGTTCTCTCCCTCACGCGGCCCGCCTCCTCCTTCGCTAGCATTACTGCTTCGCAGAAGGAGGTGACTGCATCCCATTCCCTCTCGCCCCGGAGCATGGCCTGAACCAGGCCCGGGCGCGAGAGGTCGCCGCCGCCTATCGCCTCCGTGAGGACACGGCGATGCTCTGCCCAAGCTGGGCAGACCTGCACCGTATGCTCCACCGTGTCCTCCGGGCGGTCCACACAGTGGTGACACCCGGGCGTTTCCTCCCGTGCAATCCGACACAGGAACCTCCCGAAACAACCGTGTCCGGTGAGGACCTGCGTCAGCCGGAAGGTGAGGACGCCGTGGCGCCTCTCTAGCCACTCCTCAAAGAGGGGTCTTACCGCCGCGATTGCAGCGTGCCCGGCACAAATTCCCTTACGTTATGTTTTCTAACCAGACAAGTTTTCCTAATATCCTTACAGTAAATTAAAGTTTCTGCCTACCTAATAAGTACAATAAAACATAAGAAAACAACTTTAAAATCCTTTCAAAAAAACAAATTATAGAATCCTTTCAAAAATTAAACTTAACTATAAAGTCCTTACAAAATATCACTAACTGTACTTGCGTTATAGTACGTGCATGGGGTCTTCGTCGCCGACATCGTAAACAAAGAATAATTAATGAATCGTTTATATTACTTTACTATGTGACAACAGCAAGAGAGAGTTTATTCGTTGCATAGGCACAAATCCCGGCTACAAATTCTGTACACACGGTTTGTACCTTCTGCCTAGTTATTTTGTTAGTCTATGATGCCAACGTGCGGTGATTGGTCACATTGGTGGCTCGAATAATGTCTGTTTACATTCACGCGCAATTGACAACATCTAGCTGTCACTTTTTTTCTTATTGATTTTATCAAGCTACCCTTTTACTCCTTTTCCTTTTGTAGTGAAATGTAAAATGAATGAAAAGTGTGTACCTATGTGTGCTGCCTCTCGGCGCGGAACACTTTTTTCTGTTGTTTTGTAAGGGTATAACATATCTGTTTATTAGAATATCATTGATGCAAATAGTCTCCGTTAGCCAGACGAGAACACCCAGATATAATGTGTCGGATTGATTCCCCGGGACGGTGGCATGCCCGACAAATGTCAATTTCAACCATTATTATTATTATACTTTATGTATCTCGGGACCCAGAGGTCCCGGGCCTTTGTAAGGCGTACGAGGAGCCGAAGCCAACTCGCAGAGGCCCCTTAGGTAGCTTTATATGAAATAAGACACTTATTATTATTATTATTATAAACATTCTTACAGTTGGTCTAGTCACTCTATACATTAGTCAAATTATACCTTAAAAAATATTATACAAATTATTATGCTTTATAATCGAACAATACATTAAAAATATTTATATACGTTAGTCAAATTCATAAATTCATTATTCAAACATTATTATATGAAATATGTCATCCCAAGTTTTTGTCATTAAAAAAATCATTTATGGTATAATATGCTTTATCTATCAAGAACTCCTTCAGCTTAAGTTTAAAGATATTGATGGCTGAAATACTTTTAATACAGTTTGGTAGTTTATTATAAATTTTTACTCCCATTCCAAATATACTAGATTTAAATTTAACTGTTCTACACCTAATTCCGGATAGCTCATTTTTATGTCGTGCACTTCTAAAGGTTTCATATTTCCTTATATCGCTTTTTATCATTCGTGCCGCTTCATAAATAAATAATGAAGGCAGAGTTAAAATTTTTAACCTTCTAAACACTTCTTTGCATGAGTCAGTCTGTTTAAGTCCGGTTATACTTCTCACACATCTTTTCTAGGCCTTAAAAGCATTTTCTCTATCAGGAGAATTTCCCCAAAACAAAATGCCATATTTTAGCGTAGATCCCACATAAGCATGATAGGCGTTTAATAGTGCACTCTCGTTTACCTACAATTTTCCTTAGCATGTAAAGGGCATAGGACTGTTGGTTTAATTTTTTACAAACCTGATCAACATGTTTCTTCCAATTCAGTCCATGGTCAATAAATATACCTAAGAATTTTGTGTTCTCGACTTCTTTTATTATTTCGCCTTTATAGCTTATTGTAGTTTTTACAAGCTTTTATTTAGCTTGCACTGTTCGTATGTAAGTAAGTATGTATGTATGTAAATAAGTTGTCCTTTCAAAATTTGCAAACCATTTTTCGACCATTTGTTGTTATCCGATTGAGCTGAAATTTTGCATACTGGTCCAGTCCCCATGACAATGCATGTTTATGATAAGCATGACGTGATGCTGCTGCCAGGATTGGCTCCAGACGAGGGAACTCCTTAACGGTTAACAGTAGGGACATGAAATTTTATATATTGGTCCAGTCCCAATAACAATGCATGTTTATGATAAGCATGACGTGATGCTGCTGCCAAGATTGGCTCCAGACGAGGGAACTCCTCAACGGTTAACAGTAGGGACATGAAATTTTGTATTTTACATACTAGTCCAGTCCCAATGATCATGCATGTTTATGATAAGCATGACGTGATGCTGCTGCCAGGATTGGCTCCAGACGAGGAAACTCCTCAACGGTTAACAGTAGGGACATGAAATTTTACATACTGGTCCAGTCCCAATGACAATGCATGTTTATGATAAGCATGACGTGATGCTGCTGCCAGGACTGGCTCCAGACGAGGGAATTCCTCAACGGTTAACAGTAGGGACATGAAATTTTGTATTTTACATACTGGTGTAATCCTAATGACAATGCATGTTTATGATAAGCATGACGTGATGCTGCTGCCAGGACTGGCTCCAGACGAGGGAACTCCTCAACGGTTAACAGTAGGGACATGAAATTTTGTATTTTACATACTGGTGTAATCCTAATGACAATGCATGTTTATGATAAGCATGACGTGATGCTGCTGCCAGGATTGGTTCCAGACGAGGGAACTCTTCAACGGTTAATAGCAGGGACATGAAATTCTACATACTGGTCCAGTCCCAATGACAATACATGTTTATGATAAGCATGACGTAATGCTACTGCCAAGATTGGCTCCAGACGAGGGAACTCCTCAACGGTTAACAGTAGGGACATGAAATTTTGCACACCCATTGGGAAGACATTGGGTGATGTTAGTGGGTCCACCATGAAATTGCTGCCACCTTCAGAATTGGCTCTAAACCAGAGAATTCCTCAACGGTCGGCAGTAGGGACTTGACATTTTGCATACCCGTTCGGACATGATAGACAGTTGGTGAGTTCACTATGAAATTGATGCCACATCCAGGGTTGGCTCCAAACCCTGGAACTCCTCAACGGTCAACCGTAATAACAGGCATAAGAGGTATACCATGACTTGTGTAATTTGGTGAGATGGGCGTCAATAGCATTGGTTTGCAACCTGTCTAGGAGACGGAAAATGAGGCAAAATACAAAAAGTAAAGTGATGTCATTCTAAATCCAATATGGCGGACGTCTCGAAATGGCGATTTATAATTTCAACAGTAGCTCTTACGATATGGGTTTCCAATAAAAGGGCTTGGTTAGCGAAACACAATAACTAAAGTGACGTCATTGCATATCCAATATGGCGGACATGGGCGTACCCAGCTTCTGGCGTAGGAGGGGGCAAGTCAGATTTTTTAAGTCGGATCGTCCGCTTCTGTTTTGTCATACACACTACACAAACAGACCTACATGAATCATTAGGTGTATGTAGTGTAGTGTGAAATTAAATGTGTGAAATAAAACAATAACATGTCAAATAAAATAAATGCTAGTCGCTCGCAAGTCCTTATCGAAGATTACCGAATACAGCCGAGCCTAGATTCGGTAATGTACGTCCGCCATCGTCGCGCGCGGTTTTTTGGCATTTTGCATCGTGCATTTTGTCAGTGTCTACTGCGCGGTTTATTTAAAAGTTAGAGCATAAGGACCCGTTTACACTTTAATTAGTAATTAGGCGAGTTCATACATGTTCTGCGAGATTTCCAAGGGGGGGCAGCTGCCCTCCCCTGCCCCCCCCTGGGTACGCCCATGATGGCGGACGTCACAAAATGGCGATTTATAATTTCCGTAGTAACCCCTATTAGTAGGGGAGGCCAAGATGCTAAATGTGGATTTACTCCAGCGTCGTGGGAACCTTTTGGATTGTGAAGATTAGATGCTAAAAAGTAAAAATAGTTACAGATAGGACCCTTTCACTGGTGGAGGAAGCGCATAAGTACATATTTAAAAAAATAAAAAAATTAAATCACGAACTACTACTCGAGCATGTCAGATATTAATAGTGTATGCGCCCCACGTGTTTTTAATAACCGAGGAATATTAATCTGCCAGTTTGCATGGTGGGGGTGGCCGTACGAAGGGCCTGAAAATGGTTAAAAATGGAAGAAAAAATTATGACATTGAAATACTCGAGCGCGTCAAATTAATATACAGACAGTTCAGCTTGATGTCCTTGTCGTGCTGACCCTTAATCTGACAAATATGTGCAGGGACTTCTTCAATTTGATGGTTTGAAAAATAAAATCCGCTGCCCTAGACGCGCGGCCCTATATACAGGGCTCATATATTGTGGAGGTACTTAACAGGGTGCAAGGTATCCCCCCTTATATTAATCTGCCGCGCTCGAGTAAATCCAAAAATCCCTTCCTGGCCTCCCCAACTATATGTTACGGGACTATGGGTATCAAATGGAAGGGCTTGGTGAGCGAAGCATAATAAGTAAAATCACGTCATTCTTAATTCAAAATGGCAGACGTCTTATATAACAATGCAATATTGTTATGACATGGAGCTGACCTGATAATGGACCTGGAATATAGCACATAGCTAAAAAAATTTCCTCGTGGCTAAGTTAATCTTGACTAATGCTAAATCTTATATTGATTGCAAGATTTTAAAAGACTAAAAAGTAGAAAATAAAATATAAATAAAAAAATATTTTTAAAAACAAGCTTTTATTTAAATGAAAACGTAACCTAAAAAAAAGAAAATATAATGCGAACTAAAAATAAAAAAATAAATTTAAGTGACTAAATGATGTACCTATATGAATATAAATCTTTTCAAAATGTAAAAAAATATATAAATTCTAAAAGCTTGAGGCACTGATATTGTGCAGTACACCTGTATAACTGATAGCGTACATCATCATTTAGTCACTTAAAGAAGAAGGGTCACGATCCATACAAAATTTACCCAGGCCCGGCGCAAACGAAACCTATCTTGGTTTTTCCATTATGTTATGTACATCAATTATCAGTAATTATTTTTTTTAATTTCAGTGGCTAACTTAGTTAAATTGCCCTTGTAAAAGGATTCGTTCGACAAATAACTTTCATTTTCTGGATATGAAACAATACTTTTTGTTTATTCATTAACCGAATTTAAGAAAAGGAGGATGTTCTCAATTCCTGGAAATCTTTTTTTTTTATTTTGTATTGTTTTTTTTTAGGTATGTTCCCCGATTACTCGAAGACGCCTGAACTGATTAGGAAAATTCTTTTTTTAATTGAAAGAATATACTTTTAAGGTGGTTCCATAGAAATATTGTCATGATCTGATAATGAACTTCGGAGATGTGGAATGGAACTCCTCATAGGATCATAGCAGAACTGTCGTAACAAGTAAAATTGCTTTGTTTATACGTGTAGTCGATGAATGACTGAAGAAGAGGGGGTAAGTCGACCCCTCCCCCTCTTCCACATCAACTAGGAATTTGTTTTTGATAAAACATTTTCACAAAAATAGTTGCTTTTATTTAAGTTGTTATTTTTCTGCCTACCTACTTACCTCGATGTACCCCTTCCCCCTCTTCCTTCAGTCAGTCATCTACTACACGTATAACAAAGCAATTTTACTTGTTACGACAGTTCTGCTATGATCCTATGAGGAGTTCCGTTCCATATCTCCGAAGTTCATTATCAGATCATGACAATATTTCTATGGAATCAATTTTGAAGCATACATTCTTTCTAACAAAAAAAGAATTTTCAAAATCGGTTCCTATTTGACCGAAAAATCGAGTTAAAAAAAAAAAAACAAAAAAAAAACAGCAACATACAGTCGAATTGAGAACCTCCTTTTTTGAAGTCGGATGAAAAGGTTTTAGGTCTACTTAGGTTTTAAGCCCGAAAGTCTGATTACCAGTCTTAACAATGGGTATCGTATTACTCAGTTACTGGGTTGTGGAGCTCAGATGGACAGTCGCTCCATGTAAAATACTGGTATTCAGCTACATTCGGTTAGACTGGAAGCCTAACGGCGACCCCAACATAGTCAGGAAAAGGTTAGGCAGATGTTGAGGTAAATAATAATATTTTACCTTACGAAGACAGTTTCAGTAGGTTAGCCACGGAAATCGAAAAAAAAAAAACCAGATTCTTGAAGTACATTCAATAACTAAACAACTGAGATTAGTTTCGTTTGCGCCGGGCCTGGGTCACAAAAGACCCTTCTTCTTTATTTTTTTATTTTTAGTTCGCATTATATTTTCTTTTTTTTAGGTTACGTTTTCATTTAAATAAAAGCTTGTTTTTAAAAATATTTTTTTATTTATATTTTATTTTGGTTTGTTGTTTAAGTATTTGTAAGGTTTCTCACCAGTGTGTGTAAGAGTATGCTTGTTGAAATTACCCTTTTCACTAAAACTACGCTGACATATTTCACATTTGTAAGGTTTTTCACCAGTGTGTGTACGAGTATGCGTGTTGAAACTACCCTTTTCACTAAAACTACGCTGACATATTTCACATTTGTAAGGTTTTTCACCAGTGTGTGTACGAATATGAGAAGTTAAATTATTCTTCAGACTAAAACTAAGCTGACATATTTCACATTTGTAAGGTTTCTTACCAGTGTGTGTACGAATATGACTATTTAAACTATCCTTTCTACTAAACCGAAGTGCACCAATTGAGAAGTTCACCAGTTGCGAAGTGTACCATATGAGAAGTGCACCAGTTGCTAAGTTCACCATTTGAGCATGGTGTACAAGTTGGGAAGTGCACCAAATGTGTCAAACCCCATTAAACTTCTGACCGCCACGGTCATGTATAGATGACAAACCAGAATGTGCCCAGCACGCCACGGTCACGACTAAATGTCAGGCAGATACAACTGAAATTAGTTAGAGATAAACTGTTACAACATGGCGCGCCCCTCCATATTACAATTTCAATGTGTGTAGTCATTTCCATATGAATGAGTTTCTATGTAGTTGTAAGTATTCGTGTTCAGTAGCAGGCCGGCAGATTTGGTGGTGAACTAATCATAACTAGCAAGACCGCGCATGACAACGCACGTGTCATTTTCATAGAGTATGTCAGTGCAACGCCACACGAATAGTAATCAATGACGCCGCTAGTTGAGCAACAAATTGCTGAATTGTTTTTGTTTCGAGAGCCGTGTCAGTACGCACACATGCGTTGTGAGTCGTGTAAATACTTTCAAACGTTTTGAATTTGTGGAGGGGCGCGCCATGTTACAGTAGTCCTAACTAATATTATAAATGCGAAAGTAACTCTGTCTGTCTGTCTGTCTTTTCTTCACGCCTAAACTACTGAACCGATTTGTGTGAAATTTGGTACAGGGTAAATGTGAACCCCAACAAAGGACATAGGCTACTTTTTATTCGACTTCGACTTCGTTTGCGTCCGCGATAACCGACATAATACGCGGACAAAGTCGCGGGCATAAGCTAGTTTACAATACGGCCGACGTATCTTGGCGGCCCTGAAGTTAGCCGATTGCTGCGCAGTAAACAATTTCGTTTAAGTATATAAGATCCATTGCGCAGCCAAACAGCTATCTTCAGACCGCCATGATACGTCGGCCGTAATATATCTCTTTATGAGACCACTGACCACTGACCTTATTAATAATAATAATAATCCACAAATCGGGTAGTACTGCGGAGCCCAAAAATTATAGACAGATCACTTGTCTGCCGACGGTCTATAAAGTTCTTACATCCATTTTGAGAGCTAAAATTAACAAACATATTGAAGACAATTCTATCATGTCTGCCTCTCAAAATGGATGTAGGAACGGGTCCCGTGGTACTAAGGAGCTGCTCCTCATTGATATGGCCATTAACCAGCAGGTTCGACGTTCTCGAAAGGATCTGTCGACATGTTGGATAGATTATAAGAAGGCCTATGACTCGGTGCCACATACATGGCTTATGAGGGTGTTGGAGTTGTACAAAGTAGATGCAACTTTACGCACCTTCCTAATGTCGTGTATGGGGCAATGGAGGACGGTCCTTCGCTATCCAGGATGTAGGCAGATCCGAGAGAGCAGCGAACCGATAAGGATCGAGCGTGGTATATTTCAGGGCGATAGTCTGAGTCCTCAGTGGTTTTGTTTAGCCTTGAACCCTCTAAGCACACTGCTAGAGGGTTCAGGTCTAGGCTATCGGTTGAGAAGAGGTGGTCAGGTCATATCTCACCTTCTTTACATGGATGATCTGAAACTCTTTGCCCCCAACAATTTGCGACTGATGGAGCTACTGAAGGTAACAGAAACTTTCAGTAGTGCCATCAGGATGGAATTTGGTGTGGACAAATTTGCAGTCATGCATGTGAAGCGAGGGGAGATTGTGGAATCTGTGGGAACACAACTCTCGGATTCCATAAACCTTAGATCCCTTTCCTCAACTGAAACCTACAAATATTTGGGTATGTCGGAAGCGTTAGGCATCAATGCTGCCGATATGAAACAATCGTTGAGGGAGCGCTTCTTTGGCCGCCTGAATAAAGTATTAAAGTCTTTTATCAGGCGGAAACAGGGTGCGCGCCTTCAACGGTTGGGTCATGCCGGTTTTGATGTACTCTTTCGGCATACTCAAATGGACTCACGACGGAACTTGATGCCCTGGATAGGAGGGTCCGCACATTGTTGACTGCAAATCGGATGCATCACCCACGGTCATCGGTAATGAGACTGTATGTCCCACGGAAGTGCGGAGGTCGAGGCTTTTTAAATGCTAAGACCCTGCACAACCGTGAGATATGCAGTCTCAGGGAGTATTTTCTTAAAGCCGACGTGGGGATGCACCGAGATGTAGTCTCAGTGGATAAGGGCCTCACTCCGCTCTCCTTAGCGAACGAGAACTGGCGCAAACCTGTAGTATTGGATACTAATGACCGCATGGAGGTATGGAAGAGCAAGGAGCTTCACGGGCGCTACTACCGGGCCCTACATGGACCTGATGTAGACTTTATGGCGTCCGTATCCTGGCTGCGCTTTGGTGACCTCTTTGGGGAAACCGAAGGTTTTGTCTGTGCAATTATGGACGAAGTTATGATGACGAACAACTATCGCAGATATATTGTGAAGGACGGTACGGTTGACATTTGTCGGGTATGCCACCGTCCCGGGGAATCAATCCGACACATTATATCTGGGTGTTCTCGTCTGGCTAACGGAGACTACTTGCATAGACATAACCTAGTAGCTAGGATTATTCACCAGCAGCTTGCTCTTAAATACAGTCTTGTGGAATCGGAAGTGCCCTACTACAGGTAAGTGCCCGACCCAGTTCTTGAAAATGGCAATATCACATTGTATTGGGATCGATCTATCATCACTGACAGGACTATTGTTGCCAATAAGCCTGACATAGTGGTGATAGATCGATTAGAGCGTCGCGCAGTGATTGTGGATATAACAGTCCCGCATGACGAGAACCTCGTGAAGGCTGAGAAAGATAAACAAATGAAGTATCTTGACTTGGCTCGCGAGGTTGTCGACATGTGGGATGTGAGTACAGCAATCACTGTGCCGATAGTCGTAACGGCCAATGGCATAATAGCCAAGAGCCTCGACCAACACCTTAGGAGGCTCTCGTTGGGTGGTTGGATCAAGGGCTTGATTCAGAAAGCGGTACTCCTGGACACGGCGCGTATTGTTAGGAGATTCCTTTCTCAGGAGCCCTGACCACCGGTAGCTTGGACCCTGTTCCTGATGCCGGTGGGATACTATTTTTTATATTTTTAAATGTTTTTATTATTTTATATTAATATTTAAAAATGTAATTATATATGTATTAAAAAAAAAAAGTGTGAATAATAATAATAATTCTTTATTTGGAACAGAACAGATGTAATTTTAAACAGATATATACGATGGCAGCTGCAAAAGTTAAAAACTGTGGCGCAGCTGCCAACGCCCGTCTCATATCGAGAGGAATAGTGTTCCAGGTTAGGTTAAAGGCAACTGAAAACTTATGGTAATGTTACATGCATTAAACTAAGAATTAGAATTTAAAACTGAAATACAAAATACAAGTATGGTATCGTAGGGTGTAAGCCGTGTGTGTGTGAGTGAGTGAAAGGGAAGTGCGTGTGTGAGAAGTTGGTGTTTAGTAGTTATTGGTTGTGTAGTGAGATGTGTTTTGAGTGGCTGTGATGTTAAACTTCCAAGAGGGTTTCTGTTGTGTCGTAGGTTTGTGATTTCAACCAAAGGCCAAGTTTCTTCTTACATTGATTAATATTATTAGGATAGATATTTATATGTTTGTTTATTTTATTGTAGAGCTTAGAACTTAAGTATGTATAATGGTGACGAGCAAGAGCTGTTCTGCGGGGTTTAATATTGCAAACACGATCCGAACGACGCCTACTGTTACACTTTTCTGGATCATAGCGCAGGTTGGAATGCGTGCGTATTATTGTGTTAAAGATAAAGAGCTGTCTAACAGTTAGGACCTCGCAGAGAGAGTACAGTGACGTAGTGGGATAGCGGATCGGTTTTCTTGCGAGGACCTTCAGGACTGCTCTCTGAGCTCTTTCGATTCGCAACATCGCTGACTTATGAGTCCCTCCCCATACTAGACCAGTGCCGAAGCCGTCAAAAATGATTAAAAACGAAAATAAATTAAAGTAGAATGAAACCTATTGGAAAAGGAAGGAAATACTACTAAAATAAAAGGAAAAATAAATTACGGGCGATCTGAGGTTGGGAAGGGGTAAGGGGGGGGGCTTTAAGGGTAAAAATCGGTAAGTCTCGATTTCCGGCAAAACTACAAGTCCTATCGAAAAAAGTTACATGGCAAAGTTGTAGATGATAAAAAGATCTACAACTTTTGTATCCACACTTTTTCTCCATAACCTCAAAATTCATGTAAAAAATCCAAAAAGCCACATTTTTGATTTTTAATTATATCTTTTACAAAATTTTTTTTTCTTTCATGGTATTTGGTGAAAACTTACCTCTTTATGTCCCAAACACACTGGAATTTTGAAGATTCAAAATATTAATTTTTTCACCCTATTTTGACTCGATATCGAAAAAAGCACCCTAATTTTCAATCGAAAATTCTCACGACAAAATATCTGATTTTTCAAAAAAGTCGGTGGGCTTTTTGTTCGTTGAAATCTCTATTTTACGATGGTGTAAAAAAAAATATACATTACTTACTTTGGAAAAAAAATTCAGAAAATGCAAACGAAAAATACTAAAATGTATTTTTCGTTTGCATTGTATGTATGTTTTTTGCGATATTTATGTTTAATTGGTTTGTAATTTTTTTGTTTATTAATCTAACATGGAACCTAACGTTTTTTGAGTAATTAAAGTAAAAATTTTAATGAATACCTCAAAATTGTACATAAAGATTTTAAAAAAATTCGAATTTTAGTACTTTTCGTTTGCATTTTCTGAAAAATTTTTCCATAGAACATGTATTATTTTTTTTACACCATCGTAAAATAGAGATTTCAACGAACAAAAAGCCCACCGACTTCTTTGAAAAATCTGATATTTTGACGTGAGAATTTTCGATTGAAAATTAGGGTGCTTTTTTCGATATCGAGTCAAAATAGGGTGAAAAAATTAATATTTTAAATCTTCAAAATTCCAGTGTGTTTGGGACATAAAGAGGTAAGTTTTCACCAAATAGCATGAAAAAAAAAAAAATTGTAAAAGATAAAAATTAAAAATCAAAAATGTGGCTTTTTGGATTTTTTACATAAATTTTGAGGTTATGGAGAAAAAGTGTGGATCCAAAAGTTGTAGATCTTTTTATTATCTACAACTTTGCCATTTAACTTTTTTCGATAGGACTTGTAGTTTTGCCGGAAATCAAGATTTATCGATTTTTACCCTTAAAACCCCCCCACTACCCCTTCCCAACCGCAGATCGCCCGTAATTTATTTTTCCTCTCATTTTAGTAGTATTCCCTTCCTTTTCCAATAGGTTTCATTCTACTTTAATTTTTTTTTGTTTCTAAAATTATCTACCCTGGTCTATACCGTAATGCAATAACCCAGTACTGACTGGGCAAGAGCAAAGTAAATGGTTATTAGCGTCTTAAAGTCTACTAGGCTTCTTAGCTTCTTGAAGACATATAAGAGTTTTCTAAGCCGACACACGATAGAGGAAATCTGTAGATGCCATTTAAGGTGGCAGTCAACTATAACACCAAGATATTTAATTGACTGGGTCTGGGTGGCTTCTAGTTGAGGGCAGCCACATTATTGGTGAGATTCTTGAGAAAGGTCAGGGTACTCGTAGCCGGCGTGCTTGTATGACGAGATGTATGAACGTGGATGAGGCGAAAGGAGTATGTAAGAATCGTGGCAGGTGGCGTTCTGTGGTTTCTGACTACCCTATAGGAAAAAGGCGTGAGTTTATGTATGTATGTTTATATGAGTTCATATGCTGTTTTAAGTTACTCTTGTGAGTAAAACTCATCTGACATATTTCACAATTGAAGGGTTTTTCACCAGTGTGAGTACGAATATGACCAATTAAAGCATTCTTCTGTCTAAAACTACGCTGACATAATTCACATTTGTAAGGTTTCTCACCGGTGTGTGTACGAGTATGTGTGTTGAAACTACTCTTTACACTAAAACTACGCTGACATATTTCACAATTGAAGGGTTTTTGACCAGTGTGAGTACGAATATGATCAATTAAAGTATTCTTCTGTCTAAAACTACGCTGACATATTTCACATTTGTAAGGTTTCTCACCAGTGTGTGTACGAGTATGTGTGTTAAAATGACTCTTTTGACTAAAACTACGCTGACATATTTCACATTTGTAAGGTTTCTCACCAGTGTGTGTACGAGTATGCATGTTGAAACTACCCTTTAGACTAAAACTACGCTGACATATTTCACATTTGTAAGGTTTCTCACCAGTGTGTGTACGAGTATGTGTGTTAAAATGACTCTTCTGACTAAAACTACGCTGACATATTTCACATTTGTAAGGTTTCTCATCAGTGTGTGTACGAGTATGCCTATTTAAATGAAATTTATCACTAAAACTAACTTGACATATTTCACATTTGTAAGGTTTCTCACTAGTGTGTGTACGAGTATGTATTTTTAAAGTACTCTTTACACTAAAACTACGCTGACATATTTCACATTTGTAAGGTTTCTCACCAGTGTGTGTACGAGTATGACTTTTTAAAGTACTCTTTTCACTAAAACTACGCTGACATATTTCACATTTGTAAGGTTTCTCACCAGTGTGTGTACGAGTATGCCTGTTTAAACTACTCTTTTCACTAAAACTAAGCTGACACATTTTACATTTGTAAGGTTTTTCACCAGTGTGTGTACGAGTATGCTTGTTTAAACTACCCTTTTCACTAAAACTACGCTGACATATTTCACATTTGTAAGGTTTCTCACCAGTGTGTGTACGAGTATGACTTTTTAAAGTACCCTTTTCACTAAAACTACGCTGACATATTTCACATTTGTAAGGTTTTTCACCAGTGTGTGTACGAGTATGCTTGTTGAAACTACCCTTTTCACTAAAACTACGCTGACATATTTCACATTTGTAAGGTTTTTCACCAGTGTGTGTACGAGTATGCGTGTTGAAACTACCCTTTTTACTAAAACTACGCTGACATATTTCACATTTGTAAGGTTTATCGTGTTTTCGAATATGATTTCTTAAACGACTCTTACTAGTAAAACTCTGCTGACATATATCACATATTATGTAATGACGTCCAACGGTGTTCGATAGTACATTCTCCTGTTGCTTGCCTGTTACTGTATCTTCTGGTTGCGATGCTCGTAAGTCAAGTCTCTGTATCCTCACAACGGGCAGCCCTGTGATTATAAATCTGGTATGAACAATGTTTGATGCACATAAATAAAAATAGAGTGTTCAAATGCTTCACACTAAAACCAAAGAGGGTCACAGCAGAGCACACTGTTCTGTGTTTCTGCTGACACTGAATAACCTACTCTATCGCTAGTATCATGAAGTACAAAACTGAACAAACATTCACAGTGCGCAGACACACACACTCATCTCCCTCTTGGGCATCATAGAACAAACTATAATACTAACACCTAGTTTAATACTTACTGATGATTAAGTTATTTACTACTTACTTATCATCTCCCTGGTTCTTCGCTCCTCAGTCGATATATCTTGATCTTCTACCACTTCTGTTTTAACCTCCATTATAGGTAATTCATATGCTGAGTCTTCTTCAGAATATTGTGGTGGTATATCTTCTAATTCAGCATGTTGCAGTGGTATACCTTCTACATCTGAATAGCTATTGCGAAGATGTTTCAGTTCTAGTTCTGTAAATATAGAAAAAGCGCCAAAAGTAAAACCTTTTTGGATCAATAAATAATTCACACTTAAATAAAAAGTAATCTATCTATCTATCTATACACGGTTACTTTTAGGTCGTTCTTAAACCGAAAGCCATAAACTCCGTTTAGGGGCAAAATGTCCAATTCTCAAAATGTCCAGCGGTGTCAAAATGTCCAGATACCCAAAATGTCCAATGGTCAAAAACTCGACCACCAAACTCGAAACGATTGGGACCATTTTTTTTCTAAAATAACAATAAAAAAAAAACAGCTGTTCAGTACATTTATGTTCGTCTAACTCGTCAAAGTGTACTGAACAGCTGTTTTTTTTTATTGTTATTTTTGAAAAAAAAATGGTCCCAATCGTTTCGAGTTTGATGATCGAGTTTATGGCTTTCGGTTTAAGAACGACCTAAAAGTAACCGTGTATATACAATGTGTCGTTTTGTATCCTCGTCAAATTCAAGGAGGTAACTATGCTAGTGATTCTAGACCCGAATCAATAATAAAATAGGTAGGTGTTTTTTTTTTTAATGTTTTCTTATTTACGGAAATCAGTAAACCACCCCGGTGAAAATGCGGCCCATCTTAAGACTAGGTTTAGGATCGCTGACCGCGCGCACACACACAAAGAAACGCAAACGATAAAACCACAACACAATAGACGCCGCGCGCGCACCCCTCTCTCTTTGTGGCGCCCCACTCCCGGCTTGGGGCGCCCGGCACAAAGCAAAAAAAATATTAAATTAGTTCAAGTGATTTCGCCGCCGGCCGTGAGTGTATCGCAAATTTCGCTCCTTAGGTGCGCTTGCTTCGGTCGTATACGTGAATTATGTGATTCAAAATGACGGACAATTATTCGAATGTTGAGTTGGTGGAGATGGTCCGCATGTATGCCATCAGTGGAGACAGCCTACGTGGAGCCATCCGGACGGTTTCCCAATAGGGAACCGCCAACGCAGGAGGTTATGCTGTCTGCTACACAGAGACTGCGGGATTTTCAGCAGTTTGACGTACCCCGACATGCTCAAGCTCGCGGCAGTGAAGGTCTGCCTGTCGCCTTGCAGGAAGATATCCTGGAGTACTTCCAGCGAGAGCCACGGGCAAGCACACAAAAATACCTACTAAGGTAGGTATTTTTGTCGGTCCTCAGCCCGTTAAAGTAGGAAGGAAATTTAAAATCAACCAATTTAATCTACAAATAAAAACAAAATCATTACTAATAATTAGGTACTCATAAATCATGAATTTACCTACAATGCGCCAAGAGCGTCCCGCCGCCGCCGCCGGCAGCAAGTACCTAACCTAAATCCCGCGCTCACAATAAATAAATGTGCCACAGCCTAGCAAAACGTCTCAGGTTGTACCTAAATCCTAGTAGGTATGTATTCTTAGCAAAATCTGCAGATTTGCAATAAAACGTAATAATAATAATTCAAAACTAACATTTTATCTATCAGCTGATAACGTAGGTAGATAAATCGTAGTACGTATTCTTAGATCTTAATAATAAAAACAAGTGTTATTAATTAACATCTAAGGTTAATAAAATCTGCAATTTGCAATAAAACGTAATAAGCAAAACTAACGTTTTATTAATCAGCTGACCGTAGATACTCACGACAATAGCACAACAATAGGGTCGTAAACTTTTCTGGGACGCGCATAGCATACCTACGCATGTGATTAGGGCTTTCAATACCGGTATTACGGGATCCCGTAAAACCGTAATCACGGATATATTTTGGTCTTTTTTCAATACCGGTACTGACGAGCCAACGTGATTACGGTATTAAAATCTTTTTATAATTTTAATTATTGTGGTTTGTAGTAATAAGTAGCAGGAAGTTGTATTAAATAATATAATTAACTATGTAATATTATTCTCACACTTCACACTTGTGTATTAAGCGCCAACTCTAGTTAATCTACTTACACGTTTAAAATATAATAATAACATAACAAAACAGTCTCAAAGAGACAGTGAGAATATGGCTGATATGACGATAGAAGAACCTTCTTCTTCTTCTTCAAGTTGTGAAAATGAAGTCACGTCCATACAAAAGCAATTAGAAAGGGAGATTTCTAAATTGCCTAAAAGTAAGGATGCTGCCTCGGCTGTAACCACAAGCACTGATTTTAGATCAATAATAAAAGTAGAGACGTGTGTCTTTGAAACTGCTGGGGGTGGACGTGAGATATTTCTATCGGCCGCATACAAATATTTACTGTCTGTTGTACCGACAAGTGTGGAAGCAGAGCGTGCTTTTTCGTCAGCAGGCTATTTATGTAATAGGCTAAGAAGTGTCCTTTCTGATTCGACCTTAAATGCACTTACTTTTTTGCGATCACACTTTCAAAATAAAAATCAATGAAAATATCTTTTGATTAAAAATGTTTCAATATGATGTATTTAAGTTTAGATTTTTATTATTGTTTGTCAGCAAATTTGCAAAATACTATTTGATTTATTTTGTTACTTGTTTAATTTTGGAATTTATGATTGTTTTTTTTTAATAAATATAATAGCGTTAGTAAAATGAAAACCTAATGATTGCTATAATAATAAATATAAGTATAGATCTCATTATCATTGTAATTTGCATATTCTAAGTTAATTGCCTACGTGCGATATTACATTTAGCTCAAGTTTTGATTACGTTTATAAATCCTAGTCCTATAATCGGGTGCGCCAAAGTTCACCTAAATTTTCAACTCCGATAATTGGAAATCCGAAAATGTTCTTCCTAACATTTTTCATCCTAACAATCACAATTCCTAACTGCTCTGTCTCTAATGTTCATATTCCGAATCATTCAACTTCATAATGTCAGTAGCAATAAACATCTATTATACTTTTATTTGTTTTCCTATATTTTCTCAACATAACCATCTTTTACACTATTATTCAAAGTCATATCTTTCTTGTTCAGATTTCTTTTTACATGTATTTTATCGAATATTCAATTGGTGTAATGTAATGCAGAAAAGAAAACATTGTAAATATTTGCAAATTTTTATTGTGCGCAAGAGCGAGCGAAGCGAGCTCGGGACTTGGGGCACCCCGACTAGGACAGGTTACTAGGTTAGGTTAGGTTAGGTTACTTTAAACCTTGAACGCAGAAGTAGGAGCCCCGCGAAGCGGGGCTCCGTCGAGCATCTCCGGCGTGGAAAAATGGTGGGGGGTGACTCCATCAGTCCCATTAACACATAAACTTACCGTTTTGCTGAAAATCGCGAAAAACTCATTTTTTGAACTTTGAATAATTTTTTTTACACACGGGAATGATGGGGAACTTTTAAATATTATTTATAATTATGTTTTAAACAATTTTACTGATTTTCAGCTTGTTGGGATTTTATGCACCTTCGAATGTCTAAATTGACCGGACTATATGTTTAGGGATAAAAGCGTTATGATAAAAAACTGTAGGAGTTTAAATATATTTACATTAATGATATTATTGATAACAATTTTCGGAAACATGAGTGTTATGAACATCGCCGGTAGCACTACAAATAGTATGAATGAAAACTTTAGGATGAAAAATTTTAGGAAGAGTGATCATTCGGATTACAAATGATTAGGAAGTACAAGTTCGGGTAATGAACTTTAGGTGAGCCAATATGGACCCCCTATAATCAATCAATACCAAATTGTTATGCTATTAAAAGAGAATAAAGACTGATTTGGAAACAAAAATACGTATTTAAATAGTTTTATTAATGCCCTAATTAAAGTTCTTATGAACCTTAGAAGAATCCCTTAGAAGGGATGACAGTCAAGCGCTAGTTTAATTTTTTTTTTAAAAGCTTGAAAAACTTGAGTTCAATACCGTGATCACGTGATCACGGTATTGAAATTTCTACTACCGGTACTAATACCGGTATTGAAAAAATCCGGTATTTGAAAGCCCTACATGTGATACACTCACGCACACAGAGACAATTGGCGCTAAAGCGCAGAGAGTGATTCTCCAATTTCAAGTTATGGATTATTCTGAAATACGATTAAATTTTAACAACTAATAAAGAAGGGTGTTATTATTATTGTTCAGGTCTCGTAATTTTAATTGATTATTTATGACTTTTATGACAACCTCCTGAATTTTGACGAGGATGCAAAACGACATATTGTATATGTCGGCGCAATTACGACAGTTGTCATTTGATTGTCCTAAAATTAGTTCATAAATCGTCAGTTAATTACTGCGAGCTTATTGTGATTTAAAAATAACGTTAAACTACAGGTCATTATTGGTTATTGTAATTCCAATACTTAACCTCAAAACTTGAAAACACGTGCACGTGCGTCGAGCGCTATAAATACGGCCGCACTGTGAACGCAAGGGGCACCTCACACACCTCACACCGCACCTCACTCCAAGACCGGAACAATTCGGGTTTCGGAGCGAGCATAGCACGACGCTCCAGCTGTCGAGGGTCCTGCACATACTCACGGCGGCCGTGAACAAACGGGAATACGCCGCCGTAGTGTTCCTTGATATGGAGAAGGCCTTCGACAGAGTGTGGCACGCCGGCTTGATTTTCAAGCTGACGCACACCACAGCGCCCCGCCGCTTGATACAGGTGGTCTCCTCGTTCCTACAGGACAGGACTTTTAAGGTTTCGGTGGAGAACGAACTCTCCGCCGCGCGCCCCATCGCGGCAGGCGTGCCGCAGGGGAGTTGCCTCTCGCCTGTGTTATACTCAGCGTACACCGACGACATTCCCGCCACGCACACTTCTACGCTCGTGCTGTACGCGGATGACGCCGCGTACATCACCACCTCGCTCTCGGCCGATCACGCGGCCATCAAGATGCAGCGCGTGCTCGACGATCTCCCCGACTGGCTCAGCAAGTGGAGAATGTCGGTGAACGTTGGCAAGACACAGGCGATGATAGTGACGGCACGGAGCCGCACTCACCCACCGAACCTTCAGCTCATGGGGGGCGACATCGAGTGGACAAAGTCCGCGAAGTACCTGGGGGTCACGCTCGACAGTCGTCTCACCATGGGCCCGCACGTCAGCGCAACAGTCGCGCGGGTCAAGCAAACCCGCCACCTACTGCGCCCGATGCTCTCGTCGCGCCTACCAACAAAGGTTAAGCTGGGGGTGTACAAGGCGTACATCCGTCCCCAGCTTACCTACGCCGCTCCAGCCTGGCTCGCCCTCGCGGCCGAGGTGCACAGGAAGAAACTCCAGACGCAGCAAAACCAAGTGCTGCGTCAGATCGCAAAAGCCCCTCGGTTCGTGAGGAACGACGTCCTTCACCGAGACCTGCGCGTCGAGAGCATCGTAGAGTTCACCGCCGACATGGCGCGAAGAATGTTCGCGCGTGCCGACGCCTCCACACTGCCGCACATCATCGACATAGCGCCCTGGCACGCGCGACCGCCGGACTACAAGCGGTTCCCGCGCGACCTAGTCGCTGACGTGCCTCCACCGGACTCGACGCCTGAGTGAGCCGCAAACATACTACACGCCGCTCACTCAAACAACTGAACTCCACACTCACCACACTACGCCACACTGTGAGCGCGGCGCGCCGAGTTAAAACGGGCGCCGCACGATCGCAGCGCACACACTCGAAACTCCACACGCATACAAACACACATATGCCAACTCATCGAGCGACGCACACACACCAACAAATCGCTCGCCACACACTACAACGTCCCGCCCCCTGCTGCGCTATCGGCTCGCTCTGATTACGTAGTAGAGGGCGCGGTCAAGCCTCCATCGCGGGCGAGCGCCAACCAAAACCGGCGCCCTTGTTGCTTGATCGACCTTTGCTGGGCCTTCCCTGGGTCACCAGGGATCTCACCCGGCAGGGGCCTGGTCGCACGGGCGCCGTGAAGAACTTAGGGCGCTCCCACGATCACACACCACAGACACTGACGTGCGCCGGGGGCAGGAGCCCCCCGCAAGCGCCTAGGTGCAAACATGCCCCCCCCTCCTCGCCGGGAGGGGGGAGGCAAACCCAACGCCCGGTCCCTATTTTTAGGGACTGCGATCCATGATGCCTCGGGCAAGGGGCAAACAGCCCCGTTACCGACTCCTCGTACCCCACTCCGGGGTACAGAGAAGACCACCGACCGCAAGGGGCATTCACTCTCGAGCCGCCGTACAGTACGGACCTCTCTGTGACGTCATTACGCTGCCCGTTAAATAAACGAAGTAATCAAACAGTGAGTGAAGTTTTCTTTCGAAGACCAGAACATGAGTCATCAAGAAAATAACAATCGTGACGTCAGCAATACTGACGTCACACCTTTAAAAAGCAGTTCAGAGGTCCCCCCTCTCCGTCATCAGAAGTGGGATTGCAAGAAGCTCCTACCCAAACCGCTTCCTCATCAGCTCGTTCACCACCTGATGTGACGTACCAAATGGAACCAACCAACACCCAGCAACAGGAACCTGTGTTGGCCACCAATGCACCATCGGAAGATGTAATGCAATCTAGACCACAAGCGTACTCTCACCATGGAATGCAGATGAGAAGGATACCACCACAATTCCTGAGGCAATATTGGAAACGAATCACCTACTCGGAACCAAACGATCCCATTCCATCGACCTCACGAGAAGAACTCTACGAGAACCTCCAAAACCCTCCGAGAACTCTACGAGAACCGCCGAGAACCCTTCAATAAACTCTCCGAAAACCTACTAGATAAGCTGCAAATACAGCCAAACCTCGATCTGCAGGGTGAAGACGACCCATCTGCACAAATCGTAAGTAACTCAATTCAACTATTCCAAATAACCCTCCGAGAACCTCCTAAACCCTCCGAGAATCCTACGAGACCCTCCGAGAACTCTACGAGACCCTCCGAGAACTCTACGAGAACCGCCGAGAACCCTCCAAAACTCTCCGAGTACCTACTAACCTTATAAACATTAATATTCTCAAAAGATAAAGCAACCAAGTTGCTTACAGATGCTCTACTCAGAGGAGGTTATTTCCATTGTTACAGGTCAACGAGAATCTGCGAGATCTACAACAATCTGCGAGATCTACAACAATCTGCGAGATCTACAACAATCTGCGAGATCTACAACAATCTGCGAGATCTACAACAATCTGCGAGATCTACAACAATCTGCGAGATCTACAACAATCTGCGAGATCTACAACAATCTGCGAGATCTGCAAGAATCTGCGAGATCTACAACAATCTACGAGAAGCAACGAAGCTGGTGCAGAGCACGCACCGCCTGTCAGAATGGCCGTGTCGGCGCAATTACGACAGTTGTCATTTGATTGTCCTAAAATTAGTTCATAAATCGTCAGTTAATTACTGCGAGCTTATTGTGATTTAAAAATAACGTTAAACTACAGGTCATTATTGGTTATTGTAATTCCAATACTTAACCTCAAAACTTGAAAACACGTGCACGTGCGTCGAGCGCTATAAATAAGGCCGCACTGTGAACGCAAGGGGCATTTACTCTCGAGCCGCCGCCGTACAGTACGGACCTCTCTGTGACGTCATTACGCTGCCCGTTAAATAAACGAAGTAATCAAACAGTGAGTGAAGTTTTCTTTCGAAGACCAGAACATGAGTCATCAAGAAAATAACAATCGTGACGTCAGCAATACTGACGTCACACCTTTAAAAAGCAGTTCAGAGTCCCCCCTCTCCGTCATATATATAAAAATCAATTGCTGTTCGTTAATCTCGCTAAAACTCGAGAACGGCTAGGCCGATTTAGCTGATTTTGGTTTTGAAATGTTCGTGGAGGTCTAGGGAAGGTTTAAAAGGTGAGAAAAAAGTGTAGGGTAGGGTAGGGGTAGGGTATTGGTAGGGTAGGGTAAGGGTAGTGTAGGGTAGGGGTGGTGTAGGGTTTTTTTTTTGCCCAAACTGCCTCATCACTGAGACAGTCTGGGCAGTGCCGGACTCTTACCGGCTAAAACCACACTCCTGCCTTGGCGTGGGCCTCTGCCATGCATGTTACGCAGGGATTTTGACATCCATGGGCTGTTTGTATTCTTCGACTTTTCTTATGTTTCTGTCTTATCTAAATGTTTCTATTTTTATATTTGTCGTTTTTTATTTAGGATGTAGTGACAAAGATAGAAAAGGGTATGCTTAGATGGTTCGGTCATGTTGAGAGGATGAGTGAAAGACGATTAACAAAAGGTATTTATATGGCAGAGGTGAGTGACAACGCAGGGAGGGGTCGCCCTAGGAAGACCTACATTGACCTTATTGGTGAGGTTCTTCAGAAAGGTCAGGTGCGAAGTACTCGTAACCGGCGTGCTTGTATGACGAGATGTATGAACGTAGAGGAGGTGAAAGGAGTATGTAAGGATCGTAGCAGGTGGCGTTCTGTGGTTTCTGCCTACCCCCATGGGAAAAAGGCGTGAGTTTATGCTATGTTATGTTTTTTATTTATTGACGTGACAACGTCTTATAATTCGATGGAGCCGGATAACTCGATGGAGCCGGCTGCACGCACGAAAAAACATGACTCATGCGGCGTTACCTCACTCTGAGGGAACGACGCATAGCTATTCTAAAAGCCTGTTCAATCATGTCTGGCGGATATCATGTGAAGTAAAGGCTATGTTGTTGTTATCTGGTCATCCAATATTGTAATAAGTATAGGAATTGGCGAATTGTAGTTTCACCTAATCGTAAAATCTTGGTTCATGTTATTATTTTCTCCAAAATCGACGTAGCTATGCAAAATAGTAATTACAACACCGCCTATTATTGTCTCACTGCAGGTAGGGTTGCCAACCGTACTATAATATATAGTATTGTACTGTATTTAGGGTCTCCGTACTATATACTGTTGAAGAAATATATAGTACGCGAAAATACTATATTTCAGTACAATAGCTCAATGTTTATATTTTGTAATACTAAAATTAGTAAAATAAAAAAAAACTTCCTGCAATTTTCGAACGCGTCTTTCGTTCGACAGGAGTATTGTGCGTGTGCGTGTAACCGAACGCGTCCCTGTCATATTTCGCTCCTAATAAAATTATTGATACGTCAATGTCAAACTTAACATAACAACATCAAACTAATGTATAGATTCTAATCTTGCTTGCCTTTTTCGTTTGTTTTGGATTTCGTTAATTTTATTGATTTAGTGGAGTTAATACGGTTCTAGTAGTTTTAGTCCTGCATTAAATTACGTAGTAAAATAATGGAAAGTTGTAGCGATAGCGAAAGTGTCCCACTGACACCCACTAAAAAGAGGAAAATACAAAAAAGGCTCCAAAAATATAAACCTGAGTGGGAAAGAGTGTATGACTGGTAGATCCCGAAAGCGTTTACAATGTTAAATGTAAATAAATAACTTGTCTTTTTTTAGTCTTCCATACTAAAATACTATATTTTATTGAAGCGTACTATATTTTTTTATGGCTTTTTAAAAAAATACTATATTCAGACAAAAAATTGTTGGCAACCCTAACTGCAGGGCAAAGGCCACTTCTCATACAGAGAATTTACTAAAATTGATCACCACGCCTGCTCATGGTGGATTGGCAAAAGGCTAATACTAATTATAATGTTGTGTGTTGTATGTTGTGTTGTGTGTTGTGTTGTTGTGTTGTATGTTGTGTGTTTGTTGTTGTTGTTGTGTGTTGTTGTTTGTGTGTAAAGTTTAAAATAAATAAATAAATAATTATATGTTCAGGACTATAGTTGCAAAACTTCTGAAAACTTCGGAATAATTCCTGAATACTTCTGGGAAAGTTTCTTTAAATCAGATTTATTCAAAATGAATTTAATTAAGATTTTTTTTTTTTTTTTTGCTGAAAAATCGTATTTTGCATCGATCGTCGATCGCCGCCGCCGCTGCCCCTCTGTGCGCCGGCCGCTGCCGCCCCGCCGCGCCGCGAGCGCCCTACTGCCACGCGAAATATAAGAAATATTCGGCGGAAACATTCGATTGCGGGGTATGAATCTTTCCGCGCGGGCGAAAACTTCTCCGGGGAGTATCTCCCTTCTTACCGCACCCCGCACCGCCATCGCCACGACTCGTGGGCCACGAGTCGTGCGTGTGCGGGGTGCGGTTGCTCCCGGCTGCTCCCCGGAGAAGTTTTCGCCCGCGCGGAAAGATTCATACCCCGCAATCGAATGTTTCCGCCGAATATTTCTTATATTTCGCGTGGCAGTAGGGCGCTCGCGGCGCGGCAGGGCGGCAGCGGCCGGTGCACAGAGGGGCAGCGGCGGCGGCGGCGATCGACGATCGATGCAAAATACGATTTTTCAGCAAAAAAATAAAAATCTTAATTAAATTCAATTTGAATAATTCTGATTTAATGAAACTTTCCCAGAAGTATTCCGGAAGTTTTCAGAAGTTTTGCAACTATATTCAGGACTCCTCACGATTTTATTACAAGCTTTTATTGACGTGACAAAGTCTTATAATTCGATGGTCTCTCTCCTACTTGAGTGAGCGATGCGTCCGCGTGGACAGCTGCTATACAATAATACATTTATTTTACATGTTTTCGTCAAGTATGAAGTGCAGTGAAAAGTGAATGTGGTGTCAATTGTATAAAGCAACGATAATTTAAGGCGATAAAGGTAATGATTCTTTCGATATTAAATATATGTTCAGTGATATATTGTCGAATATTCGTGCTTTAATCATTAAAATAAATAGCATCGGTCCGCTAGTGTAGCGATTGTAGGTTATGCTATACCTAATTGACAAAACTATAACAATAAGTTAACAGAACTATTTAACGATGAGTAAAAAACCAAACTGCTTTACTATTCGATCGAAATAATTATCGAGCGTAGACAAAAAAATGTAACTTGATCAATTCAATTGTGATTTCCATTTACCTCCTTCTCTATATCCATAGAGAAGACACCGTAAATTCCTACTTTGTCTCGTTCAACTGCGGCGATCGCGCCGCACCTCACTCAGTCGCTCTCTAGCTCTTTCGCGCCTAGTACTTCCGACAATAATTTAATTAATTCATAGAAAAAATCGTCGAAAAATGCCTTGGTGTGTGTTGAGATATTGTACTAATAATTCAAGGAACACGGCAAAGTGCAAAGGAATTACTTTTCATCGGTAAGTAAACTAATTTCCGTGTTTTACAAATTAAATAATTACCACGCGCCATATTGTATTGTTTGTCATAGACTAATCAAACAGAGTGCAATGTAGTAATGTAGTAATCTACCTAATTAGACTGACATTATGGTGAAAATATCGTATCTTGTGTTTTTAATGTTGATATTAAGATTTAGTTTTTTAAACTATCGTACTTTAAACAGATAATGATTAGTCTTAACGGGACTTAGCACGAACCTTTTATTTATATGTTTTTTTAGTCTTGCGCAACCACAGTGGATACATACATCGAAACGTCAGCATATATAAATAAATGAAAGGTTCGTGCTAAGTCCTGTTAAAACTAATAATTATACACCTTGACTTTTTAGTCGTCTTACAAAAGTGGTCCACTCAATGTATCCGACATAAAATACCTCTAGGCGCGACTATTATTTTTTTATCATTAATTAAGATTCAATATAATTTTTACATTAGAAATGATACACCCTGTTAAAAATGTTTACGTATCTAACTGTAGAGTATACCTACCTAGCGCACGAGTCGAGCAGATCATTCCATCTCCATTTTCAACGAGACTCGCTACAGGGTGTTTCTAAAACTACGCCTTGCGTCATAATAATGAATAATATTTTTATTTTTAATTTATTCAAATCTCATAAATACCTATTTTTTTTATTACGAACGTTTACTAGTCAATGGATAGATGAACTGGACTGCCTTTGTAAGACGACTAAAAAGTCACGGTAGAAAAAGATTAAATAAATTTAGGTATATTTAGGTAGAAAAAGATTAAATAAATTTTCCTTTAGTATATATTATAATTAACCAGACAGTTTTTACATCAATGTTAAATTAGTTTTGGATGTAATTAATTATTTTAAATTCTTATCCAGATTTCCACGTCCAAGTCATAAAAATAGAGAGAAATGGATCCGATTTGTTCAAAACAATCGCTGTGAAGAGACTTGGCTACCATCCGATCATAGTTACATATGTTCGTTGCATTTTCGTGAGGATGATAAGTATGTTACGAAAGGGGGAAGGCATTTTCTAAAGAAGTCTGCTGTGCCCTATGATGATGTGAGTATCAATATAATTTTAAATATTTGATGCTCCGTTTGTATTAATTCCGAGTATGGTGACACCATTTCATTTAGCCGCCACTAACATTGTGTTGTTTGTTTTAGCAAGACACTTTGTGTCATGGAGCCATTGAGCCGATTTCAGAACCTGTCAGTGAGTCCGAATCGGTTTTTGATAGCCCAAGAAAAATCATCCTAAAACATCAAATTCGGACCTTGACGTCGGCTAAAAAAAATTATCAGAAAAATTTAGGAAAGTTCAACGCCAAAATAGAAATCTTAAGAAAAAATGTGAGTCATTGAAGCTTCTTGTAAAATCATTAAAAACAAAATTTCCACTCGGTGAGGTAGCTGAGAATAATTTACTGGCAAAGGCAGAATTAATCGAAATCTATAAAAGAATGTCAAAGTGTAAAAAGAATAGTAAAATCTCTTTAAAATATCCTCCATTATTACGTAAATTTGCATTAACCCTTCATTACTACTCGCCAGCTGCATACAAATATGTGAGAGATATGTACGGCAATCTTCTACCACACACAAGAACTCTCTGTCGCTGGTATGGAACAATTAATGCTGAGCCAGGATTTACAAATGAATCGTTTGAAGCTCTAAAAAAGAAAAGTACTTTAAGTCAGCAACGTCTTATATGCAATCTAGTATTCGACGAGATGGCTATTAGACGCCAAAAGCTTTTTCACAATCAACAGAAGCTTGGTGCTGTGAATTTTGGTGCTGGTCCTCAAGAAGGTGATGGAGATGATCATGTTGCGTCACAGGCGTTAGTATTTATGTTGGTGTCAGTGACTGAAAATTGGAAACTTCCTGTAGGCTATTTTTTAATATCAGGTATAACTGCAGAAACAAAAGCTAATTTAATCACTACATGCTTGCATAAATGTCATGACGCCGGAGTTACAGTCGTAAGCATGACATTTGATGGATGCCCTGCAAATTTGTCAGCTGCAGAAATTTTAGGGTGTAAACTGACGAACCCAAATGATTTGGTGACCCATTTTCCACATCCATCTACACAGGAGAAAGTGTGTATATTTCTTGATCCATGTCACGTCATCAAACTTATAAGAAACTCATTTGAGAAAAAAAGATTATTATTTGACCAAGATTGTAAGAAAATAAAGTGGCAGCTATTGATTAATCTAAATAAACTGCAAATGAAAGATGGTCTTAGGTTTGCCAACAAACTTACACCACGGCATGTGTACTTCCGTAACCAAATTATGAAGGTCCGTCTTGCTACTCAACTTTTAAGTAAGAGTGTAGCCAAGGCATTGCAGCTATGTGACGAGGATCTGAAGTATACACAATTCGCGGACTCGTCGGCTACAATACAATTTTTGGAAACGTTTAATGATTTTTTTGACACAATGAATTCAAGAAAGTGTCATTTTTATGGGTTCAAGCGACCAATTGACGCCATAAATAAGTCAGAAGTACTGATTTTTTTGTCAAAAGTAAAAAGATACATATTAAATTTAGAATTTCATATAAAATGCAGAAGAGTCGTAAAAAGAAAAAATTTAGATCCACGTATTACTTTGTCGATTTCAAAAAAGAAAATTGTTGAATCGGCTAATAAAACAGGATATATAGGAGCTTTGATTTGTATAGAATCTCTAAAAACTTTATATCAACATGTAGTAGAAGAAAAAAAATATATGACATATATTTCTACATACCGTCTAAGTCAAGATCATCTAGAGCTTTTCTTTGGGGTCATAAGAAAGCACGGCGGGTACAATAATAACCCCAACGTCTTACAATTTCGAGCTGCCTACAAAAAAACCCTGAACCATTTGGAACTTCGTTCATCATTCACGGGTAATTGTATACCTTTAGATAATATAAACATTCTATGTAATTCTTCAACAAATGTTATTAATAGTACGACGCCCTTAAACAGACACGACGATGAGGAATACGAAATATTATCAGCAACTAGATGTTTAGAATCTGATATAGAAGCTGAACACAACTGTTATATTTTTTCCGATACTCTCAGTTCCCAACAAATACCATTTGGTTCTCAATTGATAGTCGGTTACATATCTGGCTACATTGCTCGAAATCTCACAAAATCATTAAAATGTAAAGAATGCGTGGACGCATTAACAACAGCAGAAAGGCTGCCACACCATAAACTTATAACTATTAAAGACATGGGCGGATTGTTATATTCTTCAGAAGACGTATACAAAATATGTGTGATCACGGAAACTATCATACGAAAACTTATAAACCAAAGTGGTGGAATTAGCCTCTCCACGAAATACTATTACAGTTACATTACTGTAAATACTTTGGAGCATTTTATTCACACGGAGGTATTTACGTCTTTGGTTCAGCATTCATTTTGCCAACCAAGTACACTGAATCATAGAATTCATTTAATTCGAGCGATTATTAATAATTATACTACAATTCGTTTAAAACATGAAGCAAAAACTGATCAAAGCGTTGATTATTCAACAAAAAGGCAAAAGATGACCAAACTCATATTATTTAAGGGTAACTAAATAAAATATATAAAAAAAAAAAATGTCTATTACTTATGAAATAAACCCTGTAGGTAAAATACCTACGTTGTCCATTCTGTAGTACTCCTGTCATAGTCTATAGGGAAGACATGTTGTTGCACTTTGTTGAAGAAAACGCGTAAGTGCCGTGATTTGCATGGCGCTTAAGACCTTTTTGCCGAGAATAAATACACTTCCGCAGCAAATCTAGCGCTGTGGTAAATTAGTTACGGTTTAGACGAATTGTTATTATTTTAGCGCTGCAGCGAACTAGAGATTCAAATTACGAAGAATAGGACAATTCAGTTATTTGACGTAGCTTCTCTAGTACGTCAGTACTTATATCTCGATGATATCCATACAAAATATCTTCTATCAAACAAAATTAAAATTTTCTTTTGAAAAATGAAACCATTCCATCAGTATTTTCTTATGACGTCGTCACGTTCAACTATCGTCAGTAAACCGACTTTACAGACAACCGATTTTTTTCTCTAAGAACCTTCTCCAGACAATAACAAACACAACAACAAAAAAAGAAAGTGAAATCGGTCCAGCCGTTTACGCGTGATGCCGTGACCAAGGGAAACAGGGATTCATTTTTATATAGAATATACACACATCAAAAGTGTCTAGGGATCAACATATATTTTGAATGGGAATGGCCGTGGGAATGATATCATTCCCACGGCTCTGAGCATTTCTTCCCTGCTTAAATGACGTCGCCGCTCCATAATAACGTTGGTTTTAATCAGTAGTAGGGAAACAGTAGCACTATAATGTCTTCAATGCGTTGTATGTTTTTATAGGGAAAATATTGACAGCTGATTTTCATCTTTTACTCGAATTTGATTCACAGTTCCTGATTCAAATTATGAAATGCACCAAAAAGGATCCATATAAATTTATAAAATCATAAATTTATTACAAAGCCACATCTCAATCTCAAGAAATCCGCATAAAAATGCTTGATCCCTAGACACTTTTGATGTGTGTAGATATAGATATATAGATTGTCGTCTTAGTTTTCTGTCCCCAATAGGATGGCTTAAGTTATCTTTAGTAATTTCTACGCCTAATGAAGTTTCGGCGTCGCGTCAGTACACCGGGCACTCCGTGAGGAGATGGAGGACTGTCTCCAGCTTGTCGGGGTCGCAAATACACGATGGGTTCTCCTTGCACCTGAAGCGAGTCAAGTATTCGCAGAACCCACCGTGCCCCGTTAGGGCTTGGGGTCAGCTCTTTGCTGGACTCTAATTTCTGCACCGTTCTGTACGCAGCAATCGCGCATGGGAAGAACATCTTCGTGGTGGCCGCCGTTTCTCCGATGCAGTACCTCCGGTTCCGTTCGCCCAGCGTCTCCATTCGGAACATTCGCTTGACGAATGAAACCAGGCATCTGCTGTAGTCGGGTGCGCGCTTTGACCTCAGGGCACCCTCCTTCGCGAGCGAGTCGGCTCTCTCGTTAAGGCGCGGGCCCACCGCGGCGCATGCTGAGCACGGGCACGTGGCGCATTTTAGCTGCGTGTATTAATTTGTTTGACAACGTGGGTCTACGTTTCCACTGGAATACCTACACGAAGACCCACGACTATGTATACCGTGGCATGGCGCACGGAGAGGCTACACACGTGTCACTGGAATCCACGGACACGGCCTTCACTGCGGGAGGTGGGACGGGCGGGGAAGCGAGCGGCGCACAGTGTTGCCGAGGCTGGACAAAAACCAAATTGCTCTGCGATAAGCGAGCTGTACTAGTCATGGGTCATATTCGTGTACTCCAGTGGAAACGTAGACCCACGTCGACAGCGTTGAGCTATGTAACCGCCTATTTGAGCGAGCCACGCATGTATCAATGACGTCAATTCATGCGTAGCCTCTCCGTGGGTTGCAGTGGACACAACCACATACATTTTCATACAAAGCGAAGCTTAATACACGTGCGTAGCCTCTCCGTGCACCGCGGTGGGCCCGCGCCTTTACCCTCCAGCCCTGCATGAGCTTTGATCCAGAACAAGGATACACTCTTGTTCTGGCAGTTACTGTGTCTTAGGGCGTTTCACAGTATTCCAAAGACGCTTCGGACCGGACTTTTTTAACTGACCCCGCAGATTGACGTAGTTAGTTATACTGAGCAATTGTCTAGAAGTTTAAGTTTTTTTTTCTCGAAAACTATCCACATTCGAATAGGGGTTACTTCTAGACAATTGCTCTGTATAACTAACTACGTCAATCTGCGGGGTCAGTTGTTAAACTAACTACGTCAATCTGCGGGGTCAGTTGTTAAAAAAGTCCGGTCCGAAGCGTCTTTGGAATACTGTGCGTTTCTTGTTTCGACTGCAAGGGGGTGGAGGGCTTCGGGGTTCACGACTGTTTGGAGAGCTGCCATTGAGTCGCTGAAGATGGCGAACGCCGTCTCAGATCTTCGCAAGATCTCCTTTGTCGCTTCGCAGAGGGCCAGGAGCTCAGCCTGGTAGACGGTACTATAAGACGGCAGGACAAGCTTTCGGGTTTTTGTCTCAGCCTCGCCAATCCATACGGATAGCGCGGCTCCGACTTTACCCTCGATCTTGCTGCCGTCTGTAAAGATTCTCACTGCATAATCGCGGTGATGGTTGTATTGCTCCTCGTCTACCAGGCCGCCGTAATAAACGCGTAATAAACGCCGTCCAGAGGAGCTTCGCATAGAAGCTGTGCGTTCAGGGAGACCGTACGATAGCACGGTCTCCCTGAACGCAGCGCTGGTGCTGTCTGGGATACTTCCTCTTGACCTCAGAATTCGAGAGGCGGCGTCTCTATACGAGGCCAAGAAGGGGGTGTCCCATCCAGTGCTGGGGGATAGGGAGATCGAGCGAATGGCATCGTCGCTAGAGTCACCACACCCGGCTGAGCAGTGGACTATAGAGCTGCGACGGTGGTGTAGGGTTTGGGTAGGGTAGGGGTAGAGTAAAGTATGGGTGGGGTATCGGTAGGATAGGGGTAGGGTATTGGTAGGGTAGGGGTAGTGTAGGGTAAGGGTTGGTGTAGGCTTTGGGTAGGGTAGGGGTAGAGTAAGGTATGGGTGGGGTATCGGTAGGATAGGGGTATAGGGGTAGGATACCAAGCGAACGAAGTCGTGGCGGGTCAACTAACATGTGACTGTACCTAAAATACCCTAGGCTGATAAAATTTTCGTTTTTCCTAAATATGTGGAAATTAGTGTTTTTAGGTCGGCTTCCCCCGCCCGCATCAGAAGGGCAGCAGGGCGCAGGAGGGCGCTCAACGATCTCCGGCCACCGTGAGGAGGGGCCTGCGAGCGGCAAACTTGTGGCAGTTTGTCGCTCGACCAGACATAGGCCTGTGATGGCGGCGCGCAGTGTTCCGTGCGCGCCTCTCTAGTGGAATGTGCGGTCGCAGGATAGGCCGCACATAGTGAAGGGGCTCGCCAATGGCGGTCCAATATCAGTCGGGGGCGCGGATCATGCGTAATGCGAATACCGTGCTCCTGACTTATGGTAGCAGAAGGAACCGTGGGGTTTTAGTCGGTAAAAGTCCGACATACCCCTCCGTTATCCCCAAACGGAAAAAATGGCGGGGGGCTACTCCACCAGTCCCCCCACCCCCCTATCAAGGCGACTTAATTGTGAACCTTACCCGCCAAATCAATTTAAAGATATGTATAAAATTTTAATGATAATAAAACATACCGTCACTTTGATATTCCTCCTTTGGCTCAATAATATAATGTTGTCTCTCACAAACATCTGGTGGTTCTTGTTTGATAATATCACTCTCTTCTTGACATTCACCATCTATACTTATAAGTACCATTGGTGTTGTAATATAACCACCGGCAAACTCTAACTGGCCATGGTTTAGTGAGAGATTTGGCTGTAAAAAGTTGATTATAGGGTACAGTATACTATGCAGACAATCAGTGTTGTAAACAAAGTGTTTTTCATTACAATAAGTCACACAAAACGGCCTCCGCAAGTGAATGTTAGCAGGTTTAAATAAAAAGTTCAAATATAACTATCAATTACATAGATTGTTCCCTTGCACCCTGGACAGCCGACCGTGCTGCCAACCTCACTGGCCACTGCATGAGCTATTGTTGCGTAGCTCATGCGGCCGTGGGAGGGGACCATTACCAAAGCGTAATGAGAATAAACCTAAGACGACCCACTGACCTAAATGTCTGTTAAAGAATCCCTCACCTCATGATCCTCATTCAACATCTGCGCGAACAGTTGTTCCGCTTCCAGACATTTCCTCTGAAATTGAGCGCATTGCTTTATTTTAGTGCTGCAGAAGAAACAAGCGAGCATCGGTCTACTATCTTCAGTTATAAACTGCAACAAAAATAATCTGGGGTTGGGTATTAGGTTACGCCTCCACAATTTGAGGATTCTGACACTGTGGGGGGGTCAAGGGGAGTTATTTAAGCACCCCCAAGCAATTTTAGCTGCCGAAGCAGCGTTAAATTATTTAAAACAATTTTATAAAATATCGATAAATCTCTAACTAGAAACTAGAAATTTACGTTCCGTTTCAAGTAATAACTTGAAACGGAACGTAAATTTCACTAAATTCTTACGTTTTTTGAGTTGCGTCTGTTAAAATGCGTAAAACGAAACGCTAAGTCGCCATTTTTTGTCACTGACAGTGACAGGTAAACACGATTTTGCGCGCCATTCTGTTGCTTTCGAGTTTACGTGAATGTGCTCCGTCATGATAATATCTGCAAGAGCGAGCGAAGCGAGCTCAGGACTTGTGGGCACCCCGACTCGGACAGGTTAGGTTAGAAGGGGATGGCAGGGTCCAGTGAGCGAGCGCAGCGAGCGAACAGACCCTGCCATCCCCTTCGTGGTTATTTTTTTTTAAACCACCCAGAAGTAGGAGCCCCGCGCAGCGGGGCTCCGTCGAGCCCCTCTGGCGGGGGGAAAGGCTGGAGGGTGATTCTACCCCTCTTCCCGCCTTCCCTGACCCCCTTACGACCCTTTTAAGGTGACTCGATAGAAATCCCTAGTAGGGCTCCGGCGAGTATCTCCGGCGGGCAAAAATGGTGGGGGGCTACTCTATTACTCCCCCCCACCCCCCCACCCCCCCTATCATGGAGGCGTAACCGCATACCTTTCCCATAATCTGTTTTTAATATTACTATGCAGATTATTTATAATTATTAATAATAATTATGAAGTAAGTAAGTAAAATAGTAGGTAATTACATTTTTTAGTAATTTTTATAGTAAAGTAGTTTTATATCAACTTACGGGAATATCAGTCAGCTTCTCATACAGCTCCTGCAGGCTCTTGTTGACAACTGCATGCATGCGAACATTCTTCACCAAACATATCCTACACATGGACAGCTTTTCCATCACGACAATCACAATTTGTCGTTGCTATCTATTTCAAGTTTGAAACAGTTTTGATAACTTTGATAAAACAGGTGTAAGTACAACAGGCTTTGCTTAGGTTACACCACGTAGGTTCTGCAATCTACATTTTATTTTTAAATGGATGCGTCAAGCTCAAGCGTCAAACACTCATTGAAGTCTTATGCAAGTATTCCAAAGAGTACATACCTATAACAATAATATCGGTAAAGTATCAAAGAACAAGGCAAGCTCTAAGAAATCAATATAATGTTATGACTGTGACCTAGGGTTGCCAACTCTTTGTCGGTCAAATATAGTAGTTCTAAAATTATTACCCATAAAAATATAGTAGGTGGAAAATGTTAAAAAAATATAGTAGGTTCCAAAATAGGTACTTTATTTCTTAATTAAAAGAATATTTTTTTGCTACTCTTAGCCTTTATTACATTTTTATTTTTAAGAAATGCCTCTAAGCTGTTACTGCAATTTAAATTTAATTCATGCCAATCTCTTTCTTGTGCATTTTCCATTATGGCGAACTATCCAATTGTATTTGGACTTCCACCAGATTTTAAACTTTTGCAGCCACTTTGTTTTTTTTCGTGGAGGCGTTATAGTGCCAACGTCCTTTTAATTTCACCATCATAATTTTATTACCATTGTTATTCATTTTGGAAATAAAAAATATTTAACTTCAAATCTTCATTAATGGCTTTTATGGAAGAGACCATACAAAATGACTAATAATATTAATTAACTAAGTAAGTCGTTACAAAAACACGAAGTCGAGAGCGCGAAAATCGAAAAACTGTCTATTGGATGTAACTGTCAACTTGACATTCCAGAATCGTTAAGAAATAAATACAGATGTTTCGTCTACGCTTAGACATTATGAAACGAATATTATTGCTTAAGAGTTTGATGCCTTAAAATATAGTAGTTTCGCCTACTATATCTTTTTCCAAAAATATAGTAGGCGGGGGCTCTAATATAGTAGGATACTATATATATAGTAGGGTTGGCAACCCTACTGTGACCGTGGATTGAATAAAAGATTTGTATAAGAAAGAGTCATGTAATTAAATTTTCGTATGATATGATGTCGTTATGTCATATCATAATGTCAAGGTCAACGTTCTGTGATCTGTCAACTACAGGGGGAGGACACTCCCATAAAGTGACCGATTTATAGACTTTTTTTTAAAAATGCGACATCTGATATCGCCATCCGAAAACAAATTATAATAGTTACTTATTGTCACCATAGATGGCGACACTATCGATGAATTCTAAATTGTGGTTATTATTATAAATTAATTATAGTAGTTTTATAACTGAATTTAGAGATTTTATTTATAATTGCAAATATGTTCTTATCTATTAATTGCAAATATTTGTTTATATTATAAAAAATGCCTTACTATTACAATTACTAGCAACACAGCAAATTGGATTTGGTTGATTAAATAAGTCAAAATGGCGACTGCTCCTTGCGTATGCGCATGTCTGTAGTTTTCGTTCTATTTTTGTGTTTTTCTTCGTGAAATTAATCCGCCGATCCACGTTGAGTTCAGTCCTCTCCACCAAAATATACGCCATATGCAGTAGCAGTAAGCTATAGCAATTAGCTGATCCACCTTTGCATAAATGGTTGAGAGAGAGGATACGAATCGATAGAATTTTAAACCTATTTTTTTTTAAATGAGTAAATAATTATAAAATTCTATCGATACGTATTCCTATAAATATCAACCATTTATTCAAAGGTGTGTTAGCTAATTGCCATAACTTACTGCTACTGCATATTGCGTATATTTTGGTGGAGAGGACTGAACTCACTGTACCTACACACACACACATGCATACATGCAGTAGTACCTTCACACACACATACGTAAAAGTTTGCGGATGGCGTTAATAGATGGCGCTATTTTGCTGATCAATTGACATTTGCGGTCTACAAAAAAGTCGGCGAGTGGGCTCTCTATATCCGATATATTACTTTACTCTATGGTCAACTACTTAAACGATACGATACGAAGCATGCGCTCAATGATGGGTTGCCAGACTTGAAATTATTTTCTACGTAAACAATGAACATAGAGCAACACAGGGGAGAGTAGCCCGTCGCGTCGAGAGTAGTGCGTCTCGGGAAGAAATAGTGATCTGCTGTCTGCTGCGTTGACCTATAGGACAGGGGTCACCAAATGGCGGACCGCGGTCCGCATCCGGACCGCCGCGCCGTCCCATTTTGTGCGGACCACGAGCACACAGCAACATGCACTACAGAGTATGTAATATAATGAAATGTATCCCCGGTGTCTGCTGCGTTGACCTATAGGACAGGGGTCACCAAATGGCGGACCGCGGTCCGCATCCGGACCGCCGTCCCATTTTGTGCGGACCACGAGCACACAGCAACATGCACTACAGAGTATGTAATATAATGAAATGTATCCCCGGATCGTCGCGGTGTGTCATTTTTCTCATTGATCAGGTCAGAAATGAGTACCTACATAAGAGGAAATCTGAAAGTGGCGCCAGTAACAGAAAAGTTGAAAGGGAATCGTTTGTCTTGGAATGGGCATGTGAAGAGGAGGGATGAAACGCATGTGACCAGGAGAGTTATGAATATTAATGTGGATGGATGGAGAGCAAGAGGATGACCAAAGAAAAGATGGATGGATTGTGTAAAGAATGATATGAAAGAAGGGAGTCAGTGATTGCATGACGGCTGACAGGACGGAGTGGAAGAGGAAAACGTGTTGCGCCGACCCCAAGTAACTTGGGACAAGGGCTAAGATGATGATGATATTTGTTTAATAAAATGTATTTTCTATAAAATATTGTGCGGACCGCGATGATCATTTCATTTCTTAAAACGGACCTCGAGCGAAAATAATTGGTGATCCCTGCTATAGGATATGAGTCTTTTGAACGGCTAAAATAAAAAACTTGATGTAGTAAACCAAATATGTAAACTTTTAGATGTTTATTTATTCATTTATTGTTTATAGTACATCAACAGCATATACATTAACACTTTGACCGCCAGTCATGTATAGATGACAAACCAAAATGTGCCCAGCACGCCACGGTCACGACTACATGACAGACAGATACAACTGAAATTAATTATCTGAGTTTAACAATAATCGATGTCAAAAACTTGCCATAAATGTTATTCTCTTTTATTTCTCCCTTCTCTCTTCAATTCCGTCAATAAAACAGGAGTGTGGTGGTATTGTCTAAAAGAAGGGCGATTAATACGCTGCTTCATAAGCAGCGTATTAAAGGAAAACCAGGAAAATGAAAGGAAATCCAGGAAATCTAAATAGGTAGGTCTAAATAGGTGGGTTAGGTAAATTAGTTAACAACAACCTGATGCATTCCTCTGTAAATTATTGCATGCCTGATACAGCATAAAATGAAATTATGTCTGCCGTATTTAAGGAAAGAATATGATCCTAATTCAATTATTTCTATATTAGTAGGAAATAGTACTAATGTTACTAAAGACAATATAACTGATAGGATCACTGAAATTCTGAAAATTGAGGGTCGCAAAATAATACTTACTGTGTGCTTTTCCATACTTTGCAAACCTCTCAAAGAGGCAAAATTATAACATAAGTACATTTGTTAAATAACCATATGCAATTCTTGGTTAATCACCATAGTGACAAACTTTTATTTTTAGACACCAACAGTTTTGTTGAAAAATTGAAATCGACTAGGGATACAGCGTATCTGCCCATTAGTTTTAGACGTCAGATAGCTTGGCTATTAGCTTTTAATATTCACTCAGACATAATTAGTATGTCGAAGTCTTCCACTATTTGCACCACAATATTTAGTAATAATACTAATGTAAATGTGGTAAACACAAATATTTTAAACTAGAAAGTTCTTACTTTCTAGTTTAAAATATTTGTGTTTACCACATTTACATTAGTAATAAAAACAATTCTGTTCAAACAAAAACAATTCTCTTCTGTTGTCTTCAACAGAAGATACTAATAACAATATAGTTTTTATTAACAACAAGGTATCTTCTAGCAATCACTTATTAAATTGTAAAAAGAGCATCATTCCTTAAAACTTTTTCATCAGAATATTCAAGGCTTTTCTTCCAAGCAACTAGAAATTGAACTTTTTTTAGAAAAGACAATGTTCGACATTATTTGTTTAACTGAACATTGGTTAAAAGATTATGAAATGTTAATTAACTTTGAGAACTATAGTGTGGGCAGTTGTTTTAACCGCAGATCTATGCTGCGTGGTGGTTCACTAATCTTAGTTAAAAATAGTATAAAATCTAAGCCCCGTAAAGACATAGTTGAACTATCAGTTGAACTGTATATTATTGAATTGTCCAGTGTTGAGCTTGATAAGCATGTTATAGTGTGCGTTTACAGACCCCCCAATTATCAGAATTATTCTATATTTGAGACTATAATGGAAGATGTTTTAACTAAACTAGCAACCGTTAATAAATCAGTAATAGTTTGTGGTGATTTTAATATTAATATTTTAGAAAATAATTCAAATAGCAGTAAATTATTAAGTCTCTTTAAATCGTTCAATCTGTCAAATGTGTTTCTAGAACCAACACGAATAACTTTGACTACTGCTACATGTATTGATAATGTTTTTTGTTGCTGTGACTACTTAGATAAAGGTACCTATAGTAAATTATCTTCCTTCGGATCACAGCGGACTAACCGTCACTTTTGAGCAGTGGCGTAGCTAGGTAACCAAGGGCCCTGGGGCAAATAAAAAAATGGGGCCCTACAGCAATTTTTTAACTGTGTGTGTCGAATTTCTCTCAACTGAGTTGAAGTCGGATTGCAACCTGTCATATTTATTTAAAAAAATTGGGATTTTTTTTTAAAAGTTCTGTTCGATCGAGATTTTCTGGTAAGGATTCGAGGGCCCCCTGTGCTTGAGGGCCCCGGGGCACTGCCCCGCCTAGCCCCTTGGTAGCTACGCCACTGTTTTGAGTGCATCACACCATTACAAAAAGTGCAGATACAATCGAGACCAATAACATCAGGTAATTTAAATTTTAATAGCAATTTAATTAGTAAGTTACGTGTCCAGGATCTTAATATGAATAATGGTAATATTTTGTATGAAGAATTCTTTTCAATTGTGCATACAGAATTTAATACTATTTTTAAGAAAAAATCTAAAACTATTTGTCCTAAGTTTTTATTTAGTGACTGGGCGACTAAAGGTATCAGAAGAAGTAGGGAAAGACTTTTTGAGCTGTATGGCTTAAGCCTTATATAAATACTGAAACTTTTAATAGGTAAGCATGTTGCTACATATCAAAAATTTTTAAAAATGCGTGTAAAGCAGCTAAAGCCTTGTACATTAGCAACAAAGTAAAATCAGCAGAAAATAAAATAAAACTGTTTGGAAAATCATCAATAACGAAACAAATAGAAACAAAAAACATAATTCTGACTACACTCTGGAGACTTCTCGAGGTGTCATAAGCAGTAAGTAATATCGATGTTGCTCAGGAATTTGCAGAATTCTTTACAAATATTCCAATTAAAACTACTCAAATCTTAGATTCCTCACCCTCACTAGCTATTGACTTACTAAGAGTGAATGTTTTAGCCTGCCCTAAGGAATTTAAATTTAAACATATTAACCCTGTGGTCGTTATAAAGGCTTTTAATTAACTTAAGATCAAGACTACCGAAGATCTGTGGGGCATGTCTACTAATGTTTGTAAATCTATTATTGAGACAACAGCACCCTATTTAGCTTTAATATTTAATTTGTGCGTAGACCAAGGGATATTCCCGGATTTAATGAAGTACAGCAAAGTTATTCCGCTCTTCAAATCCGGAGATAGCAAGGACACCAATAATTATAGACCTGTTTCGGTTTTGCCGATTTTCAGCAAAGTGTTTGAAAAAGTCATGCTCAATCAAATGCTCAATCATTTTAACTGTAACAACATCCTACACGATCAACAGTATGGTTTCACCAGAGGACGTTGCACTACGCCGGTGTTACTTTAATTAAGCATATATTTAATGCATGGGAGGACTCACAGGATGCTGTTGGCATCTTTTGCGACCTCTCTAAAGCGTTCGATTGCGTGAATCACGAAACACTGCTCCTAAAACTTGAGCATTACGGTCTCGGTGATCTAGCACTTAGCTTAGTAAAATCGTATTTGAATGATAGACTGCAGCAAGTTCAAATAAACGGTATAATTCATCAGGCTTAAAAGTAAAGATGGGGGTTCCGCAGGGTTCAATACTAGGTCCGTTCCCAGTGGCGTAGCTACCCAGGGGCTAGGCGGGGCAGTGCCCCGGGGCCCTCAAGCTCAGGGGGCCCCCGAATCCTTACCAGAAAATCTCAATCGAACCGAACTTTTGAAAATTTCTCCCATTTTCAAAATAAATAAATATGACAGGTTGCAACCAGACTTCAATCATGGCAACTCAGTTGAGAGAAATTCGAAAGTTATACCTAGGGAATTCCCCTAAATTCTTTGTGGGTTCGCTGTGTTGTCAATTTGACGGATAGCGGTATATGTGCGTTTTATTATTTATCGTGTTGTCAGTTGGTAGGACCGACCTTGGACTACTGGACTCGAAGTGACGCCACGTAGTGTACGTGCCGCCACTTCGAGTCCGGTTAAATGTACGTTCCCAAGTCGGCCGCCCCTGTGGACCCACTGACGTTTCAGGCAATGCAAGTGCTCATACAGTTGCAGGACGGATAATGACGGATGGTGGTCTTTTTGATAGCAGGCATTGCTTGTTTCGAGCGTATTATTTACCTAAAAACACAGTTTTATCCCGAATATGGATTAGCTTGGTGTGCGCACCGATACACAAATTTAGCGAATTGGTGACTTTTAATGAGTTTTTGTTTACATAATTATTGCATACCGTTGAAAAGGGGACAGACTAGAGAACTTCTTAAAAGAATTGTAATATCCCGATCGCGTTTGGATCTTTTTAAATAACAATTTAAATTTGTATTATAAGTTTGTTTTTCTTTTACAAAAACGTTAGAGTTAAAAAAGAAAATAAACGTTATTAGCAAGTAATTTTGAATTTGATAGAATCATACAACAGTATCTACACATTAAAATAAAAAAAAGCTTTTTTACAAAAATAAATAATCGCCTTCAAAAACTACATACAAAATAAAAAATAACTTTAGTTTTGGAAGTTTGGCGGCTTTGGTTTTGTTTTTTGTTAAGTAGGTATTGCCACCGACTTCCAAAACTAAAGTTATTTTTTATTTTGTATGTAGTTTTTTAAAGGCGGTTATCTTTTTTGTAAATAGCTTTTTATTTTTCACTTTTTAGTGCTTATGTATTAATGTTTGAAATACTTACAAATAGCCCTTTCAAACAATACCTCACACGTTATATTGAATTTTGGAAAATGGCGTACTCCCGCGAAAGGGGGAGGTCCTTTTCCTTCAGTCAGTCATCGACTACACATATAAATAAAGCAATTTCACTTGTTACGATATTGCTGCTGTGATCCTATGAGGAGTTCCATTCCATATCTCCGAAGTTCATCATCAGATCATGATAAAATTTCTATGGGACTCATTCGAAAGTATACTCTTTCAAACAAAAAAGAATCATACAAATCTATTCATAATTGGCTGAGTAACCAGGTAACATACATACAAAAAAAACATACGCGCTGAATTGAGAACCTCCACCTTTTTGAAGTCGGTTGAAAATGAAATTTGAAGCCTACTTATACAAATAACTTAAAAAATAATTAAAACTTAAATGCTCGGTTTTGGAATTTTTGAAAAATTAATATTAATAAATTGTTATAAAAAAACCGGTGTGACAAATATTGAGTTATGAGGCGTCCCCATAACTGACCGACATAAATGACCTCTCCTATTGGCCAATTCGATTTAGCAAAGGATGCACCAAACACCCTGTATAATAAACCTTGAATCTTTTCTATTTCGTTTTGTTGCCCAATGTATCCTACCTACACCATGTATTAATTGCAATTTGTGTTGTTACTGTTTAATATTTTTATTACCTGCCCTGAGTGCTCGAAAAAGAGCTGATGATAAAGTAAACCTAACCAGTTAAAAAATAGCGTGGGGCCCCATTTTTTTATTTGCCCCAGGGCCCTTGGTTGCCTAGCTACGCCACTGCCGTCATGATGTTTATTTTTTTAAACAATTCCCTTAGAGATTCGCGTCTGCCAAGATTATAGATGGCTCTAACAGCTCTCTTTTGCAGGATAAAGATAGAATTTATATCTGCAGCCCGTCCCCAGAGCAAAATACCGTATGACATGAAGCTATGAAAATAACTGAAATAGACTAGTCTCGCGGTATCCACGTCTGTTAATTGTCGAATTTTTCTGACAGCGCAAGCGGCTGAACTTAACCGCCCTGCCAGAGATGTTAAGTGGGGACCCCACTGCAGCTTTGAATCGAGCGTAATCCCTAGGAAAACTGTCTTCTCGACAAATTCTAGCATGTCCATTCAATATAACATTACATTTACTACTTCTAACATTGGGTAAAGCGAATCTTATGCATTTAGTTTTTTTCTCATTTAACACTAAATTATTAACAGTAAACCAATTGTGAACCTTTAGCATGGCGTTATTTACGTCGTCAAGGTGCTGTGCTTGTCTATTTACTCTAAAAATGAGTGAAGTATCATCAGCAAATAACACCATTTGTGGTTGGTTTTCTAGTAAATGAGGTAAGTAAATCATTTATATATACTAAAAAGAGGAACGGACAGTGGCGTAGCTAGGCAACCAAGGGCCCTGGGGCAAATAAAAAAATGGGGCCCCACGCTATTTTTTAACTGGTTAGGTTTACTTTATCATCAGCTCTTTTTCGAGCACTCAGGGCAGGTAATAAAAATATTAAACAGTAACAACACAAATTGCAATTAATACATGGTGTAGGTAGGATACATTGGGCAACAAAACGAAATAGAAAAGATTCAAGGTTTATTATACAGGGTGTTTGGTGCATCCTTTGCTAAATCGAATTGGCCAATAGGAGAGGTCATTTATGTCGGTCAGTTATGGGGACGCCTCATAACTCAATATTTGTCACACCGGTTTTTTTATAACAATTTATTAATATTAATTTTTCAAAAATTCCAAAACCGAGCATTTAAGTTTTAATTATTTTTTAAGTTATTTGTATAAGTAGGCTTCAAATTTCATTTTCAACCGACTTCAAAAAGGTGGAGGTTCTCAATTCAGCGCGTATGTTTTTTTTGTATGTATGTTACCTGGTTACTCAGCCAATTATGAATAGATTTGTATGATTCTTTTTTGTTTGAAAGAGTATACTTTCGAATGAGTCCCATAGAAATTTTATCATGATCTGATGATGAACTTCGGAGATATGGAATGGAACTCCTCATAGGATCACAGCAGCAATATCGTAACAAGTGAAATTGCTTTATTTATATGTGTAGTCGATGACTGACTGAAGGAAAAGGACCTCCCCCTTTCGCGGGAGTACGCCATTTTCCAAAATTCAATATAACGTGTGAGGTATTGTTTGAAAGGGCTATTTGTAAGTATTTCAAACATTAATACATAAGCACTAAAAAGTGAAAAATAAAAAGCTATTTACAAAAAAGATAACCGCCTTTAAAAAACTACATACAAAATAAAAAATAACTTTAGTTTTGGAAGTCGGTGGCAATACCTACTTAACAAAAAACAAAACCAAAGCCGCCAAACTTCCAAAACTAAAGTTATTTTTTATTTTGTATGTAGTTTTTGAAGGCGATTATTTATTTTTGTAAAAAAGCTTTTTTTTATTTTAATGTGTAGATACTGTTGTATGATTCTATCAAATTCAAAATTACTTGCTAATAACGTTTATTTTCTTTTTTAACTCTAACGTTTTTGTAAAAGAAAAACAAACTTATAATACAAATTTAAATTGTTATTTAAAAAGATCCAAACGCGATCGGGATATTACAATTCTTTTAAGAAGTTCTCTAGTCTGTCCCCTTTTCAACGGTATGCAATAATTATGTAAACAAAAACTCATTAAAAGTCACCAATTCGCTAAATTTGTGTATCGGTGCGCACACCAAGCTACTCCATATTCGGGATAAAACTGTGTTTTTAGGTAAATAATACGCTCGAAACAAGCAATGCCTGCTATCAAAAAGACCACCATCCGTCATTATCCGTCCTGCAACTGTATGAGCACTTGCATTGCCTGAAACGTCAGTGGGTCCACAGGGGCGGCCGACTTGGGAACGTACATTTAACCGGACTCGAAGTGGCGGCACGTACACTACGTGGCGTCACTTCGAGTCCAGTAGTCCAAGGTCGGTCCTACCAACTGACAACACGATAAATAATAAAACGCACATATACCGCTATCCGTCAAATTGACAACACAGCGAACCCACAAAGAATTTAGGGGAATTCCCTAGGTATAACTTTCGAATTTCTCTCAACTGAGTTGCCATGATTGAAGTCTGGTTGCAACCTGTCATATTTATTTATTTTGAAAATGGGAGAAATTTTCAAAAGTTCGGTTCGATTGAGATTTTCTGGTAAGGATTCGGGGGCCCCCTGAGCTTGAGGGCCCCGGGGCACTGCCCCGCCTAGCCCCTGGGTAGCTACGCCACTGCATGACGGTACCTTGTCAATATACAAATGAGAACATTATGCATGTTCGGAAAAATCATCATCTTTTAAGAAAATTAGTGATAGACATAATTTTAATACTAGAAATAGGAACAAATTGGATCAACCAAGTTTCAGATTGTCAAAAGTAAAAACTTCTTTTATGGGGTGTATACTGTGTAAAGTGCTATAATAAAATACCAGTTGATATTCTCCAAATAATGAGAGAAAATTTAAAACATGTGTAAAACGCACACTATGTAGTCAAGCATATTATAAGTTAGATGATTATATCACGGACAAAACTGCTTGGCTAAATGCTAGTCCTGCTCCACAGCCACTCGGGATCACAAAATAGGATTGTTTTTTTTTTTTTAAGAGAATGATGTTTCTTACTCTTTTTTTTTACGACCTGAATAACTTGTACAGTTATCAGTACTATTACTTTTTCCTATATCAGAGTCATCTAACGAATAAGTACACTAATTGTGTTAGTATTGTATAATTTAATGTCATTTATTTCAATTTTGTAAATGTGAGTACCATGGAGCTTTTTATTGCGTTACCTACTATGTGTTTCGACTTAATGAGCATGGCAGTTGAGAGCTTGTCATGCTCACTCAAGTGTCTCGCTGATGGTGGCGCGTGTGTTGGATCATTTGGCTCCCTCCATGATGGTTGAGCTAGGTGGTGCTGATCCATGCGTCATGCTCGTGAACGAGTGCTGTCAGTTGGGATTGGTCATCTCTTATCTGCTATGGCTTAGGTACATCTTTATTGTTATTATTTTTTTTCTACTGTTTTATGTTCATCTTCATTGTGATCACATGTAGAATCAACAAGAATAATGTAACCAGAATTTTGTAAAAGACCTAATTTAAAAGAGTGCCGTGGAGTTTCTTGCTCGTTCTTCTCCATAGAGGCGTACCTCCGTTTTGGAACGAGCAACTAGCTTCAACTTTCGGACTGACTGACGGACTCTTTGACAATTCAAAAGTGCCTGTAAATGGTCTAATTGAAATAAATGTTTTGACTTTGACTTTGAAATTTTTGTAAATAACTAAATTAATTTAAGATTTCCTGGTTTTCTTATCATGTTTGTTAGAGAGATTTCATCCTTATAATTGACCCTAACGACCGATGCAATGAAAGTACAGGGTATAATTTTTTCAGATTTTAGCCGGTTCGATTCCCGGGTGTGGGAGAAGAGAATTTTCGAAAATCTTTGAATGCAGTTTGCTTTTTATTCAAAAATAAAGGAATGTTTCCTTTGAGTAAAATTCTCTATCTGCAGTATTAAGAGTACTTTCTTTCCCTCCAGGTGGCATTACAAACTTCCACCCTGTATATTGTAGTCTTTGAGTCAAGTTAAAGGTGATTTTAATGCCGATATATGAATTGTTTTTTAAAGAGCTTGTACACTTTTGCAATGAACAGTACTGGTCATGTATTGATGTTGACTTTCTAGGTTTGGACTCGGGTACATATACCTTTACAAGTGATGCGCACGGGTCTTGCAGCTGGTTAGATCACTGCATAGTTAGTCAAGCGGCAAAGCAAGCGGTTGTAATGACACTATGCTCTGACCATTTTCCCCTTATCGTTGAATGTAACTTAGATCTTTTAACGCCAAAGTTGCCTCAAAAGTCAAGCTATAGCAACAAGGATGTAGTATGGGGTGTAAGAAAACAGGCACAAGTAGCTTTCTATACCAGCGAGTATCATAAACGATTGGGGAAAATTGATTTCCCTGCAGAGTGTGCAAACTGTGCTGACGCCTACTGTAATAACACTGCCCACTCGCGTACTCTTGATAGGTTATACTCTGACATTGTGACCGCTCTGCGCGGCGCGTCTGTTGCGGGTCGAAGGTGCACGAAGGCTGGAGGGAGTGGGCCGCGCTTGGCAGGTTGGAATGCGCACGTCGGAGGGGCTCATCGGGAGGCCAGGAGGAAATTTATTGAATGGGTATGCTGTGGTAGGCACAGGTCTCATGTTTAATGAAATGTGTGAGAGTCGAAAGCTGTTTAAGTCTAGATTGAAATGGTGCCAAGACCATCAAGAGCAAATAAGAATGGACAAACTAGCTCGATTACATTCGAAGGGTGATTTTCACGCATTCTGGAAAGCCACCAATAAAATAAGCATAAAACGCGGTCTTCCGGTGAGCGTCGAAGGAGTGAGTGACCATAGGGACATTGCAAATACCTTTAGAAATCATTTTTCTGTGCAGTCGCTACTGGGCCCGCGTGTGGGTGTCCGGTGCTGAGATACTTAATAAGAGATTGGGAGTGCGTTTCACCGCAAAAGAGGTGACAAGAATTATTGAAGAGATGACAAAGCAAATCACCAGGCTATGATGGTCTCAGCATCGAACACCTGCAGCACGCTGGGCCTCATATATCTAGAGTGTTGGCAGTGTTCTATTCGCTGTGCGTGGGCCACTCCTACCTGCCATCCGATTTAATGAGGACGGCGGTAGTGCCTATAGTGAAAAATAAAACTGGCGACCTGTCGGATAAATGTAACTATAGGCCTATTTCACTAGCCACAATAACAGCAAAGGTATTTGACGGTCTGCTTAATACACAGTTAAATAAGTTCGTAGCGCTGCATGACAATCAGTTTGGATTTAGACCCCAACTGTGTACCGAAAGTGCGATACTGAGCCTTAAGCATACCGTCAGATACTACGTTGATCGTAAAACACCGGTGTACTCGTGTTTCCTCGACCTGTCCAGGGCTTTCGATCTGGTCGCATACGACGTCCTATGGAAAAAACTTGAGGACACCGCTCAAGCCCCGAGCGGCATACCCGTATGCCGGTACGAAATTCTCCGTCAAGCCCCGAGTGGCATACCGGTATGCCGGCAGATTTTTTCATCTGTCAACGGCTTTACAAGCTGTTTTTAATATGAATTTAGTCGAATATTGTCTCTGAATATTTTTATTCTGAATGCTAAAGATGTTGCCATGCATAAAAACATCACTCGAAACGCAAATATCCATAGGCAATATAGAAAAAAAATGTTGAAGTTGACATCTGGCCCACTTCAAAATTTTGTCAACAGTGCGGGTTTTTGTTCCACATTTTTTGTGTTTAGTGATTTATTGTAGTGATTTGAAGGTAAGTGCAGTGTTTTTTATGTAGAATATTAGTTAGGACACCGTTATGTGTGATGTTTTTACGAAATAGCATCATAAAATTTGATTTTTTTGATTTGACAAGAGTCGTGAGAAATCGTAAACTTTTTTCAAAGAATTTTCGCTGTTTTAGTGCATAATCGACAGAAAATGGATGTAATATTCATTTACAACGAGTGATTACTTCGTTCTAGACAATACTTTCATGAAATAGCATCATAAAATCACTTTGACAAAATAATATATACGTATTTACATAAATACCTACAAACGGCGCCGCGCCCTATGAAGTTTGAGTTGTAATATTATGAAAATGTTACGTATGATTCTCAAAAAAACGCTGTTGTTAGATTCCTTGTCTATTCATAATGTAACTTACAAAGTTTGGTGTACATAGCTACAGTAGTTTTATCACAAATCGATAAAGTACAAGAACATGTGTATTTTTAGCCATTCTCTGATAAAACCCTATGCTTAGAAATACAACACCTTAATTCAGTTATCGCTTATAGATAAGTATGTTCTCTGGTTATTTTCCATCACAAAACAGGTTTTGCTATCGCAGTACGTCGTACAAAACATGGATTAGAGTGTTTACAAAATCATATTTACATATGTATAAATACATATAAAATGGCGCCGCGCGCTATGAAGTTTGAGTTGTAATATTATGAAAATGTTAAGTAGGATTCTCAAAAAAACGCTGTTGTTACATTCCTTGTTTATTCATAATGTAACTTACAAAGTTACAAGTACATAGCGACTCTAGTTTTATCACAGTCGACAAAGAACCATAACAATACGATAATATAAACAACTTTGGCCAGTTCTCAGATTTAATCTTTTGTTTACGAATGAAACGAAGACAAAGGGCGACCGCTGTTACTTAACTACCTGCGTTGCTTATCTACGTTCCCAGAACGGGCACCCTTATCGCTCTACGACCCAGTCGACCCACTTACGAGCATTTTAAGTGACTGGTGTCGTGTTACGCCATGATTACGTCATCGCGGCCCGCGCGTGCGCGGGCCTTGAGCACATAGCGTCAAAATAAAGTGCGCGGGGCTAAATCGGTTAACTAACTTGTAACAATCTTCAAGTATTGGTACACGCACCAAGTTAATAGCGTAAGATGGGCTGGGGCTATGTCGGAGCCATATAAGTTGGAGTGCGGCGCGCGGCAAGGCGGGTTGACATCGCCAACCTTCTTCAACCTCTATGTGGACGCGCTGATCGCTGCGCTCAGCAGCTCCCGTGTCGGCTGCCATATTGATGATATTTGCGTCAATAACCTTAGTTATGCTGACGACATGGTGGATGGTGCTGCTGAACGCATCGGTCTGTGGCTTGTGAAAGCTAATACAGATCTGTGAGGAGTACGCGAGTGGACACGGCCTCAAATATAATGTGACCAAAAGCCAGTGTATGGTCTTTGAGACGAGCAGTGCAAAATGCCCGCAAAGTATACCACCAGTTTTCCTTAATGGTGTTCCACTAGACTGGGTGAAACAATTTAAATACCTAGGACACTTGGTCACGGCAGACCTGAGAGATCATGCTGACATCGAACGGGAACGAAGGGCTTTGTCAAAAAGAGCGAAATGTTGGCACGCAGGTTTGCGCGCTGTTCTGATCAAGTTAAGAACACACTTTTTAAAGCATACTGCACATCTTTGTACACGTGCTGCCTGTGGGCTAGCTATACACAGGCGAGTTACAATGCCCTCCGCGTCCAGTACAACAACGCGTTCAGGGCTGTGTTGGGGCTGCCCCGCTACTGCAGCGCCTCGGGCATGTTTGCGGAAGCGCGCACCGACTGTTTTCACAGCACCATGCGCAAGCGGTGCGCGTCCTCGGTGCGCAGGGTGCGGGCCAGCTCCAATACTGTCCTGGCGATGATCGACGATTGGACTGCCCTTGTATTAGGAAGTGCTGCAGTAGGCATATAGTCGCGGCATGTTAACGATTTCATATTATTTATTTATATTTTATTCACAATTTGCCTTAAACATTTTTTTTTCACATTTATTTATATTCTCTTTGACTGTATTTTTAAGGTTTTTCACCAGTGTGCGTACGAATATGATAAGTTAAATTATTCTTCTGACTAAAACTAAGATGACACATTTCACATTTGTAAGGTTTTTCACCAGTGTGTGTACGAGTATGCCTGTTTAAATTACCCTTTTCACTAAAACTAAGCTGACATATTTTACATTTGTAAGGTTTCTCACCAGTGTGTGTACGAGTATGCCTGTTTAAATTACTCTTTTCACTAAAACTAAGCTGACACATTTTACATTTGTAAGGTTTTTCACCAGTGTGCGTACGAATATGATAAGTTAAAGTATTCTTCTGACTAAAACTAAGCTGACACATTTCACATTTGTAAGGTTTTTCACCAGTGTGTGTACGAGTATGTGTGTTGAAATTACCCTTTTCACTAAAACTAAGCTGACATATTTCACATTTGTAAGGTTTTTCACCAGTGTGTGTACGAGTATGCCTGTTTAAATTACCCTTTTCACTAAAACTAAGCTGACACATTTCACATTTGTAAGGTTTTTCACCAGTGTGTGTACGAGTATGTCTAATTAAACAACTCTTATGTCTAAAACTAAGCTGACACATTTTACATTTGTAAGGTTTATCGTGTTTTCGAATATGATTTCTTAAACAACTCTTACTAGTAAAACTCTGCTGACATATATCACATATATAACGACGTCCAACGGTGTTCGATAGTACATTATCCTGTTGCTTGTCTGTTACTGTATCTTCTGGTTGCGTTGCTCGTAAGTCAAGTCTCTGTATCCTCACAACGGGCAGCCCTGTGATTATAAATCTGGTATGAACAATGTTTGATGCATATAATTAAAAATGGAGTGTTCAAATGCTTCACACTAAAACCAAAGAGGGTCACAGCAGAGCACACTGTTCTGTGTTTCTGATGACACTGAATAACCTACTCTATTGCTAGTATCATGAAGTACAAAACTGAACAAACATTCACAGTGCGCACACACACACACACTCATCTCCCTCTTGGGCATCATAGAACAAACTATAATACTAACACCTAGTTTAATACTTACTGATGATTAAGTTATTAACTACTTACTTATCATCTCCCTGGTTCTTTGCTCCTCCATAGATATATCTTGATCTTCTACCACTTCTGTTTTAATCTCCATTATATGTAATTCATCTGCTGAGTCTTCTTCAAAATATTGTGGTGGTATATCTTCTAATTCAGCATGTTGCTGTGGTATACCTTCTACATCTGAATAGCTATTGGGAAGATGTTTCAGTTCTAGTTCTGTAAATATAGGAAAGCGCCAAAAGTAAAAACATTTTTTGATCAGTAAATAATTCATACTTAAATTTAAAGTAATCTATCTATCTATATATATAAAAATCAATTGCTGTTCGATAGTTTCGCTAAAACTCGAGAACAGATTTAGCTGATTTTGGTTTTGAAATGTTTGTCGTAGTCCAGGGAAGGTTTAAACGGTGAGAAAATATGGGGTAGGGGTAGGGTTGGGGTAGGGTACGGTAGGGTAGGGGTAGGGGTAGGTATTGGTAGGGGTAGGTATTGGTAGGGTAGGGTAGGGGTAGAGTAGGGTTTGGGTAGGGTATCGGTAGTGTAGAGGTGGGGGTAGAAGGTAGGATAGGGGTAGGGGTAGGATACCTCGCGAACGGAGTCGTGGCGGGTCAGGTAGTCTTATACAGAGTTGATATGACAGAGGGGCATTAAATTACACCCGTTGACTTACCGGTAAAACAACGAGGCTTGAGCGTTGTGCGCAAGAGCGAGCGATCAGCGAAGCGAGCTCGGGACTTGGGGCACCCCGACTAGGACAGGTTAGGTTAGAAGGGATGGCAGGGTCCAGTGAGCTAGCGAAGCGAGCGAAAAGACCCTGCCATCACCTTCCTGGTCATTTTTTTTTAAAACCACCCAGAAGTAGGAGCCCCGCAAAGCGGGGCTCCGTCGAGCCTCTCTGGCGGATGGAAAAGCTGGAGGGACTCTATCCATGTTGCCGCCTTCCCCGTCCGCCTTACGACCCTATTAAGTGACTTGATACAAAGCCAAAGTAGGGCTCCGTGAAACATCTCCGGCAAGGAAAAATGGTGGGGGGCAACTCCACCAGTCCCCCCACCACCCTATCAAGGAAACTTAATTGTGAACCTTACCCAGCAAATCAATTTAAAGATATGTATAAAATTTTAATGATAATATTATTAATTTTTATCCTAAAAACATACCGTCATCGTCACTTTGATATTCCTCCTTTGGCTCAATAATATAATGTTGTCTCTTACAAACATCTGGTGGTTCTTGTTTGATAATATCACTCTCTTCTTGACATTCAGCATCTATACTTATGAGTTGCACTGGTGTTGTAACATAACCACCGGCAAACTCTAACTGGCCATGGTTTAGTGAGGGATTTGTCTGTAAAAAGTTGATTATAGGTAAAAGTCAACACATTTATTGCAATTAGAGCAATTACAAGCATTTTTGAACTGTCATGGAGTCGGTCAATTAGAAGCAACAAGAATATTGTAACCATGATTATGTATAAACCAAATCGAAAAGAGTGTCCATGGAGTTTCTTGCCAGTTCTTCTCCATAGAAGCCTACCTCCGTTTAGCAATAAGCTTCAACTTTCTAACTGACTGTCTCCTTGACAATTCAAAACAGCCTGTAAATGGTATAATTGAAATAAATGATTTGTTTTTTGTCTTTCCGAGTTTGCTTAATAGGTATGAGCTTGAGAGGAATCACTTCTATATTAAGTTTGATAATAAATGTTAAAGAATCCCTCACCTCATGATTTTCATTCAACATCTGCGCTAACAGTTGTTCTGCTTCTAGACATTTTCTCTGGAATTGCGCGCATTGCTTTATTTTAGTGCAGCAGAAGAAACAAGCAAGCATTGGTCTAGCATCTTCAGTCATGAACTGCAACAAAACTTATCTTATAGGTAGGGTAGGGTGCTTGTGGGTGCATACAACAGTACAGGGGTTGTGGGACTATTTAAGGTTTATTTAGAACACTAGAACAAGTTTTCGTATAACTGATTATAAGAATAAGAACCATTCGGCTCCGTTAGGTGTGTTTTATTACATCCGCTATAGCATATAGTACTTGAAGTAATTACATTTACCTAATTTTAATAGTAAAGTAGGTTTATATCAACTTACGGGAATATCAGTCAGCTTCTCATACAGCTCCTGCAGGCTCTTGTTGACAACTGCATGCATGCGAACATTGTCCACCAAACATATCCTACACATGGACAGCTTTTCCATCATGATAGTCACAATGTGTTATCTATTTCAAGTTTACAATTTTGAACAACCGACTTTGCTGTTGTTATTGTATTGACGGCACTGCGGAGCGGACTGCGCTACCGGCGTAGCAGCTGGTTGTCAAGTAGCTTCATCTCTTCATTGATAACTCTTGTCGAAGAGACATCACAATTCAGTCAACATCACTTTTAATGGGTTCTTCAATTAACTATTGCTTCGAGATCGTGATTACAAACAAACAAATATATAAATAAATACACAAAAATTTTTCGTTTAATAGTATAGTATAGGAAATAAAAACATAAAATGTTCGTAAAGAAGATATTTATTTACATATTTAAAACTTATCTGTCGGCGCAATATGAAGTGACACATGACATTCGCTGTCGTATACGTCGGATTAGAGAGTGACATTTGACAAGCTGTCGCTCTGACGGAACGTCGCATCTGTGGTAGCGGGGTGACACACGGACACTTATCGTTCGAGAGTCGCACACGCACCACGTTCAAGACGAATCGTTTAAATCCGGCCGAATCGTTGAATAGTTTTGATTTATTTTATGTGTGATTAATTATTAGTTGCTAATTACAGTGGAATATAAGATTATTTTGTTATTTAAGTTATTTTAATTAAGTTAACCTCTTTCATCCACGTGCGTAATGGAACAAATAAATGACGTAGGCCATCCTGAGCCTACATCAGAAGTGGGATCGAACGAACGTCATACGGAGGAGACGCAACCTTCAAATAATGACCCTACAACAAAATTACTGACGAACATGGAGGCGCTACTATCTCGGCTGTTTGCAATGTCACAACCCACATCTAACGTGAGTACCAATATACCGAAACTCATACTATTTGATCCTGGCGATACAGAAGCTGATATTGAGGGTTGGTGTGACGTCACAGAGATTATAGTGCAGAAGAAATGTCTTGAAGGTGTGGACTTGTTGATGGCACTCACTAGCGCTCTGAAGGGTCGTGCCGCTTCTTGCCTAACTAAATTAAACCTCAAAGAACTAACCTGGAGTAACGTGAAACAAGCATTATTGGCTACATTTTCCAAACCCAAACTGATTCAAGATCACTTTGATGAAATCTTACGTTTTCAAATAGAAGTTAAAGAAACCGCGTCCGAGTCTGCAATGCGTCTGTGGAACATGGTTGCGCGCATACCACAAACCGAGCTGTCTAAAGAAGCAACCACTGGTTTCGTTGTATCGGTGCTCTGTCAGAAGGATAGTTTGATACGAAGAGAATTGATTGCTCATGTAATTACTACTCGCGCTCGTTTATTTCGGATTCTTAGTAGCATTTCACTTAAACGACGGAGTGACGTCACTGATGGGAATCGATAACCCGATTCGAAGCGACCACGGATTGCAGACACTAGATTCCCTGGAAAATGTCACTGGTGTGGCATGACGGGTCATCGACAGATTGACTGTAAGAAGCGAAAGGATGATTCTGGTTCATCGAAGCCTCAAGATCGTTTAAGTACTATACGAAGCAAGGACAAGGCATCAGTAACCTGCTACACGTGTGGAAAAACTGGTCACGTGTCTACAGTTTGCTCAGAAAAGAAGAATGATGGTGAAATTGCAAATAAGGAGGTCAACCTCTGCGATCATCGCGTCTCGAGATCCTTCTTGGAGACATCTTCCGGTGAGCAGTTTCCTTTTTTATTCGATAGCGGATCATCTTGCTCACGGAAAGCCTTTGCAAAAAGTTTCCTGGTACTGTACGCAATAATCTCGTTTATCTTAAGGGTATCGGTGGTAATGACGTACAGTGCTCTTCTCAACTGTTAAGCACGGTAAAAATAAGTGAGGCTTTAGTTGATATAACTTTTCACATCGTTCCTGATTCTGTAAGTTCTGTGCCGGTTATTATAGGTAGAGATATTTTAGATAAAGGTATTTGCGTGACAATTGATAACGACAAACTTGTATTTGGAGTCAAAAAACAAACAAACTTCTGTGAAACCAAATCCGGCGCGCCGGATTTTTCTCAAATTGATACTGATTTAGTAAACGAGGATAGAGAAACTCTTTTAAAAATATTAAGTAAATATTCTGATTATTTCATAGACGGTGTACCTATTAGGCGCGTTAAAACAGTACAGTTAGAGATTAAATTAATAGATCCTCATAAAGTAGTGCACAGATCTCCCTATCGATTGGCACCTATAGAAAAACAGATAGTTCGCGATAAAGTACAAGAACTCTTAGACGCAGGAATAATTCGTGAGAGCTCCTCCCCTTTCGCTAGTCCGATACTTCTTGTAAAAAAAAAAGGATAATACTGACAGGATGTGCATAGACTATCGAGAACTTAATTCGAACACTCGACCAGAACACTATCCATTGCCTCGCATAGAGGAACAAATAGATCAGCTGACTGGTGCTAACTTTTTTTCATCTTTAGATATGGCTAGTGGTTTTCACCAAATTTTGATTCATCCAGACTCCATTGAGATGACCGCCTTTGTAACTCCTGAAGGGCAGTATGAGTATCTAGCTATGCCCTTCGGTTTACGCAATGCCCCCTCTGTTTACCAAAGATGCATCACAAAAGCACTGCATGATCTTAATAACAAGCCTTTAATTTACATGGATGACGTACTCTGCTATTCTTCTGACATTCCGCAAGGCCTTCAACGCTTAGATGATGCACTACATGCTCTTACCGTAGGTGGATTTTCATTTAACCTCCGAAAATGTAAATTTATGAAATTAAAAATAGATTACTTAGGTTATTCACTACAATCAGGCGAAAATAGACCAAACTCTCGTAAAATTCAGGCATTAGTTGACGCACCCTCACCAATCACAGGCACACAAGTCCGTCAATTCATTGGACTTGCATCCTATTTTAGAAAATTTATACCAGGGTTTACGAATACCATTGGACCTCTATACCCGCTAACTAAATTAAAAGGACCAATTAAATGGACTGACAAATATGAAGAAATCCGTAAGAAGATAGTTAAAATATTAATTTCAGAACCAGTCCTAACTATCTTCGACCCAGAATTGCCCGTTGAATTACACACTGACGCAAGTGCCGAGGGTTACGGAGCAATCCTTATACAAAAGAAAAACAATTTCCCTCATGTTGTGGAATATTTTAGTAGGCGTACATCTGACGTAGAATCCCGCTATCATTCGTACGAACTGGAAACGTTGGCTGTCGTACGAGCGGTTGAACATTTTCGACATTACTTGTACGGCCGACATTTCACAGTTTACACGGATTGCAACTCACTCAAGGCGTCAAAATCTAAGGTAGACCTAACCCCCCGTGTACATCGTTGGTGGGCTTTTCTGCAAGCCTATGATTTTGAAATTATTTATCGCGAAGGTCGCGGAATGGAGCATGCTGATTATTTCTCCCGTAATCTTCGGCCCAGCGTAGGTGAGTCTTCGTCTGAAACTCCTACTACAAAACATGTTCGGTTCGTAGAGTTACATCAAGGTTGGCTTTCTGTTGAACAGAAACGGGATAGTGAAATCCAGGACTTAATAACTAAACACAATAACAATGACTTTCCCGATTCAGTAGGACACACTTACGATGTTAGGGACGGTATTTTATATAGAAAAGTTGGACGTAATAAAACTATTTCATGGTTACCGGTCGTTCCGCGCTCGTTGATTTGGACTCTCATTAACCACGTCCATAGTGAAATACAACACCTTGGTAGCGACAAAACATTAGACAAACTTTACGAACAATACTAGTTTCCCCAAATGTCTAAATGCGTGCGAAAATTCATTGATTCGTGTATAGTTTGCAAAGCGTCAAAAGGACCATCGGGAGCTCAACCGGTTCAGTTACACTCGATCCCAAAGGTATCCGTGCCGTGGCACACAATCCATATAGATTTTACAGGGAAATTGAGCGGTAAGAGCGATCGCAAAGAGTATTGTTCAGTCATCATAGATGCATTTACCAAATATGTTTTACTAGAGCACACATTATCGCTCGATGCTACCAGTGCTGTGCAAGCTATAGAAAAAGCTGTATGTCTCTTTGGCGCACCTAAACGTGTTATTGCTGACCAGGGTCGTTGCTATATTAGTACCGAATTCAAGAACTTCTGTAACAATCATAAAATTGATCTACACCTTATAGCAACCGGTTCAAGTAGGACAAACGGACAGGTTGAGCGCGTTATGCGAACGTTAAAAAGCTTACTTACAATAGTTGAAAACGAGCGTAATAAAACATGGCGCGACGAATTGGGCAATATTCAATTAGCGCTTAATAGTACGAAATCCACAGTTACTGAATACCAACGGAACTGATGTTCGGCATTCGTGCACAATCCTTAGGTATGTCTAAAATTTCTTCAAATTCTTACGAGCAGAATAACCGGTTAGATTTAGAGTCCGTTAGAGAAAGTGCCTCAGAGAATATTAAAAAATCAGCAGCAGCAGATACGCAACGGTTTAACCGTGGTCGCTCCAATATCAAACCGTTTGCTAAGGGTGATTTTGTGTTCATTAAAAACAGTGAACGAAATCTGACCAAGTTGGACAGAAAGTTTAGGGGACCATTCGTTATTACCACCATTTTAGAAAATGATCGCTATGAACTTAAAAGTCTCAGCGGCTCACATCGCGTGTACAAATATGCACACGAGAATTTGCGTTCAGTACCTCAGGGACACTCTGGTTTACTCGAAATTACCGCTAGTCTACTGAATGATGAGGAGTCTGAGATGGCGCTGGAAGATGTGTCGCAAGATCAAAATGATCAGGTCAAAGACCTTAGTATCAGAGATTACAATACCTTACGCACAAATTCAGATACCGCCTCAGCTATTTCTGAAACACTTACCGCTGGGTCAGATACACTCAGCGTGTATTCCGACCCCGACACGCTAGACGTACATTGTGAAGTCGAAATTCATAATGAGCAAGATTGTCCGTAGCCAATAGGTATGTAATACTTATACATAAAATACAATTTATAGAGCCGAATGTGTCACGTTAAGTTACTTTGGAATTGGTCGTAGGGACAGTGCCGTCCGGTCCATGCCACTTTTAGGGCTGGTCGAAGGGACACACTAGTCCGGTCCATGTTTTGTAGTTTTGCTATTGTACAACTGGTCGTAGGGACAGTGCCGTCCGGTCCATGCCACTTTTAGGGCTGGTCGAAGGGACACACTAGTCCGGTCCATGCATGTAGTTTTGCTATTGTACAACTGGTCGTAGGGACAGTGTCGTCCGGTCCATGCCACTTTTAGGGCTGGTCGAAGGGACACACTAGTCCGGTCCATGTTTTGTAGTTTTCTATTGTACAACTGGTCGTAGGGACAGTGCCGTCCGGTCCACGCCGCTTTTAGGGCTGGTCGAAGGGACACACTAGTCCGGTCCATGCATGTAGTTTTGCTATTGTACAACTGGTCGTAGGGACAGTGTCGTCCGGTCCATGCCACTTTTAGGGCTGGTCGAAGGGACACACTAGTCCGGTCCATGTTTTGTAGTTTTCTATTGTACAACTGGTCGTAGGGACAGTGCCGTCCGGTCCACGCCGCTTTTAGGGCTGGTCGAAGGGACGCACTCGTCCGGTCCAAGTTGTTGAGTGAAATTACACGCCTGAGGGAAAGAAAGATGACATCCGGTCCATCAGTTGCGATGGTCGAAGGGATGCATGCTTTCACTGTGTTACGTTTTACGGTCTCGTAGAAATCTTCCTGTTCGTCAGGTTGGACGAGCAGCTAGTTAGTGTTTGAAACTTTGCTTTTTCCAGGACAACGTTAACAGATACGCCCGCAGTGTTGCCACCTCGATTTTTAAAAGGGGGCCAGAGGGCGCCCAAAAAGGGCTAGATTTTTAAAATTCAGACTTACAAGGGGCTAGAAATAAAATTTTCGAAAATTATTTTCATGCGCCATTCCAATGATTCGTTTCACTAAACAAAATTAGAGCAGTGAAAACGTTATGAATGAGACTGTGCAAAAAATCTCTTAATTTGAACTGTTGTGAACAATCATTACATTATTTTGAATTACTCGATATATACTGACGTATACATTTTTGGGGTATTCTCCGATAAATACCACAGTAAAAACTGAAAACCTACTAAAAATTAAAAAAACATAAATTTGAAAAAAGGGCTAGATTGCCCTTTTAGGGCTAAATAGTGAAATTTAGAGAAATTCAGTCGTAAAAAGAGCTAGGTCTAGCCCCAAAAGGGCTATGGTGGCAACACTGCGCCCGAGGACGGTCGAATGTCAGTCCGGCCGTGTCGGCGCAATATGAAGTGACACATGACATTCGCTGTCGTATACGTCGGATTAGTGACATTTGACAAGCTGTCGCTCTGACGGAACGTTGCATCTGTGGTAGCGGGGTGACACACGGACACTTATCGTTCGAGAGTCGCACACGCACCACGTTCAAGACGAATCGTTTAAATCCGGCCGAAACGTTGAATAGTTTTAATTTATTTTATGTGTGATTAATTATTAGTTGCTAATTACAGTGGAATATAAGATTATTTTGTTATTTAAGTTATTTTAATTCAGTTAACCTCTTTCATCCACGTGCGTAATGGAACAAATAAATGACGTAGGCCATCCTGAGCCTACATATCGATAACTTGTTGCCGACACTCAACTGATACATCCCTATTTGTTACACTCGCCAATATAAGTACCTACTGCTCACTTGCCTACGATGCGTACTAAGCAATTGGTGCAATATGCGCAACCGTCGTTATCGTCTAACCGGTTGATTGACGGACTGATGGTCCAGAATGACAAAAATTAAATATTTTAAATATTTTTCATCATTCTGTTGTGAATGACAGCAGACTGATGCCAGACTGATCGTGTAACCGCTCGAATCATTCTCGCGTCAGTCAATCACTGACCACTGTCCCCGACGCAATCTAAATAAATATTTTTTTTATTTATTTAGATCAATACAACTATCATTACATGTCATGTTACCCCAAATCGGTAACGTGGTATTTCATAACTTAAGTAGCTCATACAAAGCAACAAAAAAAATAACAAAGTGAGCTATCGTAATCTGATACGACAAATAATTTGGTTTTGCGGCATACTTGGCCTTGATAACAATCATAGATTTCTAAACGTAAGTTTCAAGGCGAGAAATAGTACGTAGTTTACTTTTATTTTAACAAAATATTTATTTTTCAGATTTCTCTGATCACCCAATTAATAAAAAAGCGTGAAGATACTTTTTATGATCGGCAATAAAATACAAAAAGCAACTGTTACCGCCCGGGATCGAACCGGGGGCCTTGTGCGTGTGAAGCACACGTGATAACCGCTACACTGCGGAAACTTGATATCTGGAGCTAAAATTACGCTTTACTATGTTATGACTGAAGTTTTATCAGTCTGCTGTCAGTCTAGAATTAGCGTGAAGTGTGTCACGTTGCAGCAAACGCTCGGCATAGACTAAGTTCACTAAGTGAGTTGGAGTGCACGCGCTCTAACTCGTGTTACAAACAATCGAGTTGAGGTGTCTTCTCTAGTACGTAGTAAATTATAACTCAATGTCTGCCGTCTGCTGTGTTGCCCTTTACGACATGAGTCCATTGAACGGCTAAAATAATAAAAAAAATACTTGATGTAGTGAACCAAATAAACTTTTAGATATTTTTATTAATTCATTATTTAGAGTACATTAACAGCAGGTTAAAGAAACTTTACTCTCAATAAAACATAATAATTATGTCACGTACTTGAGAACAGTATTAAATAATATTATAAATATAGAAAAAGTTCGACATCACCAGTTACAGACTAATTAACAATAGGGGATCGGACAAAGGAGCATGGGCACCTTTGTATGAAGCCTGGACCCACTTTCAACATTGCTCAACAGTAATGAGACCTATATCAAAGAGCAAATATACAGCAGATTACAGCAGATTTGAACTTAGCTGCCTTAGAATGAAATGAAGTACACCCTAAGAGCTTTCATTTGGCATGGGTCTCATCACTGTTGAGAAGCACTATCATATTTTTCAGTTATAGTAGTTACAAATATATACTTTTTTTGAAAACGTACTAAAACACCATGTTGGCGCTAGATTTGGACTTAGCTGCCTTAGAATGAAATGAAGTACACCCTAAGAGCTTTCATTTGGCATGGGTCTCATCACTGTTGAGTGGCACTATCATATTTTTCAGTTAATAAGTTATAAATATATTTTTTTTGAAAACGTACTAAAACACCATGTTGGCGCTGGATTTGAACTTAGCTGCCTTAGAATGAAATGAAGTATACCCTAAGAGCTCTCATTTGGCATGGGTCTCATCACTGTTGAACAATGTGGAAAACTGGGCTCAAGGTTTTAATAAAAATGGCAAAATGCACTAAAACACCATTTTCGCGCTCGATTTGAACTTAGCTGCCATAGAATGAAATGAAGCCTATCTTAAGAGCTTTCATTTGATATAGGTCTCATTACTGTTGAGCAATGTTGAAAATGGGCCCAAATTGTCGCATGGTCCTTTTCAAAAAGTGTTTTAAATTAATCTTTATGGATATTTATTCTCATGAAAAATAAAATTTTATTTATTTATTGCCTTTTAGGTTTCTACTCAAAATCATGTTTCAATATTGTTTGTTTAAAAATCCCACCAAAACTCCACATGACGTCATTTGTGGTCATAGCAGGGACCGGCCGGGTACTCGTTGAAAGGGTTTTTTAAGGGGTTTTTTTAAGCGCTTAAAAAAAAAACCCTATGATACATGTTACACCCTCGAACGGGTGCCATGAAACCGGTTCCGAAAAAGGTTACCCTTTCAATACCCTGTAACACGGTAACAGGGTAACCCATTCCAGCCCATGACACTGTAAAATGCACTCTTTACAATCGACATTAGTTTGAAAATTGCGAGACCGAGACCACATGTGTCATCTTATCGCCCGCCGGCGCCATTGTTGCATGTACAGAGCGATTTGTAAACATAGAATAATAATTATTGTCAATATGATATTACAGTTCAATTTTGGTTGTCGCACAAGCTAAACATCGCAACATATTTCTTTATTCGTGTTTAAACTTGTTGAGTCTCATCATTCGTCATTTAATTCGGAAGTCGGACGAAGCTACGGAAGTAAATCAGTGTTAGGGCGATTGTGCACTACACGGAATTTTACTGTCCGCCGCGCGGCGGTCCGATTTTTTACGGTCCGATATGGCATGAAAAAAACGGATGATTGGCTTGTGCACTTGTCCGTCTTTACTCGGATGATACGCCTCAGTTTAGGCACAGAATAGAGAGACCAGAATCCAAGCTTCATACTAACGCCCGTGCGTAGGTACACTACTACTACACGCGCAGCTATACCACAATATAAAGATAATCAGTAGTTGCACTCGGCCGTAACCTTGAATTAAGTACCTACGACTTCGTGCTAGGTACTCACGCGTTAGGGCTGCCCGCACATAGGTAGTATTTTAATTTCATCAACCTATTGAGTTTCTTTCTAGTTATGTGAATAAAAATATATTTTTTTTAGTTTAAAAAAATAATTCATTGTGATTGAAATAGTGTTAAATAAAAATACATGTTGCGTTGTACTTACAGTGGGTGGCCAAATTATTAGGGACAGCGCCGAGATTTTAATAATTTCTAGTTTGTTTAAATTTTTCAGGGAAATGGGTTGTCTTAGGCCCCACGGATATTTTTATTTAAAGGATTTATTAATTGAGGTAATAAAAACATCAAGTCTGTAGGCAAAACTATTTATTTATTTTTGGAAAAAAAAATTATACGTTATTTGATTTCTAGAAGTCGTTGGTACTGGTCCTGCCTCATGTTCCCTTCGACGGTCACAACGATGTATAGGCGCCTTAAATGCCTTTCGAAAAGGTCACAGACCACACCATGGTACTTATTGGGTGTTTAGCCCCCCCACAAGGCAGTTCATGCAGAGTCTGTATGAAGTTATACCGCAGGGCGTCGTCGCACAAAATAAATTTTGTCGAGCAAAATCTGAAATATTGATTTATCGGAAGCATACCTGAAAAAATATTACAAAATCGTAATACAGTGACAAACACCACGTGCTGTTCTATTAAAAGACATATTCTTACCCGACTCCAGCCTGCAAAAGAAAAATTTCGGTGTTGTCTGGCCCATTGAAGTCGTCTCTTCTTCATGTTCTCTGTGAGGCGTGGTGTCTTGATTGGCCGACGACCTATCAAGTTCTCTTCGGCCAACCGCGCTTGTACTGTCCTTTCGAAAACTCCTTTTCTTTCATCGTTCATCATCGTAGACAAACGGGCAACACCCGTTTTACGATTTTCAAGGCAGATATCTCTGATTTTTCGATCTGTACGAAGAGTGGTGATCGTTTTTCTGCTACATTTTTTCACACGGCCTACCTCCAGAGTATTGTTCTGCTCAGTTTATATTTTTATTAGAATAACTACAAACCTTAAAACACTTGCAATTGTTGCTATACCTCTCTGGGCATGTGTAAAGTGCAGTATTAATGTTTTTATTTCTCTAATTTTTCTTGAAGATGTGTCTGAAACCTTGCCCATACTAGAAAAAAAGTAATTTTGAGGTTTTCAAGTTATAACTTTAATAACATTAAAATTCAAGTATTAAGATTAAAAATAGTACCACTATACGAAACATTACTCACGTTCTGACTACGGTTAGCTGAAATAAACTTGCAATGTCAATCTGATTTTTTTTTTACACTGCTACAATAAGAGTAATTTTCAACAAAAATCAACTAAATGAGAAAGTCACATCACTTTTCAAAAAAAGGTACCAGCTCTACAATTTTTTCACATCAAAACATAATATTAATATCAGTAATAACATCAAATAAAAAAAACCCCGTATAAATCTATTACTTTGTTTAAAAATAATGTTTCAACTAGATAATACATTTCTATGAGCGCTGTCCCTAATAATTTGGCCACCCATGGTATAATTCAAAGATTTAATAAAAAAAATTCGCCGAAGGAAACCAAACTCCAATCCTTACAAACTTCAACATCTACTTACTCAACCAAAATGAAAGAAACATCTAACGAGTAATTATAAAATCTGTTTGCATCCCAGCTTATTAACGTTCACATTACTAGCTATAGCTACAGCTAGGAGCACTTTGGTCACCCATCCAATAATGTCGCACTGCTGCAAACGTTATTTAATATCAACCATCTCATCGCGTGTGCCGTACCTATCTACAGCAATGAAAATCTCACTAAGTAGGCGGGTATCATTACCAGGTAATAGGTTACCATTAAGGTATTACTCTCATAATCATTTCATAATGATATTTCGTCTATGGTAAATACCTATATAAGTATTAAAAAAATAAACAAATTACGTATACGTAATAGTAGGTATAACCCGGTTCATTAAAGAATGGAATCTTAAATGGCGGCGCTTATCATGTTCTCTCGCTCGCACACTAGTGCCGTCTATAGTCACTCCAGCGCGTACCGTAAGCAGAAAAAATAATAGTCTTGATTTGCTTCCTTTTTGTAGGTACTTATAATGTCTCATTTTTTAAATTTAACATTCCTTTTATGATGTTGTTTAACGTTTAAGTTTGATAAAGATAGTTTTGAAAGAAATGTTACGCGTTCAAACAATAAGTCGTTTAATTTAATTACGACAGGAACTTGAAAATGTGATTTTTTGTTTGTTGAGATATCTTAACGATTTTGGTGTCAAATGAAAGGTATAGGTCTACAACCATTTTATTCGTTTAAATTATGTAAATCGGTCCAAGTGAAAAAAAACTTTAACTTGAAATTTTATATGCTGACTGTACTATCTGTCAACGCAAGTACATGCCACCATTTTAGATTCCATTCTTTAATGAACCGGGTTATAGGTAAGTGTTTAATTGTTCTTAGTCTTACTTTTCGTATTTTAAAAAATGTTATCTCTGGGTGCGTTATCGAAGAATTCAAGCGACCAAACACTGCACAATATACCTATACACATCAAAAAAGTCTAGGGATCAACATCCCTAACAAATGTTAGGGATGTTGATCCCTAGACTTTTTTGATGTGTGTAGTTTATAATTTCTCCTTGCCATGTTGAGAAATCGCACGCTCACTGCTTACAAAAATATTACACCATCCATTCCTTTATAAAAATGTACTCTGTGATCCATTCGTCACTACGGCGGCGGCGCGGCGGCGCAGTCAAGACTGTTTGTGTACCGAGAGTGTACCGAACTCGACGCGCGTAGGTATGACTCGCGTTGCGACCGTTTCTATGAAGATCACCTACTGTAGTATTTTTATACTGTGGCTATACCTACCTATATATACCTACTTAGGTATATTGACGAATTAAGATTCGTTTCGTATTTTTGTTTTAGTAGGTTTGTAGAATAGTACCTAGGTACCTACCAAAGTAGGTAAGTATATTTGTAAGTCGTCATAATAAGATTCCATTTGGCCTTTTCTATTAGATAGGTAGGTAGTAGGTACCTACTTAACTTACGTTCGTAAAATAGTAAAACAAGGAAGGAAACATTATACCTAGGTAGTTTCGCCATGACCGTCCGTGAGTAAGTCAAAGTAATTTGATTAAGTAGGTAATCAACTTCAAAAAAGTAAGTAATGTATGTACCTATCTATGTCATGTGTATCTGTTACCGGCAATCTGTATAATTCAGGCATTCTATGCAATACCTAGGCAATGTATAAAATACCTGGGGCGTACAGGCAATGTATGAAACATTATGAATATTATTCTCCATTACATACTTTACCTAGGTAATGTATACAATTCCTAGGGATTGTATAGAGTACCTGCTGGTCCACCGGCAATGTGTAAATAAATAGATTTTGGTCTATAGGTTACTGTAAATCATATGTTTTACAAGTAAATCTTAGAATTGGTATTAGCCAAGGAACTGTAACCAACTTGGCTGTGGTGTGGAATGGCTAGTCACAATTCTACCCCTTTTTTGGTTCGGGTCTAAAGTTCTTACATATGTCTTAGGGCTAAATTTTTAAATCGTGAGATAACTCCTAACGGAGGGATGAATATGGAATAATGGCTTTTGTCTAAAAAAAATGTCATCAATAATAATATGTGGTTCATCTAAAGCGAGCGGAGCGAATTCAAGACTTGGGGCACCCCGACTATTTTTTTTTTTTTAAACCACCCTGAAATAGGAGCCCCGCGCAGCGGGGTTCCGTCGACCAGGACTTTCCTGCTCTTTTATACACATTGCCGGCTGCGCTGTCGGTATTGTATAGAATACCTAGGCAAAGTATAAAATAAATAATATTTCATACATTACCTGTCCGTTTTAGGTATTCTATACATTGCCTAGGTATTATATAGAATACCGGATTACACAGATTGCCGGTAACATATCTACTTCATAGTATGATTAATTATGTACAGTCAACAAAGGAGATAGGTATGCAGGGTCGTCAGACATAGTTGAAGTTTTCTAAGAAACCGATGGATGTCTTTGACTGTAACTTAACCTAAATAAAGAACTATTTATTATCTACGTTTTAAATTAAATTACATTCGAAAACTTCCATCGTTTTCTAAGAAAACTTCAACTATATCTGACGACCCTGCATACCTATCTGCTTTGCTGTGTGTACATAAGTACCACCTGCCTACCTATTTATTTATTTAATCATAATACATACCTACCCACTATTATTAATTATTATTAAAAATTTTGAACACTGTTAGGATAGGAAGCTTTCATTCTGGTCTCTCTATTCTGTGGTTTAGCTCTGAACGATGAGTTTCTTGGTTCCGTTCCGGAATGGGCAAAAGTAAAATGTCGGACGGTAAAATTACGTATAGTGCACAAACTAGTAAGTATATACATTATATGGCGTGCCATATCGGACTGCCGGACAGTAAAATTCCTTGAAGTGCACAATCGCCCTTACAGTTCTTGTGCGTGTTGTAGTACGTATTTCCTTAAATATTATAGCAAAGGCAAATAATTTAGTTACCTATTATTTCTGTGAAAATGCTGTACACCGTTAGGTATTTTGTATATGATGCATCAAATAACACAAGCAAATGTAATTTATGGTGAAATTCCGCATAGGTAAGGTTTAATATTTGTTAATTCGTCGTTGTCAAATAAATTCGTAACTAAATAAGAATAGTAGGTAAGGCAATGAGGCGCCGCTCGGGTGCACGTGCAGGTATCCCCCCACCTACATACAACTCAAGTTTATTGGGTAATTCAGGGTAACACGAATAAAAGCTTTTCGTGAAGGTTACCCCTTCAAAGGCTTAAGCCTTTGAAGAGGTTAACCCCTTCAAAGGCTTAAGCCATTAAAAGGGTTAAGCCTTTGAAGAGGTTAACCCCTTCAAAGGCTTAAGCCATTAAAAGGGTTAACCTCTTCACGTGGTTACCATAATAAAGGTGTTAACCATTTCCCTGGGTTTCGAAGATGTAACTCGAACAAAAGGTAACACTGCGATATGAGTTACCCCATGTACGGGTTACCCTGTCAAAAGGCTTAACTCTTAAGCGGGGTTGTCCGGTCCCTGGGTCATAGAGCAACACGGGTACCTGACGGAAGGGGAGACGCCATAGGCAGGCGTTCCCCTCTGTCGAAACATATGACCAAATGGTCCACTGTTAAGTCACTGTCACCAAGTGCGATAGTGTTGTTATTTTGTAAATTGTTTGTTATCGATAAAAATATTTACTTACCATCAGTCGATGTGTGACATTTGCATTTGCAAAAACTAAAGACTAAGTTGTAGTTATGTAGTATGTTAATGGAAAATTATGCTGATCGATACAAGAATTACTTACATAATGACAAAAGCAAACCCACATAAGTGATAAATCTAAAAACCAGTAATAGATAAATCCATCACTGATTTTTTAAATTAAACCACAAACATATATTTTATTTTAAATTGATAAATTTTATTATTGAAATATATAGCCGGGGAACGGGTGTAAGAAGACGCAGGTGCTATGAACTGGTAGTTTAATGTCCAATTACACAAGTCATAAATCACAAAACTCACAATTAACAGAAAACTTAACAACTGTAAAAGACGTGTAAAAGTGTTATTTATAACCAATTTACTGAATAAATCATCATTTCATTTCATTTCAACTCGCGCGCACACATTCGCGGGTATCTTGCAGGACTCTCTAATTGACAACTCCCAACTGTCAGATGTTTCTAGAACAAGTGCGCGGGCGCGCAAAAGAGGGCTGCAAAAGGATTGGTCATCTCTTATCTGCTATGGCTTACAAATTTATTTTTATTATTTTTTACTACTGTTTTATATTCATCTTCATTGTTTTCACATGTAGAATTAACAAGAATAATGTAACCAGGATTTTGTAAAAACCTAATTTAAAAGAGTGCCGTGGAGATTCTTGCTCGTTCTTCTCCATAGGGGCCTACCTCCGTTTTGGAACGAGCAACTAGTTTCAGCTTTCGGACTAACTGACCGACTCCTTGACAATTCAAAAGTGCCTGTAAATGGTCTAATTGAAATAAATGTTTTGACTTTGACTTTAAATTATACCTACATGCTTTTAATTATTTTTAAATTATACCTACATGCTTTTAATTATTTTTTAATTGACAACTGTTGAAAAAGTAATAAATAACATAAATAAAGTAAAACACCTGATTTCCCTAACAGAGTTCTTTAATTTATCGATAATGCGTATCGACAGCTGTTACAGCAATGTTTGTCAATGTAGTTGCATCATGTCGTTACACTGTTATGACACAAAATGTATCTATGTGTGTACGAAATTGTTAGTGTATTGTTATTATTTCTATGTGTGAGTTTCGTAGCGACAGACGATTGTTTTTGTGTGGGTCATTGAAAAGTGTGTTTGTGTGTGTATTTCCCCCCGCAAAAAACGACAGACTTTTCTGTATTGAAAAAATACGCTATGGCGTCTCCCCTTCCGTCAGGAACCCGTGTTGCTCTATGTTTGTGGTCATAACAAAATTTTCATTATGAAAAACTAGAGAAACACCACGTGACAGTTTTTAAATTGATCACCGTAGATATCCTAATTTATCAGTAATAGACCAGGGTAGATAATTTTAGAAACAAAAATAAATTTAAGTAGAATGAAACCTATTGGAAAAGGAAGGGAATACTACTAAAATGAAAGGAGAAATAAATTACGGGCGATCTGCGGTTGGGAAGGGGTAGTGGGGGGGGTTTTAAGGGTAAAAATCGATAAATCTTGATTTCCGGCAAAACTACAAGTCCTATCGAAAAAAGTTAAATGGAAAAGTTGTAGATAATAAAAAGATCTACAACTTTTGTATCCACACTTTTTCTCCATAACCTCAAAATTCATGTAAAAAATCCAAAAAACCACATTTTTGATTTTTGATTTTTATCTTTTACAAATTTTTTTTTTTTTTTCATGATATTTGGTGAATACTTACCTCTTTATGTCCCAAACACACTGGAATTTTGAAGATTTAAAATATTAATTTTTTCACCCTATTTTGACTCGATATCGAAAAAAGCACCCTAATTTTCAATCGAAAATTCTCACGTCAAAATATCTGATTTTTCAAAAAAGTCGGTGGGCTTTTTGTTCGTTGAAATCTCTATTTTACGATGGTGTAAAAAAAATAATACATAACTAAGACATAACTATGGATTTTTTTTTCAGAAAATGCAAACGAAAAGTACGTTTGCGAAAAAATTGACACAATAATAATATGAGATATGCATTTTAGAACATTAAGTTATTTATAAAAATAAAATAAAATAAACTTAACGTTTATGTATTTGAAGAAAACAAAAACGCGGCAAATTCCTAGACTAATATTTTTTTGTCGGAAAAGCAAACGCATCAAGCTCATACGGCCTCGTCGGTTTTCGTAATTTTATTAATCATAACTGCATAATAAATGCGTATTCCTTTTTCAAAAAGATGTATAATGCTTTATATACGAACTCAATGGTGTAAACACAGATGTAGTGCAGTATAAATTTCGGTAAGTATTCCAAATTTAAATCACATTCTCTCCCTAGGGGATAAATGAAATTCAGTACAATTTTCTTTCCCTGTTTTTGACAGATTAATAATGACTATTGTTATGTTCGCTTTTTGTGGCATAGAATGTCACTTTTTTGAGCAAGTGGTACGAAAAAATAATTTTGTAAAAGATATAAATAAAAATTCAAAAATGTGGTTTTTTGGATTTTTTACATGAATTTTGAGGTTATGGAGAAAAAGTGTGGATACAAAAGTTGTAGATCTTTTTATTATCTACAACTTTGCCATTTAACTTTTTTCGATAGGACTTGTAGTTTTGCCGGAAATCAGGGCTTGAAAACGTTACCAATTCACATTAAAAATAACGTTAAGTAACGGTATTTCTATAGAGATACTTGCATATCGGTATAATTTGGTAGCGTTACTTAGTAGCATAACATTATAAGAACGTTAAATATTGCGTTAAAAATTAACGGTATTTTTAATGTTATTGTGAAAATAGTGGTAGCAAGTTAACGGTATATTTTGGTTATTTTATGCGACGTTGTCGTTTTCTCCAAGGCCGCGCCTAGTAAAGAAAATTGCCGGCAATATTGCCAAAGTTGCCAAAACTCCCGGGAATGTTTCCAATGTTGCCGGCAACATTGGGCAAGAAACGTAAAAATAAAAAACAACTTATACTAATGTAATTGATTAGTAGGTTAAAATTGCGGTCTGCAGGGTGGTAGTTCGTATGCTTATCTACAATATCCAATCGAAAATTTTAGCTTTTACAATTATTTTCTTACTGATAAACTAAAGAAAAGAAATAAGCTATCCATGACAGTTCATTGGTGATGAAACCATAACTATTTTCGAAATATCGTAATTTTTTTTCTACGTTCTTATAGTTTAACTTTAATTCTATGAAAAAAAAACCGGCCAAGTGCGAGCCGGACTCATGCACGAAGGGTTCCGTACCATTATCTATAAAAACGGCAAAAAGATCACGTTTGTTGTATAGGATGCCCCCCTTAAATATTTGTTTCATTTTAATTATTTATTTTTGGAGTGAATATATACCTAAATATTCTGTGATTATTTCAAGCGTCTATCTGTTGCCGTTATCAATATTGAGCAACAAAATCACGTTCGTTGTATGAGAGCCCCCTTAAATATTTATTGTATTCTGTTTTTTAGTATTTGTTTTGTTGTTATAGCGGCAGCAGGAATACATCATCTGTGAAAATTTGAACTGCCTAACTATCACGGTTCATGAGATACAGCCTGGTGACAGACAGATAGACGGACGGACAGCGGAGGCTTCTATGTATTTTTTCTCGAAAACGGTGCGTCCTAGGCGAAAAATAACCGAAATTTCACTCCCCCCTATAGTCCCCCGTGTCAGCAGCACCACTATTAAATTTTTGGGTTGGGGGGGGGGAAGAGGGGAACTGTTTTTATTTGAATGTTTTATTTTGTTTAATGTTTCGATTTCCTTACATCATCTCAGTTACCCATGGGAGCAGCACCACTATTTAATTTTTAGTTTTTGTGAGGGGAGAGGGGGGGATTGTTTTTATTTTTTTTTGTTTTTACTGTTTTGATCGACTAGACGTTCGACTAGAGCAACAATTTCTTTCCTGAAAAGATTTCCATCCGAGCTACCATTTTGGAAATATAGTGTTTTTTTTAATTAAAAAATCACTACCCCCTCTCCCCCCCGCAAAATCCAAAAATTAAATAGTGGTGCTGCTCCCATGGGGAACCGAGATGATGTAAGGAAATCGAAACATTAAACAAAATAAAACATTCAAATAAAAACAATCCCCCTCTTCCCCCCCCAAACCCAAAAATTTAATAGTGGTGCTGCTGACACGGAGGTTATAGGGGGGAGTGAAATTTCGGTTCTTTTTCGCCTAGGACGCACCGTTTCCGAGTTATGGGCTTTTGATTTTTATTTTTCTCGAAAAGGGTGCGTCTTCCGTACGATGGGCAACACTATATAAATTTTGGGTTTTGCGGGGGGGGGGGAGAGGGGAATGTTTTTAATGTGAGAGATGGAAAACAGGTGAATATGCCCTCTTACTTTTATTATAACATTTATAGGTGACATTCTTAAAAAACTATGGGTTCAACTATCACGAAGTCACCACTGCCATTGTTTAACTTTATCTTCAGATAATATTTCCCTGGATTATTATAAATTAATTAAAGTGAACAATTAATTATACAGACTTACTAGTCATACGTATAATTACACCATTACATAAAACCTCATGAGCCCATAAACATTGAAAATGGCATTTGAAAAACTCTATCGAATCTGGCAACTTTGGCAACTTTCCGGCAATATTGCGCAATATTGCCGGCAATATTGGAAACTTTCCTGGTAAGTTTCGGAAACATTCGTCAATTTTCATCTCTAGACGAGAGCGACGGTAACAAAACTAACTCATAACGATAAAATTTACGATAGCGTAGATTTTAACGTTACATAATATGTTTAACGATAAAATGTGCCAGATATAACGTTAAATATGGTAACGTTATTTATTAGATAACGATATCTGCATCAAAAGGCTGTAACGATACCATATTTTTAACGGTATTTCAAGCCCTGCCGGAAATCGAGATTTACCGATTTTTACCCTTAAACCCCCCCCCCCCTTACCCCTTCCCAACCTCAGATCGCCCGTAATTTATTTTTCCTTTTATTTTAGTAGTATTCCCTTCCTTTTCCAATAGGTTTCATTCTACTTTAATTTATTTTCGTTTTTAATCATTTTTGACGGCTTCGACACTGGTCTATAATCTTTTAGAATTTCAACAAAATTGTGGAAATATATGAGTGAATTAAGTTAGTTAGTACCCGTGCAGTCAATGATTGCCCACAAATGACGTCACGCACTGTTTCAATACAGATTAAAAATATTGTGAATAACAAAATTTTATTTTTTCATTTAATAACATTTAAATGAATTATATTAAATTATTATTCGATAAATAATCGTAAAACAGTATATTTATTTTATCTAAGTACATTTTAGATTTTAATCTGATTACTGTCCGATCCCCTAATTACTCATGTCCCACATAATGAGACACAATTCATAATTATTCGAAACCCGACCCACGCAATGCATTCATTTTTTCAGAAGTATGACATACTGGCTGAGCTGAGTTTTAAATGCATTGAATAAGAGTACATTTCGTATTTGTGAGGGTATTTTATTATAAAGTTGTGCTCCTTCAAATGTCAGCGTTTTTTTGCCATAGTTGGTTCTAGTTTTCGGCAAAACCAGTAGGTAAGCTTGCTCGTCGTGTGATCCGTTGAGTAATTTGTTTATATTGTGTGAATGTGATATTTGTGTGAAAAGGCTTGGCTTTGGCGCTTCTAGCAAGCAGACGTGTACACAAATAATTAAAAATACTTACGAAATTAATAAAAACTAAAGCAATCAACAGTGAACGCAAATGTGGTGTAATTATAGTGCAAAATAGTGGAACATACGATCCTATTAGTGATACGCGGCGAGACACGACAACGCAGCCGCGGCCCTCTTCACCCCCGCGGGTAAAAGAGTCGGTGGTCATTTTTTGTCTCGCCCCCACTGCGCTGTGCCGATAAAGCATGTGCTACACGGTTTTAAACGGCGGTTTGAAACAGAAAAAACAGATTTGCGCTTTGCCGGCTACACGGTTTAAAACATGTTTAAAACCATCAGTGTTTTATAGAACGTTGCGTGAATATGACGTCTCTACGCTTGCACCGTATATTCACTACACCACACTACACAAACCTACTGGACTTTATGACATACATAACTTTCTAAGAATGGATAAAGAAAGTTTTTACGAATTATTCTTTATTTATTATAACTACTTCTCGTTCTTTTTCTTCTCGTGCCATTTTGAGAACGTCGTGGCGTCGTCGCGTGCGCCTGCCTGCGCTCGCCGCTGCAACGTGACTGTCATTCGCGAAGTTTTAAACAAGCGGCTAGACGGTTTTAAACCAACGCTTCTACCAGTGGTTTCAAACGCAAGCCTTGCTGCCAAGGGTGTTTAAAGGTCAAACGAAATTTGGCATAAAACGACTATCTACACTGTTTTAAACCTCTGTTTCAAACCGCCGTTTAAAACCGTGTAGCACATGCTTGAACAAGATTTGCGACAAGTATGCAGAGGACACCGCCTAATACTACCCTGATAAGCGGTAGCGGAAGCGGCAGCTGCTCGACACCTAACTTAACCAGCTGTGTAGATGCCGATGAAGATACGTGCGTTAACATAAACCCTAGGAAGCGAAAGGAGCGTACTCATGAAATGGAGTATAAAAAAGATTTCATAGAATTTCGTACGGATATAATGAACTTTTTCCATAAATCTGCTGAAACCCAGAACGCCAACCTGATGCAAATACGGAAGGAGATTACGGAAATGAATAACGAAATAAAGGGTATCAAGACGGTGACAGAGAACCTAACCACCGATATAAATAAAATTAAGGATGAGATAAAAAAAGTTAAATCAGATAGTATACAAACCCAGGATAAAATTTCGCACATTGAAAACAATATCTCTCAAATAAAGAATACCCAAGACTCCGTCTTAAAATCGCCTTTCGATGTTCACGAGAACCTCATCCTTGAACTCCCGGGGCTGCGGGACGTCTTAACAGGATACCGTGGCCCCGGAACGTAAAGGGCAACAGAAGGAACAGGGTGGTTTTTTAGTCAGTAAAAGTCTGACAGTCCCTTCCGCCCCACCCAGGGCGGAAGGAGTCACTTGATGATTTTTACCACCTAAAAAAAAAAAAAAAAAATCCTTTCACTCAAGGACAGATGCGAGCGCGAGAAACACTTAATAATTGTTGGCATACCCGAAAAGTTTGATAAGAATTCTACCGTCAGGCGTAGGTAATTATGATAACGAAAAAATTACTGAACTTATTACAACATTATATGAAAACTGTCCTAAGCACAACAAATGTATGCGACTTGGTAAATACAAAGCTGATCAAAACCGACCTCTAAAGGTATACTTTAATGATGCAAATATCCCGAAACACTTGTATAAGAATAAGTCTAAATTGCCGGACAATATAAGCATTTATCCAGATCAAACTCCAGCCCAAAAAGCATTTATGGAATCCCTCAAGCAGGAACTACAGCGACGTAAACAAAACGGCGAAAATGACCTGATAATCAAGTATGTGAACGGAATACCTAAAATAATACAAAATAAACCGGATCCAAAAAACTAATACATGTACAAAAAAGAAGCGATAAAAGTAGTAAACACACTGATGTAAATCATTATTTAGTTAATAATTATCAGGATATTCCGATGAACTCTTCCTCGTTAAGAATGTTTTATGCAAACTTGCGTAGCATGCGTAAACCAGGCAAGTTTGATGAGATAAAATGCATTCTCAAGGCTATACCAAAAATACCGCATATCATTATTTTTACCGAAACTTGGCTTACGTCAGAACAGGACGCAAAAACATACCAATTGCTGAATTACACCCATATTTATAATTTTAGGCCGGATAGAAAAGGAGGTGGTTTCCATTTTTCTTCACAACAGTATTTCTTTCGAAGTAACAGAGGAGCTATTTGAAAATGGTAACCATTATTTATGGATCTATATTAAAAAATTCGATCTGAACATTGGCGGGCTTTACAAACCAGGTGATACGGATGTAAAAAGCTTCTTAGATATATACTCTTCGCAACTAGAGAGAAGAAGAAGAACAATAGTCATTGGTGACTTCAACATCGATTTGCTCGCCACAGGAAACCATGTCAAACAATATTTGGACACCCTACAAGAGGCAGGCTACGATATCTTGAACAAGAAGGACATAAACTACTGTACTCGAGAGACTGCCAAAACAAAAACTATTCTCGATCATGTGATTACCAACTTAAATAACAGGTTATTTCGCATTTCTATAATTGAATCGTCTCTTTCGGACCACAAGCAACTATTCTTTGAGCTCCTAAAATCTGCAACACGGTTAAATGAACGGGTTAAGTACGAGGCACTTGACTATAGCGGACTATACAAAAGTATGTCCGAAGCTCAGTACAAGAACGATGATCAACAGTATAATAGCCTAGAGGATTTCATAAAACATCACATATCAAAAAACAAAGTAACTAAAACTAAAATTTTAAATCCACCCCGACAAGACTTGATTAATAAAACTATCATAGATTCCATTAATAAGAGAAATATTTTATGGCAACAAAGGAAGAAGGACATGAAAAACCAAAAAGTTAAAAAGCAGTTTGAAGAAGAACGAGCAAAGGTTAATTCAATCACCCAGACCACTAAGAAGAAATTTTATTACGACTTGTTTCATGATAATCTTAAGAAACCAAAAAAAACGTGGGATCTAATAAATACTTTAGCTAGAAATAAGGTTAAAAGTACTTGTGCTCCCCCTAAACTCATCGTACCTAGACTCGAATATTGTAACAGAGGGTAATGCAATATGTGAAGCATTTAATCATTTCTTTACCTCGATAGGTACTGAGTTGGCAAACAAAATAAACATAAAATATCACGCTAACTCAGTGAACACCTTTATGTACAACACAAGCCACACACATGAAAATACACTTGATGAACTCATGCCATGCACTATAGAAGAAGTTACGGGTATAATTGACAATCTAGATAACAACACTAGTACTGGTGTTGACGGAATTAGTACCAAGGCAATTAAATGCATCAAAACTATTATAGCTCAGAGTCTTACGGACTGTATAAATAAATGTTTTAAGGATGGTGTCTTTCCTGAATCTCTTAAAATTGCTAAAGTTAGCCCTATTTACAAGTCTGGAGTGAAAAGTGACCCCGGAAACTATAGACCAATATCTGTTCTTCCAGTTCTTTCCAAGATTTTTGAAAAGATTATGTATACCCGTTTAGACAAATATCTCACAGAAAAAAACTTTATAATCGAGCAACAATATGGTTTCCGATCGAAATCCAGCACCCTTTCGGCTACTATAGACCTGATAACAAAAATAAAAACAGCCATTGATCAAAAACAGATAGCATTAGGTATTTTTATTGATATAAAAAAGGCTTTTGACACTGTCAGCCACGTAAAGCTTCTACAAAAGCTAAATAACATAGGTGTTACCGGCCAAGCTTTGAAAATATTCACGTCTTATCTACAAAATAGGTATCAAACAGTTAAAATCGGAGATGTATTCCAAAGTGGTCTGCTAAATATTAACTGTGGTATTCCCCAAGGATCAGTTTTGGGAAGCCTACTATTCCTAATCTATGTTAATAACATTAAAAACTTAACATTAATTGGTCACCTAACTGTGTATGCGGACGATACATGCTTGTTTTATTTTGGTAACTCAATTCAGGATATAATGGCTGATGCCCAGAGTTATTTAAACATACTCAATGAATGGCTCCTATACAACTTATTAACTATTAACACATCAAAAACCTCCTACATGATTTTTGCTGCCAAGAATAAGAAAATTCAAAATTTTGCGCCTTTAACTATAAATAACAACATAATTCATAGATCACGACAGGAAAAATATCTCGGTCTGCATTTGGATGACCGCCTTACTTGGAAAGCACACATTGAGCATATCAGATATAAACTGAGTTCAATCCTGGGGGCACTCCGGAAAGTAAGCAATTGCATACCAAAGAATGTACGTGGCCTGATATACAATTCACTTATAAAGACGCATCTCGAGTACTTGATAGAAATATGGGGATTGGCTACTAAAACTAATCTAAGACAGCTACAAACCACTCAAAACAGAATTATTAAAACATTATTCCACTACAATTACCTTACACCTACAAAGGAGCTATACACTAAAACTAAATTATTCAACATTACGCAATTATATACTTTCAACACTTGCCACCTTATCAAAAGAATAATCACAGGCAACATACACTCAAACATTACATTAACTCAAAAAACACAAACACATTACTTAAGAAATAGATACAAATTAATAACAACTCGACCACGTACACTGACCTACGGCAAAAAAACCATACTATATGAGGGAGTACATCTTTACAACAGCCTGCCTAACGACTTAAAAATGTGTGACAATTTAAATATTTACAAAAAAAAACTAAAGTTGCATATGTATAGTCACTATTTCTAATGAGATGCTGTTGAACAGATTGCGAAATTAAATAAAATTCTTTAGTTGTAATATTAAGTATGTTGTATTGTAATGTAAGTTGTATTGTAAAGTAAGTTTAGTTATAATATTATGAAACTTGTCGCCTTAAGCTAAAGCTATATTTAAATTTAAAAAGATATCTTTGTGAATCTCATTTTAAGTGAACTGTGTTCTTATGAGAAATAAAGTTCTTTAAACCTAATCTTTAAACCTAATTGAATATACCGCCAGTCATATATAGATGACAAACCAAAATGTACCCAGCGGGCTACGGTCACGACTACATGACAGACAGATACAACTGAAATTAGTTATCTTATTATAATACTTAAACAATAATCGCTGTCAAAAACTTGTTACAAATGTTATTCTTTTTTATTACTCAATTTAAATAGAACAGGAGTTCAAGAAGGGCAATAATACGCTGTTTATAAAATACCGCCTCATTTCTCTCTTGAGACAAAACTTCTTTAAGGCGTTCATCAGCGTGTATACGAGTATGCCTTGTTAACTTACCCTTTTGCCTAGAACTATAGTGACATATTTCACATCTGTAAGGTTTCTCACCAGTGACCAAAAGAGTATTTATGCCTACTTAAATTAGTCTTGTAACTAAAACTAACTTGACACATATCACATTCGTAAGGTTTTTCACCAGTGTGCGTACGAATATGATAAGTTAAACTATTCTTTTGACTAAAACTAACCTGACACATTTCACATTTGTAAGGTTTTTCACCAGTGTGCGTACGAATATGATTAGTTAAATTCTTCTTATGTCTATAACTACGCTGACACATTTCACATTTATAAGGTTTTTCACCAGTGTGCGTACGAATATGAGAAGTCAAACCATCCTTTCTACCAAAACTAACCTCACACTTATCACATTTGTAAGGTTTTTCACCAGTGTGTGTACGAATATGATACGTTAAACTATTCTTTTGACTAAAACTAACCTGACACATTTCACATTTGTAAGGTTTTTCACCAGTGTGCGAACGAATATGCATTTTTAAATTAGTCTTATTACTAAAACTAACTTGACAAATTTTACATTTGTAGGGTTTTTCACTAGTGTGCTTACGAATATGATCAGTTAAACTCTTCTTATGTCTAAATATACCTTGACATATTCCACATTTGTAAGGTTTTTCACCAGTGTGCGTACGAATATGATATGTCAAACCATCCTTTCTACTGAAACTATCCTGACACATTTTACATTTGTAAGGTTTTTCACCAGTGTGCGTACGAATATGATCAGTTAAACTATTCTTTTGTCTAAAACTAACCTGACACTTATCACATGTGTAAGGTTTTTCACCAGTGTGCGTACGAATATGATTAGTCAAACCATCCTTTCTACTAAAACTAACCTCACACTTATCACATTTGTGAGGTTTTTCACCAGTGTGCGTACGAATATGATTAGTCAAACCATCCTTTCTACTAAAACTAACCTCACACTTATCACATTTGTGAGGTTTTTCACCAGTGTGCGTACGAATATGTTTAGTCAAGCTATCCTTTCTACTAAAACTAACCTCACACTTATCACATTTGTGAGGTTTTTCACCACTGTGCGTCCGAATATGATTAGTCAAACCATCCTTTCTATTGAAACTAGCCTGACATATTCCACATTTGTAAGGTTTCTCACCAGTGTGTGTACGAGTATGAATATTTAAATTACCCTTTTGACTAAACCTACGCTGACATATTTCACATTTGTAAGGTTTATCGTGTCTTCGAATATGATTTCTTAAACAAGTCTTACTAGTAAAACTCAGCTGACATATATCACATATGTAATGACGTCCAACGGTGTTCGATAGTACATTCTCCTGTTTCTTGTCTGTTACTGTATCTTCTGGTTGCGATGCTCGTAAGTCAAGTCTCTGTATCCTCACAATGGGCACCCCTGTGATTATAAATCTGGTAAGAACAACGTTGTATGAACATAAATAAAAATGGAGTGTTCAAATGCTTCACACTAGAACCAAAGAGGTTCACAGAGCACACTGTTCCATGTTTCTGATGACACTGAATAACCAACACTATTGCTAGTATCATGAAGTACAAAACTGAACAAACATTCACAGTGCGCAGAGCCAGGGCCCGATCTAGCTATTTAGCCGCTCCGGGCAAAAATAATATTCGCCGCCCTTTACACTAATACCATACAGGGTGTCCCAGACAAGGACGTCCAAACAAAAATTTTGGAAGTCTCTTTAATTGGGCTACCTAAAATTTTTTGTGGTTTAGGAGCTAGACGATTTTTAGTATTTTTTTGGGATTTTGTTATTTTCTCTTTTTATGTCGCGTTTTTTGGAAATATTTTTATTGATAATTAATCCTGAAAGTATGCTCTTCGATCGATAAAAACAAATGTCTGTCTTATCGTCACCCGAAATTACCAAAACTTAGTTCAAAGGGAAAAATGCTGTTTTGCAAAATTCGTTGCAGATTTTCGGCCTTTAAAGAAAAATTACAATAAATGCCCAAATGACCTTAAAATAATTTCAAAAACTTTCACGGACCCTCAGCTCTTTAAAAAATACAAAAAGCTAGTATTTTACAGGACATTATTCGGTGCAATTGAAGCTCGAACATGGTAATGCAATTAACATTGGAAGGCATTGCGCTATCATCGGCTACCTCCCTACCTCCGCCACATCGTTGGGGCTAATCCGTCATAGAGGTCACCTAAGTGGGACGGAATGGTAGAGTACCAGCACCAAATGTCGTGCGGTGTTCCGCAGGGCTCGGTTCTGGGCCTGCTCCTGTGAAACATCGGATACGACATACGACTGGTCGCTGCACGGGGGAGCTCGCACAGGGAGGCAGCGTTGCTGACAACGGCTGCGGTGTCACAGTTGGTGGGCCGCATACGTCGCCTAGACCTAGAGGTGGCCCTCGACAAGTCGGAGGCCATGGTGTTTCATGGCTCCCGGCGGGCGCCGCCACCCGGCTCACACATCGTGGTCGGGGGGGCTCGGATCATTGTCATATCTACCATGAGTACCTGGGATTGGTGCTCAACAGCCAGTGGGACTTCGAGCCCCACTTTCAGCGGCTGGCGCCCAAGTTTCTGAGCGCGGCTTCCCAATTAGGGGGGTCCGAGCACCGCCTTCAGGCGTCTGTATGTGAGGGTTGTGCGATCTATGGCCTTGTATGGGGTTCCGATATGGGCGGCTGACCTAATGGCCGGCAGTATCGTCGTTCTGCGTAAACCGCAGAGGGCGATGGCCATCAGAGTCGTAAAGGGTTATCGTACGATCTCCTACGAGGCAGCCTGCGCTGCGTACTGGCTGGAGCCCTGGGACCTGGAGGCGAAGGTACTCGCGTCACTGTACCGGTGGCTTGAGGCTAGCGGCCGATGCAGCGCGAGTTTGAGTTGCGTCAGTCGCAGCTTCGCGAGGTCCTGGTGGCGGAATGGCGGAACAGGCTATCACGCCCTACCATCTGTCACGCAGGCTGTCACGGCCTCATCACCATCGAGGCGATGGTGATGAGGCCGCTGGCGGACTGGCTCGAGAGAAGGCATGGCTCCATGACGTTTCGGTCAACGCAGGTACTCTCGGGGCATGGCTGCTTCGGAAAGTACCTGTGTCGCATAAACAGGGAGCTGGACACCCGGTGTCACCAATGCATGGACAGCCTGGAGGACACGCCGCGGCATACGCTGTCAAAATGTACAGCTTGGGAGGAGCCGCGCCGTGCCCTCATCTCTGAAGTAGGCAGTGACCTGTCGCTGCCGGCCGTCGTCGCTTCAATGGTCGGCAGCGAGGGGTCCTGGGACGCGGTGGTCTCCTTCTGCGAAACGGTTATCTCGCAGAAGGAGGCTGCGGAAAGAGAGAGAGAAATTACGACCTCTCTCCCGGCCCGCAGCAAGCGCACCGGGCGTCGGCGCGCGGCGGAGGGTGGACAAAGCCTTCTTCGGGCCCCCCTAAATGGGCCCAGGGACCCGAGGTGGCGGCGCGTAGTGTTTCACGCGCGCCCCTCTTTGACGTCGTTTTGGGAGTTAAACACCTCACTCTCCCCTGACCTGAGGAGGCCCGCGGTGGCAAGACAGCACCAGTCGGGGATCGCGGAAGGCGAGTACGTTCCCGTGTTATGTTCCCGAATTTTACAAAATAACATTTTTCCCTTTGAACTAAGTTTTGGTGATTTCGGGTGTCGATAAGATAAACATTTGTTTTTATCGATCGAAGATCATACTTTTAGGAGTTATCAATAAAAATATTTCCAAAAAAGAGAAAATCAACAAAATCTGATGCAAGGAAGAATATCCCAAAAAAATACTAAAAATCGTCTAGCTACTAAATCACAAAAAATCGTAGAACAACCATGGGGGTGGTTCAGATAGCTCAAGAAGAGAGGCTTTCAAAATTTCGTTTGGACGTCCTTGTCTGAGACATTCTGTATAAAATATAAGTCATGAGCTTGCTATTCCAAAGATGGAATGATTAATATGTGATATTGTTTTAATTGTATAATATTAATTTAAATACGTTAGTCTACTACGACTTCTGAACAAGTATACAAAAATTCATGAGAGTATGTTGGACTTAGTGCCACCGTCCGGCACCCTCAATTTTGCCGCCCCTCAGATTTGCCGCTACGGGCAATTGCCCGGCTCGCCCCCCCCTAGATCGGGCCCTGCGCAGAGCCACAGACACACACACTCATCTCCCTATTGGGCATCATAGAACAAGCTATAATACTAATACCTAGTTTAATACTTACTGATGATTAAGTTATTAACTACTTACTTATCATCTCCCTAGTTCTTTGCTCCTCCGTAGATATATCTTCATCTTCTACCACTTCTGTTTTAAACTGCATTAAAGGTAATTCATCTGCTGAGTCTTCTTCAGAATATTGTGGTGGTATATCTTCTGATTCAGACTGATGCGGTGCTATACCTTCTACATCTGAAGAGCTATTGTGAAGATGTTTCAGTTCTAGTTCTGTAAATAAAGGAAAAGCGCCAAGATTAATAAGTTTAAAAAATTTCTTGATAAATAAATAATTCGTACTTAAATTAACGTCATATAGTTTAAATATTAATAAAATCAATTTAAAAGATTTGTATTATTAAATGATAATATTAATTTTTATCCTAAAACATACCATCACTTTGATATTCCACCTTTGGCTCAATAATATAATGTTGTCTCTCACAAACACCTGATGGCTCTTGTTTGATGATTTCACTCTCTTCTTGATATTCAGCATCTATACTTATGAGTTCCAGTGGTGTTGTAACATAACCACCGGCGAACTCTAACTGACCATGGTTTAGTGAAGAACTTGGCTGTAAATGTTGATTATAGGGTACGGTATACTATGCAGACAATCAGTGTTGTAAACAAAAGTGTTTTTCATTACAATAAGTCACACAAAACAGCCTCCACAAGTGAATGTTAGCAGGTTTAAATAAATGGCTGCAGAAAGAGTTCAAATATAACTATCAAATACATAGATTGTCCCCTTGCACCCTGGACAGCCGACCATGCTGCCAACCTCACTGGCCACTGCATGAGCTATTGTTGCGTACCTCATGCGGACATGGGAGAGGACTGTTACCAAAGCGTAATGATAAATGAGTGTTAAAGAATCCCTCACCTCATGATTCTCAATCAACATCTGCGCGAACAGTTGTTCCGCTTCCAGACATTTCCTCTGGAATAGAGCGCATTGCTTTATTTTAGTGCTGCAGAAGAAACAAGCAAGCATTGGTCTACTATCTTCAGTTATGAACTGCAACAAAAATAGTCTTTTTTTAATATTACTTACTATGCAGATTTTTTACATCAACAATATGAAGTAAGTAAATAGTAATTGCATTTTCTTAGTAATTTTTAAAGTAAACTAGTTTTATATCAACTTACGGGAATATCAGTCAGCTTCTCATACAGCTCCTGCAGGCTCTTGTTGACAACTGCATGCATGCGAACATTCTCCACTAAACATATCCTACACATGGACAGCTTTTCCATCATGACTATAACAATAAAATTTGTCGTTGCTTTAGATTATTTCAAGTTTGAAACAGTTTTGATAACTTGATACAACAGGCTTTGTATTTCTTGCTTCACGTAGGTTCTGCGATTTACTAATTATTATTAATGGTGCGGCAAGCGCCTACCATGTTGTAGATCATAGAGTAAAGTATGTTGTAGATTCATGCAAGCATAATCTAACTGTTTTATAACTGTTTATTTTCATTCGAATGCAAATTGCAAATTAATTAAGAAAGAGAGGAAAGCTCATACAAATCTGATACCTATAAACAGTGTTGCCACCTCGATTTTTGAAAGGGGGCCAGAGGGCGCCCAAAAAGGGCTAGATTTAAAAAATTCTGACTTAAAAGGGGCTAGAAATAAAAATTTTATCCTTTGTAAAATAACTGGTACCTAATTGAACCGCACTGATTTCTGCTTTCATAGACAAACCTAAATCAACTGACAATTAAATAAATGAGAAAAAAACCGACGATAATAATTTTCATGCGCCATTCCAATGATTTGAATAAAACTCCCGCTACGACGCGATAGTCATGACAAGAATTTGAACTCTAAATAACGAATACAAGATTTTATATTTATTTAGTAATTTGATCAATGTCATTATGTTTTAAAGAAAGTAAACGGTGTTATTATTAATTCTTAAAATGATCATATTCGTGCGCGGAATGAAACGTTTCGGCGCCGGCGGGCCTGTGACTGGTTGAAGCGGCTGATTGGCCGGACACCTCGTTCGACTCGCGCGCCCTGCCCGTGATAAACAGGTTTAAACTGGTTTGTTTGTTTACAAATAAATATAAAATATCTTGGGACAACTCACACACGGCCATCTGATCCCAAGCTAAGCAGAGCTTGTGTTATGGTAACCAGACAACTGATATACATACTTATATAATTTATAAATATATACATATTATAGATAAATTACACCCAGACACAGAACCAACAGTTATGCTCATCACACAAAGTTTGTCCTGGGTGGGAATCGAACCCACTACCTCCGGCTTTGCAGTCAGGGTCACTAACCACTAGACCAACGAGGCAGTCTGAAAATATGAAAATGCGAATGAAATATAGTTTGTGTTGTTGTATGAAGGGAAGATCATTATTATTATTATTTTATTATTTATTTATTAGGTAAACTGCATCAAATTGTTCGTAAATTAACATTACAACAGCATACGTTAATAAAAGCGTTTAGGCGTTTATCGTTCATGCAAGTTGACGTTCGTAACAATCTATGTTCGTAACACGTTAACTCGTTGACGAAATTAGCTAGTTGATCAACTAGTTGACTAACGCAATTCAACGTTAACGTTTCGTTGACGGAAAAACCTTCAACGACCCATCGCTATCGAACGCAAATTGCAAATTATTCTAAGAAAGAAAGAGAGGAAAGCTCATTAAAATCAATACCTAAATGTCATGTCATAATAAAACCCCTTCCAGACGACACAATTTAATCAGCCGATTTGATTGCCGACCGAATCGGGCACAATCTGATCGTCCATCCACACGTACACAATTAAATCGCCAATTTTAGTTCTGTGCCGCTGCCTCTACTGACCGGACTTCTTTATTATCAAGATGCCTCTTACCAAGAAGCAAAAACTTGGATTAATTTTGGCTCTAACTACAAATGTAGATGAAAAAAAAAGAAAAAGAAGGATATGGAGCAAAGAATGGTTGCTAAAAAGAAACCGACTGCCGCGACTGAGTCACATAAATATAGTAAGAGAGCTGGACAGTGAAGATTTTAGAAATTTTATGAGGATGGATCATCCGCTTCCTCGGTGACTACGTCAAAAAATTGGCCAATTAGCGTCCACATCACCCAATTTGATTGGGCAATCTCAAATCGGGCGATACCGACCACCCAATGACCTTGAATTTCATATTTCCGTCCAGACGACCCGATTCGATTGTCAATCTCGTCAAATTGGGCGAAAAATTGTGTCGTCTGGAAGGGGTTTAAAATTATCATGAACATGAAGTGTGCTGAATTGAACTGTGAACCGTCATAACCAGTGTTGCCAACTCAATTTATGAAAGAGAGCTATATCACCTTCGAAAAAGAGCTACACTAGTGGTAGAGCTAAAATAAAAAAAAAGTTTAAAAATGATAATATTGATATAGAAAAACGTAACTTGTTATTATATCTTATTATCTTGTTAGATTAATAAGAGAGACATCTAAAAAATACGATTATTCGTCGTCAAAACTATCGAAACTGTGTCTTTTCACTAATTCTAATCTACTTGTGCTTGGCCCTGAGTTTTCCACATCATAAGTTGCCATTGTAGTTACTAATTTCTTTCGCTTTGAAAAGCAGTCTCGGATTCTTCTCGGAACTTTTGTGTGTATGGCCTACTCGATGACATTTTGCATGTTGCACTTTCCTATGCTAATTTATTGTCATTCGCACTACAGCTACACAAATAATCAACACAGTACTCAAGAAGGAAAAGGAATGATGAATGATCGAACAAAACGAAGTACTTAAAAAAAACGGACGAAATAAAACAATACGGGTATTCCCCGTGGTTCAAGCAAGGAGGTTAAAAATATAGGGAGCGAGCGCGTGGAACATTGTAACCGTTCCTCATTTTTCTTAGAAAGAGAGGCACTGAGTTTTGTATTTTATCTCGTTCTGGCATTGTTAGGTGTAATAGAAATTGTGTATATTATATTATATAAATTATTTTATATATAATATATTATTATTGTGTGTATTAGAAAGAAACGGAACGCTTAACTCGGTGCCTTTCATTCATTTCAAGGTCACCGACAGTTTCTGTAGTATAGCGCGCACTCCCTATATTTTTAACCTCCTTGGGTTAAAGTCAAAATAAGATAGCTAAAGAGCTAAACTGTTTATTTTGGAGCTAATAAATTGAGAGCTAAAGGAGGTGTTTTTTTTGAAGTGAAAACTTCTTTAGCGGCGTTGAGCACTTTTTCTGTAATGGGTATAAAATCTTAAACTCGCGTCAGGACACGTGCGCGTCAGGACACGTGACCTGATCGAAAAAGCGTAGGACGGATGGAGAGTAGACAGCTATCCCCTCTCTACGGCACGGCGAAAATGTATGCCTGGGCCTACTGTTTCGTTTAGACAGCGCAGGGCGCTTGCGCGAATGTTCGTGTATGTTAAACGTAAACGTAAACGTTAATAATCAAGTTTTTTTTCCCTACAATAATGGCCAAACCTTGTACCTCAAGGACAAAAATACGAAAATATAGGAAAAAATCGTCGATTTTGAAAAAATATAATTATGTTGAATTTATTCGCGCATTTGTAACAGTAGAAATTGTCAATCAAAGATGTTAAAACTTGCAACCCAAGAATTTCAATCTGGCAATGTCATGATTTACGTCTCCGATGATGCGTTTCGTTACTTCATTTTATAAATGTGCAAAAACACAAAAATGTACTTTTCCGAATTTAAAAGAATCGAAAAGATTCGTCCAGAGAGCGGTTGCGAGTGGACGTGATAACATTTTTTACTTAATTATTCTAAAATTTATTAAGTTACTGTCAACTGATTTTAAGCTCAACGGCTACGAGTAAAATTATATTTTTCCCTAACTCAACGTGTGTGCTACGTCAACGAGCGCGCAAGCCAGAAGCGAGCCCACCCGCCCTTCATACCTGCGGTGTGAAAGAGACGGGCTCCAATTATTCATCCTACTCTGCGTGGACAGCGCTTAACTGATAGCGGAGTTGACCAGCAAACTACGTCACCCAAATACGTAGCATTGCAAGGGCGCCTACACACTAGTTGAATTTTTACTTATTTTCACTTTGAGTTTTGCTGATCCACGATGAGTACTATGCGATCACCAACCGAACCACACACCCGTGGGGGATCCCAACCGGATCTTTCCAGGCTTCATACCGAAGAATCTGGAATGCCACAGGTAACTTTACGGAAGAGGAAACAACCCGAACAGGAAAATCTAAAGGCTGATTTCGCGGATTTTCGGCAAGAAATAATGAAAACTCTTAATAATTTTGTTGAGACACAGAAGGCAATCTTCAACAAAATATCAGACGATGTATCAGCCATCAAGGACGAAATCAAAAGCCTCCAGACTACAACGAGAGAACTTGTGTCAGAACAAAACCAGATAAAATCGGATATAGCAGGCCTGAAACTTGCCAGCGATGCAACCAAAACAAAAGTTGAAAACATGGAAGTTGACTTAAGAAATCTAAAGACAGCTCCACTAGCGGAGCCAGAACTTGAGCGCCCCACCTATGAAAATATCGTCACTGAGCTGCGTGAGAGGGAAATCAGGAGCAGAAATATAATTATAGTGGGTGTACCTGAAGCAAAAAACGGCAGCAAAGAGGAACGAGCTGCCTCTGACAAAGCAGAGGTCAACAAAATTATAAAAACCGTTTTTCCTGAGTGCCCGGAGCCAGATAAAATGTATCGCCTTGGCTATTTTAAACCAGAAAAAGCTCGTCATATTAAGGTCTATTTACCATCTCAAGAAAGTGTAAAAGTGATACTCCGTAACAAATCAAACTACAAGAACGAAACTATTAAAATATACTCGGATCAAACCCCATATCAACAAAAATTCATGAGAAAACTAACAGAAGAACTACAACAGCGAACACAAAATGGTGAGAAAGATCTCTTGATAAAATACATTAATAACACACCTAAAATAATACACAAGCCATCAAAAAACTAATTGGAACCACACAACTACAACCAAACACAGGACAAGACAACATAACATATGAAATCGCTACCAACTACAATAACCTAGGCACAAGTCGAACATCATTAAGATTTTTATATGCAAATATCCGTAGCTTGGTAAAACCTGGTAAAGTAGATGAACTTAACTGTATACTGGCAACAATCAAAAACACTCATATAGTCGTACTGGTAGAAACATGGATTAAGAACGAAACAGAAGCTAAAAGCATACGTTTACCCAATTACAAGCATTACTATAACTTCAGAACACAGTCCAGAGGAGGCGGAGTCTCAATATTTGTCAACAAAAATATAAAACATGAGTTTATAAGTGACAAATGTGAAGATGACAACCACTTTATATGGGTGCATCTAGAAAAATTTTCCCTCGACATTGGCGCCATTTATAAACCAGAAAGAACCAATTCGAAAAAGTTCCTCGAGACACTTTCGGATGAACTTCAGAAACGGAAACGAACAATCTTGTTTGGAGATTTTAACTACAACCTGCTTGCGCCGAACCGAGCTACCTCTGAATATACAGATGCACTCGTTGAACAGGGATATATCATATTGAATAAAATTGATGCCAAATACTGCACCAGAGAAACATCTACCACCAAGAGTATATTGGACCATGTATGTACCAGCCTCAAAAATCATAAAATACATCTAGCTATTATAGAATCTGCCATGTCGGATCATAAACAGATCTTCTTAGAAGTCGAGAGATATAAGCCCGAGCCTATTAGAAAAGTGAAGTTCCAAGCTATATCATACACAAACTTATATAAAACTGTTGAGGACCTAGACTATAATAACATTGGTGATGAATATACCAGGTTAGAGGAAGCAATCCAGTCAGCAATTACTAGAAATAAAGTGGTTAAAACTAAAATATTAAACCCTCCGAGGGCAGATTGGATAAACAAGGAAATAGTTAATCAATTAGACAAAAGAAATGAACTGTGGAAAAATTACAAAAATAATCCAAATAACCAAGAATCAGAAGAAGCATTTAAAAAAGAGAGAAACAGAGTTTTTGAGAATATTCAAGCGACAAAAAGTAAATACTATCATAAATCTTTTAAAGAATGCGAGGGTAAACCCCTTAAGATGTGGCAATTGATAAATAGCTTGTCAAATAATAAACCAAAGAAAAGTGTTGCTCCCTCTAAATTACAATCACCTGCAGGACTGATTACTGATGAAAAGGAAATATGTGAGTGTTTTAATAACTATTTCTCAGGCATAGGTACACTTCTAGCTAATCAGATACCTGCTAAATATCATAAACACCAGACTAACACTTGCACACTGAACAAAACTGAAAATGCAGCTACACTTTCTCAGATAGCACCAGCAACGGCAGACGAAATTAGGAAAATAATCGATAATCTGAATGCAAACACCAGCACAGGTATAGATGGCATCAGTGCCAAATCACTCAAGTGTATAAAGAATCTCATATTACCTAGTCTAACTCAATGCATCAACAAATGTTTGTGCGAAGGTCATTTCCCAGACACATTAAAATACGCCAAAGTCACCCCTATTTTCAAAGCCGGTCCCAAACTGTCCCCGGGAAATTATAGACCTATTTCAGTCTTGCCGGTGCTGTCTAAAGTTTTTGAAAAGCTATTGCACAGTCGACTCACTCTATATTTAAACTCATTTAACTACCTTTCTCAACGACAGTATGGCTTTAGACCAAAATCTAATACTCTCTCAGCAGCCACAGATTTAATCACAACTATTAAAACTAATATAGACAGGAAACACATTGCTTTAGGGATTTTCATCGACCTGAAAAAGGCGTTTGATACCGTTAGCCATAGTTTGCTAATGAATAAACTTGCCTCGATCGGTGTGACTGGAAATGCTTTCAAAATTTTTGAATCGTATCTTCATGGACGCCGACAGGTCGTTAAAATAGGCGACAATGTTAGCGCAGCTAGAGTAATCAACTGCGGCGTGCCCCAGGGCTCAATTTGTGGTCCCCTTTTATTCCTCATCTACATCAACAATATAGACAAGATAGGCCTAAAGGGGCATATTTCCTTATATGCTGATGACACTTGCCTTTTTTATTTTGGTCACTCAATTGACTCAATAATTCAGGACGCACAAGAAGATCTCATTATCTTGGAAAAATGGTTTCTAAATAACCTGTTGACTATCAATACATCCAAAACAAACTATATAATATTTGTAGCAAAGAACAAAAAAGTTTCAAATCACAGACCACTTAGTATTAATGGAATCAATTTAAATAAAGTTAATAAAGAAAAATATCTTGGACTTATTCTGGATAATCAACTTACATGGAAACCACATATAGGGAAAACCTGTTCCAAAATTATAAGCCTAACGGGAGCGCTGCGTCCAATTGTGAGATGCTTTCCTCTTAAGGTCCGCCACACTATTTATAATTCTTTGGTGAAACCGCACATTGAATACCTTATAGAATTATGGGGTTCAGCAGCTAAAATCAACCTAGAAAAGCTACAAAGAGCTCAAAACAGAATTATAAAAGTCCTATTTCACTACCATTATATGACCCCCACACACAAAATTTACAAAGAAACCAAGTTATTTAAAATTTCTGATATATATTTATATAACACATGTATTTTAGTTCGTAAAATTCTTTCCAAAGACTTACACACACAAATCACATTCACAAAAAACATACAGGTACAAAAACGTATTCTGAGGCGTGCACAAGATTTACATATACCTAGTGCTAGAACTAATTATGGAAAAAAAAACAATAATACACGAGGGAGCAAAACTTTATAACTCACTACCAAAAGATATAAAAAAATACACAATCGTTATTACTATTTAAAAAATTACTAAAATGTCATATCCTAAAAGGTCACAAAATAAAATAGCTAAATATACTAACATAATTAATTTGCCACTAGTGTAAACGAGTCCTTGCATTTCAAACAAAATCAAAGATAACGAGTCACCGCTCGTCGACCGCGTCAACGCGCCGTGCGGCGGTAGACAGTACAAAACTTTTAACTAGTTTTAACAATTACCTTCATTATATTCGCAATGTTAACACTATGCTCTTGTTACTCCTGGACAAGAAAAATGTATAAATTAGGTAAGTAATTTTAAGTATTTATTTCTGTAAAAGTGATTTGTAATCTTAAGAAATAAATGAATTCAAACCGTATTTATTTATGTATTACAGATTACAGATAAGTTTTTATTTCTAGTTAACATTTTTTGCGAATAATCATAGGAACAAGAATTTTAAAAATACATTTATTTCACATTTCGTATTATTTTTTGCGTTTGGTTATCTGCCGGCCAAAAGCCAGGGCTCCAGACCTAGGCCGATAGTTTTTTTTTCTATTGTTGTTGATATTCATTGTCAAATTGTCATTCCGTTTCGTTTCGGTTCAAAAGGGTAGAGCTAATCTGTGGTTAAAGCTTTCTCAGCTCCGCTAGGAGTAATAGTGTTCTGTGTCTCAGCTTTTCTCAGTCTGTGGGTGGATATTTTTATTCATAAAAGCGAGCGAAGCGAGCTCGGGACTTGGGGCACCCCGACTAGGACAGGTTAGGTTAGAAGGGGATGGCAGGGTCCAGTGAGCGAGCGAAGCGAGCGAACAGACCCTACCATCCCCTTCGTGGTTACTTTTTATAAACCACCCAGAAGTAGCCGTCGAGCCTCTCTGGCGGGGGGAAAGTCTGGAGGAACTCTACCCCTCTTCCCGCCTTCCCCGTCCGCCATACGACCCTATTAAGTGACTTGTATCAAGTCACTAGCGGAGCCCTAGTGGGGCTCCGTCGAGCATTTCCGGCGGGGAAAAATCGTGGGAGGCGACTCCACTAGTCCCCATAACCTCCCCACACCGCCCCCACCCCCCTATCAAAGCGACGTAATTCTAAACCTTACCCACTACTAAACGGGCACGCTGCAATCGCGGCGGTAAGACCCCTCTTTGAGGAGTGGCTAGAGAGGCGCCACGGCGTCCTCACCTTCCGGCTGACGCAGGTCCTCACCGGACACGGTTGTTTCGGGAGGTTCCTGTGTCGGATTGCACGGGAGGAAACGCCCGGGTGTCACCACTGTGTGGACCGCCCGGAGGACACGGTGGAGCATACGGTGCAGGTCTGCCCAGCTTGGGCAGAGCATCGCCGTGTCCTCACGGAGGCGATAGGCGGCGGCGACCTCTCGCGCCCGGGCCTGGTTCAGGCCATGCTCCGGGGCGAGAGGGAATGGGATGCAGTCACCTCCTTCTGCGAAGCAGTAATGCTAGCGAAGGAGGAGGCGGGCCGCGTGAGGGAGAGAACAACACCCTCCACCTCACGCCCCAGCCGCCGCGGGAGACGCCCAGGGCGTCGGACGTCGCGAGGCGACATCCGGCCACCGTAGGCGCGGGCTTGCGGACGGCGAGTAATGGGTAGCTCGCCGTCCGATCAAGGACCATGCCCGGGTCGACGGCGCGTTCTGTTCGCGCGCGCCTCAAAGAGCTGTCAGCACAGGGACGGGGCCCCCCAACGGGGCCAAACGCCTGCCGGGGTTGCGGGACGTCTTAACAGGATACCGTGGCCCCGGAACGTAAAGGGCAACAGAAGGAACAGGGTGGTTTTTTAGTCAGTAAAAGTCTGACAGTCCCTTCCGCCCCGCCCAGGACGGAAGGACTCATTTGATGATTTTTACCACCTCAAAAAAAAAAAAAAAACCCACTACTAAAACTGCATAATACCTACATACACCTAAAACTTATTTTATTTCATTAGTCCATTTTTTTATAGCGACTTAAGGGAGAATTGTAGTAGCTGGTATCATTATTCACGCACACAGAGACATAGAAAGACAGTGTAAAACACCGCCTGCACGCACACAGGCTTGAAATTGATGGCACGTTTTTTTTGTTTTGATTGTAGGGCGACGCTCCATCTAGACATTATATAATCTAAGAATCATATAAAAAAAATAGGTTTAAAATTCTATCGATTCGTATCTCTCTCTCAACCATTTATGCAAAGGTGGATCAGCTAATTGCTATAACTTACTGCTACTGCATATTGCGTATATTTTGGTGGAGAGAACTGAACTCAACGTGGATCGGCGGATTAATTTCACGAAGAAAAACACAAAAATAGAACGAAAACTACAGACATGCGCATACGCAAGGAGCAGTCGCCATTTTGTCACTTTTTTAATCAACCTTGCTGTGTTGCTAGTAATAATAATTGTAATAGTAAGGCATTTTGTATAATATTAACAAATATTTGCAATTATAAATAAAATCTCTAAAATTCAGTTATAAAACTACTATAATTAATTTATATTATTAACCCAGGGGGAGGACACTCCCATACAGTGACCGATTTATAGACATTTTTTTAAAAATGCGACATCTGATATCGTCATCCGAAAACAAATTATAATAGTTACTTATTGTCACCATAGATGGCGACACTATCGATGAATTCTAAATTGTGGTTAATAATATAAATTAATTATAGTAGTTTTATAACTGAATTTAGAGATTTTATTTATAATTGCAAATATGTTCTTATCTATTAATTGCAAATATTTGTTTATATTATAAAAAATGCCTTACTATTACAATTACTAGCAACACAGCAAGGTTGATTAAAAAAGTCACAAAATGGCGACTGCTCCTTGCGTATGCGCATGTTTGTAGTTTTCGTTCTATTTTTGTGTTTTTCTTCGTGAAATTAATCCGCCGATCCACGTTGAGTTCAGTCCTCTCCACCAAAATATACGCAATATGCAGTAGCAGTAAGTTATAGCAATTAGCTGATCCACCTTTGCATAAATGGTTGAGAAAGAGGATACGAATCCATAGAATTTTAAACCTATTTTTTTTATATGAGTAAATAATTATAAAATTCTATCGTTATGTATTCTTATAAATATCAACCATTTATTCAAAGGTGTGTTAGCTAATTGCTATAACTTACTGCTACTGCATATTGCGTATATTTTGGTGGAGAGGACTGAACTCACTATACCTACACACACAAACATGCATACATGCAGTAGCAGTAGTACCTTCACACACACATACGTAAAAGTTTGCGGATGACGTTAATAGATGGCGCTATTTTGCTGATCAATTGACATTTGCGGTCTACAAAAAAGTCGGCGAGTGGGCTCTCTATACCCGATAAATTACTTTACTCTATGTATTAACCACAATTTAGAATTCATCGATAGTGTCGCCATCTATGGTGACAATAAGTAACTATTATAATTTGTTTTCGGATGGCGATATCAGATGTCGCATTTTAAAAAAAAAGTCTATAAATCTGTCACTGGGAGTGTCCTCCCCCTGGTTACGAGGTAGTGTTTTTTCATGTACTTTTATTTCTTTTTCTATCTAGTATTGAAGGATTTTAAATACTGCTAAAAATACAAATTATTGGAAGGAGTTTTGAAGTGAGTTTAGAAGGTGACATCTCCATACATATCCACATACTTGTTACGAGTGACAAAACAGTCACGCTGACAATATGTAGTTACCAGTGCGCGCTAGGTCTTATGCTGAGCATAAGCCCTTTCGCGCGGTAGTAGAGCATATTTATTTTTTTAAAAATGCTTATTAAGGCCGTGCGCTGCGTTAAGCGGGCGTCCGTCGCGGGTGTCTGTCGCGGGGACCCGCGCCGTCCTCCGTCGCGGACAAATTTAACCCGTCGCGGACGCCCGCGACGGTCTCCCGCCTCTCGCAGCGCCGCACGGTGGGCTGGAATCGTCAAGTAGGGACTTAAGGATTCAAATGACTATTTTTGAATTTTATGTACTAATACAAATATTTTTTGTTATTTGTAATTTTTTTATACCTAGTATTTTTCGAGTTATAGACCTCTAAACTTTGTATGAAATATTAATCGGTTTTTGGTTTAATCTGACATGCTTTGTATTACAGAAATATAGCAAAAAATCTAAATAGTGGTAAACATTCTACACCACCCTTATGACGTCATTTATTTTTCACGATACTCACTCACACCACCCTTATGACGTCATTTGTTTTTAACAATACTCAATAGCGCGGTGACCCTCATTAGCGCGTCGTCCAATGAGCGCAGCAAAATGATGACGTGTCATTATGGGATTGGATGATGAATAGCAGGTAGAAAAATGGCACGGTTACATTTGAAAAACAACTATCCTCAGTACACACCGTAATACCGTACACATCGTAATAAACGCACTATCCTATCTCACATTTTCGGAATACTAAAACTATTTATTACGTAAAACTGTTCGATTTGGTGTCAAATATTGATATTGTTGTGCTATTAAATGCTATTACTAAAACATATTCATACAACTATGACTACAGAGGAAATATCTCATGCATATATTATGAAATTACGAGAGGATGGTAATCAAGGAATAACTGATATCCTCGAACACCTACTTAAAAATCCACAGGATGTGCAAAAAGCCAAAGATAGTCTTTTAGGTAAAAAATGAAAAACCTAAATTTACTCCAGATGAAGCTTTGGGACTTTTTTTGTCCCTTAAATTAACAAAGTAGCAATACAATACTTTAAGAAAAAGTATCAAAGAGAAAAATGTCGACATGTTCCATTTCTAGTATAAGGTGCAAAATGCAAAACAAGAATACTACCCGCCAAAGGATGATCACCTTAACAGATACAACTGCTAGAATAAAATTGCAGCCTCTATTAGATATAACCGCTAAAAGGATATTCAAAGCAATTAATATTGATAGCACAGACTGTAAGGAGTTGACAATGATAAGCAAATGGGGAATGGATGGTGCCTCGAATCAAGCAAACTATAAGCAAAAAATGACAACGGATGACAAAGAGGACAGTGCTTCGACAAAAAAAAGTCTCACATTCGTTATTGCTTACCATGATAGATGGTAAAGCAACATCAATTCTCTGTGAAACTTCAGCTCAACGATGTGACATATGTAAAGCTGTTCCTATTTCTGTAAAATTCTGCAGAAAAGCTAATAATGAGGATATTTTGAATAATTTAATAATTAGTTCAGATTCTTATATATCATCAAAACGTCATAAAATGATACGGAAACACAAACCATTTTCAGAAGAAGCGAAAGCCATGCTTCTGTTATCTCCAACATTTGAAGATGATGAGCGGGAAAATATAGAATTTGTAAATGTGGAACATTTAGAGAACGAATCTGAATCAGAATCTGATGATATTGTCTAAGTGATAATTTTGTGAGTGCGTGTGTAAGTAAGAGTGTGCGTATGAGTGGATTAGGCCTCCTGGGGACACCACTGATATAAAAAACGCGCTTAGTTCTCTACCTCAAGGGCAGTGTGGAAAAAGAATGAAAATCAATTTTCTCCAAAATCGAAGAAAATCGAAGCAAATGATATATCGGATAATTTGCCTAAAAAATAGCACAATCGAATACCGAAAGCCGTTTTTTGAGAACTCTTGAGAATTAAAAGTTATTCATATAAAATCAAATTTCTCCATACAAAAATAAATTCAAATCGATATAACTTTAAAAATATTAGGTATATACAAAAATCGCAGAAGAAAAGTGTCTTGTATTTAGTGGTAGATCGCAAAGCCGTTATCATTTTTTTTTAAATTGCTCATCAATTTTCGTGAGTCCCTAAGTCCATGAAAGCTTGTTTTCAGCCCACCGTGCGCCGCCAGTACAATTTTGATATTATGAAAAAGACCGTACAAGCACGGAACGTGATAGTACAGTCTTTTTCGTGATTTCCTAGAAACATCTCCGCTCGCGTGCTCCATCCATCACACGGATACCCGTCTTCCGCGGGGCGGGTCCCGCCGCCCGAGCCGCGTACGACCGCGACGGGAGACCCGCTGCACGCAGCGCTGATCTATGAGATTACATGAAACAGCACGCCACGCGGGCGCCCGCGCCGTGCGCACGCCTAACGCAGCGCACGGCCTTAAATATTTATTTATGCTTTGCTGTAAAAAGTAAAAAGTATATACCAGACCAAAAAAAACCAGTGATCTGCTGTCTGCTGTGTTGCCCTATAAGACATGAGTCCATTGAACGGCTAAAATAATAAAAAAAAATACTTGATGATGTAGTAAACCAAATAAACTTTTAGATAAGTATTTATTAATTTATTCTTTAGAGTACATCAACAGCAGGTTTAAAGAAACTTTATTCTCAATAAAACATAATAAATATGTCACTTACTTGAGAACAGTACTAACCATATTATAAATATAGAAAAAGTTCGACATCACCAGTTACAGACTATTAACCTTAGATTAAGTATATAATTATTCGAAACCCGACCCAACCAATGCATTGAATGAGAGTACATTTCGTATTTGTGAGGGTATTTTATTATAAAGTTGTGCTCCTTCAAATGTCAGCATTTTTTGCCATAGTTGGTTCTAGTTTTCAGCAAAACCAGTAAGCTTGCTCGTCGTGTGCTCCGTTGAGTAATTTGTTTATATTGTGTGAGTGTGATATTTGTGTGAATTGAATATACCGCCAGTCATATATAGATGACGAACCAAAATGTACCCAGCGGGCCACGGTCACGACTACATGACAGACAGATACAACTGAAATCAGTGATGGGCAAAAAGTAATTAGATTAACAATTTTATTACAAATTACAGTTACATTGTAATTAGTAATTTAAATACTTTGTAACAGATTACTTAAGTAACCAGTTGCAATGAGTACTTACTGTAATTAAATACGAAGTAATTTAATTACAAATTACACATTTTTGTCGTGATCCTACATGGTAACCAGGGTCTGATGATGGAGCTGGAAGATGGAACTGTCTAGGACAGCGGAGGCTTCTATGTATTTTTTCTCGAAAACGGTGCGTCTTAGGCGAAAAATAACCGAAATTTCACTCCCCCCTAGAATGCCCCATGAGAGCAGCACCACTATTTAATTTTTGGGTTTGGGAGGGAGAAGGGGGTATTGTTTTTATTTTAATGCTTTTGTTTGGTAATGTTTCGATTTCCTTACATCACAAATAATACATCCTTACATCATACTAAAAACAACCCCCCCCCTCTCCCCCTCCGCAAAACCCAAAAATTAAATAGTGGTGCTGATCCCACGGGGAACCGAGATGATGTAAGGAAATCGAAACATTAAACATTCTTACCGCCCCGCGTCACCCGACCCCCTTCAGTTACTTCTTATCTTTCGTATTGTAAGCACGTAACATTTTCTTAAGATTAGAAGTCGTAGATATTTTGGTGATTAGTTCAAAAACTTTTGTGTTATGTACAATGAATGAAACTGCAAGACTACTTTCTTATCCCCCCCCTCTCCCCCCCAAACCCAAAATTTAAATAGTGGTGCTGCTCTCATGGGGAACTCTAGGGGGGAGTGAAATTTTGGTTATTTTTCGCCTAAGACGCATCGTTTTCGAGAAAAAATACACTGAAGCCTCCGCTGTCCTAGACAATTTAAATTTTAACAGACGATGTATTCCTGCTGCCGCTATAACAACAAATACTAAAAAACAGAATACACGAATCGAACGAGCTCAAACTCACCATCTAGGATGAAAGTACTCGTCAAGTCGAATCAAACGAGCCCAAACTCGACGGGGTTGTGTAGTTCTATTACGCAGTTCCTATGGCCATCTTCCAGCTCCATCATCAGACCCTGGTTACCATGTAGGATCACAGTACTCGTCAAGACGAATCAAACGAGAAACTTTATAAAGACATTTTGAGAAAAATTCGAAAGATTCCCGTTCTTTTCCAAAGGATTCTGTCTGCGAATTTTTCAATGTAACATGTGAAAAAAAACGAGAAAAAACCACAAATTGGTTTTTTTTTCGCGAAAGAAGCAAATTGCTTTTTTCGGCATTTTCAACGCTATGCAGGCCATCAGTCATGCGACATTTCAAAAAAGTATTACAATGTACCTACCTAATTGAATACTATGTAATTAGGTTACATTGTAATCAAATTATTTTGTCAAAGTCAAAGTCAAAACATTTATTTTAATTAGACCATTTACAGGCACTTTTGAATTGTCAAGGAGTCGGTCAGTTAGTCAGAAAAATTAAGCTAGTTGCTCGTTCCAAAACGGAGGTAGGCCTCTATGGAGAAGAACGAGCAAGAAACTCCACGGCACTCTTTTAAATTAGGTTTTTACAAAATCTTGGTTACATTATTATTCTTGTTGATTCTACATGTGATCACAATGAAGATGAATATAAAACAGTAGTTAAAAATAATAAAAATAAAGATGTAAGCCATAGCAGTTAAGAGATGACCAATCCCAACTGACAGCACCCGTTCACGAGCATGATGCATGGATCAGCACCACCTAGCTCAACCATTATGGAGGGAGCCAAATGATCCAACACACGCGCCACCATCAGCGAGATATTTGAGTGAGCATGACAAGCTCTCAACCGCCATGCTCATTAAGTCAAAACACAGTAACTCAATAAATAAAAAGCTCCATGGTACTCACATTTACAAAATTGAAATAAATGATATTAAATTATACAATACTAACACTTCAGTGATTCGTAATATGAACTGTGGTATGTAAAAAAGAAAAAAGTACTAGTAGGTACTGTTATCGAAACTAGTTACTCAGGTCAATAAAAAGGGGGTAAGAAACATCATTCTCTTGAAATTAATACTAATTAGTGAGCTCGAGTGGCTGTGGAGCAGGACTAGCATTTAGCCAAGCATTTTTGTCCGTGATATAATCATCTAACTTATAATATGCTTGACTACATAGTGTGCGTTTTACGCATGTTTTAAATTTTCTCTCATTTAGTTGGAGAATATCAACTGGTATTTTATTATAGCATTTTACACAGTACCCCATAAAAGAAGTTTTTACTTTTGCCAATCTGAAACTTGGTTGATCTAATTTGTTCCTATTTCTAGTATTAAAATTATGTCTATCACTAATTTTCTTAAAAAGATGAAGATTTTTTCGAACATGCATAATGTTCTCATATATATATTGACAAGGTACCGTCATGATGTTTATTTTTTTAAACAATTTCCTTTAGAGATTCGCGACTGCCAAGATTATAGATGGCTCTGACAGCCCTCTTTTGCAGGATAAAGATAGAATTTATATCTGCAGCCCTTCCCCAAAGCAAAATACCGTAAGACATGATGCTATGAAAATAACTAAAATAGACTAGTCTCGCGGTATCCACGTCTGTTAATTGTCGAATTTTTCTGACAGCGTAAGCGGCTGAACTTAACCGCCCTGCCAGAGATGTTAAGTGGGGACCCCACTGCAGCTTTGAATCGAGCGTAATCCCTAGGAAAACTGTCTTCTCGACAAATTCTAGCATGTCCCTATTCAATATAACATTACAATTACTACTTCTAACATTGGGTAAAGCGAATCTTATGCATTTAGTTTTTTTCTCATTTAACACTAAATTATTAACAGTAAACCAATTGTGAACCTTTAGCATGGCGTTATTTACGTCGTCAAGGTGCTGTGCTTGTCTATTTACTCTAAAAATGAGTGAAGTATCATCAGCAAATAACACCATTTGTGGTTGGTTTTCTAGTAAATGAGGTAAATCATTTATATATACTAAAAAGAGGAACGGACCTAGTATTGAACCCTGCGGAACCCCCATCTTTACTTTTAAGCCTGATGAATTAACACCGTTTATTTGAACTTGCTGCAGTCTATCATTCAAATACGATTTTACTAAGCTAAGTGCTAGATCACCGAGACCGTAATGCTCTAGTTTTAGGAGCAGTGTTTCGTGATTCACGCAATCAAACGCTTTAGAGAGGTCGCAAAAGATGCCAACAGCATCCTGTGAGTCCTCCCATGCATTAAATATATGCTTAATTAAAGTAACACCGGCGTCAGTAGTGCAACGTCCTCTGGTGAAACCATACTGTTGATCGTGCAGGATGTTGTTACAGTTAAAATGATTGAGCATTTGATTGAGCATGACTTTTTCAAACACTTTGCTGAAAACCGGCAAAACCGAAACAGGTCTATAATTATTGGTATCCTTGCTATCTCCGGATTTGAAGAGCGGAATAACTTTGCTGTACTTCATTAAATCCGGGAATATCCCTTGGTCTACGCACAAATTAAATATTAAAGCTAAATATGGAGCTATTGTCTCAATAATAGATTTACAAACATTAGTAGACATGCCCCACAGATCTTCGGTAGCCTTGATCTTAAGTTGTTTAAAAGCCTTCATAACGACCACAGGGTTAATATGTTTAAATTTAAATTCCTTAGGGCTGGTTGAAACATTCACCCTTAGTAAGTCAATAGCAAGTGAGGGTGAGGAATCTAAGATTTGAGTAGTTTTAATTGGAATATTTGTAAAGAATTCTGCAAATTCCTGAGCAACATCGATATTACTGCTTATGACACCTTGAGAAGTCTCCAGAGTGTTATCAGAATTATGTTTTTTGTTTCTATTTGTTTCGTTATTGATGATTTTCCAAACAGTTTTTATTTTATTTTCTGCTGATTTAACTTTGTTGCTAATGTACAAGGCTTTAGCAGCTTTACACGCATTTTTAAAAATTTTTGAGTAAGTAGCAACATGCTTATTAAAAGTTTCAGTATTTATGTAAGGCTTAAGGCCATACAGCTCAAAAAGTCTTTCCCTACTTCTTCTGATACCTTTAGTCGCCCAGTCACTAAATAAAAACTTAGGACAAATAGTTTTAGATTTTTTTTAAAAAATAGTATTAAATTCTGTATGCACCATTGAAAAGAATTCTTCATACAAAATATTACCATTATTCATATTAAGATCCTGGACACATAACTTACTAATTAAATTGCTATTAAATTTATTTAAATTACCAGATGTTATTGGTCTCGATTGTAATTTAATACATTGTAATTAATTTCATAGCACATCCAAAGTAATCTAATTACAATGTAATTGAATATTATGTAATTAGATTAGGTACGTTTTAATCAAATTGTTTTGTAATTCAATTATTAATACTTTCACCGCCGGGCCAAAACTGTTGAAGGTCAAACCTCCACTAGCGTAGGTCACGGGTGACCTACGCGGCGGTTAATGTGTTAATTAGATTACTTAAGTAACTAGTTACGCCCATCACTGACTGAAATTAGTTAACTTATTGTATTAAACAATAATCGCTGTCAAAAACTTGTCACAAATGTTATTCTTTTTTATTTCTCTCTTCTCTGTTAAATTTCAATAGAACTGCTGCCCTACCATGAACTCTTATTGCGATCCAAAAAACTGAATTGTTCTTCAAATAAGTCAATATAACGCATCAATTTATGCGTTATATTGACGTATTTGAAGAACAGTTCAGTTTTTGGATCGCGATAAGAGAAAATACGTCAATAAATGACATAAATTGATGCGTTATATTGACTTATTTGAAGAACAATTCAGTTTTTTGGATCGCAATAAGAGTTCATGGTAGGGCAGCAGGAGTTTAAGAAGGGCAATAATTTCGTTTTTAAGTTCTTTATGAGAATAAAAAATATCTTTAAACCGAATAATACGCTGCTTATGAACTACTTAACGCCTCATTTCTCTCCTGAGCCATGAATGCAAGTTGTTTTCGACAGTTATTTCGCCAAAAAAATCGATGACTGTCAGCCACCGGAGCAGGCCGGGTTTCGAAAAGGCTACAGCACCGTAGACCACATACATTCATACATATTTGTTTGAGGGTGAGTGCTCCAGGCCAAACCTACAGGCTACACTGACGAAACTTCTTTAAGGCGTTCATCAGTGTGTATACGAGTATGCCTTGTTAACTTACCCTTTTGCCTAGAACTATAGTGACATATTTCACATCTGTAAGGTTACTCACCAGTGTGTAAGAAAGTATGCCTTCTTAAATTAGCCTTGTGACTAAAACTAACTTGACAAATTTTACATTTGTAAGGTTTTTCACCAGTGTGTTTACGAATATGCATTTTTAAATTACTCTTATTACTAAAACTAACCTGACACATATCACATTCGTAAGGTTTTTCACCAGTGTGCGTACGAATATGATTAGTTAAACTAGTCTTTTGAATAAAACTAACCTGACACATTTCACATTTGTAAGGTTTTTCACCAGTGTGCGTACGAATATGATTAGTTAAATTCTTCTTATGTCTATAACTAAGCTGACACATTTCACATTTGTAAGGTTTTTCACCAGTGTGCGTTCGAATATGATTAGTCAAACCATCCTTTCTACTAAAACTAACCTCACACTTATCACATTTATAAGGTTTTTCACCAGTGTGCGTACGAATATGAGAAGTCAAACCATCCTTTCTACCAAAACTAACCTCACACTTATCACATTTGTAAGGTTTTTCACCAGTGTGTGTACGAATATGATAAGTTAAACTATTCTTTTGACTAAAACTAACCTGACACATTTCACATTTGTAAGGTTTTTCACCAGTGTGCGTACGAATATGCATTTTTAAATTAGTCTTATTACTAAAACTAACCTGACACATTTCACATTTGTTCGGTTTTTCACCAGTGTGCGTACGAATATGATTAGTTAAACTAGTCCTTTCACTAAAACTAACCTGACACATTTCACATCTGTAAGGTTTCTCACCAGTGTGTAAAAGAGTATGCCTTCTTAAATTAGTCATGTGACTAAAACTAACTTGACAAATTTTACATTTGTAGAGTTTTTCACTAGTGTGTTTACGAATATGATCAGTTAAACTCTTCTTATGTCTAAAACTACCTTGACATATTCCACATTTGTAAGGTTTTACATCAGTGTGTACTCGGATATGCGTTGTTAAATACCGGCGTTGACTGAAACAACGCTGACATACATCACATTTGTAAGGTTTATCGTGTTTTCGAATATGATTTCTTAAACGACTCTTACTAGTAAAACTCTGCTGACATATATCACATATGTAACGACGTCCAACGGTGTTCGATAGTACATTCTCCTGTTGCTTGTCTGTTACTGTATCTTCTGGTTGCGATGCTCGTAAGTCAAGTCTCTGTATCCTCACAACGGGCACCCCTGTGATTATAAATCTGGTAAGAACAACGTTGTATGAACATAAAAATATATGTCGGAGAAACAGTATCCTTCTTATCCTTCTCGACATCATCATTTTATAGCAGTTTTACAATGTCGAGTCACTGAACGAATAATTACTTCACAACTAGTTTGTAAACATTGATTAAACAATCCTATTCAAGCAGCGGGTTCGTGACACCAATTCAACTACACCGGCCAACAAACGATAAGCCTCCAAACAATTTATAATGCCACCATGAGCCTTCCATGATCCAACTCGATCGACTCCTGTTTCACAAGTGCGCTCCCTACGCTACTACGCGCGGCCTTTAGTTAAATATGGCGCCTCGACCCTACTCGAGACGAATCTCTGCTCTGATTGGTCGTAAACCATAATACAAAACAGTGACTTTTAATAAATTTAGAAGTTATTACACAATAGCAAAAATGTTACAAATCAAATTAAATCACATTAGGTACGATTTTATAAAGCATTTTTGGTAAACAATCGTCATCCCGCGTTCATACAAACAATCGTCATCGTTTATTCCGTCTACCTTCTCCGACATATACATAAATATTACAAAATAAATGATTGATCAATTGAAATAAAAATAGAGTGTTCAAATTCTTTACCATTTGAACACTCCATTTTTATTTCAATCTAGAATGCAGAGCACACTGTTCTGTGTTTCTGATGACACTGAATAACCAACCCTATCGCTAGTATCATGAAGTACAAAACTGAACAAACATTAACAGTGCACAAAGTCAAAGTCAAAGTCAAAACATTTATTTCAATTAGACCATTTACAGGCACTTTTGAATAGTCAAGGAGTCTGTCAGTTAGTCCGAAAGTTGAAGCTAGTTGCTCGTTCCAAAACGGAGGTAGGCCTCTATGGAGAAGAACGAGCAAGAAACTCCACGGCACTCTTTTAAATTAGGTTTTTACAAAATCCTGATTACATTATTCTTGTTGATTCTACATGTGAAAACAATGAAGATGAATATAAAACAATTATAAAAATAAAAATAAGAATAAAGATGTAAGCCAAGGCAGTTAAGAGATGACCAATCCCAACTGACAGCACTCGTTCACGAGCATGACGCATGGATCAGCACCACTTAACTCAACCATTTTGAAGGGAGCCAAATGATCCAACACACGCGCCACCATCAGCGAGATATTTGAGTGAGCATGACAAGCTCTCAACCGCCATGCTCTTTACACAGACACACACACTCATCTCCCTCTAGGGCCTGTAATCCCCGCAAGGTTAAGCAGAGGTGTACCCATTAGTGCACCCACAATTCTCCAGTTATGTTTAAGTCCCATGTAATAGGGGCGAGCCTATTGCAATCAACCAGGCACAAATCTAGACTCCGAGGCTGCTACTGTAAAACTCCTGATGGAAAAACTCAATAACACTTTGCCCGACCTGGGAATCGAACCCAAGACCTCATGCTCAGCAGTCGCGCTTTGCGGCCACTAGACCAACGAGGCAGTCCCTCTTGGGCATCATAGAACAAACTATAATACTAACACCTAGTTTAATACTTACTGATGATTAAGTTATTAACTACTTACTTATCATCTCCCTAGTTCTTTGCTCCTCCGTAGATATATCTTCATCTTCTACCACTTCTGTTTTAATCTCCATTATATGTAATTCATCTGCTGAGTCTTCTTCAAAATATTGTGGTGGTATATCTTCTAATTCAGCATGTTGCTGTGGTATACCTTCTACATCTGAATAGCTATTGTGAAGATGTTTCAGTTCTAGTTCTGTAAATATAGAAAAAGCGCCAAAAGCAATAAGTTTAAAACATTTTTGATCAATAAATAATTCGTACTTAAATTAAAGTCATATAGTTTAAATATTAATAAAATAAAATCAAAAAGATTTGTATTATTAAATGATAATTTTAATTTTTATCCTAAAAACATACCATCACTTTGATATGTCTCCTTTGGCTCAATAATAATATAATGTTGTCTCTCACAAACATCTGATGGTTCTTGTTTAATAATATCACTCTCTTCTTGACATTCAGCATCTATACTTATGAGTTCCACTGGTGTTGTAACATAACCACCGGCGAACTCTAACTGGCCGTGGTTTAGTGAAGAACTTGGCTGTAAACATTGATTATAGGGTACGGTATACTATGCAGACAATCATTTTTGTAAACAAAAGTGTTTTTCATTATAATAACTCACACAAACGGCCTCTACAAGTGAATGTTAGCAGGTTTAAATAAATGGCCGCAGAAAAAGTTCAAATATAACTATCAAATACATCAATTGTTCCCTTGCACCCTAGACAGCCGACCGTGCTGCCAACCTCACTAGCCACTGCATGAGCTATTGTTGCGTAGCTCATGCGGCCATGGGAGGGGACCATTACCAAAGGGTAATGAGAATAAATGTATGTTAAAGAATCCCTCACCTCATGATCCTCATTCAACATCTGCGCGAACAGTTGTTCCGCTTCCAGACATTTCCTCTGGAATAGAGCGCATTGCTTTATTTTAGCGCAGCAGAAGAAACAAACGAGCATCGGTCTACTATCTTCAGTTATGAACTGCAACAAAAATAATTTTATTTTTAATATTACTATGCAGATTATTTATGAAGTAAGTAAATAGTAATTAGGTACATCATTATAGTAAACCAGTTTTATATCAACTTACGGGAATATCAGTCAGCTTCTCATACAGTTCCTGCAGGCTCTTGTTGACAACTGCATGCATGCGAACATTCTCCACCAAACATATCCTACACATGGACAGCTTTTCCATCACGAAAATCACAATTTGTCGTTGCTATCTATTTCAAGTTTGAAACAGTGTTGATATCTTGATACGAAAGGCTTTGCATTTGTTGCTTCAAGTAGGTTCTGCGATTTACTAATTATTATTAATGGTGCGTCAAGCGTCAACCATGTTATGTAGATTCATGCCATAGAGTAAATAATACGGGTCAAGCACAGATGATTAAATTGTTATTCGTTCGAATGCAAAATCAATTAATCAAATATTATACGAAAGAAACTAAAGGCCGTGCTAAAGGCAAGCTCCTAAAAATCAATACGTCAATCAAATTCAATAATGTTCTGTCATGAAGTGTCAAGGTCAACTGTAAACAGCTGTTCTACAACAAAGCGCTCAATGATGGGTTGCAAGACTTGAAATTATTTTCTACGTAAACAAAGAAACAAAATTCTTGTTCTTTACTTTCTTTAAATTATACATTTTCTTTTCATTTTTAGTAGATAACGATCTCAATAGCTCTGAGAAATACAGAATTGTGATATGAACGTACCTACACTACCTCTACCTACGGTCTGCAACTTTCGGCGCGTAAATATAAATAAATCTGTTGGATAATCCTTTATTTTAATTTTTCATACTTTATTTCAAACAAACATAATATAAAAGTAAATGTAAAATATGTACAAATTATTTAAAAAAAAGGCAAAAAGGAGACCTCATAGGGCATCAAAAAATTCGTCCGCGTCGCTGTCAATGGGGCAAGTGCCCAAAAGGCTGACAGCATTGCCATTGTTGTTTAATTACTTTAATTTCCCACAGCGACACTAAGAGGTCCGGTAAGAAGTACTTTAAAGTGCGGTTTTGTGTATTTTTTTTTTGGGTACATTTTGTTTACGTCCCGCCCGGGAAAAGCGTTTGTGTGACGCCAATTATTCAGTTTTATGCTGAGCGTAAGCCCTTTCGCGCCGTAGCTAGTCGCGCCTATTTATTTTTGTATTACATACTTAATTAGATTTTTATTTTTTAGATTAAAAAAAAACTAGTTTCTCCTTGATTTTGTGTACAATTTTTATTATTTCTTTTAAGTTATGTGCGTCATTTTTGCGTAAATAAACATCTTTCTTCCTTTCTATGGTATCACCAAAAGAAATTATTGTTTGTCTTTCTCATCCGTATACTTTGACAGCTTGTTCCCGCCCTTTTTCGCCACATCCGGCAAGCCTAGTTTTGATGCTCACAGACAGTGATGCCATATCTACCAACTTTTTGGTAGATCTACCATTTTTCACTTAAGTCTACCTATCTACCACCCTAGACCTAAAAACTACCTATTTTTTAATTAGTTTGACATATCACCACTATGAATTATTTTATATCGACGAGTGACGTTGCGATGTGTTGCGTGCGCCATGCGACGATGCGTTCAGCAACGCTGGACGCATGGTCTATGGTCCAGCAATGCTACACTAATATATGATAGAGTCCAGGACATAAACCACAAAAAAAAAACGTCAGCAACAGTTCGCCGTTCACGCCATTTCGTTGTCCGTGTTCTGTGGCCCATTCCCGGTTGGTTTGTTGCGGAATCAATGGTGAATCTTTGCTCCTGTTTTGTGTTGTTTTATTGTTAAAACTAAATAACTACGTATTAACGGTGTCAATCCATATCCAATGTTTCCCCTGCTAGGCGAATTCGTGAGAAAATTACTGGCACTTTCACATAGTAGCGCCAACGTTGAGAGATTGTTTTCGGCAATTAATAATATGAAAACCTTCCAGAGAATTAATAGAATTTGCACGGAGACTCTAGAGGGATTGTTGCGTACTAAAAGATTCATAGCAAACAACGGGCAGCCTATTGCAGAACATTTCAATAAAAATATGTAGGTATAATTTCCAAAAATGAACATTTTAAGAACAGTTCATGCATTTTTTTAATCTTAAAAAATCTTCTAAATTGAGGTGGTAGATCTACCAATTTTTTATTTTTCATTCTACCAACTTCTACCAACATTTGGCACATAATCTACTAATTTTCAAAAATTCGGGTTGGCAACACTGTCACAGACGCTTTGCTGAGCTGTTTGTAATAGTATTGAAAAAAATACACAAGTACACAACGCATGTGTACGTACTGAGACGGCTCCCGAAACAAAAACAAATCAGCGATGTTGCTAGACTAGCGGCGTCATTAACCACTCATTATTACTTGTATGGCGCAGCACTGACATACTCTATGAAAATGACAGGTGCATTGTTTTAGGGTCAGTTCACACCGAGACGCGACGCAACGTGACGATACTGGAAGAGGCCAGTGACGTCGCGCTGCGCCGCTAGATGCATCGCAACGTCGTTGCCGTACTTACACGTCGCGCGTACCGGCGCGGCGATTCACCGCTGCGTCGCTCTACGCCTCGTGATGCCTCGCGGCGTAGATCGACGCATCGCGACGTAGTGCTGCGTGGTGTAACGTATTCTAAATTCTCACAATGAAATGTGTATCTTTTCGTGTAGAAAATAAAGTTATATTTTGAGTCGCTCTTTTAAAGTGTGCACGCAACGTCGCGTCTCGGTGTGAGCTGACGCTTACGCGGTCGGCTGTTTATGGTTAGTTGACAAACAAATCTGCCGGCCTGCTACTGAAGACGAATACTTACAACTACATACAAACTCTTTCATACGGATGTGACTACACACATTGAAATAGTAATATGGAGGGGCGCGTCATGTTAAAGAAGTTTATATCTACAAAAAGTATACCCAGACAAGAGAAAAATGTGATGCCACCAAAATCAAAACTTGTAAAAATTCCAAGTCTCGCAACTCAGTTCTTCTACCGTAAAAAGTTGTGAGATCCATGTAATACCAAGTCAGTCGATTTATTCAGTCCCTAGGGGAAAGTGGTTACCCTTCGTACACTTTTTAGATTTTATTTTTTTACTTTGTGACTAATTGTCGAATTTATCTCGTTTATGTATATAAGTGTAACAAATATATTGTAGTTTGTTACAAAAAAGTCCAAAACTATTATGTCAAAAGGTTGGAAAGTTATAGTCATTTTTCTACGATAAGATATTTGTACGAATGTTCCCCACGTATGGGGTACGTTCGTACAGTAGGTGGGGTACTTTCGTACGCCATGGGGTAGATTCATACAGGGTAATTAAAAAGCCTATTAAAGTCGTTAATTTTTTATTAATTGTTTCAAAAATATTAATTTATCAATGAAGTAACTTAATATTATTTGACTTGACTCATAGGCGACAAATCTTTCCTTAGAAAAAAACCAAAAAATAAAATAGTTCATCCGCGGTTTACTTACTGATAATTCTAAGCTTTACGATCAGTCTAAATTAGGTGTTTACAATTATTTTGTATGAGATTGTACAGTCAGTAACAATTTAAACTTAAAGTACCTAGGTAATTAAACATTTTGATTGTTACTTTGGAACTTATTGCACATTATAATTATTTAGCAGTTGCAAGACATGGTACAACGTTAATGAGTTAAGCGTTTTAGAGGAAAGGGATGAATATAAATGTGAACAAGACGAAAGTGATGGTTTTTGAAAGAGAAGAGGATGTATCGGCGTGTGATGTGAAAAATGAGAGTGTGGAGCAGATTGTAGGTATACTTGGACAGTAATTATGTTTACAATAGATGGAAAGATTGATGCTGATGTGGAAAGGAGAGTAACTGAGGGAAATAAACTGAATGGTGCTATACTTACATGCGGTTGTGCCCAACCAGTCCATGCCCAAAAAGGCTCGACTGGCTGTTCACAACGGCGTGCTGGTGCCTACACTTATGTATGGAAGTGAATGTTATTTATGGCAAACGAGGCATGAGAGTAGGATTAATGCTGTGAAAATGCGTTCCTTGCGAAGTATGTGTGGTGTAACTTTGAACGATAGAGTGAGGTTCTTCAGAAAGGTCAGGTGCGCAGTACTCGTAACCGGACTCTTCATCCACTTCTTGATTACGTGTACCCTTTTTTTTCTTATACATATTTTCGCACCATGATTCTGCAAAAAATATTAATTATAAGTTTTACCTACTTAATAAAAATATTTAATATTAAAAATTTAATATTTTGTTAGTAGAAATACTTCATAAAAGGAAAAATATGTTATTGGGCTGTCTGCACGATAATTTTAACATAAAAATCGATTTTTGATGGACTGTTGGTTAATAAAATCTAAAGGGGAGCATTCGTACGCGTACGAATGTGCCCCCTGTTTGGCTGTCCGAAAGTACCCCATTGCCTTGCACAAAATTAAAATACAATTTTATGCGAATTCTAATTTAGTTTGAGAAATATAACAATTAAAGCTCAAAATAAACAATGTTAACATTATTTAATCATCACCATTTTGTCAAAAACATATCAATTCTGTTTACAATTACGAACTAAGCTTAGGTAAAAAATTTACTCACCGCGTGCGAAAACACATTATGTCTTGTCAGCTGATACACCGTAGTGCGATTGGCGCGAAACTCCGCTAGCAACATGGTGGCCGGTATGTCTATGCACACAAGCAAAGGCGTGTTTGTGTGCCGTTTAGTTTTTCTGGTATACTAACTGTACGAATGTGCCCCGCGTACGAAGGGTAACCACTTTCCCCTACTTAAGGGACCTTCTGTCTTAATTTATTACGTAATTAGCATCTAAGTTTAAATAAAATAGATTGACTTGGCAATCGCATGAAAACACAATGTAACTCACAATCAATACATATTGTAGTAAGTAATAAGATTGTTTACTGCGATAGCAAAATCGCGCTGACTGAGTCGCGAGACTTGGTTTTTTACAAGTTTTGTTTTTGGTGGCATCTCATTTCTTTTTGTAGAAAAAAACTGAACTGCATAAATAACTTTGTAATCCCATATGATTATATCATGTCATATGGGATTACAAAGTTATTTATGCAGTTGGTGTATCTAGAAAACTGGACTGAAATTGCAAAATATTTTAGTTTCTCCTTGATTAATACACTAAACACTAATTGCATTCAAAATTTGAAGCTTCTATTTCTACTAGAAGTGCTTTAGATTATTGATGATCGGTTTAAGAATTGGTGTATCTAGAGAACTGGACTGAAATTGCAAAATATTTTAGTTTTTCCTTGATATATACGCTAAACACTAATTGCATTCAAAATTTGAAGCTTCTATGTCTAGAAGTGCTTTAGAGTTTTGATGATCGGTCAGTCAGTGAGTGACAAAATTAAGAACTTTGACTAGTTATAATTCTTAAACTACAGGTTCAAATTGAATAAAATTTGAAATATACTATGTTTATACAATGCTTGCTTGGTAACTAGAAACACAGGCTTCTAGTTTAATCCACAACGAAGTTTTATGGGGTCGAAAATAGCCTGAACTGCTTCGAGAAAAGTATGGTACGGCCGTGCCGCTTTTCAACCGACTTCAAAAAGGAGGAGGTTCTCAATTCGGCGCGTATGTTTTTTTTTTTTTGTATGTATGTTACCTGATTTCTCAGCCAATTATGAATGGATTTGGATGATTCTTTTTTTGTTTGAAAGAGTATACTTCCGAATATTGTCATGATCTGATGATGAACTTCGGAGATATGGAACAGAACTCCTTATAGAATCATAGCATTACTGTCGTAACAAGTAAAATTGCTTTGTTTATACGTGTAGTCGATGACTGACTGAAGGAAGAGAGGGGGATACGTCAACCCCCCTCCTACTACTTTTCAAAATTAAATATATCGTGTGAGGTATTGTTTGAAAGGGCTTTTTGTGAGGATTTCAAACATTAACACACAAGCACTAAAAAGTGAAAAATAAAAAGCTTTTTTACAAAAAAATAAAACCGCCTTCAAAAACTACAAAATAAAAAAAAAAACTTTAGTTTTGGAAGTCGGTGGCAATATCTACATAACAAAAAATTTTTTTTTAGGTTTAGGTTAGGTTTTATTTTTTTGTAAAAAAGCTTTTTTTTTTGCTTGACTTGGCGGGGGCACTGCCGTGCCCCCCGATCTGCTGTCTGCTGCGTTGACGTATAGGAAATGACTCCATTGAACGGCTAAAATAATCTATACATATAATAAAATTGTAGAAAAGTGGTGTCTGTACAATGGAAATATATAAAAAAAAAGTAGCAGGGGTTGTTATTATATCGATGCCGAACCCGAAATTGTAATTATTTTTTTTTTGTCTGTTTGTCTGTGTGTTTGTGCACGCTAATCTTCGGAACTACTTGACGGATCTGAATGATTTTTTTTTTGTTGTATTGGTATTGGTATTAAGTCCGGGCAACATATAGGCTATAATTTATCTTGGAAACTTGAACACCTGATGCAGAACCGCAACAGACAAGCTAAACTATAAGAGATACAAAAATGGTACCATAGCAAAAATTGTTTCACGTGATGAGCATTTTCTGCTAAGAGAATAAATTTGAAGATCTGGAACACCTGATGTGGAACTCCAAGAGCCCAGCTACACTATAACATATATAGGAATGACGTCTTAGCAAGAGTTGTTCAGCCTGATGAGCACTCTCTGATGTCGTATAAAATTTGAAGATCTGGAACAGCTGATGTGGAACTCCAAGAGCCCAGCTACACTATAACATATATAGGAATGACGTCTTAGCAAGAGTTGTTCAGCCTGATGAGCACTCTCTGTTGACGTATAAAGATTGTAGATCTGGAACACCTGTTGTGGAACTCCAAGAGCCCAGTTACACTATAATATATATATACAGGAATGACGTCTTAGCAAAAGTTGTTCACCCTGATGAGCACTCTCCGTTGACGTATAAAAATTGAAGATCTGGCACACGCGTTGTGAAATTCCAAGCGCCCAGCTACACTATAACATTTATATAGGAATAACGTCTTAGCAACAGTTGTTTAGCCTGACGACTACTCTCTGTTGACGTTTAAAATTTGAAGATCTGGAACACCTGATATGAACACCTATAAATCAAAGCTCAATTTCACTGTATAATTATAAAATAACATAAGCTGGGAGTATCTCCACGAGGTGAAGGCGGTAACAGTTTAGGACTGATTTTCGATGAAATCTCGCTCATCCCGTTGTTTTCCCGTCCCCAGGCCTTAGAATTCTACATCAGACATTTCAGATCTTCGATTTTGACAACCCCGTTGTCGCTGGCATAAGCAACAGGATCCGCGTACGAAGTCGCGGGCAGAAGCTATAAAAAATAAAATCTTGATGTAGTAAATCAAATTAACTTTTAGATGTTTATTTATTCATTTGTTCTTATATACAGTGTACACCAACAGCATTACGTTAACCTTCTGACCGCCACAGTCATGTATAGATGACAAACCAAAATGTAGCCAGCGGGCCACGGTCACGACTACATGACAGACAGATCTGTCTGTTGTATCTATACAACTGAAATTAGTTTCCTATCTTATTTTAATAAACAATAATCGCTGTCAAAAACTTGTCACAAATGTTATTCTTTTTTACTTCTCTCTTCTCTGTTCAATTTCACTAGAACAGGAGTTCAAGAAGGGCAATAATACGCTGCTTATGAACTCCCGCCCCATTTCTCTCTTGAGCCATGTACCTATACAAGTTGCTTTCGAGAGTTATCCAAGTCATCTCGCCAAAAAAATCGATGACTGTCAGCCACCGGAGCAGGCCGGGTTTCGAAAAGGCTACAGCACCGTAGACCACATACATTCATACATATTTGTTTGAGGGTGAGTGCTCCAGGCCAAACCTACAGGCTACACTGACGAAACTTCTTTAAGGCGTTCATCAGTGTGTATACGAGTATGCCTTGTTAACTTACCCTTTTGCCTAGAACTATAGTGACACATTTCACATCTGTAAGGTTTCTCACCAGTGTGTAAAAGAGTATGCCTTCTTAAATTAGTCATTTGACTAAAACTAACTCGACAAATTTTACATTTGTAGGGTTTTTCACCAGTGTGCGTACGAATATGATAAGTTAAATTCTTCTTATGTCTATAACTACGCTGACACATTTCACATTTGTAAGGTTTTTCACCAGTGTGTGTACGAATATGATAAGTTAAACTATTCTTTTGACTAAAACTAAGCTGACACATTTCACATTTGTAAGGTTTCTCACCAGTGTGTGTACGAGTATGACTAGTTATACTATCCTTATGTCTAAAACTACGCTGACAAATTTCACATTTGTAAGGTTTCTCACCAGTGTGTGTACGAGTATGTGTGTTAAAATGACCCTTTTGACTAAAACTACGCTGACATATTTCACATTTGTAAGGTTTCTCACCAGTGTGTGTACGAGTATGCCTGTTCAAATGACCCTTTTTACTAAACCTACGCTGACATATTTCACATTTGTAAGGTTTCTCACCAGTGTGTGTACGAGTATGCGTGTTGAAATTACCCTTTTGACTAAAACTAACTTGACAAAATTCACATTTGTAAGGTTTCTCACCAGTGTGTGTACGAGTATGTCTAGTTAAACAATTCTTATGTCTAAAACTAAGCTGACACATTTTACATTTGTAAGGTTTCTCACCAGTGTGTGTACGAATATGATTAGTTAAACTATTCTTCTGACTAAAACTAAGCTGACAAATTTCACATTTGTAAGGTTTTTCACCAGTGTGTGTACGAGTATGCCTGTTGAAATTACCCTTTTGACTAAAACTACGCTGACATATTTCACATTTGTAAGGTTTATCGTGTTTTCGAATATGATTTCTTAAACAACTCTTACTAGTTAAACTCTGCTGACATATATCACATATGTAATGACGTCCAACGGTGTTCGATAGTACATTCTCCTGTTGCTTGTCTGTTACTGTATCTTCTGGTTGCGATGCTCGTAAGTCAAGTCTCTGTATCCTCACAACGGGCAGCCCTGTGATTATAAATCTGGTATGAACAATGTTTGATGCACATAAATAAAAATGAAGTGTTCAAATGCTTCACACTAAAACCAAAAAGGGTCACAGCAGAGCACACTGTTCTGTGTTTCTGCTGACACTGAATAACCTACTCTATCGCTAGTATCATGAAGTACAAAACTGAACAAACATTCACAGTGTCACACACACACACTCATCTCCCTCTTGGGCACCATAGAACAAACTATAATACTAACACCTAGTTTAATACTTACTGATGATTAAGTTATTAACTACTTACTTATCATCTCCCTGGTTCTTTGCTCCTCCGTAGATATATCTTGATCTTCTACCACTTCTGTTTTAACCTCCATTATAGGTAATTCATCTGCTGAGTCTTCTTCAGAATATTGTGGTGGTATATCTTCTAATTCAGCATGTTGCAGTGGTATACCTTCTACATCTGAATAGCTATTGCGAAGATGTTTCAGTTCTAGTTCTGTAAATATAGAAAAAGCGCCAAAAGTAAAAACATTTTTTGATCAATAAATAATTCATACTTAAATAAAAAGTAATCTATCTACTATATCTACCATTAGTATACATAAAAAATCAATTGCTGTTCGTTAATCTCGCTAAAACTCGAGAACGGCTAGGCCGATTTAGCTGATTTTGGTTTTGAAATGTTCGTGGAGGTCTAGGGAAGGTTTAAAAGGTGAGAAAAAAGTGTACGGTAGGGTAGGGGTAGGGTATTAGTAGGGTACGGTCACAGAACAACGTACGGTATTGATAGGGTAGGGTAAGGGTAGTGTAGGGTAGGGGTGGTGAAGGGTTTTTTTTTTGCCCAAACTGCCTCATCACTGAGACAGTCTGGGCAGTGCCGGACTCTTACCGGCTAAAACCACACTCCTGCCTTGGCGTGGGCCTCTGCCATGCATGTTACGCAGGGATTTTGACATCTATGGGCTGTTTGTATTCTTCGACTTTTCTTATGTTTCTGTCTTATCTAAATGTTTTTATTTTTATATTTGTCGTTTTTTATTTAGGATGTAGTGACAAAGATAAAAAAGGGTATGCTTAGATGGTTCGGTCATGTTGAAAGGATGAGTGAAAGACGATTAACAAAAGGTATTTATATGGCATAGGTGAGTGGCAACGCAGGGAGGGGTGGCCCTAGGAAGACCTACACTGACCTTATTGGTGAGGTTCTTCAGAAAGGTCAGGTGCGGAGTACTTGTAACCGGCGTGCTTGTATGACGAGATGTATGAACGTAGATGAGGCGAAAGGAGTATGTAAGGATCGTAGCAGGTGGCGTTCTGTGGTTTCTGCCTACCCCCATGGGAAAAAGGCGTGAGTTTCTGTTATGTTTTTTATTTATTTCTTGACTTAATGGGGCTTGTTTTATTTGTTCCTTTTATTAACTTTCTTTACAATGTTGGTTGTATATAAATTGTCGTCTTAGTTTTCTGTCCCCAATAAGATGGCTTAAGTTATCTTTAGTAATTTCTACGCCTAATGAAGTTTCGGCGTCGCGTCAGTACACCGGGCACTCCGTGAGGAGATGGAGGACTGTCTCCAGCTTGTCGGGGTCGCAAATACACGATGGGTTCTCCTTGCACTTGAAGCGAGTCAAGTATTCGGAGAACCCACCGTGCCCCGTTAGGGCTTGGGTCAGCTGTTTGCTGGACTCTAATTTCCGCACCGTTCTGTACGCAGCAATAGCCGCGTCTCCACCGGACGCATGCTCGGGTGAGGCAGCCTTGTGAGCGAAATGCTCGGTCGGTGTGGACGTGCCTCGGGGTTGTGCGGGCGCACGGTGCCTCGGCCGAGCATGCCTTGGAGCCGAACCATGCGGCGTCGGTAAAGTGCGCGTGCTCAAAGGCGCCTCAGTGTGCGCTTGGTGTGCGCTGTGCGTTCGGTGTGGAAGGTAGTGCGTTTGGCTCGCAAGCTACGAATCTTTCGAAGGCATTAATTTCGTAATTATGGACACTCGAGAAGCTTCGATACTTTTAATTAATTTCTTTTAATTAAACAGTAAGCCGATAAGAAGATAGCTGCAGCAGCCAGCAGCAATAACACGACTATCCATTTTAAATTGCTCGATTGAACTGATGGCTCGGAGTGGCTCGGCTTGCCTCGCGAGCCCCGCCTCGATGTTTCCGGTAAACTATGAGGCTGCCTCGCGAGCCAGCCTCGGCCGCACTGCTCGCCCAAATGTGGCTCGCGAGCCCATTCGCCCGGTGGAGACGCGGCTAATCGCGCATGGGAAGAACATCTTCGTGGTGGCCGCCGTTTCTCCGATGCAGTACCTCCGGTTCCATTCGCCCAGCGTCTCCATTCGGATCATTCATCCAGAACAAGGATACACTCTTGTTCTGGCAGTTACTGTGTCTTAGGGCGCAGTATTCCAAAGACGCTTCGGACCGGACTTTTTTCACTGACCCCGCAGATTGCCGTAGTTAGTTATACTGAGCAATTGTCTAGAAGTAACCCCTATTAGAATGTGGATAGTTTTCGAGAAAAAAAAACTTAAAGTTCGCCGTTCCGGAGGGACCGAAAAATGAAAAATATTTTGTATTTACTTTGTTATTGTTTTTTTTACAACTATTTATGTTTAGTATGATGTGCCATTCAATTATGAGCTCTTAAGGCTTTTAATAAAATAAAAATTTGTAACAGTTTAGAAGATTAAAAAAAAAAAGATTTTTGATATTGATTTTTTTTTTCGAAAAGCACGCAGTTTCCGCACGAACTATTTTATGCTGATAATACTTCAGCTTTACTACTTATGAAAAAAAAGCAGCTCAGGATCTAGTGGATACTTTGAGATATTTGCGATTTTAACTTTTTATTAAAGTGCCTGCAATATTGGTCATAGCAAAGTTGCTTTGATAATTTTGCTTTACAGTTTTGTAAAAAAAACAATAACTAAGTAAATCTATACTATAAATATATAAAAAAATGAATCCCTGTTTCCCTTGGTCACGGCATCACGCGAAAACGGCTGAACCGATTTCACTTTTTTTTGTTGTGTTTGTTATTGTCAGAAGGTTCTTAGAGAGAGAAAAAAAAAGTCGGAAATGTCGGTCTCAAGGGTAGAGGTAGTGTAGGGGTAGGGGTAGGGTAGGGGTATGGTAGGGGCAGGATAGGGTAGGGTAGGGGTAGGGGTATCGGTAGGATAGGGGTAGGATACCACGCGAACGAAGTCGTGGCGGGTCAGCTAGTACAAAATATTTTTCATTTTTCGGAGCTTCGCACAGAAGCTGTGTCGTGCCTATCGCACGGTCTCCTTGAACGCAGCGCTGGTGCTGTCTGGCGGGTCTGGGATACTCCCTCTTGACCTCAGAATTCGAGAGGCAGCGTCTCTATACGAGGCCAAGAAGGGGGTGTCCCATCTAGTGCTGCGGGATAGGGAGATCGAGCGAATGGCATCGGCACTAGAGTCACCACACCCGGCTGAGCAGAAACTATATAATAGAGCTGCGACGGTGGTGTAGGGTTTGGGTAGGGTAGGGGTAGAGTAAGGTATGGGTAAGGTATCGGTAGAATAGGGGTAGGGGTAGGGTATTGGTAGGGTAAGGTAGGGGTAGTGTAGGGTAAGGGTTGGTGTAGAGTTTGGGTAGGGTAGGGGTAAAGTAAGGTATGGGTAGGGTATCGGTAGAATAGGGGTAGGGGTAGGGTATTGGCAGGGTAAGGTAGGGGTAGTGTAGGGTAAGGGTTGGTGTAGGGTTTGGGTAGGGTAGGGGTAGAGTAAGGTATGGGTGGGGTATCGGTAGGATAGGGGTATAGGGGTAGGATACCACGCGAACGAAGTCGTGGCGGGTCAACTAACATGTGAATTGTGACTGTTCCTAAAATACTCTAGACTAATAAAATTTTCGTTTTTCCTAAATATGTGGAAATTAGTGTTTTAGGTCGGCTTCCCCCGAATAGTACTATATTAATACTAGCACTCTCCCCGCGACTTCGTTCGCGTGATTTTTCTTACGGATCCCTAATTATTGATAATAAAATATAGCCTACTAGCTTTTGCCCGCAACTTCGTCCGCGTATATGTCGGTTATCGCGGACGCAGACGAAGTCGAAGTCGAATAAAAAGTAGCCTATGTCCTTTGTTGGGGTTCACACTTACCCTGTACCAAATTTCACACAAATCGGTTCAGTAGTTTAGGCGTGAAGAAAAGACAGACAGACAGACAGACAGAGTTACTTTCGCATTTATAATATTAGTTAGGATAGCACTCAGTGATAACGCAGCTTCCAAATTGTGAAGCAATTTTTAAAATCGGTTCATTACTTCCGGAGATTACCCTCTACATACAAACTTACAAACAAATGTTACCTCTTTATAATATTAGTACCTAGGTACAGATTTATCAAATCGGGTTGGGTTTACAATTGAGTCGCCTGAATTTGAGGATTCTGACACTGTGGGGGGGTCAAGGAGATTAATCTTAAGCACCACAAGCAATTTTAGCTGCCGGAGCTGCGTTAAATTATTTAAACAATTTTCTAAAACGTCGATAAATCACTAAGTATTGCTTAAAACGAAACGTAAATTTCACTTAATTCTTACGTTTTTTAAAGTTGCGTTTGTCAAAATGCGTAAAACGAATCGCTTTCCGCCATTTTAATGCCACTGACAGTGGCAGATAAACACGATTTTGTTGTTTTATTGTGCGCAAGAGCGAGCCAAGCGAGCTTGGGACTTGGGGCAACCCGACTAGGACAGGTTAGGTTAGAAGGGGATGGCAGGGTCCACTGAACGAGCGAACAGACCCTGCCATCACCTTTGTGGTTATTTATTTTTTAAACCACCCAGAAGTAGGAGCCCCGTGAAGCGGGGCTCCGTCGAGCCTCTCTGGCGGGGGGGAAATCTGGAGGGACTCTATCCATCTTCCAGCCTTCCCCGTCCGCCTTACGACCCTATTAAGTGACTTGATAAAAAGCCAAAGTAGGGCTCCGTCGAACATCTCCGGCAGGGAAAAATGGTGGAGGGCAACTCCACCAGTCCCCCCACCCCCCTATCAAGGCGACTTAATTGTAAACCTTACCCACTAAATCAATTTAAAGATTTGTATTATAAAATTTTAATGATAATAAAACATACCGTCACTTTGATATTCCTCCTTTGGCTCAATAATATAATGTTGTCTCTCACAAACATCTGGTGGTTCTTGTTTGATAATATCACTCTCTTCTTGACATTCAGCATCTATACTTATGAGTACCATTGGTGTTGTAATATAACCACCGGCAAACTCTAACTGGCCATGGTTTAGTGAGGGATTTGGCTGTAAAAAGTTGATTATAGGGTATGGTATAATATGCACAATCAGTGTTGTAAACAAAAGTGTTTTTCATTACAATAAGTCACACACAACGGCCTCCACAAGTGAATGTTAGCAGGTTTAAATAAATGGCTGCAGAAAAAGTTCAAATATAACTATCAAATACATAGATTGTTCCCTCGCACCCTGGACAGCCGACCGTGCTGCCAACCTCACTGGCCACTGCATGAGCTATTGTTGCGTAGCTCATGCGGCCGTGGGAGGGGACCATTACCAAAGCGTAATGAGAATAAACCTAAGACGACCCACTGACCTAAATGTCTGTTAAAGAATCCCTCACCTCATGATCCTCATTCAACATCTGCGCGAACAGTTGTTCCGCTTCCAGACATTTCCTCTGAAATTGAGCGCATTGCTTTATTTTAGTGCTGCAGAAGAAACAAGCGAGCATCGGTCTACTATCTTCAGTTATGAACTGCAACAAAAATAATCAGTTTTTAATATTACTATGTATGCAGATTATTTACATTAATTATGAAGTAAGTAAATAGTAATTAAGTACATTTTTTAGCAATTTTTATAGTAAACTAGTTTTATATCAACTTACGGGAATATCAGTCAGCTTCTCATACAGCTCCTGCAGGCTCTTGTTGACAACTGCATGCATGCGAACATTCTCCACCAAACATATCCTACACATGGACAGCTTTAACATGACAGTCGCAATGTGTTATTATCTATTTCAAGTTTACATTCAATTTTGAAACAGTATTGATAAACAACAACTGACTTCGCTGTTGTTTTGTTTTGTTTTGACGGTCGGTGACGGCACTGTGCGGTTGGGTTGCCAACTCTTTTTCGGTCAAATATATAGTAGTTATTATTACCCATAAAAATATAGCAGGTAAGGAAAATATATAAAAAAAAAAAATATAGTAGGTTCCAAAATAGGTACTTTATTTCTTAAATAAAAGAATATTTTTTTGCTACCTTTAGCCTTTATTAATACATTTTTAATTTTAAGAAACGCCTCATATCTGTTACTGCAATTTGGACTCCCACAGCCACTTCGCTTTTTTTCGTGGAGGTGTAATAGAGCCCAACGTCCATAATTTCACCATCATAGTTATTAATTACCATTGTTATTCATTTTAGAAATAGAAAATATTCAACTTCAAATCTTCAATAATGGCTTTTGTGGAAGAGACACCATACAAAATATTGACTAATAAAAAAGAAAATTTGAATTTCGCGAGCTACTGTGGAGCTTCCACCACAAAGTAGAAAGTAGGTAGTTACAAAAACACGAAGTCGAGAGCGCGAAAATCGAAATTGCCAATCTGTCAAACTATCTATTGAACGTAACAGCTGTCAACTTGACATTCCAAATAAATAAATATTGGGGTTTCGTTTTACGCTTAGACATTTGGAAACGAATATTAATATTTTTTAATTTGATGCCTTTAAAATATACTAGTTTCGCCTACTATATCTTTTTTCCAAAAATATAGTAGGCGGAGGCTCTAATATAGTAGGATACTATATTATATAGTAGGATAAGTACTACATTATATAGTAGGGTTGGCAACCCTATGCGGAGCGGACTGCGCTACCGGCGTAGCAGAGCCATGAAGGTATAGATAAAACTGGAGCCCAGACTTTGAATACCTACTTGAAGCTCAAAAAATGTATCGCTATCTCGCTCTCTGTGGTCTCACTCTCTCTTTTTAACTTAGGATAACCTCCTAAGTTAGAAAGAGAGAGTGAGACCACAGAGAGCGAGAAGTTTTGTAGGTATTTGACTCAAACTTTTGTTCGAAGTCTTGACTCCAGTTTTATCTATACCTTCATGGATCAGCCATTTATTTTTACCAATCGTGCAGTCAGTGTTGCCACCTTAGCCCTTTTGGGGCTAGATCTAGCCCTTTTTAAGACTGAATTTCTCCAAATTTCACTATTTAGCCCTAAAAGGGCAATCTAGCCCTTTTTAAAAATACTTACACTGAAATCTGTCATCGTGCTTTTTTAGTATGTTTTTTAATTTTCAGTAGGTTTTTAGTTTTTACTGTGGTAACCCTACTGCAAAGGTGTATAGCAGCGATTACACGATACGATTCATCGTGCCCTAAGTCCCGATGGATTGGTTGGGTAGTGTGATCGCTGTTAGGCTGTTAGTGTCTCTAAATCGGGCGATCGAGAGTGCCCGACCGCCCTAAGTCCCTAAGTCCCGATAAATCGTGTCGTGTGATCGCGGTTAGGGACTTAGGGCGCTTAATGGCGGCGTGGCGTTCGACGTGAAACGACGTGTGAAGTAAAAATGACTACGCAACGCGAAAGGATAGAAGCATATTAGGGACAGACAGCTTTTTTTTTCGGATTGGCATCTCGCAGGTCGACCTATGAGGTTGTCGGCTACTTAACCGGGCTATTGACAGACAGCGGAAAGCGACTTTGTTTTATACTAGGTATGTAGTGATAGGTACCGCCATTTTTTTTGGAACCCCTACGGCCTAATTTTTGACCATTAACAAAATTATTTGCGGAACAAGGATTGCTGCCTGATTTTTTGAATTGCAAACAACACTGTTTTTACAAGCTTTTATTTAGCTTGCACTGTTCGTATGTAAGTATGTATGTAAATAAGTTGTCCTTTCAAAATTTGCAAACCATTTTTCGACCATTGGTTGTTATCCGATTGAGCTGAAATTTTGCATACTGGTCCAGTCCCCATGACAATGCCTGTTTATGATAAGTATGACGTGATGCTGCTGCCAGGATTGGCTCCAGACGAGGGAACTCCTTAACGGTTAACAGTAGGGACATGAAATTTTATATATTGGTCCAGTCCCAATAACAATGCATGTTTATGATAAGCATGACGTGATGCTGCTGCCAGGACTGGCTCCAGACGAGGGAACTCCTCATTGGTTAACAGTAGGGACATGAAATTTTGTATTTTACATACTGATGTAATCCTAATGACAATGCATGTTTATGATAAGCATGACGTGATGCTGCTGCCAGGATTGGCTCCAGACGAGGGAACTCTTCAACGGTTAATAGCAGGGACATGAAATTCTACATACTGGTCCAGTCCCAATGACAATGCATGTTTATGATAAGCATGACGTAATGCTGCTGCCAAGATTGGCTCCAGACGAGGGAACTCCTCAACGGTTAACAGTAGGGACATGAAATTTTGCACACCCATTGGGAAGACATTGGGTGATGTTAGTGGGTCCACCATGAAATTGCTGCCACCTTCAGAATTGGCTCCAAACCAGAGAATTCCTCAACGGTCGGCAGTAGGGACTTGACATTTTGCATACCCGTTCGGAATATGATAGACAGTTGGTGAGTTCACCATGAAATTGATGCCACATCCAGGGTTCGCTCCAAACCCCGGAACTCCTCAACGGTCAACCGTAATAACAGGCATAAGAGGTATACCATGACTTGCGTAATTTGGTGAGATGGGCGTCAATAGCATTGGTTTGCAACCTGTCTAGGAGACGGAAAATGAGCAAAATACAAAAAGTAAAGTGATGTCATTCTAAATCCAATATGGCGGACGTCTCGAAATGGCGATTTATAATTTCAACAGTAGCCCTTACGATATGGGTTTCCAATAAAAGGGCTTGGTTAGCGAAACACAATAACTAAAGTGACGTCATTGCATATCCAATATGGCGGACGTCACAAAATGGCGATTTATAATTTCCGTAGTAACCCCTATGATATGGGTATCAAATGGAAGGGCTTGGTGAGCGAAGCATAATAAGTAAAATCACGTCATTCTTAATTCAAAATGGCAGACGTCTTATATAACAATGCAATATTGTTATGACATGGAGCTGACCTGATAATGGACCTGGAATATAGGACATAGCTAAAAAAAAATCCTCGTGGCTAAGTTAATCTTGACTAATGCTAAATCTTATATTGATTGCAAGATTTCAGAAGACTAAAAAGTAGAAAATAAAATATAAATAAAAAATATTTTTAAAAACAAGCTTTTATTTAAATGAAAACGTAACCTAAAAAAAAAGAAAATATAATGCGAACTAAAAATAAAAAAATAAATTTAAGTGACTAAATGATGTATATGAATATAAATCTTTTCAAAATGTAAAAAATATACAAATTTTAAAAGCTTGAGGCACTGATATTGTTCAGTACACCTGTATAACTGATAGCGTACATCAGTGCCTCAAGCTTTTAAAATTTGTATATTTTTTACATTTTGAAAAGATTTATATTCATATACATCATTTAGTCACTTAAATTTATTTTTTTATTTTTAGTTCGCATTATATTTTCTTTTTTTTTTAGGTTACGTTTTCATTTAAATAAAAGCTTGTTTTTAAAAATATTTTTTATTTATATTTTATTTTGTGGCTCACCAATTTTATAACTGCTAAAAATTTAATTTACTTCTATATTTTAAGATTTAAGAAGATAAGATAATAATAGTGGGTATGTATTATGATTAAATAAATAAATAGGTAGGCAGGTGGTACTTATGTACATAATTAAATAAAGCGTAGGCGCCATCTTTACTGCTCGACGTTTGGCTGCCAAGTGAGTTAGGGTGGCGATATCGTGTAGTGTGATCAGAACGCCCAATCTATCGAGGCCTGCTCATCGGCCCGATGAATCGTGTCGTGTAATCGCTGCTTATACAACGTACGCCAGTATTTATCTAGTAATTCAAAATGATGTAAGTAATGATTGTTCACAACAGTTCAAATTGAGAGATTTTTGCACAATCTCATTCATGAAAAAAGATTATATGTATTTTAACTAAACAGTGTTAAGAATTTGTAAAAGATAGTTCACATTGCTGATAAAATACTACGTTAGTGATCGTTACTAAATGGACAGTGCTTGTCATGGATCATGTTTGAAAATCCCTTTTTTTTTTAATTGTACACTATTTAGTTATAAACTTTATATTTTTCTTAAACTTTGATAAATGCCGTATAGATTGATAAAGAAAACTAAAAAAGAAAATTTTTAAATTGTCCATTTTGTCCCCTTAGTAACGATACAGATTTTCACGGAATGGCTCACAGCAGCTGATTGTCAAGTACCTAGCTTCATCTCTTCATTGATAACTCTTGTGGAAGAGACATCACAATTCGGTCAACATCACGTAAGTTCTTCAATTTTCTAAATTGCTAAAAACGGATGAGTTTGGCAAGTACCTAGATTGTATTTGTATTCTACTTGGTGGTAGGACCGGAGGAGGCGATCAAATAACATACAAATACAATAAAATGGTACATAAACTCAACCAAGGAGGTTTAAAAACTCAACTATGATAAATGCCAAAATTTAGATGTCATTGCCATGTCACGAAGTGTCAACTGTCAACTATGATAATGCTAAAACCTCAATGCTGGGTTGCCAGACTTTATTTCGTTTAATATTCGTTTTCTTCGAAAACAAAAAACTCGTTGTTTGCTGTTATACCTCATGCATATGGGAGCTTACCATAGTTTTTTAAGAAAACGTTCAAACAGCCACTCAACTTTCGTTCACAAGCACGCCTGCTTACATACATATACTCATGCCTTTTTCCCATGGGGGTAAGCAGAAACCACGGAACGCCACGTGGTACAATCCTAATGCCAGCCATACACGCCACCTGGAGGACACGGTGGAGCATACGGTGCAGGTCTGCCCCGCTTGGGCAGAGCACCGCCGTGTCCTCACGGAGGCGATAGGCGGCGGCGACCTCTCGCGTCCGGACCTGGTTCAGGCCATGCTCCGGGGCGAGAGGGAATGGGATGCAGTCACCTCCTTCTGCGAAGCAGTAATGCTAGCGAAGGAGGAGGCGGGCCGCGTGAGGGAAAGAACATCCTCCACCTCACGCCCCAGCCGCCGCGGGAGACGCCCAGGGCGTCGGACGTCGCGAGGCGACATCCGGCCACCGTAGGCGCGGGCTTGCGGACGGCGAGTAATGGGTAGCTCGCCGTCCGATCAAGGACCATGCCCGGGTCGACGGCGCGTTCTGTTCGCGCGCGCCTCAAAGAGCTGTCAGCACAGGGACGGGGCGGGGGAGGGGCCAAACGCCTGCCGGGGTTGCGGGACGTCTTAACAGGATACCGTGGCCCCGGAACGTAAAGGGCAACAAAAGGAACAGGGTGGTTTTTTAGTCAGTAAAAGTCTGACAGTCCCTTCCGTCCCACCCAGGGCGGAAGGACTCATTTGATGATTTTTACCACCTAAAAAAAAAAAAAGCCATACACGCCACGGTCTACCTGGTAGACCGGAGCGTATAAGGGAGTGGACCGGTGCAGTTTTTTGAACCTGCGCAGGCGACCTGTGTAAAATCGAAAGTCAAGAACTGAAGACCGCTCAGGCAGACCGGAACGTCCCTAATCACGCGGAGGCAAACTTGCACAGGTAACCTCTCCGGCAGGATGTCCGGTAGCACGTAGCATGTATGGCCCTCATTACAAAGGTACTCCTTTCGCCACATCTACGTTCATACATCTCGTCATACAAGGACGCCGGTTACGAGTACTCCGCACCTGCTTTTTGATCGCTAAAAATCGTACCATGATATTAATTATGAGTAAAAGAACGACCATTGATTGGTAATGCTAGTCTGTGATACGATACCACAATCTTTTTATTAGACAACGATCAAAAACTTAGATAAAATTAAATGTCACTTTGCCGGTTTAAAAAAAATGATAAATACCTCAATTATAAATAACGTCTATAACAAGAATGTAATAACTCTCAGTGATTTATCTATACTAATTACTAATAATACAGTTAGGGATTGCAATCCCGCAGCTCACTTTTTTTATTTTTTAAAACGCGATTTTTTAAAACAAAAACCTGTAGTTTCAATTCGATTTAATAACATAATTTTAAATAAGATAAAGTATTAATTTTTCGATCTTATAGCCTTATAAGATCAAAAAATGAATACTTTATCTTACATACAAACGGGGCAAAAAGTTGAACTACTGTGAATAATTTCAAATATGCGGGATCCGCGGATCCGCGTTTTGAAGGTGCGGGATCCAGCAGATTAATAAGTGGTGCGGGATCCCGCGGGATTGCGGGATCCCGTTTTGCGGGATTGCAATCCCTAAATACAGTAACCTATTAATAATACAGTTACTTATGAAATTGCCGTTTTGTATGAAAAAAATTTAACGAATTTTTTTCATGTATTTTTTTATTTGTATTAATCGAAATAATCACCCATGGAATCAATGCATCTTTGCCAACGCAGCGACAGTTTATTGATGCCCTTCTTAAAAAAATCAGCTGGACGGGAGGCAACAAATTCTTCAAAGGCATTTTGTACTGCCTCTCGGGTATTGAATTTTTTTCCCGCCAAGAAGTTATCCAAATTGTGGAAAAAGTAGTAGTCTGTAGGCGCAAGGTCTGGTGAGTAGGGCGGATGACGGAGAGCTTCCAACCCCAGTTCTTGCAACTTGGAGACCGTCTGCTGTGCAGTATGAGGTCGCGCGTTGTCGTGCAGGAGCAGCGGAGACGAGCGATTGACCAATGCTGGTTGGAGACGTGCCAGCTTCTCCATCATTGAGTTCAGTTCTTCACAGTACACATTTGCAGTAATGCTCACCCCGTTTGGTAAGAAGCTGTGATGAATCACACCGGCGCTTGACCACCAGTGACCATCACTTTTCTAGGGGTAAGTTTTCGTTTAGGGCATTGTTTAGGTGCTGAACCAGGATCCAACCAACTTGCTGAGCGCTTGCGGTTATCAAACAGAATCCATTTTTCATCGCAGGTAACAATGCGGTTCAAAATTCCTTCATTTGTGTGTCTGTTGAGCAGTGCAAGGCACGTCTCGACGCGTACTTCGCGCTGGCGATCATTGAGTTCGTGGGGCACCCATTTGTCAAGCATTTTTACCTTGCCAATTTGACGCAAATGGACCAATATTGTTTTGACGCTAACGTCGAAAGCTGCTGCTAATTCAGCCGTAGATTGTGTATCATCAGCTTCCACAATCGCCTTTAATTCGTCATTGTCGACCAAAGTCTTCGGACGACCGCGAGGTTCATTTTTCAGGTCGAAATTTCCAGAACGGAAGCGAGCAAACCAATAACAGGTGGTGCGTTGGTTTGAAGTGTTAGCTCTCTTTAAACGTCGTTGATGTTGCGTGCCGCTTGTGCCGCGTTGCTGCCACGGTGGTACTCATATTCCATAATTACTCGAATTTTTAACGTATCCATGATGACAAAAAAAGATTGAAATGCGATGAAAATGTAACACTAATCAATAAACAAATGACTACTTTTGGAAAAAAAAACCATGTATTTAAAATAAAATTAATTTGAAATTAGAATTGTTAGACAAACAAAAATTATTTTAATTTGAAATGGCCAGTACTGCAGAACGGCAATTTCATAGGTAAAGACCTTAGATTATATAATGTCTAGATGGAGCGTCGCCCTACAATCAAAACAAAAAAAACGAGCCATCAATTTCAAGCCAGTGTGCGTGCAGGCGGTGTTTTACCACAATATAAGTATGGACCAGTACGGAAACTACGTACTAAACGTTCGAAACGGCACACTCACACAAACACGCGAATCGACGAGACCTCTAAGCGGACATCGCGGTGCTGTCAGTCGTGAGTGCCGGTGCCGCGTCAAGACGAGTGGTTGCGTTTATCTTCACAAAATGCCATGAGTGTATTGCGTATATACGCACGCTTTTCTAATACTTGACGCTCTTAAACAATAATCATATGAAAATAGGTAACATGAACATGATTGACTTGAATAAAATAATAAATAAAGATGGCGGCCGCAAAATTTTACAAAATAATTATGCTTCATGGGTATCGTGTCCATGGTTTTCGGGGGTGCTGATGACGAAAATGAGGTCAAAATAAAAATCCAAGATGGCGGCCGCAAAATTTTACAAAGTATGCTTCATGGGTGTCGTGTCCATGGTTTTCGGGGGTGATGATGACGAAAATAAGGTCAAAATAAAAATCCAAGATGGCGGCCGCAAAATTTTACAATATAATTATGCTTCGTGGGTGTCGTGTCCATGGTTTTCGGGGGCGCTGATGACGAAAATGAGGTCAAAATGAAAATCCAAGATGGCGGCCGCAAAATTTTACAAAGTATGCTTCATGGGTGTCGTGTCCATGGTTTTCGGGGGTGCTAATGACGAAAATGAGGTGAAAATGAAAATCCAAGATGGCGGCCGCAAAATTTTACAAAGTATGCGTCATGGGTGTCGTGTCCATGGTTTTCGGGGGTGCTAATGACGAAAATGAGGTCAAAATGAAAATCAGCATGAAGCATACTCTGTAAAATTTTGCGGCCGCCATCTTGGATTTTTATTTTGACCTCATTTTCGTCATCAGCGCCCCCGAAAACCATGGACACGACACCCATGAAGCATATATTGTAAAATTTTGCAGCCGCCATCTTGGATTTTCATTTTGACCTCATTTTTGACATCAGCACCCCCGAAAACCATGGACACGACACCCATGACGCATACTTTATAAAATTTTGCGCCGCCATCTTGGATTTTCATTTCGACCTCATTTCGCCATTTCATTTCGCCGGGTTGATCAGGCATCGGCGCCACATATGCGCCATGCCGCGCGCCGCTTGCGGCATCCACCGCGTGTTCCGACAAGGACCGAACGAAACGTTTTCGTCTTAGAGATTACCTATTTAAATTTTATTTGTAAACTAGTTATTTTAACTCGATTGTTTGATCACTACAGAACACAGAATCAGATGTTTTAATAAATACAGTTCAGTTTCAAAAACATTAAGAGTGACAACCCTACCGCTGCAGTGGAGCGTAGGTATTTATTTCTGCAACTAAACTGCTAACGTTCTAAGAGGCCGGATTTGACGTTTCTCCTACGTAATAATTTGAAAAATCCAATTCACAATCCTGAATAATTACTATGTTACCCATACACTATAACAACGAGTATCACTTGCAAACATTAAGTTTAACTTAATTTTGAAAAAATACACTCACAAACACGAATTAATTGCCGATTTATATTTTGACAAGACGTTTTGACAACACTACACAAAGGATTTTGATAGCTGTCAAATCCGGCTTGTTACAATATTAGCTGTATAGGCCTAGTTTCCATACTGTCCATACTTACTATACTGTGGTTTTACACTGTCTTTCTATGTCTCTGTGTGCGTGAATAATGATACCAGCTACTACAATTCTCCCATATGTCACTATAAAAAAATAGACTAATGAAATAAAATAAGTTTTAGGTGTATGTAGGTATTATGCAGTTTTAGTAGTGGGTAAGGTTTAGAATTACGTCGCCTTGATAGGGGGGGTGGGGGCGGTGTCGGGAGGTTATGGGGACTAGTGGAGTCGCCCCCCACGATTTTTCCCCGCCGGAAATGCTCGACGGAGCCCCACTAGGGCTCCGCTAGTGACTTGATACAAGTCACTTAATAGGGTCGTATGGCGGACGGGGAAGGCGGGAAGAGGGGTAGAGTTCCTCCAGACTTTCCCCCCGCCAGAGAGGCTGGACGGAGCCCCGCTTCGCGGGGCTCCTACTTCTGGGTGGTTTATAAAAAAGTAACCACGAAGGGGATCATGCCATCCCTTTCTAACCTAACCTGTCCTAGTCGGAGTGCCCCAAGTCCCGAGCTCGCTTCGCTCGCTCTTACGCACAATAATTCATTGTCAATGGCAGCAAAATGGCGGCTTTGCGATTCTTTTTACGCATTTTGACAGACGCAACTTTCAAAAACGTAAGAATTTAATGAAATTTACGTTTCGTTTCAAGCAATAGTTAGTGATTTATCGATTTTTTTGAAAATTGTTTTATAATTTAACGCCGCTCCGGCAGCTAAAATTGCTAGGGGGTGCTTAAGATAATTCCACTTGACCCCCCCACAGTGTCAGAATCCTCAAATTCAGGCGACGTAATTGTAAACCCAACCCAAATTTTACTAGGCATCGACTTCAAAATCACATAAAGAAAGACTTAGTACGAATTGATAAACTCCACCTCTTTAATAACGAATAAAGTAGACCAACTAAATAATATAAACGTAACCATAAACTAACTAATATAAATAAAAACATAAAATAAATATAACATAGTTTTTTGGTTACTTACCGAACACACACACACATCACCTATCATCGGTAAGTAACCAAAAAACTATGTTATATTTATTTTATGTTTTTATTTTTATAAACATAAAATTACGCCATATTTTATCAGTGTTGCCAGTTTCTTTTTTTCATTCTCCCAACTTAACGTCATTTTTTTGTGGGTATATGAAGGCGGTTATCTTTTTTTGTAAAAATCTTTTTATTTTTCATTAAAAAAGCTTTTTCACAAAAAAAGATAACCGCCTTTATAAACTACAAAATAAAAATATAACTTTAATTTTGGAAGTCGGCGGATTTTGTAGTTTATGAAGGCGGTTATCTTTTTTTGTGAAAAAGCTTTTTATTAATTCATTAAAATTGGACGTTTGGTTTGAAACTTATGGCGAAATAAATATAATACTATTTCTGCACTCCGCGGCCCGTGGCGACAGGCGAAGTAGGCGTCGTGCGGATGCGGGAGGGGAGTTTACGTCTATTGGTGGCTTCACACGGCGCGAGATACCACGAGTCGCACCGCGCCGAGCCGATTTGTACGAGCGAGCACGCGCCAACAGGCGAGTCCGAGCCACCCGTTCTCACGGCGCGGCCAGGCGCGCGTGGGCGCGGCGCGCGTTTGTTGACCCGACAACGCCGCACCATCGCCAGTTCGACACTACAGTCCGCGCCGCCCCGCGCCACCACGCGCGCGCTCGAGTCGCCACGAGCTGTGCCACGAGTGCGCTCGAGCCGCGCCGGCCCGCGCCTTTGAAGTTACCGACTTCGATGGGATCGGACGAGCTTGCGCGCACTAGCGCGCGCCGCCGCCGGCCGCCTCGAGCCACTACCTTCACACGGCGCGTAGGCTCGAGCTGGCGCGGCGCGACTTGTGATATCACGCGCCGTGTGAAGCCAGCAGAGAAACCCGCGCGGCTCAGACGCGTGGTCGGCTCCTTACGCAATAAATGCGAAAGTCTGTTTGTTTATCTGCTTGTTTGTCGGCTAAAATGCTGAATTTAGTTTTGGGTAGGTAGTTGAACACCATGGGATCAAACTTAGGCATTCTGTAACGGTAATCGACGTCCCCGCAGGCGGAGCCGCGGGGGACCGCTATCCTAACTAATATATAAATGCGAAAGTAACTCTGTCTGTCTGTCTTTCTGTCTGTCTGTCTTTTCTTCACGCCTAAACTACTAAACCGATTTGTGTGAAATTTGGTACAGGGTAAGTGTGAACCCCAACAAAGGACATAGGCTACTTTTTATTCGACTTCGACTTCGTCTGCGTCCGCGATAACCGACATATACGCGGACGAAGTCGCGGGCAAAAGCTAGTCACTACATATTATAAAATAAAGTCGCTTTCCCTGTCTGTCTGTCCCTATATATGCTTAGATCTTTAAAACTACGCAACGGATTTTGATGCGGTTTTTTTTAATAGATAGAGTGATTCAAGAGGAAGGTTTATATGTATAATACATGCATCCGTGCGAAGCCGGGGCGGGTCGCTAGTAGGTTATATAAATCAGAATAACACATAGGCTACTTTTTGCCGCGAAAACCGACATCCACGCGGGCGACCGCTAAAAAAAAGCCTCCTTTTGGCAGTCAGGAAATAAATCATAGCACTCAGACACTCAGTACAGTTGCCGGCATGTAACTTGGCAAGGTTTTGGCGTAGTGCGGGTGAGTTGGCGTATGTACTTAGTACAATTGTACGAACAGCGTAATCAACTGGTTACCCCCTTTTCGAACGAATTTTAAAGAGAGGAGGGTAACCAGTTGATGACGCGGTTGATGCGCAAACTGACCCTCACTACACCAAATTCTTGCCAAGTTACGTGCCGGCAACTATACCTATTAACCGAACCACACTCATAATTTCTAGGGATGCCTCGATACGTCTTTTTGGAGATACGATACCAATACCGATACTCATATAAAAATATCGGCGATACTGATACCGATACGCTTATTGAATTCAAAAAGGAAGGTAGAATAAATAAAACACAATTAATTATTAGTTTTAGTAATCAAAATTAACATTTATAAGATTTTTATTTAATTATTTAAAAAAACAAAAAACCCGACTGCGTGAAAAAAATGTGAAATAACTGAAAAGATAAAAACAAGCTAAGAATATATACATATATATAATATATTTCCTGCCTCCTTCTGGCGCAGTCGGGTAAAAAACAAAGTATTCTTAAGTTTTGCGGGCAAAGGCGATTTCGCAAGTCTGTTTGAATAAGACCTGCGGTGGAAAATAGTCTCTCAGATGCGACAGAACTCATTTGGAAACTATGCTCTGACCATTTTCCCCTTATCGTTGAATGTAACTTAGATATTTTAACGCCAAAGTTGCCTCAAAAGTCAAACTATAGCAACAAGGATGTACTAAGGGGTGTAAGAAAACAGGCACAAGTAGCTTACTATACCAGCGAGTGTCATAAACGATTGGGGAAAATTGATTTCCCTGCAGAGTGTGCAAACTGTGCTGACGCCTACTGTAATAACACTGCCCACTCGCGTACTCTTGATAGGTTATTATACTCTGACATTGTGACCGCTCTGCGCGGCGCGTCTGTTGCGGGTCGAGGGTGCACGAAGGCTGGAGGGAGTGGGCCGCGCTTGGCAGGTTGGAATGCGCACGTCGGAGGGGCTCATCGGGAGGCCAGGAGGAAATTTATTGAATGGGTATCCCTGGGTAGACCTGGGCCTACCACAGTAGGCCCAGGTCTCGGGCACGCTGCAATCGCGGCGGTAAGACCCCTCTTTGAGGAGTGGCTAGAGAGGCACCACGTCCTCACCTTCCTGCTGACGCAGGTCCTCACCGGACACGGTTGTTTCGGGAGGTTCCTGTGTCGGATTGCACGGGAGGAAACGCCCGGGTGTCACCACTGTGGACCGCCCGGAGGACACGGTGGAGCATACGGTGCAGGTCTGCCCCGCTTGGGCAGAGCACCGCCGTGTCCTCACGGAGGCGATAGAAGGCGGCGACCTCTCGCGTTCGGACCTGGTTCAGGACATGCTCCGGGGCGAGAGGGAATGGGATGCAGTCACCTCGTTCTGCGAAGCAGTAATACTAGCGAAGGAGGAGGCGGGCCGCGTGTGGGAGAGAACAACACCCTCCACCTCACGCCCTAGCCGCCGCGGGAGACGCCCAGGGCATCGGACGTCGCGAGGCGACATCCGGCCACCGTAGGCGCGGGCTTGCGGACGGCGAGTAATGGGTAGCTCGCCGTCCAATCAAGGACCATGCCCGGGTCGACGGCCCGTACTGTTCGCGCGCGCCTCAAAGAGCTGTCAGCACAGGGACGGGGCCCCTAACGGGGCCAAACGCCTGGCGGCGTTGCGGGTCGTCTTAACAGGATACCGTGGCCCCGGAACGTAAAGGGCAACAGAACGAAAAGGGTGGTTTTTTAGTCAGTAAAAGTCTTCCGCCCCACCCAGGGCGGAAGGACTCATTTGATGATTTTGACCACCTCGAGAAAAAAAAAGAAAAAAGGCCCAGGTCTGGTTTCATGTTTAATGAAATGTGTGAGAGTCGAAAGCTGTTTAAGTCTAGATTGAAATGGTGCCAAGACCATCAAGAGCAAATAAGAATGGACAAACTAGCTCGATTACCTGGAAAGCCACCAATAAAATAAGCATAAAACGCGGTCTTCCGGTGAGCGTCGAAGGAGTGAGTGACCATAAGGACATTGCAAATACCTTAAGAAATCATTTTTCTGTGCAGTCGCTACTGGGCCCGCGTGTGGGTGTCCGGTGCTGAGATACTTAATAAGAGATTGGGAGTGCGTTTCACCGCAAAAGAGGTAACAAGAATTATTAAAGAGATGACAAAGCAAATCACCAGGCCATGATGGTCTCAGCATCGAACATCTGCAGCACGCTAGGCCCAGGGCCTCACTTATCTAGAGTGTTGGCAGTGTTCTATTCGCTGTGCGTGGGCCACTCCTACCTGCCATCCGATTTAATGAGGACGGTGGGAGTGCCTATAGTGAAAAATAAAACTGGCGGCAAAATTGAGGTTGCTGGCCGGTTGCATAAAGTCCAACATACTCTCATGATTTTTTGTATATTTTTCAGAAGCCCCAGTAGACTAACGTATACAAATATTATTTAATTAAAACATTATCACTTATTACTATATTATCCCATCTTTGAAATAGCAAGCTCATGACCACAGATATAGATAGACATAGATAACGCGAGAGTAACTACTTCGCGTGCCTAGCTTACGTACAAAAATCGTAAGTGGCCAATTTCGCGCTCAGTCTGCATCGGAGCATAGCGCTAGTCGGACGTCAGTTAAAAATATTAAAATGGTTAATTGTGCTGTTATAAATTGTAAAAACTGTACAAATGCGAGGAGAAATAATAAAGTAAACGTTTCCTTCCATCGGTAAGTCATTTTCTGATTAATATTATGCGTAATTAATTAAAAAAACAATTATTTTTAATCGAATACCCTCAGTAATACCTGGTAATACCAAATTTGAGAAAAACAAAACGTTCCTATTACATTGCAGCTTTTACTTGGAGCGGTCGATGAGACGTTTTGCTTTAACAAGTAATGAATATCGAAACAAGCGATACTATCGTATATCGTTTCGGTTTTGTAGTACAGGGACTTTTATCATTTTTCTGTCAATTTTAGCGATTAGTGCTGTTCATCATATGCAACACAAATCGATTCTCAAGAATCGATTTCGGAAACAGAGGAATGATTTTGTATTTTATAAGTACTTTGTAGACAATTTTAATAAATAATCGTAACGTTTCGTGATTTTTTTAGTTTTCCACATGAACCCAATTTAAAACAAAAATGGATTGAGGCGACGGGAAACAAAGATTGGTTCCCAACAAAGCATAGCACTATTTGTTCAATACATTTTGAGGAAGCAAGCTTTGTTGAAGGGAAAAAGTTTTCGTAGCTCATGTAATTTTGGATCTATTTTGATTTTATTATAACGTATTTTACATGCTTTTCGTTTTACTTCTAAAATTTCTTCTCTGGATTTTGTCTTTGTTTCCGACATTTTGATAGTCTACAACAATTACAAGAAATAATTAGGGAAATACTAACAATTTTGTTAAAAATATATATTCCTAACTGCCTTATAAGCAGATCAGGAATTTTATTTTGTCATTCATTTTTCTGTTTATCTCATTCCTCTGTATATCTCATTACTCTGTCATAAAATCGATTCATAAATCGATTTAAATTATGTTATTATTATTATTATATTTTTATTATTTATATTATTATTGTTATTGTAGTTATTATTATATGTTATTATATTATTAAAAAATTATGGCAAATTATCCAAAAACTAGCACGTCGTCGGAACGCAAGCGCTCGAGCACGCAACCTCTCACTACAAAGACTTTCAGCGTACTGCTGACCGGGTGAGCCGCTGGCGCATGGCGGGGGGTAGGACGAGGGGGGCGCCGTACGCGGCGGCGTCTTTGAATCGTTTTGATTTTCCCATCACTAAATAGTGCTTGTGACGTCATAATAGGTAGTCAAAAAATGGCACGCTTGGTTTTCATACAGATCGTGATACTTGCGTTATCTATGTCTATCTATATCTGTGCTCATGACTTTATGGTGTTAGTGTAAAGGGCAGCGAATATTATTTTTGCCCGGAGCGGCTAAATAGCTAGATCGGGCCCTGTATAGGCCTATTTCACTAGCCACAATCACAGCAAAGGTATTTGACGGTCTGCATAATACACAGTTAAATAAGTTCGTAGCGCTGCATGACAATCAGTTTGGATTTAGACCCCAACTGTCTATCGAAAGTGCGATACTGAGCCTTAAGCATACCGTCAGATACTACGTTAATCGTAAAACACCGGTGTACTCGTGCTTCTTTGACCTGTCCAGGGCTTTCGATCTGGTCGCATACGACGTCTTATGGAAAAAACTTGAGGACATTAACTTACCACATGAACTTGTAACAATCTTCAAGTATTGGTACACGCACCAAGTTAATAGCGTAAGATGGGCTGGGGCTATGTCGGAGCCATATAAGTTGGAGTGCGGCGTGCGGCAAGGCGGGTTGACATCGCCAACCTTCTTCAACCTCTATGTGGACGCGCTGATCGCTGCGCTCAGCAGCTCCCGTGTCGGCTGCCATATTGATGATATTTGCGTCAATAACCTTAGTTATGCTGACGACATGGTGGATGGTGCTGCTGAGCGCATCGGTCTGCGGCTTGTGAAAGCTAATACAGATCTGTGAGGAGTACGCGAGTGGACACGGCCTCAAATATAATGTGACCAAAAGCCAGTGTATGCACTTTGAGACGAGCAGTGCAAAATGCCCGCAAAGTAAACCACCAGTTTTCCTAAATGGTGTTCCACTAGACTGGGTGAAACAATTTAAATACCTAGGACACTTGGTCACGGCAGACCTGAGAGATCATGCTGACATCGAACGGGAACGAAGGGCTTCGTCAAAAAGAGCGAAATGTTGGCACGCAGGTTTGCGCGCTGTTCTGATCAAGTTAAGAACACACTTTTTAAAGCATACTGCACATCTTTGTACACGTGCTGCCTGTGGGCTAGCTATACACGGGCGAGTTACAATGCCCTCCGCGTCCAGTACAACAACGCGTTCAGGGCTGTGTTGGGGCTGCCCCGCTACCACAGAGTACATTTGTATATACTGAGATAGAGTCGTCACTCAATCAAACCTGCCATCAGCGCCCTCTGGCAATAACTGAATGCAACAATGCACCATCATATATAACCATACATACCTAACTAGGGGTAGCATACCTACGTAGGTAGTAAAATATTTTTGTGACTGTATAGTTTTAAGTCTAGAAAATATTATTTAATTGGTGTAAATAATATTTACACCAAGTAAATAATATTTTCTAGACCTAAACTATACAGTCTATATTTAATGACTTAGTTTTATTTGTTCATTTAGGTGCAAATAATATTTCCTAACTATACTTTTTAAAAAAATCGGGAAAAAAAACTCAGCTTTTATCACAAATATTTTATTTTAATCTTTTTTTTGAATAATCAAAAGCAAATTTTTGTACCAAATCTTCAGCATCAAAGTCTTTCCGTGATCCACATAGTATTTTATTTGTGTCCTTACACCAATTATAAATAAAAATATTTATACAAATGTCTTCTATTTTTGACACGATTTCTTTTTTGTGCTCTTTGCATTTTATAAACTTGTAATCCATTACAACAGAAAATATTGTTTTTAATATTGTCTAATGTTATCTTTTTTACTATCCTTTCTTAAGATACAAGTGACAACATCTTGTATATTTGAAAAGCAATTAAAGGGATACGTCAAACTATGTTTATTTTTTACAAATTCCCTAACAGAAATTGCACAATCATCTCTAATTATTTTTTCATATAATGATTTTCTACAATTTTTACATTTTAAATTTAATTTTTTTAAAACGTATCCCGTCACATAATCTAATTGTGCTTTTATTTTAGGATCACTTCTTTTAATTTCTATATCTACAAAGATGTTGTCACTGTTCACGTCATCAAAATCTACTTCCATGGTATAACTTGACGTCTCTGGCGTACTAAAAAATAATGCCTGCAGGGATTGAAAATTGTTGCAATTGTCATTTTCACAATTTGCCCCTGGTGAATGCATACTATTTAAATTATTAATTAAAAGTGATGCAAAGGCTGATTCGAAGCCAGCACACGAAGGAGATATATTACGATATCCGTGGCTTCGAATGCATCCAAAAAAATTTTCTAAGGGGTCTTGGTTAAAATGTCTCATCCAAAGAGACGTCAAGTTATACTTATCAGATAACATTTTTACAATATATTCAATATTCTCAATTGTCTGCAACCAATGTTTTATTGATGGGACCACAGAAGATTTGTTATTATTACAAAACCTCATTGTATTTAAAACTTTTTTGGCTTCCAACCACACAGTTTTGTGGGTTGAACTTGGCGTGACAGGACCAAGTAGAGGCTTTCCTCTTCTTTTATTATAATTATTATAACTTCCATTGACAGAATCAAATAAGTTGTCGAAAAAAATTAATATGTCAGCAGTATCTTCACACTCTTTCGGCAGAACCCCCACACCTAAAAATAAAAAAGAACATTTTTCAGTACCTACTCATACATTTTACTTAACACTTTATGACTTACTTGAGCAGTCTTTCACAAATTGCAAATTGGTTCAGTAAAACTTAAGCCCTAAGCACGTCAACAGATAAACAGAGATACCAGTTGCATTCTGTTATAATGTGTAATGAAGAGGGATTAGAGTATAGAGTCTAAGGTAGTGTGATTCGACATGCAAGTATCAGAGTAACACGGTTTTAGGATCAAACCATAATTATTTTATTGTTAAAAGTATCATTACTTCTGCATTTATAATTATATGGCTTTAGAATGTTAAAATACTGATGAATTGTAAACAGTACCTGGTTATTGATGTGACTATTATAATAGATTAGTTAGCATCATTTTTGACTGGCTTGTTGGTCTAGTGGTTAATGACCCTGACTGCTAAAACGGAGGTCATAGCCTAAGGCCATTTGTCCAAACTAGATTCGAATAATCAAGTGAATCTCGGTGAAGACCCGGTTACAGCGGGGGTGGACAAACTGCCTTAGGCATGTGAAATTGTTGCAAGTACACTAATAAATGATACTAAGTACCTAATTCCGATTCATTTTCATATAAATATTAATGTGTTTACTTACGAGATAATAGTCCCATATATGCTGCCACTGTTTGGCTAAATAATTGAGTTGCACACTTTACTTTCATTTTGGCCATTTTATGGGGAATAATGTGTCTGTCAGTTATTTTAGGCATTAATCGTATACCCTTGTATGCAAGATTTTCATTGTACACCTTGGTTATGTGATCCCATTTTGCTGTTTTTTCTTGTCCATCCATTCTAAATTTTAAATTTTTATTAATTAAATTATTTCTTATGCCTTTAATAAGATGTGGGGGGTCATACAATGGCACGATTTCTTTCTTGTCCACTTCAAATATGTCATGTTTTAATAATTTTCCTTGCCGCAGATATTCATCTTTTGTGGTTTTAATAAGCCAATTTATGGCACTTACATTAGTCGATCCCTGGTCACAAACAGTTGCTATTACATTTAAGCCAATTGACTGTAGTTTTCTCAGTACTACTTTTATTTGTAATGCCAATTCAACCGCTGGTGTAGTGCTAGAGCAGAATGTGTAGGCAATAGGTTGCTTGTAATTTTTTTGGACTCCTCTCACCATGAAGACCAATGCGTGATCTGCAATTTTATTTTGTTTCTTCGTGCCATTATTGACAAAACCATTTACACGGTCAGTCCTTCTGTTATAATCAAAATGTGCAGTTAGTGCAACTTCATCAAACAATAATATGCACAGTTTTTCCAATGTTTTCATCTTTCTAACTTTTTTTTCAAGCTGTCGAAATAAATTTTCATTTATTCCTGGATGCAAGGACGCTCGGGATATCATCCTGCTTAAAGTTAATGGAGAAGGAAGAACAAAAAATTTTTGTCTCCATCTATATGCTCTAGGACCTTGTTTATATAAGGCTAAAGCCATGACTTTTTCTTGGTTGGTAAATCTGCATCCTTTTTTATGCTTTCCTGCCTCACGGAATTGCAGATTGGTGAACATATTTGCAGTTGCAGAAAATTTTCCAAGAGCCTTTTGGAATGCAGTATTTTCAGAGAGCTTCAACGCTTTCTTCAGTCTATTTAATAGACTGTCTTTATGGCGTTGCAGCTTTTTTATCTTATTCCTTAAAAATATTGTGTTGGAATCAAAGGTTTTCAATTTAATATTATTTTTCTTATCTGTAAGGAAAGCATAACAAAAATAAATTACAAAAATGATAGTAGTAAAACAGCCAGCGATTTTCAGGGTGAACGCCAGCATAGATTTCGGTTATCGCGCCGCCATTATTGGGTCTTGGGTTACATTATTGAATTTTTCATAAGGATTTCTTTTTTTTAAGTAAAATAGAGCTCATATTCCTCCCTCGCTGTTTCATTAGTTATGTTACAGTCCCATATCCCATATAATATGAGGCGGATCGATTGCCATCACCCAGGCACAAATCCAAACTCTGGTCTGCTACTGAGAAATTCCAAATGGAAAAACCCAATAACACTGCCCAACCTGAGCATTAAGCCCGGGACCCCAATGCCCAGCCGAGAGGCAGTCTACTACAGTCTATAAGCAGCATGCTATAATTTTCGTTTTGAAATTGTAAAATAGTAATGCATGTGACACATTGTAATAGTTACCATAGTCAATATATAATATAATAATATTGTAAATACATACCTATGACACTAATGCCTTTTGATATTGAAGGCACTGGTTGTTTAGAAGTTGATGGAGTAGACTGAAAGGTCACTGTTCCCAGAGAAGTTTCTTTTAGCACATTCGGAAGTTCTTGCAGAGCTGGTCTTTGGATGATTAAATCTGGAATTTCATTTATTATATTATTGACTGAATAAAGCACATAATATCAATCCTGAGTTCTCCGAATAAGCTTTGAGCCTGAATCCAGGACTTCAGGGTAGTTACAAAAAAATTTGTGGTAAGAAAATAAAATCTATTCTATTCTATATATTATTTCAGGTCATTGTATACCTGTGTTTCAAATTTTACCCAAATTTATTCAGCCATTAAAGTGTGAATGAGTAACAAACTTTCACATTTGTAGTAGCTAAACCCTATCACACCGCTGTGACTCAGCCTTTTAGACCTTGTAAAATGCTACAAATTTTGTACTCCCATCGAAAATTCCAATACCTATATCAAACACCGTTATATAGAAAATGCAACATTGTGTAAACATTGCAAGTCATCAGCTAACTACTTTCCGAGTTTTGCAGACACAAACATACAGAAGCTGATTTTTACATATAAAGCTTAGAATATTATTTTCAATGTTAATATTGATTATGATGATGATATGCAACCATAAAATTGTAATGCCAATGGATACCTTTTAATGTTGAAGCAACAGGTTGATGAGAGGTAGATGGAGTAGGCTGAGATGTAAATGTTTCTTTTAGCACATTGGTCACTTCTTGCAATGCTGGTCTCGGATTAAAGCTGATACCTGGAATTTCAATTCAAATACTTACTACCAATAAAATTAACATTAACAAGTTAGGTTGTACTTATGGAAAATATGCAATTGTGTTACCTGCCAAATACAGAAAAGGGACCGCAATTTTGCTTAACCTCTTACTAGATGTATAATATTTTGGATCAAAGTGAGAATGGCAGACTCTTCCATATTTAAAAATCACTAGTGGATCCAGCACTAAAACGTTTCCTCCAATTGCATAAATCCACTTGTTGAATCTGTCAAGCTCTTTTTTTGGATTAGGAAACAAATGCAAAATTGTGTTATCTGCACCTGAAATCAAAATAATGTATTTACCAAATCAAATAATTTATTTGAGTTATTACAAAATAATTATCAATACAGTTTTTTCTCCAGGCTTATGGTTTATATATATATACGTTTTACAAGTTACGACGTTTAAATACTTACGAGTCTGCTGGCAGCTCGGCACACTTTTTCTCGTTCATTTTCATAAACAACAAGTCCAATTCGTAAGGAAAACAAACGGTCCGTTATTCGTGCAAGGGTCAATCAAAATAAGCAGTGGTATCAGAATCCAAACTTTGCCGGGTCAACGTTGAAAGGGAAAATCTTCAGTGTCCAAACAAGCCAGATTTTAAAAAGGAAAGCAGAGAAAAAGTTTTGAATTAGCAACTAAACCAAACAAGTTAGAATAGTAGGTAACTGACAAATTGACATGACATTGACATTTCACTAACGTTGACATTTTAACGTTTCGTAAACAAAATTAATAAAAATCTTTACTTACCTCTCATTTTTTTTTGCATCAAAACAAGCAGATTTCTTAATTATTTGATTATTTTTCTTAGAAAACTATAAAAATACGTTACTTAATACCGCAAATGAATTAGAAATCACCAAAAAAATTTTTGTAAATTAAATAATTTTTGCGTATAATGGAGTAACTGACTGCATTTGAAAGTCGCCTAAATTGGGAATAACGCCATCTGTACCTGTATGAACACAACTTTATGTATTATTATACTACTAATTTCAAAAGCTATTGATTTGCGTTGTTCATTTGTGAATTTGCTATGATTTTAAAATTGGCTGGGTAATGTTCCACCGATTTTGTATTGAGTTATAGCAGCATGCCCGCTACTGCAGTGCCTCGGGCATGTTTGCGGAAGCGCGCACCGACTGTTTTCACAGCACCATGCGCAAGCGGTGCGCGTCCTCGGTGCGCAGGGTGCGGGCCAGCTCCAATACTGTCCTGGCGATGATCGCTGGACGATTGGACTGCCCTTGTATTAGGAAGTGCTGCAGCAGGCATATAGTCGCGGCATGTTAACGATTTCATATTATTTATTTATATTTTATTCACAATTTGCCCTAAACATTTCTTTTTTGTCATTTATTTATATTCTCTTTGACTGTATTTTTAAGGTTTTTCACCAGTGTGCGTACGAATATGATAAGTTAAATTATACTTCTGACTAAAACTAAGATGACACATTTCACATTTGTAAGGTTTTTCACCAGTGTGTGTACGAGTATGCCTGTTTAAATTACTCTTTTCACTAAAACTAAGCCGACACATTTTACATTTGTAAGGTTTTTCACCAGTGTGCGTACGAATATGATAAGTTAAAGTATTCTTCTGACTAAAACTAAGCTGACACATTTCACATTTGTAAGGTTTTTCACCAGTGTGTGTACGAGTATGTGTGTTGAAATTACCCTTTTGACTAAAACTACGCTGACACATTTCACATTTGTAAGGTTTTTCACCAGTGTGTGTACGAATATGTGTGTTGAAATTATCCTTTTCACTAAAACTAAGCTGACATATTTCACATTTGTAAGGTTTTTCACCAGTGTGTGTACGAGTATGCCTGTTTAAATTACCCTTTTTACTAAAACTAAGCTGACACATTTCACATTTGTAAGGTTTCTCACCAGTGTGTGTACGAGTATGTCTAATTAAACAACTCTTATGTCTAAAACTAAGCTGACACATTTTACATTTGTAAGGTTTCTCACCAGTGTGTGTACGAGTATGCCTGTTTAAATTACTCTTTTCACTAAAACTAAGCTGACACATTTTACATTTGTAAGGTTTTTCACCAGTGTGCGTACGAATATGATAAGTTAAAGTATTCTTCTGACTAAAACTAAGCTGACACATTTCACATTTGTAAGGTTTTTCACCAGTGTGTGTACGAGTATGTGTGTTGAAATTACCCTTTTCACTAAAACTAAGCTGACATATTTCACATTTGTAAGGTTTTTCACCAGTGTGTGTACGAGTATGCCTGTTTAAATTACCCTTTTCACTAAAACTAAGCTGACACATTTCACATTTGTAAGGTTTTTCACCAGTGTGTGTACGAGTATGTGTGTTGAAATTACCCTTTTCACTAAAACTAAGCTGACATATTTCACATTTGTAAGGTTTTTCACCAGTGTGTGTACGAGTATGCCTGTTTAAATTATCCTTTCTACTAAACCTACGCTGACACATTTTACATTTGTAAGGTTTATCGTGTTTTCGAATATGATTTCTTAAACGACTCTTACTAGTAAAACTCTGCTGACATATATCACATATGTAATGACGTCCAACGGTGTTCGATAGTACGTTCTCCTGTTGCTTGTCTGTTAGTGTATCTTCTGGTTGCGTTGCTCGTAAGTCAAGTCTCTGTATCCTCACAACGGGCAGCCCTGTGATTATAAATCTGGTATGAACAATGTTTGATGCATATAAATAAAAATGGAGTGTTCAAATGCTTCACACTAAAACCAAAGAGGGTCACAGCAGAGCACACTGTTCTGTGTTTCTGATGACACTGAATAACCTACTCTATTGCTAGTATGAAGTACAAAACTGAACAAACATTCACAGTGCGCACACACACACACTCATCTCCCTCTTGGGCATCATAGAACAAACTATAATACTAACACCTAGTTTAATACTTACTGATGATTAAGTTATTAACTACTTACTTATCATCTCCCTGGTTCTTTGCTCCTCCATAGATATATCTTGATCTTCTACCACTTCTGTTTTAATCTCCATTATATGTAATTCATCTGCTGAGTCTTCTTCAAAATATTGTGGTGGTATATCTTCTAATTCAGCATGTTGCTGTGGTATACCTTCTACATCTGAATAGCTATTGGGAAGATGTTTCAGTTCTAGTTCTGTAAATATAGGAAAGCGCCAAAAGTAAAAACATTTTTTGATCAGTAAATAATTCATACTTAAATTTAAAGTAATCTATCTATCTATATATATAAAAATCAATTGCTGTTCGTTAGTTTCGCTAAAACTCGAGAACAGATTTAGCTGATTTTGGTTTTGAAATGTTTGTCGTAGTCCAGGGAAGGTTTAAACGGTGAGAAAATATGGGGTAGGGGTAGGGTAGGGGTAGGGTTGGGGTAGGGTACGGTAGGGTAGGGGTAGGGGTAGGTATTGGTAAGGTAGGGTAGGGGTAGGTATTGGTAGGGTAGGGTAGGGGTAGAGTAGGGTTTGGGTAGGGTATCGGTAGTGTAGAGGTGGAGGTAGAAGGTAGGATAGGGGTAGGGGTAGGATACCTCGCGAACGGAGTCGTGGCGGGTCAGGTAGTCTTATACAGAGTTGATATGACAGAGGGGCACTAAATTACACCCGTTGACTTACCGGTAAAACAACGAGGCTTGAGCGTTGTGCGCAAGAGCGAGCGAGCAGCGAAGCGAGCTCGGGACTTGGGGCACCCCGACTAGGACAGGTTAGGTTAGAAGGGATGGCAGGGTCCAGTGAGCTAGCGAAGCGAGCGAAAAGACCTTGCCATCACCTTCCTAGTCATTTTTTTTTAAAACCACCCAGAAGTAGGAGCCCCGCAAAGCGGGGCTCCGTCGAGCCTCTCTGGCGGATGGAAAAGCTGGAGGGACTCTATCCATGTTGCCGCCTTCCCCGTCCGCCTTACGACCCTATTAAGTGACTTGATACAAAGCCAAAGTAGGGCTCCGTGGAAAATCTCCGGCAAGGAAAAATGGTGGGGGGCAACTCCACCAGTCCCCCCACCACCCTATCAAGGAAACTTAATTGTGAACCTTACCCAGCAAATCAATTTAAAGATATGTATAAAATTTTAATGATAATATTATTAATTTTTATCCTAAAAACATACCGTCATCGTCACTTTGATATTCCTCCTTTGGCTCAATAATATAATGTTGTCTCTTACAAACATCTGGTGGTTCTTGTTTGATAATATCACTCTCTACTTGACATTCAGCATCTATACTTATGAGTTGCACTGGTGTTGTAACATAACCACCGGCAAACTCTAACTGGCCATGGTTTAGTGAGGGATTTGGCTGTAAAAAGTTGATTATTGTAATAGTTGAAATTATATCTTTTGCGGACGATACCGCCCTCTCATTTGCTGCTGATACGTGGGAAGAGGCTTTCGCTGTGGCTCAGAAGGGCTTCGATATCGTGGGGAAGTGGCTTCAGAGTAATATCCTTACATTAAATGTAGACAAAACTAAGTACATCTGCTTTAGTACAAAAAGTGTAACTGGAGATAGCTTCGTGGGAAATATCACTTCGCATGAGTGCCACTACGGGAAAAACTGTAAGTGTCCTTTACTTGAGCGCGTTCATACAATAAAATATCTAGGAGTCAACATAGATGGTAATCTCAATTTTAAGGAACACGTTAGGTTGCTATGCTGTAGACTGCGAAAGCTCATTTATGTTTTTAAAAACCTGAGGCACATCGCCGACTTTAAGTTGCTAAAGCAGATATATTTTTCTCTCTGTCAATCTCTCCTAACATATTGTCTATCATCTTGGGGAGGGACATTAAAAACAACTATTAAGTCTATCGAGGTGTCCCAGCGTGCAATACTGAAGGTCGCTACGTTTAAGCCAATCCGATTCCCTACCACAACACTGTACCAAAATTGGGGGGTCTTGACCGTGAGACAGTTATACATACTAAGTATTGTCCTATTACAACACAATAAACTAACGTACAACCCACAAATACTCCATAAACGAAGAAAAGACTTAGTATGCGAAAGAACTAAGCCGTTCAAAACTAAATTTAGTCAACGCTTTGAGCTCTTTATCGGTCCACTAATTTACAATAGGTTAAATAGAATCCTTAATATATACCCCTTAACAAAAACGCAATGCAAGAAGAAAATCACTGAACATCTCAAATTACTTACCTATGATCAGACTGAACTTCTTCTGCACCCAGCATCATAAACAACCTTTGAAATACACACAACACACGTTCATCTACCATAGGATACACAAAATACGAGCACGCCCACTCACACCAACTCACAGACTACACCACTCACATCCTCTTACACATCAGACACGTACATACCCATCTCACACAAATAAGAGGTCACACAAACACTATACACTTTTATTTTCTCCTTCTATGTAAAATTATCCATACTTTTTTTTTTATTTTCTTAACTTTCTCTTAGTAAATCAAATGTTTTATTTAAATATGCAATAGACACAAATTATAGTAAAATCATGTAACGGCTAACACACATGCATAATACTCGAGGGGGTTGGCGCTGATATCCGAAATACAGGCTCTGCCTAGTTCGGATACAGATGACTACACCACTTAATCTAACCTAAATTAGCCTGTTAATACAACTTGTAACATATGTCTAAGTTTCTCTAAATAAACATTATTATTATTATTATTATTATTATAGGTAAAAGTCAACACATTTATTTCAATTAGAGCAATTACAAGCATTTTTGAACTGTCATGGAGTCGGTCAATTAGAAGCAACAAGAATATTGTAACCATGATTATGTATAAACCAAATCGAAAAGAGTGTCCATGGAGTTTCTTGCCAGTTCTTCTCCATAGAAGCCTACCTCCGTTTAGCAATAAGCTTCAACTTTCTAACTGACTGTCTCCTTGACAATTCAAAACAGCCTGTAAATGGTATAATTGAAATAAATGACTTGTTTTTTGTCTTTCCGAGTTTGCTTAATAGGTATGAGCTTGAGAGGAATCACTTCTATATTAAGTTTGATAATAAATGTTAAAGAATCCCTCACCTCATGATTTTCATTCAACATCTGCGCGAACAGTTGTTCTGCTTCTAGACATTTTCTCTGGAATTGCGCGCATTGCTTTATTTTAGTGCAGCAGAAGAAACAAGCAAGCATCGGTCTAGCATCTTCAGTTATGAACTGCAACAAAACTTATCTTATAGGTAGGGTAGGGTGCTTGTGGGTGCATACAACAGTACAGGGGTTGTGGGACTATTTAAGGTTTATTTAGAACACTAGAACAAGTTTTCGTATAACTGATTATAAGAATAAGAACCATTCGGCTCCGTTAGGTGTGTTTTATTACATCCGCTATAGCATATAGTACTTGAAGTAATTACATTTACGTAATTTTAATAGTAAAGTAGGTTTATATCAACTTACGGGAATATCAGTCAGCTTCTCATACAGTTCCTGCAGGCTCTTGTTGACAACTGCATGCATGCGAACATTGTCCACCAAACATATCCTACACATGGACAGCTTTTCCATCATGATAGTCACAATGTGTTATCTATTTCAAGTTTACAATTTTGAACAACTGACTTTGCTGTTGTTATTGTTTTGACGGCACTGCGGAGCGGACTGCGCTACCGGCGTAGCAGCTGGTTGTCAAGTAGCTTCATCTCTTCCTTAGATTATATAATGTCCATCTCTTCATTGATAATACTCTTGTCGAAGAGACATCACAATTCAGTCAACATCACTTTTAATGGGTTCTTCAATTAACTATTGCTTCGAGATCGTGATTACAAACAAACAAATATATAAATAAATATACAAAAAATTTTCGTATAGTGTATAGGAAATAAAAACATAAAATGTTCGTAAAGAAGATATTTATTTACTTAGATAACTTATCTGTCGGCGCAATATGAAGTGACACATGACATTCCGACATTCGCTGTCGTATAGGTACGTCGGATTAGAGTGACATTTGACAAGCTGTCGCTCTGACGGAACGTCGCATCTGTGGTAGCGGGGTGAGGGGCATGAAGGTATAGATAAAACAGGGGGCTTACCATCACCTTTTAAGAAAACGTTCAAATGCCTGTCAGTCAACATCCATTCAAAAGCAGGCCTGCTTAGGAATCGCTAAAAATCGTACCATGACCTTATTAAAGGTGAACGATTATTGAACGGCAATGCTTGTCTCTGCCTGCTTTGATGATGAAGTTTAGTCTTAGTGTTGTGAATAAACAACGTTCAAAAACTACGATATAATTCTCTAACACATTACCGGTTTTTTTTTTAATGATCATAACTTAAATTTCTTAGATAAATACACGTTATAACTAAGATTATGTATTACAACTTACCATGATTTATTATCTAAAAGCTCTAAAAGCACAATCACGTTAAAAAATCCTTTTTAACTCTTAAAGATACAATGTGATATTCAGAACGTACCTACGTTCATCAACTGTCAGCGCGTAAATATAAACAACATTAATTCACTTGATTAATTTAATGATTTTCACAGCCTTTTACATAAGTAAAATATAATGTTCAAAGCCCTACTAGACATTAAAGTCGATAAGAAGTAATTTATTTATTGCGGTATAGAGTGCTTTTGGTAAATTTTGTTTCAGTCACAATTATTGTAAAAAAGTATTTTGTTGTGTTGTTCCTACAAAAATACACACATGGGTACATTTATAGTAAAGGAAGTTATTGAAATATCGAAATACAAGAACCGCAATGCCCATAATCCAAGAAACATAACCTTTTTACAGGAATGCAACGGAGCCCCAGTATTCTTGACATCTCCTAGTCTACTAAACTGAAAAAAAATATATCTAGTAATTCCATCCAGTGGAGAGCCTAACTAATTAATCATTATCCATACCTATGTATTTAGGATGAAAATTAAAATAAAGAATAATACTCATGATGTGTTTTTATATACATATACCTGCATATTAGAAACCAACAAAGTACACCATAATTTATTATGAATTTATGGCTCCTGCAGGCAGTCATCTCTGTTACCAGTTTTTGTTCTTGTAAACTTTCATTGCATTTATATGGATAATTAATATGGGTTCCTACTTATATGTATATATGTTTCAGTCAGTCATAAGAAAGTATCATGTGATAAATGATAATAATTTAATTTGTAAACAGGTAAAAATTAAACACATTTTTTTAAACTAGATGCGGTCATTGTTTTATTTTCATAAATTTACTGTTACATTATGTTGTGTAGAAACACATGCATTTGCAAAACATTTGTGATTGGAAATGTAGCACTTGATGGGCTAATCAACATCTCAATCGAGCCTTTAGTACATCAATGGTCCTCTCAATAATGTTTTGGGTCTTGTTATGCTTCTCAGTGTAAAAGGCTTCTGGAGACTGGTTCTGCATTCCAAATAAAATTGATGTCATTATTGTTTTTCTGAGTCAATACCGAGAATCTCCTGAAATAAATGGATTAAAAGATTACTTGCTTATGTTTTTCATTGTCACTTTAATACACATCAATATGTTTAATAGCAAGGAACATACACAAGAAACACACTAGTGTAGTTATGCTCCACAATAGAAAATCTGATGAATTGATAACACTCACCTTAGTCTCTGCTTAGATCAAATCCTCCAAAGGCTTAGCCTTTGGAGGATTTATTGTTTTCATTATAGGTTCAAAACCCTCGCACAAACGGGGGACTAAATCTTTTGATAGGCCTGTAAAATACAAATATTAATTGAGTATTGTAGATTTGTAGAGTAGGTTTTTATTTATACTTACATTACGTATTTTCATAGGTTTTGGTTACCATTGATGATTTTAAGTTATATCTTCTTACCTATATTAATTGATTCTTATTCCCTGTCATTAACTTCATTATTGTTATTTATTTCCCAAATGCAACGCCGTTGGTATGTTTTTCCATACGATTTTCACACTTCAATTTTATTATTTACATATTTCGTACTCGTTACACAGCTACAAAAATGAAAAAGTCTGGTTTAATTCGCTTACAATTCTCAACATCCACTTTAAAAACTCTTATTACATATATAAACCTAACATGTTGCCACGAATATCATTTTAGATTGCAAAACGATGTTGAAAAAGCTAGTCCCATAGTAACTTTTTAGCAATCGCTAATTTTGACATTACAGCCGTTCCATTATCATTTTTCTGCTGTCAAATAGTGTCATAGTACGAAAGTCTATACAAAAAAAAAAGGTGAACGGTTTTGTAAACGTTTACTTAGCAGGCCTGTTACAGGCCTGCTATAACGATGTCATAGTACAAAATAGCGAGGCAGTTCAATATCCGGGCAACTTCTGCCCTGCTATAGAGGTGATAGTAAGCCCCCAGGAAACGTTCCTGTTGAATGGAAACGTCAAATGGTGTTGCCATTCCTTAAACCAAATAAAACTCCTTATAATGTTTCTTCATACCGTCCCATTGTTTTGTCTTCAATTCTGATAAAATTAGCGGAACACTTAGTTAAAAATCGCCTAGAATGGTTTGTTGAAAGTAAGGGTGTCCTGGCAGAATCACAATATGGCTTTAGAAAAGGTAGAAGTACCAGTGACTGTTTATGTATTTTAACATCGGATATTCGGATTTCATTTTCTAATAATCAATCCACAGTCGCGGTTTTCCTCGACATTAATTCAGCTTATGATAATGTTGTATTATCAGTTTTACAAAATAAATTAAAAGCTTTACAAGTCCCAATGAACTTGTTGAATTTCATCATAAATATCCTGACTGAACGCTCTGTTAGCTTGTTAATAGGGGATCAAGAGGTATCGCATACTGTATGGAGAGGTCTCCCACAAGGCTCTGTGCTCAGCCCCCTTTTATACAATATTTATACTTTTGATTTAGATTTGTCCCTGCCTAATCCTGTTAAAGTTCTTCAATATGCCGATGATTTATTATTATATGCTACAAGTCAGTCTATCGAGCAAGCTAGCTGCTCTATTAATTCTGCTTTATCTGCTTTAGATTCATGGTTACATTTGAACGGTTTGGAGTTATCAATATCTAAAAGCGCGGCTGTTTTATTTACCCGGAAGAGAAACATTCCCGGAGTTAATCTTTACTATAAAGATACGCCTATTCCAGTCAAAGACAATTTCCGATATTTGGGTATCATTTTAGACTCTAAATTAAGCAGTGTTCCCCATTGCGATTTTATTGTTAATAAATGCGAAAATCATTTAAACATGCTTAGATGCTTGTCAGGTGTGTGGTGGGGTGCACATCCTTTTTCTTTAAAATTAATCTACAATGCTATAATTAGAAGCACATTAGATTATGGATTATTTATACTAGAACCGGGTAGTGTTATGGCTTTTAAAAAACTGGACCGCATCCAGTCTAAAGCTTTACGAATTATTGCGGGTGCTATGAAGTCGAGTCCTGTAAATGCCTTACAGGTTGAGTGTGGAGAAGCTCCTTTATATCTTAGAAGACAATTCCTTTCTGATAATTATTTGTTCCGAATTATTCAGTTCTCAACTCATCCTCTCATTCCTAAATTGGACACTTTAGTGTCGCTGATTGATTCTTCAGATTACTGGTCCCATAAACGTGCTCCTTGTTTAGTTATCAGCTATAAAAAATACCTCTCTCTATCTTCTCCAATTCACCGTTCCAACAAACTTCCCTTATTTAGCAGTAGTTATGACAGTTTACATTTCGATCCCCTAATAAAATTTCACTGTACTAATAAATCTGACCCCTTTTGTAATTTAAGTTTCAACAATTTTCTGGCCGAACACTCGGAATTTCACCACATTTTTACGGATGCTTCCAAGCATTCTCCGACGGGTTGTGTCGGGATTGGCACGTACCACTCGCAATTCAACATCGTTCAGAAAATAAAACTTCCTCCGGAGACTTCCGTTTTTACAGGAGAATGTTTTGCCATTTTTAAAGCCATTGAATATAGTCGAGTTTTTAAGCTCAAGAAAGTTATAATTTTTTCAGATAGTCAAAGTGCTCTTCTAGCCATCAACAAATCTCCACTGACACATAAATTTCTGTCTCCAATAATTTGTTTAATAAGAGAATTTGCGTACAGAACCGTATCTGAGGGCAATGTCTTACAATTCGCGTGGGTTCCAGCCCATGCTGGAATCAAGGGCAATGAAGTGGCGAATTCTCTCGCTGGTGATGCAGTGCAGTGTGGGGACATAGTTCCTTATGTAATTTTCAACTCGGACATTGTAAATTTACCTAAAACTTTTCTTTTGGACACCAGAAGGAGGCCTGGAAAATTAGCAGTAGACAAAAGGGCCATTATTTTTCTTTGATCCACCCCGATGTTTCGGAAAAACCGTGGTTTGGCAGGGCTAAGTTTGGCAAGATGGAGACCTCCGTTCTCATACGAATGAGAATCGGTCACGTCTGCTCTCCTGCTCATCTTGCCAAACTTAAAATTATAAATGATCCCAGTTGTTCGTGTGGCACAGATGTAGGCGACTTGAACCACATTCTTTTCTCCTGTCCTCTTTATGACCGCTCTTCCTTTTTCAGTGATCTATTTAATTGTCTCTCCGTATTCCTTTTCCTACTTCTGTTCTTTCCTTATTTTGTACAAATAGTTTACCTGTTTATCAGTGCTTCCAACTATTGCTGACAAAATTACGGTGTTGCTAGCCTAAAAATACGGTAGTTTGTAGAAAATTGTGGTCTAGACACAAAATAAAAGGCCCTCCACTACTCTCGCCACTAGAATAACTGGAATTATCACTCATTTAGTACTTATTTGGAAATACTTCTATTTATAGGCAATATATTACGTACAAAACAGAATGAATTTCGAACTGTGACTACAGAACAAAGACATTAAAATTATACTACCTACAGAAAAACACCAAACATAGATTATGGTAACTCGCAAAAATTAAAATGCTATGTAATAGTATAAATTATCCGAATTAATTGTAACTTCGTAATTTGGTAGGATAAACGTTGTCTGTCACATCGTTATTTTCTGGAATCCCTGTTGTGTTAGTGTTGCCAAATAAAATATCAACAGAAATTTTCAAAAGCACATTTCGTGTTGCCGTTATAGAAATAAATAAAAAAAAATTAAGACGCAACCGCATTGACGGAATTACGGTAGATATCCGCACCGTAATGCCATGTCTACGGTAGGCGGTAGATTTTAGAAAAATACGGTAGGTCTACCGTAATTACGGTGCAGTTGGAGACACTGCTGTTTATAAATGTATAGCTTCATTCATTACCATTAATAATATTAAATTGTAATATATATATTTATATATATATATTTTTTTTTTTTTAAGTCATCATTCATTATTAATATAGTTAGTAATCCTACTGATCCTATATCCTAAATTCCGTTGTACATAAATAATTTTGATAAATTCCAGTTTCCCTACCTTTGTTCCTTGCACTAAAATAGTATTATAACTTGACATTGGCTGAATGCACAAACCGTGCGAAGCCAAACAAAAAAAAAAAAAAAAAAACGTTGATTCAACTAGTAGGTACGTTGATTCAACGCTCATCGCTAGTCCGCTCCGCAGTGCTGGCAAAACAATAACTAAGTCAGTTGTTCAAACTTGAAATTGATAACAACACATTGTGACTGTCATGATGGAAAAGCTGTCCATGTGTAGGATATGTTTGGTGGAGAATGTTCGCATGCATGCAGTTGTCAACAAGAGCCTGCAGGAGCTGTATGAGAAGCTGACTGATATTCCCGTAAGTTGATATAAACCTACTTTACTATTGAAATTACGTAAATGTAATTACTTCAAGTACTATATGCTATAGCGGATGTAATAAAACACACCTAACGGAGCCGAATGGTTCTTATTCTTATAATCAGTTATACGAAAACTTGTTCTAGTGTTCTAAATAAACCTTAAATAGTCCCACAACCCCTGTACTATTGTATGCACCCACAAGCACCCTACCCTACCTATAAGATAAGTTTTGTTGCAGTTCATAACTGAAGATGCTAGACCAATGCTTGCTTGTTTCTTCTGCTGCACTAAAATAAAGCAATGCGCGCAATTCCAGAGGAAATGTCTAGAAGCAGAACAACTGTTAGCGCAGATGTTGAATGAAAATCATGAGGTGAGGGATTCTTTAACATTTATTATCAAACTTAATATAGAAGTGATTCCTCTCAAGCTCATACCTATTAAGGCTTTATTTGATGCCAAATAAAGCCAGTAGCAAACTCGGAAAGACAAAAAACAAGTCATTTATTTCAATTATACCATTTACAGGCTGTTTTGAATTGTCAAGGAGACAGTCAGTTAGAAAGTTGAAGCTTATTGCTAAACGGAGGTAGGCTTCTATGGAGAAGAACTGGCAAGAAACTCCATGGACACTCTTTTCGATTTGGTTTATACATAATCATGGTTACAATATTCTTGTTGCTTCTAATTGACCGACTCCATGACAGTTCAAAAATGCTTGTAATTGCTCTAATTGAAATAAATGTGTTGACTTTTACCTATAATCAATTTTTTACAGACAAATCCCTCACTAAACCATGGCCAGTTAGAGTTTGCCGGTGGTTATGTTACAACACCAGTGCAACTCATAAGTATAGATGCTGAATGTCAAGAAGAGAGTGATATTATCAAACAAGAACCACCAGATGTTTGTAAGAGACAACATTATATTATTGAGCCAAAGGAGGAATATCAAAGTGACGATGACGGTATGTTTTTAGGATAAAAATTAATAATATTATCATTAAAATTTTATACATATCTTTAAATTGATTTGCTGGGTAAGGTTCACAATTAAGTTTCCTTGATAGGGTGGTGGGGGGACTGGTGGAGTTGCCCCCCACCATTTTTCCTTGCCGGAGATGTTCCACGGAGCCCTACTTTGGCTTTGTATCAAGTCACTTAATAGGGTCGTAAGGCGGACGGGGAAGGCGGCAACATGGATAGAGTCCCTCCAGCTTTTCCATCCGCCAGAGAGGCTCGACGGAGCCCCGCTTTGCGGGGCTCCTACTTCTGGGTGGTTTTAAAAAAAAATAACTAGGAAGGTGATGGCAAGGTCTTCTCGCTCGCTTCGCTAGCTCACTGGACCCTGCCATCCCTTCTAACCTAACCTGTCCTAGTCGGGGTGCCCCAAGTCCCTACCAATACCTACCCCTACCCCTACCCTACCGTACCCTACCCCAACCCTACCCCTACCCTACCCCTACCCCATATTTTCTCACCGTTTAAACCTTCCCTGGACTACGACAAACATTTCTAAACCAAAATCAGCTAAATCTGTTCTCGAGTTTTAGCGAAACAAACGAACAGCAATTGATTTTTATATATATAGATAGATAGATTACTTTAAATTTAAGTATGAATTATTTACTGATCAAAAAATGTTTTTACTTTTGGCGCTTTCCTATATTTACAGAACTAGAACTGAAACATCTTCCCAATAGCTATTCAGATGTAGAAGGTATACCACAGCAACATGCTGAATTAGAAGATATACCACCACAATATTTTGAAGAAGACTCAGCAGATGAATTACATATAATGGAGATTAAAACAGAAGTGATAGAAGATCAAGATATATCTACGGAGGAGCAAAGAACCAGGGAGATGATAAGTAAGTAGTTAATAACTTAATCATCAGTAAGTATTAAACTAGGTGTTAGTATTATAGTTTGTTCTATGATGCCCAAGAGGGAGATGTGTGTTTCTGCACACTGTGAATGTTTGTTCAGTTTTGTACTTCATGATACTAGTGATAGGGTAGGTTATTCAGTGTCATCAGAAACACAGAACAGTGTGCTCTGTGAACCTTTTTGGTTCTAGTGTGAAGCATTTGAACACTCCATTTTTATTTATGTGCATCAAACATTGTTCATACCAGATTTATAATCACAGGGCTGCCCGTTGTGAAGATACAGAGACTTGACTTACGAGCATCGCAACCAGAAGATACAGTAACAGACAAGCAACAGGAGAATGTACTATCGAACAACGTTGGACGTCATTACATATGTGATATATGTCAGCAGAGTTTTACTAGTAAGAGTCGTTTAAGAAATCATATTCGAAAACACGATAAACCTTACAAATGTGATAAGTGTGAGGTTAGTTTTAGTAGAAAGGATTGTTTCACTAATCATATTCGTACGCACACTGGTGAGAAACCTTACAAATGTAAAATATGTCAGCTTAGTTTTAGTGAAAAGAGTAATTTAAACAGGCATACTCGTACACACACTGGTGAAAAACCTTACAAATGTGAAATGTGTCATCTTAGTTTTAGTCGGAAGAATAATTTAACTTATCATATTCGTACGCACACTGGTGAAAAACCTTATAAATGTGATAAGTGTGAGGTTAGTTTTAGTAGAAAGGATGGTTTGAATAATCATATTCGTACACACACTGGTGAAAAACCTTACAAATGTGAAATGTGTCAGCGTAGTTATAGACATAAGGAGAATTTAAATAATCATATTCGTACGCACACTGGTGAAAAACCTTACAAATGTGAAATGTGTCAGGTTAGTTTTAGTCAAAGGAATAGTTTAACTGATCATATTCGTAAGCACACTGATGAAAAACCCTACAAATGTAAAATTTGTCAAGTTAGTTTTGGTCACAAGACTAATTTAACTTCTCATATTCGTACGCACACTGGTGAAAAACCTTATAAATGTGATAAGTGTGAGGTTAGTTTTAGTAGAAAGGATGGTTTGAGTAATCATATTCGTACGCACACTGGTGAAAAACCTTACAAATGTGAAATGTGTCAGCTTAGTTATAGACGTAAGAAGAATTTAACTAATCATATTCGTACGCACACTGGTGAAAAACCTTACAAATGTGAAATGTGTCAGGTTAGTTTTAGTCAAAAGACTAGTTTAACTTATCATATTCGTACGCACACTGGTGAGAAACCTTACAAATGTAAAATATGTCAGCTTAGTTTTAGTGAAAAGAGTAATTTAAACAGGCATACTCGTACACACACTGGTGAAAAACCTTACAAATGTGAAATGTGTCATCTTAGTTTTAGTCGGAAGAATAATTTAACTTATCATATTCGTACGCACACTGGTGAAAAACCTTAAAAATACAGTCAAAGAGAATATAAATAAATGTCAAAAAAAAATGTTTAGGGCAAATTGTGAATAAAATATAAATAAATAATATGAAATCGTTAACATGCCGCGACTATATGCCTACTGCAGCACTTCCTAATACAAGGGCAGTCCAATCGTCCAGCGATCATCGCCAGGACAGTATTGGAGCTGGCCCGCACCCTGCGCACCGAGGACGCGCACCGCTTGCGCATGGTGCTGTGAAAACAGTCGTTGCGCGCTTCCGCAAACATGCCCGAGGCACTGCAGTAGCGGGGCAGCCCCAACACAGCCCTGAACGCGTTGTTGTACTGGACGCGGAGGGCATTGTAACTCGCCCGTGTATAGCTAGCCCACAGGCAGCACGTGTACAAAGATGTGCAGTATGCTTTAAAAAGTGTGTTCTTAACTTGATCCAGAACAGCGCGCAAACCTGCGTGCCAACATATTCGCTCTTTTTGACGAAGCCCTTCGTTCCCGTTCGATGTCAGCATGATCTCTCAGGTCTGCCGTGACCAAGTGTTCTAGGTATTTAAATTGTTTCACCCAGTCTAGTGGAACACCATTAAGGAAAACTGGTGGTATACTTTGCGGGCATTTTGCACTGCTCGTCTCAAAGACCATACACTGGCTTTTGGTCACATTATATTTGAGGCCGTGTCCACTCGCGTACTCCTCACAGATCTGTATTAGCTTTCACAAGCCACAGACCGATGCGCTCAGCAGCACCATCCACCATGTCGTCAGCATAACTAAGGTTATTGACGCAAATATCATCAATATGGCAGCCGACACGGGAGCTGCTGAGCGCAGCGATCAGCGCGTCCACATAGTGTGCATGACTGCAGCAAGAAAATGTCTTTTACAAGGAATTGAGTCTTACCAAAAAGGAGAATGGCGAGAGTACACGTAATTTGGGACCCAGTGATAGAAGTAGTGTGTAATATTGAAACTGATTTGCAGTTAAAGAACGACTTAAGGCTAACCAAAAATCAAATGGAAAGTAATTTGGAAAAGTTGGGAGAAAAAAAATATGAAAGGTGGAAGATTATAACCTAAAATAATCTAAGACTCGCAATTATTGGTTATTATTTATTTTACATACTATATTATTATTATTTATTTTTATTCCGATGCTAATTATCAGTCATATACCCGTTTAGCCAGATTCACCTGTAATTAATATTTTTGCATAATATCACAGGATAAGGAGGCAGCTCTATATCTCCTGGAATATTCTTTAAAAGCACAGTTGATGTACTTTTATCTACATTTACCAGAGTATTGTTGAATAAAACAACATTTATTTATTTAAAAACTTTTATTTATTTTGTAATTATGTACTTGTAAAATATTCAAGACAAACAAACAAACATCCTTTAATCTTGTTTTGCGTTCCTAGATAGTATTTTATAATAAACTAGCTGACCCGCCACGACTTCGTTCGCGTGGTATCCTACCCCTATCCTACCGATACCCCTATCCTACCCCTACCCTACCCTACCCCTACCCTACCCTACCCCTACCCTAACCCTACCCTACCCCACCCCTACCATACCCCTACCCTACTCCTACCCTACCCCTACCCTACCCCTACCCTAACCCTACTCTACCCCTACCCTACCCCTACCCCTACCCTACCTCTACCCTACCGTACCCCTACCCTACCACTACCCTACCCCTATCCTACCCTACCCTAACCCTACATTTCCGACTTTTTTTTTTCATAAGAACCTTCTCCTGACAATAACAAACACAACAAAAAAAGAATTATCTAAATTGGTCCAGCCGTTCACGCGTGATGCCGTGACCAAGGAAAACGGGTTTCATTTTTATATACATATATAGATAATCTTTTTACCTTATCAAAAGATTATCTAAAGCCGCGTACAGACATCGCGAGGCGTGCGCCACGAATGGTTCGTCTCGCATGCCTCAACCTGAGGCGTACGACGGTACATTTATACGTGCGTCCCGAACGATACATGCTCAAGCTGAGCAAGCAAACCACCACGCACGGTGTTCGTCAGTAGAAAACGCAAACAACATCGTCCGTCCACACGGAGCGCACGGCTCGTATTGAGGCGGCGTTCGCAACGATCGTATGGCGCGAATGCTCACTGTGAGCACACCCGTCCACACAGCCCGAGGCATGCGAGACGAACCATTCGTGTCGCACGCCTCGCGATGTCTGTACGCGGCTTAAGAAGCTAGCTGGTGCAGCGACATAGCTTTGGTGTCTGGGATAATCCACGTACCACAAAATGCTCATACCATGTGAGCAAGTGTCCACATTTATGTCCAATGGCGATAACAACAACAAGAGCAGAGTTTCTGTGAGAACTGTCCACCACTCGGCCTGCAAATAGCATGGCACACATTTTATTGTTAAAGATTAACTGAAACAATAAACAAGTAAAAAGTTGACAAAAATACAAATACAATGTAAAAATAATTTTTATTGCTGTTATAAAATAATTAATCTTAATTTGACATCTTATTCTTTCTTTATTTCCATGGTTACGGTATGACATTACACTTTAAGTACCTACTTTCTTTTTAGGTTTTTTTTTTCAAGCATAAATACTTTTTACATATTAATGTAAAAAGTACCTATTTATGCTCGACATTAAACACGGGGTCTTATCCATTCAGATATTATTATAATGTTTTCTATTCGGATTACCATTTCAGTCATGTCAGGACGAAGAAACTGATTTTCAACTACATAATCCTTATTCTCAAAATAGATTGCCACATGCAGCACAGACATTACAATGGTCGAGTTGTTAGTTGTTGTAGGGTTTCTTGTTCAGAAATTCAACAAATTAGTTCACATATATACTCACATCGCGCGGGTACACCCATCTCTGAACTCTTTTAACAATTTGATGACTTTTTCGGACAAGCGATGTCTTCTGTGTAATTTACAATAATGCACCGCATTTGAATAGTTTGACAAAGTCCAAATCACTTGCAAATCGTCATCCAGTAGTAAATGCCGCAATTTAGGTTGGTATACAGCATAATCAGACCAAAGGTAAAGCCAAGTCGTCAAGAATTTACAAAATCGCCGATATATTATTTGTTTTTTACAACGCTAACCGTTGAAAATAGTGTTGCCTATCGATAGTCGACTATCGCTAAACTATCGATAGCCTATCGATAGTATCCATATTATCTATAGATAGTATGATACAGTTTACGTATTTTTATAATGATATACAAAAATAGTATCGAAAGTATTAGTTCCGATAATATCGATACTATCGAAGTCCAACATATGTTTAGGAACAATACTGTCGATAGTATTGATAGTATCGATAGTGTGAGCTATCGAAAAAACTATCGATGTTGTAATACTATTGATAGTTTTACAAACTATCATTAGTATCGATCCTATCGATACTCTCGATTCCAATCAATAGTACAATTAGTTAATTTGTGATATCGATAGTATCAGTGGTTTAGCATTGTTACTAAACTGCTAACGTTCTAAGAGGTGTATTAGCTTTCACAAGCCACAGACCGATGCGCTCAGCAGCACCATCCACCATGTCGTCAGCATAACTAAGGTTATTGACGCAAATATCATCAATATGGCAGCCGACACGGGAGCTGCTGAGCGCAGCGATCAGCGCGTCCACATAGTGTGCATGACTGCAGCAAGAAAATGTCTTTTACAAGGAATTGAGTCTTACCAAAAAGGAGAATGGCGAGAGTACACGTAATTTGGGACCCAGTGATAGAAGTAGTGTGTAATATTGAAACTGATTTGCAGTTAAAGAACGACTTAAGGCTAACCAAAAATCAAATGGAAAGTAATTTGGAAAAGTTGGGAGAAAAAAAATATGAAAGGTGGAAGATTATAACCTAAAATAATCTAAGACTCGCAATTATTGGTTATTATTTATTTTACATACTATATTATTATTATTTATTTTTATTCCGATGCTAATTATCAGTCATATACCCGTTTAGCCAGATTCACCTGTAATTAATATTTTTGCATAATATCACAGGATAAGGAGGCAGCTCTATATCTCCTGGAATATTCTTTAAAAGCACAGTTGATGTACTTTTATCTACATTTACCAGAGTATTGTTGAATAAAACAACATTTATTTATTTAAAAACTTTTATTTATTTTGTAATTATGTACTTGTAAAATATTCAAGACAAACAAACAAACATCCTTTAATCTTGTTTTGCGTTCCTAGATAGTATTTTATAATAAACTAGCTGACCCGCCACGACTTCGTTCGCGTGGTATCCTACCCCTATCCTACCGATACCCCTATCCTACCCCTACCCTACCCTACCCCTACCCTACCCTACCCCTACCCTAACCCTACCCTACCCCACCCCTACCATACCCCTACCCTACTCCTACCCTACCCCTACCCTACCCCTACCCTAACCCTACTCTACCCCTACCCTACCCCTACCCCTACCCTACCTCTACCCTACCGTACCCCTACCCTACCACTACCCTACCCCTATCCTACCCTACCCTAACCCTACATTTCCGACTTTTTTTTTTCATAAGAACCTTCTCCTGACAATAACAAACACAACAAAAAAAGAATTATCTAAATTGGTCCAGCCGTTCACGCGTGATGCCGTGACCAAGGAAAACGGGTTTCATTTTTATATACATATATAGATAATCTTTTTACCTTATCAAAAGATTATCTAAAGCCGCGTACAGACATCGCGAGGCGTGCGCCACGAATGGTTCGTCTCGCATGCCTCAACCTGAGGCGTACGACGGTACATTTATACGTGCGTCCCGAACGATACATGCTCAAGCTGAGCAAGCAAACCACCACGCACGGTGTTCGTCAGTAGAAAACGCAAACAACATCGTCCGTCCACACGGAGCGCACGGCTCGTATTGAGGCGGCGTTCGCAACGATCGTATGGCGCGAATGCTCACTGTGAGCACACCCGTCCACACAGCCCGAGGCATGCGAGACGAACCATTCGTGTCGCACGCCTCGCGATGTCTGTACGCGGCTTAAGAAGCTAGCTGGTGCAGCGACATAGCTTTGGTGTCTGGGATAATCCACGTACCACAAAATGCTCATACCATGTGAGCAAGTGTCCACATTTATGTCCAATGGCGATAACAACAACAAGAGCAGAGTTTCTGTGAGAACTGTCCACCACTCGGCCTGCAAATAGCATGGCACACATTTTATTGTTAAAGATTAACTGAAACAATAAACAAGTAAAAAGTTGACAAAAATACAAATACAATGTAAAAATAATTTTTATTGCTGTTATAAAATAATTAATCTTAATTTGACATCTTATTCTTTCTTTATTTCCATGGTTACGGTATGACATTACACTTTAAGTACCTACTTTCTTTTTAGGTTTTTTTTTTCAAGCATAAATACTTTTTACATATTAATGTAAAAAGTACCTATTTATGCTCGACATTAAACACGGGGTCTTATCCATTCAGATATTATTATAATGTTTTCTATTCGGATTACCATTTCAGTCATGTCAGGACGAAGAAACTGATTTTCAACTACATAATCCTTATTCTCAAAATAGATTGCCACATGCAGCACAGACATTACAATGGTCGAGTTGTTAGTTGTTGTAGGGTTTCTTGTTCAGAAATTCAACAAATTAGTTCACATATATACTCACATCGCGCGGGTACACCCATCTCTGAACTCTTTTAACAATTTGATGACTTTTTCGGACAAGCGATGTCTTCTGTGTAATTTACAATAATGCACCGCATTTGAATAGTTTGACAAAGTCCAAATCACTTGCAAATCGTCATCCAGTAGTAAATGCCGCAATTTAGGTTGGTATACAGCATAATCAGACCAAAGGTAAAGCCAAGTCGTCAAGAATTTACAAAATCGCCGATATATTATTTGTTTTTTACAACGCTAACCGTTGAAAATAGTGTTGCCTATCGATAGTCGACTATCGCTAAACTATCGATAGCCTATCGATAGTATCCATATTATCTATAGATAGTATGATACAGTTTACGTATTTTTATAATGATATACAAAAATAGTATCGAAAGTATTAGTTCCGATAATATCGATACTATCGAAGTCCAACATATGTTTAGGAACAATACTGTCGATAGTATTGATAGTATCGATAGTGTGAGCTATCGAAAAAACTATCGATGTTGTAATACTATTGATAGTTTTACAAACTATCATTAGTATCGATCCTATCGATACTCTCGATTCCAATCAATAGTACAATTAGTTAATTTGTGATATCGATAGTATCAGTGGTTTAGCATTGTTACTAAACTGCTAACGTTCTAAGAGGCCGGATTTGACGTTTCTTTTACGTAATAATTTGAAAAATCCAATTCACAATCCTGAATAATTACTATGTTACCCATACACTATAACAACGAGTATCACTTGTAAACATTAAGTTTAACTTAATTTTGAAAAAATACACTCACAAACACGAATTAATTGCCGATTTATATTTTGACAAGACGTTTTGACAACACTACACAAAGGATTTTGATAGCTGTCAAATCCGGCTTGTTACAATGATAACTGTATAGTTTTTAATAAAACACACTCGTCAAGAGCTTGAAAACAAGAGAACGTTTATTAGCAGTTCTACAAACATAACAAAAGGGAAAAACTAAGAGCAGTCGAGCTTACCAACTTACAAACATATACACATAGATTATAAATAACATTCTAATAGTTTTCGAGGTCATCTATCGATAGAGAAACTATCGACAGTTGGGCAACTCTAGTTGAAAACAAAAATGTCAACAAAAATGCCGTCAGTGTCAATTTGATACTGACGTTCCGTTTCTCCGTTTCATGTAATCCATTACATAAGATGTATCAAAATAATGAGTCTTATTTTTTTTACGGTCTATTTACATGGTTCGTATGTTTCATCGTTATGGGTTTTCAGAATATTTAACAACTTTTTAACAAGATGTATAAGTATAAAAGAAGGAAAATCACCAAGCGAAAACGAACTACTTTTTAGCTAATCATTAGCCTAGATAGGAATGTAACTATAAGTTTCGTTTAGAAACTGCACGATGATTATTTTTTATGAAATAGGGATAATTGATAACTTTTGATTCCCGTTTTGTAAAAACTTAGTACTTTTTTTGTACAACACTTATTAACTTGATATTATAATGAATATAAATTAGACCTTGCACAGTGCTCCATTAATTTTGGGTCTGCTCTCGCCATCCTTCTTTGTCCGATCCCCTATTGTTAATTAGTCTGTAACTGGTGATGTCGAACTTTTTCTATATTTATAATATTGTATAGTACTGTTCTCAAGTACGTGACATAATTATTATGTTTTATTGAGAGTAAAGTTTCTTTAACCTGCTGTTAATGTACTCTAAATAATGAATTAATAAAAATATCTAAAAGTTTATTTGGTTTACTACATCAAGTATTTTTTTTATTATTTTAGCCGTTCAATGGACTCATGTCGTAAAGGGCAACACAGCAGACGGCAGACATTGAGTTATAATTTACTACGTAGGTACTAGAGAAGACACCTCAACTCGATTGTTTGTAACACGAGTTAGAGCGCGTGCACTCCAACTCACTTAGTGAACTTAGTCTATGCCGAGCGTTTGCTGCAACGTGACACACTTCACGCTAATTCTAGACTGACAGCAGACTGATAAAACTTCAGTCATAACATAGTAAAGCGTAATTTTAGCTCCAGATATCAAGTTTCCGTAGTGTAGGCTACACTACACGCTACACTGTGTAGCGGTTATCACGTGTGCTTCTCACGCACAAGGCCCCCGGTTCGATCCCAGGCGGTAACAGTTGCTTTTTGTATTTTATTGCCGATCATAAAAAGTATCTTCACGCTTTTTTATTAATTGGGTGATCAGAGAAATCTGAAAAATAAATATTTTGTTAAAATAAAAGTAAACTACGTACTATTTCTCGCCTTGAAACTTACGTTTAGAAATCTATGATTGTTATCAAGGCCAAGTATGCCGCAAAACCAAATTATTTGTCGTATCAGATTACGATAGCTCACTTTGTAATTTTTTTTGTTGCTTTGTATGAGCTACCTATGTTATGAAATACCACGTTACCGATTTGGGGTAACATGACATGTAATGATAGTTGTATTGATCTAAATAAATAAAAAAAATATTTATTTAGATTGCGTCGGGGACAGTGGTCAGTGATTGACTGACGCGAGAATGATTCGAGCGGTTACACGATCAGTCTGGCATCAGTCTGCTGTCATTCACAACAGAATGATGAAAAATATTTAAAATATTTAATTTTTGTCATTCTGGACCATCAGTCCGTCAATCAACCGGTTAGACGATAACGACGGTTGCGCATATTGCACCAATTGCTTAGTACGCATCGTAGGCAAGTGAGCAGTAGGTACTTATATTGGCGAGTGTAACAAATAGGGATGTATCAGTTGAGTGTCGGCAACAAGTTATCGTTACGTAGGCTCAGGATGGCCTACGTCATTTATTTGTTCCATTACGCACGTGGATGAAAGAGGTTAACTTAATTAAAATAACTTAAATAACAAAATAATCTTATATTCCACTGTAATTAGCAACTAATAATTAATCACACAAAATAAATTAAAACTATTCAACGATTCGGCCGGATTTAAACGATTCGTCTTGAACGTGGTGCGTGTGCGACTCTCGAACGATAAGTGTGACGTGTGTCACCCCGCTACCACAGATGCGACGTTCCGTCAGAGCGACAGCTTGTCAAATGTCACTCTAATCCGACGTATACGACAGCGAATGTCATGTGTCACTTCATATTGCGCCGACACGGCCGGACTGACATTCGACCGTCCTCGGGCGGAGTCGGGCGTATCTGTTAACGTTGTCCTGGAAAAAGCAAAGTTTCAAACACTAACTATCTGCTCGTCCAACCTGACGAACAGGAAGATTTCTACGAGACCGTAAAACGTAACACAGTGAAAGCATGCATCCCTTCGACCATCGCAACTGATGGACCGGATGTCATCTTTCTTTCCCTCAGGCGTGTAATTTCACTCAACAACTTGGACCGGACGAGTGCGTCCCTTCGACCAGCCCTAAAAGCGGCGTGGACCGGACGGCACTGTCCCTACGACCAGTTGTACAGTCAGCATCAGAGAAAAGGTACCCCCTTTGGTAATGACATCAAACCATTTAAGTTTTTTGCAGTGTAACGTAGATGTCGTGTTGGTCTAGGGGTTAAAACTGCGGCTGAGCAATGCGATGGTTGCGAGTTCAAATCCGCGGAATAAGTTTCTTTTTTTCTTTTTTTAGGATTTCATTTAGGATTTTATTTTTTAGGTGGTATTCGTCAATTATTATTTATGAAATCAAATGTTAAAATATGTAGGAGGTTTATAAGAAAAACTAGTCATGTTGCATAAACAATATTCATTTATTTCCTTAATTACATAATATATTATTATATTCAATTATAATAATAATTATATAATAATATAATTATATTATAGAGCAAAAAAGTAATCTAATTTCAACCATATCTCGCAGTTCATACGGCAGCTAAGTTTCTGAAGTCAAATTACGGTAGTGCAACAATTAGAATCCAGCACATTCTATTCAACCAAACAAAAAATCTATGCTAATTTCAACCTTATCTTTTAGATATTTGAATTGTCTTTTAGTTAATTTGAATTGATTTTATTTAATCGTAAAACAAAACGGTAAGGTAGAAATATAACACGTGATGGAAGTTGAAATTTAAACCTTATTATCTAGAAGATTAGAGCGTTATCAACCTTGTTCGATAAATGAAATAATTATATTAAAAATTTCGATACATTTGCTAACTGTGCCAATAGCCTAGTGGTATAAGACACGGTCCAGATTATCGGCTGGCACATGGTGGTGCGTGTTCGTATCCTCAACCGCGCCTAGCTTTTTGTAAGTTATTCATTGTAAGCCGAAAAAATTCCAAAAAAATATTAAAAAGGTGCAAATACTGATTGAGTGGGATCGGTGGCAGGCAGAGATGGGTGAGGCGGCGTGGCGGGGGAGGGAGCCGCTTGGGCTCTGAGTCACGTGACGCGATCGCCCGAGTGGCGGCGCGCGCGCCGTCGCTCGGGCGATAATTCTTTAAGTCTTGGGGGGTTCCTTTTCTCTGATGCTGACTGTACAATAGAAAACTACAAAACATGGACCGGACTAGTGTGTCCCTTCGACCAGCCCTAAAAGTGGCATGGACCGGACGGCACTGTCCCTACGACCAATTCCAAAGTAACTTAACGTGACACATTCGGCTCTATACATTGTATTTTATGTATAAGTATTACATACCTATTGGCTACGGTCCTACGGACAATCTTGCTGATTATGAATTTCGACTTCACAATGTACGTCTAGCGTGTTGGGGTCGGAATACACGCTGAGTGTATCTGACCCAGCGGTAAGTGTTTCAGAAATAGCTGAGGCGGTATCTGAATTTGTGCGTAAGGTATTGTAATCTCTGATACTAAGGTCTTTGACCTGATCATTTTGATCTTGCGACACATCTTCCAGCGCCATCTCAGACTCCTCATCATTCAGTAGACTAGAGCGGTAATTTCGAGTAAACCAGAGAGTCCCTGAGGTACTGAACGCAAATTCTCGTGTGCATATTTGTACACGCGATGTGAGCCGCTGAGACTTTTAAGTTCATAGCGATCATTTTCTAAAATGGTGGTAATAACGAATGGTCCCCTAAACTTTCTGTCCAACTTGGTCAGATTTCGTTCACTGTTTTTAATGAACATAAAATCACCCTTAGCAAACGGTTTGATATTGGAGCGACCACGGTTAAACCGTTGCGTATCTGCTGCTTGTCGGTATAGTTAGGTGAACAAATGTTTACTTTTTTTTTTGGTAGTAAAAATCATCAAATAAGTCCTTCCGCCCTGTGTGGGGACTGGGGACTGTCAGACTTTTACTGAATATAAAATCACCCTGTTCCTTCTGTTGCCCTTTGCGTTCCGGGGCCACGGTATCCTGTTAAGACGTCCCGCGACCCCGGAACAAATGTTTACAAACATTTGTAAGTACTTAAACATTTTTAAACAGCAGTCTGGTAGCACCTTTTTCTATGAAGTAGTTATTTAAACAGATAAGACAGGCAGTCAGCTCGTGCCCTTTCTTAATAACAATAATATTACCATCTAAAGCTGCTTTCAAACTATGCTATAATATTATAGAGTATAATAGGTCATAGCACAACAATATCGCGCACAATACATTGTTATGGACATGTCCACACTTCTCTTAACGTATGTACAATAGCTAGCTGTCTTAAGTGCAGTAGCATGCTAAGGTTTGAATTGATGTGAACACGGGGTACAGGATAACAGGACATACGTACATCTGTGTGTTTATGTGATGTATTCAACAAAGTCAAATCACTTATTTAAACGTCAAAATGAAGTAAGTGGGACTGTTAGTTTTGTAACAAGCCCGATTTGACAGCTATCAAAATGCTTTGTGTAGTGTTGTCAAAACGTCTTGTCATATTATAAATCGGCAATATTAATTTGTGTTTGTGAGTGTATTTTTTCAAAATTAAGTTTAACTTGATGTTTACAAGTGATACTCGTTGTTATAGTGTATGGGTAACATAGTAATTATTCAGGATTATGAATTGGATTTTTCAAATTATTACGTAGGAGAAACGTCAAATCGGGCTTCTTACAACGCTATCGGTATAAATCGGTTAATAAGATCATTTTAAAGGCACTTTTGAATGTAATAAAATAACACAGTACTTATGTACACCTCAAAATTCGCACACAACGTCGAAAGGTCGTAAGTTTAACCAAAGTGTCAATAGATTTGCTTTGTAGATACTGTACTATATTTATTTTATTTTAATGAAGCAGACTAATACAGCTTAAGTAGTCTGAAATGAACTTGAGCCGGCCAGTTATTTTATTGTTTTAAAAATAAATGTTGAACTAAATAATAACAATAAGTATTGTTTTTAAGGTGAAAATGGAAAAGCTGTCCATGTGTAGGATATGTTTGGTGGAGAATGTTCGCATGCATGCAGTTGTCAACAAGAGCCTGCAGGAGCTGTATGAGAAGCTGACTGATATTCCCGTAAGTTGATATAAACCTACTTTACTATTAAAATTACTTAAATGATATTACTGAAGATGCTATAAATACTATATACTTGGTTACACCTCATTGGTCTGGAGGTCACAAAGCGCGACTGCTAAGCATGAGGTCTTGGGTTCGATTCCCAGGTCGGGAAAAGTGTTACTGGGTTTATCCATAAGGAATAACTTAGTAATTAGTAGCAGCCTTGGAGTTTGGATTTGAGCCCGGTTGATTGCAATAGGCTCGCCCCCTATTACATGGGACTTAAACATAACTGGCGAAATGTGGGTGTACTAATGGGTACACCTCTGCCTAACCCTACGGCAGTGGTTCCTAACCTTTTCAATATCACTACCCCTGTGAACCAGTATGGGAATTGGGTTTACCCCTAGCTAATTTAAAATAATTAAAACCACACTTTGAACGAAAATATGTTTATTATGTAAGATATTGCCCGTTTAGGTAACTAGTAAAGTAATATATAAATCTCGGAGTTAACTAGTGTGAAGGTTGAAATTGCTTTGCATTCGCAAGTTTGACAATATTGCTATTTTAATACTATTTTGTGCCATCCCGTGTTACCCCTTTAGTATCTCCGTTTTACCCCTGCGGGGGTAATTACCCCCAGGTTAGGAACCACTGCCCTACGGGGATTACAAGCGTGTTGTTAAGTATGTATACTTGGGTTACCATGAAGGCAGCCAATGTTAATATTTAAATAGTATAAGATAAGTTTTGTTGCAGTTCGTAACTGAAGATAGTAGACCGATGCTCGCTTGTTTCTTCTGCTGCGCTAAAATAAAGCAATGCGCACAATTCCAGAGGAAATGTCTGGAAGCGGAACAACTGTTCGCGCAGATGTTGAATGAGGAGCATGAGGTGAGGGATTGGTAAAAACCTAAATGTAAAGAGTGTCCGTGGAGTTTCTTGCTTGTTCTCCTCTAGAGGCCTACCTACTTTTTGAAACAAGCAACTAGCTTCAACTTTATGACTAACTGACTGACTCCTTGACAATTCAAAAATGCCTGTGAATGGTCTAATTGAAATAAATGTTTTGACTTTAAATTATCTTTTTACAGCCAAGTTCTTTACTAAACCGTGGCCAGTTAGAGTTTTCCGGTGGTTATGTTACAACACCAGTGCGACTTATAAGTATAGATGCTGAATGTCAAGAAGAGAGTGATATTATCAAACAAGAACCACCAGATGTTTGTGAGAGACAACATTATATTATTGAGCCTATGGAGGCATATCAAAGTGATGGTATGTTTTTAGGATAAAAATTAATAAGATCATTTAATAATACAAATCTTTTAAATTGATTTTATTAATATGTAAACTATATGACATTAATTTAAATATGAATTATTTATTGATCAAAAAATGATTTAAACTTATCGCTTTTGGCGCTTTTTCTTTATTTACAGAACTAGAACTCAAACATCTTCACAATAGCTATTCAGATGTAGAAGGTATAGCACCGCATCAGTCTGAATCAGAAGATATACAACCACAATATTCGCAAGAAGACTCAGAAGATAAATTTACTTTCATAGAGTTTAAAACAGAAGTGGTAGAAGATCATGATATATCTACTGAGGAGCAAAGAACCAGGGAGATGATATGTAAGTACGACTTGTAACAAATAATTTGGAAAACTATATTGATAACACATAAGATAACATCACGCCTGTAATCTCCGAAGTGTTAGGCACAGGTGTACCCATTAGTACACTCACATTTCACTAGAACTCCCGTGTAATAGGTGGCGAGCCTATTGCATCCCGCAATTGTTACTGAACGTTGTACTTAACTGTCGTAATGGCCCAGTGGTTCAGATGCTCGCCTCCCATGCATGAGATTGTGAGTTCAAATCCGGGCAAGTACCAATGTGACTTTTTCAATTCATATGTAAAGTTTATCTTTGACATCACTGGCATCGGTGAAGGAAAACATCGTGAGGAAATCTGGACTTATACCAGTCTGTTACTGTCCCACTCAAACCAGTCAAACCATGTCAGAGGCCCTTGAGGCGGTTTAGAAACTCTGACACTAGGGTGTGTGGGGTCGTAAAACCTTACTGCCACACGATAAAGAAAGAGATTGTATTCACCAGAATTTTTATCACAGGGGTGCCCGATGTGATGGTATCGAGACTTGACTTGGAAGCAACGCAACCAGAAGATACAATAACTTACAAGCAACAGGAGAATGAACAATTAGACTTGGAAACAGACCAAAACACTCAAAATCTCACATCTAAACTTGTACCTAAATTAGTAAAAAACTTAGTACAACAAAATGATTATAAATGTAATATATGTAAACGTATCTTTGGTAACAAAGCTAATTTAACAATCCATATTCGCACCCACACTGGTGAAAAACCCTTCAATTGTAATACATGTCAGCGCAGTTTCAGTCAAAGTGGTCATTTGAAAGCTCATACTAAAATACACACCGGTGAAAAACCTTATAAATGTGATATTTGTCAACGAACTTATAGGCAAAAGGGGTATTTGAAAAACCATATGCGAATACACACAGGTGATACCCATTACAAGTGTGATATATGTAAGGCTAGTTTTAATTTTAGAGCTAATTACACTAAACATCTTCGAATACACACAAAAATAATTCCTTATAAATGTAATGTGTGTCAGAGCAGTTTTGATCAAGAGTGTCAACTAAAAAGTCACATACGATTACACAATGATGTGAATAAATGTTTCAAGTGTGAAATATGTCAGCGTTGGTTTAAAAATGAGACTTATTTAAGAAGGCATATCCGTAACCACTCTGGTAAAAAACCTTACAAATGTGATATATGTCATAGAGGTTTTAGAGATATGGCTAATTTAACTGGTCATATGCGTACACATACTGGTGAGAAACCATTTATTTGTGATATCTGTCAACGTGGGTTTAGACAAAAAGTTCATTTGACCAAACATATCATTACTCACACATATGAATCGTCATACAGTTGTGATGTATGTCGGCGCAGTTTTAGCCGCATCAGATATTTGAATATGCATATTAGACGAACGCACGACGCTGAAAAACTTTTTAAATGTGACATATGTCAACGATGTTTTAGACGTAAGAGTTATTTATGTAGACATATTCGTAAACATCATAATAATATGTGAAAAGCCTCATAAGGTAGATACTCATAAATGTTAGCGTAGTTTAGATTTAAAGCCCAACACACAGAGAGAGCGGGAGCGTAACGTCAGCGGGACGTGAGCGTGTCGTGAGCGAGACGTGAGCGAGACGTTAGCGTGACGTTAGCGTGACGTCAGCAGGACGTGAGCGTGACGTGAGCGTGACGTCAGCGGGACGTGAGCGTGACGTGAGCGTGACGTCAGCAGGACGTGAGCGTGACGTCAGCAGGACGTGAGCGTGACGTTAGCGTGACGTGAGCGTGACGTCAGCAGGACGTGAGCGTGACGTGAGCGAGACGTGAGCGGGACGTTAGCGTGAGCGTGACGTTAGCGAGACGTGAGCGGGACGTGAGCGAGACGTTAGCGTGAGCGTGACGTTAGCGTGACGTTAGCGAGACGTGAGCGGGACGTGAGCGTGACGTGAGCGGGACGTGAGCGAGACGTTAGCGTGAGCGTGACGTTAGCGAGACGTGAGCGGGACGTGAGCGTGACGTGAGCGGGACGTGAGCGAGACGTTAGCGTGAGCGTGACGTTAGCGTGACGTTAGCGAGACGTGAGCGTGACGTTAGCGAGACGTGAGCGTGACGTTAGCGAGACGTTAGCGGGACGTGAGTGGTACGTGAGCGAGACGTGAGCGAGACGTCAGCGTGACGTGAGCGTGACGTTAGGGGGCGAGCCTATTGTCATCAACCGGGCACAAATCCAGACTTCGAGGCTGCTACTGAGTAATTCCTGATGGAAAAACCCAATGACACTTTGCCCGACCTGGGAATCGGTCCAAGATGGCCGCCGTCGGGTTTTTAAATTTTTAATTTAATTTTGACTGTTTGAATTGTGAATGTATTGCTATAAGTATTTGTTTTATTTTAAGCATGTACAGTTACCGGCACGTAAGTTGGCAAGAGTTTTTGTAGTGGGGGAAGTTTGCGCACGCACAATTTCATACATTTTTATATGCGCGAACTTCCCCCACTACGAAAATCTCTTGCCAAGTTACGTGCCGGTAACTGTAAATGTTGTTAAAATACGCGCCACGAAAGATGACACTTGACACGCTACACAAACTTTATTATTTCGTAAGCGTCAGCTCACACCGAGACGCGACGCTGCGTGCACACTTTAAAACAGCGACACAAAATATAACTTTATTTTCTACACGAAAAGATACACATTTCATTGTGAGAATTTAGAATACGTTACACCACGCAGCACTACGACTCGTGATGCCTCGCGGCGTAGAGCGACGCATCGCGACGCAGCGGTGAATCGCCGGTACGCGGCGTGCAAGAGCGGCGACGTTGCGATGCCTCTCGCGGCAGCGCGCGAGGTTGCGCGAAATCACTGACCTCTTCCAGTATCGTCGCGTCGCGTCGCGTCTCGGTGTGAACTGACCCTAATAAATATTATAATATTGTGAAGAATTTTAATCTAAATGTCATCGAAATATCCCTGAATAAATACCTACACAAATTATGGATGTCTATTTCGTACATCCGATTTTCAGAAAGCACGCCGGTTACGAGTACTCCGCACCTGACGTGCGGAGTACTCGTAACCGGCGTGCTTGTATGACGAGATGTATGACCGTGGATGAGGCGAAAGGAGTATGTAAGGATCGTAGCACGTGGCGTTCTGTGGTTTCTGCTTACCCCCATGGGAAAAAGGCGTGAGTTTATGTATGTAAGTATGTACTTATGTATTTCGTACATCCATACCTGCGCAAGCTCCCCATTACTGACGCTTGTCAAGTCTCATCTTTCGTGGCGCGTGTTGTACAATTACCTGTGTGTAAACAATTTTTTCACTTAGGTATTTTTATGAAAATGTAAGTAACATTTAGGTATTTATTTATTTCGATAAAAGACAATTTATAGTACTTACCTAATTTAAGAATTGCAAATTGTAAACAATTGTTTTGATCTGAAAAATTAAAGAAACGACGAAGAAGAAACGAGTTTTTATTTAAATTGCCAATTCTCTTGTTATTTAATTTTTATAACAATCAAAATACCGTAAAACGGGGTTAAAATCCCTTTTAAAGCTTCATCCCGATTAGCCCCTGCATTCCAATTAACCCCGTTTTACTGTACTCAATGTGTTTTTCAATAAGCTTTTTTAACCATCTTTGGCAGCCATTGGTGTGGTGCCGATTCCCTTGTTCGCAAACTAAACTAAAATTAAACTATTTCTATCTTTTTCTGTCCAATTAAACAAGAAAGAGACCAATGTAAATAAGAGCTGTGAAATTTAGTCAATCTGACACGTCCATACAAATTAGTTGACATCTTAGAACGTATAGATTAAAAATATGGAAAAGTTCAAGGCAAAACTAATTTGACATCTCTAACTTAGTTTTAAAATGTCACCGTCTTTTTCTTTTGCTTTAAGCTAGTATGGGGCGTCGCCCACACGATTAACAGTCGAGGTGCAGTTGAGGCGGAGGCGCATAAGAGGCACGCCGCAACAAGGTTTTCTTTACAAATGAATGGTAGTGCGCTCACATACAAGAATTGCGGCGAGGGCGAGTTGAAGGCGGGGCGGAGGCGAGGTGCAGGCGGGGCGGAGGCGAGGTGCAGGCGCAGGAGGGGCGCTCAAGTGTGCCCAAGCCACGATTCCACCGCCATTTTGCCATTCAAAATGCATAGCCGCCTGCGCCTCGACTCTACGCAGAGACCTATCCTCGACCGTGCTGCGACGCCGCACCGCCGCTGACGCGACGTCGCCTCGACTTTACCAGTGAGCGTCGCGCCTAAGAGATACCAATTCTCTTTTAGTCTAGTTTGTGAACAAGGGAATCGGCACCATTCTTATTTTACTACGCCACGGCCATAAAATATTATGGCCATAATAATTTATATACCTACCTTTATAATACCTTTTGTTATTTGTCTTTCACTCATCCTCTCAACATGACCGAACCACCATTTTATACAAAACTAGCACTCTTCTCGCGACTTCGTTCGCGTAATTTTTCTTACGGATCCCTAATTTTTTTATTTAATAATAAAATATAGCCTATAGCACTCAGTGATAACGTAGCTTCCAATTTGTGACAGAATTTTCAAAATCGGTTCAGTAGATCAAGAGATTACCCCCTACATACAAACTTACAAACTTACAAACAAATGTTACCTCTTTATAATATTAAGACAAAAACATTGAAAGGCCGCAAGCAAGATGTCCACGGGCCGCGTGTTGCCGACCGTTGCTTCAGCGCCATCCCATCTTCCTAGTTCGGCGTGCTGTGCTAGCGCTACTGCTGTGGCAAGAAAACCTTTAAAAAAACTGCTGTTCCATGCAAAAATGCAATACAATACGATCAAATTGTATGGAACAGCTGTTTTTTTTTTCATATCTACTATGTCCCATAATAAAAGTTGTTCTTATAGTACTTTCACCCCTGAAAGATTTTCAACGAATAAAAAATTAATTCTGAAATAAAAATTAAATGCTTTACTTATTGTAGTTTTATTACTGGTAGGTATAATCTATGCAGGGCCCGATCTAGCTATTTAGCCGCTCCGGGCAAAATAATATTCGCCGCCCTTTACACTAACACCGTAATAAGTCATGAGCTTGCTATTCCAAAGATGGGATTATATAATTACTAGCTTTTGCCCGCGACTTCGTCCGCGTATATGTCGGTTATCGCGGACGCAGACGAAGTCAAAGTCGAATAAAAAGTAGCCTATGTCCTTTGTTGGGTTTCACACTTACCCTGTACCAAATTTCACACAAATCGGTTCTGTAGTTTAGGCGTGAAGAAAAGACAGACAGACAGACAGACAGAGTTACTTTCGCATTTATAATATTAGTAAGGATGTGATATTGTTTTAAGTATCTGTATAATAGGTATTCAAATACGTTAGTCTACTACGGTTTCTGAACAAGTTTACAAAAATTCATGAGATCGAGTATGTTGGACTTCGTGCATCCGCCCGGCACACTCAGTTTTGCCACTCTTGGGCATTTGTCCCCCCCCCCCCCCTTAGATCGAGCCCTGAATCTACAATCTACTCATGTGTCTATGCTGAGAAACAAATAAAATGTTTGTTGATTATTTTGTTTCTTTTATTTATTTTCAACAACATCATTATCATAACATCACGCCTGTTATCCCTGAAGGGTTTGGCAGAGGTACATCCACATTTCGCCAGTTATGTAAAGTCCCATGTTATAGGGGGCGAGCCTATTGCCATCAACCGGGCACAAATCCAGATTGCGGCTGCTACTAAGAAATTCCTGATGGAAAAACCCAATTTATAGGATGTTTTCGTTTTGTTGCGTGTTATTCTCGATGGTTTTTTTAATGGTTTCTTATGGTGTTGTGGATGGGTTGGTTGGTTGCTCGACCTGGGAATCGAACCCAAGATCTCATGCTTCGCAGTCACGCTTTGCGACCACTAGAACAACGAGGCAGTATTTTTTAAATAATTAAACATAATTGACTAGATTGGGTTATCATAGGGCCTTATAATTCGAAGAATAAATCCCATACCACTTGTTTACGCCCTTCATCTCGAAAATGTACTGTTCCCGAGGAAAACAACATCGTTCACTATTAAGGTGCTGATAGACTTGAGCATTCACTTGTAACAGAACATCGAGCATTCCTCGTTTATACAGGGTGGAATTTTGTAATGCCACCTGGAGGGAAAGTACTCTTAATACTGCAGATAGAAAATTTTACTCAAAGGAAACATTCCTTTATTTTTTAATAGAAAGCAAACTGCATTCAAAGGCTTTCGAAAATTCTCTTCTCCCACACCCGGGAATCGAACCGGCTAAAATCTGAAAAAATTATACCCTGTACTTTTATTGCATCGATCGTTAGGGTCAAAATTATAAGGATGAAATCTCTCTAACAAACATGATAAATTAAATGAAAGGAAAACCAGGAAATCTGAAGTTACAAATTCAATTATTAATTTAAGATTTCCTGGTTTTCCTTACTACAAAAAAAACTAAGTTAGAGATTTCAAATTAGTTCAGTCTTCAACTTCTCCATATTTTTATCATTTTCTGAGATGTCAACTATGGACGTGTCAGATTAACTAAAATTGACAGATCTAATTTATTTCCGCCCCTTTCACGTTTTATTGGACAGAAAAACATAGAAATAGTCTAATTTCAGTTTGTGAACAAGGGAATTGGTACCAACGTGCAGTACATACTTAAACTAAAAAAAACTCGTTAGAAAATAATCATATTCATTTATTTGCATACCATAAAAGATGTTACATATTGCTTAAAGCTAAAGTACAGTTATGGACCCTATTAGGGCACTACGATTTAGTAAATATTACGAGTAAATTAAAATTCAAATATTAAAGAAATAAAAATTCTTATAAATGTGAACTTAGAAATTACGAAATATTTAAGTAGTTACAGTTATACAGCATGTTACAAAAACCCTGTCCGATCCTTAAGGGTATATTCGGCATCGTACTGCGTACACATATACGTAACCATTTAATGGATTTGAGATTATTATTTTTCCCCAGTGGAAAAAAAAAGAAGAAAGAAGAAGTAATTAAATTAAAATAAAACATAAAAACTGATCAACGGCAACACTGATCTGACAGGGTTTTTGTTACATAGTGTAGATATTGAGATCATTATTATAAAGTTATAATGAGTTACAATATTATGTGGTCATAGTTCATCATTAGTATTTATTTGTATGAAAGTACAGTCAGCAACAATATTTGTATGAAAGTATAGTCAGCAACAAAAGTCGATTAACATTTATGGTTTTTAAATCCTTATTATTAAGCACAACATTAAAAGTGAAACGCAATGAATATATTTTAAGATATAATAAACCTTTAGCTATTACCTGAAATTCTGGAAGCCAGTACGTTTGTGTTTAGTGCCTGTTTTAATGATGTAAAAAAGTAACATTGTTAATCGACTTTTGTTGCTGACTGTACCTACTCAATGCGCAATATAGCATTCCATATACACACATACAATATAATAAATAACACGTATATGTCAGCATTGTAATCACCTAACATAAAAACCTATTGATTATTACTAAATACTAACATAACATTAAGCCTGTAATCCCTGAAGGGGTTAGGCAGAAGTGTACAGGTTGCTCCACGCCACGCGGGACGGGACTAATGTGATCAATCCAGTACTAAATGTATGTAACCGATAGCTTACCCACGCGTGGCGACACGCGGCGTCAGCTTAATATAATTGCGGCTTAAGAAGTCCACGGGCCGCGGGTTGCCGACCGCCAGTGATGGGCGTAACTAGTTACTTAAGTAATCTAATTAATAATTGAATTACATAATAATTTAATTAAAATGTAATCTAATTACATTATAAAAAGTAATTAGGTACACATTTCTGAGAAATACGAAAATGAAACACAATTAAAAAAAAAAAAAATCTGTCAATCATTATATAGTTTTAAATCTTTTATTAGTTACTCATTACTCAAGTACTCATTGCAATTAGTTACTTAAGTAATCTGTTAGTATTTTAATTACTAATTACAATGTAACTGTAATTTGTAATTATTAATCTAATTACTTTTTGCCCATCACTGCCGACCGCTGTTTTAACAGGATACAAGCAGTGTTTGATCAAACATTATGAAACATTAGGTTTTTTTTATAACCATTAAAGTCTAGTTGCGTGACCTTAGGGTCAGTTCACACCGAGACGCGACGCTGCGTGCACACTTTAAAAGAGCGACTCAAAATATAACTTTATTTTCTACAAGAAAAGATACACATTTTATTGTGAGAATTTAGAATACGTTACACCACGCAGCACTACGACTCGTGATGCCTCGCGGCGTAGAGCGACGCATCGCGACGCAGCGGTGAATCGCCGGTACGCGCGACGTGTAAGAGCGGCGACGTTGCGATTCGTCTCGCGGTGGCGCGCGGCGCAGCGCGAAGTCACTGGCCTCTTCAAGTATCGTCACGTTGCGTCGCGTCTCGGTGTGAACTGACCCTTACAATTAAAAATCACAAAAAAAAACTGATACTAAACAACTTACGCTATAAACGTTACTTTTAAACGTTCCAATAGTGTCGATTCCCTTGTCCACAAACTTAACTAAATTAGACTATTTCTATCTTTTTCTGTCCAACAACACAAGAAAGAGACGAATGTAAATAAGAGCTGTCTTTAGTCAATCTGACACATCCATACAATTATAGTTGACATCTCAAAATGTATAGATTAAAAATACGGAAAATTAAAAAGGAAAAGTAATTTGACATCTCTAATTTAGTTTGTAAAAGTGTCACCGTCCTTTTCTTTCGCTGTATGTCAGTAAGAGAAGTCAATTCTCTAAGTTTAGTCTAGTTTGTGAACAAGGAAATCGGCAGCCATAATGCGAATTCCTATTTTTCAAGGATCCGTCTTGACCTTTTCATTAAAACAATGAAACTATATCCTAGGAAGTTAAGGGTAGTCACCATGACAAACTACTCTGCTATAACAATAATTTGACACCCCTTGAGGTCCACAGTATTTGTCATGATGACGCCAAGAAACAATTATATGACATGCATATTACACAACACATATTTTGATTTGAATGGACGATTATTTATGAATATAGATACTATAACATGGCGCGCCCCTCCACGAATTCAAAACGTTGAAAGCATGTACAAGACTCACAACCCATGTGTGCGTACTGAGACGGCTCTCGAAACAAAAACAATTCAGCGATTTGTTGCTCGACTTGCGGCGTCATTGATTACTCATTATTATTGGTATGGACGCTGCATTGACATACTCTATCAAAATGACACGTGCGTTGTCTTGCGCGGTCGGCTAGTTATGATTAGTTGACCAACAAATCTGCCGGCCTGCTACTGAAGACACATACTTACAAATAGGTACATAGAAACTTTTTCATATGGATATGACTACACACATTGAAATAGTAATAAGGAGGGGCGCGCCATGCCATGTTACAGTAGTTTATCTGTACTTTGGTAATCATTAGTAAATCATTGTGGAAGTGGGTGGTACTTGGGTTGGTTGAACTGATTCTACCTTTATTTCACGATGACTGTCGCTAAAACCACGTCGGGGTAATCAATTTTGTGGATAAGTGTATTCTTAGCAGGAGTCTGTACACAGATAATTAAAAGGTTGAATACTTATTTAGTTGTTATATTTTATTTACTCACGAGACCTAATGCAATGGATAAAGATTGCGAGGCGCGCGTCTGTAGCTTGGTAGGGTTGCCAACTCTACTGTAAAATATAGCATCCTATTATAAAGGGTGTAAGGGACCTCCCTCCGAAAACTTACAGGTTGATTTCAGTAAACCATATTAAGATGACCGGTACATGAAATTATTTCAGGAACGTTACGGGAATCCACTAAACCTGATTTGTTTATATACCTTATAAGCAATTGTATCGTTTTCGTGGCAAAACGCACGTAGCGAACGGCAAGCGCAGCGAGTCTTCGGCCGCCCTCCCCGCCAAGCGCTCTCGCGCCACGTTATTTTTTACGTCATATAGGTTACATATTAAAAAATCAAAACATTCTCGAGCAAATTTCAAAAGAACAATAAACGAAATAACAAAGTTTAAAATAAAAATGGTCATTTGATCAAAAGTTCAGCTGACCAAAGTCTGGAATATCAATGTTTATATTATTTATTACACTATTGACCAAATCGTTTAATGGTCAAATGGATTACTGGATAAATTATTAATTATCAAATGGATTAACTGAAAAAGATAAAAATAATATTAATATATTAGCGAATAGCGCCTGTCTGATACAGATAGCCTTTGCACAACATGATCGGTTTGCTAATATAAAATATCGAAAATCGTCACGTTTTGTAAGCGAGCGAAGCGAGCTCGGGACTTAGGGCACCCCGACATGGACAGGTTAGGTTCGAAGGGGATTTGATTAGTAATGATTTGATATTTTAAAATTACATCTAGCAACTTTTGATCAGTCGTTCATTTGATGTCACATACATTGGGATTCTAAAATTTTTCTAAATAATACATTTGGTCATTTAAATTTTGATATTTCGTTTATTGTTCTTTTGTTTGCTCGAGAAAGTTTTGATTTTTTAATATGTAACCGTCATATATGTTTCGAGTATTTCAACATCCATTGCTGGTTTTTTGATTGTAGCTGTACCTATTATTTACATAAATGGATTGCTGCGTACAGATAATGTAATTTTACATTGCAATAAAGGACGGGAAAAGATATAGAAATTTTCCTAAGGAAACTTCCCGTGGAATACGATTCAAAATAAGGAGCTGAATGCACCCTGTAAGTTTTCGGAGGGATGTCCCTTACACCGTGTATTAAGGGCCCGAGTACTATATTTCTGACTAAAGTCTAAACTACTACAACCTGAATTTTAATCCGTTGCAAATCTTTCAGGGGGTGAATGTACTCATGAATATGAACAACTTTTATTATGGGACGTAGTACGAAATGTGAAAAAAAAACAGCTGATCCATACAATAATGACAAACATTCAAACATTACGATCAAATTGTATGGATCAGCTGTTTTTTTTTTTAATATTTCTGGACGTTATTCTGGTATGTCAAGTTGACAGTACGTTCAATTTTTACCTACCTACAATTTTTTTTTCATCTTATCGCTATTTATTATACTTTTATGGGTAATCATTTTAGAACTACCATTTTTGACAGACAAAGATTTGGTAACCCTAAGCTAGGGGTACGGGACAACTGAGGTTCCCCGCGCTCGCTACTATTTTTCCCACCCAACTAATACAAAATGTGTGTCAGCGTTTCTCTACATACGTTTACATTTTATCACATTTGTAAGGTTTCTCACCAGTGTGTGTACGAGAATGCGTGTTGAAATTACCCTTTCCACTAAAACTACGCTGACATATTTCACATTTGTAAGGTTTTTCACCAGTGTGTGTACGAGTATGACTTTTTAAAGTACTCTTTTCACTAAAACTACGCTGACATATTTCACATTTGTAAGGTTTCTCACCAGTGTGTGTACGAGTATGCGTGTTGAAATTACCCTTTCCACTAAAACTACGCTGACATATTTCACATTTGTAAGGTTTTTCACCAGTGTGTATACGAGTATGCGTGTTGAAATTACCCTTTTGACTAAAACTACGCTGACATATTTCACATTTGTAAGGTTTATCACCAGTGTGTGTACGAGTATGCCTGTTGAAATTACCCTTTACACTAAAACTACGCTGACATATTTTACATTTGTAAGGTGTTTCACCAGTGTGTGTACGAGTATGCCTGTTGAAATTACCCTTTACACTAAAACTACGCTGACATATTTCACATTTGTAAGGTTTTTCACCAGTGTGTGTACGAGTATGACTTTTTAAAGTACTCTTTTCACTAAAACTACGCTGTCATATTTCACATTTGTAAGGTTTCTCACCAGTGTGTGTACGAGTATGCGTGTTGAAATTACCCTTTCCACTAAAACTACGCTGACATATTTCACATTAATTGTAAGGTTTTTCACCAGTGTGTGTACGAGTATGCGTGTTGAATTGACCCTTTCCACTAAAACTACGCTGACATATTTCACATTTGTAAGGTTTTTCACCAGTGTGTATACGAGTATGCGTGTTGAAATTACCCTTTCCACTAAAACTACGCTGACATATTTCACATTTGTAAGGTTTTTCACCAGTGTGTATACGAGTATGCGTGTCGAAGTCGAAATTACCCTTTTGACTAAAACTACGCTGACATATTTCACATTTGTAAGGTTTTTCACCAGTGTGTGTACGAGAATGACGAGTAAAACCAGTCTGAGTACTAAAACTAAGCTGACACATTTTACATTTGTAAGGTTTCTCACCAGTGTGTGTACGAGTATGCGTGTTGAAATGACCCTTTCCACTAAAACTACGCTGACATATTTCACATTAATTGTAAGGTTTTTCACCAGTGTGTGTACGAGTATGCGTGTTGAATTGACCCTTTCCACTAAAACTACGCTGACATATTTCACATTTGTAAGGTTTTTCACCAGTGTGTATACGAGTATGCGTGTTGAAATTACCCTTTCCACTAAAACTACGCTGACATATTTCACATTTGTAAGGTTTTTCACCAGTGTGTATACGAGTATGCGTGTCGAAGTCGAAATTACCCTTTTGACTAAAACTACGCTGACATATTTCACATTTGTAAGGTTTTTCACCAGTGTGTGTACGAGAATGACGAGTAAAACCAGTCTGAGTACTAAAACTAAGCTGACACATTTTACATTTGTAAGGTTTCTCACCAGTGTGTGTTAGATATGAGCGCCGCGCCGGCGCGCCGCCGTCGCCGTGAGTTCATGTCGACGCGTCGTCGCCGAGCGCAGGACGCGGCGCGCCGTCGCGACGAGTCGCAACTTGCTTTCTCGCTCGCACGCGCGGCCGACCGCATTAATAGGCTCCTACACAGTGCCGGCGGCATGGCCGCCGGCAACGCCGCGGTGCGCGGCGGCTTACAAAGCCGCACAAAGGAGCCGCTGGCATGGATGCGCGTGCCGCGCGGGTTGCAAGGACAGTTCGCTATGAACAAAACTGAAATGATGCTCGTGGTGCGCTGTGACGCTGAAATGGTGCACGCGGCTTTGTGCTAGTTTCTGCGGCAAAAGCCGGCAGCCCTGCCGCCGGCACTGTGTGTAGGAGCCTTTAGTTCGCTAGTCGCTTCGCCACACTCGTAGCTCACGCAATCGAGTTGAATATTTTACCGAGTAAACGTGTATTATTGTGTGGTGTTAACGATGGCAGCAACTTCGACTACTTAAGGTAAAACACCCAGTGTTCGACAGAGCCCCAGTGTTCGACACTTAAAAAGTTAACGAAAAAAAACAAGAGTTGAGTCTCGCTTCGGAACGTATTTGAACCATAAACATAGTTGAGGATTATCTAGCTATCATTGCGAAAGATATTTCATAGATTCGGCTGTTTTAAAGAAAATGGCGTAGCTGAACATACCAACCGGCAGGGATCTCTAAATAAATTCCCGTTTCATTAGCGAAATCGCTAAGGAGGTGAGCAAGATACAATGCCCATAACTTTTAATTGTTTTGCTTGACCGAGCATGTAAATTATTTATTAAGTTAGAACCCAAATTCTTTAGTTTTTAGTAATGTCTTTGCAATTGTAAGTTTATAATATAATATGAAAACACGCTTGTCGATAACTGGAGTTTTTTTTTTTCGCATGTTCCTATAATCGACATAAATATTTTATAAGACACCAAAAAACAAATTCCACACTTTTTCAAATAATACAGGCAATAGAAGTTGTCAGAAAGGTGAAAAAATTAGAAATTATTTCCAAGGAAAGAGAAAAAAGAAAACGTTTAAAATTGAGGAAGATAGAAAAACAAAAAACAGAAAAACTAACAGATAAAAACAATAAAAAAACAAGAAAAGGCGGATACTAAACCGAAACCAAATGACACATCTTCTACATTTATTGTTTAACATTTAAGAGATGTATTATATTGCAAAAGTGTATTTTTTTAGAAACCTACGAATTACTAGCCACTATTTGTTTGTTATAAGATTGTTTGTTGATTAAAATGATCAAAATACTGATTAAGACTAAGTTTTTATTTCGTCACATATAATACTAGATTATCTCGGCTTTTCTATTGGGATTTATTGTTTAGAAGTGTTAGGAATATGTCGATTATTGGATGTCGATTACTGGAACATGTCGATTACCGGGTGTCGAAAAATAGAATTCTGCTGTCGATCACTAGACCAAAAAACGTTAATTTATTTTGATATATTATTACTTTATTTATTTATATGAAACTTATGTTTGCTTTCAAATATTACGCAACGAAGTCTGAAGCGTTACCCAATGCTCCAAAATACCTTATAATATCATAAAGTAAGAAAATATTTAAAAAAATGCTTGTTTGCGCACGCTAAACTGTCGATTATTGGGGGTGTTACCTTACTATTGATGTTTATAAAAGGAAAATAAAAAATATTTATGTGACCCCAATGAAAAATCTATTTAGATTTTAGAAGACTGCAAAATTGTAATTAACAAATAAGAAAAAAGCTTTTTTTGGTAACAACAATATGGTTTCCTTTGTTATTTTTAAAAATCTGTCACTGATAAAAAAAAAAACTAAGGCCCACGGACGGCCACGCCGCGCCGCCGCGACGCCGCCGCCGCTGTGGAAATTATCAGGCCACGCCGCCGCCGTGAAATTGGCCATCGGCGCTCATATCTAGTGTGTGTACGAGTATGCGTGTTGAAATGACCCTTTCCACTAAAACTACGCTGACATATTTCACATTAATTGAAAGGTTTTTCACCAGTGTGTACGAGTATGCGTGTTGAATTGACCCTTTCCACTAAAACTACGCTGACATATTTCACATTTGTAAGGTTTTTCACCAGTGTGTATACGAGTATGCGTGTTGAAATTACCCTTTCCACTAAAACTACGCTGACATATTTCACATTTGTAAGGTTTTTCACCAGTGTGTATACGAGTATGCGTGTCGAAGTCGAAATTACCCTTTTGACTAAAACTACGCTGACATATTTCACATTTGTAAGGTTTTTCACCAGTGTGTGTACGAGAATGACGAGTAAAACCAGTCTGAGTACTAAAACTAAGCTGACACATTTTACATTTGTAAGGTTTCTCACCAGTGTGTGTACGAGTATGCCTGTTGAAATTACCCTTTACACTAAAACTACGCTGACATATTTTACATTTGTAAGGTTTTTCACCAGTGTGTGTACGAGTATGCCTGTTGAAATTACCCTTTACACTAAAACTACGCTGACATATTTCACATTTGTAAGGTTTATCACCAGTGTGTGTACGAGAATGACGAGTAAAACCAGTCTGAGTACTAAAACTAAGCTGACACATTTTACATTTGTAAGGTTTTTCACCAGTGTGTGTACGAGTATGCCTGTTGAAATTACCCTTTACACTAAAACTACGCTGACATATTTCACATTTGTAAGGTTTTTCACCAGTGTGTGTACGAGTATGCCTGTTGAAATTACCCTTTACACTAAAACTACGCTGACATATTTCACATTTGTAAGGTTTTTCACCAGTGTGTGTACGCATATGCAAATTCAAACTATCCAAAACAGCGGTGACAAAATCGTGATGGCCCAGTGATTGAGGCACCCGCCTCACATGCACGAGGTTGTGGGTTCGAATCCGGGAAAGTACCAATGTGTCTTTTTCAATAAAATTCATATGTACTTTAAGTTTATCTTAGACATTACTGACATCATTCCGTGCCTCGGAAAGCACGTTAAGCCGTTGGTCCCGGCTGTCATCAAAAAGTCCCGGGACTAACAAAATATGGCGCCGCTAGTAAAAAAAAAAGATTATTATGACAGTAAGGCTGGGCGCAGACGTCCGGTTTCCTGATCAGTATAGATATATGTACATACACACACATACATACATTATTTGAGGCTATCAGCGATTATTGATCAGAGAGGTCGACAAAGCTCTGTAAACAAAACACCAGATAATAAGATAGCAGAATTAAAAGAATTCATTGCCAAGTTTTCTGCTTAGATATGAGTCTCATTACACCTGATGACCAGACATAAAAGTGAGAATAGGAGATTTCTATCACCAGATCTAATGGCGCATTTTCATTAGTCGATGGGGCCCGCATGCGGCGAGTCCCCGCATGCGACATAACAACCAATGAAAGTTACAAGTCGTTACACCGCATGCGGGGATCCGCCGCGCATGCTTTTACCGACCGTGATATCGACATGCGGGCCCTGTGGCATGCGTTCCAGAAATCTGTCGCACCCCGCATGCGGGCCCTATCGACTAATGAAAACGGTTCACCGAATGCGGGCCCTGTGGCATGCGTTCCAGAAATCTGTCGCACCCCGCATGCGGGCCCTATCGACTAATGAAAACGGTTCACCGAATGCGGGCCCTGTGGCATGCGTTCCAAAAATCTGTCGCACCCCGCATGCGGGCCCTATCGACTAGTGAAAATGAGCCATAAGTCTTGGACGAATGTATTCTCTCTATAAAGAAAGTGTACTCGAACCTTTATAATCCTTAATGTTCAGTAAAATATTTAATGAATGTTTTAACCTACGTTTCCATGCACCCATCAGTGATTCTTGTAAAAGATGTGATCTTTTCCATAACAAAATTAAATGCGCTGAGAGTGAACAGCTAAAACAAGAGTTACAACGTGAACAAGAATTACATCAGAGGAAAGCAGACAGTGCCAGACAAGGGCTACAGAATGATACGGTTTTAGCAAAATCATCTACTGACATTACTGTTAAACCCTACCTACGCCTGTGCTGACAACTGGAATAGTGTATTACAAGAGGCAGCTTTGGACTTTTTGCTTTGAAATTCACTACATGGGGACAGATGATGCCTACATATTTGTTTGGGATGAAGCTGATGCTTCGAGAGGACCTCAAGAAATTGGTTCTTGCCTGCTTTATTTGAGTAAGCTTTAAGTATGTATATCAGTTGTCTGGTTACCATAACATAAGCTCTGCTTAGCTTGGGATCAGATGGCCGTGTGTGAGTTGTCCCAAAATATTTTTTTTTTTTTTTTTTTAAACATTATGTAAAAACTAAAAAGTTATCATGTATTCTGACCAATGTGGTGGACAGAACAGAAAAATAAAATTGACATTGTTCTGTCAGTATATTGTATCTCATCCGGATTTTACTATTGAAGAAATAGACCATAAATTAGTCAGTGGGCATTCATATTTGCCATGTGACCAAGATTTTGGTCTAATAGAAAAAAAATAAAAATTCTACAAAGAGATTTACATACCGGATTTATAACTGGCTCGAAGTAATTAAAACGGCACGAAAAAGGCAAGCTTTCAAAATTGTAAGAATGACAGCAAGTGATTTTGTATCAAGTAAATCATTGGAAAAAAATATAACAAACAGAAAAATATCAGTGAGCAGGTGGAGTTTCATCTTGATAGTAGATGAAACGTCCTTTCCTGCGATATTGTTTTATTGAGCGCAGATAGCGTTGCCGCCAAGAAATAAGGTCTGGTATATCTATAAGCACGCTTTTGCGCTTTTGCGTTGTATACTTAGAATTTAAGTTTTGTGTACAGTCAGCAAAAAGGATAGGTATGCAGGGTCGTCAGATATAGTTAAGTTTATGTAAGCAACCTACGCCGCTTGACGAACAGAGTTCTCAGTATTGATGTTTACATTTACCTACTCTTTTGTTTAGGCGTTCGGCGGCGCCGGACGGGTGAGAGGTGTTTTTTGTCAAGCTTCTCTGAGGTGAAATAATGTTTGGCGAGGTATGTTTTTTATTTATTTTTAAGGTCAAATAATGTAGGTAGAAGTAAATAAAATATATTTTTTTTGAAATGATGGTATTTTTTTCTAACTAGAACGATTCTTGTTGGAATTGACAGTAAAAAAAACGCAAATCCTGATTTCTAATTAGAATCGGTAATATACGTATATAAAAAGACAAAACTGGACTAATCCATTATTTAAATGTAAGCTTGTTTCATAGCGATGCCAACGACATAAGTTTTATATACAGTTCCTATACAAAACTTTAGAGATATCGTCATTTTAATAACACGAGCCGTTATCTATCAAGGTCATCTGTCAGTAGGTACCACGGGCTTGCAAAATTTTGCAAAATGGCGTCAACATTTGAAAGGTTAAACGTTAAAGGATAAACGTTTTAAATTAAATTATATTCGAAAACATCCATCGGTTTCTAAGAAAACTTCAACTATATCTGGCGACCCTGCATACCTTTCTGTTTTTGCTGACTGTACACAAAACTTAAATTTTAAGTATGAAACGCGAAAGCGCAAAAGCGTGCTTATAGATATACCAGACCTTATTTCTTGGCGGCAACGCTATCTGCGCTCAATAAAACAATATCGCAGGAAAGGACGTTACATCTACTATCAAGATGAAACCTGGATCAATGAAGGAAGCTCAGTACCGATGCATAACACTTTTACGTCCTTTGATAATGATTTGTTTAAAAACCAAACCTTTATTCCACAACATCACATTCAGGTCATACTATAAAAAAGGTATGGACTGATGAAAGCGTTCTAGAATTATTCGACTTTTAATTCTATTTAGTAACTTGACAGTTCAAAGAAAAATAATGTTACCATACCTTGGAATAGTGAACGATTTTGCGTAAGGAACGAATGAAAAAAAAAGTTTAATACCAAATTAAGTACATTATTTAAGTTCATTCAATTTCGTTCATTCTTACACCACCTCACTATCTTTTTATTGTCAAAACTTGGTAACCCTTTAACTGTCAAGTTACTGAATAGAATTAAAAGTTGAAATATAACATCGTGGCGAGGATTTCTGGAAGGCCTTACAACAGGGCTCAAAAATCCTACTGGAAAGGGGAAAAGATTGATTATTTCGCATATAAGCGGAGATGAATCCAAGAAAGGAAGTGAGGATTACCACGAAGAAATGAATGCCCAATGCTTTGAAGAGTGGCTCCGGGCTATCTTACCAATATTGCGGCCCAACTCGGTTGTGGTAATAGACAATGCCCCTTACCACTCGGAAAAATTGAAAAAAAAACCCAAGATGTCTTGGAAGAAAAAAAGAGATTCAAGACTGACTGAATAATAAAAATATTTCATACGAAGAAGACATGGTGAAGGCAACCCTAATAGATTTGGTGAAAAACCAAAAAGTATTTGAAAAATATGCAGTTGACGAGATGGCAGCACAATTTAGCGTAATTTTGCTGAGACTCCCCCCTTACCACTGTGAACTTGGTTGCAGGACGTCTTAACAGGATACCGTGGCCCCGGAACGTAACGGGCAACAGAAGGAACAGGGTGGTTTTTTAGTCAGTAAAAGTCTGACAGTCCCTTCCGCTCCACCCAGGGCGGAAGGAATCATTTGATGATTTTTACCACCTTAATAAAAAAAAACCACTGTAAACTTAACCCAATAGAATTAGTTTGGGCACAGGTAAAGTGGCATGTCGCAAAAAAATAATAAATCTTTTATGATGAAAGAAAAAAATATGTGTTGTATGGACCATGTAATGGATATCATCACTGACACCTTTATAATAAATGTAACAAGTGATTATGAATTTTCAAATTCAAATGAATAAACAATATATTCATAATAATTCATAATGTTTTTTGAGATAAAATAATATTAAATAAACAATTAGAAGACTTTGAAATATACTTTTATTAAAAAGAAGACATTAATACATGGCGCAGTCGGTAGGATTCAAACGGATTTTAAAACACAGCAAAAAAAAGTCAATTGCGGGAAGCAGACAAATTAAAGAAAATGCTTGAAGAACAAAAGGATACAATGTCGTGTGCAGTTGAATACAAAATGCCTAAAGGCCTTAATTTGGAAAATGTCGAAAATTGCTATCCTCAATAGCAAAGATTCATGCAAAGTTTTAAAATTAAAGAAATTTCACATGTGCTAAAATTAGTTTCACGAAACTAGTTCTATCATGCATGACTATTGTTTCGTAATGTAAATCCGGCTTTACAAGAAGTCATTGAAATTTTAGAAAATTATTTTAAACCAAAGTTAAATCATGTAGAGTATCAATTAAGCAAACAGAAAGACAGGAATGTTAGAAATTATAATAATACAAGTAGAGCTAAAAAAGAATTTGAAATTGATCAAAATATTTGATGTAAATTATACTACAGAGACCGGCACGTAAGTTGGCAAGAGTTTTTGTAGTGGGGGAAGTTTGCGCACGCACAATTTCATACATTTTTATATGCGCGAACTTCCCCCACTACGAAAATCTCTTGCCAAGTTACGTGCCGGCAACTGTACTTAGAACCTCTTTTTACATTCGACCAGCATAGGCTTTGTGCTTCATTTGTTAAGGGACTTAAGGTTGCCGCCGCGGGAGACGCCCAGGGCGTCGGACGTCGAGAGACGACATCCGGCCACCGTAGGCGCGGGCTTGCGGACGGCGAGTAATGGGTAGCTCGCCGTCCGATCAAGGACCATGCCCGGGTCGACGGCGGGTTGATGATCGAGTTTATGGCTTTCGGTTTAAGAACGACCTAAAAGTAACCGTGTATTATAATTGATAATATTTATTTTGTTGTTAAAAGGGGATGAAGAAAGTAAGATTTATTTTGTTTAAGAAAGTAAGATTTATTTTGTTTTAAAAGGGGATGATGTAGTAACTGAAGATTACAGTTTGACAGTGTCAATTGGTCAATATGTCAAGATGTCATGACTTAAGAAATATAGAAGCTAAAGAAATGTATGTAATATTAACATAATTATTAATATTAAGTAATTGTTTATATTAAATAAACAATTAAAAGACTTTGAAATATACTTTTATTAAAAAGAAGACTTTAATACACTAACTGTCAATAATAATTATATTTTTTTTTTTACTAGCGGTGTCAACGGTTAGTTGGTCCCGGGACGTTTTGACCGAAGTATGTCTTGTAATGATTTACGCCGGGGTTGCGGGACGTCTTAACAGGATACCGTGGCCCCGGAACGTAAAGGGCAACAGAAGGAACAGGGTGGTTTTTTGGTCAGTAAAAGTCTGACAGTCCCTTCCGCCCCACCCAGGGCGGAAGGACTCATTTGATGATTTTTACCACGTCAAAAAAAAAAGGTAATCTATACTAATATTATAAAGCTGCAGTGTTTGTTTGTTTGAACGCGCTAATCTCTGGAACTACTGGTCCGATTTGAAAAATTCTTTCAGTGTTAGATAGATTAGTTATCGAGGAAGGCTATAGGCTATATACCATCACGCTACGATCTACGGGAGCGAAGCAGTAACCTTAGACGCGGGTGTAACCGCGGCGGACAGCTAGTGATTTATAAACGTGTGTTTACGATTATGTCGTTTTAATTTTTCCATTCATTTTAAACTATGCTTTTTGAATTTAGTAACAGGTTTGAACGTAGTATTTTGATTGTTTTGAATTATCTGAGGTCGCGGATACCCTACGATTCGTAGGTTTTGAGACAAGTTTTAGGGTGACAAAATAAAAGTTAGATACTTGCTCTAATTTGACTTTCCTGGACTAAATTATTATTATTAACATGTTTTAAAATATGACGTTTCATGTTACCGAAGCTCGTAAAGCCTCTCTGACATACAATACATTTGTAAGGTTTTTCAACAGGTTTTTCGTGCGTCCGAATATGAAGAGTTAAATGAGTCTTATTTATAAAACCACACTGACATATATCACATATATGAGGCCTTGCGCCGCTGTGTGTAGATATGTGTTTTCTCAAACTGCGCAGATCTCTAAAACTGAGCTCGCAAATTTCACACTTGTAAGGTTTTTCACCAGTATGTATTCGAATATGGTTGGTCAATGAACACTTTTCTCTAAATCTCTGAAAACATGTTTTACATTCATAAGGTTTTTCACCCGTGTGTATTCGAATATGACTTTCTAGTTGCGCTTTTCGTATAAAACGACGTCGACACACATCACATTGGAACTGTTTTATATCAGCATGCTTGAGTATATGTTCATTTAAAGTACCTTTTCGAGTAAAACTATCGTCACAAATATCGCATTTGAAAGGCTTTTCACCGCTGTGTGTTGTACGAATATGGCTAATTAAATTCTCCTCGACTCGAAAACTTCTCTGACAAATCTCACATTTAAACTGACCGCCACCACTGTGTATCCGAGAATGATTTACTAACTGGGCTTTCTGACTAAATACACTCTGACATTTTTCACATTTGTACGGTTTGTCGGCGTTGTCCATGTGTGTACGCGTATGAGCTTGTAATATCGCTTTGAGTCTAAAACGACGTTTGCATATATCACATTTGAAAGGTTTTTCACCGGTGTGTATTCTCATATGTCTTGTAAAATCCCCCTTATGTCTGAAACTATGCTGACATGTTTTACAATTGAAAGATTTTTTGACCCTATGAGTACGTGTATGTGTTCTTAAATCAATGTATCGAGTAAAAGTTACCTTACATGTTTCGCATTTGTAAGTTTTTTTGCGGCCATGCGTAAATACAATATGCTTTTTTAAATTCCCCTTTTGTGTAAATTTACGTTTACATATATCACATTCGAAGGGTTTTTCACCAGTGTGCGTGCGCATATGCAATCTCAAACCAGTATTATTTCCAAAACAGTGGTGACATACTTCACATTCGTATCCTCTTGAGCTAACATGTGTTAGCATATGAGCTCGTAGAACCGTCCTCTGACTAAAACTATTCTGACATATGTCACATTTGTAAGGTTTTTCACCCGCGTGTCCTCGGATATGCAATTCTAAATTACTTTTTCGAGTAAAACTTTTCTGACAAATATCACATATGTATTGTTTTTCCGACGTGGGTTTTCGATTATGTCGTTTTAATTTTTCTACTTTTTTTAAACTGTGCTTTTTGAGTTTATTAACAGATTTGGACGTAGTATTTCGATTGTTCTGCTTAATTTGAGAGTCTGATTGTTCACTTTGCTGTTGCTTGTCTGTTACTGTATCTTCTGGTTGCGTTGCTCGTGAGTCAAGCCTCGGTATCGTCACATCAGGCAGCCCTGTGATTATAAATAAGTACAATGTTCAATGGGAGATGCACATGAAGGTTTGAATCCCTAAACTTAGTACCAAAAAGCACACTGTGCGTGTTTTAAACCGACTTCAAAAAAAGGAGGAGGTTATCAATTCGACTGTATTTTTTTTTAATGCTTGTTAGCTCCTAACTTGCGACTGGGTGAACCGATTTTCATGATTCTTTTTTATTTGAAAGCTGGTGCTTCCCGTGTGGTCCCATTGTGTCCCATTGTCCCACGATTTCAATATCTGATGATGAACTTCGGAGATATGGAATGGAACTCCTCACAGAATCACAGCAGCAATATCGTAACAAGTGAAATTGCTTTGTTTATACGTGTAGTCGATGACTGACTGAAGGAAAAGAGGGGGGGGTACGTCAACCTAGGTACGTCCTACCAGTTTCCAAAATTAAATATATCGTGTGAGGTATTGTTTGAAAGGGATTTTTGTAAGGATTTCAAACATTAATACACAAGCCCTAAAAAGTGAAAAATAAAAAGCTTTTTTACAAAAAAAGAAGCCTTCAAAAACTACAAAATAAAAATAACTAGTTTTGGAAGTCGGTGGCAATACTTACCTACATAACAAAAAACAAAACCAAAGCCGCCGACTTCCAAAACTAAAGTTATTTTTATTTTGTAGTTTTTGAAGGCGGTTATCTTTTTTTGTAAAAAAGCTTTTTAATGATACTGACTATAGTTTGACCGAAACTGCTGTACCGCGCCTTAGGTATGTGCGCGGCGAGACGCGGGGGAGTACCGGCCGCTTCGTTCCGTCAGTCTACCGCCGACGCTCACGGCGGTAGCTAGCATTTGTTTGTACCGGACCGTCTATGTCAGACGCACATGAGATAAATATACAAAGATGGGTCGTGCGTTATCTCGCGATGTCAAGACCGTCATTTTTAAAATGGTCGAACATTTTAAGAAAAGAAAAGTAGACAAAATATTGATGCGAATATTGCCGAAATCGTAGCGGAGGCAATTTTCAATTTAAATGTACTTTCTAAAGTAGTAAAATGGAATAGGGTAGATGACACCACCAATCAATTGACGTACTTTTTATGATCTGTCAAAACGCGATTCTCCCATAGATTTTGTATAACAAAACTCAACTGTGACGTCACTTTTGTGCAAACTCAATTGACTAACTATTTATTAATTTAAAAGCAGTTAAAAATCAAATTTTACAGTGATTTGAAAATTAATCAGGTTTTCAGGGCCAAAATAAAGTGTTTCTTTATAGAAGTTATGTCTTGGAATTATTGGTTAATAGTGTCATCTACCCAATTCTTGCCAGTGTCTGCGTTAAAACTAGTCAAAACCGCGTTAAATCCATCCGCGCGGACAGGCGCGTACACCGCCTTACCGCGCGGGGCACAATTCACACTTTCAAGTTTTTTCACGGACGTGTTTAAGAGTATGCTTTCTTAAAGAACTCTTTACTCTAAAACTACACTGACAAGTATCACATTTGTAGGGTCTTTCACCCGTGTGTTCACGAATATGACCTATTAAATGAAACTTTTTCCTAAAACTATTCTGACATATGTCACATTTGAATGGTTTTTCACCCGTGTGTACACGCATATGTCTTTTTAAATTACTCTTATCACTAAAACTAAGCTGACACATATCACATTTGTATGGTTTCTCACCAGTGTGTACGCGCATATGCTTTTTTAAATTACTATTATGTGCAAAACTATGTGGACATATAGTGCACATAAATGGTTTTTGATTACTGTGTATTTTCATATGGTTTCTTAAGTAAGCCTTTACATTAAAACTACGCTGACAGATATCGCATTCAAAAGCCTTTTTATTGCCGTGTGTCAGCATATGAGCTTTTAAATACGCCTTCTGACTGAAACAACGATCACATGTTTTACATTTATAATTTTTTGTGGTACTGTGAGTAAAAATATGATTTTTCAGATCATTCTTGTATGTAAAACGTAAATGACATGTGTCGCATTCGTAAGGTTTTTCACCAAGACAATTATGTTGAGCTAAAGTGATCTCTTTAGTAAAACTACGTTGACAGATTTTACATTTGACAGACTTTACGCCACTATGTGCGAGTAAATGTGTTACTAGATTACCCTTTCGAGTAAAACTAACTGGACATACTAAACACTTGTAAGGTTTTTCATTAGTTCTACGATTTAATTTCTCTACTCGATTTGAACTACTCTGATTACATAAAGAAGGCTTTTTAGAGTTAGAATTGTGTTTACAATTACGTTGTTTTAAATTTTCTATTCGATTTGAACTACTCTGATTACATAAAGATTTTTTTGAGTTAGCAACAAGTTTAGACGTACGATTTTGTTGTTGCGTTGCTTGTTCGTTGTCCTGTTGCTTGTCTGTTGCTGTAACTTCTGGTTGCGTTGCTCGCAAGTCGAGTCTTCTTATCTTCACAACGGGCACCCCTGTGATTATAAATCTGGTAAGTACAATGTTGCATGCACATGAAAAAAAATGAAGGATTTGAGTTTTTTGAACTGTATTTTGTTTTTTAATTTTATTAATTGGTTATTTTTGCGCCCCTCTTCGGTAGGGGCCCAGGGCCCTAGCTGCCCCAGCCTAGATACGCCTCTGTCCAAAGGTAATCTGGTGCTGTACAGAACCAGGCGAGTTGGTACTGTTACAGTAATGATCGCGCCTGTAATCCCCGAAGGGTTAGGCAGAGGTGTACCCATTAGTACACCCACATTTCGCCAGTTATGTTTTGTTCTATTATTTGATTTATTTTTTATGATGTCTTTGTATAATTGTTTTTTTTTTTATATTGTTGTTAATGTAATTGGCTTTTGGAAGCCGTATTAACATAAATAAATAAATGAAAAAGTCCCATGTAATAGGGGACGCCGATTGTCATCGATCGGTCACAAATTCAGTCTCCGAGGCTGCTACTGAGAAATTCCTGATGGAAAAACCCAATAACACTTTGCCCGACCCTGGGAATCGAACCCAAGACTTCATGCTCAGCAGTCGCGCTTTGCCACCACTAGGCTAACGAGGTAATCAATACGAAATGCACATTCTGCGAAGGTGTCGTCAGTATCAAGTTAAAACGTACTTTTTTGAATGCCCCTGATGATCTCCGAGTGCGATTGCTCAATCTTCTTTCCCTTGTCTGTTAGTGTATCTTCTGTTTGCGTTCCTCGTGTATCAAGTCTCGGTATCTTCCTAACGGGCAAACCTGTGAAAAAAAAATCTATTAAGTACAATGTTCAGTGAAGATTAAGAGGATGTACAGTCAGCAAAACAGATAGGTATGCAGAAACCGATGGATGTTTTCGAATGTAATTTAATTTAAAACGTAGATAATAAATAGTTCTTTATTTAAATTAAGTTTCAGTCAAAGACATCCATCGGTTTTTTAGAAAACTTCAACTATATCTGACGACCCTGCATACCTGTTTTGCTGACTGTACATAAATAATCAATCACATAACATAACATCACCCCTGTTATCCCCAAAGGGTTAGGAAGAGGTGTTTTTTTTTCAAAAATGGTATCTTTGAAAGATATCTAATGCCTAGAAAGAATTTGGAACGTGATGAAAAAAAGTCTTCCTGTTCTGTTAAAGATCATTATAGCATCGGTTCACATCTGACGGAAGATACGCCGCGTATCGTCAGTCGTGTAACGCAGAAACAGTCAAATAGATAATAAAATATCCAACCATACACACATAACCGATGATGCGTTAGTGCGTCGACCATACTAAAGACGATACGTTCGACGTATCTTCCGTCAGATGTGAACCGACCCATAGCTCTCGAAATTATTTGCTAGAAGCAACGACCATACCGCCTATAGACGCCTAATACACGATCCAACGCACGAAAACTATTCTGCCAACTTGCTGAGGTACGAGGGGGACGGGGTACTGCGTTCTGATTGGCTAACTCAAGGTCAGTGCATGTTTACGGCTCACAGGAGTGGTCGAAACTAATACGAACTTGGTGACTATTGGTGAGTGACGACGGTTATAAGACTTTAAGGCTTAGCACGCACTGCGATTAAACGCCCGCCTTTAACCGCAGGTCTGAAACAGCAAAAAAATGTAACACATAGCTTTCTATACAAGCGCACGCGTTAGTGACTTTTTTCAGTGACTGATTTTAAAAACGCAACTTGTTACGTTTTTACCGCGGTTTGAAAAAATCTCGCCAGAAATCCATGGTGAAATGAAATAAATTTAAGCAAAACGCTAGCCGCAGTGCGTGTTGATGCGCATTTTTGCGTTTTCAGCTATTCCTAAACCGCGCGCGTTTAATCGCAGTGCGTGCTAAGCCTTATGCCTAATGTGTTGACAGACATCGGTCGTCTGTTATTAGGAGTTTAGGTATATACAGAGTGTTAGTGTAAACACCGTTATCCTTGAAACCAGTGGTTTGATTTCACTTATAGAACGTAAATTCAATGAAAAAAAAAATATTTTTTTTTTAAAGTAAAGTCTCCATTTTTCCTCAAAATTATTTTAATTATTTTTGTGTTTTTATTGCAATGATGTAATCAGTTAAAACTTATGTAGGTAGTTATAACGGACGGCTAGTGCAGCAGGTCAACGCCCTTTGTAGTGATTACGTAACTCGGGCCATGAATTTACGGACGGTGTCGGATAGAAACTTTTTGAATTTTTGAAAGAAAAATAGTTTTTTTTTTTTAAATTCAGATGAACATTTTTATAATTAAATCAAGTACCTATGGTTTTAGTGACAACGGTGTTTACCCTTACAGCCTGTATGGTCGTTGGCTAGAAGAAAACTAATGAACTGTGTCACACTTACGTATCATCTCCCTGGTCATTTGTTCCACCACAGGCATATCTTCATCTTCTTCCACTTCAGTTGGTAACATCATTAAAGGTACATCATCTTCCGAGTCTTCTTTAGAATGATGTGATGGTATTTCTTCTGGTACAGCATGTTGCGGTGGTATTTCTTCTGATACAGCATGTTGCGGCGGTATATCTTCTGATTCAGAATGCTGGGGTGGCACATGTGGTGCTTCAGAATGCTGGGGTGGCACATGTGGTGCTTCAGAATGCTGGGGTGGCACATGTGCTGCTTCAGAATGCTGGGGTGGCACATGTGGTGCTTCAGAATGCTGGGGTGGCACATGTGCTGCTTCAGAATGCTGGGGTGGCACATGTGCTGCTTCAGAATGCTGGGGTGGCACATGTGGTGCTTCAGAATGCTGGGGTGGCACATGTGCTGCTTCAGAATGCTGGGGTGGCACATGTGGTGCTTCAGAATGCTGGGGTGGCACATGTGCTGCTTCAGAATGCTGGGGTGGCACATGTGGTGCTTCAGAATGCTGGGGTGGCACATGTGCTGCTTCAGAATGCTGGGGTGGCACATGTGGTGCTTCAGAATGCTGGGGTGGCACATGTGCTGATTCAGAATGCTGGGGTAGTATCTCTTCTACATCTGAATCATCGTCTACATTGTGTATGTGATTCGGTTCTCGTTCTGTAAATAAATAAAACACATAATTTTGTAGAGGTACAATAAATTTATCGGTACGGTTGGCGCAGGGGCTGAGCGATTGACTGGTGCGCTGCGTGTCGCGGGTTCGATTCCCGCACGGAACAAATATTTGTATGGCTTACAGACAGTGGTTCCGGGTCTGGCTATTTGTGTATGTGAGTTTATATTGTTACATTTGAGATTTTGTCCCTCTAAAGACAGGGGTACAAAAGCCCAGATGCAAGGTGGGTTGGTATTAAGCTACAAGGAAACAACAAACTAACAAACAAAATTTGTTTATTTAAAATTAATTTTATTTATTAAAATAACTGTGCTTAACATTTAAGCAATATTTAAAATTTAGAAGTAAATTAATTTTGTGCCAGCCAGCGTTACCTAAACCGGTAGAACTTGATTGTGGGGAGCTAGAGATAACTCAAAGTACTGTTCCTTTTTTGTTTGTAAACGTGGGTACGACACAGGAGAAATTCTAAGTGTGGCGCAAGCAATAAAAAAATAGTATAAAAATTAAATAAACAAAATCATTTCGTAACATCACGCCTGTAATCCCCGTAGGGTTAGGCAGAGGTGTACCCATTAGTACACCCACATTACGTTATGTTTAAGACCCATGTAATAGGGGGCGAGCCTATTGCCATCAACCGGGCACAAATCCAGACTCTGAGGCTGCTACAGTGAAATTCCTGATAGAAAAACCTAATAACACTATGCCCGACCTGGAGAACCCAAGACCTCACACTTAGAAGTCGCGCTTTGCAACCACTACACCAACGAGGCAATCAACAATCGTTTTTGTTCTTAACCGCTCAGGCCCGGCCGTCATAGGCCCGGCGCCCACTATCGGCATCGGCAAGGCTGAGGATTTTAGGTGATAAAAAGCAATATGTTACATTAACTTCATGGCAATAAAATATAAATAAATTTCCATGATATATGATCGTTGTAACAAAAATACCGCTTCGGTATACTTGAGGCTACTGCGTCGGTAGCTTTGAGGCTGCTTCGGGATACTTTGGTATCCTTCGGTACGCCGTCGCCCGCCGCGTTGCCGGCGCCGAGGCACGTGCGCACGGTGCGGCATGCTTAAGGACGCCTCGTCATCCCTAAGAACGTTGCAGCATGCCAAGACATAGTTTCCGACAGTGTGCGCTTGCAGCCTTGCATGTAGGAATGCCGAAGGATCCATGGAGGATCCATCCATCCGGGCCATACCGGTATGACAGAACAATAGAAAATCAATTGTGTCTCATTATGTGGGACTTGAGTAGAGATAAACTACTATAACATGATGCTCCTCTCCTTATTACTATTTCAATGTGTGTAGTCACATCCGTATGAAAGAAATTGTATGTAGTTGTGAGTAATAGTCTTCAGTAGCAGGCGGGCAGATTTGTTTGTCAACTAACCATAAACCGCCGACCGCGCAAGACAATGCACCTGTCATTTTTATAGAGTATGTCAGTGCAGCGCCATACAAGTAATAATGAGTGATTAATGACGCCGCTAAGTCTGGCAACAAATCGCTGGTTTGTTTTTGTTTCGGGAGCCGTCTCAGTTCCCGAAAAGATTCACAACGCATGTCATGACATGCGTTGTGAATCTTTTCAATACTTTTACAAACACTTTCAAACGTTTTGAATTGTGGAAGGGCGCGTCAAGTTATTGTAGTTTATCTCTTACTAGCTGTCCGCCGCGGTTACACCCGCGTCTTTGGTTACTGCTCCGCTCCCGTAGGTCGTAGCGTGATGGTATATAGCCTATAGCCTTCCTCGATAACTAATCTATCTAACACTGAAAGAATTTTTCAAATCGGACCAGTAGTTCCAGAGATTAGCGCGTTCAAACAAACAAACAAACAAACACTGCAGCTTTATAATATTAGTATAGAAGTATAGATTAGTTTGACTGCCTCGTTGATCTAGTGGGTTCGATTCCCACCCAGGACAAACTTTGTGTGATGAGCATAATTGTTGGTTCTGTGTCTGGGTGTAATTTATCTATAATATGTATGTATTTATATATTATATAAGTATGTATATCAGTTGTCTGATTACCATAACACAAGCTCTGCTTAGCTTGGGATCAGATGGCCGTGTCTGAGAAAAAAAAAATTAAAAAAATAAAATTACACATACCATCACTTTCACTGTCATCATCCAGCACAATAACTTCTTCTTGTTTACAAACAGCTGGTAATTCTTCTTTAACATAAAATTCTTCTTTAGGAGCAAACTCTACGATTTCTACTGGAGACTGAGAATAACCGCCGCAAAACTCTACATGGCCTGGATTTATACGAGAATTTGCCTGTAAAAAATTGATTATTTTACTGTCTCAGTTATTACACGACTGCCCCAAAAAAGGAGTGTTATGTGTTCAGGGTTAATGTATGTATGTATGTATGTATGTATGTGAGTTTCTTTATTCACCATAACTTTTAAACGCCTGAACCGATTTAGATGTATGGGATATCGTTACAATCCTTGCATAGTTCCGAGTAACATAGGCTAGTAAAAAATAAAAAGAAACCGGTGTGGTCACTTTAAAACGTAAATGAATACCAGCCTCAATTTTTTTTTTTAATCAATCTGGTCGTGTCTTTTTTTATCGTCTAGAACGCAAAAATTAGGCACATAACATAGAAGAAAAAATAAAAATTGTACACAAAAGCAAGAAGAAACGAGTTTGTTTAAATCTAAAAAATAAAAATTAACTAACTAATTTAGGTAAACTAGCTGACCCGCCACGACTATGTTCGCTTGGTATACGCGCCTACCCCTACCCCTATCCTACCGATACCCCCACCTCTACCCTACCCATACCTTACTCTACCCCTACCCTATCCTACCAATACCCTACTCTACCCCTACCCTTGAAACCGACGTTTCCGACATTTTTCATTTTTTCTTTCATAAGAACCTTCTCCTGACAAAAACAAACAAACAACAAAAAAAGAATCAGCCAAACCGGTCCAGCCGTTCTCGAGTTTTGCGCTTAGCAACTAGTATTTAGCGATTCATTTTTATTATTTAGATTATAAACATTTTTGAAATATAGAGACTGAGATTTAAATGCGCTCTGAAAACTATGAGAATAATAATATGAATAATATTATGCTGAGAATCAGTGTAATGAGCATGTCAAAGTCAAATCATTTTTAACCGACTTCAAAAAAAGGAGGAGGTTATCAATTCGACTGTATTTTTTTTTATGTTTGTTAGCTCCTAACTTGCGACTGGGTGAACCGATTTTCATGATTCTTTTTTTATTTGAAAGCTGGTTCTTCCCGTGTGGTCCCATTTCAATATCTGATGATGAACTTCGGAGATATGGAATGGAACTCCTCACAAAATCACAGCAGCAATATCGTAACAAGTGAAATTGCTTTGTTTATACGTGTAGTCGTAGTTTGAAGGCGGTGGTTATCTTTTTTTGTAAAAAAGCTTTTTATTAATTAGGCCATTACAAGGTACTTTTGAATTTCCTTTACAAGAGAAAGAAAAATTATAATATTTAATCTAGCTGCCTGTTCTAAAAGGTAGTTTCTTATGGAGAAGAACGGGAAAGATCATTTAAATCATCAACTTGAAAAGAAGAAGATTTTATATAGGTATAATGGTACTCTTGCAAGTTCAGTCCTAGTACACGTAAATACGTCAATTTGTATATGGATTTTATTGATAGTGTAAATCAGCCTTTCCCAAAGTGGGCGATAATGCCCCCTTATGGGCGCTGCAGGCCTTAAGGGGGGCGGTAAGAGACCCAGAAAAAAAATCGGGGCATTGTGTGGCTTGGGCAGCGATTTGTAATTTCTTCTAATAGGTGGTTTTTGAGTAGGTGAAAAAATGGGGGCGCTAGAACATAATTTATTCTCAAAGTGGCAGTGAACAAATTCAGTTTGGGAACCCCTAGTCAGGGGCGGACCTTGAATTTGTGGGGCCCTGGGCTAATACTGCTTAGGGGCCCTACCTAATTACTCAATCAATTGCCATTTTGTCAAAAAACTGTTTTCTGATCTGACCTACATAGTGATGTAGGTCAGATCAGAAAACAGTTTTATATAAACAAATTATATATATAGGTACCTATATCTAGTGAGATATAGGTATTTATATAATTTGATCGCAGTAGTGTTGCCAACCTTATAATCGGATTTTTTTAATTTAAGATAATTTTTATTATTGACAACATCGTCTATTATTTTCAGTCCAGTTGGGGGCCCTCTGTATTCACGGGGCCCTGGGCTGCAGCCCAAAAAGCCTTTAAGTAGATCCGCCCCTGCCCCTAGTGTAAATGTACCTATGTTAAAGAATCCCTCACCACATGATTCTTATCCAAGATCTGAGACAACAGTTCTTCGGCAATTAGACATCTTCTTTGAAATTTGGCGCATTGCTTTATTTTAGTGCAGCACATGTAGCAAGTCATCAGCGGTCTTCCATCTTGAGTTTCGAACTGCAACAAAAAAAAAATCTTGTTATGGTGGAATAAAGAAACTCACATACATACATACATTAACCCTGAAAACATAACACTCCTTTTTTTGGGGCAGTCGTGTAATAACAAGTTTTAAGTAGGATCAACTTACCGGAACATCAGTCAGCCTCTCATACACGTCCTGTAGAAGTTCGTCGGAAATTAAGAACATGCGAGTGTCTTCCACCAAACAGATCCTACACATCGGTAATCTATCCATTTTTATTCAATAAACAATAAAAATGTTGTTAGAAAACAGGCGATGCTTGTATTATTTTAATTTTGACAGAGCAATGATTAATTAACTTCAACTGTATAAAAATTAATCGATATCCCGAAGGTTCCACAAACAAGCAACAATATAATAGACCAAATAGGTATACATGCCGAAGAGTAGTAATGGGTCAACTCGACTTACTAACTCGAGTTGGAATCTCACAGTCTCACTAACTTGAATTTATTTATAGCCCATACCTGTAAGTAGTATTCTGTAGTATTTCCAATTGAATAGTGGAATATTCATTATGCCCTGTGATTATGCCTGTAAAAACGATCAGTGTTGCCACCTTGATTTTTGAAAGGGGGCTAGCGAGTACCCAAAAAGGGCTAGATTTTAAAAATTCAGTCTTAAAAAGTGGGGCTAGAAAGGGCTAAAAAGCTATTTGTTTGAAATAAAATTTTAATCATTTGTTTAATATAACAATATCTGGTACCTAATTGAACCGCACCGATTTCTGCTTTCATAGACAAACCTAAATTAACTGACAATTAAATACTGCTTCCCATTCTTTTTTATAATGTTGTTTGTGTGTCATATTTAATAGCGGTAGGTATTTTTGCACAAGAAATAATGCATAGAATAAACGACACACTAAAATCGGTTTCGGCGGTTGACGCACTAAACAAAATTAGAGCAGTGAAAACATTATTTTATTTTATTTATTGGGACAAAAAACAGTTATATGCTAAAACATAGTACAATGATGAATAAAAAATGAGATTTAATAAACATACAACCCTAAATGAATGTTACGAATGAGACTGTGCAAAAAATCTCTCAATTTAAACTGTTGCGAACAATCATTACCTACATTATTTTGAATTACTCAATAAATACTGACGTATACACGTTTGCAGTAGGGTTACCATAGTAAAACTAAAACCTACTGAAAATTAAAAAATTATATTAAAAAAGCACGTTGACAGATTTCAGCAAGCATTTGCAAAAAGGGCTAGATTGCCCTTTTAGGGCTAAACAGTGAAATTTGGAGAAACTCAGTCTTAAAAAGGGCTAGATCTAGCCCCAAAAGGGCTAAGGTGGCAACACTGAAAACGATTAGGTACTCAAATTATAAATGGCGTGCAGCAGTTGATGCAGTGTTGCCAGATGACCGTCTCGCGTTCCCCCCAAATGTTCCTCGAAATCCCCCCAAAATTTAGGTTTTATAGAAAAAAACCCCCACAATTGGCAAAATATTTTTTTATTTATAAATGATACAATTTTATACTATTACATGGGGCTTGACGGATTTGTCCATAGGACGCATGGATGCGTACGCTTGGGGCTTGACCAATTCAGCAATAGCTTCCAATTTTATACTATTTCGCTTTCCCACTCATTTCTATATCTTCTGGCATATTTTTGTTTTGAAGTGCCATAATCTTCAAACACCAATTGGTTAAGATTTATCACTTTTCAAATCGTTAAATCTAACCTACCTTGATCATCCATACTAATATTATAAATGCGAAAGGGCATGGGCGTACCCAGCTTCTGGCGTAGGAGGGGGCAAGTCAGATTTCTCAGGTCGGATTGTCCGCGGCTGTTTTGTCATACACACTACACAAACACACCTACATGAATCATTAGGTGTAAGTATGTAGTGCATAGTGTGTAGGGCAAACAGCCGCAAATGATCCTGCTTTAAAGGTAGTTAAATAAATAATAGTAGATTATTAACCAAGGGGATAAAGCAGTGTCTTCTGTCGCGGGTAGAGATGGGCAGAGGGTTTAAACCCAGCTGGGCGAAAAGGGCATAAACTGGGCAAATAGGGCAAAAACGAATTAACGTCCTTTTAAATGCCCAAAAACAGGGCAGAAACTATAATTAGTTAAATTCCATAGTTATTAAGACTTTTTCATTAAGTAGTGGTAAGATTAATATAAGATATATTTAAAATTATAATATTTAGCTATAATAAATTCTTTTACTTGTGTTCTCAATGTGACTGTAGTTTTTTTTTGTTGTTAGTCGTTGCTTTCTTGGACAGTTTTATTTGATTTTTGTGCTAATATTGATTACTATGGCTGATTCTGGACGTCATAAGGACATGGAAACCGCAGCGAGAGCAGTTGTCGTGCTTCAGAGGAAAAATCTCAGAGGTCTTTAGCAATACATGTCGGTGTGTCGCAAAGAGCTATCCGAAACATGTAGAAGTGGTACCAGAAAATCGGGAGTGCAGCTAGGAGTCTTAGAAAAGGAAATCCTAGAGCTACAACTGCTCCGGAAGATCGCTGTATCAGGTTAACTGCTCGTCGGGAGAATATTTTAACCGCCCGGGCTTTACAAACCCGACTGTGGCAATCAAATGGTACACGAGTCAGTGATCAAATCATTCGTAATCATCTCCACGAAGATGGCCAATGTTTCAGAGTATGTGCCGTTCGACTCAAACTGACAAGGGCTCACCGAGCAGAGCATTTAATGTACGCTCGCCAACATTTTACTGGACCAAGGCTAATTTTGGTCCGCTACTCTTTATAGACGAATGTAAGGTCAAGTTTTATGGTGATGACAAACAAATACAAGTGTGGAGAAAACAAGGCGAACTTTTGACAGAACCATGCATCCATAGAACAGACCGTTTCTGGGGTTCAAGTGTTACGGTGTGGGCGGAAATTCGATTGGTTTGCAAAACAGAGCTGGTAATTCTGAACGAGGGTGCTGTAACTGCTACCAGTTATGTTTAGCGAGTAGTCTGACTTCATATCATTCCATTTTAACTTCTCAACTGTCAATTACTGTACCTACGCGGTACAAAAGTGGTGGAGGTTTGACCTTCAACAGTTTTGGCCCGACGGCGCACGAGTTAACAGAGAGTGGGTTCTGGTTTTGTTTTTATGCAAGATAAGTCTTGTCCACATACGACCCGTATTACACAAAGAGCTCTTTCTGACACTAGTATTCCAGTTTTGCCATGGCCTGCAATGAGTCCCGACAGTGGCGTAGCTTGGGAGGGGCCGGGGGGGTCTTGGCCCCGGGCGGCATATGTCAGGGGGCGGCAAGTGCCACGAATTTTTTAATGCAGACCTGCACCGTATGCTCCATCGTGTCCTTCGGGCGGTCCACACAGTGGTGACACCCGGGCGTTTCCTCCCGCTGAATACGACACAGGAACCTCCCAAAACAACCGTGTCCGGTGAGGACCTGCGTCAGGCGGAAGGTGAGGACACCGTAGCGCCTCTCTAGCCACTTCTCAAAGAGAGGTCTTACCGCCGCGATTGCGGCGTGCCTGAACTTGGGTTGCGACAGTCGTATGCGCCATGCCGCCATGAGATCACACCGGAGCTCAGTCCGCAGTGCCGCGATTTGCCCCGGCAGCGGGCTTTCGCCCCGGCCGGCGCTGCGCCTCCAGATCCCATGGCAGCAATCCGGCAAGGAGGCTTGCCGCTTCGCCGGAGATCGTGCGGTATCCCCAGATCATCCGGATGGCCATGACCCTCTGGCATGCAACCAACTTGGCTGGTGGCCGCCGCCTGATGGTGGGGGCTCACACAGGGGCCCCGTAGAGGGCCATGGACCGCACGACTTCCGCGTAGAGCCTCCGGCAGGAGGCGCCTGGTCCCCCGAGGTTGGGCAGGAGCCACCAGAAAGCAGCCCCAGCCCGGTCCAATCGCGGAGCCAGACGTCGGAAGTGCTCCTTGAAGCTCCACCGGCTGTCAAGGACGAGTCCTACTTTATAGTCGACTCGACGCCGATGTGAACCCCTCCCACCAATATTTGGGAACCCGACGGTGGCGCGTTCCGAAGACCATGAAAGCACATGGCCTCGGACTTGTGCAATGCCACTTCGAGTCTATCGTAACCCCACGTGCCGCTAGGTCGGCCACCACCTGGTGCGGATTGGTGCGAGTCTCCGGCCGGCCCCCCCTTAGATCGGGCCTTGACTGATAGATGTATGTTCCTTTCGAAGCAGTGGTAAATATCTTGATTTTCAATAAGTTATAGTCCGTTAAATAGAATATTTAAACTTTAAACTAATCATTACGGGGGGGGGGGCAAAAATTCGGCCGGCCCCGGGCGTCAAAGACCCACGCTACGCCACTGAGTCCCGACCTCAATTCCATTGAATATAGCCTCGAACAACAGTCAGGTGAATAGTGTACAGGACCTCATAAACCCGCGTAAAAGTCTGTTGTAACAAATACTGGAACAAAACGTTACCCATCTGATTAAAAGTGTACCTGATAGGCTAGCGAGTGCATACGGAGTAGAGGAGGCCCCACTCGCTTCTAAACATAGCATCGCTCAAGCCACAGGCAAAAAGAAACAGTAATTATAAGTGAAATTTACTTTTATCATTATTTTGCTGCAATTTCCCTAAAAAGTGTTTTTTTCTTTCTTAAAACCTAGCCTAAACACGGCTGTCCATAAAAACATGATAAACATTAATACTTTTTAATTTTACCCTAAAAACGCGGTGGGCCCTAATTTGTTTAGAGTAGTTTAGTTTTATTTTACAAAAACAAAACACTTTAAAGTAATTTGAACTTAATATGATGTAATAATTTGTGATATTTTACAATTAAAATAAATGCCCTGTTTTCGGACGTTTATTGGGCACAAATGGACGTTTATTGGGCATTTACTCAATACGTCCATAAATGTCCAGGCAAAAACCCATCTCTAGTCGCGGGTGACGATTTAAAAACATAAATCACGAGCGAAGCGAGGGATTTAAGGCGAGTTCTGAGTGTAGCGAGGGATTTAAGTTCACCCAAGACTAAGACAGCTTTATCACCGAGGAAAATACTCTACTTTTCGTACCATTTGCGAAAAAATTAACACAATAATAATATGAGATATGCATTTTAGAACATTAAGTTATTTATAAAAATAAATTAAAATAAACTTAACGTTTATGTATTTGAAGAAAACAAAAACGCGGCAAATTCCTAGACTAATATTTTGTTGTCGGAAAAGCAAACGCATCAAGCTCATACGGCCTCGTCGGTTTTCGTAATTTTATTTAATAATCATAACTGCATAATAAATGCGTATTCCTTTTTCAAAAAGATGTATAATGCTTTATATACGAACTCAATGGTGTAAACACAGATGTAGTGCAGTTTAAATTTCGGTAAGTATTCCAAATTTAAATCACATTCTCTCCCTAGAGGATAAATGAAATTCAGTACAATTTTCTTTCCCTGTTTTTGACAGATTAATAATGACTATTGTTATGTTCGCTTTTTGTGGCATAGAATGTCACTTTTTTGAGCAAGTGGTACGAAAAAGTAAATTTGACTATGCATGCATTTTTATTTTATTTAAATCGCTTCTACTTTAATAGTAGATTATTAACCAAGGGGATAAAGCAGTGTCTTCTGTCGCGGGTGACGATTTAAATCGCGAGCGTAACGTAGGACTCGAGGTTTACTCCCGAGCGTAGCGAGGGTGTTAAAAACTTAAATCACGAGCGAAGCGAGGGATTTAAGGCGAGTCCTGAGTGTAGCGAGGGATTTAAGTTCACCCAAGACTAAGACAGCTTTATCACCGAGGAAAATACTCTACTTTTCGTACCATTTGCGAAAAAATTAACACAGTAATAATATGAGATATGCATTTTAGAACATTAAGTTATTTATAAAAATAAAATAAACTTAACGTTTATGTATTTGAAGAAAACAAAAACGCGGCAAATTCCTAGACTAATATTTTTTTGTCGGAAAAGCAAACGCATCAAGCTCATACGGCCTCGTCGGTTTTCGTAATTTTATTTAATAATCATAACTGCAAAATAAATGCGTATTCCTTTTTCAAAAAGATGTATAATGCTTTATATACGAACTCAATGGTGTAAACACAGATGTAGTGCAGTATAAATTTCGGTAAGTATTCCAAATTTAAATCACATTCTCTCCCTAGAGGATAAATGAAATTCAGTACAATTTTCTTTCCCTGTTTTTGACAGATTAATAATGACTATTGTTATGTTCGCTTTTTGTGGCATAGAATGTCACTTTTTTGAGCAAGTGGTACGAAAAAGTAATTTTCGAGGATCTCCAAGCGAGATTTCCAAGGGGGGGCAGCTGCCCTCCCCTGCCCCCCCCTGGGTACGCCTATGCGAAAGGGTGTCTGTCTGTCTGTCTGTTACTTCTTCACGCTTAGATAGATATAGTACTCTACTCTGTTTATCCGATCGAAACGTGGCCGTGGCGTGGATGCAAACGATACGCGAGGGGCGAGGGGCGCGGCAACTTCGGGGCCACTCGGCTATGCCTATCATCGTGCGCAGCATTGTGCTTTAATGGATTTGTTTGTGGTTTGATCGCGTTCAATTAATTTATTTTTAATCATCACGGCTATAATAGTCGTGGTTTTCATAAATTACAGTTTTGTTAATATTAATAAAAATCCCCCAATTCCCTTCAAATCTAGATTTTTCCCTCCAAATATCCCCCCAAAAATATCCCACCCCCAATTGTCCCCCCATCACTATAAAAAACCCCCAAATTTGGGGGGAATCCCCCCCATCTGGCATCACTGAGTTGATGACGCGCCGTCGCATAATGAAGCCAAGCCACAGCCACAGATACGATAAAGAATAGAACTTCGTTGCATTTTTTCAGTTCTACTTTTGAATCACAGATCATGTGTTTTGAACATTGTTCTTTGATATATTTGTAACAAATCATTCAATCATTGTTCTGCTAACGCAAACTATAATATTTACGTTTTTTATACGAGTTAACTCTTCAACTGTCAAAGTGTCAACTGAACTGGGGGCTTACCATCACCTTTTAAGAAAACGTTCAAATGCCTGTCAGTCAACTTCCATTCAAAAGCAGGCCTGCTTAGGAATCGCTAAAAATCGTACCATGACCGTATTAAAGGTGAACGATTATTGAACGGCAATGCTTGTCTCTGCCTGCTTTGATGATGAAGTTTAGTCTTAGTGTTGTGAATAAACAACGTTCAAAAACTACGATATAATTCTCTAACACATTACCGGTTTTTTTTTTAATGATCATAACTTGAATTTCTTAGATAAATACACGTTATAACTAAGATTATGTATTACAACTTACCATGATTTATTATCTAAAAGCTCTAAAAGCACAAGTTTCACGTTAAAAAAAACCTTTTTAACTCTTAAAGATACAATGTGATATTCAGAACGTACCTACGTTCATCAACTGTCAGCGCGTAAATATAAACAACATTTCACTTGATTAATAATTTAATGATTTTCACAGCCTTTTACAAAAGTAATATATAATGTTCGAAGCCCTACTAGACATTAAAGTCGATAAGAGTATAGAGTGCTTTTGGTAAATTTTGTTTCAGTCACAATTATTGTAAAAAGTATTTTGTTGTGTTGTTCCTACAAAAATACACACATGGGTACATTTATAGTAAAGGAATTTATTGAAATATCGAAATACAAGAACCGCAATGCCCATAATCCAAGAAACATAACCTTTTTACAGGAATGCAACGGAGCCCCAGTATTCTTGACATCTCCTAGTCTACTAATCTGAAAAATAATATATCTAGTAATTCCATCCAGTGGAGAGCCTAACTAATTAATCATTATACATACCTATGTATTTAGGATGAAAATTAAAATAAAGAATAATACTCATGATGTGTTTTTATATACATATACCTGCATATTAGAAACCAACAAAGTACACCATATGAATTTATGGCTCCTGCAGGCAATCATCTCTGTTACCAGTTTTTGTTCTTGTAAACTTTCATTGCATTTATATGGATAATATGGGTTCCTACTTATATATATATATGTTTCAGTCAGTCATAAGAAAGTATCATGTGATAAATGATAATAACTTAATTTGTAAACAGGTAAAAATTAAACACATTTTTTTAAACTAGATGCGGTCATTGTTTTATTTTCATAAATTTACTGTGTTACATTATGTTGTGTAGAAACACATGCATTTGCAAAACATTTGTGATTGGAAATGTAGCACTCGATGGGCTAATTAACATCTCAATCGAGCCTTTAGTACATCAATGGTTCTCTCAATAATGTTTTGGGTCTTGTTATGCTTCTCAGTGTAAAAGGCTTCTGGAGACTGGTTCTGCATTCCAAATAAAATTGATGTCATTATTGTTTTTCTGAGTCAATACCGAGAATCTCCTGAAATAAATGGATTAAAAGATTACTTGCTGATGTTTTTCATTGTCACTTTAATACACAGCAAATTATGTTTAATAGCAAGGAACATACACAAGAAACACACTAGTGTAGTTATGCTCCACTATAGAAAATCTGATGAATTAATAACACTCACCTTAGTCTCTGCTTAGATCACTAAGCCTTTGGAGGATTTATTATTTTCATTATAGGTTCAAAACCCTCGCACAAACGGGGGACTAAATCTTTTGATAGGCCTGTAAAATACAAATATTAATTGAGTATTGTAGATTTGTAGAGTAGGTTTTTATTTATACTTACATTACGTATTTTCATAGGTTTTGGTTACCATTGATGATTTTAAGTTATATCTTCTTACCTATATTAATTGATTCTTATTCCCTGTCATTAACTTCATTATTGTTATTTATTTCCCAAATGCAACGCCGTTGGTATGTTTTTCCATACGATTTTCACACTTCAATTTTATTATTTACATATTTCGTACTCGTTACACAGCTACAAAAATGAAAAAGTCTGGTTTAATTCGCTTACAATTCTCACCATCCACTTTAAAAACTCTTATTACATATATAAACCTAACATGTTGCCACGAATATCATTTTAGATTACAAAACGATGTTGAAAAAGCTACTCCCATAGTAACTTTTTAGCAATCGCTAATTTTGACATTACAGCCGTTCCATTATCATTTTGCTGCTGTCAAATAGCACGTCATAGTACGAAAGTCTATACAAAAAAAAAGGTGAACGGTTTTGTAAACGTTAACTTAGCAGGCCTGTTACAGGCCTGCTATAACGATGTCATAGTACAAAATAGCGAGGCAGTTCAAAATCCGGGCAACTTCTGCCCTGCTATAGAGGTCATAGTAAGGGCCCTGACTGTACCTAGGCGGTACAAAAGTGAACGCTCCAAATGTCAACCGTACCAAAACTTGATTCAACGCGAACGGCCGCCATTGGACGATGATATTTTACGTTTATTTTACTTGTCAAAGTCAAGACTTAATAATTCTATTCAGTGGCTTGACAGATACCGGGTTAACTTGAGTCAAGCCCGTTTACTTACAATTTTAAATTGGCCAACTAAATAGCAGATAATAATACCAATAACCTAGTGACATAATGAGAGTCCGCACATCTTATCCAACTAAGTTTTCCAACTTTTTACTAATTGGACTATCGAAATTACCTTCCAATTAAAAAGTTGGCCAACTATCGGCCGACTAGGTACCTATTAGCACAGCTCTATGCAAACTCGCAGAATAACATACTTGGTCACACTTTTACCAACTTAGTGGATTTTCGATAACAGGCTGGCCGCACATGTCCGGCTAGGAAGCGGATATGTAAGTACATTACATGCATACATACTATTTTGTATTCGGATTTGTATGCAGAGGGCAAGCAGAGGGACGCTTCCTGATCAGGAAACCGGACTTATTATTATGCGGCCAGCCTTAGAGGGCTCGCAGACATACAATTCCAAGTTGACCAACTAAATCGCAGAGCATACCAAATAGACTAGTGACTGAATGAGAGTCAGCACAACAAAAGTTGTCCAACTTTTTAGTGTATTTTGTATGCTGTGCGATTTAGTTGGCCAACTTGGAATTGTATGTCTGAATTGGTTGGTCCATCACTACCGGCGAGTTCATTTTTGGGTTGCCAGAAGTGATTTTTCTTTTCCTCGCACAGAACCAGATAAAATTCTCGTGAATAAATCTCGTTTCATGATGCATCCCGAGTGTACTAATTTATAGAAAAATTACAATCAATAAATAAAACAATGAATATTTAGTCCATAGATATTTTATTATAAGGAATCTCCTGAATGGATAACGTATTACTTATGTTTTGTATGCGCTCAATAACATATTGTCTTCAATTTGCACCCAGTTTTCAACTTAGGGCTGATTTTTCATTAGTCAGATAACTTTTATCCAAAGAATAAATATGACAGTTTGACATACAAAAGCTGTCGTGGAAGCGTTGTGTTCCACGCGGCCTCAAAGAGATGTCAGCATAGAAGACGGGCCGCTAGGGCCAGCTGTGCTATTCTCTAAAAACACAGCGTCGCGGCAGCGCTGACACTATGGTTTGTGTTTAGTGGATTTTCAACTTTATAGTGTAGATAACAACGTTGAAAATCCACTAAACACAAACCATAGTGTCAGCGCTGCCGCGGCGCTGTGTTTTTAAATAGCATAGCAGTGTAGTGCCTGCCAGGGTTGCGGATTTTGTTCGAAAGAGTTACCGCGCCCTTGGAACGCAGAGGGCATTAGAGTCTGGCCAACAAAAGCTGACCACGTGAAAGCGCGGTACCTACCTATTTAAAAAAAAAACCACATTATCAGTAGTAAAATAAGGTAGAAAATGTGCGAAGTTTATACTAGAAAAAGTAACGTAAAAGTAGTATAAATAGAAAATGAAACAGTATCAATTAAGTTTATTCAGGTCAAAGTTGAGAGGATTCAGATGACATACATACTTAAACTCACGCCTTTTTCCCATGGGGGTAGGCAGAAATCACAGAACGCCACCTGCTACGATCCTTACATACTCCTTTCGCCTCATCTACGTTCATACATCTCGTCATACAAGCACGCCGGTTACGAGTACTGCGCACCTGACCTTTCTGAAGAACCTCACCAATAAGGTCAGTGTAGGTCTTCCTAGGGCGACCCCTCCCTGCGTTACCACTCACCTCTGCCATATAAATACCTTTTGTTAAACTGCTAACGTTCTAAGAGGCCGGATTTGACGTTTCTCCTACGTAATAATTTGAAAAATCCAATTCACAATCCTGAATAATTACTATGTTACCCATACACTATAACAACGAGTATCACTTGTAAACATTAAGTTTAACTTAATTTTGAAAAAATACACTCACAAACACGAATTAATTGCCGATTTATATTTTGACAAGACGTTTTGACAACACTACACAAAGGATTTTGATAGCTGTCAAATCCGGCTTGTTACAATGTTAGCTGTATAATCGTCTTTCATTCAGATGAGTTTTTTTTTAAATTGCCGCCTTTTCATTGGCCAGACTCTAGGAGGAACACGGATGGGTCCAAGTCAGTCGGTCACTCCCTTTCGCTCCGCTCAGAGCGGAAGAAGCCATTTGATGATTTCAAATAAAAAATAAATGAAACAAACAAAATATTCAACAATCATTATATTTGTTCCTAAACATAAATTCTACCATTGAAATATAACCAAAAAAAAGCACACATCAATAAATTGTATTTAATTATAGCACCGATATATTTTTTTTTACATTATGACTCCGATATTTTTCGCTACATCTGTCAAATTGGTACTGTATGGTAATTATTTTGATCGGAATAATAATGCAAATGTGAACACGTCTTAACTAGGGTTGTTACGGAACCCTCCGCGGATGCGGAAGATGATAAGGTAGATGATATATTAAAGACATAGAAAGTAAAAAAAAAAAAAAAATATTACATTATTGAGTATTGGACATTGTATTGACATCAGAACTAAAGGTGTATGCCAAATTTCAGCTCAATCGGATACCAACAAATGGTCGAAAAATGGTTTGCAAAGAAAGGCCAACTAACTTACATAAATACGAACAGTGCAAGCTAAATAAAAGCTTATAATAAAAAGTCTTGATTTAAAATAAGCCCATAGTACACTTATACAGTACTACTGATAATAGAAATTAAAAGGTAAATTATATTTCAGTAAATGCAAATGACGGAGGCAAAATCTTGACCATTTCGTTCCTAAATATACCTCCGCATATTTTTTACGGATACGGAGGTTCCGTTACAACCCTAGTTATACAAAAGCGATTTTATCGTCAGGGAGACTGTGGTTTCCTGTTCATAAACTACATTAAAAATAGAGAATTGACATCTCTTACTAACATACAACGATAGAAAAGGACGGTGACATTTTAGAACTAAGAGATGTCAAATTAGTTTTGCCTTGAACTTTCCGTGTTTTTAATCAATGCTTTCTGACATGTCAACTAAAATTGCATGGAAGTTTCAGAATAACTAAAATTGACAGGTCTAATTTATTTCCGCCCCTTTCTTGTTTTATTGGACAGAAAAAGATAGAAATAGTCTTTTAGTTTAATTTGTGAACAAGGGAATCAGCACCAACAGCTGTCAATTTTAGTTGATCTAAATCTTCCATACAACACAATTATAGTTGTCATGGCAGAATGTTGTCATTAAAAACACGGAAAAGTTGAAGGCAAAACTAATTTGACATCTCTAACTTAGTTCTAAAATGTCACCGTCCTTTTCTTTCGCTGTATGTTAGTAACAGATGCAAAATCTCCAGTTTTAGTCTAGTTTGTGAACAAAGGAATCGGCACCAGTGTCGAGACAGATATTGTTCTTCGCATAGATTTTATATCGCCATGGTGATAACATCGCTCGCATGTGTATACCTTTGATATCGGTTGCTGAATAGAGCTTAAATAATATAATTTGCGATGACAATAATAAGCTATAATATCTATTACTATTTACGTTTTTTTTTTGTTACACAGATGGTGCTATAGGTAGTGTTGCCAGGTGTATCTATTTGAGCGGGATGACTACCCTCCTTTATTTGTAATTTACAACAATTTTGGTAGGAATAACGAATTTATATGTTCAATAAAAATGTGTTTGCTTTCATATTTTCTCAACAAATACACAGTTTTGTATTTGTTTTAACCGCTGTCACTGTTTTTGTAACCAAAATCCCAATTTTGACATTCCGTTTCGAATTTTTCACCTGGCAACACTAGTCATAGGCTACATTTGATACGGCTAATGTAATAGCTAATAATGACAAGGTTTTTTGTCGCGACGTCTGTGCTGCGAATACGTTCATCAAACGCCTACACTGGACAAACGCTAGTGTGAACGGCTTAAAGTATTTTTTTTTCCTAGAAGTTGGTATCTTAAAATCAGTTATGTGACACGACCAATAAATTGACATTATTGTGACCTGTCAAATCGCGATTCCCGCAATTTTGTATGTCAATAACGAACTATGACGTCTCATAATAATGTGAACTCAATTGACTAACTATTTACTGATTTCAAAGCCACGAAAAATCTAATTTTACAGTAAATTGAAAATTAATTGGTTTTCTGCTGAAATAAAGTGTGTCTTTAAAGAAGTTATGTCTTGGAATTATTGGTTTATGATGCCTATATAAGTAATTAGGTACATAACAGAAAAACATACATTTTATATTTCGAAGCACCACATCCATTAAAGTATTTTTAACTAGAATTAAATGCTTATGTATATTAGGCCAAGTCAAGATTGTTGTCAAGTATGTAGGCCAAGTAATATTTATATCAATTTTATAAAGCTGAAGTGTCGCACTAATCTCTGCAAGTACTTGTCGGATTCGAAAAATTAGCCAGATTTATAAGATATACCGAGTTAGGTAAGATTCAGACCAACCGGCTCGGATCGGACCGCATTGGAACGGATCCGTACGCATGCCGCGGCAGCCGTACGCATCCGTACGCATGCCGCGGCAGCCGAACGGATCCGTACGCATGCCGCGGCAGCCGATCGCGTCCGTACGCACTCCAAGCGCCCAGAAGTGCTGCTCACGGCGCCGTACGGAGCCGGTCGGAGCCGATCGGAGCCGTACGGAGCCGTACGCATGCCGCGGCAGCCGAACGGATCCGTACGCATGCCGCGGCAGCCGTACGCATCCGTACGGCTTCGACGGACGCGATCGACGGAGGTAAAGTTGCATGCAAATATGAACTATAATTACTGTTGATACATTTCAATGTTCTTTACCGCATTGTAAAATGCCGCCCGGCCCGGCCCGATGCGAGCCGGTTGGTCTGAATCTTACCTTACACATCCATACTAATATTATAAATGCGAAAGTGTCTGTCTGTCTGTTACCTCTTCACGCTTAAACCGCTGAACCGATTTAGGTGAAATTTTGTATAGAGATAATTTAAGACCCGGGGAAGGACATAGAATAGTTTTTATCCCGGAAATCACCCCCTAAGGCGGTGAAAAGGGGGGTGGAAGTTTGTATGCAGGTACCTCAGGCAAGTACGATATAAACAAGTTCCACGCGGATGTAGTCGCGGGCAAAAGCTAGTATTCAGTAAAAATTACCCAGAGATAAACAAGAATATGACGATTGTATCAATATCAAATCAAAAGCGTTAGCGCAGCGTTCAATTGACTCCAGAGGAAACGCCGCAACAACAACGCCTGCGCGGCGTTGTCGCGGCGTCTGCGCTGCGCATATGTTTATCGAACGCCTACGCTGGACAAACGCTAGTGTGAAGGCTTTTTTAATCGCGTTAAAATAGCGATATTTAAAAAAATCCGGCCGCGTTTCCTCTCAAGTATTGCTTTTTAGAAAATCATTCCTTTTCTTGTGAACAAAGTCCTGTAAATTCCATATATTCTAAATTTTGATCGATAAGGCCTCACTTATCACAATTGACAACACATTAACATTTAAAATCGAATTCAGAATGATTTTTACATAAATTCAATATTCACACACGAAGCCACCTGTACCTAGGGTTGCCAATTTTTTGTCTGTCAAAAATAGTAGTTTTAAAATAATTACCAATAAAAATATAGTAGAAAGCAAAAAGATGAAAATACAAATAGTTGATAAATAAAAAGTGAACGTACTGTCAACTTGACATACCAGAATAATGTCCAGCAATAGTTATTGACGTTTCGTTTTACGCTTATACATTTTAAAATGAATATTATTGCTTTGAGTTTGATTCTTTTAAAAATATAGTAGTACATAGTAATACATATTTTTTTGTGATATATAGTAGTCGGGCCTCTAATATAGTACAATACTGTATTAGACAGGGTAATTGAAATTGAAATCATGAAAAAAAAAAGCTGTTCCCTACAAAAATGCTACACAACAAGATCGTAATGTATGGATCAGCTGTTTTTTTTTTCATAATTTCAAGGTTGGTCCCATAGTAAAAGTTGTTCATAATGATGAGTACAATGACCCCTTTTAAGGTTTCGGGTAAATTTTTAATGACCCTGTATACTTTTTTCAGGAATACACTATGTAACAAAAACCCTGTCAGATCAGTGTTGCCGTTGATCAGTTTTTATGTTTTATTTTAATTTAATTACTTCTTCTTTCTTCTTTTTTTTTTTCACTGGGGAAAAATAATAATCTCAAATCCATTAAATGGTTACGTATACATATGTGTACGCAGTACGATGCCGAATAATACCCTTAAGGATCGGACAGGGTTTTTGTTACATGCTGTATAGTAGGATTGGCAACCCTGTTTGAATTACATTTCTAATTAATTGTTGCATAATAATTTACTGCGGCCAATCTCAATGGAGACTAGCCAAGTTGCGCAGGAGTTTTTATAGTGCACAAGCGTGTACGCAAACACAGGTACACTACCTCTTCCCTCACTCTCAGGCGCTCTGCACATGGAGTAACTTAAGTTGAGGCAACTATCAACACTTTAAAAGTTGATAGTTGCTGTAACGTTTACGGTTGCTGCAACTTTATTGCAATCTGTGCGCAACTTTCATAACCGAGTTAATACCGTATGCCGTTGCCGTAGGGACATTGGCATTGCAGGGCACAGGGAGGAAGAGGGAGGGTGTGAAATCGCCCGACGCATTGCGATTGACGGTTAAGGAAACCGGCAACTTTAAAAACCGGTATAATATTTAACAGTTGCCAGTTGCGGCAATTAGGAACTAACTTAGTCATCGATTGCAGCAACTGAAAACTGTTGACGATCACCGGAACTCGAAACTCGAGTTGCTATGTGTGCGCAGTCCAACTGAATTATATGTAAACAGCTAGTTGCCAGTTGCTGCAATAGTTGCTCTATGTGCAAAGCGCCTCATAGTCCGATGGGACGGTAATCCGACACTCGCGGGGAGAGATCAGACGCAGGACCAGTGACGACTCGTGCGCACCGAGGAACGGGGGTTCCAAAATCCGGGCTGTTACTGAGAAATTCCTAACACTTTGCCCGACCTGGGAATCGAGCCAAGGTCCCCACGCTCAACAGTCGCACTTGTGACCACAAGACCACCGGAAAAATTACATATACATAAGATCACGCCTGTAACCCCGAAGGGCTAGGCAGAGGTGCACCTATTGGAAAATTACATACATAAGTTTTATTAATTTTAGATTTTAATACATATAATTTGTTTTATATTATACACTATGTAACAAAAACCCTGTCAGATCAGTGTTGCCGTTGGTCAGTTTTTATGTTTTATTTTCATTTAATTACTTCTTCTTTCTTCTTTTTTTTTTTCACTGGAGAAAAATAAAAATCTCAAATCCATTAAATAGTTACGTATATGTGTACGCAGTACGATGCCAAATAATACCCTTAAGGATCGGACAGGGTTTTTGTTACAGGCTGTATACATGCAAATAAGTAATATTTTAAAATAAACTTTTAAATTATTTATTTTTTTAATTTGTTAATGGCACCGTGTTTTTATGACACCTTTATACAAATGCAATTTCTAACATTAAAATAATATGTGATCGCTATAATATGATACCGATCAAAATATGATCGCTATTACATGTAATAAGAATTTACTGTATTTTTGTAGACATATACAAAAACAATAATATAAAAAAGCGATTTAATGTTCAGTTATACATATTTTTATTTAAAATAAAAAATTGGAAGCTTTTAATTCCAATAAAATATCTATTTTAATAGAACATAATAATAATTAATAATGATTTAATAGAAAAAAACAATCACTTAAAAGTAAAAATTACAACTATTGGTATTCATTTAAAACGTTACATTTTAAAATTAAAAGATTTTACACTGTATAATAAAAATATATTCAACGCTAGTTTAAACAAGTTGGGAAACTATAAAGATATACACATAACATCACGGCTGTAATATCCGTAGGGTTAGACAGACGTGTACCTATTAGTTCACCCACATTTCGCCAGTTATGTTTAAGTGCCATGTAATATGGGGCGAGCCTATTGCCATCAACCGGGCACAAATCCAGACTCCGAGGCTGCTACTGAGAAATTCCTGATGGAAAAACCTAATAACACTTTGCCAGACCTGGGAATCGAACCCGAGACCTCATGCTCATCATGCTTGTTTCAACATCTAATTTAAATTAGCGAAGTATACTTAAAATAATAATAGGTGTAAAAAAGACACTTACATGGGTGTTAATGGGACCGAATTACTAAGCCCTCGCTGTTAGCCCCTCCATATTACGAGTACTATTTCAATGTGTGTAGTCACATACTTATGGAAGAGTTTGTGTGTAGTTGTAAGTATTCTTCAGTAGCAGGCCGGCAGATTTGTTGGTCAACTAATCATAACTAGCCGACCGCGCAAGACAACGCACGTGTCATTTTCATAGAGTATGTCAGTGCAGCGCCATACTAGTAATAATGAGTAATTAATGACGCCGCTAGTCGAGCAACAAATCGCTGATTTGTTTTTGTTTCGAGAGCCGTCTCAGAGCACGTATGGAGTTTCTTGCCCATTCTTCTCCATTCAAAAATGCCTTGTAATGGCCTAATTGAAATAAATGATTTGACTTTGAGTACGCACACATGCGTTGTGAGTCTTGTAAATACTTTCAAACGTTTTGAATTGTGGAGGGGCGCGCCATGTTATAGTAGTCTATCTCTAAAAGGTATCTGACGTGTCATTTTACACCTTGTATATATCCCAAAATATAATAATAACTATATCCTATGGCACATAATGAACTGAAATCGTAAGGAGTACCAATCATAATATTTCTTCAAACACTTGACTCGGTCTATTGCTTTTATAAAGTAACATTTTCAAATTTTTTCGTCATCTGTAAAACAAAAATACGTAATTAGTGTACTTACTTATTGCTTCTTCAGCTTATAATGTGTCCCACAGTCCCACTGCTGGGCAAAGTATTTCTTTTTAAACTTATACTTAGATAGCCTGACCCAAACCCGTATATTTTTTATGATTTTTGTCTACACAATAATCACCATTTTAAACTGGTGATTAACGCACAACTCACCTTACTTCATGCTCATGTTACTATAGATGTCAAACTCGTCCATTCCATCAGGTTCGAAGGCCCGAATCTGCTCAAACAGTTCACTGTCCATGAAACTGTCAGTTTGAGCAGGCGTAGCCGCACTGAAGTAGCTGTGGCGATTATTGTTGGCCGGTGATTGTAGAGTGGTGATTATTTTTCAGTGGTGATTTGTGTCAAGTGGTTTTTATGATTGTTAACGTTGTGTATTTTGTTGTTCAGCATCCACCAATCAGGTAATCGGGAAAGAAAGAGAAAATGCAACACGTTATTAAGAGAAAGACGGTCGTTAAAAAAAAAAGAAAACCTACAACCGTCGCCAAAAAGGCAGCACAGACAAGATAGACGCAGTTGTAGTCTATGGTACGGTAAAACGTAAATGTTTTTATTATTGTAAAAAAAAGTAAATTAATAAACAAAAAAACGACCGTCTGTGTTGCATTTTCGCGATGGGTAGGTACACTATTAAGAAAAAATGGCTTCTAAAATATATTTAGGGGGCGTCCATTAATTACATGATGTTGTTTTTAACATTTTTAAGCCCCTCCTCCCTCTTGGTGATACGTGGTGAGGCTAAGACTACACCCCCCCCCCCCGAAAATCACATGTATTTTTAGTACTCTTTAGAAATCGCGCATTTGACGAAAAAATAAATACATGTGATATCTTTCTACACCCCTCCCCGCCTCACATGTGAATCCCTTAATGGACAGCCCCTTAAAACTGATAATCGTAAGAAAAAAATTACATACTTTCAAAGACATTTTTTCTCAATAAAAATAAAAAATCTCATATATTTTTTTGTCACATATAATATTACAAATACATTGATTCAAAACATACATACATACATTCAACATTGTCATGTTAAGATAAAAAATACAATACGCGCCACCAAAGTTGACACTTGACAGTACTTGACACACCACACAAACTTTATTATTTCGTAATAAATATAGTAATATTGTTAAGAATTTAAATCTAAATGTCATCGAAATATCCCTGAATAGATACACAAATTATGTATAACTATTTCTTACATCCATATCTGCGCAAGCTCCCCATTACTGACGCTTGTCAAGTCTCATCTTTCGTAGCGCGTATTTTACTCTGATAAATCAAAACTTCATAATTTTATCTATTTGTTTCCTGTAACAGGGGGGGGGTTCTTAAACTATGAAATGGTCCTGAGGGCGTCACGCGTCGTCCTCGTTGATTATAGTGTTGGCAACCCCAACATTTAATATTTAACATATTTCTTTTCTGGCAACACTGTAATGTCAATGTCATCTGTCATATTCTGCCGTTCTTACTAAAAGTGCATTAACTCGAGATAAATAAATATATTTTTAATATTATTAAAAAGAAAATGTAAAAACGAAAGATTTGAAGTTTCGACTTATCAAAGTTAGGTTGTCTAGCCCCACGCATACCTATGTAAAGACCGGGTATTATAACAAACAGATTATTAAAAAAAAATTGGACAACATTTTTTACTTTATTTACTGTCAGGAGCGTATAAAAAAAAATGGCGTCTAGGGCACGCATCATAGTTCGTAAATTATACTAATATGTATAAAAAAAAACTAATACACAACATTTAGTCCCAAATTTTCATTTTAATGATTGCTGATTTTTGCGCCCCCTATTATACGCTTTTATACGCCCCTGATTATTATACATTCCGTAAGCACTAGGCCACACCTTAAAGCCCATATAACAATCATATTTAGGCATTCCATTTAAGAGTTACCAAGTGTTAATGAAATCGGGTATTGTAGATTTCGAATCATTATAATAATGATAGTAAGTTTAACTACCTAAAATGGGGTTTGAAAAATCGCCTCATGTAAATAATGGCCCCTAGCTGGGGGCCCGGTACAGCCGTAGCTGCGGCCCTGGTTATATGTAGTGTAGTCATAATTAGAGCAATATTATATTAATTATACGTGGGGCCGACAATTTTTTTTATTGTTTTTTTTTTAAACCACCTACCTAGAGATAATAGTCACATCCATTTAAGATAATTCTCACGTAAATTCGTTAATTTTATTAACTATATAACCAACCAATCAGAAAATCAACAAGCTGACGCGTTTATCCGAAGGATTTTCCGAGCAACAAAAAAGAGAAAACATGAAATTTTGGTCAAAATTTAGTACTTAAATTTTTGTCTATCAAAAATTCCTTCGGCGCGACAGCGCACATTTTCAATTTTTATCAATAATTGACCGATTTAATACTTATAAATACAACATTCAATATATCTAGCCTATTAGTTTATTTGGTTGCTTGACATTTCAATGAAAGCTGTCAGTGTAAAAAAGCGCGCCATTTTTATTTGCTTAAAAAATTGTAGTTAAAATCTTTAAAGGAAGTAACTGGTGCCGATTCCATTGTTCATAAACTAGACTAAAATTAGAGAGTTGTCATCTCTTTCTGTCATTCAGTTAAAAGAAAAGGACGGTGACAATTAAAAAACTAAGTTAGAGATGTCAAATTTGTTTTGCCTTGAACTTTTATGTTTTTAATCAATACGTTCTGACATGTCAACTTTACTATATTTGTATGGATGTTTCAGATTAACTAAATTTGACAGCTCTTAAATATATCCCTTTCTTGTTTTGTAGCAGAGAAACAGATAAAATAGTCTTTATAACGTTTTACTCGCGCATCATAGATTCGACACCATAGTCACAGAAATGATATTGCAATGATTTTATTTAGTCTATTGACAATACATTATGGTGACGATCAACACACCCCACGCATTGCTTAACAGTAAAGGCGGAGACAGACTTATAACACGTTACGCCACGAGTGCTTATTGGCCAAAAGACAAAGAGTAGTTTCTCGAGATGAAATGTGGCCAATTATATTCCTTACGCTCTAGGATGGTGCGGGTGACATTTGTCAAGCTAGTTATGCGATTCTGACATCCATAGATGAATTGCTGACATGTGTCACCTGCACCATCATAGAACGTATGGAATATAGTACGCTTCACTGACGTCACGTGGCGTGGCGTGTTATAAGGTTGTTTGCCACAACATTATTGTGCGTTCTTTTTTTTAGATTCTAAAGCGCAGAGCGTGTATAACTTAGTTTCAGCCAGTTCTTAACTTAAAAAAATATTACTAACACATGCGCATACTTCGTGTTCAAGCAATAAAAAAAGCACATTCTTAATTTAAAACTTAAAACAAAATGTCATGTTTTATAAAACTGTACTTAAAAAATAAGAATAAAATATAATATAAAAGAATTAATTTAAGAAAATTAGCACCGAATTTATACAAAGAAAAAAATACTAATAAAAAATAATCACAAGTTTTTTTTTTCGTTTTATTTCTTCATTGATTTTTACTGTATCATGAGCTATATTTTGAATGAATCAAAATAAGTATGATTTAGTAAAATTATGGAGACTTAAAATTAACTTATTGATTTGGTCAAACGTGGTCAAATATAGAAATACAGTGTATACAAGGTGTAGATAGCATCCTTTTTAAAATTCAAAGAGATAACTCTGCTATAGATAAACTACTATAACATGGCGCGCCCCTCCACAAATTCAAAATGTTTGAAAGTATTTACAAGACTCACAACGCATGTGTGCGTACTGAGACGGCTGTCGAAACAAAAAACAAATCAGCGATTTGTTGCTCGACCAGCAGCAACATTGATCACTCATTACTATTCGTGTGGCGTTGCACTGACATACTCTATGAAAATGACACGTGCGTTGTCTTGCGCGGTCTTGCTAGTTATGATTAGTTGATAAACAAATCTGCCGGCGTGCTACCGAAGACGAATACTTACAACTACATACAAACTCTTTCATACGGATGTGACTACACACAATGAAATAGTAATAAGAAGGGGCGCGATATGTTATAGTAGATTATCTCTAGTGATTCTCAACATGAACCAATAATGAAATAAATAGGATTTTTTTATGTAACATCACGGCTGTAATCCCCGTAGAGTTAGGCAGAGGTGTACCCATTAGTACACCCACATTTCGCCAGTTATGTTTAAGTCCCATGTAATAGTACCAAATTATTGGCAATCTAATCTTGTTTCTCCATAAAAACTTTGGACCCCTTTTTCACCCCGTAAGGGGTAGAATTTCAAAAAAATCCTTTCTTATCGGATGCCTACGTATTACAAAGAACACACCTTCTAAGTTTCAGGACTCTACGATCAGCGGTTTAGGCTGTGCGTTGATCTGTCAGTCAGTCATTCAGGACAAAGCATTTTATATGTATAGATTCGTCGAGCGAATCACTGGCATACTTAGCTCCTTGAATTTTATAAGGATGAAAAATTACAACTTGTATATTTACCACCTCCCACAAAAATACGTACTTGATTAAAAACAATACTTAGATTAAACTTAACTTAATTTCAAAAGAAATTATTTATATTAATAAAAAAGAGGAAAATTAAAAATGCAGTTATGTGGACCCCACGTTAGAAGGTTTCTTTAAATGTACAGTCCGCAAAACAGATAGGTATGCAGGGTCGTCAGATATAGTTGTAGTTTCCTAAGAAACCGATGGATGTCTTTGACTGAAACTTAACCTAAATAAAGAACTATTTATTATCTACGTTTTAAATTAAATTACATTCGAAAACATCCATCGGTATCTAAGAAAAGTTCAACTATATCTGACGACCCTGCATACCTATCTGTTTTGCTGTGTGTACATTTTAATATTATAAATAATCAAACCTCGATGATTAATCAACGGATTTATTTTTGTGGTGTACTAGTTTATTACTGTCTCACAGCTGGCCACAGAACTCTTATCATACAGAGGTATGGGCATGTGAAGAGGAGGGATGAAACGCATGTGACCAGGAGAGTTATGAATATGTTGATGGATGGAGAGTAAGAGGAAGGCTAAAGTAAAGATGGATGGATTGTGTGAAGAATGATATGAAAGAAAAGGCAGTCAGTGATAGCATGACGGCTGACAGGACGGAGTGGAAGAAGAAAACGTGTTGCGCCGACCCCAAGTAACATGGGACATGGGCAGGAAGATGATGATGACAGTAAAATGTAGCATCTTATTATGACATTTGAAATCTACATTTACAAATTACGAATCTACACTAATATTATAAAGCTGCAGTGTTTGTTTGTTTGTTGTTTGAACGCGCTAATCTCTGGAACTCCTGGTCCGATTTGAAAAATTCTTTCAGTGTTAGATAGATTAGTTATCGAGGAAGGTTATAGGCTATATACCATCACGCTACGACCTACGGGAGCGGAGCAGTAACCAAAGACGCTGGTGTAACCGCGGCGGACAGCTAGTAAATAATAAAATCGTAGCGAAGTCAAAACTGTACATTTAATATTTTCGAAGAAGAGTAATTGCTTTAAGTTCTGGGAGTGATTCTAATGCCGAAAAAATTTTTTTAGAATTTTTGTCGGTTTGTCTTTTTGTCTGTATGTTTGTTAGAGCATCACGCGAATACTGCCGGATAGATTCTGCTCAAATTTTGTATGAATATTCCACATTAGGCAAATTAGTATATAGGCTATAAATTATCACGCTATTTGCTTTGGGGGGTTAGCAATGTTTCATTATGACTATGCAGAAACAAACTTTGACGCAGACGAAGTCGCGGTCGGAAGCTAGTTTACGAATAAATTTGATTTGATTTGAAACCCACAACCTCGTGCTTGAGAGGCGGGCGCCTTAACCACTGGGTCATCAAGACATTTTAATAAATCATTACGAAAATGTTGATTAATCATCGAGATTAAAAAAATAGAGGAATTTTTTTTTAGTAATTATCAGTCGCTTTCACAGAATACATTTTTAAATATAGAAAATAGAATTTTAAAAATAATACATAGAGAAGGACGGTATAGCATTGACAATGATGATTGTTTTTTTTTTCTTGTAAAAATATTTAATAAATAATTTGGGACTAAGTAATATTTTTTTTATGTAATTTTTTTTTTGAAGCTATTATGTCGCTATATTTAATTTTCTTGTAATTTTTTGATATGAAACATCTATTGGAGAAATTTGGCAGTAAAATGGACCATTGTGCCGTGACGGAAAACGGCATGACGTTCTGTCATGGCGCCATGCCCCCTATTTGCCACCGCTCTCGACTATTCCTTGATATGTTTCACATCTGTCGGGCGGACATTTTTTAATTCACTTTTTATAACAGATAATAATTTTTTTTCCTTTTTTTTTAGAATCTGCGTTTATACGTTATAATAGACAATATTTACTGCACTCCATGTAACATTTATATATGTATAAGTCAATATTTAATTTTAATAATATAATATATTCAAATATAATGTAATAATAATTGCCAATTTAATAAATCCAATAAAAAAATTCATTTAATTATTAAATATATGTATAAATGGGACATTAATTCATATAAATTTAACTTTAAAAGTTAACTGCAACATTTTAATACAATATATATTTAAAAAATCAATATAAAAATTTAGTTACTCTATAATATTTTAGTGGTCTCATACAAGCCTGTTTTTTTTTTCGTATATTTTTTTAGGAATTAACACTAAAGTAATTACATTCTTCGATTTTGTTTGGGTGGTTTTCATTTTTTCATTGGTTATCATGTTTTCTGTCTATAATGAATATTTCTTACTGGTACCGATTCTCTTGTTCACATACAAGACTAAATTTAGAGAATTGGCATCTCTTGAGCCTCGTATTCATGGTAAACATTTGTTTAGCAACATCCTAACTAATATTATAAATGCGAAAGTAACTCTGTCTGTCTGTCTTTTATTCACGCCTAAACTACTGAACCGATTTGTGTGAAATTTGGTACAGGGTAAGTGTGAACCCCAACAAAGGACATAGGCTACTTTTTATTCGACTTCGACTTCGTCTGCGTCCGCGATAACCGACATATACGCGGCCGAAGTCGCGGGCAAAAGCTAGTGGTTGCATAAACATGTTGCCGAGTTGCTGTCAACATATTGCGGGCAACACTTGTGTTGCGGAGTTGATCACGCCATGTTGCAAAGTTGACGCCCGGCGAGCGAAAACAACAGTTTATCAACAAATGTTGAGGTGTGTGGACAAGCCATATTGATTTAAACAAAGTTTCCAGCAGCATTCTCGCCGTTCATCAACAACGTTCATCAACTGTTGCTAAACAAATGTTTACCATGAATACGAGGCTTTACTGACATACAGCTAAACACTTTTCTTTAGCTGACAAAACACTGACTTCTTTACAAACTAAGTTAGAGATGTCAAATTAGTTTCGCCTTCAACTTCTCCATATTTTTAATCTATGCGTTCTAAGATGTCAATTATAATTGTATGGATGTGTCAGTCTAACTGAAATTGACAGGTCTAATTTATTTCCGTCCCTTTCTTGTTTGATTGGACAGAAAAAGATAAAAATAGTCTAACTTTAGTTTAGTTTGTGAACAAGGGAATCGGAACCACTCAAAACAGTAACGCGGTTTAAACCGATTCCAAAAATGCAATATTAAAAAAGGACGACATTTTAGTTTTGTTGTAAATTCGTTCTAAAACCCTGAGTTTTATTTTTATTTTCCATTTGGTCGAAAAAATTTTGATATGTTTTTTTTTTATTAATAATGTTTAAAGAAAATCCTTTTTATTTGAAGCATCTCTACGATACTACTTATTTTTTAAATAATTTAATTAAGTGCAAAAAAATTAAGGAAAAAAATGGATTTTTTCTTTATTTTTTCTAATAATTATTTTAGTAGCAGTATGCCATTTACATTTAAGCCATAAAATAGTATTTAACACCGTAAGTTATTCCTATTTTTCAGAAAAGAAAAAAAATCTGCTTCCTTTCGAATGAAAACGTCGATTTAGAAGAAAGGTTATGGGGGTGGGAAGAGGGGTGGGTCAATTGCACCCAATTGTACCCCCTCTGTATCCGCGCCCAGATGAAAGTACATTTCTAAACGCCAGTCAAGCTTATATTTAAAAAAAGAATACTGTTATAGACAAAGCACTTACATTAGTAAATTAAAAATAAATGCCAATAAGTACCATAGACACTAAGTCGAATTCATAATACTGGTTCTCTTTGCGCCAATTTGCACAAAAAAGGTTTTATTTTGGATCGCAATCTGAGTCCAAAGTAGAAGAAAGAAGACAGTGCTAACTAATAAAAAAATAAATCAAGTTTATTTAAACCCATTGTGATAAAATTCACACTAATTTTGAGAAGTGCACATTATCCAGGTGCACATTCTGCATCAAACCTGACAGTGCCAGCTAAATCTTTTTTATTTTGCCAAGCTGTTTCAACCCTTACTTTCTACATTAAAAAAACGAGAACATTTTCACACTAAAAATTATCACCACTCACTCAAAATCAGATTGAGATCCAAAACAAAAAAAAAATCACGTAATTTTTTTTAACACAATTTCCGATATCGCACCTAAACCTAAGAATTAAAAACTTCAAGTCATTATTATTATTATTAAACTAGTACAAAAAATGGGTCCAATTACAGTTGAAGAATCGTTGTTCCACAGCTATAATAAAAAAAGAAAACATTATTTTAGCTCGAAGCCCAGAAATTCACAGAAAATCGGCAATAAATCTTTTACTACAGATTCATTGACACCACGAACCAATTGACGTAGAGATAAACTACAACAACATGGCGCGCCCCTCCACAAATTCAAAACGTTTTAAAGTATTTGTGAAAGTATTTACAAGACTCACAACGCATGTGTGCGTACTGAGACGGCTCTCAAAATAAAAACAAATCAGCGATTTGTTGCTCGACTAGCGGCGTCATTAATCACTCATTATTACTAGTATGGCCCTGCACTGACATACTGTTTGAAAATGACACGTTGACATGACATGTTGTCTTGCGCGGTCTTGCTAGTTATGATTAGTTGACCAACAAATCTGCCTCTTTCATAATAACTCTTTCATAATGATGTGACTACACACATTGAAACAGTAATATAGAGGGGCGCGCCATGTTATACCTAGTAGTTCATCTATACTTTTTATGACCTGGGGATTCTCCCATAGTTTATTTAAAGAAGTTATGTCTTGGAATTATTGGTTATTGGTGTCAACTACTCAATAATAATTACATACTTTTAAGACTTAGGCTAAGCGCGCACCGCGATAAAAATCGTTGCGATTTTTTTAATGCGAAATAAAATCTAAGAAAAATTTATTTTCGCAATGCGCGGATTGTAGTGTATTTCTGTGGTTCACAGATTTGCGATATTTTTTCGCAACGATTTTTTATCGTAGTGCGCGCTTAGCCTTAGGCCAGATTTTGAAAAGACCAAAAATTATAAAAGATTTAAAGTGCACTTATGAACAAAATTCTTACTAGACTTCATTAAAAATAATTGCTTAATCTATTTATTTATAACGACCTTAATATTAAAATATAAAATAAAAAAATTGCAGTGAAAACTTAAATATAGAAAACTTAAAAATAATAAAAAATAATATATATATAAAAATCAGGATGTGACTATTAAAATTAAAAAGGAATAAACTAAAATTATTAATACTAATTATATTTCACTTCAGTTCGGCATCCCAAAAAATAATTAAAAATAACTTTCAAAAATCAATCATGTACCTATGGGAAGAAAAAAAAATGTGTAAAAAATAAAATTAACAAAAATTTAAATAAAGAAAAAAAATAAACGAAATATTGTGGAAAGCATTTTTGTTACTGTGACATTTTAGGGGTCTTTTGTAACCCCAACACAAAATTGCTGTAGCACCATTAATCCCCAAAATTTTATCTAAAAAAAAAACATGAAATCGACTCCAAAAAATATCACAGTAACTCCCAGCCCCTTTCCTATCACTCCCCATAGAAAAATCACAAATAACCACTCACTCTAAATTTTATAGTCAGTGGTTATTGACTCTAAACCGTCACTAACCTGCTCTGAACGCTGGGCGTGTTGCGGTGTGAGTCTGGGGAGTGCGCGTACGCCGGCGACGATGACATGTATGGTGGGAGAGTGGTCACCAGGACAGGTTTGACGTAGCCGTTCTTCAGCATCTCGTTCTCTGTTGTCGAAAGTTATTTATGTTACTTATCATTGCGATCATGTTTTTGTTCTCGAGAATATCTGAGAACATACTGCTTTCAGAGATATTGAAGGCCCAAGCAGCTTTTTTTAAAAGTATTTTTATGAAAACAAGTTTGAAATGTTTTGACTGAATTTTAAATAAATATTTATTTACAATTCAGTCAAAACATTTTAAACTTGTTGGGTCTAGGGATATATCCCTAGACCCCTGTACTGTTAAGACAGTACACAGAGTACCGAACGGCACGTGCCACCGGCTTTTGCCGAGCGTCTGTGCTGCAGGAACTTGCACAAAGCCGCGGAGCATCATTTCAGTTGTTAATTGTCCATAGCGAATTGTCCTTGCAACCCGCGCGGCACGCCGACATACCCGGGCGGACATGCCGGCGGCTCCTTTGAGCGGCAAAGCGTGCGGCTTCATAAGCCGTCGGGCGCACCGTGGCTTGGCCACTGTGAGCCTATAAATGCACCCGTCAAGCACAATGTTTTGCGTGCGTAAAAGCGCGATACCGATAAACAGTTATTTTACATACATAATGTCATTTTTATACGTCAATCGCTTTTCGATATTGCGTGATGAGTGAGTGAGTGACCTTTCGCTTTTATATATTAGGATTATAACTCACCAGGTTTAGTATAGTACTTGGAGAACACGTCATCTTTAGCGATGTTGGGGTACAAGAACTGCAGCTGAGTGAGGTCCAGCACGCGGTCGGCTAGGGAGCGCAGCATCAGGTCGCGAGATGTGAAAGGTTGAAGGCTGAAGACTTCATTACCCTCTATAGAACAAAAAGAGAAAAAATAAGTTATGTGTTTGACGATATCTTTAACCAAAAATGCAAAAACGTACCCTCAGCGCCAAGCTACGAATTTCTAAACATTATAATTAGTATGACGGAGGGGGGGGGGCCTCTGAACTGCTTTTAAAAGGTGTGACGTCAGTATTGCTGACGTCACGATTGTTATTTTCTTGATGACTCATGTTCTGGTCTTCGAAAGTAAACTTCACTCACTGTTTGAATACTTCGTTTATTTAACGGGCAGCGTAATGACGTCACAGAGAGGTCCGTACTGTACGGCGGCTCGAGAGTGAATGCCGCTTGCGTTCACAGTGCGGCCGTATTTATAGCGCTCGGCGCACGTGCACGTGTTTTCAAGTTTTGAGGTTAAGTATTGGAATTACAATAACCAATAATGACCTGTAGTTTAACGTTATTTTTAAATCACAATAAGCTCGCAGTAATTAACTGACGATTTATGAACTAATTTTAGGACAATCAAATGACAACTGTCGTAATTGCGCCGACACGGCCATTCTGACAGGCGGTGCGTGCTCTGCACCAGCCTCGTTGCTTCTCGTAGATTGTTGTAGATCTTGCAGATTGTTGTAGATCTTGCAGATTGTTGTAGATCTTGCAGATTGTTGTAGATCTCGCAGATTGTTGTAGATCTCGCAGATTGTTGTAGATCTCGCAGATTGTTGTAGATCTCGCAGATTGTTGTAGATCTCGCAGATTGTTGTAGATCTCGCAGATTGTTGTAGATCTCGCAGATTGTTGTAGGTCTCGCAGATTGTTATAGGTCTCGCAGATTGTTGTAGGTCTCGCAGATTGTTGCAGGTCTCGCAGATTGTTGCAGGTCTCGCAGATTGTTGTAGGTCTCGCAGATTGTTGTAGGTCTCGCAGATTGTTGTAGGTCTCGCAGATTGTTGTAGGTCTCGCAGATTGTTGTAGGTCTCGCAGATTGTTGTAGGTCTCGCAGATTGTTGTAGGTCTCGCAGATTGTTGTAGGTCTCGCAGATTGTTGTAGGTCTCGCAGATTGTTGTAGATCTCGCAGATTGTCGTAGATCTCGTAGATTCTCGTTGACCTGTAACAATGGAAATAACCTCCTCTGAGTAGAGTATCTGTAAGCAACTTGGTTGCTTTATCTTTTGAGAATATTAATGTTTATAAGGTTAGTAGGTTCTCGGAGGGTCTCGTAGAGTTCTCGGAGGGTCTCGTAGAGTTCTCGGAGGGTCTCGTAGAGTTCTCGGAGGGTCTCGTAGAGTTCTCGGAGGGTCTCGTAGAAATGGGAAGATTATTATGATGCTGTGCTCTGGGCGGTCCTGTGCGCCGTGGTACACAGAGGCTCTATTGGGAAGATGAACAAGGTCGATGCTGTGCTATGCACAGGGGTTCTAAATGGTAAAGGATAAAGTAAGAGTTCTCGGAGAGTCTCGTAGAAATAGGAAGATTATTATGTTGCTGTGCTCTGGGCGGTCCTGTGCGCCGTGGTACACAGAGGCTCTATTGGGAAGATGAACAAGGTCGATGCTGTGCTATGCACAGGGGTTCTAAATGGTAAAGGATAAAGTAATTATTACGAGCTCTCGGAGGGTCTCGTAGAGTTCTCGTAGACCGTGTTTGTATGCTACACGCATTTTACACGTTTTTGTTATTGAATGCAAATGTCTCCACGCATACTTGCATTTTCAATTAAAGTTTGTTGTTGTTGTTGGTTGTTGTTGACGTTTGTTGTTGTTGTGCATTGTTGTTGTTGGTTGTTGTTGATTGTGTTGTTGTGCATTGTTGTTGTTTGTTGTCGTTGTCGTTGTTGTTGTTGTTGTGCATTGTTGTTGTTGTTAGTTGTTGTTTATGTTTGTTGTTTCTTCTGTGTTTAGGTAAGCCCTAGATTAAGTTATGAAAAGAACTCACCGTTTGTTTAGTAATCAAGCATCATCAGGGTTGTTCTGTTGGTCGATGGAATGGGACCGTTTGAAAGTTCTGAGTAGGTGATTCATTTCCATCATTTGTATCAGGAATTGTGGTGGTATCCTTCTCATCTGCATTCCATGGTGAGAGTACGCTTGTGGTCTAGATTGCATTACATCTTCCGATGATGCATTGGTGGCCAACACAGGTTCCTGTTGCTTCGTGTTGGTTGGTTCCATTTGGTACGTCACATCAGGTGGTGAACGAGCTGATGAGGAAGCGGTTTGGGTAGAAGCTTCTTGCAATCCCACTTCTGATGACGGAGGGGGGGGGCCTCTGAACTGCTTTTAAAAGGTGTGACGTCAGTATTGCTGACGTCACGATTGTTATTTTCTTGATGACTCATGTTCTGGTCTTCGAAAGTAAACTTCACTCACTGTTTGAATACTTCGTTTATTTAACGGGCAGCGTAATGACGTCACAGAGAGGTCCGTACTGTACGGCGGCTCGAGAGTGAATGCCGCTTGCGTTCACAGTGCGGCCGTATTTATAGCGCTCGGCGCACGTGCACGTGTTTTCAAGTTTTGAGGTTAAGTATTGGAATTACAATAACCAATAATGACCTGTAGTTTAACGTTATTTTTAAATCACAATAAGCTCGCAGTAATTAACTGACGATTTATGAACTAATTTTAGGACAATCAAATGACAACTGTCGTAATTGCGCCGACAAGTATAATTTTTGGCATCTTATGTTAATATAGATGAAATTTAGAGAAAGATGTACAACTATTATAAATTAGGATGAGTCAAAGAACATAATTAGCAAAGATAATAAAAATTTTTGTTTTCTGAGCTTTATTTACGTAAAATGTCTCCTGTGTCGTGGGTGCGTTTACAAACATAAACTAAACAACTGTTTGTAGGCCATACAAAAGTGTATCCGTGCGGGAATCAAACCCGCGACACGCAGCGCAACAGCCAATCGCTCAGCCTCTGCACCAATCCATTATTTAATGTTGACCACTACAAGACTAAAATTCCACGCGCTTAACAGAATCACCAGTCACTCTAAAAATCACCAGTCACTCTAAAATCATCACTCACTCTAAAAAAAATCACCACTCTATGACTTACCGCCAACCCAAGCAATGGTGATTCCACCGAGTTCGGAGTCAGAGAAGCGAAGAAGGAATGTGCCTGAAGGACACTTCGATAGCATATCCTCAGCTTGCTTCTTCTGAATGAAGCCCATTATCAGACTGGAAAAATACATGAGAAAAATAAATTATTGCTTTATACAACGTGTAACGGAAAGGGTATAATATATACATACCAAGAGCAAGGCTTCTTTGGATGATAACTAACGATATGGCAAGGGTTTTTTAATCCTATCTCTACATGTTCGGAAATTATGATCAACAAAGAACACCGCCTGCAGTAGGCTACTATGCGGTACTAGGCGCGCAGAATTACGGAAGAGATTTATCGTGATATTAGGCAAGTAACGTGGAAAGTTTTTTTTTTGGAAAGATTCCTAATGTAAAAACCCAATAACACTTTGCTTGACCCGGAAATCATACCCAAGACCTCATGCTCAGCAGTCGTGCTTTGCATCCAGTAGACCAACGAGGCAGTCAAAAAAATATGTAAATAAAAAAAACTTACTGATCACACCACAAAGTCCTCAAATAGTCTCTGGTCACCTTGACAACCATGTAGAACCACTCCCAGAACGTGAAGTTCCTCTCGGGCAGAGCATCCTTACAGAACTGGGTCCAGGAGACGGGCATAGCGTTCAGCTCCATCGTGTTCAGCGGCAGGCAGGTCCTGGGGACAGCGCATATACTTCATATTACATATAGCATACGTCCAAAAGCCAATTGGGAGTTTTGTGTGGGATGGTGAGTGTTGTGGTGAGTTATAAACTCGGTGTCTTTATGAGCTATAGTGTTCTGTGGCAGGCAGGCCTAGAGGACAGCGCATATACTTCATATTACATATAGCATACGTCCAAAAGCCAATAGGAAGCGTTGAGTGTTTTGGTGAGCTTTGCGGGGGTGTGTTGGTGAGTTATAAATAGCTTTATAAGCTCAGTTTTAGCTCAGCTATGGCGGCGCCTTAAGACAGTGCATCGACATAGAACTGAGTCTATGGGTGAATATCTTTAGGTCTTGGAGACAGCGCATTTACTTCATATTACATAAAGTATATGTCCAAAAGCCAGGAGCATTAAGTATGGTGGTGAACAGCTTCGTGGGTGTGTTGGTAAGCTGTGAGTGTGAGTTGGTGAGCTTTGTGAGTGTGTGTTGATGAGTTATATAATCTAGCATCTGTGTAGGTGCTAAATTATTGCATAACTAGAGTCTTTAGTATCACGCGAACACCACAAAGTATTTTGAAGGTGTAGAGCAAAACAAAGATGGCGCCACAAACATTAAAAGTACCTTCTAAACTTAATATGAACTTAGTCTTTCTTCACCTAAAACTCCAAGAACAAGAGGCTTTACCTGAATATCTTCTCAGCCAGGAACCTCAGGTTATCTTCAGACAGATCTCCTCCTGTGGCTGAACAGAACTTGATGCGGAGGGTCTCAGCCAGCTGGCCCCAGGTCACCTTGATACAACCAAGATAAGTTGAAGTTAAGAGTTTGGGCAATACTTGATAGGTGTGAACAGAAATTATGAGAAAACTTAAATTGGTCGCAAAGCGCGACTGCCGAGCAAGAGGTTTTGGGTTCAATTCCCAGGTCGGGCAAAGCGTTATTGGGTTTTTCCATCAGGAATTTCTCAGTAGCAGCCTCGGATTTGTGCCCGGTTGATGGCCATAAGGCTCGCCCCCTATTACATGGGACTTAAACATAACTGGCGAAATGTGGGTGTACTAATGGGTACACCTCTGCCTGATTCTTCGGGGATTGCAGGCGTTATGTTATGTATGATTACAATACACTGGCATTTGTTTACCACAAAAGTCTACCTTACCTTATCAGGTACAGCGAAGGGCACCCTCCCCGGGGGACTGAAGGCATTGTCCCAAGTCACCGTAGCCCAGCCGTGGGGCTCCTGGTTGCCGTGGACAATCACCACTACTGGCAGTGAGAGAGTCCACACCTGGTGATTAAACAGGAATTTGTGCTAATTACGACACGAATGTGAACAAAAATGAGTATCCTACTATCCTAATCTATCTACACTAATATTATAAAGTGGAAAGATTTGTATTTTTGTGTGTGTGTGGGGGGGAGGGGGGGGGAGGGGGGGTTTTGTAATGAATAAACTCAAAAAGTACTGTGCTGATTTCAAAAATATACGGTACCCGACGGATAATATAATTATATCAACTTTGACGCGAATAATCAGGTCTAGTCAAGACAAGATCCGTTTCGATAACAATACAAAATGGTTTATTTCATTATTACCCGTTTTAATACATTGTACAGTCTGTTATAGCTGTTATCTAACCCACCTAACTGGTTCAATAAAATTAGGCGAATTTGAACCTTCTGCAATTAAAAACAAACGAATTTGAACCCTCTGTCAATAACGTTAAGGTTTATTCAATTTATATAAGTTCATCACACTAGCGCTGCTTAATGAACGAATACAATAATATTATAGATACGCCAATTTGATCTTTAAATCGTTAGCAATAAGATACTTATAACTTGTTATGCAATTTTGATTTTTATGCCATATGATTTAAAGTTTATTAGAGTATTGTGATATAATTTAATGTCATTACTACTAATTGCTTATTTTAAATAAAAAGTTCAAGTAGATTTGGTCTCGTGGTCCGTGTATAAGGCTGAGACGAACGAGATGCGAGTTCGAATCCTGCATTGAGGAATATTGTTTTGCTTTCAATTTAGAATTGATTAAGTAAATATTTCTTGCATTATTGCAAAGAACCGGCCACATACTTCAAAAATATCTAAATTGTTAATATTTTCGCCTAACTTGTAATAAGTGGGTAGTTGAAAGACAATTTGCGTATTCATTATAAAACTGGTATTCAAATATTAGTAAGGATGTGGGTAGGAAAATAAAAATGAACCGTGACAGTAAACCTCAAGCCAGTCTACGCGCAATTGCAGTGACTACGCGCAAAAATTTCTCACCTTGACTTGGTAAATTGCAAAAATCTTCTTTTTCCAATGTTTTTATATATTCTATTGTTTCATTATCATGTCTCCTCAATGTCTCAATTGAGTGATTATTTGAAATACAAAAAAATAATCTATTTGCTGAAGGAGAATGTTGGCATCAGAGAGATTGCTTGGAGATTTAGCAGTAAGTGTGTTTGTCTAATTTTATACCTAAGTATTCCTTATGAATGATATGTAATTATTTTTTATATACTTAAACGTAAAGTGACATCCGTTTTTATTTATTTGTTTCAGAGAAATACAGTCAGATTGTGGTTAAGACGTTTTAAAGAAACAGGAAATGTTCAAAAGGGTCGTTCGTGAAATCGTGACCAAAACCTGTAATGTTTACTCCCGTATTAGAACGGATTGTTAGTAGACATATTCATGCATGCTGCTGGACTGAAACAATACAAGCCGGCACGTAAAATTCAATGAACCGCTGTTCATCGCCAAGCAAGAATCCGCTTTGCCCAAGAATATATAGATTTTAATTGGAAAGAACATGTTGCTCAAGAAATGGTGCAGGCAGCACCACCGTCAGCAGCCCACAATACTTAAGTGTCAGTGTGTGTTTTAAATAAACTGTTGTTATCATAAATTCTAAGGAAGTGTTTCATACATTGAATAAGCAGGTCCTTTTTACGATCATAACCATATTAAAAAAATCAAAAATACTTATAAAAATCTATGTAGTAGGTAAAACACCAAAGTATGTAATGCTATTTTCACTTTTATTTTATAAGTAGGTATGACAGTTAATGTGGTGATGTTATTGTTATGAAATAGAAATATTATATTTCTAAACATGTAACATGTTGATTCACTACATAATTTTTTACCTACTTTAAAAATAAAAATATAGGTATTTTATAGACAGCATTGAAACGAAGACACTGCTTTTTTTATCAAGTTCTAGCTCAAGTAGTTTATTTTATATATATTCTAACTTGTTTTATATGGTTTAGCTTTATAATATGACAAGTAATTATTTTTGTCAGTAATTATTTTACATTTAACCATATTGAATAAAATCGTAATAAAAATTATTACTGTTTTTCATTTCTGTTGTTATTTTTGTATTTAAATGGTCAATTTTTGTTAACTATTTTAATTTAATATAAATAAAATTTAGAACGCAAAAAATATAAATGAATATTGTAAACAAAAAGTGACAAAAATTCATACTTAGGTTTGATCTCACTACCATGTTGCTACCACTTGGTCAAATCGTCTTTACAAATGAAGTTGAAATTAACAACTCCATTATGTGACAAAACAGTATTTAAAAGATTATCTACCCTAACATAACGTATTAAAGATCAAATTGGCAACAGTTTTCTATAATATTTGCGTCCTTGAACAAGTCGTTCTAGCTCGTTAAGCTCGTACGTATCGAATTCATAATTATCTACCGCTAATTGCAGAAGGTTCAAATTCGCCTAACTTTATTGAGCCAGTTAGGTGGGTTAGGTAACAGCTATAATAGACTGTACAATACGGCCGACGCATCTTGGCGGACCTGAAGTTAGCCGATTGCTGCGCAGTAAACAATTTCGTTTCTATAAGATCCATTGCGCAGCCAAACAGTCTGAAGATCCAAACAATCTGAAGATCATTGGCAGTCAGAAGATAGCCGTTTGGCGTTTGTATATATATATATATATATTTTAATAATAAAGGCAATTAAAAGGAAATATTAACCCAAGGGGGGGGGACCACCCCCCCTTGATGTGATGAGATGTGATTTCTTTACAATGAGCTGCGATGTTTAATCACCACATCACCAACAATCACCGCCTCACCTGGAAGACGAGCTCGCCCCCTCCGACGTTGAACTGCGACTGGAACAGCAGCGTCAGCTTCTCGTCCATGACGCTCTCCGTGCCCTTTTTCTCCGCGCGCTTGATCTTGCGCAGCTGCATATTGCTGGTGGAATGGAATAGATCACATTAGCATTGATTTTAGGCACAAATTGTAATTCTGACTATACAAGCTGTTGATTTGCATCCTAGTCAAATTCAAGGACGTAATTATGCTAATGATTCTCGACCCAAATCAACAATAAAATGAGTAGGTATTTTTTATATTTTTTTCCTGTTTACTGAAATCCATAATTGTAAACCAGCCGTATTTAAAAGCGGCCCGTCTGTTACTAGCTATAACCGCGCTTTCACACACAAACAAACGCAAACAATACATACACAACGCATACGCAACGATCATTCAATAATTTCGTAGGTACTACTCGCGCACGTGCCTAGCCACGCTCGCGCTCCCGCGCGCGCTTATTAGTTATTGCCCGGTACTGTATTTTCAATTGATTATTTATGTCTTTTAGGACAACCACCTGAAATTTGACGAGGATGCAAAACAACATCTTGTATAGGATGACTGGTAATTACTGTACGATATTTATACACATGATAACCAACAACTTAACATTGCAGAACAAGAACGCTTTTAGCGGCTTTACAGCTCGAGCCCCCGCGGGGTCACAGAGACAAAACTCACCGGAAGCTGACGGCTGGTAGTCCATGGTGCCGGTGTTGTTAAGGATATCGCCACATTCCACCGGCTACTTGCCCATTATAGAACAAGAATGCTTGTAGCGAGCTTGCAGCTTGCGCGCCCCCGCGGGTTTACAGAGGCAAAACTCACCGGAAGCTGACGCTGAGCTGTCGGCTGGTACTCCATGATACGAGTGTTGTTGAGGATATCGCCACATTTTACAGGCTACTTGCCCATTATAGAACAAGAATGCTTGTAGCGGTCTTGCGGCTCACGCCCCCCGGGGGTCACATAGACAAAACTCACCGGAAGCTGACGCTGAGCTGGCGGCTTGTGGGCTGGTACTCCATGGTGCCGGTGTTGTTGAGGATATCGCCACACTCCACCGGCTGCTTGCCCTTGCCGGCTTGGGTCTCACTCTTGAGAAGCAGCTGAGCTTGTTGCTCCGATATTATCACGACCTGTGACATGATATACAAGGTGTAATAAAAATTAAATCATTTCTTTTTTAATAAACGCCAACATTATTGAAGTATTCTTAAAAGTGTTTATTTTTCATTTTAGACTGCACTGGCACGGATCTCTAAAAAATACTTACGCTAACTCGTGGCGGTGTCATGTACACATTCAGCTGACCTCCAACCAATAAACGTACAGTTGCCGTAAAACTAGAATAGAAAAAAAACGTTGTTTTTACATCATTCTTACAAAACCAAAACTCTCCCTTTTTAACGTGGGGGGATTTCACGCCTACAGAGGCGGGCCAGCACCAGGCGAGGATCGCGGAAGGCGCATGCGTCCACGTGATCCCCGGCGTAAGTGTGGGAATGCAACACCGGGGTGGTTTTAACCTTTTGAACGCCATTGTCACATATATGTGACAAACGAAATCTGTCCCTGAACGCCAACGTCACAAATATATGACAAAATCACGTCGCATATTATGAAGTAAACAATTTAAACAAGTTTTGGAATCCCTATTTTATATGAAGGTCATCTATGAAGATTTTCCACCCCGGATCAAAGAAATGAAGGTAGCTCAACATACCGAGTGTTAGTCTTCATGACTTGGGGCGGTTGCTTCTCAATAACGAAGGTTGATGTGACCAGGGTCGACAGCAACCCGGTTACCTGTAAAAAAATATACATTTGTCACAAATATTGGCCATTTCAACCAACATTCATTTGTCAACAAAAAATTCGAGTTGGCTTCCTACATTTGTAGCCAAAGATGACCCCAAAAAGCATCACATTTACCACCAACCTGCTGGCTCATCTCGTTTGACATCTCTGCCAGATACGACTGGCGCAGCACAAGTTATGGAGTTGATGCGCGACACATTGGTCACCAACTTTGGCCAACTTTACCAGCATTAGCCAATTTTACCAACATTGGCCTAAATCACCAACTTTTGCCCACATAACCAACATTGGCTAACTTCATCTACATTGCCAAACCTCACCATAATAGATCAACTTCACCAACATTGGCCAACTTCACATACAATGTCCAACATCTCGAAAAATGACTTCACCTACAATGCCCAACGAACCTCATTACCTCACTAAAATAGACCAACTCCACCAACATCACCAACACTTGTACAAACCACCAACATTGGCTAACTTCACCAAAATTGACCAACTTCACCAACATTGATCCAAATAATCATCATTGGCCAACTTCACCTATGCATAATGGCATTCCCACCTTAACCAAAACTGACCAACATCACCAATATTTTTTCAACCACCTACCTGCTTGCTCATCTCGTCCAGCATCTCGGCGAGATGCGGCTGGCGCAACTCCACGATGGTCTTGGTGTTGATGCGGGACACGTTGTTGACCTGCTGACGCGTCAGCCAGATCAGGTCGGCGAGCAGCTCGCACCACTCTTGTATCGTGTTCAGATTGGACTGCATTGGCACCCCGTTACCACTGAGCTGCTGTTCGCGTTTCCATCTGGAAAATAAGCATGTTATGTTATGTATAGTCGCGACATGTGTGATGATGAAATGAAATGAAATGAAATGATAATTTATTCAGTAAATCCTAACTAATATTATAAATGCGAAAGTAACTCTGTCTGTCTGTCTGTCTGTCTGTCTTTCTGTCTGTCTGTCTTTTCTTCACGCCTAAACTACTGAACCGATTAGTGTGAAATTTGGTACAGGGTAAATGTGAACCCCAACAAAGGACATAGGCTACTTTTTATTCGACTTCGACTTCGTCTGCGCCCGCGATAACCGACATATACGCGGACGAAGTCGCGGGCAAAAGCTAGTTGGTTATAAATAACACTTTTACACGTCACATTTGTTTTTTTTTAACTAGATGAGTCCAGTGTTTCCTAGCCGACTGCTCTGAGAAGAAACACCGAAACAAACTTAGAGGTCAAAGTCTCTTTTAAAGTCCATACAATTACTTGTAATGGTCAAATCATATGCGAACCAAGTAGGTTAATGTCCGAGGTGGTCTCTTGAGGAGAGATTGAGGGGTCTAAATAGGGCTAGTGCGGTCAGTGCTCAGTATTACTTGACCCCAACGACCATACAGCCTATAGACGCCTAATACACGATCCAACGCACGAAAACTATTCTGCCAACTCGCTGAGGTACGAGGGGGACGGGGTACTGCGTTCTGATTGGCTAACTCAAGGTCAGTGCATGTTTACGACTCATAGGAGTGGTCGAAACTAATACGAACTTGGTGACTATTGGTGAGTGACGACGGTTATAAGACTTTTATGCCTAATGTGTTGACAGACATCGGTCGTCTGTTATTAGGAGTCTAGGTATATATGGTCGTTGCTTGACCCTCTCTTAGAATGAAGATATAGGGAAGACGGGTCAGGTAATTCAGAGTAATAAATGTACACACACACACCCCCACACACACACATCTGTAATCCCTGAAGGGTTAGACACCCACATTTCGTCAGTTATGTTTAAGTCCCATGTAATGTTGATGTAAGGGGCGAGCCTATTGCCATCTAACAGGCTTTCATCTTCTTTCTTTCTTTCTTCTTCTTTCTTTCTTCTTCTTTCTTTCTTTCTTCTTCTTTCTATCTTTCTTCTTCTTTCTTTCTTTCTTCTTCTTTCTTCTTCTTTCTTTCTTCTTCTTTCTTTCTTTCTTTCTTCTTCTTTCTTTCTTCTTCTTTCTTTCTTCTTCTTTCTTTCTTCTTCTTTCTTCTTTGTTTCTTTCTTCTTCTTTCTTTCTTCTTCTTTCTTTCTTCTTCTTTCTTTCTTCTTCTTTCTTTCTTTCTTCTTCTTTCTTTCTTCTTCTTTCTTTCTTTCTTCTTCTTTCTTTCTTCTTCTTTCTTTCTTTCTTTCTTCTTCTTTCTTTCTTTCTTCGTCTTTCTTTCTTTCTTTGTTTATAAAATATCCAGAATAAATAAATAACACCAGCCTATTACTGTCTCACTGCAAAGCAAAGGCCTCTTCTCATACAGAGAAGGCACGAGCATTGATCATCATGCTTGCTCAAGGCGGATTGGCGATTTTGTCTCTGTTCTCTCTCTGTCTGTCAGACTCTTACAGACTAATAACCACCCCGGTGCAGCGGTGTTCGTTTTTCTTTCACTTCAGGGATTCCGGGTATGTTCACTCCTCTAGGCCTCCCGGAGCGAATACCGGGCTCCCAACTCTTAGTAGCAGGAGGAATTATGGGATTTTAGTCGGTAAGAGTCAGACATAACCCTTCATTCTAAACAGACGTAGGATATCCATGAGGATTGCCCCACAAACAAAGAAATATATGAAAAAACTTTTCTTTTTTAAACTTTTTTTTAGTATTTATGATGCGCGATTTACTACGGTTTAATTAAGACGAATCAAACGAGCCCAAACTCAATGGGGTCGTGCAGTGATGGGCAAAAAGTAATTAGATTAATAATTACAAATTACAGTTACATTGTAATTAGTAATTGAAATACTTTGTAACAGATTACTGAAGTAACTAATTGCAATGAGTACTTGTACTTGAGTAATGAGTAACTAATAAAAGATTTAAAACTATAAGTATTATGATTGACAGAATTTTTTTTTAAATTGTGTTTCATTTTCGTAATTCTCAGAAATGTGTACCTAATTACTTTTATCAGATTACTTAGGTAATCTGTTATAATGTAATTAGATTACATTTTAATCAATAATATTAGATTACTTAAATAACTAGTTACGCCCATCACTGAGGTCGTGTCGTTTTATTACAGAGTACTTATGGCCACCTTCCAGCTCCACCATCAGATCAGCTCCGTGCTCCCCAATTTACACATGCATGCAAAATTTCAGTTCAATCGGAAATCGAGAAGTGGTACAAATCTAACATGCAAGATTTGATGACAATATTTACAAGTGAAAGTAAATAAAAGCTTGAAAAAAAAGCTACTCACTTGATGAGCTCCTCGTCCAAGACCTGGCTCTGCAGCTGGCGCAGGTTGGCGATGTTCTCCTTCATGTGATCCACCAGTTCCATCTGCGCCTGGCTTATCTGTGCCACCTGGGACCACACAAAACAAATCATCACTTTGGTGATTTCAAAATGCAGCCTATTTTTAACTCCTAACGTAAATACATAGGTGTGTTATAAGTTAATTGTGTATAAGGGTGTGTCTGCCGGGGTTGCGGGACGTCTTAACAGGATACCGTGGCCCCGGAACGCAAAAGGCAACAGAAGGAACAGGGTGGTTTTTTAGTCAGTAAAAGTCTGACAGTCCCTTCCGCCCCACCCAGGGCGGAAGGACTCTTTTAAGGATTGTTACTAAGTAAAAAAAAAACGGTCCTAAACGGCTGTTTGTAAGAGGTGATCTCTGAAAGTTCTGGTCCAATTACAAACATTCTTTCACTGATACAAAGCTACACTATTGCTGAGTGCCATAGGATATGTTTTAAGCCGCGTACAGACATCGCGAGGCGTGCGACACGAATGGTTCGTCTCGCATGCCTCGGGCTGTGTGGACGGGTGTGCTCACAGTGAGCATTCGCGCCATACGATCGTTGTGAACGCCGCCTCAATACGAGCCGTGCGCTCCGTGTGGACGGACAGGTGTTGTTTGCGTTTTCTACTGACGAACACCGTGCGTGGTGGTTTGCTTGCTCAGCTTGAGCATGTATCGTTCGGGACGCACGTATAAATGTACCGTCGTACGCCTCAGGTTGAGGCATGCGAAACGAACCATTCGTGGCGCACGCCTCGCGATGTCTGTACGCGGCTTTAGGTATTCTCGCTAGCTTTATCGTGTTCGCGGCTTCGCCCGCGTAAAAAAATAACTTTCTGGAAAGTAAGTTAAGCTATTATCCCAAGGGAACACATTACCGGGATAAAAGTATCCTATGTGTCAATCCAGGAAATGGTCTATCTATGTGCCAATTTTACATCAAAGTTAAAGTCAAAGTCAAATCATTTATTTATTTAGGCCATTATACAGTATGGGGATCACATATATGCAATAAATTATACGACATACTTGTTATCGCCTTTTCTGACGATATACAAAAAATTAACGAAATCGGTCCAGTAATTAGGTCAAAAAGTAGAGTTTTAATTTTGAACAAATTTAAACACTCTGTAGAATTGGATCAATTGTCAAACGAATCAAAAAGCCGCGCCGACATGTTCTTCGCTCCTGGGGTTAAGGTACGTTGTCAACAGAGTGTTTACTTTAACTGAATTTATTTTGATATTTATTTTGTTTGAAAATTTTACTTTTTTAATTTTCGGTTTTCGATTTAAAATTTAATTAAGCTATACTTCTGTGGACTAGTATTACTTGAGGTTTCATTTATTGCCTAGAAGTGAGTTCCATACTGTATAAGGCACTTTTGAACGTAATAACACAGTACCTACCTCAAAATTCGCACACGACGTCGAAAGGTCGTAAGTTTAACAAAAGTGTCAATCGATTTGCTTTGTAGATTGCTACTGCACTTATGACCGCTACTGTACATATGAATTGAAAAAGTCCTAGTGTATTCTATTTGACTTACCAGAGCGTTGAGTTTCCTCTCAGTCTCCTCGATTTGAACTCGCAGACACGCCACCAAGTCGCGGCGCTCATTCGTCATCGACTGCTGAAGATAATTCATGTGACCTGGTAGAGAAACAAACGGGAAATTAATCTATAAACTGTACAAAATAAAGTCCATTTTCGTGTGTTTTGGTTGCTTAGTTTGGTCGAGAAAAACAAATGGGAAATTAAACTTTAAACAGTACAAAATAAAATCTATTTTCGTGTGTTTTGGTTGCTTAGTTTGGTCGACAAAAACAAATGGGAAATTAAACTTTGAACAGTACAAAATAAAGTCGATTTTCGTGTGTTTTGGTTGTTTAGTTCTTTTACTGATTATGTTGACTTAGAAGTTTACTGCTACAAGTGGTAGCAGACCTGAGTATTTGATATTTATTTTAGCTTTATACCTCCACGCGTTCCTGAGAAAAAGGTTCTTGACAGACGGACAACAAAATGATGAGATACGGAAGCCTAAAAGGAACAGTGTTTAGCGGCAAGGCTGAGTAAGTGAGTACAGATAAATTACTATAACATGGCGCGCCCCTCCATATTACTATTTCAATGGTGTGGTCATATGGTATGTCATATGGTGTGGGTTGCGGGACGTCTTAACAGGATACCGTGGCCCCGGAACGCAAAGGGCTACAGAAGGAACAGGGTGGTTTTTTAGTCAGTAAAAGTCTGACAGTCCCTTCCGCCCCACTCAGGGCGGAAGGAGTCATTTGATGATTTTTACCACCTAAAAAAAAAAAAATATCCACATGAAAGAGTTTCCATGTAGTTGTAAGTATTCGTCTTCAGTAGCAGGCCGACAGATTTGTTGGTCAACTAATCATAACTAGCCGACCGCGCAGAACAACGCACGTGTCATTTTCATAGAGTACGTCAGTGCAGCGCCATACTAATAATAATGAGTGATTAAAGACGCCGCTAGTCTAGCAACAAATCGCTAATTTGTTTTTGTTTCGAGAGCCGTCTCAGTACGCACACATGCGTTGTGAATCTTGTAAATAAACTCTTTTGCAAAAAAAACGGGCACTTTAGATTTTTTTCTTACTTCAATGAAGAAGAACAAGAAATAGGTTTTATTAATTTGACGATGTATTGGCATGTTATTTGAAGCATCCTGGCATGATTCTTTACGTTCCAAATTTAAAATTAATAAAATAAAAATAATTATTATTGTGGATTATTCTAAAATTGCTTTACTAATGGCGCGAATTGCTGAAACGATTTTTAACTGATTACGATATTTTTAAACTTTTTGGATATTTTCTGCAAATTAAACAATTTAATCTTTCTTTTTACATTAAAAACCACTTTTTGATATGAGTGATAAAGCGATAAGGGCCGGTATAATTATAGCCCTACTTGAAGAAGGTTGTTCGCAAACTTTACGTGTCTCTGCGGCTAAATGTGAGTCGTTCAACTGTCCAGAGGACTTGGCAGCGGTATCAAGAGACCGGTTCGGTCAAAAGAAGACCCGGTTCGGGAAGAAAACGATGCTCAGAACCAAGAGATGACCGCTTTTTGGTGAGTCAGGCGTTGCGGAATCGTAAGGCGTCAAGTGTGGACCTGAAGAAGAGCCTTGAAGAAGTAAGAGGAGTAGAAGTTAGCTTGTGGACGGTCAGGAGGAGGCTTTGGCTGCCAATATCAGGAGTTACCGCCCAGCTCGGGGCCCTAAATTACTCCGTGAGCACCGTGTTGCTCGACTTCAGTTTGCTCGGAACTGTGCTTCATGGACTCTGGGGACTGGAATAAAGGATTTTTTTTTGATGAAGCTAGAATCTCTTTGTGTGGAGAGGACCGACGCCGGCGAGTGCTGCGAAGACAACGGGAACGCTATGCGGAAGTGTGTTTCGAAGAAATCACTCCTTATGGCGGAGGCTCCGTTATGTTTTGGGCAGCAATTAATTCGACGGAGCGTACGGAGTTAGTTTTCATAGAAAATAGAACATTAAATGCACACCGGTACATAATGGAAGTCCTAATTCCATATGCACAACCCACATTGACTGCACTTGGGGAAGATTCCATTTTTATGGACGACAATGCTTGCCCGCACCGTTCTGGCGACGTGGAAGCGTACATGCAAGAAGTTGGGATCCGTCGATTAGATTGGCCAGCTCGAAGTCCTGACCTCAATCCAATTGAGCATGTCTAGGATGTTCTAAAGAGACGGGTAAGATCAGTGCAACCTGCTCCACAAAACATCAGGGAGCTAAAAAGAGTCATTGCAGAAGAGTGCGAATGTATTCCTCAAAACGTTATTAAAAACATCGTGGAAAGCATGCCCAGAAGGATTCAAGCTGTGATTTTGGCAAGAGGAGGTCACACTCGTTATTAGGTTTTTACATTTGTAACTTTATTTAATTAAAAAAAAGTAAAAAAAAAAGTCTTGTCTTATTTGCCGACCACTTCTTATTGTTTGGGCGTGTACATCGGTTTTAAAGAATCCATCGTTTTTTTTCTTTTAATTGCCCGAATTCACTTCACGCGCATTAATTTACACGATTATAAGTATACAGACTACGTCAAAGAAATAAATTTCATTTAATTAACTCAAATCGACCTTAGAACGTAAATTTCCTTAGGTGCCCGTTTTTTTTGCAAAAGAGTGTATTTCCAAACGTTTTCAATTCGTGGAGGGGCGCGCCATGTTATAGTAGTTTATCCTTATAGTTACCTTTATTCTTCAAGCATTCGTGGTACTGCAGCGAAAACGACTCAATGTTAGCTTGAAGACTGCGTATCTCTTCACCAACGATGTTCACTTTCTGACGCACAGTCTGTAAACCTGTTATAAGCTGTAACAAGAATAGCAATCTATACATCTATACATACGGTATGGGGATCACATATATGCAATAAATTATACGACATACTTGTTATCGCCTTTTCTGACGATATACAAAAAATTAACGAAATCGGTCCAGTAATTAGATCAAAAAGTAGAGTTTTAATTTTGAACAAATTTAAACACTCTGTAGAATTGGATCAATTGTCAAACGAATCAAAAAGCCGCGCCGACATGCGTCGTTGCCGTTCTTCGCTCCTGGGGTCAAGGTACGTTGTCAACAGAGTGTTTACTTTAACTGAATTTATTTTGATATTTATTTTGTTTGAAAATTTTACTTTTTTAATTTTCGGTTTTCGATTTAAAATTTAATTAAGCTATACTTCTGTGGACTAGTTTTACTTGAGGTTTCATTTATTGCCTAGAAGTGAGTTCCATACTGTATAATAAAATAGTAGGAAAGTCAAAACTGTACATTGAATATTTTTTTTAAAGAATACTTGGGGTGTGATCTACAATCGATACCAAAGCCAAAAATATAGTTTTCAGATTTTTTGTCTGTTTGTCTGTATGTATGTCCGGGATAAACTCAAAAAGTACTGGACGGATTTGAATGATTTTTTTTTGTTGTATAGGTATTAAGCCTGGGCAACACATAGGCTATAATTTGTCTTGGAAACTTGAACACCTGATGCAGAACCGCAACAGACCAGCTAAACTATAAGAGATACAAAAATGGCACCGTAGCAAAAATTGTTCCACGTGATGAGCATTTTCTGCTGAGAGAATAAATTTGAAGATCTGGAACACCTGGACAGTCACCTGGGTTCACGCAGACGAAGTCGCGGGCAGCAGCTAGTTAAATATAATACCAGCTTATTACTGCCTCACTGCAAGACAAATGCCTCTTCTCATACAGAGAAGGCACGAGCATTGATCACCACGCTTGCTCAAAGCGGATTGGCGATTTAAAAATTAGATATATAGATGATAAAACATTTATTCGGTGCACACAAAAGACACATCACAACACTAAAGTACAATCAATCAGCTATGGACTGGGACAAAGTAGGGGGTGTGTCTCAAGTTGCACCAAATGGAAGTCCAGCTCAGCATGTGCCAGGCAAATATACCTGACGCTGATATTCTACTGAATCCCTGCAGTGACATGCGGACGTCGGCAGATGAGATATATTGGTGTTGTGGCAAAGTTTTGTTAGTATACCCGCAATTACAATTATATTGTATTCTACAATAAGTTTTGCATTGAAACGTTCTTGTTCGTTGTGTAAATTATGTCGTGTTACTTGATTGTTCAAAAGTACATGTGTGTACAATATATAAATGAGTAAACTGAATAAATAATATAGTGGCTTAAGTGCGAATAAAAAAAAAATAAACGATTTAGCGAGACCAGAAAATGTTTACAATAAATAAATACAGGTGATTAACATTATACCTATTATTTAACCTAAAATTCACGAATCATTCGAAATTGGTTTCTCCATACAAACTTTGCCCCCCTTTTTCAACCCTAAGGGGTCGAATTTAGGAAAATCCTTTCTTATCGGATGCCTACGTCATACAAAGAACACACCCTCCAAGTTTCAGGTATCTACGATGTCTTACTAACATACAGCGAAAGAAAAGGACGGTGACATTTCAGAACTAAGTTAGAGATATCAAATTGGTTTTGACTTGAACTTTTCCGAGTTTTCAATCAATGCGTTCTGACATGTCAACTATGATTGTATGGAAGTTTTAGATCAGCTTTTCCTAAAGTGGGCGATAATGCCCCCTAGTGGACGCTGCAGGCCTAAAGGGGGGTAAGAGACCCAGAAAAGAATAGGGGCGTTGTGTAGAGGCTTGGGGAGCGATTTGTAATTTCATCTACTAGGTGGTTTTTAAGTAGGTGTAAAAATGGGGGCGCTTGAAAATAATTTAATCTCAAAGTAGGCAGTAGACAAAATAAGCTTGGGAACCCCTGTTTTAGATCAATTAAAATTGACAGCTCTTAAATATGTCCGTCCCTTTCTTGTTTCATAGGGGAGAAAAAGATAGATATAGTCTTAATTAAGTTTAGTTCGCGCATAATAGAATCGACACTAAACATAAACTCACGCCTTTTTCCCATGGGGGTAGGCAGAAACCACAGAACGCCAACTGCTACGATCCTTACATACTCCTTTTGCCTCATCTATGTTCATACATCTCGTCATACAAGCACGCCGGACACACACACGATCGACACTTTTATCTATTAATACTATTTACCTCACTATATTTCCTCTCGGTCTGCGGCTGCGCAACGTAGGGCGTTCCCATGGCGTTCTGGATGACATCCATCTCCAATGCCAGCGAGCGGCGCATGTACGCGTACAGTTCATGAGGAGCGTGACTGTGACAGACAAACATACATTATTAAAATATACACATCAAAAGTGTCTAGGGATCAAGATGTATTTGGTAATAATAGTATATTGATCCCTAGACACTTTTGATGTGTGTCCTAGCTGCTAGTAGGTACTGGATTTTAATTTTAGATTCTAGGATAGGAAGTTAATGGCGGTGGAAAGTATTGGATGGATGATAGTGCTGGGTGCTAGTACTAGATGCTAATACTGAATAGTAGTACTTGATGTTAGTAGTGAGTACTAGTACTGGATGACAATACTGGATAGTAATACTGGATGCTAGTACTGGATGACAATATTATACTGGATAGTAGTACTTGATGTTATTAGTGGGTACTAGTACTGAATGCTACCTAGTACTGGATGACAATACTGGATAGCAGTACTGGATGAGAATACTGGATAGTAGTACTGGATGACAATACTGGATGTTAGTAGTGGGTACTAGTACTGGATGCTAGTACTGGATGGTAATACGAATAGTGGTACTGGATGCTAGTAGTGGATGACAATACTGGATGTTAGTAGTGGGTACTAGTACTGGATGATAGTAATGAATTATAGTACTGGATACTAATACTGGATGTTAGTACTAGATGTTAATACTGGATGACAGTACTTAATGATGCTACCGACATTAGCGCGGACGAAGTCGGACGCAAAAGCTAGTTTTAAATGTAACAAGTTTCTGTGACCACACGTTGAAGGCTCGAGTCATGAATGAATCTTCAGGTTAGCTCGAATAGTATAACGTCATCATTATTATACATTTTATCCTCAATACTTAGTAAACAAACAATTATTAAAATTCAACTTAAAAGGTCAACGGCCTTATCGCTTGAATATTATTAAAGTAGGCGAAAACTCTATTGTGATCTTTTTAAGGTAATGTGATATTGCAATAAAAAAATAAAAATGCAGTTACAGACTGTAAGTGAGTAATGACTTGACATCATCATCCATGGATAGCATCCAGTACTAGTATCCAACACTAGCGTCCAGCACTAACATCTAATACTATCTTTTAGCACTATCATCTAGTACTAGCGTCTAGTACTATCATCTAGTACTGGCGTCCAGCACTGGCATCTACTGATAGCGTCCAGTATAATCATCTAACACTATCTTCCAGTACTATCATCTATGACTAGCTTCCAGTACTATCATCTATCACTAGCTTCCAGTACAATCATCTATTACTAGAGTCCAGTACTTACTATCATCTAACACTATCTTCTCCAGTACTATCATCTATCACTAGCTTCCAGTACTATCATCTATCACTAGCTTCCAGTAATATCATCTATCACTAGCTTCCAGTACTATCATCTATCACTAGCGTCCAGCAGTATCATCAATCAAAAACTTCCAGTAATATCATCCAGTACTGTCTTCCAACAAACACATTCCTCAAATCCTCACCTGTACTGCATGTGGAAGTTCTTGGCGGCGTCCAGCAGCTTCATCTTGGTGACGAACATGTCAGGGGACAGCATCAGGTCGGCGTGCGCCTGTATCTCCTGCACCAGCTCGTCCACGAAGAACCGCTGCTGCTCGTCGGGCTCCGCAGTCCTGGAAGTTATGAGACGGATACTTGTTTGGACGGATACTGGTCTGGTCGGATATTTGTCAGCCCGGATACTTGTTTGGCCGGATACTGGTCTGGTCGGATATTTGTCAGCCCGGATATTTGTTAAGTCGAATACTGGTCTGACCGGATATTTGTTTAGCCGGATACTTATAGCCCGATCGGATACTAGTCTGACCGAATATTTATTTAGCCGGATACTAGGTGTGATCTATCGCGCCACATGCGATCTCATGAACCATAATAGGTAGAAAGTTGAAATTTTCACAGAATGTGTATTTCTATTGCCGCTATACCAACAAATAAATGGGGGTCCCCCCAATGGGGAATACTATAATGGCAATTGAGTGCCTCGTTGGTCTAGTGGTCTCGGAGTCTGGGTTTGTGCTCTGTTGATGGCAATAGGCTCGCCTATTACATGGGCCTTTAACTGGCGAAATGTGGATGTACAAATAGGTACACCTCTGCCTTACCCTTCGGGAATTACAGGCGTGATAATATATTATAGAAAAAACTCGTTTCTTGTATGAGGATCCAACCCCTTTATTTTTCACTTTATTTGTTGTCATAGTGTCAAGCCAATAGAAATACAAACACTGCAAAATCAAAATATCTGAATCTGTGATTTTTAAGTGTCCTGTCTATTACGTTGTCTATGACAGACAGACAGCGTAGTCTTTGCAATAGAGTCCCAATTAGCAACATTTTAGTACAGAACCCAAAAAACAACAAATTAATTCCACATTTTCCTCTTCCCAAGCTAAAACTTCTTAGAAAAATAATTGAATCACTAAATAAAACGGTTTTACATATTCAAAGCACGTAACAACTTACCATATCCGACTTTCAATCCATGGCGCCAGGCAATGGCGCACCTCAATCGGGAAGTGATCTCCATAGATAGTCCGTACCTGTCGAAAACAATGAATACTTTATTTATTAACTGCTTCGTTGGCGACTGCTGAGTATGAGGTCTCGGGATTCCCAGGAGAATTTCTTAGTAGCAGCCTCGGAGTCTGGATTTGTGCGGTTGATGGCAATAGCCTTTCACTTTTTATTCCACGACTTCGTCTGCATCCTTGATAATCGATAATTACGTGGACGAAGCCGCGGGCAAAACCTACCTTATAAAGTAAGAAAGAAAGAAAGAAAAACTGTTTATTCTCGCAAAAATGACGCACACAACATTAAAAGAAAAAATAAAAAATACAGTAGCAGGTCATAAGTGCAGTAGCATGCTTAAGTTTGAATTGCTGTGAACACGTGGTACAGGCCATACCTATATCTGTGTGTATTTTAAGTGATGTATTCAAAGTTAAAGTCAAATCATTTTTTTTTTATTAGGCCATTATAAGGCACTTTTGAACGTAATAACACAGTACCTACGTACACTTCAAAATTCGCACACGACGTCGAAAGGTCGTAAGTTTAACCAAAGTGTCAATCCATTTGTTTTGTAGATTGCTACTCCATTTATGACCGCTACTGTACATAATATTAAGGTAAAAACAAGTTTAAATTAAATCTAAAAAATAAAAATCAGATAAATACAAAATAAATATGCGCCACTACCGCGCGAAAGGGCTTACGCTCAGCATAATGCCGTGGCCAGTGCACGGAGCCATCAAAACCACGGCGCTGGTTTTCAGCGTAAGCCGGGGGCGTGCCCCTGTCTCGGACTATTAGATAAAACGTCATCATAAATCTTACCTTCTGGAGACTCTCCGGTGGCAGCTGCTGAGCTCTAGCCCAGAGAGACATCTTAAATCTGAAACAAAAATATAATCATTATACACTAGTACTCACCATTTTAGTTTCTAACAGATGCCTAAATTTTTAAATAAAATATAGCCTATAAAATAGCCTATGTCACCCGGGGATAGAGAAGCTTCCCAACAGTGAAATAATCTTTCAAATCGGTTCAGTAGTTTCGGAGCTTATTCGATGCAAACAAACAATCAAATCTTTCCTCTTTATAATATTAGTATAGAGTTATTATTATAGACAAATAACAATCTCTCCGAAACCGCGATTCGGTTAGTCGGCCAAAGTCATAGTCGGCACATCTCTACAAAATACATAGAAAAACTAGCTGACCCAGGGAATTTCTTCTTCTTTTTTTTAGGTCTGAAAAATAGATGCTGGCCTATTCCGAGACCTACCCGATATCGGATCAGCCGTTTCGGAGGTGTTTGGTAATGTAGAAAACACCAACACAAACACTGCAACACGAGAATTTTATATATAACATGTGACTGTTACTAAAATACCCTAGGCTGATAAAATTTTCGTTTTTCCTAAATATGTGGAAATTCGTGTTAGGGTCAGTTCACACCGAGACGCGACGCGACGCGACGCAACGTGACGATACTCGAAGAGGCCAGTGACTTCGCGCTGAGCCGCGCGCCGCCGCGAGACGCATTGCAACGTCGCCGCTCTTGCACGTCGCGCGTACCGGCGATTCACCGCTGCGTCGCGATGCGTCGCTCTACGCCTCGTGACGCCTCGCGGCGTAGAGCGACGCATCGCGACGTAGTGCTGCGTGGTGTAACGTATTCTAAATTCACACAATGAAATGTGTATCTTTTCGTGTACAAAATAAAGTTATATTTTGAGTCGCTCTTTTAAAGTGTGCACGCAGCGTCGCGTCGCGTTGCGTCTCGGTGTGAGATGACGCTTAATGGTAATGTTATAATAGATCGCCTTCCCCTGTATTATACTAGCTGACTCGGCTACGCGTTGCTGTGGCTTGAAGTAAGTAAAGATATTGAGGTCAATAATCGAGATAAAAACTATCCTCAAATTACATACAGTAAGCCATATTTCATAAAAAATGGTTCAGTAGTTTCGGAGTTCATCCCGGACAAACAACGTGACGCGTATATAAATTAAGATTACAATAAAACTCACCAATTTAATTTTTTCCTCGTGTTGTTAATATTGTCTTCCTCCTTACTTCGTTATCTGTAAATAAACACAAAATTCTATCTAAGGGTTCAATAAGTTCATGGCTGCTTTACAGATGTAGTGGAAATAGTAATCTCGCGGAAGGATGCTGCGGAAAGGAAGGTCAAGCTCACTCAAAATGTCTCAAACTGTGGCGCGTGTAATGGGTCATTTGGTTACATTTAAAATGGTTGAGCTAAATGGTGCTGATCCGGGCGTCATGTTCGTGAACAAGTGCTGTCAGTTGGGATTGGTCAATTCTTAACTGTGTTGTTATTTTTATTGTTTTTAAAGATTCCAATTTTCAATAATTCTGAAAATACATACTTATTACGCCCGCGATGGTATAGGCTATATACCATCACGCTACGACCTACGGGAGCGGAGCAGTAACCAAAGACGCGGGTGTAACCGCGACGGACAGCTAGTATTAAGTATAAGTATACAAGTATTTATAAATATTTAATTCATAGACTTTTATGCAGGTACTGGTAGTCACGACAATAAATTATTCATGGATTGTTAATGCAGTTGTAGCACAGAAAAAACAGAAGGTCAACTCCAATACAATGTTAGAAAACCAACATGTAAAGTCAACAAAAGAGATAGGTATGCAGGGTCATCAGATATAGTTGAAATTTGTTGCTTCCCCTGCAGCAGGGGTGTTACAAAAAGAGGGCGCCATTGAGTCAATTTTTACAAGACTGCGCGACGCAAAGGAGGGTAATGTGTTTATCAGTCTATGTATGTATGTTCGACTCACAGTCGGGGCCCATTCAAATTGTACCAATCAAATCTTCCCAAGGGGCCCCGACTGTGAGTCGTTCTGTTCTGTTGTGTAGTTATTTAGTATTAATTACTTAACAGAATTCAAAACTACTGGGCTTGTTTCTTTCTGTTTAGTTTTTATTTAAGTTAATATTTTCACGTATTTTTTAAAATTAGTTTCTACGCAGTCGGGTTTTTTGATTTTCTTTAAATTTTTTTTTTTTGTATCATAAACTTTACCTTTGTCTGACCAACTACTTGACAATTCAAAAGTGCCTGTAAATGGTTTAATTGAAATAAATGTTTTTGACTTTGACTTTAATAAACTAAGCAAATTCAAATTCAAATTCAAATTCAAATTCAAATTCTTTATTGCGAACTAAGTGTACACAAATTAGATGTTAACAATATGTAGGTTCTTAGAACTTAGTGGCCTGTTACGGCATTGCAATGTCATATCAAGTATTGCATTTTAGGTACATTACATTAATACATTAAATAGAAATTATCAAATAACATAAACTTGTCACAGATTTTACATTTTAGGTCAATTATATCAATATTAAATTAAATTAGGTACTCATTAAGATGTCATGTCAGGGGGTGCGATCAATTAAATCAATATAAATTTATTCATTAAGATTCTTCATTAATTTCATTTATATTATATTTAGTATTCATAACATAATTCATTCTACATTACTTATTGTATTTAATGTTTTTCATCAAGGAATTCTGCTATCGAGTAATAAGCCTTTGTAATTAAGAAATTTTTTAGTTTCCTTTTAAAAATGGTAAATGTATTTATGTTCTTAATATCTGTGGGTAACTTGTTATAAATCCTTATGCTCATACAAAAGATGCTATTACTGTAAACTCTAGTGTGGGATGTCTTACTACGTAAAATATTTTTAAGTCTACTACTTGTTAATGTAAGCAGCATTATAAAAGTAAAAAAAACTGGACTTGGACTTGGACTCGCACACAAAGGGTTCCGTACCATCGTAGAAGATATAGCAGTATTAACATTATAGTATCGAGCCAAAAACGCTAAAAAAAACAGGTCTCTTGTATGAGGACCTCCTTTAATTTCCAACATTTCCTTTGGTATAGAAATATGCATTCTGTAAACAACTCAATAGCTATTATTACACGACTGCCCCAAAAAAAGGAGTGTTATGTGTTCAGTGTTAATGTATGTATGACTATGTATGTATGTATGTGAGTTTCTTTATTCCACCATAACTTTTAAACGCCTGAACCGATTTAGATGTATGTGGTATCGTTACAATCCTTGCATCGTTCCGAGTAACATAGGCTAGTAAAAAATAAAAAGAAACCGGTGTGGTCACTTTAAAACTTAAATTAATACCAGCCTCAATTTATTTTTTTAATGAATCTGGTCGTGTCTATGTTTATCGTCTAGAATTTGACACGTAGATTTAAAAAATATATAATACTGGAAATAAAAACGTCGTAAGAAAAAACTGTCGAGCAAACAAAGTACAAATATGTGCAATTTTTGCAGTCGTGGTTTTTTAATTTTTTAATTATAGTATCTTGTGGTTCATGAGATACAGCCTGATGACAGACGAACGGACAGACAGTGGAGCCTTAGTAGTAGGGTGCCCTAGCCTACCCCACTAACCAGTGGCGTGCCTAGGGGGCAAGCCTGACAGATTTTATACGATAAAAAAAAAACAAAAAATCTTACACTGAAAACATTGAATTTTATGAATGCCAGAAAATGTACACAGGTCAATGACCGCTATTGCCATGTCAAAATGATCTTACTGTCATGTTTACGTTGAACGTACATCTAGGAAGTCCGTTCACAGGGTTACTTTTGGGGCCATCTAACCAAGACCATCTGGACCATAGGTAATATCTATGTAACTCATAAATACTCATAATGCAATAATTATATTATTTTGAAATCAGTCAGTATCATATTTGGTTTTCATTCAAAACCATTAAATGAAAATTCTATTATGTCTTATAAAAGATTAGATAAAAAAAAATGTGTAACTAAACATATTGTTCTAAATAAAAAATTAAAAAAAAAAAATTGCACTGTCAACATTTTGTTTACACGCCCCAAATAATTAAAACACTCGACAAAAATAATAAAAATCCTTACTTACTCAGAAAACCCTCTTTATAAGCACATTTTAACACAAAATGAGACTTTAAAACTTTTTCCCACAATAACTGCGCAAATTGACAACTTGCACTTTTAAGACGGTCTAGCAAAAACTAGGCAAAGGACACCTTTTCAAAATACCACTAGCACTAACAAGTTTTTCATAGAATATGCAATGCCAGGGGTGAGTTGACCCGACAGTTTACCTGTATCGTGTTGAAGCACCCTCTCGTAGGTGTGCAATAAGTGTGATGAATATACCTTACTTAGGGATGATTTTTCATTTCCAATAAAACAGCTGCTGATTCTCCATGCATAAATAAAATATAATTAGATAAATATCTGCTTACAAAACCATCACAAACACTTAATTTAACTCATAATTACTTCTGATAAACCTCTCTAAAATTAATACATTACACGTCCATAAAACTTCTCATGTCATGGTTCTACTTGAAGTGCTGTCTAAAAATTTTCACAGGAACTCATTTAATATAATTCAAACTACTGTCAAAACTTTTCCTCTGAATATTTCATGCCAGCAACGTAATTTACTTTTAAAGCGGCCAACCACATATGACAAACCACAGATAAAATTCCTATTTCCCCAACATCCCCTCTGAATTTTATATTTATAATAACAATCAAAGCAACATAAACAACTTACAGTAACAACCTTATAGTTAACTCCTATCTTCTCATTTAAAACCCAACTTAACTAACCCTCCCAACTTAACTAAAATCTTACAAACAAACTTTTGAATTAAACAACCAAAAACCTTACTTAACTAACTTACTTCAAAATCAAAATTTCAAATTACATTCCAAATACCTTATCTTCTAAAACCTCCTTAACCACAACACATAACACACACTTCACATTAAATAATGTCAATTACACATCACTCACAATACATTGTCTCAGTCTTAAAAACTTTGTCCTGTCCAGTGGTTTTGTTAAGATATCCGCTAAGTTAAATTTTGTTGGGCAATAATTAATTTCTAATAAATTTTTGTTTATCTTTTCTTTAATGAAATGGTATTTCACGTCAATGTGTTTGCTACGTCTATTCAGAATACCATTTTTAATCAGTACAATAGCTGATTGATTATCAACAAATAACTTTGTTTTCGGTAATTTGTTAGTGAGTTCGCAGATCAGAGACTGAATGTACAACAAGTCCTTAATACATTCAGCTGCAGAAATGTACTCGGCCTCAGTGCTGGACAGAGCAGTGACTGACTGCTTACGCGAGCACCAATGGATTGGTCCACCACCATAAAATACCACAAAGCCAGTAGTACTTTTCCTGGTGTCAGGATCACCCGCGAAGTCCGCATCACAGTACGCCGTTAAAGTTTGATCATTACCCCGAACATATTTTATACCCGTACTAATTGAGTTGCGAATGTACCTAAAGATGTTTTTAATGTTTCCAAAATCATTCAAATTTGGATTTTCTTGGTGTCTACTACAATAACCTACCTGAAAAGCTAAATCTACCCTTGTTTTATTTACCAAATATAATAATGATCCTATTAATTGTCTATATCGATGTACATCACTCTCCTCACCTTTCCCCTCTTGATGTACATCTACTAATACATGTGGATGACAACTTTCTTTTAAATTATTAAATTTAAATTTTTCTACAATTTGTTTAATATAACTCTCTTGAGATATTTTAATATAATTTTGTTCTACTTTGACATCAAAACCTATAAACTTTTCAGTTTTATCAAATTTCCGCATTTCAAATTCAGTTTCTAATTTATTAATAATTTTATTTAATTCAATTTCATTTTCTCCAATCAGAACTCCATCATCAACATAAATCGCCAAATAAACACCCCTGTCCTTATTTACAAAAACACATGGATCAGACTTTAATTGAACTAAGCCTAATTTTCTCAAAAATTCCGTCAATCTTTTGTTCCACATGAGCGGAGCTTGTTTCAGTCCATACAGGCTCTTCTTTAATTTACATACTTTATTTTCTTTATCCTTTACATCATATCCTAAAGGTATTTCCATAAATATTTCTTCATCTAAATTTCCATATAAAAATGCTGTCTTCACATCAAATTGTTTTATTTTCAAACCTTTTTGTGCTGCAATAGCTAGCAATAATCTAACACTGGTAGTGTTAACCACTGGACTATAAGTTTCTTTATAATCTACATTATGCTTCTGAAGAAATCCTCTTGCTACTAATCTTGCCTTATATCTTCCATCTGATTTCACTGTATATATCCACTTGCTTGTAATTATTTTTCTATTCTTTGCTTCACTTTTGTTTACAATTTCCCAGGTTTTATTCTTTTCTAACGAGTCTTTCTCCTCCTTCATTGCTTTACACCATAAATCTTTATCAAAACTCTTAAAAACATCCGTATAAGTCAAAAATGAAGTCTCCAAATCGTAATCTTTTAGCCATGATGGCAATTTTCTTTCACGATATGGTAAAATTCTCCGTCCAACATTGATTGTTTCCACTGCATCTTCAAATTCATCACCAGTCTCAACTGTTTCATTTCTAACTTCCCCTCTCAAAGTGTTATTTTCTTCACCTCCAACTCCAGTTCCAGTGTCTTCACCACTAACTCCAACATCTTCCACACTATCTTCAAAATTATCAAAATTATTTTCATCTTCTTCACCACTAACTTCAACTTCTTCTTCACTGACTTCAACTTCTTCACCACTGACTTCAACTTCTTCACCACTGACTTCAACTTCTTCACCACTGACTTCAACTTCTTCACCACTGACTTCAACTTCTTCACCACTGACTTCAACTTCAATATTATCAAAACTATCTTCAAACACCTCATTATCTTCAAAAGCTTCTTCACCATCAACAGCTCCATCACCACTTTCACTACGAAGAACATCACCAATAACCACATCATTATTCACTTCATTATTCACTTCACCATGAATAACACCATCACCTTCACCACAATCACCATTATCACCAATATAAATACTCACCTCTTTAAATAAATTATCTAACTCACATCGTTTCACTTCACGATTACAAAATTTTAAATAATCCGCAACCTCACTTTTATTATTATTAAACACAACATCTCTCGAATAAATAATCTTAGAATCAGCAGGATCCCATATCTTATAACCATTGTTTGTAAATCCAACTAAAAGTCCTTTGCTACTCCTGGAGTCAAGTTTCTTTAATTTAAAATTGTTTTTATAATAAGCTAGCGATCCGAAAATGTTTAAGTGTTTTAAGTTTGGTATTCTATTAAACCACATTTCCGCTGGTGTTTTATTATTTGTAGTATTTGCACTCCTGTTAATTAAGTAGGCAGATGTTAAGACAGCTTCACCCCATAAAGTACGTGGTAGCTGCATATCAAACAGTAAAGCTCTGGTTCTTTCCATTAAGGACCTGTTTAGCCGTTCAGCTTTACCATTTAATTGTGGAGTGTATGGGATAGTGTAATCAATATAGATACCTTTATTGTTGCAGTATGTTTTAAACTGTTTGGTAATGTATTCACCACCATTGTCGCATCTAAAAGTTTTAATTTTTGATTGAAAATGATTTTCTGCCAAATTAATATAGTTAATAATTTTGGAAAAGGCTTCGCTTTTATTTTTGATTAAATATACTTTAATAAAATGTGTATAGTCATCTAAAAAGGTTATAAAATATTTATAACCATTCCATGTTTCAATTTCTATTGGTCCACAAATGTCACTATGAACGATTTCTAAAGGTTTGTTTGCTTTTTGTCTGATAGATTTGAATGGTTTACGACATAGTTTCGCTTTGGTGCAGACCTCGCAGGCGTCCATGTCTTTTTCATTTTCTAGGCCTCCCCCAATTCCTTTAACAAGGTTCTTGGTCTTGGCTATAGGTACATGACCTAAAGCCCTATGCCAGAACATCCTATTGATATTTATAAATTGGACTGACCTTGATGTTCCCACTGGCTCTGCGAATAGATTAAGGTGGTACAAACCATCTCGTCTCAGCTCAGCAGTCACTAGACACTCAGCCTCTGCTCCGCGAATCTCACATCGGTTTCTGAAAAAATTTAAATTATAATTATCTTCAGATAATTTCGATACTGATATTAAGTTCTTTTTAAGTTGAGGAACCAAGAGGACATCTTTTAAAGTTAAATTATTGGAATATATATTGCCCATTGTGTTTACTAAATGTATATTTCCATCAGCTGTCATAATTTTGTAGCTTGTAACTCTCCTATCTTTAAGATAGCTCTCCGAGTTCACTATGTGACTGCTGGTACCTGAGTCCACAATAAATTCCATCTTTGTATCATGTGCTTGTAAGTTGTTAATGAATTTACTACTTACAGTTTTATTTAGGCAGAACTTTGTGTAGTGCGAGTCATCACTGCATTTTTGACAATTGAATTTTGCTCTACACTCCGCATACCTGTGACCGGGCTTCAAGCATTTAAAGCAGCTCTGCTGTGCTCCGTGCTGCTCTCTGCCGAATGCATTGATCATCGGTTGTTGCAATGATTTTGTTCTGCAAAACTTTGCTATGTGTCCTTTTAATCCACACTTAAAGCACGTTTTAATAAAGCAGCTGGTTGCTTCTTGATTATCCTCCTTTTGTTCTGATGTCTCAGCCTCCGTTTTGTTGGTGTTCCTCATTCTTAACTCCAAACTGATTCTTGATGTCAAATTTGTAAGAGTTTTGTCATTTAAAGCTGTTGCTTCCCAAGCTGTTCGGAAGTGGTTAAAATTTTCCGGTATATTTGTTAGAATTTTCGTCATGATTTGCCTGTCATCGATGTTATATCCTAATCCCTTGATTTCGGTTGCTAAGTTCTCAACCTGTGCTATGTCACTCATCAGATCGTTATTTTTAAACTTGTAGTTAAAAAATTCTTCCAACTTCTGTGAGATCTGTACTTCCCTATGACCCAAACATATTGTATCTAATTTATCTATAACATCTTTTGTTGTTTGACAGTTTAATACGTATCCTAGAAATCTATCTGATATTGAATTTAAAATGATAAGTTTCGCCTTGGCATCCTTTTTCTCGAAATCCTTTTCCTGAATTGCTCCAGCATTTAATACTGAGCTTATTTCTTTCGCCTTCAATATAAGCATCAACCTTAATTTCCAGAAGGAATATTCGGAATCGCTCACCAACTTTGACAATTTATACTCATCTGCCATTTTGTTCAAATTTGGACTTTTAGATAAAGATTATTTTTTCTTTCTCCTCATCACACCTAAAGCGGCCCATAACCTGTTGAAGCGTGCGGCGGCCCATAACCTGTTGAAGCGTGCTGGGCCCATAACCTGTTGAAGCACCCTCTCGTAGGTGTGCAATAAGTGTGATGAATATACCTTACTTAGGGATGATTTTTCATTTCCAATAAAACAGCTGCTGATTCTCCATGCATAAATAAAATATAATTAGATAAATATCTGCTTACAAAACCATCACAAACACTTAATTTAACTCATAATTACTTCTGATAAACCTCTCTAAAATTAATACATTACACGTCCATAAAACTTCTCATGTCATGGTTCTACTTGAAGTGCTGTCTAAAAATTTTCACAGGAACTCATTTAATATAATTCAAACTACTGTCAAAACTTTTCCTCTGAATATTTCATGCCAGCAACGTAATTTACTTTTAAAGCGGCCAACCACATATGACAAACCACAGATAAAATTCCTATTTCCCCAACATATCGAACGCCCTCAGCTAATTCCAAGAAATTTTGACGCACACACTTATACCAATAGGTACGAATACAAAACGCACACTTCCATATAAAATTTTAATTTTAGGTACACGTATTTACTTACGTTTCCCGTATCAAAATATCTTGTGATAAATCACTTTTGTTCTCCTTTTGTCGTCACATCAAGCATTAGTGGTTGTTTAACATTATTCATATGTAAAATTGCACACCGGTAATAGAATGAGTGAGACAAAAAACTGATGACAAAAAAATGAACTTCAAGGAAACTCGTGCAAAAACACCGCCCCGCTACCCGCGCTGGGTTGGTTTGACAGTTTGAGTGATACCATGATTGATATTTAAAACTCCCATATTTTTTACGTATGACGTCACTATAGTTCAATTGTTTTAGTATTTTTGTAATAGTCATCGTATTCCACAGATTTAGGGGCTAAACCCATGGCATGGTAGTCGCAATGGTAGAGAGAAATTCTTAGTGAGTGAGTATATGTAAAAGAAAACCTATCCAATAAGGAAATAACAAGAAGCAAACCGGTGTAGTAATAGTAACAGTAGCGGGTTATTATTTATGAAGAGTAAAGCGTATGAGTCTAAGCTCCATTTTCTCTTATGCTAGGCTTCTTAAATTTGTATCTTTGTACCATTACAAAGGATTACTGCATTTTTAGAATATCTTCACGATTTCGTTTAATACTTTTTTCCCTCTCGTGTGTCTTAACAAAACTTGGGTAAAATTTGTTCTTTGGCAACCCTCGATGGCATTTCCAGGAAAACTGTCTAGCTGTCTTTATTTATTCAACGTTCAGAAATACTAAATCATCCGATTGCGCTAGTGATGCTATTTAATTTTATATAAAACTATAAATATTGAAGATAAAAATACTATTTTACGTAAACAGTATTTAGGTTACTGTAATAGAATAAGTTCTTGCAATATTTGGCTTTAAATAATTTCAGAACGATAGCAACAAAAATAAGATTGCGCGGTAAATTTAAAAAAACGTTTTAAAAACTTGATCTGTCATTGTTTGACATTATTACTCTTTGGTATTGACATGACACTTGCATGACGAAATAAATTATTGTAATTAAATTATTTTAGTTAGATGAAATTCTGAGATGAAACAAAACAAATAAAAAAAATTCAAGATGGAAACAACAAAGACTAAATCTAAGAAACGAAAAGCCCTGTGAGTAAACGTCACTACTTAATTTTTTTTTTAAAGGATGTATGAAATAATTTTTATGTCTTTTTAAATCTTGTGGCTCACAAAAGTGATTTACGGAAGGAACCTACTTATTTTTTTTACAAATTTTTATTTACTTTTTTCAATCTCTATATTTATTGTCTTTAAGTAGATTAAAGAATTCAAAAGCATAATTGCCAATTTTTTTAACAATACTGGATTTTAAAACACTTCACGTAAAATATCGGGATCCATGCTTCGAAAGCAATTAATCCCGAATTCTTTGTTGAAGCATTTTGAAATCCCGACGCAAAAAGAGGGGTGTGTCTGTTTGTGGCATCGTAGCTCCTAAACGATCGAACCGATTTTGATGCTGTTATTTTTTGTGATCGAGTTGGTGCTTATGACTTAAAGGTACAATCGCAAACTGTCGACGGATGTAGCAGTGTTACCCAACCGCAGTGACATGCCGCAGCGAGTTCAGCGACCCAGGTTACCATAGACAATTTTTATTAGAACGCTCCCAAAGATGGCGACAGTGCCACAAAGAGTATTTTCAAAGAACTAGGTACTTCAGCTATTGCGGTTGGGTGGCACTGCTTCCGTCTGCGGTTGCCATCGTAAGTAATTGTAACTTTATGCCCTCAGTCTAAAGAAGTGGTTCCCAAACTTATTTTGTTTTCTGCCCACCTTGACAATATTTTTTTTTAGTTTCCCCATGTCTTCCCCCCATTTCATTGAAATTACAAATGGAACCCACCAAGCCTCTACACAGCGCCCCTATTTTTTTTTCTGGGTCTTTTACCGCCTCCCTGTCGGCCTGCAGCGCCCACAAGAGGGCGTTATCGCCCACTTTGGGAAAGGCTTTTCTAAAGGAGGCCTTACACCAGCAAGGCGAGGCGTGTCATCTTCATAGAGTATGTCAGTGCAGCGCCATACTAATAATAATGAGTGATTAATGACGCCGCTAGTCGAGCAACAAATCGTTGATTTGATTGTGTTTCAAGAGCCGTCTCAGTACGCACACATGCGTTGTGAGCCTTGTAATTATACTTTCACAAATATTTTCAATTTGTGGAGGGACGCGCCATGTTATAGTAGTTTATAGGGCTCAATTAAGAGCTCTAACACACGAGCGGCATGTTCCCAACGGCAGAGGTAACTGCGCAGCCGTCGACGCGCGTCGGCGGCAACCGTCGACATTTCAACTTATTGCGACTGCAGCCGTCGACGCGTCAACGGAAGCCGTCGACGCGTCGACGGTTGCCGCCGACGCGCGTCGACGGCTGCAGTTACCTCTGCCGTTGGGAACATATCGTTCGTGTGTGCTCTCAGTGGTTTAGTTGACCAATTCCAACAGTTGTTTTTTTCTTCAAATTACAGACAAATTACTTATCCTGCTCCCTACTCCCAATCTTGGAACCCTGATGTCGCACCAGTTCTGATGAAGACAAGCGTTGGACGGGCGAATAGGTGAGTGGGTATTATACTTTTTGGGTTAAACCTGCAACTCCTGAAAGCCAGACTCAACAGTCAAGGGCGGATCCAGGGGGGAGGGGGTCATGGGGGCCATAAACCCCTCCCTGGGCTAACTATTTTCTTTAAATTAGAATTATTATTGTAATCGAAACGGAGCCTGTCCTGACTAGACTTTATTACATGACCCCCTCCCCCCCCTGACTTGAAGACTGGATCCGGCCTTGTCTGTACCGACCGCCAGAGGCAATGAAGCTCGACGAGTACCAGAGAAACGATTCAACGGTCTTGTTTTACATGAAGAGGCACAGAGGTGCCGATCTCCGAACTTCCATGCTCCAGGCTGCTTCTTAGAAACACATAAAACATAAAGCCTGTAAACCCCAAAGGGTTAGGCAGAGGTACACATTAGTACACCCACATTTTGCCAGTTATATTTTAAGTTCCATGTAATAGGGGGCGAGCCTATTGCCATCAACCGGGTATAAACCAGACTCCGAGGCTGCTGTTTGTTTTGAATGTATGTGATGGTTTTTGTTCGAGAAATAGCCTCTGAGAAATTCCTGATGAAAAAACCCAATAACTCTTTGTCCGACCTGGGAATCGAACTCAAGACCTCACGCTCAGCAGTTGCGATTTGTAACCAAAAGACCAACAACAAAAAAAAACCAACATTTGGTCCGACCTAGGAATTGATCCCAGGATCAACACAAAACCAACGGGACATAGAATGTCCTTGCTACCGTGTGTATAGAGTTCTAGAGTATTCCATTCTACGTCTTCATCATCTGCCTAGCCTTTTTTCCCAACTATGTTGGGGTCGGCTTCCAATCTAACAGGATGCAGCTGAGTACCAGTATTTTACATAGAGCGACTGCCTATCTGACCTCCACAACCCCAGTAACTGGGTAATACGATACCTCTAGGTAAGACTGGTTTTCAGACTTTCAAACTACGATTCCATTCTTCGAACGAACGAACGACCATATACCTAGACTCCTAATAACAGACGACCAATGTCTGTCAACACATTAGGCATAAAAGTCTTATAATCGTCGTCACTCACCAAGTTCGTATTAGTTTCGACCACTCCTGTGAGCCGCTAAAATGCACTGACCTTGAGTTAGCCAATCAGTTCGCAGTACCCCGTCCCCCTCGTACCTCAGCAAGTTGGCAGAATAGTTTTCGTGAGTTAGATCGTGTATTAGGCGTCTATAGGCTGTATGGTCGTTAAATGGAGCAGAATAAAGTAGGATTTTTTATAATAAAGTATGGTTGGCAATCCTACCCGCGGGACGCAACGCAGCAGCCAATCACGCCGATGCCTCGTGGGGTCATATTCTTCATTCCTCTGACTGATGAATCTTCGTTCAGTCTCTTCCAGGGGTCTAAAAGACCGACAGGGCCTCGCCCTTGGACCCAAACTTACTCCACGACCGGTCGCCCTGACCCTACTGCGCCGCATCTCAAGTATGGTGTCTTCCGCAATAGACGAGGGCCTCCAGTACCCAGGTTAGTGTTCCAGGGCTGTAGCTAGAGACGAATTTGAGGTAGGGCAGCATTGGTTACAGGTAGGTCGGAAGTAAAAAAATGTCATAATTGATCTGCCCTCGAAACACGGGGTCCTAATCAATCACCATGTATATCTGACATCTTATGATGACTCTGAAACTATAAACAAACCATTTAATTATAATAATTTATCTTATTTTTGGTATTTTTAAGGTAGGGCATTGCCCCACAATGCCCCCCCTAGCTACGGCCCTGTGGTGTTCGGAAGCGAAATCATAGCGCGATCACTAAAAATAATACATATGAACATACATTATACATCACGCATCCCCGAAGGATTAGGCAGAGTTGTACCCATTTGTACACCCACATTTCGCCAGTTATGTTTAAGTCCCATGTAATAGGGGGCGAGCCTATTGCCATCAACCGGACACAAATCCAGACTCCGAGGCTGCTACTGAGAATTCCCTGATGGGAATGGGTTTTGTTTACATAGATAATTAGGACCGCGTGCTACCCTGGATGGCGTTAAGATCGAATTAGGTGGGTCGACGACGGCGCGTTCTGTTCGCGTGCGCCTCAAAGAACTGTCAGCACAGGGACGGGGCACCAACGAGGCCAAACGCCTGTCGGGGTTGCGGGACGTCTTAACAGGATACCGTGGCCCCGGAACGCAAAGGGCAGACAGAAGGAACAGGGTGGTTTTTTAGTCAGTAAAAGTCTGACAGTTCCGTCTGCCCCACCCAGGGCGGAAGGAGTCATTTGATGATTTTTACCAACTAAAAAAAAAAAAACGAATTAGATCGCTCTATGGTTTCCTTACCGCCGTTTGGTTACGGTAGATTGCATTTTTAGAGAGTGTATTTCTATTACTGCTACAATAAATTTATAAAAAACTTAAATTTGCATTGTTGAGACCCCTTTTCCCAGTAGTGGATCCCTGGGGGGGGGGGGGGGGTCCACTACTGGGAAAATGTATTTTTACATGTAGTGTTAAATATTGTACGGTGTTACGGAACCCTTCTCCTGTGACTCCGACTTGCACTTGACTACTTTTTTGTTACAGTGTAGCACCAGTGCAGGCTCCGCCAGCTAAACCAAGGCGTAAGCAACAAACTCAACAAGTTATTAAGCTTCCAGTTGAGCAATACAACAAACAACTCTTGATTCCTCCTAAAAAGAAACCTGCAAGAAAGGCCGGTTAGTATCAGCTTTTGGAAACTACACATTATATTTCCCAATGATGGGAACTTGGAATTTAAGGACTGTACTTATAAATCGCCTATAAGGGATTGGTAACGGATAACTGTTATGCAAAGTGCAACTTTGTTATCATCAAATACATAAATAATCAAATAAAAGTACGACCACTGGACATTAATTAATAAATACTAGTTTTTAGTAGTTGTTTATGATTGATAGTACTTCAGTTACGAGGTCCCATCATTGGGAACATGAATGTGTATGATTCAGCAGGTAAACCAGTACAAGTAGCAAATTAAATAAATGTACCATCAGTGGGAATATGGTTTCTTGTACCAGTTCTGGGAACAGCATAATAGGTTTAATAAATTGTGCAACAGATTTTGCTTCTTGGTCTTATTGAAACGATAAACTTTTGTACTCGTTAGAATTGCCCGACGAGGCGATTTTAAATCTCGTATTATTAAAAAAAATAAGATACTTCTTAGCCTTTTGATCATTGGCCAATTGACAGCGTTGCGGCGAGTTTTTTTGATAACCTTTTGTTTCCTTTTCTTTTTAAAAAGTCGTACATGATACTTTGTAATTTTATTTTTATGTAAAAGTTTTGTTTTTTATTGATATATCTATGAATATAAATGTAATGTGTGTAATAGAATAACAGGCACTTTTGATTGTTAAGGAGTCGGTCAGAAACTCAACGGACACTCTTTTCAATTAGGTTTTCACAAAATTCTGGTTACAATATTCTTGTTGTTCTACATGTGAAAACAATTAAAGTCCACGATGCTCCACGGATTTAAACTCCCCGAATTGTGTACAATAAACCATAAAAGCTTCATATTCTTTTCAGCAAAGTTCCCACCAGTGTTCGTCTTTCGCAACGTTGACAAAAGTTACTCTAAAAATTTGTCCTACTCAAAGATAACGCACATGGATATAAAACCAAGAAGAATTGCCTCTCTTTCACCTAGTTACTGCCCATCGCCTAACTTCAAGGCTTTACCGAGAAGATTTTCAGTTTCACCAACCAAGTTGCTGTTTATCAAGAATGAGGGGAAAGAGTAACGAAAGCAAAGCCACGTTGTGTTTAAGATACACCGCTCCGCTAATATATCACCCCAAAATTCAATTTCCCATCATTGGGGACACAAATACTGGTTAATATAATCCCATCATTGGGACACCGATTTCCTACAAAATGGTAATTGTAAAATGATGTATTGTTGTAATTATAATGTAACTGAGTAAGCAGTGTTTTATTTCTTACTCGCCGGCGACTTTGTTCGAGTGAATGTCGGTTATCACGAGGTTTTATTTGCGCGGAACCCTAAAATTAAAGTTACTATATAAAACGTCAGTTATCTGTCTGTAATAGCGTATCTTAGTATATTTATAATCATTAGCTTCTAATCTCACTTTGTAAACAGGTTAGGCCTGGTTTACATTAGGTCGGACCGACAGTTTTACCGTTGGTCGACTGTAGGGTGTTGCTGATCACACTAGAAGCTGCTGATCTAACCTAGTGTAAACACTACCGTCGTTTTACCACAGCCAACTCACAACTGCTTTGTGGCGACCCTGAGTCGTCATAAAACAGTTGTGAGTTGTTTGTCGGTCCGATCTAACGTGAACCAGGCCTTATTTGATCTAATAATACTAATACTATAAAGCTGAAGTATTCATGTTTGAACGCGTTAATCTCTAAAACTACTGGTCCCATTTTAAAAATTCTATCGCTCTCTGAATTGTATTCATTAAACCATAAAATCTTCATGTTCTTTTCAGCAAAGTTTCTGTATTCCACCAGTGTTCGTCTTTCGCAACGTTGACGAAAGTTACTCTAAATAGTTGCCTTACTCAAAGATAACGCACATGGATATAAAACCAAGAAGGATTGCCCACCTCTTGCCCAGTTACTGCCCATCGCCTAACTTTAAGGCTTTACCGAGAAGAATTACAGTTTCATCAACCAAGTTGCTGTGGATGAGAGGACAGAGTAACGAAAGTAAAGCATCGTTGTGTTTAAGATATACCGCTCCGCCTCTTCAAATCATATTCCCATCAGTGGGAATAAGATTTGTTGATTTGGTCCCACCATTGGGACCCCGGTTTCCTACAAAATGGTAATTGTAAAATTATGATGTATTGTTGTGATTATAATGTAACTGAGTAAGCAAGGTCTTTTATTTATTATTAATTTAAGCTAGGGCTGTCATCCGTCCGGGTTTCCCCGGATTTGTCCTAGTTCAGAGGGCGTCCGGGGACGTCCGAAAGGGGTTGTCAAAAAGTGTCCGGGTCAAACCCGGCCACCTTTAGTGTCAGGGGAATTCCGATGAATTGAAAGATAGGCGATAAATCAAAACAAACCTTGGTTAAAAATTGTCTTAAGCTTTAATATTAATTTTTATTGTAAATTTTTAGCGGTATGTTTGAAAAAAAAAACTGTTTCACCCAAATGTCCGGGGTTTTTGAAGTTTTTGTCCGGCGTCGGCAATTTAGATGATGATCGCGTGGAATTCACGCGGATCCTAAATATAAAGCTGCGTCTACGCTACGGCTCTCCTAGCTAGACGCAGCTTAAAGCTGCCGAGCACGAGCGGAGCACGAGCCGAACACAATTTGTCTAGTGTGGACCGACAAGCCTCGAACGAGCGCGCTGCGAGCATTTCGTTCGTGCTCGGCAGCGTTCCGCCTGTTGTCGGTTTTTTGACGAACACAAAGGGATTTGCTTCGCGCTCGAGGGCAGTGATCGTTGTAGGTTCGTTGTACGTCCACACTTGGAGCCGCGAAGGACGAAGCCGAGAACGGCTCCGCTTGTGCTTCGCTCGTGCTCGGTTCGTCTACCGTAGATCCGCCTTAACACACCACCAACTACAACTACACAAATACACCACCAACACCTACATTCACGCCGTGAATGTAGGTGTTGGTGGTGTGTTTGTGTAGGTGTTGTATATGTGTATTGTGATGAACACTTATATTTAGGATCCGTAAAGCAAAACACGCGGATGAAGTCACGGAAAGCTATGTATACTTAAATAAAACATCAATTACACTTATTAACTATCAGTTTATTTCATTTTTCATTCAAATGTAATTTTTTATTACATCACTTTTAAAAACATTCTAGTTGGCGTATTTTAAAAAGTTTACATATTTTAAATATAGATGGAGCTATTAACAATACTTGTGCAAGTATGAAAAATCGCTAAATAAACAAAACAGCATTATAGAACTGTATATTTATTAGTAGATCCGTAATCATTGATTGAAATTCATTGTTGGGTCATACTCAGAAAAAGTGTACATTTGGTATCTTTTCTTGTCCCACTACTTCATATTAAAGTAAATATCCAAATTATGACAATGTTTCCTTTTTTACCCTCAAATTTTTATGTTAGTGTAATAAAAAATAGATTTATATGCTATTTTAACTTTAATTTTCATTAAAAGAGTATTTTTTTTGAATGTCAAAACATTGTTAAAAATTTCTCCATACATTTTTTTCGTGTCCCAATGACGATTACACATTTTCAGATATGAATTGTTACGAATATTCATAGCTTTACTTTACATAAACTGTGGCTATATTATTCTTGATGAATCAAGTAACTAAATAGGACCAAGTATATTCATCAATCATCTAGAGAAAAATTTATTTTTATTTAAATAACTTTGTCCCAAAATTATGAAGTTTTGTTACTCAGGGTTAGTACACGCAATGAAATATTGGAAAAAATACTTTATTTTAATAAATACTTTTTCCTATTCTGGCGACACTATAACTTACGTGAAAGTCACTGTCGCGGCAGCCTTTACGTTTTCCCGGTAGTCGTGAAGTCGAGATCTATCAAGTGAATAGGTATTTACAAAAAAATCCTCAGGGTGATAAACGACTATTATTGTGCTAAGTTTATTATATTTTTTGTTTACTTACTATGTTATTTTCTATTTTTATGTATTATCTTAACGAATACGCTCAGTGATGACATAGTATACACGTGGTTTACTTTAAAATATTTGTAGAGGTTAAAGTTTCTCAGATTTTATTCTCATTTTCGTTATTTTGCGTTACGTTACGAAACTGAGAAATTGTTAAGCTTTTTTTTTTTTTTTTTTTTTTTTTGAGGTGGTAAAAATCATCAAATGAGTCCTTCCGTCCTGGGTGGGGCGGAAGGGACTGTCAGACTTTTACTGACTAAAAAACCACCCTGTTCCTTCTGTTGCCCTTTACGTTCCGGGGCCACGGTATCCTGTTAAGACGTCCCGCAACCCCGGCAGGCGTTTGGCCCCTATTGGGGCCCCGTCCCTGTGCTGACAGCTCTTTGAGGCGCGCGCGAACAGAACGCGCCGTCGACCCGGGCATGGTCCTTGATCGGACGGCGAGCTACCCATTACTCGCCGTCCGCAAGCCCGCGCCTACGGTGGCCGGATGTCGCCTCGCGACGTCCGACGCCCTGGGCGTCTCCCGCGGCGGCTGGGGCGTGAGGTGGAGGGTGTTGTTCTCTCCCTCACGCGGCCCGCCTCCTCCTTCGCTAGCATTACTGCTTCGCAGAAGGAGGTGACTGCATCCCATTCCCTCTCGCCCCGGAGCATGGCCTGAACCAGGTCCGGACGCGAGAGGTCGCCGCCGCCTATCGCCTCCGTGAGGACACGGCGGTGCTCTGCCCAAGCGGGGCAGACCTGCACCGTATGCTCCACCGTGTCCTCCGGGCGGTCCACACAGAAATTGTTAAGCTTAGTTCACAAAGACGAAAAGTACTTAAATTGTAATTATTATTACCGTCACGTAATTTGGATAAAGATTTTGAAGTGAGGGTAGTTCGCGCACATACAAATTCATACACTTGTAACCTACTTAAAAAAAAGAAGTTTTTTTTTGTGTTTGTTATCTCATAACTCCTCAAGCTTTTATAATAATATAAGTAAATCAAGATTCGAAAGACATGTGGCGCCACCTATTCTCATAAGAACGTTATTGTTGTTTTCCTCAGTAAAAGTACCCTATGTCTGTTTTTGTACACCTGACAAAGTATATGCGAAATTTTAGGATGACCGGTTCAGTAGTTTAGGCGTGAAAAGGTAACAAACAAACAAACTTATATGACTGATTAGCCAAATATAATCACGTGTTTTATTCGCCCAATCCATGTGTACTATACCTTATGACATCAGTTTCGTGACGGAGATTCTCAGTATCGTTACCTATCAGTTTAGTTACAAATTTAAAATGTACACTTTTTCTGAGTATGACCCTGTTATCAAAAGAAAATCGTCAATAACATGACAGAATAATGTTTTTAAAAGTGACCATAGACAATAACACAATTTTCTTACAAGCTACACACTGCAGTCGTTATATTAGTTCCGTGAGACGCCGCTAAGTTACTATGGCAGCACTGTGCTAGGATAATTATTTTCCCATTTTTTTGTTAAAATTAGACACGATTTTAGTGACGAAATTAAATACTATTTTAGAATATAAAAATCACTGCCATAGTCACAAAGTTTAGATTGCTTTTTGCAGTTACAATTTACTCAAAGCTGGTTTTTGTGAAGCATTATTTTTAACACGACAATTCATTTATGTTTTTTAATCCGTGATTAAATCGATAGGTGCTTGAATCCATCCTGCGCATTCAAATCATTTTACAATATCTATAGAACATAATGTCACGCCTGTAATCCCCGAAGGGTTAGGCAGAGTCCCATGTAATAGGGGGTGAGCCTATTGCCATCAACCGGGCACAAATCCAGACTGCGAGGCTGCTACTGAGAAATTCCTGACGGAAAAACCCAATAACACTTTGCCCGACCTGGAAATCGAACCCAAGACCTCATGCTCAACAGCCGCGTTTTGCGACCACTAAACCAACAAGGCAATCGATAGAACTTGATCCGATTAATAGACATACTTAATTATTCCAATAATTTATTTAATAAAGTATACCTAAATTGCGTGATTTTTTTGTGCTTTCAATACAAAATACCTACTTTAATTGGACCTACTTACGCAAAACGGAACTGACCCACACAATTAAAGTTTTGAGAAAAAGCAATTTTTCTCTAAAGTGTGCAATCAAATTATTTGACAAATAATTTTATATTGCACTATAAATCGAGAAGAGTTTCCAATTTTATAGTAAATTGATAAATAATCGGGATTTTTTTGAGAAGTATGTCTTGAAATTAATGGTTAATAGTCTCAACTACCAAATTATCTTAAAGTTTTTTTTATTAGCAAGTCACAAAATGTTATTTAATTACCAAACCAAATGGCAACAATATTTTTAAGTGAGTGTAACAACTGAGTTCCTGCTACACTTACTTTAAATTAAATCATGGAGCGACTGCCTATCTGACCTCCACAACACAGTAAGTAACTGGGTTACGATACCCTTTGGTAAGACTGGCTGTCAGACTTTCGGAACTTTGACGATCCGTAACGACTGTCAAAGATCCACGTGTGACAGCCGGGACCAACGGCTTGACGTGCTTTCCGAGGCACGGAAGAAAACACGAATTTAATCACGGATTAAAAAAGTCTTTACGAACATCCCATTTATCAATTCTCTTAGTAGGTAAAACGTTTACAATCTATTTGTTTGAGCTTGAACAGAGAAGTAAAAAACCAATATTTTTCCTTTACTAGCTTTTGTTCCCGATTTAGTCCATGAAAGTAGCCTATACCTATTCTTGCATGGGGATCGAACTCACCCCGAACAAAATTTGATGAAAATCGGTCCGAATCGAAAGTCGAGAAAGCATAACAGACAGAGAACTTACTTTCGAATTTTATAATATTGCAATGGTGCAATGTAGATACCTACATACCTACCTACACCTTCCTTTAGAATCAAAAATAAAAGAAATATTAAAATAACCTATTTGACAGAATTGGCGCCATTATTATTAATGACAGATGGTGCCACAGAGCATACATAATATTGTCAACAAAAAAGGCTACTATAAAATCTCAACCTCGTTTCTCTTTGGTAATGTTATCTTTACAGACTTTGCAGACTTTAAATAAAGATTTAAAATAAGTAAATAGCTGCCTCCATTCTCCTCTCACAAAAATAATATAGTTTTTACTTCTCTGTTCTACATGAAGAGGAATTACCTGTAAGTGTTTGAACACATCAATTAGAGTAGGTTACATTTATTTTATTTTTATTAAAATAGTTCAAAAACTCATTGAATATGTATATTTGGATCGTATATGATCAATGATACGTGTGGACAAAGTTGCACCATTGTATGAATGAAAACAATTAGTACTGTAAAGCCTCGTCCCCACTAGGAACATTTGTCGAGCGACATGTGTCCCCGGTGACATTGGGCGATGTCGGGCGACGTCGGACGACATCGCCGCGACATTGTTGAAACTGTTCCTTGTCGCACAGTCGATTAAAGCCTCGTCCCCACTAGGAACATTTGTCGAGCGACATGTGTCCCCGGTGACATCGGGCGATGTCGGGCGACATCGCCGCGACATTGTTGAAACTGTTCCTTGTCGCACAGTTGATGAAGAGTAGTGATAAGGAACAGTTTCAACAATGTCGCGGCGATGTCGTCCGACGTCGCCCGACATCGCCCGACGTCGCCCGACATCGCCCGATGTCACCGGGGACACATGTCGCTCGACAAATGTTCCTAGTGGGGACGAGGCTTTATGTGGTAAAAGATGGCGCTGGTGGTTCTAAAATTTACTCGTGTATTTTAGCAGTTTAGTGTCCAAAGCTGTTTTTTTTCACATACGCGCTTATTATTGTCAACAAACAAAAAATAATAATAAATTATTTTTCTGCAAGTACTTGCAGTCGCACAACTTGCACAAAGTCAACACGTGCCTACAAAGAAACGAAATACGACTGTCGACACCACTTAATTCTATATAATGATGATATTATTGTTTATCACATTACTTCTACTGACTTTTTTTTCTATTCATAGTTAGTTTTATATTTCGAACATACAATATCAGAGAGGAACAACAAGACATAGATAATATTTTGAAAGTCTTTTAATAATAATATGAAATAGTTTAAATTTGCAACTATTTTTTTTATAAATACAAGCGTGATAGAAGACCCAATTAATGCAGCTGCTTGCACAATAAATAAATAAATATCTCTCTGAAATAATATGTTACGAAATATAAAAAAAGTATTATGATACAATGTTGCAGGATAATTTATAGAGTGCTTTGACACATTTCGACTAGGAATGCAAGGAATATTAGTAGAGCATTTACTTGCGCAAGTAACGTCACTACCTATAACTCGCAAGCACCATATTTACAATACTTCAAATGGTACTTGCACACAACTACAAAATTAAAAAGTAAAATGTAGGTTACTTATGCACTTTTTTTTGACATCTAATTTTAAAATTATTAGGTAAGGTAACTTAATTAATTTATTGTGATATCTAGCTACTTATGAGTACAACATATTATGGAAGGTTTAGAATGATGCCTCAAATTACAATTGAAACAAGAATTAGAAACCTACTATCATCATTTTAAACGTATAATTTAGTCAACTGCAATATTTTATACCTTCTAGTTTGAATACAGCCGCACATTAACATACATTAATGTTAAGGGCGCCATGCAACTCAATTCTTACTGGCATCCCTTTGAATGTTCTAAACAAAAGCTATCCTACCGTCATTGAAAAATGGCGCAGTCAAAACAGTGTCTTTCATTTCCAAAAGATACCATTTTTAAATTCACCATCAACGAAAAAAGCAAAGTCGGGACCCGTGGACATTTATCCGGAATAAATTACGCTGTCAACCCACAAGCACTGACCATAACTTGCACAAAAGTATGCTGCAAGTAGCTTGCACAATTATTGAATATCACAATAACATGGAAATTACTTACATATTTTTTTGCAAGTTACTTGCATACTTGTGCAAGTTATAAGGATGTGTATAACGAACTTTAGGTTCTCATCTGTGGAGAAAATAAATGAGTACCTAAATTAAAGCTTTTAAATAGGTATTATCAAAGCGCGTGTTTACTGTTTGGCAACCATTTTGTGTCTAAAAGTGGCAGCTTTATTATCATAGTTAGTACTCGTTGAGACATGCGCAGGAAAGTTGATTTCAGAGCAACAAAAACAACTAATTAAGCCTAAGACAAACTAATGAATTTTATAATCTAGATTACCCGTTACAAAAACAATAAAAAGTAGTTTATATTTTTCAAAATAACAGCCAGATGTAGCAAACATTAAAAGTATTATTTTTACATTTTCCAAATTAATGAAAAAGTATTGCATACATTTTGACATATTATTTCCAAAATAACGGCCAGAAATTGCAAACGAATTTTCATTTTTTAGATTAACAACTAGGTATTGCTAACACTTTTCTATATTTTAAATTAACAGCCAGACATTGCAAACATTTTTCCATTTTTCAAATTAACAGCCAGGTATTGCAAACATTTTCACATTTCTTAAACTAACAACCAGGCGCTGCAAACATTTCTACATTTTTCAAATTAACGGCCAAATTCAAACACATTTTAAACAATCCCTCCCTTCCTTTTAACATTCATTTATATTTCTATCTACATTGCATTTTACTTGGCATTTAAGTATAATACCCGCGTGTTTATGACACGATGAGTTTATATGTATAGAGACAGTCATGCCTACTTATTACTGACGGAAAAAACGTATTACTTATAAAGACGATCTTTTACTAAAACTCGACTTGCCAGTGGCTGGCTTATTAACAAGGGATCAGATAATCGAATACTTATTTACCTAAAGGTTATTTTTCGCTAAGAAAGTATAGGTACTTATGGCTTTTAGAAATAATTGATTTGAAGAAAATTTCCCGAGATTTCGGGATAGCGTAACAAATGAAATAATTTAGCATATTTATATGATTTTATTGGTCGTAAAGTTGGTTCCGGAATTGACGTAATTTTTCTCGACACTAAGAGCATTTTAAAACAGTACATTTATTTTTTACAGTTAGTACGTTAATTTTGCCAATCCCGAAATTTCGGGATTTTTCCTAAAATCGGGATACTAAAGTCCTTTCCATAAAAACTATAATTTAGGTAAATATGTACCCTTTTATCCAATCCCTGGTCTAAAGTGTTAACACATATAAGTACATACACAGTTTACATAAATAGATTACAAAGATATTTCCACCATTTAGATCCCGAAAAATTACCAACAATACTTTGACCCCAAGAATTACCTACATTAAAGTCTTACAAGTAGGTACAACCAGTTCTTATGACCCCAAAAAGGTTAATTCTACCAAAACGACCCAAACCAGGGGCGCAGCATAGCTACCGTACAGATACGGGCCCCACAGCTACGGGGGCCCCAACCTGCAGTTAGGTAAAAGGGGGCCCAATAAATGTAAATACAGGGCCCGACTAGGGCAGGGATGGCGAACCATTGACACGCGTGCCACGTGACCGTACGTATGTAAAATTAAATTAGCGTTAAACATTCAAAGTCATTACTTGAAAAAAATGGGAATTTTTTTTCACCTAAGTTGGATCATTTTAGCAAAACCAAATCAATTTTTATAACACCGTTTTTTTTATCTAAGATGGGTTTGCTCTTGACTGAGACAAAATCTACGGTGGTGTGAGCTTACCCAAAAACCATTTTAAAAAGCTTTAACTATCAGATTTTTTACTACCCGGTTTTTTACTATCCGCTTTTTACTATCCGTTTTTTTACTGTCCGCTTTTTGTTATTGAATTGTTGTTTTTTATTATTGAAGTCTTCAATCGACTGTAGAGTCGGTGTCTTCATTTTTAGTGCTTATGTGGAATGCTATGACCGGAATGGATCCTAAAACCATACAGGACCCCATTCCGTAGAAACACCAGGAGTAACCTCCAGTCACATCGCGGAGAAGACCTGAAATAATTAAAATTATGTTACAATAATGTCTCATTTCATATAAAACTACCTGTATAACCTTGGTCGCACTGTACCGAATAAGTCAAAAATATACAAGACTTGTCACACTATTATTGTAAAGTAATTCCCGATGCCTCGACAGATGGCGTTGTACTTCCTCTAGATCGCGCTGTTAAGATTTTCCGTCGATTAGCATACAGGGTCATTGAAAATTTACCAGAAACATGAAAAGGGTCAAAAAATTAACTGTTTTCTACAAAAATACTACACAATAAGATCGTAATGTAGGGAACAGCAGATTTTTTTTTTCATGTTTTCTTCGGCCTCTCGGAAGCCTAACAAAGGCCCGGGACCTCAGAGTCCCGAGATATATAAACTCGTGAAAATAATAATAATAAACCATTTATTCTCAGGTTATGGAGACCCATACATAAACACCTTAACCTAAGTATAAATCTTTTTATTCCGCGACTTCGTCTGCAAACGCAATAACTGACATTTACACAGACAAAGTCGCCGGCAAAAGCTAGTCTTGTATAAAAAAAAATCTTAAGAAGTAGCGAAACTGTTTTCCTACCAGCGGTTGGTGGAACCGATACAGCGGCAAGACTCTGGAACATCCTGACGAGGCCATAGGACGAGGCAATGCGAGCAGTTCCAAAAGCATCAGCTAAGAGTACTGGAACCAGGAGGAACCAGCATCCCAGACATAGACCGTAGGCACCTGGAATTAATTTAGAGACAAACTACTATAACATGGCGCGCCCCTCCATATTACTATTTCAGTGTGTGCAGTCATATACTTATGAAAGAGTTTGTATGTAGTTGTAGTATTCGTCTTAAGTAGCAGGCAAAAATACTCACCAGAAGCGATGGCCAGAGCCCACCAAGACTTAAGACTAGGCAGAGTCAGAACAGCAATCCCGGCTACTAATATGCTGTAAAAAATATAAGATAAGATATTTAATTTTGCAACAAGACATGGTGACGAATGAAGAAATAAGAGAGTAGAATATAGAGTGTTTGAAAGAAAGAATAATTTATTTATTAATTAAATGAAGTTTGGAAGACTTACAGCTTCAAAACTAAGTAGAAAAGGAGACCATAGTCGACAAGAAGTCAATTACAAGTCTTCGCGTGTAGAATTAGAGTGGAAACTTAAAAGTGAGCATACAACAGATTTGTTATCACTTAAGGGATGGTGCCGGAACTGTGGCTTCACTGACATGTGTGAATCAAGTTTTAGTGATCGATGGTCAAAATTGACTTTCTGTCTAATCTGTCTCAAACTGGGCAGTCTTACTTCTTCTTCTTTATCGTGTGGGCAGTAAAGTCGAGTGTCCAGAGTGTCAGAGTTTCTAAACCGCCTCAAGGGCCTCTGACATGGTTTGAGTGGGACAGTAATAGGCTGGTATAAGTCCAGGTTTCCTCACGATGTTTTCCTTCACCGATGTCAGCGATGTCCAACATAAACTTTAGAAAGTACATATGAATCGGTATTATGAATGTCACATTGGTACTTGCCCGGATTTTAACCCTATTCATCATTTTACAACTCACCTGACAATATAAGCCTTTCTTCTGCAAAACAAGTGGAGGTCACAGAGCCAGCCCAGGCCGAGCCGCCCACACAGGTCCAACACAGCGCTGATCGCTACCAGGTGACCTGAAATACACAATAATATTTTACAAAGTCTGTCTGTAGTGACATCTATTGCACAGCATGTGAACTACAACTGACAATTGTGTAGATGACATCACCGATCAATTGACGTACTTTTTATGAACTGTCAAAAGTCTTAGGGTGCGTTCACATCGGACGAATGTGCAGCTTGCAAGCCGTTTGCGAGCTGCGCGCGTGCAGTCACGGCAATAGTTTGGTGCGCCTCTTTAGCGCAACTCATGCGCGGCTCGTATAAAGGCGTGTATATCTGCGCGCACTCAATTCTCGTGCTTACAGTTCCGTTGACTGGCGCCGCCCGCGCGCTGATCGCGTGGCGCGCGAGGTGCGGCGCAGGAGCGGCGCACGAACAAAAATGCACGCGTGCAGCTCGCGGGCAGCTCGCAAACGGCTCGCGAGCTGCACATTCGCCAGATGTGGACGCACCCTAACAGTGCCCTCCGAGTCCAATTTAATAATGCGTTCAGGGTGCCATCAGCACCCTGAACGCATTATTAAATTGGCTGGCTGGCCTGGCTGCGGCGATTTTGTAGTGCATCAGGGATGTTTGCTAAAAATCGCGTAGACTGCTTTTACGCTACAATGCGGAAGAGATGCGCTTCCCTGCCACGTAATCTACGCATAGATTACGTGGCAGCGCCAACAGCATCCTTAGCATGATCGCTAGTCGGCTGGACTGCAGTTACATCAATCACTGCTGCTCTTTTTGTCATGGGATGGCACAGCAGTGATTGTTGTGTTTACATCCTTTTTATGTCTTGTTGTTTGTGGGTAGCTTAAGTTTTACTAACACTAGTCTATAAGAACATTGTTACTAACAAAATTGACACCATGGTCTGAAATAAATAAATAATATTAATAATAATAGATTTTGTATTCAATATCGATCTGTGATGTCATTTATTTGCACTTGTTAATATTAGTATGGTAGATTGTGTGTCAGTAAGTAGATACATATGACATACCTGCAGCAGATTTACTGTGCCCAGCGGCCACTGTGTACGCCGGTAGGTAGTACAGAGCGTACGGCGATCCGCACGACATGAGAGCGACGGACGCGCACAGTAGACCGAACCGCCATGACTTCAGCAGGGACACGTCTAGATACCTGCAATAATAAGACAATGGTGTCAATTCCCTTGCTCACAAACTAAACTAAAATTAGACTATTTCTATCTTTTTCTGTCCAACAAAACAAGAAAGGGGCGGAAATATTTAAAGTTTCTCGTCCATTCTTCTCCGTACAAAACTACCTTTTGGAAGGCGTTCAAAAGTGCCTTGTAATAGCCTAATTGAAATAAATGATTTGACTTTTTTAAATAAATTAGACCTGTAATTTTTAGTTAATCTGAAAATGTACTTCCATACAATTATAGATGACATGTCAGAACGTATCGATTGTAAAACACGAAAAAGTTCAAGGCAAAACTAATTTGACATATCTAACTTAGTTCTAACTTAGGTCTTGTATTATATAAATTAAAAATATGCTAAGCAGCCGTGGACTAAAGTTATTAAGGTTTGAAAAGTTGATTTAGTCAGTACTACAAAAACTATTGTAGCGGCGCTGACGTTTGCATTGTGTAGGTATTACAGTAGAGTGCGCAGCGCCCGGGCTTTAGTCTGCCCGTAGTAACGACCACCTATAGACGCGCTTTCGCATGAGTAACACTTGTATTGTAATTGGGTAATCCAAAATAAATATAAGTACATCGAAAGTGAAAAGTTAATTTAATTTCTCCCCGTACACACACCTGAGAACACTATATACACGCACACAAAACTATAAATGTTTTATAGATAAACTACAATAACATGGCGCGCCCCTCCATATTACTATTTCAATGTGTGTAGTTACATTCGTATGAAAGACTTTGTATGTAGTTGTAAGTATTTGTCTTCAGTAGCAGGCCGGCAGATTTATTGGTCAACTAATCATAACTAGCCGAACGCGCAAGACAACGCACCTGTCATTTTGATAGAGTATGTCAGTGCAGCGTCATATCTATACTAATATTATAAAGCTGCAGAGTTTGTTTGTTTGTTTGTTTGTTTGTTTGAACGCGCTAATCTTTGGAATTACTGGTCCGATTTGAAAAATTCTTTCAGTGTTAGATAGATTAGTTATCGAGGAAGGCTATAGGCTATATACCATCACGCTACGACCTACGGGAGCGGAGCAGTAACCATAGACGCGGGTGTAACCGCGGCGGACAGCTAGTTAATAATAATGAGTGATTAATGACGCCGCTAGTCGAGCAACAAATCGCCGATTTGTTTTTGTTTCGGAAACCGTCTCAGTACGCACACATGCGTTGTGAGTCTTTTAAATACTTTTACAAACTCTTTCGAAAACGTTTTAAATTGTGGAGGGGAGCGCCATGTTATTGTAGTTTATCTCTAAGAGATGACCAATCTTGACAGCGCTCGTTACGAACATGACGCGTGGATCAGTTGAAAGCTTACCTAGATATGACCTCAATGCAGCCAGACCTCTTCTTCTCGATCTGGACATCCTCTTTCTGCACCTCTTCTTGCTTGATCACGATGGGCTCTGCCAGCTTGCTCTGAATCAGACGGCTTGGTGGTGGACGAATGTACAGGGATTTGCTGTGGAAACAAATTGTGACGTATTACATACCAGCAGTTCCAGCAGTTTATTATGAATGTGTGTACAGTCAGCAAAACAGATAGGTATGCAGGGTCGTCAGATATAGTTGAAGTTTTCTAAGAAACCGATGGATGTCTTTGACTGAAACTTAACCTAAATAAAGAACTATTTATTATCAACGTTTTAAATTAAATTAAGTACCTGCTAAGGTTCCGCCTCGCCTTGTACACACAAGTACTGTCTGTAGAGAGATCTTCAACTGAATGCAAGATGGAGGAGGACCGAGTAGGTCGCAGACGGAGACGAACCACTTCCTTTGGCAAACCTGAGAAAAAACATTATTAAAATTAAGTGTTTCGGGAGGTACCGATTTTTTCGGGAAGTCCCGAAGTTTTCGGGATGCTTCGACTTTACTAGGGAATGATTGTTTTTTTTTTAATTTCAATTTTTTTTCGTTTTATTTTTTGGTACCGAGCGTCTTCAGAAAATTCTTGAAAGTTAATTCTTTAACACATACCTTCTACATAATATCAAGCCTATAGTCCCTGAAGGGTAAGACAGAGGTGTACTCATTAGTACACCCACATTTCGCCAGTTATATTTAAGTCCCATGTAATACTAAGTAAGTAGTAAGTAGTATAGTAAACATTTAGGGCGAAATTAATACAGAAGTTTTGATTTCTCTTTTAAATATTATTCTTCTACTAGCTTCTGCCTGCGACTTCGTCCGCGTCAAAGTTTGTAATTTATAGCCTATGGACTAATTTGGCCAATGTGGAATATTCATACATTTGAACAGAATCTATCCGGCAGTTTTTGCGTGATGCTTTAACAAACATACAGACAAAAAGACAAACAGACAAAAATTCTAAAAAAAATATTTTCGGCATTAGAATCACTCCCCGACCTTATAGCATAAAATTTACTCTTTTTCAAAAATATTAAATGTACAATTTTGACTTCGCTACGATTTTATTATATGTATAGATTTAAATACCACATTATACAATCAAAACGTCATCGTCGTGTGACGACGGTGGTGTTCACATTAGGGCGAGCGCGCACTACGATAAAAAATCGTTGCGAAAAAATATCGCAAATCTGTGAACCACAGAAATACACTACAATCCGCGCATTGCGAAAATAAACTTTTTATAGATTTTATTTCGCATTAAAAAAATCGCAACGATTTTTATCGCGGTGCGCGCTTAGCCTTAGATCGAATCGGCAGCTTCTAGTGTGAACAGCAACACCCGACAGTCGGTCAACGGTAAAACTGCCAATGCGACCTAATGTGAACCAGCTCTTACTTACCAACTACTCCTAATACATCCAGACCCTCGGAATCTTCGGAGTCAGAATGCTGAGTTTGGCGAGCAACCTGCAAAACAAACAGCATTCTACACTCTTTTGCAAAAAAAACGGGCACCTAAGGAAATTTACGTTCTAAGGTCGATTTGAGTTAATTAAATAAAATTTATTTCTTTGACGTAGTCTGTATACTTATAATCGTGTAAATTAATGCGCGTGAAGTGAATTCGGGCAATTAGAAGAAAAAAAACGATGGATTCTTTAAAACCGATGTACACGCCCAAACAATAAGAAGTGGTCGGCAAATAAGACAAGATTTTTTTTTACTTTTTTTAATTAAATAAAGTTACAAATGTAAAAACCTAATAACGAGTGTGACCTCCTCTTGCCAAAATCACAGCTTGAATCCTTCTGGGCATGCTTTCCACGATGTTTTTAATAACGTTTTGAGGAATACATTCGCACTCTTCTGCAATGACTCTTTTTAGCTCCCTGATGTTTTGTGGAGCAGGTTGCACTGATCTTACCCGTCTTTTTAGAACATCCCAGACATGCTCAATTGGATTGAGGTCAGGACTTCGAGCTGGCCAATCTAAACGACGGATCCCAACTTCTTGCATGTACGGTTCCACGTCGCCAGAACGGTGCGGGCAAGCATTGTCGTCCATAAAAATGGAATCTTCCCCAAGTGCAGTCAATGTGGGTTGTGCATATGGAATTAGGACTTCCATTATGTACCGGTGTGCATTTAATGTTCCATTTTCTATGAAAACTAACTCCGTACGCTCCGTCGAATTAATTGCTGCCCAAAACATAACGGAGCCTCCGCCATAAGGAGTGATTTCTTCGAAACACACTTCCGCATAGCGTTCCCGTGGTCTTCGCAGCACTCGCTGGCGTCGGTCCTCTCCACACAAAGAGATTCTAGCTTCATCAAAAAAAATCCTTTATTCCAGTCCTCCAGAGTCAATGAAGCACAGTTCCGAGCAAACTGAAGTCGAGCAACACGGTGCTCACGGAGTAATTTAGGGCCCCGAGCTGGGCGGTAACTCCTGATATTGGCAGCCAAAAGCCTCCTCCTGACCGTCCACAAGCTAACTTCTACTCCTCTTACTTCTTCAAGGCTCTTCTTCAGGTCCACACTTGACGCCTTACGATTCCGCAACGCCTGACTCACCAAAAAGCGGTCATCTCTTGGTTCTGAACATCGTTTTCTTCCCTAACCGGGTCTTCTTTTGACCGAACCGGTCTCTTAATACCGTTGCCAAGTCCTCTGGACAGTTGAACGACTCACATTTAGCCGCTGAGACACGTAAAGTTTGCGAACAACCTTCTTCAAGTAGGGCTATAATTATACCGGCCCTTATCGCTTTATCACTCATATCAAAAAGTGGTATTTAATGTAAAAAGAAAGATTAAATTGTTTGATTTGCAGAAAATATCCAAAAAGTTTAAAAATATCGTAATCAGTTAAAAATCGTTTCAGCAAATCGCGCCATTAGTAAAGCAATTTTAGAATAATCCACAATAATAATTATTTTTATTTTATTAATTTTAAATTTGGAACGTAAAGAATCATGCCAGGATGCTTCAAATAACATGCCAATACATCGTCAAATTAATAAAACCTATTTCTTGTTCTTCTTCATTGAAGTAAGAAAAAAATCTAAAGTGCCCGTTTTTTTTGCAAAAGAGTTTAGTTACAAAAAGATAATAGTTAAAGTTAGTATAGTCTTTGGTCGAAGACGAAGTATACTATCAGTACAAAACAATAGACAACAACGCTTTTAAATCGCTATAATATAACCCGACCAAGTTAAATGCTCGTTAGTTTCGTATTACACGTATGTTACTTTGAGTTGATTGAATTTGGGATTATTTATTAATTAATTAATTATTAATTTCAATTTTATTACAATCAAGTACATCATATACTTATGGCGATTTGAACAGTGATCCCCAAACTTGACTAGTAGTATCTTGGGGATAGAGATGTACATTTTCTGAAAATGTATAAAACGTAATTATAATTTATGTACTTACGTCTTTTTGTATAATAAAAATGATTTTCATAATATAATAACAAAAAGAAAAAGAAAATGATTGATGAAAACAATGAAAATGATTTTCATTATATAAAAAGACGTACACGGTGATTATTAAAAATCAAACTAAAACTGAATTTATCGCATTAAAGTAAAAATATTATAAAGAGTGAATAAAAGAAAAATTAAAATAAAAAAGAAATGGTAACAATACCTACTTATCAAACAAGGTACAACTTGTATGTGCGTGAGGGTGTATTAGTGTGTGTGTCTGGGTGAGATTTGTTGTCGATTGTATTGTCGCAACGTAACTTAGTAGAAGTTCTATTTACAGTAGCTTCTCGTGACGGGGACTTTAGTTAGATTGTTCATTCGATTTCAACATCAAAACATTAATCTACATACCTCGATCAAACTAGGATGCATGATCTCAGTAATCAAGTTTGTCCTCTTATCCTCGTTGAGGAGTAGGTTCTTCTGGTTGAGGGCCAGCTCGTTCTCCGGCTGGAACAGGCTCTGGAGGCGGTTGTCTTTCGAAGAGTCAGACTTGAACATGATGCCTTGGTCTGTGGAAGAAGAGGAGGGTGTAAAAAAAACCCATAGCCGTCGACTTTCACTTTATACATAGCATAACATCACGCCTGTAATCCCCGAAGGGTTAGGCAGAAGTGTACCCATTAGTACACCCGCATTTCGCCAGCTATGTTCAAGTCCCATGTAATAGGGGGCGAGCCTATTGCCATCAACCGGGCACAAATCCAGAATCCGAGGCTGCTACTGAGAAATTCTTGATGAAAAAACCCAATAACACTTTGCTCAACTTGGGAATCGAACTTCGAACTTTGAGCTTGCTTTTTTGTGATCATTAAAATAAAAAGCTTTTTTTTTAAAAGACAACCGCCTTCAAAAACTACAAAATAAAAAATAACTTTAGTTTGGAAGTCGGCTTTGGTTTTGTTTTTTGTTATGTAGGATTGCCACCGACTTCCAAACTACTTAAAGTTATTTTGTAGTTTTTGAAGGCGGTTGTCTTTTTTTGTAAAAAAGCTTTTTATTTTTCACTTTTTAGTGCTAGTGTGTTGTTCAAGGATTTCAAGTACTAAAAAGTATTTATTGTAATCCGTAGTAAAGATAATTACATCATCCAAATAGCAGTACTTAAACAAAAAAATGCTCACAAAACAAAAAGCACTAAACCAAATTGGATGTAATTTTTATGGGACCAAAATTTTTTTATGGCAAGTATCGCATCGAACAAAAAAAGAATCACACTAATCGGACTAGAAACCTCGGAATAATCGGTGTACATACATAAAAAAAAATACCGGCCGAATTGAAAACCTCCTCCTTTTTTTGAAGTCGGTTAAAAACATATTCACACAAAAAATAAACTAATAAAAAACCAAACATTCTCTACATCGATGATAATCAGGGTTTAGAAACCACCCCCCCCCCCCCAAGTGGCCACCGGCCACAAATGGCTGTCGCTACTTTTATGACCGCTTCCAGCTTTAAGTGGCGGTGTTTGTGGCTATGGCGTGTGACCCGTGTGCGGCCAGCGTGAAGGAACAGGGTGGTTTTTTAATCAGTAAAAGTCTGACAGTCCCATGATGAGAGAGAGAGTCATTTGATGATTTTTACCAATAAAAAAAAAAAGTAAAATGAATGGCGGCCAGTTGGGCGCCATTATTTGAAGTTAGTTCAATTAAAAACCGTTGGTTCAAAATAAGATGATGATATTGTGATATTGTCTCTCTAATAATCTACCCTCACCTTCTTGTATGTCATGCAGCAGCGTGGTGTGCTCGGTGGTAGTGGTGGTGGCTGGGGTCCGGTCTGCGAGCGTGGACGTGTTAAAGCTGACGGGCGCCGCCCGGTACAACGTTGCAGACACGCAAACGTGGAGCATACCTCCTCCTGGAGATTACAGGAACATTTGTTGGATAAATAGTACTCAAATAAAGGTGGTTCCGCAACGGCGAGGTAAGGAGAGCCTTGGATAGGCGAGAATAGGCATAATGACGTAAGTAGTATAAATACTTTTTACTTATTACATATAGCACTCTCCCCGCGACGATGATTTTTAAATAAATTATTTAAGTAAACACAGGTGATCGCCATTTTGCGTTAAACGCCACTCAGAGCGAATTACGTCATCTCGGTAAAAACACAGCTGTTTTAACCAATCATCTAAAGACTACTTTACTATTTTACGATTTTCAACTTTATGCTCTAGACCATTTAGTTGAAAATCCATTAACGACAAACTGTCTCTACGACGAGTTCCGAAACAGTTTGTCTTTAATAGATTACAACGTTGTGATCTACAGCATAAAGTTGAAAATCCACTGGGGACCATACTAGTTTCGTCGACGAGTTCGTCGTCGAGTCTTTTAGGCTTCGTTCACACGGCATTGTCCTGCACGTTTTTTTGTAATCGTTTTTTTAACGTATAGTCAACCGGGTGTTCACATGGTAAATTTTCATTCGTGTAAAAACGAATAGCCGCATTTTCCACACAGTTGTCACAGTGAGTAGACGTCACCGATGGATCCACGCTTGGTTGTACTTTTATATTGATATCGAAGGCGCCAACGGTCTCGCCGCCGACAAAACAGAAGGTTTTGGGTACATCCTATTAATCAAGAATCTGTGCGTACGATCATTTGAAAAATCGATCACACGATCATTTCAAAAATTATTCGAAAATTGCTATTCGATAAAAAACATATGACATCGTGTCGTGTGAAGGAGACAAAGCTATAACATATGCCACTGCGAACCGAATACGTTAAAGTTCATTCGATTTGCTTAACAAGTCCGTTGAGTATGCGTTTAAACGCATGAGCGGTACACGTTTTTTTGCAGTACAATCGTCGTGTGAATGGATCTATGTACGTTGTATGGTCACTATTTATACGTTAAGACGTATACTGTAAAAAAACGTGCAGGAAAATGCCGTGTGAACGAAGCCTTAGAGAATAGCACCCCTGGCCACTCACAGCACTGCATAATGGCGTTTACACCGAGGTGACGTCAGAACACGTCGCCATGACACCAGTGATTTTCACCGTTTTGATACGTTATTGAAAGTAAACAAAAAAGGAAAATATTACTACTACCTACATGTTATTTTTTCTGAAAACCAGAAAAAGCAGTAACTTACCCAATAACAACACAGTTCCATGTAATCCATACATATCCACAAGCTTCTCAATCAGCATAGGAAACACGAAGCTACCAGCTGCCGTCCCGCTCACACATATGCCGTTAGCTAATGCCCTGGAAAGAGATAGGTATATTTTTCAATTTTTTATTTTACAACCTAATGAAAAAGATTCTGTATTTTAGTTAAATCTTGAATTAAATTTTGCATTAAGTTCAAAAAAGTCAAAGCTTGCATTTATTTCAAATAAACCATTTACAGGCACTTTGGATTGTCAAGGAGTCGGTCAGTAGTCCGAAAGTTGAAGCTAGTTGCTCGTTCCAAAACGTAGGTACTTAGGTCTCAATGGAGAAGAACGAGCAAGAAACTCCACGGTCACTTCAAGTATTTTGAAAACAACTTACTGAACAAAAATCTTACAAGCATTTTGCTCAACTGCTAGCAGTAAGCCTAGCAGTGCTGCCGTAATGTGATTGGCTTAGCTCAGACAATGGCGCCAACACAAAAAGCGTTTGGAGTCCAGCGCCCCTACAGCTACAGACAAGGCTTTTTAATCAAAAACCTATGGAGAAGAACGAGCAAGAAACTCCACGGACACTGTTTTCAATTATGTTTTTATAAAATCCTGGTTACAATATTCTTGTTGCTTCTATAAGTGATAACAATTCTGTAGGTGAAAGCCAGTCATGACAGAATATCGACCCATCGGACTATGAGAACACTTGTGCACTAGGTATAATATTCCTTGCGTACTTGATTAGTCTCCATAGAGTATGACAACCGTCACTAAAATTCGGTTGCTAGAATATTTAATCATTATTCACCTGTGTTTATCGAAGTATTGGGACACGATGACAATTCCAGGAGTCGTCGACAGACCTCCACCGATTCCTGAAACCAACATGAATTGAATTACCTTTTATTACTACTAACGTACAATGCTAACGTCCCGGAGAACTTTGATAGCGCGATCTAGGACATTTCAGTTGTACATCAAATGTATGACAGATGTCGCTACACGTCAGTTGTAGTTCACATGCTGTGCGATAGATGGCGCTACAAAACAAAAAGAAACTATAATTTAAGTAGAATGATCTATCATGGTCTTACCAATCCTACTACACTATTCCCGACTGCAACTCCTGAAAGCCAGTATCAACAGTAGAGACCACCAGAAAAGCGCCGAGGCAATGAAGCTCTACGAGTCCCGGAGAAACGATTCAACTGTCTTGGATCCCGCAACGAAATTAATCAGAAAAGAATAGCGGAGGAGTAAGAAAAATATAATATATTTCCACTTCCCTCCAAACAAGCAGGAGATAGAACAGAACTGAGCTAATAGGCACAAAGGGATGTTTGCAACTGGGAGAAGCCCAGATTACCAAGCACTGCAGCTTGCAATTATCATTAAATTACTGGGTCTTAATGTGAGCTGTTACATTCATGGTCTCACCAGTCATGACTCCAAAACTCAGCAGCAGATGCAGCAGTCCCTTGCTGAAGTACGAGAGCGCGAGTCCAGTGGCACAGAACAAACCCCCGATGAAGACGACCAACCGGCAGGAGTACTTCTCGCATAAGGCTGACGATAGTGGCGCTGTAAGATAAAATCAAGATTAAAAAGAAAGAAAAAGAAAGTAAGAAACTTTAAATTGTTTTAGGACAAGTTTTATTTATTAAACAAATTTTAATATAATAAACATTATTCACAAAAACACAATCAGAAGAGAAACTAAGTAAAACTAAATGGCATCAAAAAATTCATCCGCATCGCCGTCCATTGGTAATGTGCTCAAAAGACTGGCCGCATTGCCACGTTGGATGGCAATGCTTAACCTCTGACCAAGGTAATAACCAGCCCTTGGGTCACTTTAAATTGTAAATTATATTGATTTGAGTTTGTGTTTGTAAAAACACCAAGCCAAGAATTTAATGTGTGACTGTGTTTATTTGAGAGGAAAGAGGAAAGAGAGGTTTCTTCAGAAAGGTCAGGTGCGCAGTACTCGTAACCAGCGTGCTTGTATGACGAGATGTATGAACGTGGATGAGGCGAAAGGAGTATGATTGTAAGGATCGTAGCAGGTGGAGTTCTGTGGTTTCTGCCTACCCCCATGAGAAAAAGGCGCGAGTTTATGTATGTATGTATAGTTTCTAAATAGTTAAAGAGTACTAACCAAGAGCAAGACACAGCGTAGACAACGCAGCGGGTATCCAAGAAGCTACAGACTCCGACGAATCTGGGAAGGTTTCCATGATCTCCACATACAGCACTCCGTAAGACTTGAACAGCCCCGCCACCCAGAACTGCACCATGAATGCACCGAACACGACCACCCAGCCGTAACCACCATCTGGTGGGGCGGTACTCCTGGGGAATTGAGAAAACCAAACATGATTATTAGCACTCGGATTTGGTGAAATGGTCTGAAGGTGTGACTTATCATGACTAAGAAAATAGGCCCAAACGGGTCCGTATCGGGTAGGTCTGAGAATCAGCCAAAAAAATTATCTATCAATTTTCCCACATCAACACATTTTGGATTACCCAAGAAAAATTACTAGGGTGTCATAAAATCGAGCAGGTATTAAAACAAAAATATTTTTGGTCTGTTAAAATCAAAAGGGTATTGTAACAGTACAAGGGTGTCAGAAACAAAGCTAAAAAAAAAGCTACTCGTATATGGGTAGGGTTGAGTAGGGGTAGTGTAGGGTTTGGGTAGGGTTGGTATAGAGTAGGGTATGGTAGGGGTAGGGTATCAGTAGTGTAGAGGTAGGGGTATCGATAGGGTAGGGTGGGAGTTTCCGAAAAATAATATGGCGGTACGAAGTTCGCTGAGTGCTTACTCAGCCGAGGAGTCAGGCGCGGGCCGCAGTTTTCTGGATGCAGCCAGCAGGGGCCGCGCCGTCACTGACGACAGCGTCAGCAGGGAGTCCTCCTCCTGTTCTGTCGGGGACATCGCTGACAGGTAAGCTCCTACTTGCTGTAACATGTCAGGGGATACGGTGATCAAAAAGTGCAACTCTTTTGAAAATACGCGGTGTAAGAAGACATATTATACATCTCACCAATCCCACCACACTATTCCCAACCACGGTGGGAACAGGGTTGGCGAGCTTGTCCCATATAAAAAAAAATCCCAACCACTGCAACTTCTGAAAGCCACCATCAACAGTGGCAACCACCAGAAAAGCGCCGAGGCAATGAAGCTCGACATGTCCCGGAGAAACAATTCAACTGTCTTGAATCCCGCAACAAAATTAATCAGAAAAGAACAGCGGAGGATGTGGATACTTGCCGTTGCTAGTGGCAACTCGAGCAGCAAGCTGGCAGGTCGCTCCCTCTGCTCTGTTGGCGCTGACTGCACCGACAGTAGAGAGCCCGCCTTCTCCGGAGACAGGACAGCCTGGGGAATGAAGAGAGCTCTGTATTTGTTGCCAGAAAATGGCTCCTGACCTGACCCATTTACTTACTACAGTTCCCAAAGCGTCCCTATACCTGTACTGCTGCCGCTATTTTTGCTATTTAACTGGATCTAAGTAGTTAATTTTAACTTTTTAATTTTTTTTTAAAACAAGCTTTTTTAGTGTGATGTTACTAACTTCATCGTTTTCTACTCTTCGAGCCATTTCATTTGATACCCATATCAAGGGGATTGAAATAAAATATGTAATGCCATCTTGGAACGGCCATATTTAAATTATTACAATACTGAGTATTGCTCGTTATATTGTCACCAAAACTTAAGGTGTATGCAAAATTTCAGCTCAATCGGTTACCAACAAATGGTCGAAAAATGGTTTGCAAATTTACGGATAGTGTAAGCTAAATAAAAGCTTTTAAAAAAAGCAATAACTGGAACGTTCTACGATTCCCAGATCGGGCAAAGTGTTATTGGGTTTTTCCATCAGGAATTTCTCAGTAGCAGCCTCGGAGTCTGGATTTGAGCACGATTGATGGCAATAGGCTCGAGTCAATCCATCAGGTTAAGCTACGCTTGCCGGGGTTGGTCCATAGTTTTTTACACGACGAGACTCCTGCGTGCCTTCGGAAAGCACGTTAAGCCGTTGCTCCCGGCTGTCATACGTGGATCTGTGACAGTCGTTACGGGTCGTCAGAAGCCCGAAAGTCTGACAACTAGATCAAGGGGTCCGTATTTGCCCAGTTACTGGGTTATGGAGGTCAGAGGCAGTAGCAAATATTGGTATGGTATGGTATGGTATGTAAATACTGGACTCATCTAGTTAAAAAAAAACAAATGTGACGTGTAAAAGTGTTATTTATAACCAATTTGCTGAATAAACATCATTTCATTTCATTTCATTTCATTCAGTTGCATCCAGTTGGACTAGAGGCCGAACCCAACACAGTTGGGAAAAGGCTAGGCAGATTGATTGATCCTGTAGATCTAGTTTTTACCTCTGAGACGACATCTGTTGGCAGGTCGACGGAGCATGACAGTGCAGTTGATGTCGGAGGTGCTGAAGAGCCAAGCACCTGGGTGTCAAGCTTCGACAGCTCCTGCAAAGAAATTTCAAAATTAACCAAATTCCAAAACACAAACTAAGGGCGCTTTCAATTTAGACGATTGGTGCCGGACTGCAGCCGCACGGTTGTTACGACCGTTAGCCGGACTGCTGACGGACTGCTAACGGACGACAGCAGTCCGACGTGAATCGCCTTATTTGAAGAGATACGCGGCTGCAGTCCGTTCGAATTTTAGTGTTGTCCATCGAAACCAGACTTCAGTCGGTGCCATGGACTCTGACGAGGAAGTGTTATTGTTAGTTCTCTTGCTTCGGCAGAAACATAAACGACGCCGTACTACTAGAGCGTCGCCAAGTTGTGTTTTTTTGTGTTCTCTTTTTAAGTAGGTAATTGATTTTCTTTATTCATTATTAAATTTTTATTTATCACTAAACTGAATCTTTTATTTTAAAGGTTCGTCTTCGTCCGCGTGATTGTGTGAGTCGCGGGTTAAATACTATAGGTATATAATTATCCCTTTCAGTTTAAACCTATCAGCTTAACCGTAAAAGCGTAACAAACCAACTATCATTACCATTTATAATATTACTAATTAAATTTAATTATTTATCTATCAGTAACAGTTTTCTTCATGTACCTACGGTAAATGTGCTGAAGTTCGCAAAGCCTATGATCAGACTCGCCAAGATAAAATGTCCTTATAACGTTGAAGAAACACGATGCGTTCACCGCACTAGCGAACAACGACCGAGGTAGGTAGTATAATACATTGTCGCCGTACGGCCAACGGACGTGCGCCGGACTGCTCTCGCACGACCTTGCGTCGAGACATTTTGTATGAAAAATCATAACCGTCCGTGCGCAGTACGTTAACCGGACTGCAGCAGTCCGGCAGCAACCGTCTAATTTGAAAGCGCCCTAACAAAAAATTAATAGTTTAAAAAACTAAAAAACACGCTTTTAGTACGCACTAAAAATTACAATTCGTATTCCTGACAACAAACCCTTTCATTTGATACCCATATCATGGGGGTAGATTTCAAACTGAAAACTGATTTCACTTGAGTGAATTCACAAGGATAACATTATATGTAATAAGTTTTAGAAGATAAGTTTGTGTTCTTGTACTAGATTTCCTTCACTTTGCATTGGGTTGTACCTGTAATAATAGTTGTAAGTGATGATGATAAATAAATAAACAGCCAGTCCGCCATCTTGGGGAGGCCGCCATATTGGATTTGTACTTAATGACGTTTCTTAGCTAGTCATGTACTGTCATCAGAACTCAGAGCGTGTGCAAAATTTCATCCTAATCGAAGACCGGGAAGTGGGTCAAATTAAGATTCCAAGATTTTCTTAAGTACATACATAATTACAAGTGAAGCTAATAAAAGCGTGTAAAAATTTAAGTTAAAAAAGTTTAAATCTTATCCCGGAAAATGTACGATTCCCGTGGGAAAATATTAATCAATTTTGTCGCAGACGAAGTCGCGGGCGGGAGCAAGTTTAGTAATATGTCGAAATTTCTATGACGTCGTCATAAACCAGTGAAAAATTATGACGCTTCCAACGATACCTTATTCGTTGTTATACGACAAATAGGTAGTATTGGAGATGTAGCCCACCAGACACAACACCCGTCTGGTCGGAGGATCCTGTCTTTTCAACGGAGGATGAGAAACTTTTTACACCGTGTTTCTCATACCTCTAAAGATATATGCGCACACAAATGCACATACTTACATACATAGACTGCTAAAACCATAACCATCCGTAGTCGGGTAATAAATGCTTTGATTTCGACTTTGTATTCGCCTACCTCATTAAAGTATAATCCCTCCCTTGCATACCACAATCAATACGAAATTGATTTTCTAAGAATAACGACGTCGTTGAAGTTTCATAGAATCGGTACTGTTCAAAGTAGTTCGTTTGGCTGAACCGATTTTTGTGAAAAATAATAAAAACTTTTACAAAAATGAAAACCGCCAATGAAAACATTCAATAGAAAATACCTACCTATCCGTAAAAAATCAGAATGAGTTTAGAGACACGTAGCAAGGGGGGCGTAGTGCGTGCTGTTTGTGTGCGTTCCCGAATTTTGAGGTAAGCGCGTGTGCAGTCAAGTTCAACAACCTATTGTTGAACTGTATTTATTCCACACGTGATTTTAGCAACGGACAATGGTGAAAATAATGTAATTTTTTTTTATTTCATTAATTGATAAAGTTATCGATTCTAAATCATTTCGGAAAATTTGGATGGTGGTTGCAAAATAACCCTGTATATGTAGATAAATAACCTGTATTAACTTTGACGCGAACGTTGTCTAGTGCAAAAGCTAGTTTGCTTATAAATATATTAGGTATATTCGTGAATGACCGGACATCACTGCATACTAAACTAAAGGTAATTCCCATTAGACTACGCCGCAATATCGATCTGTCGAGCTTTGTTCGACGTTCTACAATTTAACTACCTATCTATTCTAGGTAACTGAGTTAATGTTTCAGTAATAGCGTCCAGGGTCGAGGCTGGGTTGTCGATACAGTATCTATAGATATATATCATACATAACATCACGCCTGTAATCCCCAAAGAGTTAGGCAGAGGTGTACCCATTAGCACACCCACATTTCGCCAGTTATGTTTAAGTCCCATGTAATAGGAGGCGAGCCTATTGCCATCAACCGGGCACAAATCCAGACTCTGAGGCTGCTACTGAGAAATTCCTAATGGAAAAACCCAATAACACTTTGCCCGACCTGGAAATCGAGCGCAAGACGTCATGCTCAGCAGTCGCTCTTTGCGACCACTAGACCAACGAGGCAGTCACATCCCTGCCAGCTAAGCATGATGATACGGCAGCTAACGAGTTTTAAAAGCATTTAATTTATTGAAAAATCGATAGAGTTAAAAGCAATTTTCCCTAACATTCACATGTCAGGGAGTCATCAATCATTATTAATGTGTAACTTTTATGCCATAATATTGAATATTTAAAAGGTTTTTGATTAAAAAGCCTTTTCTGTAGCTATAGGGGCGCTGGACTGTCCGAACGCTTTTTGTGTTGGCGCCATTGTCTGAGCTAAGCCAATCACATTACGGCAGCACTGCTAGGCTTACTGCTAGCAGTTGAGCAAAATGCTTTGTAGGATTTTTGTTTACCTAAGTTGTTTTCAAAATACAAAAACGGACAAGTGCGAGTCGGACTCGCCTCGGTCCAAATTGCAAAGTACGGATATTTTGCAATTTGGACCTTCATTCCTTGCAAAAAGACCCTGTTCTTTTTAAGTGTTCAGATTTTTCCCTATACTTGTGCTTGTAGTATAAGACGATATAATTACTTGCAAAATTTTATAGTTCTAGGTCACCGGAAAATACTTTTACTTTTATTGAAGCATAAACGGCATTTTTTTTTACGTCAGCTTAAAGAAGTTTGATTTTTTCACAGCCTCAAGACAAGAGAATGGACCTGGGTACTATTCGTTTTAATTTCAACTCGATACCTCCACGCGTTCCCAAGATAAAGGGTCTTGACAGATAAACGGACGGGCAACAGAGGGATTCAAGGGTCCCATTTTTTCTTTTTGAGGTACGGAACACTAAAAACATGGTAAACAGACCAGCTTCTGAGAATAATCGTTCAGCTAAAATATCTCTACATTACGTTGTCAAAATATTGAAAAGCAAAATTTTCCTTAAAACTTTTACAAACAACAAAGTTTTGTTTTACTTCTCTCTGTGTTCGGCTTCTTATTACAGCTGAAATATTAATTATGTAAGTACTTAATTGAAATATCATAACATGTTTACTCTTTATTTTTAACTGAAGAATAATTTGTAAGGATTTTGTAAGTATTCTTCGTATTTATTTTTGGTAGTATGTTATTTTTATCTAGAGGTAAACTACTTAATCATGGCGCTCCCCTCCATATTACTATTTCAATAATAATGAGTAATTAATGACACCGCTAGTCGAGCAACAATGACACGATGATTTGTTTTTGTTTCGAGAGCCGTCTCAGTACGCACACATGCGTTGTGAGTCTTGTAAATGCTTTCGCAAATACTTTCGAAAGTTTTGAGTTTTGGAGGGGCGCGCCAAGTTATCGTAGTTTATCTCTACAAGTCCGTGATAAGACCTGTCGTACTGTATGGATCGGAATGTTGGGCCGCGAAGAAGACGGATGAAAAAAGATTACATGTAGCAGAGATGAGAATGTTGAGATGGAAGTGCGAAGTGACCAGAATGGATAAGGTCAGAAATGAGTACATATGAGGAAGTTTGAAAGTGGCGCCAGTGACAGAAAAGTTGAAAGGGAATCGTTTGTCTTGGTTTGGGCATGTGAAGAGGAGGGATGAAACGCATGTGACCAAGAGAGTTTTACGAATATAAATGTGGATGGATGGAGAGCAAGAGAAATGCCAAAGAAAAGATGGATGGATTGTGTGAAGAATGATATGAAAGAAAAGGGAGTCAGTGATAGCATGACGGCTGACAGGACGGAACGGAAGAAGAAAACGTGTTGCGCCGACCCCAAGTAACATGGGACATGGGCAGGCAGATGATGATGATAATGAGTATGGACGTAGCCAACAGTTCTCTGTCTGACTGTATTTTCCACCAGGAATTTCTCAGTAGCAGCCTCGGAGTCTGGATTTGTGCCCGGTTGATGGCAATAGGCTCGCCCCCTATTACATGGGACTTAAACATAACTGGCGAAATGTGCGTGTACTTATGGGTACACCTCTGTCAAACCTTTTTGGGATTACAGGCGTGATGTTTCGTTATGTGTTCCTTCCATTTAAAAATATTGGCCACCCCTTGCCTAAAGATTACGCAATGAAATAGAGCACTCTGATTTCATTCTTAAGTAAAAGGTCAGCGCTATTTTCTTTTGCGTAATAATGGCGGGCTAGATCTACTGTATCGCGAATGAATGAGTGAGTGAATGGAACGGAGATATCATTCATTTGCTCTAATGAGTTCCTGGCAATTAAGAAAGTCTTTTATTTACTACTATTAATGCGAAAGATTGGGTTGATGGTCGATGGATGTTTGACAACTAGATTCAATTTTTAACCGACTTCTAAAAAAGGAGGAGGTTCTCAATTCGGATGTTTGTATGTTTTTTTTTTAGGTTTGTTCGAGCTTAACTCCGTCGCTTGCCAACCGATTTGAAAAAATCTTGTTTTGTTGGAAAGGTCCCATGAAAATTTTATCGAAATCGGACAAAAATATGTCACTAAAAAATTAACAAATAAAACTTTTTTTGCAAAAAAAAACATTTTTAACTATTAGTGCTTTTTTTTGAAGTCGGTTTTTTTTTGCAAAAATAAAATTATTTGTTAATTTTTTCTCTTGTAAATGACGTTCAGAAGTGCCTTTTAATGGTCTAATTGAAATAAATGATTTGACTTTGACTTTGTTACTCAATAGCGCCGGATCGGCTGAACGGATTTTGATGAAATTTGGCACAGAGATAGATTATAGTCAAATCTCTATAAAATTTTATAGGTTTCCGGTTTCTGTAGAATAATATATTAGCTTTAAGAGTTAACATTATTGTGAATTCTCTTGAGAACAGTACTTTGTGTCGGGACGAAAGGTACCCTACGTCCTTTAATTTCATGATGATCGGTTCAGTGGTTAAGCATGGAAAGGTAACAAACAAACAAAGAAACTTCCTTATGGGTTTATAATATAAGATAGGATATATATTTTTATATATTTTTTATGTCCGTGTGCAGTCGCGGTTTGCGGTGAAGATTCGAGGATCTCATGTCGCATTGGCCTCTAAGAAATCCGTTGATGCCTAACACACGTACACCGCCCCACAAGTACAAGAGCAATCCGCTTTACCGCCACCGCCCTCCGCGGCGGTGCGCGGTGCAGTGTGTTAATTGTCTTATAGCTTGAGCCCGCCCATGTGGTCATCGTTGCACTATATGACAGCACCCTTAATCTTTACGTTAGGGAGTGGGCTGGTGTCACACCCACGTGTTTTATAATAGCGGTTGTTCTTTTAAAGGTTAGGTCATCCCAAATGGTTTAATACCCGTTTGGGATGACCTAAACGACGCTAAATGCAGCCGAAAGTTATATAGGTATTCTTCTCAATCAATCTACTTAACCTTTTCCCAACTATGTTGGGGTCGGCTTCCAGTCTAACCGTAGGTCAGTCAAATTCGGGCAAGTACCAATGTGACTTTTTCAATTCAAAAATTCAAATTCAAATTCATTTATTGCGAATAAAGGTATAAGTTTAGATGTTATACAAATATTCTGAGCAGCTACTTATTCAGCTTTTCTTTTTTCTTTTTCATATGTACTTTCTAAAGTTCATCTTGGACATCACTGACATCGGTGAAGGAAAACATCGTGAGGAAACCTGGACTTACTGTTCCACTCAAACCTTGTCAGAGGCACTTGAGGCGGTTTAGAAACTCTGACACTGGGGTGTATGGGGTCGTAAGACCTTACTGCCCACACGATAAAGAAAGAAGACGACCTGACCTGATAACACGCCGGTAATCCCCGAAAGGTTAAAAGCAGAGGTGTACCCATAAGTACACCCACATTTCGCCAGTTATTTTTAAGTCCCATGTAATAGGGGGCGAGCCTATTGCCATCAACCGGGCACACACTCCGAGGCTACTACTGAGAAATTCAGATGGAAAAACCCAATAACACATTGCCCGACCTGGGAATCGAATCCAAGACTTCATGCTCAGCAGTCACGCTTTGCGACCACTAGACATAGGAAACTAGAGATAGGATTTTTAAAGTAATTCGACTATGACATCTCAGGCATCAGAACATTTTGAAAAGGGGTCTCTTACACAAAATTCTTTAGGAATCCCTGCCATAGACAATGCAGCAGATATGAACCTTAAAAACTTACCTTTGACATTTAAAAAAATCGTTTTAATATCTTTGCCAACGATTTTTACTAAAGATTGGCATGACGACATGCAATGAGAATACACTTATTGATTAAATTTCCGAAGTACCACGCTGTAGGTACTAAGTAGGAGGTAGGTAGCTTTGTAGACGGTAAAAGAAAAACTTTCGTTTAGAGTTATTTGGACTTAGATATTATTGTATGCTAGAGACCCGCCCCGGTTTCGCACCGATGCAAAGTATACATTCTTCCTCTTTAAAATGATTAACCTAAAGGAACACTAAACTTCCTGTTTCCGTCACCGGTGGGATTACTGATTTTCATATTTTTAAATGTTTTTACTTTTAAAATATTTAAAAATGTACTTAATCACCTATTCACGTATAATGTTGAGATGGATGTGCGGAGTGACCAGAATGGATAAGGTCAGAAATGAGTACATAAGAGGAAGTCTGAAAGTGGCGCCAGTGACAGAAAAGTTGAAAGGGAATCGTTTGTCTTGGTATGGGCATGTGAAGAGGAGAGATGAAACGCATGTGACCAGGAGAGTTAGGAATATGAATGTGGATGGATGGAGAGCAAGAGGTAGGCCAAAGAAAAGATGGATGGATTGTGTGAAGAATGATATGAATGAAAGGGGAGTCAGTGATTGCAGGACGGCTGACAGGACAGAGTGGAAGAGGAAAACGTGTTGCGCCGACCCCAAGTAACATGGGACAAGGGCAGGAAGATGATGTACTTAATCACGTATTAATTTATTATTTTTAGTCAGTAAAAGTCTGACAGTCCCTTCCGCCCCACCCAGGGCGGAAGGGACTCATTTGATGATTTATACCACCCACAAACAAAAAGACCTTTAACTCAGCAGTCGCGCTTTGCGACCAATAGACCAACGAGACAGTTACGTTGTATAATAATAATATATACATACATACTCTCACGCTTTTTTCCCATGGGGGTAGGCAGAAACCACAGAACGCCACCTGCTACGATCCTTACATACTCATTTCGCCTCATCTACGTTCATAATCTCGTCATACAAGCACGCCGGTTACGAGTACTCTGCACCTAACCTTTCTGAAGAACCTCACCAATAAGCTATAAGCCATAAATGTCTACTTTTATATTTATAAGCTTCCCAGACAGTGGCCACAAGCAGACAGCAAACGACAGCTGGGACCGTTGACCTCCACGATCAATACGAACCAGACTACATTTCCAAACTAGGAACAACGAAAAACGCTTTGTCTATTGTGTGCATAGACAAGAAAGAAAGAAACACCGTTTATTCCCGCGAAAATGACGCTCATAACATAAAAAGAGAAAATAAAAATTGTACAAAAAAGCAAAGAAGAAACAAGTTTGTATTAAATCTAAAAAATAGAAAAAAAATATACAAAAAGAAATATGCGCCATACACCACACACAACACACTACACTAATAATTAGAATTAAATGAAAGTCCTATATTATATCTCGGAGACACAAAACGGAATTAGAATTAGCACCTACTATGTTCTGTCTCTGCTTCACACTAAGGTAGACTGGTAGAAAATGCCCAAGGCGTTAAGTCCGCTTTTGTTCAGTGTATTTTTTTACATGTGCATAAATTTTAAATAAATAAATTAGAAGTTTATTTGCTTCAAATGTAGGGTATAGTATTTAAGCAAATAAATAAATGAGATCAGCTACATTTAAATGTAATTTAAGCTACATTTAAAATACGGTTTTTCTTTTAATGTGTTCAGCTACATCAATAAAATTGTCTCAAACAACAAATTCCGTTCAGCCGCTTAAAAAAGCGTGAAGGGTTTGCAATTAAACCATTTACAGGAACTTTTGAATTGTCAAGGAATCGGTCAGTTAGTCAGAAAGTTGAAGCTAGTTGCTCGTTCCAATATGTAGGTAGGCCTCTATGGAAAAGAACAAGCAAGAAACTCCACGGATACTTTTTAAATTATGTCCTATTTAGCATTCGGACAGTAATAGGTTGGTTTTATTTATAAAGATACCAACAACTTTATGGAACTAATAAAAATTGGCCGTAAAACCAATTTCCTCATTACGACATTCATTTTACAAACCAATATTTGAAATGATAATTCAGTAATATCGTGATTGAATCCAAGGTCGACAGAATAACGACCTAAAATGGAAGGTTGAAAGATTGATTCAAATTGGTTTATGATCGAATAGCCCTGAACTGAAAGAATGGATCATGCAAATGATCAGTATAAAAGTATTTGCGCACTGCATCAGTGAGTTTGGCACGAACGCCCTGACTCTCGCTCGAGCCAGCCCGCGCTGGCCTGTAGCTTCAAATTCATAACATCACGCCTGTAATCCCTGAAGGGTTAGGCAGAGGTGTGCTCATTAGTACAATCACATTTCACCAGTTATGTTTAAGTCCCATGTTACAGGAGGTGAGCCTATTGCCATTAAACGAGCACAAATCTAGAGGCCGAGGCTACTACTGAGAGATTCCTGATGGAAAAACATATAACACTTTGCTCGACCTGGGAATCGAACTCAAGAACTTATGCTCAGCACTCGCGCTTTGCGACTACTAGACCAATATAGTTGACTGCATCATAGCAACCTCGGAAGTATGGATTTGTGCCCGGTTAATGGCAATAGGCTCGCCCCCTATTACATAAAACTTAAACATAACTGACGAAATGTGGGTGTACTAATGGGTACACCTCTGCCTAACCCTACGGGGATTACAGGCGTAATGTTATGTTGTATTTAATCGCGTCATCGTAACTACTACATTTGAGTCATGTTTTCTGAAAAATACTCATAGTTAGTTATTGCCGTACTTACTATAATAAAATGTAAAACAAATAATAAAAACTCAACAACGCCATGTTTGAGTCATAGTTTAGGTGAGTACGTTATATTGTAGATATATCTAACGCCATATAGCTATGAAATTAGATGCGTCATCCTAATATAAAAGCGAAAGGTCACTAACTTATCACGAAATATCTAAATTCCCTTTTTTTTAAGTTAGTAAAAATCATCAAATGAGTCCGTCCGCCTGGGTGGGGCGGAAGGGACTGTCAGACTTTTACTGACTAAAAAACCACCCTGATCCTACTGTTGCTCTTTACGTTCCGTGGCCACGGTATCCTGTTAAGACGTCTCGTAACCCCGGCAGGCGTTTGGCCCTCTTGGGGTTCAGTCCCTGTGCTGACAGGTCTTTGAGGAGCGCGTGAAACAGAACGCGCCGTCAAACCGGGCATGGTCCTTGATCGGACGGCGAGCTACCCATCTCTCGCCGTCTGCAAGCCCGCGCCACGTATAAAAATGAAATTTGGCAAGGAGGTAGATTATAGTTAGTAGACGACCCGCTAAGAAAGGATTTTCCAAAATTCACCTCCTAAAGGCATGAAACGGGGTTCCAAATTTTGTACTACTTAAGTAGATTCAATATTATAATTTTTCTTTTCTCTCGTAAATGACGTTCAAAAGTGCCTTTTAATGGTCTAATTGAAATAAATGATTTGACTTTGACTTTGACTTTGTATGGAGAAACCAACTTTGACGCGGACGAAGTCGCGGACAGAAGCTATAGTTATTGTATAAACAGCTTCAATTATCCAACGTGTTAAGCTAGATCAAATTCTGTTCAGCCGTTTAAGCGTGACGAATTACAAACAAACAAACATTCATCCATCCAAACGTCCTTGAAAAAGTTTCGTGTTTATTAGGAAATACGACAGTAGAATAAAAAAAGTTCCACAGTGCTGTCAACATGATAAAAATCAGTCAGCCGAAAGACATCTACTGCTGTCCATAACCATTAAGGCCCCGCCCAAATGTCGCCTCATCGACCAGTCCTATGTATGCTTCTACTCGCGTGAAAGTTGATAATGGTGCCGATTCCGTTGTTCACAAACTAGACTAAATTTAGAGAATTTTCATCTTTTACTGACATACTAAAGAAAAGGACGGTGACACTTACACACTAAGATAGAGATGTCAAATTAGTTTCGCCTTCAAATTCTTCATATTTTTAATCGACACGTTTTAGATGTCAACTATAATTGGTATGGATGTGTCAGATTAACTAAAATTGACAGGTCTAATTTATTCCCGCCCCTTTCTTGTTTTATTGGCCAGAAAAAGATAAAAATAGTCTAAAAGTTTAGTTTGCGAACAACGGAATCGGCACCAATATATAATATCACAGGAACCGGACATGTTTCCGGGACAAAAGGTATGCTTAATGGGGAGCCACACTCAAAGATAATCGTAGATGGCGCTGCGATCAACTGTACCTTGTTTATTTTCCGTGACAGGAGTGTGGTTGCTATTTTCGCGATTTAAAAGTGATATTTTAATTATAATGTACTCGTTTATGACGATTCCTCAACTTAAAGTTGAGCTTCGAAAAAAAAACGCGTCAACTGCTGGCAAAAAGGCTCAATTGATTGAAAGGTAAACACATAAAATATTTAAGGTTATGATTTGATTCACAGCTTTTTTTTGTTTTCTTGAAGTACTTCGGTAACTTTTCTGTTCTTTTTTGTAGGTTGGAATGGTACGATCGGAACCAGAACTTTGGTGCTGACCTTTTTATTTTATTTATTTTTTTTTATTTCGGAAATAAATGGACTCCCCTATTTTTACAATTTAATGCACTACATTGAGGCATTTCTGCTCAAATTATAAAGAATAGGAACGACAAACTTTATTAAAAACAAATATCCATACGATTTGACAGTTGTTACGTCAGAACACGGTACAGTCGATCAATACGCCCTCTTTCGTGATAAAAAGTTAGTGTTCCTCCCCATTAAGCCCATGTGCTATACCATACAATCATCTATCTCTGTGCTTTTCATCGAGATTCGTTCAGCCGTTCTGGCATGATTGAGTAAGAAACATACATCCATTCAAAATTTCGCATTTATAATACTTAGTAACTAGAAAGAAGTAAGTAAGATGATGTCCTTGTAATACTAGCTTTTAGCCACAGCTTCACCGGCATGGAGGTTGTTGAAAACAACAAAAAAAAACGCAAAAATATACGAGATTATTTTCTGTAAAAAAAATGCTTCGGTCAAGGTTGATAGCTTTTTTGTTGTAGAGTAGAAAACCCTCATTTATGTCCACCTTTGGGGGAGTGAAGAGGTCTGTCAGACTTTTACTGACTAAAAACTACAGCCTGTGTTCGTTTTCTACACTTACGCCCTAGAAGCGTACGCGCCTGCCGCGATCCTTAACTAAGTGCTAAGTATGAGTTTTTTCGATTGTCGTTCGATTGCGAGCGCGTTAGATTTTTTTTGTAGGAAAAAGTTATAACGCCACCTGTTTAGGAGAAACCTATTTTCCCATACAAAATTCTAACGCGCTCACAATCGAACGTCGGTCGAATAAACTTTCACTTAACACTCTGGTGTCATGGGGATAGTGAGATATTTTACTGCCTTGCAACGTCAAAGAGAAGCGCACGTGAAACGCTACTAGCCACCATCTCGCATCCAGATGATTGGGGAACAACTTTTTCCTCTTAGACTATTGTAGGTATAATCAATGCACTTACCTATCTCTTAAGAGTTTGGAATTATTGTTTTTTATTGTTTTTCTTTTATTATTATTTTAACTATGTCCTTCTTACTTTCAACTTCTCTTTGAAGCGTGTTTTATTATTATACCGTATCCTGTGAATAACGCTGTTGATTACATAATTGTAAATTTTAAGTTTATTGCCTTTATGCTTTATTATGTAATTGTTTGTTGTTCCAATAAAAATAAAAATAAAAAAAATAAAAATAAAACTGGCGTCCCCAAGTCCGCCGACCTTGGGCTGATCATAAGCCTCGCCCTTGTGTCGCTAATCGACCAGTTCTAAGTATTACGATGACCAGCTTTTGTGCTATGACGCAGCTTAGTCGGAATAACATAACATCACGCCTGTAATCCCCGAAGGGTTAGGCAGAGGTGTACCCATTTTTTAGTACACCCACATTGCGCCAGTTATGTTTTAAGTTCCATGTAATAGGGGGTCGGGGGGGTCTTAGCCGGAATGGAGGTTAGAATACGACAATAACGCAAAAATATTACGAGAATGTTCTACTTGAACAAGAAGAATCCTAATTTCTAATCGAGTCGGTGTATTCTGTAAAAAATTGCCTCGATCAACGGTGACAACTCACTTGAAACTCACTTCACCATTCACCGAGGAAGATTTAAACAGAATAACATTGCAGGTCATGTTCTATGTATGAAGACCGGATGGGCCTTCCATAATATTAAAGTAGGATAACGAACTAATTAAGATTAGTCGTTTATTCAGAGTTATGGCCTGTGTGTGTAAACATAAATGTCCCTGCTGGGCGCCATTAGTGTAATTGGCGCCCACCATGGGACTCGCGGCTAACGTAAAATAAGTTTTACTAAATGAAGGAATATTTACAATACTGTCTACTATTTCTAAACATTTATATCAATTTCTCAAGTAAATTGTACTCAAGTAACGCCTTTTTGAGTAAAATGAAAAGTCCCAGTCGGGCGCCATTTTCTGTGATTGGTTGAAAAACCATTAAAATACGTGTGTTAAAAGACACATCGCGTACTTATATATCTGTTTACTACGCCCACTGCCTATCAAACTAAGCAACATTAAGCAAAAAATATTTATATTTATTCGTATTTGCCAGTTGCCTTTTCTAATTAAAATAAATGTTTTGACTTTGAACTTTGAAACTCTGCCACAAACCCATCTCAGACACAACATTACGCCGGGGTTGCGGGACGTCTTAACAGGATACTGTGGCCCCGGAACGTAAAGGGCGGTTTTTTAGTCAGTAAAAGTCTGACAGTCCCTTTCGCCCCGCCCAGGGCGGAAGGACTGGTTTGATGATTTTTACCAACATAAAAAAAACACAACATTATATGATTAGTTCCATATATCACCACGTATAAAAAATGGCGCTCAAAGCAAGGCTGAAGGTCGTTACATTAATGCGGTAATTGAACTCTGCGGCCGTGAGTGTACAATGCGGTCAGTTCTCTGCAATTTGTTACCCGAAGAAATATACTGACCTACTTAGTGTTATTATTACCGTAGGGCATGGTCTGTGGTACTGAGATATTCGGAAATGGAATTCGAATGCGTTTAAAAAGCGCGCGTAATTCAAATTTTCTTAGTTTTTTTTTTTGCTGTTTTTGTATGTTGGTTTAGTAAAAATGTGTCTTAATTTAGTTTGTTTAATTGCTTTGCCTCATCGATCTAGTGGTCGCAAAGCGTGACTGCTGAGCATGAGGTCTTGGGTTCGATTCTCAGGTCAGGCAAAAATTTGTTGGGTTTTTTCTATCAGGAATTTCTCGGTAGCAGCCTCGGAGTCTGGATTTGTGACCGGTTGATGGCAATAAGCTCGCCCCCTATTACATGGGACTTTAACTTATCTGGCGAAATGTGGGTGTGCTAATGGGTACACCTCTGCCTAACCCTTCGGGGATTACAGGCGTGATGTTATGTAAGTCGTAAAAATAAATTCGTGTTTTACATTCATGGTATCTATAATTTGTTTAATTTACTTTAATTCTGTAAAATTGTAAGTGGATTGCTAATCATAATTATAATCATAATCATAATTATAATCATTTATTTGCTAATATGGGTAATTACATAAAGTTGTTAAAAAATCAATTACATAAAGTTGTTTTTGTAGTTAGCCGTTTTTATAGTAAATTATGTATCCACTAGAGACTGGTTCCCACGACACAGGGAATCCTAGTGTGGGGACCAGGGGACCTGTAAGCTAGTGCTTAATGCTTTTTGGTACAAATAAATTTATTTTTATTTTTTTATCAAATGATGACTCATTTCGCTCTGGGCGGAGCGGAAGGGAGTATCAGACTTTCACTGACTAAAATCCATCCGTGTTCCTTCTAGTGCCCTTTGCGTTCCAAAGCCGCGGTAACTCTTTCAAACAAATTCCGCAGCCCTGGAAAACTCACCACCTAAAGGAAAGAAACGCGGTTCCAAAGTTTGTTTAAATAAACTAATCAAAACAAATGTTTTTAAAAACAAGCTTAATTTAAAATTATTACAATATTGAGTATCGGACATTGTATTGTCATCAGAACTAAAGGCGTATGCAAAATTTCAGCTCAATCGGATACCCACAAATGGTCGAAAAATGGTTTGCAAATTTTGTGAGGACAACTTTCTTACTTACATACGAACAGTGCAAGCTAAATAAAAGCTTGTAAAAACAAGATTAGATCGACAATAACCGATGTATTTACGTGGACGAAATCGCGGCAAGAAAGTAGTATATAAATGATTTTGTATTGTCTTTTGACAAGTCAAAAGCTGCTTGCTTGGTTAGCCTCACCGCGCAGAGGGCAATGTACTAAGAATTAGGTCACCGCGTAGTTTCAATGATGCACCATTATGAATGACGCAGAAATGTAATTTGACACTTTATAGGCACTTTAAAACAACACCTTTGCTTAATTTATGATTTATTTAAGGGTGGATTCACATCTGACAGAAGATACGTCGAACGTATCGTCTTTAGTATGGTCGACGCACTAACGCATCATCGGTTATGTGTGTATGGTTGAATGTTTTATTATGTATCTGTTCTGGCGTTACGCAACCGATAATACGCGACGCATTTTCCGTTAGAAATGTAACGGCCCTAAACTTTATGAAACAAACTAGCGACCCGCCCCGTATTCGCACAGGTGCCATAAACCTTCCTCTTGAATCACTCTATCTATTAAAAAAAACCGCATCGAAATCCGTTGCGTAGTTTTAAAGATCTAGCATAATAGGGACAGAAAGCGGGAAGCGACTTTGTTTTATACTGCGTACCTAGTGAAGTCAAAACCGGACTTAATGGCTTAGGTACGCATTCTCTAACAGTCAACCAAAGGTGGTGAAGAGATAACATGGTAGGTGCAGGTACAAGAGTAAATAAACAGCAAAATTCGAGATAAAAAAAAACACACAAAAACATATTTTAAATAAAATGAAGTACAGAATAATTATTTTTTTTAAAAGTAGGTACTAAGTACTCATCATCTACTTCTCATTATAAGTTTAAAAAAGAAAAATAACGATTTTAATTGCGTCATAGATCAGCTGACTTATCAAGCATTATTGTAATTCCTTTGCTCGATTTTTCTTTAAGTTTCAGATACCAAAAAGGATATTTTCGCATTTATAAGCGTTTTTTTTAATATATTTAAAAATCAAATCATTTTTTTTTATTCTGATTCTTTTTTTTAACAATAAAATCTGTAAATATTTTATAAATTACCTAAATAATAAAATATGGACTTAATTATTTTGATTTAAAAACAAACTACTGAACCGATTTTTATGAAATTTCTATAGGATTCATCTGAAAGTATATCCTTTTATATAAAAAAATAATTTTTAAATCGGTTGGTAAATGACGAAGTTATTATGTAACAAACAATAAACAATTACCAGTCTATTACTGTCCCACTGCGAGGCAAACGCCTCTTCTCATACAGAGAAGGCATGAGCATTGATCACCACGCTTGCTCAAGGCGGATTGGAGATTTCAGTCCAAGTTTCCTCACGATAAAAAAAAATACTTAAAAAATAATAGTAATTTATTTTTTTATTTAATTTGAATATAAACTGTAATTGATCTCAATATTAGGTATTACTTCCTTATAAGAATTACTATTTTTTCCTTTTCTAATTTTTTTTTTTTTTTTAATTTTTTTTTTAGTCAAATCTACGACTATGTTGCTGTGCCCTAACAGGTTCCATAATTGTACTTTAGCTTAAAGCACTAAGTAAGTAACATCTTTATAAACACATGGTATGCAATAAATGAATATGAAATAAATAAATATGAAAGCTTACCTGACTGAAGTGAAATTCTCGGGGTAACGACATGATTGCTTTTTAATATCAGGGGGTAACGATATACAATGAAAGTGGTCTTCAGACTCCGTGCACTCTAGCTTCAAAGCACTTTTTTCAACGGCGCAAGCCGTATTATACATTTGTTTAGGATTACCAACACACTTAACAGACGCCGTTTTAACAATTTTGCGAAACTTCTAACCTCAAAATCCCGACTAAAATGTTTTTTTATTTTTGAAAAAGACAAAAAATAATTATCACGATTTTTTTTCTATTTTTTCTGGTAAAAAAAAATTACGGATGAACGCGCGACATTTTATACGTTTTCGATTTAAAAATGGAACGTTTTTTTGCAGTCTGTTGGCACCGTTGTTTTTTTTTTAATTTTTTCTGTTTTTTTTCCGTATAAAATCTTATGTGTTTCCTACTTGACGTGTGAGTTCACTAATGTTGTGTTTGGCGACTGCGCGCTCGAGTAATCGATATTTTGAATGAACAGAGAAGGATTGATTTGGCCAGTGTTGTTGTTATAAATATTATTTGTTTTGTGCTGACAACTGTATAGGCTGTTTGCATTCGTTCTTTATTTAAAAAATGTGTAGTTCATTCATTTTTTATTTGCTACGCCATAGCTTGCATTGCTGTTTTTTTACAAGCTTTTATTTACTTTCACCTGTCTCGGTGTCTGTGGTTAAAATCTGACCCACTTCCCGGTGTTCGATCGAGCTGGAATTTTTGACACTTATGCACATTGCATGTCAGTGCAATATAAAAGCAAAATACCAATTTAAAAAAAAATTGCTACGTCATAGCTAGCTCAGCTAGCGTATCTATGAATTTGGCAGCTACGCCGCGCCGCAGCTCGCGCCGCTACGTCGTAGCTGACTCTGGTACGGCGCGGGCGGCGGCATAGAGCACTAGGCTACGGCGTAGCTCACTCAGCTACGGCGTAGCTCACTCTGCTACAGTGTTGCTCACTCATCTACGGCGTAGCTCACTCTGCTACGGCGTAGCTCAAGCAGACACGGCGTAGCTCACTCAGATGCGGTGTAGAGCTCTCTGCTACGGCGTAGCTAACTACAGCTACCGCTACGCGCAGTAGTGTGTTCTCCGAAGAGACACATTTTTAATTTAAACTTTGTTCATATAATTCTTCTGTACGTGTATATGTCATTGAACTCCTAAACGGCTGTACAGGTTTTAATAAAATTTTAGTATGTATAAAAATATAGTTTGATTTTCTTTGAAGTCTGGAAGACCTGGGTGTTGATTGCTGCGCCACAGTTTGCAACTGTTGAATCTATCTTTATTTCATGTTTGTAACATTGTGACCACAAAGTTGTCTCCAAATGAATCAATAAACAAATAGACAATTGGACATGTTATATTTATTTATTTATTACGGGTAACAAAGACATACAAACTATCATAGATAAATACCTTAAAACTATCATACATATTTATAAAAACCACAAAAATATTATTTTATAAAGTTTTTGTACTGCTGTGTATATGGTGCTGCAAACAAATAAAACAAGAAAATACATTATTTATTTATTTATGTATTTACATCAACCTTACGTCAACGCAATGTGTCATGTCCGCCATCATTCATAGATTTCCAAACGTAAAAAGGTTTAAATTCCTAAGAAACGCATTGAAACGCACATGACATACAGAAGCGGCGGAAATAGAAGAGTAAAAGATTACCGTCGAAGAGGACAAGATGAATAGTCAGAGCAATACCAGACGACCATTTTGTGTTATTTGACATTTCTAAACTACAACCTTTTTTATCTATTGGGGCTTAGATCAATGGGTCGTCTTGACCATGAAGGTATAGATAAAACTGGAGCCCAGACTTTGAATACCTACTTGAAGCTCAAAAAATGTATCGCTATCTCGCTCTCTGTGGTCTCACTCTCTCTTTTTAACTTAGGATAACCTCCTAAGTTAGAAAGAGAGAGTGAGACCACAGAGAGCGAGAAGTTTTGTAGGTATTTGCCTCAAACTTTTGTTCGAAGTCTTGACTCCAGTTTTATCTATACCTTCATGGTCTTGACCAGTGTTTAGTTCCAGATAAACTCTCGGTAGATTAAAAAAATGTCTTAATTCTGTAATTGACAACTTGATAACCATTATCCAATAATTATTTATTCTTCTCAAAAAAAACTTAATTTTCAGCCCTGAAAACCCGAATTTATTTTTCAATTAACTGTACAACTAGATTTTTACTTGCTTTGTGAAATAAATAAATAGTTAGTCAATTGAGTCAAGACAAAATTGGGTAGTTGACACCATCAACCAATAATTCCAAGACATAACTTCCATAAAGAAACACTTAATTGTAGCCCTGAAAACCCGATTAATTTTCAATTTACTGTAAAATTAGATTTTTTGTGGCTTTGAAATCAATAAATAGTTAGACAATTGACTTGCCAAATAAGTGACGTCACAGCGTGCTATTACCATACAAAATCTATGGAAGAATTGCGTTTTGACAGGTCATAAAAAGTACGTCAATTGATGGTGGTGTCAACTAGCCTATTGACGTTATAGATTACTATTGCCATATAAAATTAGGAAATCGCGTTTTGATAACTTATAAAAAGTATGTTAAGTTAATTGATTGGTGGTTTATAACATACATAACATCACGCCTGTAATCCCCGAAGGGTTAGGCAGAGGTGTACCCATTAGCACACCCACATTTCGCTAGTTATGTTTAAGCCCGATGTGATCAGGGCGAGCCTCTTGCCATCAACCAGGCACAAATCCAGACTCCGAGGCTAACTAAATGAGTATTTTTTAATTATTTTAACTCCACCCTTGATTAATGGCCTATAATTTCACTACCTATTTACTAAAACTAAACCAGATTCCAAACTAAACAAAACCAAAATGACATTGACTAAATACGATCAAAAATTCTTAAAAATCCGATTTCAAGACGAAAAAATACTACAATTTCAATTATCCAATCTGGTAACACTGCCAAGGTATTTCCACGACTTTATCGATCGAAATACCCACTGAAAACACTGAATTTATTACCTGCTGTTAACACGCCGATCGCGCAGTCCTCAGCTGTGCCATGTCCTAAAATAACAATAATATGAATCGCGCCAGTTGTTTTACATCCACTATGTTTTAAAAATAAATGTCCACTTCGAACTGATTAACGTTATGGCGACTGCTCTAAAGGTAAAACCGGATAAACTATCTATGTGTAGAATATGTTTTGTGGAGAATGTTCAATTACATGCAATTATCAACAAGAGCCTGCAGGAACTGTATGAGAAGCTGACTGATATTCTGGTAAGTAAGTTTAAACATCTGCGAAGTAGATTGATTGACATTATCTAGAGGACATTTAAACACGATATTTCTACTTTTAATTGCATAAATTTTAAATAAATAAATAAATTATTTATAGTTTCTATATCTTTATCCTTTCTATTTGCTCTAAATATTTTATACAAGCTTCTACCTACGACTTTGCTTGCATAGTTTTTTTCACCTGAGTTAAGTTACTTTTTTATTTACTGCTCCGTTCCCGTGGGTCGTAGCGTGATGTTATACAGCTTAAAAAATTCCTCATGAATCTGCCTATCACATACCAAAAAAGAAATTCAATCGGACTGATAGTTTCAGAGATAAGAGGGTTTAAACAAACAAAGAAAAAAAATCTCAAGTTTTTTATTAATTTTTCTTTTTTGTTTTTTATTTAGGACCTCCAACATAAGATATACACAAATCATGACATACAAATGGTCGACAACAGGTATAGTACAACCTTAATATAATGATTTCCTCGATTTAACAAATAACCCCTTACGACCCTTCGCTAATAACCTACTAACCCCGTTATAACAAATAACTTGATAAAACAAATATTTTCTAATCCCTTTCAGGGGGCTACCCCCATCTCTTGAAACAGTATTATTTTGATATTACTTTGCCTTGCGCGCTGTTGGATTCAATTTCAGGTGTTGAATTTTCAACTCTCTGCGCTGAGCCGAGGGTTGAAAATTCAACTACTGAAATTATACTAAAATAAGTAAAGAAAATTTTAATTATTTTGTATGTTTGTGTACATTTTAATTTATTGAGTGTAATTGTTTTGTATTTTTTTTTATCACTTATTTGATTGCTTTACTCTTATACAATAAGTTGCACCTGCCATCGTATCAAAGTCAAAGTCAAAACATTTATTTCAATTGGACCACTTACAGGCACTTTTGAATTGTCAAGGAGTCGGTCAGTTAGTCAGAAAGTTGAAGCTAGTTGCTCGTTTGTTCTTCATGTAGGTCTCTTTGAATAAGAATGAGCAAGAAACGACATGGACACTCTTTTCAATTTGGTTTTTAAAAAATTCTGGTTACAATATACTTGTTGCTTCTACATGTGAAAAAAATGAAGTTGAATAAAAAATAATAATAAAAATTAAATATAAGTAATAAGAATCAAAATGCAAGTTAAGAGATGACCAATCCCAACTGACAGTGCTCGTTCACCAGCATGACGCGTGGATCAGCACCACTATACACTATGTAACAAAAACCCTGTCCGATCAGTGTTGCCGTTGATCAGTTTTTACCCGACTACGGCAAAGCCAAAAGGAGGGTTATGATTTTGACGGTATGTATGTATGTATGTATATATGTTTTTATGTTTAATTTTAATTTAATTATTTCTACTTTCTTCTTTTTTTTTTCACTGGGGAAAAATAATAATCTCAAATTACGTATATGAGTACGCAGTACGATGCCGAATAATACCCTTAAGGATCGGACAGGGTCTTTGTTACAGGCTGTATATCTCTATATTTATCTCTTCACCACCTTTGGTTGACTGGTAGAGAATACCTAAGGCATTAAGTCTGCCTTTGTGCTTATTTGTTGCATAAAGTTTAAATATAATAATAAAACAAAACAACTCATTAACAATTTCATAATAAAACTGGTTTACATCCGTAAAATGTCACACACAAAGGTTCATTTGAAAACCAGCGTCAGGCACAAGTGGTCTGGCATTTTATGCTGAACTGGGCCTGTGCGCGCAGCTGAGCGGCACACAATATTGTTTTTTTTTATTGCCTTTTGTTATTATTTTTCTGTGCACATGGTCCGTGTCATTAAACATTTTTTCTTTATTATAAACTGAAATTATAAAGTAATATTAAAATGGTACTGCTTTAAGAGATGGTAGTAGACCCCCTAGCTTTGTTATATCGAGGTTGCACTGTATTATGCAGCGGTGTGCCTTGGAGCAAGCCCGACAGATATTAAACAATTAAAAAGAATCAGAAAAATTCAGACACCATTCAAAAATTTTGTGTAATGCCTGCCTTGTTTTATATTAGTAAGTTGTATATCAAAATAAAGCAAGCATGACAGATTTTAAATAATTAAAAAAACTCAAGACTCCTCCAATAGCTGTTAGTTAAATGCAACATTTTTAATAATTCTTTTATTTATTTATTAATAATTACACATAACTGGCGAAATGTGGGTGTACTTATGGGTACCTACACCTGGATTATTCCGATCTGTCACCCCGTTTCATCCCCTTAGGGAGTGAATTTTGGAAAATCCGTTCTTAGTAGACATCTATGTTCTTAGCGGATGTCTACTAACTATGTATATACTGCCTCCCTGCCTATAAGTTATAAAAAATGCAACATTTTTAATAACTTATAGATATTTAAAAATAAATATAATTTAAAGATTAAAATTAAATTATTATTTTTAGATTTAGATGCAATTTATAGTATTTTTATTCTTTTGTTACTTGAAGGTGCAAATAAACTATTTTTTTTTTCTAATGTTAAAGCAGAAAAAAAAATACAAATTCAAACAATTTTCTGAATTTTTTTAAATCATATTTATAAAGGCTGTCAGGCTTGTCTTGTCTTCATATACATACTAATATTATAAATGCGAAAGTAATTCTGTCTGTCAGTCTGTCTGATTGTTACACTTTCACGACTAAACTACTGAACCGATTTTGATGAAATTTGGCTACTTTTTATTCCGCGACTGCGTCTGCTGCCGCGATAAACGACTGTCACGCGGACAACGTCGCGGGAAAAGCCATTATGTGGGTGTACTCCTTTAATAACAGCAAGCTATTATAACCAGTAGCGGATCCAGGGGCTAAGAGGCTCAAGCCCCCCCCCCAAAAGCATCTTCCGTGACAAATCTTTAAGTAAAATTCCGAATTGGTCCCATAGAAATGTTGTCGTGATCCGATGATGAACTTCGAAGATATGGAACAGAACAGAACTCCTCATATGATCATAGCAGAACTGTCATAACAAGTAAAGTTGCTTTTTATACGTACAATGACTGACTGAAGGAAGAGGGGAATGGGGGGTACGTTTTACCACTTTGAAACTTTAAATATACTGTGTGAAGTATTGTTAAAATAAAACAAATAATATCACGCCTGTAATCCCCGAAGGGTTACGCAGTGTCCCTTAGTACTCACATTTCGCCAGTAAACATTAGGGTCATATGTTTACCAAATCTTATTCTAACTGCTAAACGCTGAGGGTAGACTCTCAAGGGGGTCAAGCCCCTCCTCCCCCTTCCCAAACGACAATACTGGATCCGCCGACTGACGGACTGATTATAACTATAAAAACTTATGATTTTATTTTATTGAAAAGAAACAAACAGCTACAATATACAGTTTAGATATAAAGAAATACACATAACATTTCAACAATATCGTAACCAACAACGCTGTTCTCAGATTGACTGTGGAGTACATTAAACGCTAGAGTAAATGATAGAGATAAACTACTATAACATGGCGCGCCCCTCCACAAATTATCACTAAAACTAAAAACACAAAAAAACTAAATCAAATCAGCGAATTGTTGCTCGACTAGCGGCGCCATTGATCACTTATTATTATTAGTATGGCGCTGCACTGACATACTCTATGAGAATGACACGTGCGTTGTCTTGCGCGGTCTTGCTAGTTATGATTAGTTGACCAACAAATCTGCTAGCCTGCTACTGAAGACGAATACTTACAACTACATTGAAATTTTTTCATATGTATTTCCTCGTTCTTCTCCATAAAGGCCTACCTCCGTTTTGGAACTAGCTTCATTTTTCGGACTAACTGACCGACTCCCTGACAATTCAAAATTGCCTGTAAATGGTCTAATTGAAATAAATGTTTTGACTTTGACTTGACTTTGACTTATGGATATGACTACACACATTGAAATAGTAATATGGAGGGGCACGCCATGTTGTAGTAGTTTATCTATAATAAGTAATCATGATTGGAAGCCTATTTTTAAATAATTTAAGACACTTTTTGTTGCAGTTTGTGACTGAAGACCGTAGACCAATACTTGCTTGTTCCTTCTGCTACACCAAGTTAAAGCAATTTGCAAAATTCCGAAGAAAATGTCTGGAATCCGAAGAACTGTACAGCCTGATGCTGGATGAGAATTATCAGGTAAGGGGCTCCAATTATATTCATATAGAAATTGATATCTTTACATGTCACTTGAGTAAATTCGCTGAAGTACTGTTATTTAGACTATAATAAGACTTGTTGTTATATTTTATTTATTTTTAGCATGTCAAGTTTTGTTTTGTTGTCTATTTTTATTATGTGTGTGTGTGGCTAGGCTATCGCATTAGTTTAAGAGACCTGTAAAGGTAGTTTTATGGGATTTGAATAACAGACCTTTAAGGTCATTTTAATCATTTGACCGCCACAGTCATGTATAGACGACAAAGCAAAATGTGCCACGGTCACGACTAGATGACAGGCTTTTATACTAAAAATAAATATTAAAATTAAATAAAGCTCTTAAAACTACATTATTTTTTCAACAATTCGGGGATTGTTTTCTTTTTCTCTATAAACGGGGCCTCCTCTCTCTAATGATCTCAGTTATATAAGCACCTAAGCATATATATGGAAAAGCAATAAAGAAATTGAGTATTGAGTACAGGTGTGATGATATGATTATATACCTAACCTAAACATTATCTTTTTTCAGCCAAATCCTACAATAAGCCAAGTCCAGTTAGAGTTTTTTGGTGGTTTTACCCAAACGAAAGTGGTGCAAATAAGTATAGGTGTTGAAAGTCAAGATGAAAGTGATATTGTTATGAAAGAACCACCAGCTGTTTGTGAGAGACAAGACTTTATTTTCGAGCCGGGGGACCTGCTCAGTGATGGTATGTTTTATGAACAATTTAATCTTCTTCTTTATCGTGTGGGCAGTAAGGTCTTACGACCCCACACACTCTAGTGTCAGAGTTTCTAAACCGCCTCAAAGGCCTCTGACACGGTTTAGGTAGGACAGTAATAGGCTGGTATAAGTCCAGGTTTCCTCACGATGTTTTCCTTCACCGATGTCAGTGATGTCCAAGATAACCTTTAGAAAGTACATAAAAATTGAAAAAGTCACATTGGTACTTGCCCAGATTTGAACCCAAAACCTCATGCATGAGAGGCGGGCGCCTTAACCACTATCACGGCCCTATTTTAACGATCAAAGTTAAATCATTTATTTCAACCAATAATTCCAAGACATAACTTCTTTAAATAAACACTTTATTTTAGCCATAAAAACCCGATTAATTTTCAATTTACTGTAGTTTTGTGGCTTTAAAATCAATAAATAGTTCAGTTACCATATAAGTGACGTCACAATTCGATATTGCTATACAAAATCTATGGAAGAATCGCGTTTTGACAGGTCATATAAAGTATGTCAATATTTTTTAATACAATTTATTTTTAAGCAAGATTTTTTTTTTAAGTGCGATATTGCTAAGGGGATTTTAAATATTTGAAACGCGACGCCAGTAGCAGCCTCGGAGTCTGGATTTGTGCCCGGTTGATGGCAATAGACTCGCCCCTATTATATGGGATGGGATTTAAACATAACTGGCGAAATGCGGGTGTACTAATCGGTACACATCTGTCTAACCCTTCGCGGATTAAAGCCGTGATGTTATGTTACAAATATTGCTCCTAATGCTTTTTCTTTATTTACAGAACAAGAACTGAAATATCTACTCCATAGTTTTTCAAGCTTAGAAGATATACCGTCGCACTTTTCAGACTTAGAAGATATACTAACGGATTATTCTGAATCTGAAGATACATCACCAAATCATTCTGAAGCAGCAGATATATCATCTCATCACTCTAAATCAAAAGAAATATCAGTACATAATTCTGAAGCAGCAGATATTTCACCACATCATTCTGAAGGCGCAGATTTACTACCGCATGACTCTGAATCAGAAGATATATCACCACATTCTGACTCAGCAGATTTACCACAACATTATTCTGAATCTGAAGATATATCACATCATTCTGAAACAGCTGATATACCCCCTTACTCTTCTGAATCAGCAGATATACCACCATACTCTTCTGAATCAGTAGATTTGCCACCGTACTCTTCTGAATCATCAGATCTACCTCCGTACTCTTCTGAATCGACAGATATGCCACCATACTCTTCTGAGTCAGCAGATATGCCACCGTACTCTTCTGAGTCAGCAGATATGCCACCGTACTCGTCTGAATCAGCAGGTTTACCACCTTACTCTTCTGAATCATCAGATATACCACCATACTCTTCTGAATCGGCAGATATGCCACCTTACTCTTCTGAATCAGCAGATATGCCACCATACTCTTCTGAATCATCAGATATACCACCTTACTCTTCCGAATCAGCAGATATGCCACCGTACTCTTCTGAATCAGCAGATATACCACCATACTCTTCTGAATCGGCAGATATAACGCCTTACTCTTCTAAATCAGCAGATATACCACTGTACTCTTCTGAATCATCAGATATACCACCGTACTCGTCTGAATCACCAGACATACCACCCTTCTATTCTGAATCAACGGATATACGACCACGCTATACTGCAACAGATGATATATCACTGCACTATTCAGATATAGAAGATATACTAATGCATTCAGAATCAGAAGATATATCACCACGTCATTCTGTATCAGCGGAAATGCCACTACAATATTCTGAAGCAGACTCAGAAGATGAAGTAACTTTTATAGAGTTTAAAACTGGAGTGAAAGAAGCACAAGATGCACCTATGGTCAATCTCGTTTCTCAAGACATGGAGACTAAAAGTAAGTACTAGTTATATTCCTCACGCTCTAGGATGGTGCAGTTGACATTTGTCAAACTGTTGCTTTTCACTCTTGATCGTTACGGCGATTATGGAATATCCTATAGTCAAATGAATCCTTCTGTGGGGAAGGGACTGTCAGATTTTTACTGACTTAAAAAACCACCCTGTTCCTCCTGTTGCCCTTTGCGTTCCGAGGCCACGGTATCTTGTTAAGACGTCCCGCAACCCCGGCAGGATAAATTAAAAGCCTGCGGTCAAAAAAAAAAACAAAAGGAAATAAAAACAATGTTGATATATTATAATATGAGCTTTATTAACGTAATTAAAGTCTGTCATGAAGTCGAGACCGTGGCGTGCTTTGCACATTTTGGGTTGTCATGTATACATGACTGGCGGTCAAAAGGTTAAAATTTAAATCCAAGATTGTCGTTTGGGGGGGCTCTGATTTTCACTGAACATTGTACTGACCATATTTATAATTACAGGGGTACCCGTTATGAAGATATCGAGACCAAAAACGAAACCAGAAGATACACGCAAGCAAAGGAAGAATAAGAAACCTGATTCTAAAGAGAAGACTAAAAATCGTAAATCTAAACTTGTAACTGACTTCAAAAAGCCTGTCAAGACTTCTGATCAGAGTAATCCTATGGTCAGTGAAGCAGAACATTATGTCTGTGATACGTGTCATCGTGACTTTAGCAGTAAGATTCTCTTGACAAAACATTTGCGTACACACTTAAAACCATACAAATGTGACAGCTGTTCGCGTTCATTCAATAAAAGTTATCATTTGAAAGCACATATCCGTATACACACCGGTGAAAAACCATTCAAATGTCATCTGTGTCCGCTTGATTTTAGACAGCAGAGGAGTTTAAAACACCATATACAAACACATACAAATGATAAACCGCACAAATGCCATTTATGTGAACGTAGATTTTTTGACAAGAACAGTTTGAAATGTCATATTTTGACACACAATCCTGAGAGGCCACACAAATGTGGATTGTGCCCGCGAAGTTTTGTCGCAAAGAGTAACCTAGAAATACATCTGCGTACCCACAGTGATGAAAATCCATTTAAATGTAAAATTTGTAATCGGATTTTGAGTGGGAAAAATACTTTAAAGAATCATATACTTTTACACGGCGACGTGAAACCTTACAAATGTGATATTTGTGAAAGTACTTTCTTTCAAAAAGGTAGTTTGAACCGCCATCTTGCATTGCACAATGACGCAAACAATTCTTTCGAACACAGCGTTGAGAAACCACACGAATGTGACGTCTGTCATCGGTTCTTTAGTAACATTGGCTGTTTAATGAGCCACAGTCGAATACATACAGACAAACCTTTTAAGTGTGACATATGTCCAAGTAGTTTTAACAATTCTTTACATTTAGAAAATCATGTACTTAAACACACAGGTGAAAATAAATACGAATGCGATATATGTCAACGTACTTTTAAACACAAAGCTTATTTAACAAATCATATTGCTACACATCAAGAAGAAAAACCGTTTAAATGTAAATTGTGTCCGCGCAGTTTCAATCATGAAGCATATTTGACTACTCACGTACTCTCACACGCCGGTGAAGGCGAAAAAGATTTCAAATGCGACGTTTGCCCGCGCAGTTTTGATCAACAGGTTTATTTGGACAACCATAAACGTATACACACAGAAGAGAAACCTTACAAGTGTGATTTATGTCCTCAAAGTTTCAATCAAAGCGCGTATTTGAGTAGTCATATGCGTAAACATGTTGGCAAAACAATTTATAAATGCGACAGGTGTCAGCGCACTTTTAATCAAAAGGCTTATTTGACTAGTCATGAACGGACACATACGGGTGAGAAACCGTTCAAATGTGAGCTGTGTCCGCGTAAATTTATAAATAAAGGTTGTTTAATGAAACATGTGCGTACACACACTGATGATAAACCATTTAAGTGTACCATATGCCAGCGTGGTTTCACTTACTCCGGCTATTTATTAAAGCATAACAAACGAATGCACAGTGGTGGCAATAGCTTAAAGAAGGCAATTGTTCAAAATGGCGGGTTAGTTTTAATGAAAAAGGTGATTTAAAAAGGTTAAACCTTTATAGTAAAAGGGTCTTTCAAGCGCTTCCTATCTTAGTGAATTGGCAAAAATGTATGGAAGCTGTTCTAGGAACTAATAAAAACCACTTATATGTCACTAGATAGCCCTTTTAAGAAACGCAATCACACGAGCTCATGGCTAAGTAAAACAGCCGCACGGTTCGACCCATCAGGTTAAGCTACGCTTGCTGGGGTTGGTCCGTGGATGTGTGACCATCTTTACACATCGAGACTACTCCGAGCCTCGGAAAGCAAGTTAAACCGTTGGTCCCGGCTGTTATACGTGGATCTTTGACAATTGTTACGGGTCATCAGAAGCCCGAAAGTCTGACAACCAGTCTTGCCCAGTTACTAGGTTGTAGAGGTCAGATAGGCAGTCGATCCATGTAAAATACTGGTATTCAGCTGCATCCGGTTAGACTGGAAGCCGACCCCAACATAGTTGGGATAAGGCTAGGCAGATTGTTTTTTTGGGTCAAATTGCACGATCGGTGGCTAGTTCACATTCGGTCGTGCATAATGTCCAATGTGGCATGAGCTGTGTTGCACGTGGCGCCATCCTGTCGAAACCACATGTCTTTGGTATCCATATCATCCAATTCACTCCAAAACAAGTTGGTAATCGACCTATAGCGCTCGCCGTTGACGGTAAAGGTCTAAGCAACGTAATTCTCAAAACAATTTTATCATTTGCACATGTTGTTGAACGTGAACGAGGCGAAAGGAGTATGTAAGGGAAAGCAGGTGGCGTTCTGTGTGTGGGGTGTTTCTGCCTACCTCCATGGGAATAAGGCGTGAGTGTATGTTGTATGAGTACCTATGTATGTTGAACGCTATATCCGTTCATGATGTTTGTCAAAACAGACTGAATAATTGACAGCCAATTTGACAGATGTAGCTTCAACATTATGGCCGCTATTAACTGTCAAAATTCGGAAGTCCCAATTGGGTAGTTGATATCATCAACCAATAATTCCAAGATAAAACTTCTTTAAAGACACACTTTATTTTAACCCTGAAAACCCGATTAACTTACAATTTACTGTAAAATTAGATTTTATGTGGCTTTAAAATCAATAAATAGTTAGTCAATTGAGTTGGCAAATAAGTGACGTCACAGTTCTTTATTGCCATACGAAATCTATGGAAGAATCGCGGTTTGACAGGTCTTTAAAAATACGTCAATTGATTGGCGGTGTCAACTAGCCTTTTGGAACTAATTGGAAGACCCTTTAAAATGTGATGCCAATGTAGTATAATTAATTGACTTTAAAAAAGCATTATACATAATTTTACGACGAAGAAATCTTTTGTGACCTCTCTAAGGCATTTGATTGCGTAAATCATGACACACACTACTTCTGAAACTTAAGCATTACAGACTAGGTAAACTTACGTTTAGTTTAATTAGTAAACTCTTAACCTTTTGACCGCCATAGTCATGTATAGATGACAAATTAAAATGTGCCCAGAACGCCACGGTCACGGCTACATGACAGAATTTAAATATGGAAATGAAGCTCATAAAACATTGTTTTTTCTTTCCTTTGCTAATTATGTTCCTTGTCTCTTAATTTATATTAATTGAACGTCTTTCTTTATATTTCATCTATATTAACATAAGATGACATAAACTAATACCATTTATAAAGTTTCAAATTCGTAGCTTGGCGCCGAGGGCACGTTTTTTCTTCTTTGACGTGGCAGTCAAAAGTTTATAATGATATTGTAATGCCAGCACAAGTTTAAATAAATGTGAGAAAATTCAAGTAGCATAAAAGTAGAAATGGATGTTTCGCAAGGTTCAATTTTTAGGTAAAGATATTAAACTACTATAACATGGCGCGCCCCTCCATATTACTTTTTCAATGTGTGTAGTAATATCCATATGAAAGAGTTTCTATGTAGTTGTAAGTATTCGTCTTTAGTATCAGGCCGGCAGATTTATTGGTCAACTAATCATAATTAGCAAGACCGCGCAAGACAACGCACGTGTCATTTTCATAGAGTACAATACGGCCGTTGTATCTTGGCGGCTCTGAAGTTAGCCGCCGGCTGCGCAGTAGACAATTTCATTCCTAAAAGATTCATTGCGCAGCTAAAAAGCTAACTTCAGAACCGCCAAGATACGACGGCCGTACTGTATGTCAGTGCAGCGCCATACTATTATAGTAATAGTAATAATGACTAATTAATAACGCCGCTAGTCGAGCAACAAATCGCTGATTTGTTTTTGTTTCGAGAGTGTTCTCAATACGCACAACATGCGTTGTGAGTCTTAAATACTAGAGTAAATATTTTCACAATCACAAATACTTTCAAACGTTTTGAATTTGTTGAGGGGCGCGCCATGTTATAGTAGCTCTAATTTTCTCTTTGTAATATATACTGACTGGTAATTAGTAACCCATTATTCTTTCGCAAAGAAATCTCTTTAAAGTTAGTTTGAACCGGCTTCCTCTGTGTAAGGTCACTCCATTGTAGACTTTGTCTCTGTCACCTCTGTTCTAAAGTCAAGAGCAAATCCATCAGCTGTAATTTAAAAAAAAAACTACAATTTTTTTTTTAATTGGTGAATTATTATTGTATTACTCTATCCAACTTTATTTTTATATAAATATTTAAAAATGTAATATATTTCAAATGGATACCTAAATGTATAAAATAGAAATGTAATCATTCCAATTAAATAATTAATCAATAAAACAATATAATGAAAATTTTATGTGTCTATATGTGTTTTATTACTTTACTGGCTTGTTCCTGCGACTCCCTTCGCGTGAATCCATACTTATATTATAAATGCGAAAGTAACTGTGTCTGCTAACAGACAGACAGTTACTTTCGCATAGATTTTTTATCTGCGGAAAAAGAATTCTTGCCTGGCAACACTGCATGACGTCCGCTTGTGAGTTGTGATAGAATAGATTGTAGTCTGTGGTATGACAGTGACACACTACAATATTGTCAATTTGACTACTAACTATGACAACATTTTTTTAATAATTATTTCAGACTGTTTTTGTACTGACAACATAAGTAGCAATTCTATCCAGCACAACCCTTAAAAATACCAGAAAATCTGTAGATTTTACACAAAAATAAACCAAATAATTCCCCTACAATTTTTAAATATATTTACTTTCTTACATTTTATGACGCCCTCTACTAGTACACATTTCGCCAGTTATAGTAGGGTCGAGCCTATTGCTATCAACCAGGCACAAATCAAGACTCCCGAGGCTGCTACTGAGAAATTCCTGATGGCACACAATAACTTTGCCCGACCTGGAAATCGAACCCAAGACCTTATGCTCAGCAGTCGCGCTTTGCGACCACTAGACCAACGAGGCAGGCGAGTAGTTCAAGATTGTTTACCTACATATTATATTTTTAACTAGCGACCCGCCCCGGCTTCGCACGGATGCATGTATTATACTTATAAACCTTCCTCTTATCTATTAAAAAAAACCGCATCAAAATCCGTTGCGTAGTTTTAAAGATCTAAGCATATATAGGGACAGACAGACAGACAGACAGGGAAAGCGACTTTGTTTTATACTATGTAGTGAAATATTGTTGATGTTATATGTATAACAACTGGCGCGGTTTTTATTGTAATATTAATATTATTATGACAGGGCTCTACCAACGTAGACGGCAGTTAGTGCCTTCAACTTTCTATTATCAGCTTCAATGGAAGACATACTACAAATTTTCCAATATCTCATACTAAGTACGATAGACCGGTAGATAGAACCAACCCAAAAAACATTGACCCAACCAGCAGGCAAATATTACTTAGTTAAAATAAATTGACAGATACAGACACTAGACAGTGACAGATATTATTAGCACAGAATATATAATAGTGACCACAGAGTAATAAATAACTTGACGTTTGTCATAGTGTTGCCAGTTAGACGATTTGAAAAAATGCAACAAAAAAAAATAACTCAATTTTTCGAAAAAAAAATCTCTGGGGCCTTACCATGATCTCTTATAGCAGGGCAGAAGTTGCCTGGAAATTGAACTGCCAAGGCAAGCCAGATAATAAAACTAAATAAGAATCATGAATGACATGTCATGATTCTTTTTTTATGATCATTAAAGGAGGATGCCCAAAAAAAACCCGGAGTCGATTAAAATAATTTATGTACAGGAAGATAGACCATATATAAGAGGTCGCAAATATGCAATTCGTTTCGCATAGAACTATAACCGAACAGGCCAGCAGCATATAACAATAATCATATCGGAGTGCATTGATAACAGGTTCATTGTTTTGTTATTATGTTAGTTTCTCACTCACTCATGAAAGAGATGGGGAATACAGATAAGGAATTACAATTTGCGAGAAAGAAAGAGATAGAAGATGTTTTATCTATGCGCGCTATTGTTATCCAGGCAGCGAAACCTTGACCGACCCTGTCCCCCGCGCAGTCCTTCGTAAGTTTTTTTCATTTATTAGGTTAATAGCCTTATAATTCCAATGAATTACCATAGGTATGTATATGAGCTCTTTTTTATTTAAAAAAGATCATATCTTACCTTTTTTTTTTTATGTGGTAAAAATCATCAAATGACTCCTTCCGCCCTGGGTGGGGCGGAAGGGACTGTCAGACTTTTACTGACTAAAAAACCACCCTGTTCCTTCTGTTGCCCTTTACGTTCCGGGGCCACGGTATCCTGTTAAGACGTCCCGCAACCCCGGTAGGCGTTTGGCCCCTGTTGGGGCCCCGTCCCTGTGCTGACAGCTCTTTGAGGCGCGCGCGAACAGAACGCGCCGTCGACCCGGGCATGGTCCTTGATCGGACGGCGAGCTACCCATTACTCGACGTCCGCAAGCCCGCGCCTACGGTGGCCGGATGTCGTCTCTCGACGTCCGACGCCCTGGGCATCTCCCGCGGCGGCTGGGGCGTGAGGTGGAGGATGTTCTCTCCCTCACGCGGCCCGCCTCCTCCTTCGCTAGCATTACTGCTTCGCAGAAGGAGGTGACTGCATCCCATTCCCTCTCGCCCCGGAGCATGGCCTGAACCAGGCCCGGGCGCGAAAGGTCGCCGTCGCCTATCGCCTCCGTGAGGACACGGCGGTGCTCCGCCCAAGCGGGGCAAACCTGCACCGTATGCTCCACCGTGTCCTCCGGGCGGTCCACACAGTGGTGGCACCCGGGCGTTTCCTCCCGTGCAATCCGACACAGGAACCTCCCAAAACAACCGTGTCCGGTGAGGACCTGCGTCAGCCGGAAGGTGAGGACGCCGTGGCGCCTCTCCAGCCACTCCTCAAAGAGGGGTCTTACCGCCGCGATTGCAGCGTGCCCGAACTTAGGTTGCGACAGTCGCATCTTCCATTCCGCCATGAGATCGCACTGGAGCTCGATCCGCAGTGCCGCGATTTGCCGCGGCAGCGGGGTTTCGCCCCAGCGCTGCGCGTCCACGCGCCACTCGTAGACGCGCTGGAGGACTGTAGCCTCCAGATCCCACGGCGGTAATCCGGCAAGGAGGTTTGCCGCTTCGCCGGAGACCGTGCGGTATCCCCGGATCATCCTATCATATCTTACCTGATATGACGCTACTACAGTAGTTTTACAGAATTCAGTACGTAGGTTTCTTTAAAATATATATATACAATATGTCGTTTTGCATCCTCGTCAAAATTTAGGAGGTTGTCATAAAAGTCATAAATAATCAATTAAAATTACGAGACCTGAATAATAATAATAACACCCTTTTTTATTAGTTGTTAAAATTTAATCGTATTTCAGAATAATCCATAACTTGAAATTGGAGAATCACTCTCTGCGCTTTAGCGCCAATTGTCTCTGTGTGCGTGAGTGTATGTGAGTCCCTTAGATTGTCGTGAGTATCTACGGTCAGCTGATTAATAAAACGTTAGTTTTGCTTATTACGTTTTATTGCAAATTGCAGATTTTATTAACCTTAGATGTTAATTAATAACACTTGTTTTTATTATTAAGATCTAAGAATACGTACTAGGATTTATCTACTTATCTACGCTATCAGCTGATTGATAAAATGTTAGTATTGCCATTTTGCTTTATTCTGTTTTATTGCAAATCTACCGATTTTGCTAAGAATACATACCTACTAGGATTTAGGTACAACCTGAGACGTTTTGCTAGGCTGTGGCACATTTATTTGTTGTGAGCGCGGGATTTAGGATAAGTACTTGCTGCCGGCGGCGGCGGCGGCGGGACGCTCTTGGCGCATTGTAGGTAAATTCATGATTTATGAGTACCTAATTATTAGTAATGATTTTGTTTTTATTTGTAGATTAAATTGGTTGATTTTAAATTTCCCTTCCTACTTTAACGGGCTGAGGACCGACAAAAATACCTACCTTAGTAGGTATTTTTGTGTGCTTGCCCGTGGCTCTCGCTGGAAGTACTCCAGGATATCTTCCTGCAAGGCGACAGGCAGACCTTCACTGCCGCGAGCTTGAGCATGTCGGGGTACGTCAAACTGCCGAAAATCCCGCAGTCTCTGTGTAGCAGACAGCATAACGCTCTGCGTTGGCGGTTCCCTATTGGGAAACCGTTCTGCGAACATCCGGATGGCTCCACTGATGGCATCACAATCACATAATTCACGTATACGACGGAGGCACAGAACAACGAAATTTGCGATACACTCACGGCCGGCGGCGAAATCACTTGAACTAATTTAATAATTTTTTTGCTTTGCGGCGCGCCCGGGCGCGGGAGTGGGGCACCACAGGGAGAGGGGTGCGCGGGCGGCGTCTATTGTGTTGTGGTTTTATCGTTTGCGATTCTTTGTGTGTGTGCGCGCGGCCAGCGATCCTAAACCTAGTCTTAAGATGGGCCGCATTTTCACCGGGGTGGTTTACTGATTTCCGTAAATAAGAAAACATTAAAAAAAAAACACCTACCTATTTTATTATTGATTCGGGTCTAGAATCACTAGCATAGTTACCTCCTTGAATTTGACGAGGATGCAAAACGACACATTGTATATTATTTATATAATATACATATATATACATATATATGATATATATCAAGACACTATTACATAACTTTCAAAAAACCTAGCTGTGTAGTGTTTTTTTAGATATTATATAATATATATATGTATATAAATATATTTATATATACATTTATGCAAATGTTTCATGTTATCAGTAAACATGTATAATGTACTTTACTCTCAATATTACGCACAATGCCGCTCTAAATATCATGGATTTTTAAGACTAAAGTCAATTAGTAACGGTTTTTTTTTAGTACTTGGTGATTGTTTATTCGAAAACAAATATTGAATTTGGGATATAGTATGTTCACTATACCTAGCCACACATAAATCGTTTTAATCGATTCCGGGTTTTTGGTCCATACATTTTTGGGCATTGTCCTTTTTCAAATAAGTTTCCAATTAAAATGATGTTTTCGATACAACTTTAAGTTAACGGTTGACGCTTAATAATTCCATCCACTATTTACTCGCTTTATAATTTAGAATGATAATTAAAATTGAGGTTACGTTACACAATATTAAAAAAAAAAATACGCGCCAATTTACGAAAACAAAAAGATTTGGCGCCTGGATTTTTGCATAGATTTACAAAAAATGTCTTTCAATTTACGCAGAAGACCACATGTTAGTTATTACGAGCCCAAAGAACCAAGTTTTGACGAATATCTTTGTAAGTACTTGTTAATATCATCTATTTGTAAAAGTTGAAAAACTTTACTATGAAGAAAACTTTAATAAAAAAACTTCAAATCATAGGTATATTTGGTCATTATAAGGCACTTTTGAACGTCATAAACAAGAAAAAGATTATTGAATGTAGGTAGTTGCCCCTTCCAAAAGGTAGTTTCGTATTGAGAAGAATGGGCAAGGAACTCCTTACGTACCTACTCTTATTATAAAATCAATGTTTTACAATATTTGTATACAGAATTACGCGGTGGCCAATCTTATAGTAGACTGTAGATTACAGGAGCTATTTTATTGCACAAGTGTGTGCGTAAACGCAGATTCACTCCCTCCTCCCTCACTCCAGGGCCGTAGCTAGGGGGAGGCATTGTGGGGCAATTCCCTACCTTGAAATCACAATGCCCAACCTTAGATCTCTATAACCAAATCTGAAAGTTCAACCATCTTGTTCGCTTATACTTCATCATTGAGGATTTAATAGTTTTTAGATCCATGCCATGGTCACTGTCACAGAAATTATTTGTCTGCTTATAGCTATTGAATAGTACATCACTGATCTAGAGTTGAGTGAAATACATGGTGATTGATTTAGGAGCCCATGCTTCAAGGGCAGATCAAATATGATATTTTTTTTTTACTTTCGCCCTACCTGTAACCAATGCTGCCCTACCTCAAATTTGACTCTAGCTACAGCCCTGCCTCACTCTCATAGTCCAACTGGAGAGAGATCAGACTTACAGGACAGCAGCCCTACCATGAACTCTTATCGCGATCCAAAAACTGAATTGCTCTTCAAATACATCAATATAACGCATCAATTTATGCGTTATATTGACGTATTTGAAGAACAGTTCAGTTTTTGGATCGCGATAAGAGAAAATACGTCAATATAACGCATCAATTTATGCGTTATATTGATGTATTTGAAGAGCAATTCAGCGAAGAGCGAAGAGTTTTTGGATCGCGATAAGAGTTCATGGTAGGGCTGCAGGACTTGAAACGGCTTTACGTGCTTTCTGAGGCACAGGAGTGTCCCACCACCACCTTCCAATCTCCTGGCTACAGAGAAATTCATAATTGAAGAACACAATAACATTTTTACCCGACCTGGGAATCGAACCCAGGATCCCACGCTCAACAGTCGCCCTTGCGAACGAGACCGACGGAAATAAAAACCAAAAAAATATATTCTTTAATGTGTTTTTTAATCTTAAAGACTGGCTTTTTGTCAAACTTGTAAAATGTGTACTTTAGAACCTACTTTAGAACCACGTCAGTCTTTTTACCGACCGACTAACGGATCGGACTATTATTCCATAGTTTCGTCGACCGACTTTTTTGTAGGACGTACGCGTTGGTTTAATGGCATTCATGTGTTCCGTTTCTCTCCGACAAGAAATCGGTGACCAACTATCGGACGTGCACGTTATTGTAATGTTTGACGTATGAAGCTGTCAATTCAGTCTCTAAGATAAAAAAAAAACTTTAAGTATCAATATCCCGAGGTGACAATTAGAAAAATAGTTGCTCTTTTTTTTTTCAGATTGCGAACTATGTTCTGACTTCGTGTACGACTACTGTTCTGTGCATGGACCATTACTTGTCATTCCTGACAATAAGGTACGTGCATATGGACAGGGGGTTCCAAAGTGGGGGGCGCACCACCCTAGGGGATCGTAGAGCAGTGGCAGATCCATAATTGTCGTTTGTGGGGGTTTATGCTGGGGGTAGGTTTTTAGCAAAGTAAACACTGAAAAAATTATTTGAAGTATAATACTTTAGAAGCGTTATTTTTGCAAAAAAGTTTAATAAGAATAATATTAAGTTCAACGTTAAGATTTGTCACGGAAGAACAATAAAAAGATTAGATCCTTTCTGGGGAAGGGGGTAGGGGGTTGAGCCCCTTAGCCTAATCTTGTCTTTTTTTTAGCCTGTTGTTCCCGGGGTCGAAAAATGCTCATGGATGTCCACCGCTCATGGAGCGCGGAGGCGTTTGTCAGACTCTTTACCGACTAAAAACCACCCCAGTGTTTCCTTCCCACACTTACGCCGGGGATCACGGGAACGTACGCGCCTTCCGCGATCCCCGACTGGTGCTGGCCTCCTCAGGTCAGGGGGGAAGTGAGGTGTTTAACTCCCCCGCGACTTCAAAGAGAGGCGAGTGTGGAACACTACGTGCCGCCACCTCGGGTCCGGTGGAATGGGGGGTGACGGACGTAATAACTCTACTCTTCCTTCTACTTAGGTTCCAGACAAGACAACCTTCCCCTCCTACGTCCCCCGCGCCGCTCTGACTATACCTCACGTGTTCCTGCACCTTGCATCGTCCACTATACCTGGTAAGTGAACAAAATGTCTGTCTATTTGTCTGTCCCACAATAGAAACTTTTTCTATATTGTTTTTATTTTGACTGCCTCTTTGGTCTAGTGATCGCAAAGCACGGCTGCTGAGTATGAGGTCTTGGGTTCGATTCCCAGGTCGGGCAAAGAGTTATTGGGTTTCTCCATCAGGAATTTCTCTGTAGCAGCCTTGGAGTCTGGATTTGTGCCCGGTTGATGGCAATAAGCTCGCCTCTTATTAAATGGGACTTAAACATAAACGAAATCTGGGTGTACTAATGGTTACACCTCTGCCTAACCCTTCGGGGATTACAGGCGTGTACAAAGAAAACTACATACCGATGTTGCTTTTTGAAATAAGAAAAATAATACATTGGTAACGTATACATGTAGGTGCAGGGTTGGGTGTATTTTCCACTCTGACACTGCCCCGTGGAGTGCGCTTCGGCCCGTACCGGGGGCAACGGACTCTAAATGCTGACTCCAGCTATTGTTGGCAGGTAATATTGACTTCACTCTACAGTCTGTAATTTTAATAACAATTTAACTTTTACAGTACCTTCTTTATTTCGGGTCGATGAATTTAGACAATCCCTTTTTTTTAACCGACTTCAAAAAGGAAGAGGTTATCAATTCGAATGTTTATAAATATTTATTTTTTATGTATGTTCGGGCATAACTCCGTCGTATATAGAGATCTTTTTTTTTGTTTGAAAGAGTAAGCTTCCGAATTGGTCGCATAGAAATATTATCATAATCTGATAATGAAATTCGGAGATATGGAACGGAACTCCTCGAAGGATCATAGCAGAACTGTCGTAACTTTTAAAATTGGTTTGTAAACTACAATAACTTGACGCACATTTCCACAATTTAAAACGTTTGAAAGTGTTTGTAAGCGTATTGAAAAGATTCACAACGCATTGTGTGCGTACTGAGACGGCTCCCGAAACAACAACAAATCAGCGATTTGTTGCTAGACTAGCGGCGTCATTAATCACTCATTATTACTAGTATGGCGCTGCACTGACATACTCTATGAAAATGACAGGTGCGTTGTCTTGCGCGGTCGGCTATTTATGGTTAGTTTACAAACAAATCTGCCGGTCTGCTACTGAAGACGATTACTCACAACTACATAATTACAAACTCTTTCATACGGATGTGACTACACACATTGAAATGGTAATATGGAGGGGCGCGTCATGTTACAGTAGTTTATCTCTAGTCGATGACTGTTTGAGATAGAGGGGGAGGGGGTACGTCGAAGTAGGTGTAGGTAGGCACTGAAAATTTTAAAACTAACTCTCGACATCGTCTGCGAAAGCGATAAACAACATTTACCCGGACAATGTTGCTGGCAAAGGCTACTTTGTCTATAAATATTTAATTGCTTTTTTCTAGATTTACAGTAGTAACAACAAACGGTCGCACGTGATTGACGCAGCAGACTGCAACCAGTCCAACTGGATGCGGTACATCAACTGCTCCAGACATTATAAGGAACAGAATCTACTCGCTTACCAGTATAAAGGACAGCTATATTACAGGTACCCCTGTGAATGTTTGCGTAGGTACTTACTTACACTAAAAATAAATTTTTAGAGCCAGGAGAAGCAGGGTGTAAAGCAGCCTTTCCCAAAGTGGGCGATAACGCCCTCTTGTGCAGGCCTAAAGGGGGGCCGTAAGAGACCAAAAAACGGCTATACCGATTTTGATGCTACTTTTCAAAAAGGGCTCCGCACCAAAAAAATCCACAGATAACGCAGACATTTACGCGGACGAAGTAGCGGGTTTAAGCATAACATCACGCTTGTAATCGCCGAAGGATTAGGCAGAGGTGTACACATTAGTACACCCACATTTCGCCAGTTTTGTTTAAGTCCCATGTAATAGGGGGCGAGCCTATTGCCATCAATCGAGCACAAATCGAGACTCCGAAGCTGCTACTGAGAAATTACCAATGGAAAAACAAAATAACACTTTGCCCGACCTGGGAACCGAATTTAAGACAGTTTCTCATTGCAGGACCATAAAAATTATACCTCGCAACACTGAGCTGATGGTATTCTACGGCAGTGAGTTTGCGAACGCCTTACACATCAACCTAAGCAAATATAACTCGCCTGATTACTACAGAGAAATTATCAGTGAGTTTTTAATTATTTTATTTATTTTCGGAATCTTCTTTTCGTATCGATGATACATCTACATTATATAACTAGCACTTTCCCCGCGACTTCGTTCGCGTGATTTTTCTTACGGATCCCTAATTTTTTAATAATAAAATATAGCCTATTATAGCACTCAGTGATAACGTAGCTTCCAATTTGTGAACGAATTTTCAAAATCGGTTCAGTAGATCCAGCTATTACCCCATACATACAAACTAACTTACAAACAAATGTTACCTCTTTATAATATTAAGTATAGATATAGATAAAAATGAATCGCTAAATGTGTTGCTAAGCGCAAAACTCGAGAACGGCTGGACCGATTTGTCTGATTCTTTTTTTGTTGGTTGTTTTTGTCAGGAGAAGGTTCTTATGAAATAAAAAATAAAAAAAGTCGGAAAAATCGGTCTAAAGGGTAGGGGTAGGGTATCAGTAGGGTAGGGTAGGGTAGGGTTAGAGTAAGGTCCATACGTTACTCTACCCATGTAGGGTATCGGTAGTGTAGAAGTGGGGGTATCGGTAGGATAGGTAGGGGTTTCGGTTGGGTAGGGGTAGGATACCACGCGAACGAAGTCGTGGCGGGTTAGCTAGTTTTATATAATTAAAAAGATTTGGACCCAGTACGGCAACGGACAATGATACTTCAATATAATGGGACATGGTCTGATCAGATTTTCGGAATTACCTGCCTAAAAAAAATAGAATAATAGCCTAATTATCGATTCGTGTTTGAAATCACTAGCATATATAGTTAGGTTACCTACTAGAAATTGACGAGTATGTGATGACTTGTACGAAATAACGTGCTACTTTGTTTTGTTTTAAAGGTACTTCTACAAATACTCCACATAAAAACAAAGATGATGCTACGCAAGATTATTTAACTGCAGAACACTTTCATTTCATCGACAAGAGCTTAGATGACGACAAAAACAAGAACTCTCCAAAAACCAAAAGTATCAAAACCGTTAATTCTCTTAAAAAAACAGCGCGTAATAAAAACGAAATTAAACAAGCTTCCACTATTAAGGACAACACTGAAAAAATTAGACATCAATGTGAGATCTGCCAAAAAACGTTTGCAAGCGTAAAAAATTTAAAAGAACATATTTTAAATCATCTTGATACTTGGAAATTTAATTGCGAGCATTGTCCTTTTAGAACCAACAGAAATTCCCGCTTCAAACAACATGTTGGCCAACATACAAATACATTTGAATTTTCTTGTGAAAAATGTCCTTATAAAACTAATGATAAACGGCATTTTACTAGACATTGTAATGTTTGTCACAAAAATGACGTAAAAAATCACAATTCACGGATTTATTTTTCTGTTGCAAAAACGTGTAAATTTTGTGACTTCAAAACTTTTTCACGTAAAAGTTTTGTAACACATAAGGCGAAACATAGGGGCAATATTTATAAATGTGATCATTGCCCTTATAGTAATCATACTAAATATAATTTGTCCAGGCATATTCAAAGCGTGCATTAATTCAAATATTTTTAAGAGCGCGTATGGCATGTCATAGTACAAACTTTCAAGTCCGTATTTTTCGAAATGTATGAACCGATTTTCATGATGAAATTTTCTACAAGCAAAATCTTTGTTTCGAAAATATTCCCTGATAACTTTTTAGACCTATGTACCTATCCTGCTTATGCAATAAGTTTCATTGAGAGCGGTTCATTCATTTTTTTTGTCGTATATTAATTTACTTTCTGGATGTACTGTAAAAGTTGATCTTACTATAATTATTATTGTATATGTATAGTTTTAATTCTGTTGATTTTTATATAATGTTAATTGTTTCAAATAAAGAATAATACTGCATGGGTGATTGTGATTTAATTATTGTTTGTGAACTTAAAATGTACTCATCTTAATTTATCTTAATAAATAAAATGTTTTGTACTGTAACTAATCTTTTGTATTTGTAATTCTAAAGACTGATATGCCACTGAGGAGGAGCGGTGAAAAATTAACCATTTTAGGTCCCTTTATTACAATTAAAATTTCTTCTGCGTTCAACACACATTCGTTTCATTACGCCCAAAGAAATGTTAACTTAATGGTTTGGTTGCTGCATGTGTTTGTGTTACCGTTTTGCCATCAACACACGAAGCCACTTTCATGCGCAAACTGCATTTCGCTACGTGCAGTCGAGTCTTAAAATTAAGAAGTAAGTAACGTAAAGTTATGACGTAACGTAGCATCAAGATGTTCTTTGACTATTAAAATGCTGAGTAAAAATTATTTTCCTGTCCCATTAGCAAAACAAAATCTGTTAGCTTATTTTTTATGATATTATCTATAAATAAAAAAGATAATGTTTAAAATTGTGAAGTAGTAATTTAGTTTAAATAAAAATGTTTCAGAACGAATAACTTTAATCAATGTCATCTGTCATTGTGACAGCTAACTAACCTAACATTTGTGTGACTTGTTTGAGTACATTTACGTAAACAGACGCACGTGAATTTCACGTAATTTAAACAAAAACAATGCCTCAATTCCACATAGATGAGGTATATCCAAAAGACACCGTGTACCCAATGTTAATCAGTTTCCAAAATGGTTACGTAACACAAAATTTCAAAACAAACGAATGTTTACTGCTTGAAGACGAAAATTCCGGCAAAAAAACAGTCGCTACTGAATTGTGTGACTTAGTTTACAGTGGGGCAGAAGATAAAGAAGATCTAGGTAGGACTTTGATACTAGCTCGCAACAAAATGACCGGGAAGGTTCGTCTAATAGAAACTGAAAACATTGAATTAAAACCCGAATTAAAATCTAACTTAGATACTACAGAAGTTACTGACACAAGCTACTTGGAGCTAAGCAGAAAATTCGGGTCGAAAAAACACAAACAAATAATGGAACAACGTGAAAAATTAAAGATTAACGTTCAGACGGTCACGGAACAAATGCAGACAGTAACGGACAGTATTACCGAAGATCAGTTAGATTTGTCATCTTACAACAAGACTGATTCTGATGAATTCTACATACCAACAATTAACAGAGAAGCTACTAAAGTTGAAGACGTATACGATATTGACGCAATATTAACTCCAGAGCAAAGCGACAAGATACATTCAGAAATCGAAGGCACAAAGTTTACTTCAGATTTAAACCCGTTTCTAAAATCTTTAGCGACAAAGGAATTGTCAAAAACGCACACCGTTCTCTTAGTATACGCACAAACGTTGCTACAATTATATTCAACGTTAATGAAGGATATTAGCAAGAAGACTTTTACTGCATGCCCGTATTCTGTCACTCTAAACGAGATTGTTTTGAATAATTTCTTGAGTAACATTAACGGTAAAAGGGGGAGGTCACCGCAGTATAAAGACAAATCATTGTGTCATGCGTTAGTTTTTATACTTCTTATTAACAATTATAAGTTTAATTTTAACGAGCTCTGTCAGGAGTTGAAATTGACTCAACGGACTGTAACGTCCAAGGTTGCGTTGACCGGTGCCACTTTGGTTACTGTGGGAACAAAGAAAATCGCACAATTAAAGCTTCCATTGAACCGACCAGCTTTGAGAAGGAAGAGTTCAAAGTTTTGAATAAATGTTTATATTATATTGTATTGTTTTATTTTCATCATAAGTTAAATCTTTAGTTTTTGTATTTTTTTATATTCTTTATACTGCCCTGTTGCTCAGTGGTCGCTGAGCGCGAATGTCGAGCATGAGGTCTTGGGTTCGATTCCAAGGTCGGGTAAAGTGTTATTGGGCAATAGGCTCGCCCCCTATTACATAGGACTTAAACTTATCTGGAGAAATGTGGGTGTGCTAATGGGTACACCTCTGCCTAACCCTTCTGGGATTACAGGCGTCATTTATGAATGTATGTATGTAAATAAAAACAAAAGATAAAATTGTACGGCTTTATTTTACAGCTGATTATTAATTACACATCATTACATTGTTCGTTGCAATATTATAATACTGTAAACATGATTTAACAGTAACTTTATTTAAATTTGCGATTCTAGTACATATTGCGGTTTTATTCAAGATACCTAGGTACAGACAACAAAAAAGATAGTTATCCAGGGTCGTCAGATATAGTTGGAAGTTTTCTTAGAAACCGATGGATTTATGCGTAGTTAACGACTATAATATAATGTGTCTTTACATCCCCATATGTATTAACACAACAATGGAGAGTTGAAATTGTAAATGGTAATAAAAATGACTTATTTTTAAGATTATTGAGTATTTTCTATCTATCTATAATAATATTATCAGTCGCAACTTAATTTTTAGCTAGGATTCCAAAAACATGATTACAAATAAGCATTTCAAAGTCATAGGGTCGGTTCACATCTGACGGAAGATACGCCGCGTATCGTCAGTCGCGTAACGCAGAAACAGTCAAATAGATAATAAAATATCCAACCATACACACATAACCGATGATGCGTTAGTGCGTCGACCATACTGAAGACGATACCTACGACGTATCTTCCGTCAGATGTGAACCGATCCTTAAGCGTTTTTTTTAAACGTCAAAACACGACGCCATCTTAATTTTTAACCTAAAACTTTTTATTTAATTATGCTTAATCTACGGATTAATTTTATAATGGGTAAAATACACTTTTTATTTTATCTTTGTAAATCAGATCTGTGACAAGTTTCATTTTTGTATACTTAAATTACTTTTTACACGACTGCCCCAAAAAAAAGGAGTGTTATGTGTTCAGTGTTAATGTATGTATGTATTTGTATGTATGTGAGTTTCTTTATTCCACCATAACTTTTGAACGCCTGAACCGATTTAGATGTATGGGGTATCGTTAAAATCCTTGCATCGTTCCGAGTAACATAGACTAGTAAAGAAAAAGTAAAAGAAACCGGTGTGGTCACTTTAAAACGCAAATTAATACCAGCCTCAATTTATTTTTTTCAATGAATCTGGTCGTGTCTATGTTAATCGTCTAGAATTTGACAAGTAGATTTAAAAAATATATAACACTGTTAATATAAAACGTCGTAAAAAAAACTGTAAACAAAGTACAAATATGTGCAATTTTTGCAGTCGTGTTTTTTAATTTTTTTAATTATAGTAGCTTGTTTCATTCGTATTAGTGCGTACTTTTTTTATTGGGTCAAGCACGTCACACTATTCCCAACCACTGCAACTTCTGAAAGCCAGAATCAACAGTGGAGGCCACCAGAAAAGCGCCGACGCAATGAAGCTCGACGAGTCCCGGAGAAACGATTTAACTTTCTTGGATTCCGCAACGAAATTAGGTATTAGACTACTCAAAGTCCCACGTAATGAGACACAATTGATTTTCTATTGTTCTGACTTACCGGTAAGTCAGCCGGGGCTTGACCGGTACCAATCAATTGACGTACTTTTATGACCTGTCAAAACGCGATTCTCCTTTAGATTTCGTATGGAAAAAGGCAATTGTGACGTCACTTTTGTGCCGACTCAATTGACTAACTATTTATTAATTTGAAAGCAATTAAATATCTTTTACAGAAAATAAATCTGGTTTTCAAGGCTAAAATAAAGTGTTTCTTTTAAAGTAGTTATGTCTTGAAATTATTGTTAATACTGTCTAATACCCAATTAATCGCGAAAAAACAGCGGAGAAGAGAAAACATAATTTGCATTTTTGACTGTTAGATCCGAAATTACGGCGAAGGCGGTTCCATCTTAATATCAGTATCAGATAAATCGTCGAAAGTTTCTAATTTAATGTCGATAGTCGTACTTTCAGGCAGCATGTCGTGCAACGCCCCAAAGTTAGAGAAATCATTTTCCTCCTCGCTCATCTCTGTGGTACACAGCTCGCTTAAAATCATCTTGCTTTTGCAAGCTTCTGCATTTGTCACCTTATACCTCTGAATCGCAAATTCTAGAGAATTGTAAGACTCTAAGCAAAGGTCGCATTTGAAAACTTTCGAGTCTCTCAAATGCTTCAACTTATTATAGACACTCAAATGAAAATCATCGTTGAAATTTTTAATGCAGTTTTCACATTCAACTGTAAACGTCCTTCGCCTCGAACCAAAAGTCGCTAATTCATCTACATCAAAATCTTCATGGAACTTTTTAATGTGTCGTTTTAACGTTTTTCTTGTGCTAAAATCTTTCATACAAAGAATGCATCTTGGTAGTACTTTCTGCTTGATATTTGGGACTAAATTTACATGGCACACATCATTGTGAGCGTCAAACTTCTCTTGCCCTTTGAAGACCAAGTTACATTCCTCGCATTTATAGATCTGGTCCTCGGCCAAATGTTTAGTCTCTAAGTGTATATTCAAGGCTTCGTTGGAACTGAATGAAACGGAGCAAAGATGACAAGGAAACGTATTCATATTGAATGAATGCAACAGTTTTAGATGTATCTTACAAGATTTTGCTGATTCAAATCGTTTTTGACAAATGTGGCATTGAGGGAACGCTGCAGAATCTGGGTGTTTTGTCCGAACGTGTTTCCGTAAACTCCGCTTTTCTTTAAACAAAGTTTCGCACTCGATACACTTATATCTTTGCATGCCCAAGTGTGTATGCTCTATATGTCTTCTAATATTCCTTTTGGACTTAAACTGCTTATCGCAGTATTCGCAACGGGACCAAGAATCGTTGTTATGGACAATTTTTATATGAGATGCTAAATAATATTTGTTGCTGCATATTTTTCCACAAGACTCGCATTCCACTTCCTCATCTGTCGTATGTTTTAGCTTTATGTGGTGCTTTAAAGACCTATCGCTGTAATAAATACGGTCGCAATGTTTACATTTAAACGAGACTTCTTCATCGATGTTTGTAGATGATATATTGGAGTCTGCAATCTGAGCTTGCGGATGGAAAATTCTCGTATGAAATTCTAAACTGGAAATATCTGTGAATAATTTGTCGCAGTGACTGCAAGAGTTCACGTTAGCAGGCGGTAGACAAACACTTTTATGAGCACACATCGTTTCTTTGCTAAAAAACTTATTGAAACAAACATTGCATGTGGAAAGAGAGTATTCAGTATCATGGTTGACGCGCATATGATCCTTTAATTCGTAAACAGTTAAGAAAGAATTGTCGCAGAATTCGCAAGTGTATATAATATTTTGGGTATCCATTCCGTATTGCTTAAGCAACGATTTTTTGCAATACCTATAGAAAGTTTTGAATGAATGCTCCAATTTCACGTGCTGGCGTAAACAGGGTTCGTCTTCAAAGCTTTTATCGCAAGTCTCGCAAACAAAATCAGCGTTCTTATTTTCTATATCGATGTCATGATGGTGGAACTGTATATGGCTGTCGAAATTTTCTCTCCCTATAATCACTTTCATGCAAAGATTGCACGTCAAATGTTCCTGGTTGTCTGTACTGTGTCTCGTTCTCGCGTGGCGCCGTAAACTCTGATTCGAGGTGTACACTTTAGGGCATATATCACATCTGAACTCTCCTTTCTCGCCATGAAACATTTCAACATGTCGCTTCAAATTTCTGTTGTTTGTGTACACTTTTTCGCATAAATGACATTTTATCGCATCTCTCTCGTTTACGTTATGCACGGACTGAATGTGGGCAATTAAGGAGTGTTTGCCTTTAAAAACTTTATGACAATCGTTGCACGTTGGGTATTCTACATCTGGGTTGTGTAACTGATTGATATGCCTCTTCAAATTTCGTTCTGTTGTGAAAGTTTTCTTGCACAAACGGCAACGAATTTCGTATCCAAGACCTAGAAAAAAAAAAAAAATGTTTATTGACACAGACCATTTTTTTTTAATGTGCACACAAAAATAATAATATTTAATACAAAAAAAAGAAAAAAATATTATTGTGTGCCCCACAGCTGCGTTAAACAGTTGGACCTTTGTGTGTAACATATTACGGATGTAAACCAGTTTTATTATAACATAACATCACGCCTGTAATTCCCGAAGGGTAAGGCAGAGGTGAACCCATTAGAACACCTACATTCCGCCAGTTATGTATTTTTTTGAAATCCCTTGTAATGTGGAGCGAGCCTATTGCCATCAACTGGACACAAATCCAGACTCCAGCGCAACTACTAAGAAATTCCTGATGGAAAAACCCAATAATACTTTGCCTGGCCTGGGAATCGAACCCAAGACCTCTTCTACCGCCATCTCTTAAAACAATATTATTTTAATGTTACTTTGTAATTTCTGTTATTGCATTTTCAACTCTCGGCGCTGAACCGAGCGTTGAAAATCCAACAGTTCGGAAGGCAAAGTAATATTAAAATAGTATTGTTATAAGACGTGGTGGTAGGCCCCCAGGTCTGTTCTCAATTTTATTATGAAATATAGATAGATAAACTATTTATTTGGTGCACACATAAGACAGCAAAATATAAATATAAATACCTTGCAAATGTACGGTTATCATATGCGACGTAATATTCTGTTTTCTAGTAAAAATCCGTCCGCACAGTTCACATTCTGGATACGGCTGACTATAGCTGTTGTGGCCTCTAGATAAATGCTGCAGCAAACCAGCCGGACTGCCAAAATCTTGGCCACAGATATCACAATGACACGAAGAGTTGATATGACAGTTTTCTATATGAGTCTGTAAGTTATACTTCCTTGTAAATGTTCTTGAGCAGTAATCGCATACAAAATCCAGGTTGTTTTGATACATCTTGACTTTTCAGTTAAGCCGGACAAATGCCCAGAGCGGCAAAAATGAGGGGAGGAAAAATTGAGGGTGAGGTTACACGAAGTCCAACATACTCTTATGAATTTTTGTTCACTTGTTCAGAAGCCGCAGTAGACTAACGTATGTGAATATTGTACAATTAAAACAATATCACATATATCATCCTATCTTTGGAATAGCAAGCAGCTAAATAGCTAGATCGGACCCTGAGTCTGCCAGCCAGTGGTATTGTGTTGCTTAGTTACTGGGTTGTGGATGTCAGATAGGCAGTTGCTACTTGTAAAGTACTGATATTCAGCTGCATCCGGTTAGACTGGAAGCCGACTCCAACATGGTTTGGAAAGCGCTTGGCAGATGCTGATGATGGTTAGTTTAAGCTGCTTGGACCTGGAACAGAAAATATATTCATTTATTAATTTTTTGATTTAATTATAATGGTTGTTATCAATTACAATAATTAAAGACATAAAGATATTTAAAACAGATATCGACAGTCCCTACATACATAAGATATGTCAAAAATGGCCCCTACGTACATGTCTTTATGTACAGTCAGCAAAACAGATAGATATGCAGGGTCGTCAGATATAGTTGAAGTTTTCTTAGAAACCGATGGATGTATTCATTATATGTTATTTTATTTAAAATATAGATAATAAACAGTTAATTACTTAAGTTAAGTTTCAATCTAAGACATCCATCGGTTTCTTAGAAAACTTCAACTATATCTGACGACCCTGCATACCTATCTGTTTTGCTGTGTGTACATAGGGACCATCGATATAAAGAAAGATATAAAAAAAAAGAAAACACAAATATACAGGTTTCTAAAAGAAATTTGAGAAAACTTCAACTATATCTAACAACACTGGATACCAATCTCTTTTGTTGACTGTACGTATTAACTAATTTTCAATACTCAATACTCAATGTCTATAGTGCTTTTCCATATGTATGCTTAGGTGGTAACTTAAATAATTGAATCATTAGACCCTGTAGGCATTGCAGTACTTACTACTACTGTGCTATATATTCTTGCAGTTTTTTTTTATGTATTAATAGAAAATAAATTATCTGGATTTGCATAAAATTATAGAATGTTTCATGAATTGTTACACAAAGGTATAAATAAAATGCAAAAATAAAATACTATAGAAAGAACAATTCTTATTCTTATTAGGTACAACTAAGGTCATGAGATCAAAGAATATCTTATAATTTAATTACAAACAATAGGTAAGTAATTATTAATAAGAGATCAATACATAGATTTTAAAAATTAGTACGTACTGCAACCCTAAAAACAAAAAACAACAAATAGCTGGAGAATCTTTTCCTAAACGGAAACTATCGACATAAAAAATATGATTATTAGTTTTTGTATGCAATCATACATAGGCATTGATACAAGGCATTAAATTGAAATAAAACAAAACTTACATAGAAATCAGACTTCGATCGTATTATTACTGTATTTTCTTGCTTACACAACTACCTACACAGTAAATACTAAACAAAGTCAATTACTTTTAATGAAATAAATAAAATCACTGATGCTTGCATCGGGAATTCATTTTGATGCAGCGGTACCACGGAAACACTTACGAAAGACTCGAATCAATATTTTTCATTGGTTTAAAAATTAAAATCGGAATCAAAAAATAAAACTGTTGGGGAAATAGGAATTTTATCTGTGGCATATGTGATTGGCCTATTAAAAATAAAAACTATGATAGCTGGCATGAAAACTTAAAAAGAAATAATGACATGTACCTATTCGTTTTATTTTTGATGTAATTCTTTGAAAAATTATATTTGTCACTTGAAGTGTAGTCGTGAATGATGTAAGGTTAAATCTTATTGGAAGTTATGTTTTTATAGAAGTTTTATCTGGTAATGATCTAAATTGTGGATTTGTAAGAAGTGATTTATATTATGGATTATATTTAATTATTTTAATGAAGAATCAGCGAGTTTTATTTAGAAAGAGGATCCCTAAGAGAGGTACACACATCACACCTAATGTTACAGACCCATAGACCTCGTAGATCTTCAACAAAAACAAGTGTAATATAGCCAACTTGTCTTAAATTTCAAAAATACTAATAATTTTTTTATTGGTTCTTATTTTTTGAATTCATGATTAATTAACTATAGTGAAATTATTATGTATTCGAATTGTGTGTGAGTTTCGTTTTTCGTGGTTACACTGTGACAGACAATGACAGTGACATGAGATAAGTTCAAAGTTGACACTTTGACAATTTGAATGTTTTTCTGCGTTCACAGTTCCACTATTCCAATTCTCAAAAGTAGAATTTTCAAGAAATCAATAAAAAGTAGTAAAAAAAAAATGAATTCATCGATAATATTATATTCTATTTGTTTTCACTAAAATAAAAGTGCATTTTTTTATTCTTGTTTACATAAGTTTGTTAAAAAACGCATCTAAAACAAAATGTCAACTGTCAGTGTCATTGTCAAAGTTGTTTGGTTATGGTTTCCGAAAATCGGCAAAGTGGCTTCGGTTTGATCCTGTATACTTTTCGATGTTTATAAAATAAATATTTACTTCACGAATCTATTAATATAAAACTGTATGAAGAACACTCTATCGTGGTTATTTAATTTTTAAATTAAATTAAATTCAAATTAGCCTCTAATTTGAATCGTTAAAACCACCGATAACACCAAAATAATATCATATAGACTGTATTTCTAAAAAGTTCCTGTTTTTTTAAGATTTCGGGATGAGGGCCTTTATAGTTTTATTTATTATAACCATAATTTAATACATTCATCAACAATTTAGACGTACTAGTGAGTTTTTAGCTTAAAATTTACATAAACAAGTAATATGGAAAAGCTGTCCATGTGTAGGATATGTTTGGTGGAGAATGTTCGCATGCACGCAGTTGTCAACAAGAACCTGCAGGAGCTGTATGAGAAGCTGACTGATATTCCCGTAAGTCTATAAAATGTTTGACCGAAGTGTGAAGGCTGTACTGTAATTCAGCTTTTTAATATTTGTATACTTAGATTAATTTGTAAACATAGTTTATTGTTTTTTAAATACACTTAAAATCTGTCCTATACGGTGGGTGCATTTACAAAAACATAAACTGAACAAAACTGAACAAAAAAAAACAGCTGATCCATACAATTTGATCGTAATGTAGTACATTATTGTATGGATCAGCTGTTTTTTTTTTCACATTTCGTACTATTGTCCCTTAATAAAAGTTGTTCATATTCATGAGTACATTAAGCAACTATTTAAGAAAATGGCTCTGGATATTTTGCTTGTTGAGTAATTTAAGTTAAATTAAACTAATTAAGCTAAGTTATAGCCATCGTAGCAGCGACTATTGTTTTCTTTTTCATTCTATTTATCATATGTTTGCACTTCTTTAAACTTTTGTTAAAACGTGGACAATGGTGTGGGTTACATGTTTGTTAAATCTTAGTTTAAGTATTTCCTTGCATTTTGTAGCATGTAACTGTTTGTTGTCCCTAATAAATAAATAAATAAATACATTCACCCCCTGAAAGATTTGCAACGGATTAAAATTCACGGTGTATATTTACTGGGTGGCAATTGAACCCAAGACAGGCAGCGCTGCAGTCAATCGATCAGCCACTGTGCCTACCACGTCGTATATTGGGATAAAAGCGAAAAATATGTTGATATATTATCCCATTGGAACAATACATTTTCAGGCAAAATAAAAAGAACATAGACTACTTTGTCTATGTTCTTTTCCAGACCATAATATATCTCTGTTGCAGTTTGTGACTGAAGACAGTAGACCGATACTCGCTTGTTTTTTCTGCTACGCTAAGCTGAAGCAATGCTGCCAGTTGCTGAGAAAATGTTTGGAAGCCGAGGAGGTGTTCGCTCGGATGTTGAATGAGGAATATGAGGTGAGTATTACCTAAATCAGGCCCTGCCCCATCAACCACCTCAGAAAATGTTTTGTTTTGGGTCTTTTTTTACATTTACATTTGGACTTATTTATGCAAAACGGAATGGACCCACACAATGAAAGGTTGGAGAAAAAGCCCTTTTTCTCTAAATTTAATGAATGAAATAAAATTTAATTAATTAAATATTGCACACTAGAGAAAAATGGCATTTTCTCAAAACTTTTATTGTGTGGGTTGATTCCGTTTTGCGTTAGTAGGTCCATTTTATTTTTTATTATTTTAAAATATTGCTTACTTTATAATTAACCTATATTCCTGAGGCCCCAAACGCACGCCCCACACGAATTTTTATGGAGCGACTGCCTATCTGACCTCCACAACTCAGTAACTGGGTAAACCAATACCCCTAGGTATGACTGGTTGTCAGACTTTCAAGCTTCTGATGACTCGTAACGACTGTCAAAGATCCACGTAAAGAAAAAAAGTAAAATAAAGTAGTTATATGTCTTAGGGCTGATTTTTCAATAGTCAGATAACTATTATCCGAAGAAGACGGTTTGACATATTTTCTATACAAAAGCTGTCAAACCGCCATATTTATCCCTCCGTTAAGAGTTATCTGACGATTGAAAAATTAGCCCTTAAAATGATTAGTTAGTCAAGTACAAAATTATTAAAATCAGAATTCCTTTTTACAGATAAAACCGTTAAAAATAAAAGAAGAGTTGATTTATTTTGGCGGGTTCATTACAACGCCGATACAACATCTAAGTATAGTTGATGAGTGCCAAGTAGACAATGATACTGTCAAAGAAGAACTGCCAGCTGCTTTTGAGGAACAATATGAAGTTGAGCTGAAGGAAGAACAACACAGTGATAGTAAGTGCTATACTATACAGGCGGTTCTCCCGCCGCGGGAATCCGCTTCTGAACCGCACTAGACTCAATTATACATATATGGACATTGTATGCTACAAACTACACTGCGCGGTTTTCGAAATTCGACCGCCGCATGCAGCGTCAAACCGCCGCTGTTAACCGCCGTTTAAAACTACACGGGCGTTTATCCGCTATTGCGTCATTCTGCGCGGGACGTTCTCGCTCGCTCGTCGTGTGTGCGCTTGCGTGGCTAGTTATCATTGGCGGATCCATGTTGAAATACACAAAACACAGCGGTAAACCGCGTCCCGTGTAGTTTGCTGGTTTGCGGGAGCTTTGTCGAGCGGATTCCCGCGGCGGGAGAACCGCCCGTGTAGTATAGCACTATGTTCTAAAAGCCCTGCTCACCAGGGCCGTATTTAAACTATTGTAGGCCCCGGGCACAGTGCGGGCCCCTGTGTTTTTTACAAATTTTGTTAGTTGAAAAATTGTGTTTTTTCCAATGTTCAATTGAACCTAACTACATACATTTATAAACATAACATCACGCCTGTAATCCCCGAAGGGTTAGGCAGAGGTGTACCCATTAGTATGCCAGTTATTTTTTTAAGTCCTACGTAATAGGGGGCGAGCCTATTGCCATCAAATGGGCACAAATCCAGGCTACGAGGCTCCGGGGTTGCGGGACGTCCGGGGTTGCGGGACGTCTTAACAGGATACCGTGGCCCCGGAACGTAAAGGGCAACAGAAGGAACAGGGTGGTTTTTTAGTCAGTAAAAGTCTGACAGTCCCTTCCGCCCCACCCAGGGCGGAAGGAGTCATTTGATGATTTTTACCACCTTAAAAAAAAAAAAAAAAACTACGAGGCTGCTACTGAGAATTTCCTGGTCTAGTAGTCGCATAGCGCAACTGCTGAGCATGAGGTCTTAGGTTCGATTTCCAGGTTGGGAAAAGTGTTATTGAGTTTTTAACCGACTTCTAAAAAAAGAGGAGGTTCTCAATTCGGATGTTTGTATTTTTTTTTTTTTTTTAGGTTTGTCGATTTCAAAAATTTTTTTGAAATCGGTTGGTGAATGGTCCCATGAAAATTTTATCGCAATCGGACAAAAATATGTCACTAAAAATTAATAAATAAAAAGTCGGTGCCATACGGTTGGATATAATATTCTCGGTCTTGGCACCGACTCCAAAAAATTGTTAAATTTTAGTATAGGTTAATCGTAGGTTAGGTTAGGTTTATTAATATAGGTAGGTAACGGTAGGTTATAGTATTATTTTTAACTTTTTAGTGCTTTTTTTTGAAGTCGGTTTTTTTTTTGCAAAAAAAAATTTTCCATCAGGAATTTCTTAGTAGCAACCTCGGAGTCTGGATTTGTTCCAGGTTGATGGCAATAGGCTCGCCCCCTATTACATGGGACTTAAACATAACTGGCGAAATGTGGCTTTACTAATGAGTACACCTCTGCCTAACCCTTCGGGGATTACAGGCGTGGTGCTATGTAATATTACAGGCGAATGGTCCAGTTGAAGGAGCACTTTTAGAAATTTCCTCTCGACTAACACTTGTTTCTATCGACAGACTTGGCATCAGAAGATTTAGACAATAATTATCCAGATGTAGAAGATATACCGCCAGACCATTCTGAATCTGATTCAGAAGATGATGTGCCTTTAATGAAGTTTAAAACTGAAGTGAAAGAAGAACAAGAAGTATGTACAAAGAAAAGAAAATATAAGAAGAAAAGTAAGTATTTGTTTTAAATATTGTTTGGTTTTAAGGAATCACGTTGTGCCTTATAAACTTTGCCCCCCTTTTTCACCCCCTAAGGGGTAGAATATCGGAAACTCCTTTCTTATCGGATGCCTACGTCATACAAAGAACACACCCTCCAAACAGGTCTCTACGATCAGCGGTTTAGGCTGTGCGTTGATCAGTCAGTCAGTCATTCAGGACAAAGTATTTTATATTATAGACTAGCTGTCCGCCGCGGTTACACCCGCGTCTTTGGTTACTGCTCCGCTCCCGTAGGTCGTAGCGTGATGGTATATAGCCTATAGCCTTCCTCGATAACTAATCTATCTAACACTGAAAGAATTTTTCAAATCGGACCAGGAGTTCCAGAGATTAGCGCGTTCAAACAAACAAACAAACACTGCAGCTTTATAATATTAGTATAGATTTGTTTAGATAATGATTAAACATAATATTTTCAGTTCGAAAACCGGATTGTAGCGAGATCATTCTGAGTAAGAAAGAGCAGCAGGAGAACTTGTTAGCGAGAAAGAAGACTTCGAACTATACGCAATCTCCATTTAAGTGCAGTTTGTGCTACAAGGGATTCATTGACACCAGAGCTTACGAGAACCATAAAATCAGACATGACTTGGTGAGTTAAGGCGGCAGCAGACTAATAACACGCTACGCCACGCCACGTCTGTAAAGCGTACTCATTGGCTACATTTCACATTTCTTTGTCTTTTGGCCAATTAGCACGCGTGGGATGGCGTAGCGTGTTATAAGTCTGTCTCGCCCTTTACCCTCGCTTGAGCCAGCTCGCGCCACTGAACCTGTATTCATTTGAGCAAGCTCAGGCGAATAATGGCGCATTTTCATTAGTCGATAGGGCCCGCATGCCAGGGCTGTAGCTAGAGTCTTTGAGGTAGGGCAGCATTGGTTACAGGTAGGGCGGAAGTAAAAAAAAAATATCATAATTGATCTGCCCTTGAAGCATGGGCTCCTAAATCAATCACCATGTACCTATATCACTGAACTCTAGATCAGTGATGTAGGCAGTCAGCAACAAAAGTCGATTAACAATGTTGCTTTTTTATATCATTTAAACAGACACTAAACACATAATGTACTGGCTTTCAGAATTTCAGGCAATAGCTAAGGGTTTATTTTATTTAAATTTTTATATTCATTGCGTTTTACTTTTATTATTGTACTTACCTAATAATTAGAATTTAAAAATCATAAATGTTAATCGACTTTTGTTGCTGACTGTACATTCAATAGCTATATGACGGCACCGCTATCCTAGGAAACCAAAGCTTTAGTGGCTCGGTAAAACAGGGCCCGATCTAGCTATTTAGCCGCTCCGGGCAAAAGTAATATTCGCCGCCATTTACACTAACACCGTACAGTCATGAGCTTGCTATTCCAAAGATGGGATGATAGGTAGAGATAAACTGCGATAACTTGACGCGCCCCTCCACAATTCAAAACGTTTGAAAGTATTTGTAAAAACACACAACGCATGTGCGTACTGAGACGGCTCTCGAAACAAAAACAAATCAGCGTGTCATTGTTGCTTGACTAGTGACATCATTTTTCATCATTATGTATTAGTTTATTTTTATTATTATAAGATTATTTTGTGCATTTTTTCTATGGGCCACAGCTGCTGTTGCCTGATAATAAAATGATTTATTATTATTAATTACTCATTATTATTGAAATAGTAATATGGAGGGGAGCGCCATGTTATAGTAATTTATCTCTACTTCAATATTCTTATCCTATCCTCCTACATACATGTCTTCAATTCCAGCGAAGCGGAGCGCACGTATGCGATATTTGCCACATGCGCTACAAAAAACTGCAGAATCTGCGCACGCATGCTAACAATGCACACGTGCGCATTTTTAAATGTAATAAATGTGGATATATCTCTCATACAAGGTGAGTAATAGAATAATAGTCCAATTCTTAGGGTCGGTTCACATCTGACGGAAGATACGCCGCGTATCGTCAGTCGCGTGACGCAGAAACAGTCAAATAGATAATAAAATATCCAACCATACACACATAAGCGATGATGCGTTAGTGCGTCGACCATACTGAAGACGATACGTTCGACGTATCTTCCGTCGGATGTGAACGGATTCTTAGGCCTTTGCCACACTAGACGGAAATTCCGTCGCCGAACTTCCGCGGTCACATTAACTTAAACGGACTTAAAGTCACATTTTACCAAAACGCGAAAAACTTAAAAATACAGATTAAAAAAAAAAACAAAATTCGTCTAGACCGAGAAATTGCGTAACAAATCATCATCTGCTTAGCCTTTTTCCAATTATGTTGGGGTCGGCTTCCAGTCTAACCGGATGCAGCTGAATACCAGTATATTACATGGAGCGACTGCCTATCTGACCTGCACAACCCAGTAACTGGGTAATACCTGGTTTCATACATTATGATTGTGTTGTGTAGCATTTTTGTAGGGAACAGCTGATTTTTTTTTCATGATTTCAGGGTTGGTCCCATAGTAAAAGTTGTTCATAATGATGATTACAATAACCCCTTTTCAGGTAGCTAGTGGTTTAAGAATAACCCTGTATAAAGCATTATACATCTTTTTGAAAAAGGAATACGCATTTATTATGCAGTTATGATTATTAAATAAAATTACGAAAACCGACGAGGCCGTATGAGCTTGATGCGTTTGCTTTTCCGACATTAAATATTAGTCTAGGAATTTGCCGCGTTTTTGTTTCCTTCAAATACATAAACGTTAAGTTTATTTTAATTTATTTTTAAAAATAACTTAACGTTCTAAAATGCATATCTCATATTATTATTGTGTAAATTTTTTCGCAAATGGTACGAAAACTAGAGTATTTTCCTCGGTGATAAAGCTGTCTTAGTCTTGGGTGAACTTAAATCCCTCGCTACGCTACACTCAGGACTCGCCTTAAATCCTTTGCTTCGCTCGTGATTTAAGTTTTTAACACCCTCGCTACGCTCGGGAGTAAACCTCGAGACCTTCGTTACGCTCGCGATTTAAATCGTCACCCGCGACAGAAGACACTGCTTTATCCCCTTGGTTAATAATCTACTATTGTTAATCGTCTTTCACTCATCCTCTCAACATGACCGAACCATCTAAGCAAATCCAAATCCATCCATCCATCTAAATTAAAGCTTGTTTTTTAAAAATACACCTTAAATATTATTTTATTTTTCAGTAATCAAGCGAGGATTCACGAGAAATGGCATGACGGACATACTTATGAATGTCAACTATGCAGTCATACATTCAGGTAAAATTGTAGCTAATATTGTATACCTGGTGTAATAATTATAGCTATATTGTATACCGGGTGTAATAGTTATAGCTAATACTGTATACCGGGTGTAATAGTTATAGCTATCTTGTATACCGGGTGTAATAGTTATAGCTATGTTGTATACCTGGTGTAATAATTAGAGTATATTGTATACCGGGTGTAAAAGTTATAGCTAATACTGTATGACGGGTGTAATAATCAGAGCTATATTGTATACCGGGTGTAATAGTTGTACTCAGATGCTTTGGCTTGAGCCACTTAGCTTCCCCCCCTCTAGATCTGCTACTGCCAGTGTACCTTATAATTCCTCAATCACACAGGAAGCCGACCTCATACTTCTCTCACATGCGCAAGCGACACCCAACGGAGCATGTGTGCAACATCTGTGGAGAGACCTTCGTCGGCAAGCATGGACTGCAGATGCATAAGAGGAAATCTCATATTTATGGTGAAAAGGTATTTACCGATCGGTTTCTAAGAAAACTTCAACTATATCTGACGACCCCGGTTCCTTATCTGTTTTGTTGACTGTATTTTGTAACAGTGGCGTAGGAAGGGGGGGGGGCGTAGGGGGTGATCCGCCCCGGGTGCCACCAGCCCGGAGGTGACACCCGACAGTGAAAAAGAACATACATGGGGGTGGTTTGGATAGCCTGCCTCCCTGTATTTAGTAACTTACATTATCACAATATTATATTTTTAACCGACTTCTAAAAAAGGAGGAGGTTCTCAATTCGGATGTTTGTATTTTTTTTTTTTTTTTTTAGGTTTTTTCGTGCTTAACTCCGTCGTTTGCCAACCGATTTGAAAAATTCTTGTTTTGTTGGAAAGGTTATACTTCCCAAATGGTCCCATGAAAATTTTATCGAAATCGGACAAAAATATGTCACTAAAAATTAACAAATAAAAATTTTTTTTGCAAAAAAAAAACCGACTTCGAATAAAGGCACTAAAAAGTTAAAAATAATACTATAACCTACCTATAATAATAAACCTAACCTAACCTACGATTAACCTATACTAAAATTTAACAATTTTTTGGAGTCGGTGCCATACGGTTGGATTATAATATCCTCGGTCTTGGCACCGACTCCAAAAATTTGTTAAATTTTAATATAGGTTAATCGTAGGTTAGGTTAGGTTTATTAATATAGGTAGGTTATAGTATTATTTTTAACTTTTTAGTGCTTTTTTTTGAAGCCGGTTTTTTTTTGCAAAAAAATTTTTAATTATGAAAGACACATTTTGTAATAATTATAAAATTCGTACTTTACGTTTATCGGATGTTTATTAATTTTAAGTTTTTATTCTTGGGGTGACACCACATTTTATTGACACTAGCATTTGCCCGCGACTATTTCCGCGTGGAACTTGTTTATATCGTACTTGCATACAAACCACCCCCCTTTTCACCGCCTTAGGGGGTGATTTCCGGGATAAAAACTATCCTATGTCCTTCCCCGGATCTTAAACTATCTGCATGCCAGATTTTATCAAAATCGATTCAGCGGTTTAAGCGTGAAGAGGTAACAGACAGACAGACACACTTTCGCATTTATAACATTAGTAAGGATTACAAACAGACACTTCAATTTTTTTTATGTATTTGTATACACCGTGAATTTTAATGTGAAAAAAAAAACCAGCTGATCCATACAATAATGTACTACATTACGATCAAATTGTATGGATCAGCTGTTTTTTTTTCACATTTCGTACTATGTCCCTTAATAAAAGTTGTTCATATTCATGAGTACATTCTCCCCTGAAAGATTTACAATGAATTAAAATTCAGCCAGTATATATACTCCACAGATGGTTGACTCCAACGACCCGGATGACCCAGCATCTGAAAGATTCTGCTCAGAATGCAACATACAGTTCTATAATATCGAAGCGTGGAAACGACACATACTGCGCTCTGTGCGACATACACTCAAGACTGAAGGAAGGTAATCTTTTCAACGCACTAGTTCGTAAACGTTTTTTTTTTACTACGCACGCGTGCTTTTTTTATATTACATTACCGCACTAGGCCCCCATCAAACTTGTTGCGGCCACTGCGCCAAACGTTGTCAAACATGGCACATTGGTACTTGCCTGTCTGGGCGCAAACGTCCGGTTTCCTGATCAGGTTACCGGATCAGGAAGCGTGTATATACATACACATATATACATAATACACACACATGTAAAAAAAATTAATGTACGTGTATGTGTAATATATGTATGTGTGTGTATGCAAAAATACGCTTCATTACGCTTTATTCATTTTAATGAAACTTCCTACACAAAATCGGAATACATAGGTCTAAAAAGTTATCAGAGAACATTTTCGAGATGTTTTAAAAAAAAAAGATAATTGAAAATCTCTGTTTATCCGGAATATTTAAATTTGGTTTTTAGCTGTATAACAAATTTTTTAAATCAAATCATATCATTTTTATTTGCAATATATTAGGTAAGTACAAATGTTGTTACAGAATGTGGTTAGTTAGTAGGTATCTCTACTATTATATTTTGCCACAACAAGGCATGCAAATATTCAAACTTTCAAAAATGTTCTCCGACTATTTTTTAGACCTATGTATCCTGCTTATGTGTAGAAAACTTCATTAAAATCGGGTCAATCATTAAAAAAAAAGGTCTTGAAAGTTTGTATGAAAAGCCGTACGACGTTAACCCTCTTAACAGGAAACGCGGGTGAACTTTTCTCCATACAAACGCTGTCGCTTGTTTTCTTTCTGGTTTATGACTTTAAAGCAATGATTTTTTACAATAAAGTAAATATCAACTATTTTTATGCCCCTATGTCTTCCTTTTTAATAAGACATTATTTTTATAAGCACTAGAACCCACAGAAAATGCTCAAAATTGCCGCTGTGAACAGCGGCTTAGTATACATATTTAAAAACTATTAATGATAAAATAAAAATATAGGGGCATAGTATTTATCCTTCTTATTTAGTTTATGAAATATCTTTTATATTGGTTCAATATTAGAGAAGAAAATAGGCGAGAGCTAAACCCCTAATTATGACTTTTCAACCGACTTCAAAAAGAAGGAGGTTCTCAATTCGGCGCGTATGTTTTTTTTTTTTTGTATGTATGTATGTTACCTGATTTCTCAGCCAATTATGAATAGATTTGGATGATTCTTTTTTTGTTTGAAAGAGTATACTTCCGAATAGGTCCCATAGAAATATTGTCATGATCTGATGATGAACTTCGGAGATATGGAACGGAACTCCTTATAGGATCACAGCATAACTGTCGTAACAAGTAAAATTGCTTAATTGCTTTGTTTATACGTGTAGTCGATGACTGACTAAAGGAAGAGAGGGAGGGGGTAAGTCAACCCCCCTCCTACTACTTTCCAAAATTAAATATATCGTGTGAGGTATTGTTTGAAAGGGCTTTTTGTAAGGATTTCAAACATTAACACACAAGCACTAAAAAGTGCAAAATAAAAAGCTTTTTTACAAAAAAATAAAACCGCCTTCAAAAACTACAAAATAAAAAAAAACGTTAGTTTTGGAAGTCGGTGGCAATATCTACATAACAAAAAACAAAACCAAAGCCACCGACTTCCAAAACTAACGTTTTTTTTATTTTGTAGTTTTTGAAGGCGGTTTTATTTTTTTGTAAAAAAGCTTTTTTTATTAGGCTATTCAGTCGGATCTGCAGTTGTCCTTTTCGCACGCCGAAGCTCGCAGAGCGACAGCGATAGTTTCTTCTGATACCTAATTTTCAAAAGTCTCTCCTTTCGCGTTTCCTCTTAATGACTGGGCTATCGCGACTCATGACGGGATCTCCGACCATGTTTGCTTGTCCACAGTAAGCGCTGCTCGATCTGCCCGTGGCAGTACGTGGGCAACGTGTCGCTGGAGACGCATATGAAGGAGCACGTTAAGGCGCTGCGGAGGGTCCGGAGGCCACTCGCTACGGCTAAGGAACGAATTTTTAGATGTAATCAGGTAAGCATAATATGTATATATATAGCATATAATGTGTATGTAAGCATAATATATTGTTATTTTACTTATATATTATTATATTAATAATTACCATAATATTACTACTTGATTATTATTATATTATTACTAGCTGACCCGCCACGACTTCGTTCGCGTGGTATCCTACCCCTACCCTACCGATACCCCCACCTCTACACTAATACCGATACCCTACCCAAACCCTACACTACCGCTACCCTACCCTACCAATACTTACCCCTACCCTACCGTACCAATACTTACCCCTACCCTACCGTGCCCTACCCTACCGTGCCCTACCCTACCGTGCCCTACCCTACCCCTACCCTACCCCTGCCCCATATTTTCTCACCGTTTAAACCTTCCCTGCACTACGACAAACATTTCAAAACCAAAATCAGCTAAATCGGCCCAGCCGTTCTCGAGTTTTAGCGAAACTAACGAACAGCAATTGATTTTTGCAAATAGAAGATTATTGGCCATTCAATTATTACGTAAGCCCTAAAGGGGGGTAGGGAGATCTTTGCATTGCTTATTTTTGATCACATGTGGGACTGGGGGGTACGGAAGGTGATTTATCATCATCTGCTTAGCCTTTTTCCATCTATATTAGGGTCGCTTCCAGTCTAACCGGATGCAGCTGAATACCAGTATTTTACATGGAGCGACTGCCTATCTGACCTCCACAACCCAGTAACTGGGTAATACTTACAATACCTCTTGATAAGACTGGTTGTCAGACTTTCGGGCTTTTTTTCGGCTTTTTTTTTTACCGTCAAACATAAACAACAACAAAAATGAGGATTTATTAATTACTGGCCAGATGTCGTGATTTTGTTTGATTATGTATGTATTTCATGACAACAGAAAGGAATGGGATGTTCTTCAGAAAGGTCAGGTGCGGAGTACTCGTAACCGGCGTGCTTGTACGACGAGATGTATGAACGTAGATGAGGCGAAAGGAGTATGTAAGGATCGTAGCAGGTGGCGTTCTGTGGTTTCTGCTTACCCCTATGGGAAAAAGGCGTGAGTTTATGTATGTATGTATGTTCATGACAACCTCTTGGAATTTGACTGCAAGCCACTTTAAATTAACTACATTCCTGAAAAACGTACGAAATAGAGCTAAAATTGCGTTGTTTATTACAGTGTGGCTCAAACTTTATAAATCGGTCGAAACTGCAGGGACACATCAACAGAACGCATTTAGGACTGAAATATAATAAGAATATTGTGTGCGAAATTTGTGGGAAGAAATGTACGGTGAGTACACACTCAGAACATTTATTTTTTAACTGACTGTGCGCGCTAAATTCGTCTGCCTAAGGCTTTTCGCACATGGGTCGTAGGCGTAGTTCTACAAACACGCGGAGTGTTCTACAAACGAATCGTCGCATAGGCGTATCGTTTTGTAATATCTCAGTTGAAATCATGGCGTCAAGCGTACCAGATGTGTTGGGGAATTTATTACGCTTCCTTTTTTACGCCAGTACGCTACGACTATCGTAATGACAATGAACACCTCATACGATACGCTGCAACACCGCCTCGTGTGCGGACTTGTTTGAACATGTTCCTGCTCGTATTGCTCTCGTACTACGCGAGTTTTACGATACGCTTACGATACGACGCCATGTGCGAAGGGGCTAAATGTCGGTTATTTGCGGGGAGTTTTCTTACTCCTCCGCTATTCTTTTCTGATTAATTTCGTTGCTGGACCCAAGACAGTTAATCGTTTCTCTGGGACTCGTCGAGCTTCATTGCCTCGGCGCTTTTCTGGTGGCCTCCACTGTTGATTCTGGCTTTCAGGAGTTGCAGTGGGTGGGAACAGTGTGGCGGGCTTGCCCGGTACTAAAATAAAAGTAGTTTTTTTTTAATATAAGTACCCTAGCTTCTAATCATTGTTTCATATAATCAGAGCCCGATCTAGTTATTTAGCCGCTCGCGCTCCAGCAAATACAATATTTACACTAACACCATATAGGTCATGAGCTTTCTATTCCAAAGATTGGATGATATACAAGGTAACTGAAAATTTACCCGAAACCTGAAAAGGGGTCATTGTACTCATCATTATGAACAACTTTTAACATGGTCGACCAACCTTGAAATCATGAAAAAAAAAAACAGCTGATCCATACATTACGATCTTGTTGTGTAGCAAGGTTGGTCCTATAGTAAAAGTTGTTCATAATGATGAGTACAATGACCCCTTTTCAGGTTTTGGGTATATTTTCAATGACCCTGTATATGTGATATTGTTTTAATTGTAAAATATTCAAATACGTAAGGGTCAGTTCACACCGAGACGCGACGCAACGTGAAGATACTGGAAGACGCCAGTGACTTCGCGCTGCGCCGCGCGCCGCCGCGAGATGCATCGCAACGTCGCCGCTCTCACGTCGCGCGTACCGGCGATTCACCGCTGCGTCGCGATGCGTCGCTCTACGCCTCGTGACGCCTCGCGGCGTAGAGCGACGCATCGCGACGTAGTGCTGCGTGGTGTAACGTATTCTAAATTCTCACAATGAAATGTGTATCTTTTCGTGTAGAAAATAAAGTTATATTTTGAGTCGCTCTTTTAAAGTGTGCACGCAGCGTCCCGTCGCGTCTCGGTGTGAGCTGACGCTTAGTCTACTACGGTTTCTGAACAAGTTTACAAAAATTCATGAGAGTATGTTGGACTTCGTGCAACCGTCCGGCACACTTAATTTTGCCGCTCTGGGCATTTGCCCGGCTTGTTGTGCAATAAAATTATTTGGCAAACAATTTTATGACATACTTTAGACTAGAGAAAAACGGCTTTTTCTCAAAACTTTCATTGTGTGGGTTGATTCTGTTTTGCGTAAGTAGGTCCAATTGACGTTTTCTCCATTTACTTGACAGTCAAACGCGACCTTGAAATACCACCAGCGCACCCACACGGGTGAGAAACCATACTCGTGCTCGTCGTGCACGAAGCACTTCGTGGACAGCAACCAGCTGCGCATACACACCCGCACGCACACAGGCGAGAAACCGTACGTGTGCGCCGTCTGCGGGAAGAGGTTCGCGCAGAAACCGGCGCTGAACAGACATTACAGAGTGAGTATTGAAGGCCTCTGTTTAGGGGGAGGGGGGAAAAATCTATACTAATATTATAAAGAGGTAAAATTTGTTTGTAAGTTTGTAAGTTTGTATGTAGGGGGTAATCTCCGGATCTACTGAACCGATTTTGAAAATTCTTTCGGAAATTGGAAGCTACGTTATCACTGAGTGCTATAGGCTATATTTTATTTAAAAAAAAATAGGGGTCCGTAAGATATTTGGGTTTTTCGGACCCAAGGTGTAAAAAATCATCCAAAAAAGTTCCTTATTTGGCGTACGCCGCCTAAACTATAAAAGATAGAACCAAAAAATGTTCCAATTAATTAAAGACCTTAAAAATATCTACAAAATCTATACTAATATTATAAAGAGGTAAAATTTGTTTGTAAGTTTGTATGTAGGGGGTAATCTCCGGATCTACTGAACCGATTTTGAAAATTCTTTCGGAAATTGGAAGCTACGTTATCACTGAGTGCTATAGGCTATATTTTATTTAAAAAAAAATAGGGGTCCGTAAGATATTTGGGTTTTTCGGACCCAAGGTGTAAAAAATCATCCAAAAAAGTTCCTTATATGGCGTACGCTGCCTAAACTATAAAAGATAGAACCAAAAAATGTTCCAAATAATTAAAGACCTTAAAAATATCTACAAAAAAGTCCGCGACACACTATACCTATCTATTTCGAGTTAACACAACAACCATTTTTTTATTTAAAAATCTTGAATTTTTTTAGGACTTTATTTAAACGCATTTATTTTACACATGTCATTACTCCTTATCAAAATAAACTATTTTGTCACAAAGTACTGTTTATGTAGATAATATTTAGTCTTTAATTCATTAAAATTGGACGTTTGGTTTGAAAGTTATGGCGAAATCAATCTCTATCTCTATATACCTATATAAAAATCAATTGCTGTTTGTTAGTCTCGCTAAAACTCACTCGAGAACGGTTGGGCCGATTTAGCTGATTTTGGTTTTGAAATGTTCATGGAGGTCTAGGGAAGGTTTTAACGGTGAGAAAAATGGGGTAAGGGTAGGATTGGGGTAGGGTGGGGGCAGGATACCACGCGAACGAAGTCCCTAAAAACAGCCCTTTTAATATAAAGTCGGGAAGTCGGTGTCAAGGGTAGGGGTATGGTAGGGGTAGGGTAAGATAGGGGTAGAGTAGGGTAGGGAAGGGGGTAGGGTAAGGCAGGGTTAGGGTAGGGGTATTGGTAGTGTAGGATACCACGCGAACGAAGTCGCGGCGGGTCAGCTAGTCACTAAATATAAGGCATTACGTGTATTTATGACTTAAAGGTGCGATTTTTGAACCGTACAATTATTTTTCCAGAATTAAATTAGATTATACAGTTACCGACACGTAAGTTGGCAAGAGTTTTAGAAGTGGGGGAAGTTTGCGCACGCACAATTTTATACATTTTTATTTTTTTTATATGCGCGAACTTCCCCCACTACGAAAATCTCTTGCCAAGTTACGTGCCGGTAACTGTACCTGTATTTAAAGATGAATGTATGAAGATGATGATGACTGTCGTGATGGCGCAGTGGTTCAGGCGGCCGGGAAGGACCAATGTGACCTTTTCAATTCATATGTACCAGTGATGGGCAAAAAGTAATTAGATTAATAATTACAAATTACAGTTACATTGTAATTAGTAATTAAAATACTTTGTAACAGATTACTTAAGTAACTAATTGCAATGAGTACTTGAGTAATGAGTAACTATTAAAAGATTTAAAACTATATAATGATTGACAGTTTTTTTTTTATTGTGTTTCATTTTCATATTTCTCAGAAATGTGTACCTAATTACTTTTTATCAGATTACTAGGTAATCTGTTATAATGTAATTAGATTACATTTTAATCAAATTATAATGTAATTCAATTATTAGATTACTTAAGTAACTAGTTACGCCCATCACTGATATGTACTTTCTAAGTTTATCTTAGACAACATTGACATCGTTCCGTGCCTCAAAAAGCATGTTAAGCCGTTGGTCCCGGCTGTCATACGTGGATCTTTGACAGTCGTTACGGATCGTCAGAAGCCCGAAAGTCTGACAACCAGTCTGACCAAAGGGTATCGTATTACCCAGTTACTGGGTTGTGGAGGTCAGATAGGCAGTCGCTCCATGTAAAATACTGGTATTCAGCTGCATCCTGTTAGACTGGAAGCCGACCCCAATATAGACCTGTATTTAAAGACAATTTTCAATAAAATTTAAAAAATACGAAGTGATTTTGGGTAAGGGGGGGGCCCTTACCCAAAATCTATTTATTCTAAAGGTATTCTAAAACCACCACGTAAATATTAAAATCCATTTTCTTTTTCATAGGTACACACCGGCGCAAAACCATATACCTGCCAGTATTGTTCAAGGACCTTCAGCCAATCGAATTCATTGAAACTTCACGTAAAAACGGTTCATTTAAAACAACCAGTAAACAATAGGAAGAATAAGACGAAAGAAGGAAACAATGAATCGAAAATCGAGAAGAATTGTGAAGAAGTTGAAAATGGTACATCATTGGACACTGTTCGCGTCTTCGCTAAGTAGAAAAAGAATCAAGGGGTGTATCTAGCCGGGGTCGCGGGACGTCTTAACAGGATACCGTGGCCCCGGAACGTAAAGGACAACAGAAGGAACAGGGTGGTTTTTTAGTCAAGTCTGACAGTCCCTTCCGCCCCACCCTGGGCGGAAGGACTCATTTGATGATTTTTACCAACTAAAAAAAAAAAAGGGGTATAGCTAAAGATAAACTACTATAACATAGCGCGCCCCTCCACAATTCAAAACGTTTGAAAGTGTTTCTAATAGTATTTAAAAGACTCAACGCATGTGTGCGTACTGAGACGACTCTTGAAACAAAAACAAATCAGCGATTTGTTGCTCGACTAGCGGCGTCATTAATCACTCATTATTACTAGTATGGCGCTGCACTGACATACTCTATGAAAACGACAGGTGCGTTGTCTTGCGCGGTCGGCTATTTATGATTAGGTGGCAAACAAATCTGCCGGCCTGCTACTGGAGACGATTACTGACAACTACATACAAACTCTTCATACAGATGTGACTACACACATTGAAAGAGTAATATGGAGGGGCGCGCCATGTTATAGTAGTTTATCTAAAGTCGGAAACACACTTACGTGTCGTGGCGTGTCGTGACGCGCCAGAAGCATATCGGTTTCATACATTTAATATGGTTAGGGACATATTTGCGTGTCGTGTCGTGTCGCAACGCGTTCTGTTAAATGTATGAAACCGATATGCTTCTGGCGCGTCACGACACGCCACGACACGTAAGTGTGTTTCCGACTTAAACAATAAACAGGGGGTGTAAAAAGACCATCACATAGCCGATGTAGCGACATCTATCGCACAGCATGCGAACTACAACTGACAATTCCTACATCGCGCAATCAAGTTTGCCGCAACATAAGCATATGTACAAAATCCCGACAACAACCGTCGGGCAGTAGCCCGCCAGACACAACACCCGTCTGGTCGGAGGATCCTCCCTTTTCAACGGAGGATGAGAAACTTTATACCCTGTTTCTCGAGTTATTGTACTGATTTTAATGGCTATAATTCAGGAAATACATACTTCTTACGCCCGCGAATCATACTTTAATCAACAATAAACCTAATACTGACTTGCAAATTGCAAAAAACGTAAGAATATTTGAATTTCGCGCCACCTTAAACAATAATTCCAATATTTTAGAAATATTTTAGCCCTGAAAACCTGATTATTTTCAATTTACTGTACAATAAGATTTTTTGTGACTTTAAAATGAATAAATAGTTAGTCAATTGAGTTGCCAAATATATATCAGACGTCACAGTTCGATATTGCCATACAAAATCTATGGGAGAATCGCGTCTTTTTGACAGGTCATAAAAAGTACGTCAATTGATTGGTGGTGTCAACTAGTTTCGGAAATGTCAAACTCAGAATTTTTTAAATTTTAGTTCTTAATTCAACCACGTTCCAGATTTTTGTCTCTAGTAAAATAAGGATGGCTCGTTAAAAAAGATTGATTATTAAGTCGATTTTGGAAAATGTTTATATTTTTGTATATTGTAATAATAAGTGAAATCTGTATTTGAGTATTGAAATCGAATGAATGTATTGACATTGTATTTTTAGAATATAATATAAAATTATTCTGATTTTGTGTTTTAATAATCATCATGAACTGTCAATACCTTGATTACTTGACAGCTCTAGATGTCTGAAAACCATGACTGCTTCTGGTCTCGTGGATGCAAACACGACTGTTGAGCTTGAGGTCCTGGGTTCGATCCCCAAGTCGGGCAAAAAGTGAAATTGCTGTGGCAGCCCGGAGTTTGGAAGTTGGTGTTGTAACTCCTCCTTGCCTCAGAAAGCACGTAAGGCCGATGGTCCTGCGCCGGATCTCTTCCCAGTCGTGTCCTGAATAAATAAAAACTTCAAGTTCATTTGTGTTTTTCTGTGTTAATTATAGATCGAGCTGTATGATCAATGAAAATAATTTTGCGTAGGTATTTCTCCTTTTGCAAAGTTGTAAGACAAAATTTTAAAAAAGAAAAAATACAAAGTTGTCTTTCACTGACACAATAATATTTTAAGCCATCGATGATTATTGTTTCAACATCCAAATAATCTCAATTATAAAACATAAATTATTTACCTATAAAAAATATCCCACTCTAATCATAGAGATAAGATAAAACTATTATAATAATTATAATATGTCAACTAACTACCATCTCCAAAGAATCGACTAAACCCATTAGTAACCGCTGCACAACCCAAGCGATTAAGAAATGTCACTCAACTCAAATACCAATCAAAGCAATTTAAAAAAAAAAAGTTGTGTAAACGATCTTATTATTATTGTTATGCTTCAAATTATTTATTTTATTACGTAAATTACCGCGACTATGTCTGTAAGATAACTTGCGTAAGCACAAACGAACTTCCATTAACGTTTCCAAACTATCAAAACACAATTTAATTGTGAAATTAGTGTGATGTTTACAGATTTATAATCAGTGTAGTTCAACAACAAAAATTTTAATCGTTTGAAATGTTACCAATTTTGATGTATAATAATATGGAAGGGGGTTCTAATTCGTTAAATAACACGCCTAGTACTAGTTTTAATCAGTACGATGATAGTATTATATTGAATTGTGTGAGAAATCGTAAAAAAGTGACGGAATTACCTAGCTGCCCGGTTTGTAGTTGTACGATACGTCAAGGTGAATTGGACTCTCATTTATCTTTGGAAGTAGAGAGATTGCAGAAGTTGTCTGGTAGTGGGTCGAAGAGGAAGTTAAGTACTAATTCTAGTGTAAATTTGGCTGTGCCTGGATCTAGTACGAGCGTTGAAGTACCTGAAGAAGAAGTCGATGTTTCAGGCTGCATGGGCAGCGATGTTTACCAAGTAAGTTTGTTATTTTTAAATATAGAACAGCTGTTTTTCTATGGTAGGATTTATATCTTTTTTTTGTTGAGGAAATTGAGTGTTTGTTTACAAACTTTTTGCTGTGTTGTATAAATTGTAGATTTTACATTAATTAGTATTACCTATTTTAATCAGAAAAATGTAAGAAAATTCTTCTTTTTACTGTCTTCTATGATTATTTTACAGTACAGAAACTAAAACAACATAATACGAAAGAATTTCATAGCTTGTATTTTCATAAAATCTATTTATTTAAATATTAGCACGCTCCCCGCATTTATCAAAGTCGTATCTTCCAGCTATGATATTCAGGATGGAGTAATAATAATGTTTGGAACTAAACTTCATAACTAAAAAAAGATAAGTTATGTAAACCTTTTATTAAAATAAATAATTATGCTATAATCTCTTTTACGATAAGAAGGACATACAATGCAATGTATTTACTTTAAACAATATTACAGTTATTATAAACTAGTTTTTGTTTTGTGACTTCGTAATATGGATGATCTGTATGGATCCCTAATTTTTTTTTTAATGAAGTGTTGATTTGACACTTATAACTCTAGAACGGCTGGACCAATATTCATGGTTTCTGTTTGTTAGATTAGTCTTATCCGAGAATAGCAGAACTACTAAAACAAGCGAAAAATATTCTGAGGCGGGACGAAGTTCGCCGAGGGCAGCTAGATGACAATAAACAATAAAATCGAAAAGAAAAATATAGTTACAAGTTACATAACATAACATCATGCCTGTAATCCCCGAAAGGTTAGGCAGAGGCGTACCCATTAATACACCTACAGTTCGCCAGTTATGTTTAAGTCCCATGTAATAGGGGGCGAGCCTATTACCATCAACCGGGCACAAATCCAGACTCTGAGGCTGCTACTAAGAAATTCCTAATGGAAAAACCCAATAACACTTTGCCCGACCTGGGAATCATACCCAAGACCTCATGCTCAGCAGTCGCGCTTTGCGACCACTAGACCAACGAGGCAGTCGAAAAGAAAAAAAGTAATAAAAGAAATATTGTTATCTTCCAGCGAGTACACTCAAACCGTCTTCGGCGCCTCCGAGCGCGTCGCCGCAGCACCCCGCCCCCGCAGCACGGTGAATGTCCCGTTTGCAACACAACGCTGCCCGTGTCCAGGCTGCAGAGGCACGCTCTGCGCTGCCTCAAGAGAACCGGGGCTGAGTTAGATGAGGATGTGCCGGACACCAGTTCTGAAGATGGTAGCATTGATGTTGAGGTATGTGGAGTTGTGGACACGATTCTTTGTAACGGGTTCCTAAACTTATTTAAAGAAAAATATCCGCGCCAATCTTTTTTTCGTTACTATCAAAGATTCCGGGGTTGCGGGACGTCTTACCAGAATACCGTGGCCCCGGAACGAAAAGGGCAACAAAAGGAACAGGGTAGTTTTTTAGTCAGTAAAAGTCTGACAATCCCTTCCGCCAAACCCAGGGCAGAAGGATTCATTTGATGATTTTTACCACCTTAAAAAAAACTATTAAAGATTATACAGATGGAAAACAACCAGTCTTACCAAGGGGTATTGTATTACCCAGTTACTGGGTTGTGGAGGTCAGATAGGCAGTAGCTCCATGTAAAATACTGGTAATTCAGCTGCATCCGGTTAGACTGGGAGCCGACCATAGTTGGGAAAAGGCTAGACTGATTGATTGTTAATTAGTTTTAACTTTACACCTGTTAAAATAAACACCAGCCTATTACTGTTCTACTGCAGGGCAAACGCCTCTTCTCATACAGAGAAGGTATAAGCATTGATCACCACCCTTGCTCAAGGTGGATTGGAGATTCCAGACTTACAATAAGTCCAGGTTTCCTCACGAAGTTTTCCTTCACCGATGTCAGTGATGTCCAAGATAAACTTAAAGCCGCGTACAGACATCGCGAGGCGTGCGACACGAATGGTTCGTCTCGCATGCCTCGGGCTGTGTGGACGGGTGTGCTCACAGTGAGCATTCGCGCCATACGATCGTTGCGAACGCCGCCTCAATGCGAGCCGTGCGCTCCGTGTGGACGGACAGGTGTTGTTTGCGTTTTCTACTGACGAACACCGTGCGTGGTGGTTTGCTTGCTCAGCTTGACCATGTATCGTTCGAGACGCACGTATAAATGTACCGTCGTACGCCTCAGGTTGAGGCATGCGAGACGAACCATTCGTGGCGCACGCCTCGCGATGTCTGTACGCGGCTTTAGAAAGTACATATGAATTGAAAAAGTCACATTATTTGTTTTACACCTGTTATTTTTCTGAAATTTATGTTGACTTTCACAGAACGACGAGCCCTCGGGTGGTGGTTTCGGGGCTGAGTACCAGTGGTGTGGCGAATGGAGAGTGCGGGCCACAGCGCTGCAGGACTCAGAGGCGAGAGACGCTACGTGTGTGCGACGAGCCTCCAACGATCAGGCACTGGTAAGCAAGACCAATCCTTACACCTAATATTGTCAGCAGGCTGTATAGATAAACTACTATAACATGGCGCGCCCCTCCATATTACTATTTCAACGTGTAGTCATATCCATATGAAAGAGTTTCTATGGAGTTGTAAGTATTCGTCTTGAGAAGCAGGCCGGCAGATTTGTTGGTCAACTAATCATAAATAGCCGACAGATAAACTACTATAACATGGCGCGCCCCTCCACAAATCCAAAACGTTTGAAAGTATTTACAAGACTCACAACGCATGTGTGCGTACTGAGACGGCTCTCGCAACAAAAACAAATCAGCGTTTTGTTGCTCGCCTATTGGCGTCATTGATTACTCATTATTATTAGTATGGCGCTGCACTGACATACTCTATGAAAATGACACGTGCGTTGTCTTGCGCGGTCTTGCTAGTTGTGATAAGTTGACCAACAAATCTGCCTGCTACTGAAGATGAATACTTACAACTACATAGAAACTCTTTCATACGGATGTGACTACACACATTGAAATAGTAATATGGAGGGGCGCGTCATGCTACAGTAGTTTATCTCTACATCTTTACTTATCCTTTCAAGAATTAAAGCGTGATATTTTTCTAGCTTATAGTAATTTTAGTTTATTCTGATTCCAGGTGGTAGATGGTGATGAAGACACAGAACTGTATGGTCCTCCGCAGTATTCACCGTCCAGGATAGCGCCTGATGTAAGTATTATCAGCCTGAGTAGACAATACACTTTTTATATAATCCAACTACAACCTTAATTTTAATTCGTTACAAATCTTTCAGGGGGTGAATGTACTCATGAATATGAACAACTTTTATTAAGGGACATAGTACGAAATGTGAAAAAAAAAACAGCTGATCCATACATTTTGATCGTAATGTAGTACATTATTGTATGGATCAGCTGTTTTTTTTTTTTCACAAAAAAAAAAACTTAAAATTAAGGTTGTATATAGCTTCTGCACGCTACTACGGCTGCATGGTTTTTTTACAAGCTTTCATTTAGCTTGCACTGCTTGTATGTACTTAAGTAAGAGTTCCGTTCAAAATTTGCAAACCATTTTTCAACCATTTGTTGGCTTCCGATTGAGCTGAAATTTTGCATACACCTTTAATTCTGATGACAATACAATGTCCAATACTCAATATTGTAATTTTTTAAAAAAGCTTGTTTTTAAAAAGTTTTCAGTTAGTTTATTTCTAATAAAGTTGAAGATTTTTTTATTTATTTATTTATTTAAACGTGCGTGAAGCATTAAAATATATATTTTCTTAATTTCCAGGCAGAGTTGATGCCAGCAGACGCGCCCGCAGTCGAGCAGACAAACACACAAGCAACGACACATGAACAAAATAGTGAGAATGATAACGCAGCACCCATACCTAGTAGCAAATGCAATGGATTAGTTGAAGCAAGCGCAGAAGTGAGTATTCGTAATAAAAGTCCTACGTCTTAAATTCAAGAAGGTAGCTATATTAGTGATTCTCAACACGACTTACATACATAAACTCACGCCTTTTTCCCATGGGGGTAGGCAGAAACCACAGAACTCCACCAGCTACGATCCTTACATACTCCTTTCGCCTCGTCCACGTTCATACATTTAAAAAAAAAAAAGATTGGTGTAACATATTATTTATTTCTCTTTCCAGACAAGAATTCAAGCACTAAAAGCTAAAATAAAAGACTTGGAACGAAAGACTAATGGGGCTGAAGAGGTAAATATACAAACAAACATGCATACATATCAGATACATAACATCACGCCTGTAATCCCCGAAGGGTTAGGCAGAGGTGTACACATTAGTACACCCACATTTCGCCAGTTTTGTTTAAGTCCCATGTAATAGGGGGCGAGCCTATTGCCATCTACCGGGCACAAATCCAGACTCCGAGGCTGCTACTGAGAAATTCCTGAGAAGTTCACTGTTAAATGTCTACATCTAATACTGCCTCGTTGGTCTAGTGGTCGCACAGCGCGACTGCTGTGCATGAGGTCTTGGGTTCGATTCCCAGGTCGGGCAGTGTTATTGGGTTTTTCCATCAGAAATTTCTCAGTAGCAGCCTCGGAGTCTCGTTTTGTGCCCGGTTGATGGCAATAGGCTCGCCCCCTATTACATGGGACTTAAACATAACTGGCGAAATGTGGGTGTACATATGGGTACACCTCTGCCCAACCCTTCGGGGATTACAGGCGTGATGTTATGACTTTTACAGGGACTTGAAAATTAATCGGGTTGTCAGGGCTAATAAAGTGTTTCTTTAGAGAAGTTATGTCTTGGATTTATGGGGAATAGTGGCTACCAGTTATTTGTATAGGTACCGGCATGACTCGTGAGCACAAATTTCACCTGCGCATTTGTTAATTTTTGGGTCTCTTTGGCGGAATGAAGAAGGCGGGGGGCGCCGATCCTGCAGTCCGCTGCACGCGATTGGTTCGTCAATCGATGCTCATCGTCTATTGGACTATCGCCTGTCATTCGGCTACTGTACACTTTTGTGCAATTTTAGTGAATTACGTTTTGAATTTTTTAAATAGTTTTTTCTTGTTATTACGTACCTATTAGTTGTTTTAATAGAGTTTAATTTCGTTATTTCGTATTTGTTGTGTTTTTTGTGTAATATAGTTCATTTTTAACCGACTTCAAAAAAAGGAGGAGGTTATCAATTCGTCTGTATTTTTTTTTTTATGTTTGTTAGCTCCTAACTTGCGCCTGGGTAAACCGATTTTCATGATTCTTTATTTATTTGAAAGCTGGTGCTTCCCGTGTGGTCCCATTGTCACCATTTCAATATCTGATGATGAACTTCGGAGATATGGAATGGAACTCCTCACAGAATCACAGCAGCAATATCGTAACAAGTGAAGTTGCTTTGTTTATACGTGTAGTCGATGACTGACTGAAGGAAAAGGGGGGGGGGGCTACGTCAACCCCCCTCCTACCTGTTTCCAAAATTAAATATATCGTGTGAGGTATTGTTTGAAAGGGCTTTTTGTAAGGATTTCAAACATTAATACACAAGCACTAAAAAGTGAAAAATAAAAAGCTTTTTTACAAAAAAAGATAACCCGCCTTCATAAACTACAAAATAAAAATAACTTTAGTTTTGGAAGTCGGTGGCAATACTTACCTACATAACAAAAAACAAAACCAAAGCCGCCGACTTCCAAAACTAAAGTTATTTTTATTTTGTAGTTTATGAAGGCGGTTATCTTTTTTTGTAAAAAAGCTTTTTATTTTTTATTATTTCGTTTTATAAAATTTCTGTTTTAATTTTTTAAAAGACTCAAGAGGTATACACTATGTAACAAAAACCCTGTCAGATCAGTGTTGCCGTTGATCAGTTTTTATGTTTTATTTTAATTTAATTACTTCTTCTTTCTTCTTTTTTTTTCACTGGGGAAAAATAATAATCTCAAATCCATTAAATGGTTACGTATATGTGTACGCAGTACGATGCCGAATAATACCCTTAAGGATCGGACAGGGTTTTTGTTACATGCTGTATATGTATTAGCCTTTATTTGTCCAAAAGTGTACATGCGCGATATCCTACAATCTGTGCTCACGACTCGTGCCGGCAATTATACCTAATGCAAGATTTTTATATTACAGATGAAATGTCTGATATGCTTAGAACAATACGCGTTACCGACTGTTTCCATACAATGCTGGCACGTCTACTGCGAAGTAAGTGTTTTATTTGACTAACATCAACTAGTACGCGCCACGAAAGATGAGACTTCACAAGCGTCAGTAATGGGGAGCTTGCGCAGGTATGGATGTACGAAATAGTTATACATAATTTGTGTATCTATTCAGGGATTATTCGATGACATTTAGATTAAAATTCTTAACAATCAACTTTTACTATATAAAAATCAATTGCTGTTTGTTAGTCTCGCTAAAACTCGAGAACGGCTGGGCCGATTTAGCTGATTTTGGTTTTGAAATGTTCGTGGAGGTCTAGGGAAGGTTTAAACGGTGAGAACATATGGGGTAGGGTTGGGGTAGGTATTGGTAGTGTAGGGTTTGGGTAGGGTATCGATAGTATAGAGGTGGGGGTATCGGTAGGATAGGGGTAGGGGTAGGATACCACGCGAATGAAGTCGTGGCGGGTCAGCTAGTATTACATAACATAACATCACGCCTGTAATCCCCGTAGGGTTAGGCAGAGGTGTACCCATTAGTACACCCACATTTCGCCAGTTATGTTTAAGTCCCTTGTAATAGGGGGCGAGCCTATTGCCATCAACCGGGCACAAATCCAGACTCCGAGGCTGCTACTGAGAAATTCCTGATGGAAAAACCCAATAACACTTTGCACGACCTGGGAATCGAACCCAAGACCTCATGCTCAGCAGTCATGCTTTGCGACCACTAGACCAACGAGGCAGTCCGGTCGTCAGCTAGTATTATAATATTTATTACGAAATAATAAAGTTTGTGTGGTGTGTCAAGTCTTAGCTTTCTTGGCGCGTAATGTACCTATGTTCGTTACCTATATTTTTATCACATACTAGTCTCTGCAGGCGACTTAATACGAGTGAATTTTCTTGTATTTTCTTTCGATAACGTAGCTTATTGTACATTTATATTGAAATAACGTCGGAATTGTAACGTTATTTTTCTATTGTTATATTGAAAAGTGTAATCATAAATAATAATAAATACCTATTAAACAAATACTAGGCTCTACCCGCGATATTGTCGCTTAAATTTTGTTACTAATTCCAAATTTACATACATACAAACTCAAGCCTTTTTCCCATAGGGGTAGGCAGAAACCACAGAACGCCACCTGCATGCTACGATCCTTACATACTCCTTTCGCCTCGTCCACGTTCCCAAAAAATCCCAAATTTTTAGTAAAAATATAACCTAGCACTCAGGGATAATATTGCTTCCAATCAACGGAAGAGTTTTCAGTACCGGACCAGTAGTTCTAAAGATTCAAACACAAAAACAAACGAAACCTTTCAGCGATCTAATATAGAGTTATTCGATGTTTTCAGGTGTGCTGGCTCCAAACTTTAAGAGCAAAGAAAATATGTCCACAGTGCAACGCAATCACCACAGCTCAGCATTTGAGAAGAATTTACATGTGAATATAATAATAACGTAATATATAAAAGTCGAAAAAAAAATCTTCATTTTTGTATACAAGGTATACTGTATTCCATACGTTCTATGATGGTGCGGGTGACACATGTCAGCAATCAGTAAACTTTAGTTTTCGAAAATAAAAAGAATGTGATACATTGTCAAACACGCGCAGTGGTGTAGCTAGCATGGGTGGCACCCGGGGCGGATGACTGTGGTGTCACCCCAAGAATAGAAACTTAAAATTAATAAACTTAAAGTACGAATTTATTTAATTATAACAAAATGTGTCTTTCATAATTAAAATATGATATTGTGATAACGTCAGTTACTAAATACAGGGTGGCTATCCAAACCACCCCCTTGTATGTTGTTTTTCGTTTTCACTGTCGGGTGTCACCCCCGGCTGGTGGCACCCGGGGCGGACCGCCCCCTACGCCCCTCCCTAGCTACGCCACTGAGCATGCGTACGCCATAGTGATCATTTCATTCGATCAATCATACATAACGGTTACTTTTGAAGCAATTGTAATGATTTTGTAGATTTTACGCACATTGAATAAAGATTACTGTATAGTAATTTAAAACACAACATAATATCGTGTAATCCCCGAAGGGTTAGGCAGAGGTGTACCCATTAGTACACCCACATTTCGCCAGTTATGTTTAAGTCCCATGTAATAGGGGGCTAGCCTATTGCCATCAACCGGGCACAAATCCAGACTCCGAGGCTGGTACTGAGAAATTCCTGATGGAAAAATCCAATAACACTTTGTCCGACCCGGGAATCGGACACAAGACCTCATGCTCAACAGTCGCGCTTTGCGACCAACGAGGTGTTATGATATAATATTGAGTTATTTCGACATTCTAGGTTGTGGCTGAATTAGGCCATAAGACAATGCGTTTTTTTTTCACAGAACTAAAGATTATGATAATATAGATTAAAATAACAAAAAAACGCCCCAAGTAGCCCACTTTGTGACGTCACAATATGATATAAAATAATAGTAGACTATTACTGTCCCACTGTAGAGCAAAGGCCTCTTCTCATACAGAGAAGGCATGATAATGTATACGTGACAGTGGCGTGCTGGGCACACTGGTTTGTCATCTATACATGACTGGCGATCAAAAGATTGACCACTGCGTCTTGACAGACAGACCAAAACATGCCCAGGCATCAATGACATGGCATAAATGACTGGCAGTCAAAAAGTTAACTACTGGGTCATCACCGTCTGTCATGTAGTCGTGACCGTGGCGTGCTGGGCACACGGGTTTGTCATCTATACATGACTGACGGTCAAAAAGCTAACGACTGGGTTATCACAGTATGTCATGTAGTCGTATCCGTTGCGTGCAGGGCACATTTTGGTTTGTCATCTATACATGACTGGCTGTCAAAAGGTTGTCTACTGGACCTTTACGACGATATGATATAAATATAAGTAATTCATTTTGTATAATAATGCCTTCTATGAAGATGTACAATAATATAGTTTATAAATATAGCTTTAGGAGCAATTACTATGTAAATAAAATTATTTTTTTCTATGAATTTTTTGCGGTTTTATTTCTTAATTGAACATAACATCACGGCTGTAATCCCCGAAGGGTTAGGCAGAGGTGTACCCATTAGTACCTACACCCACATTTCGCCAGTTATGTTTTAACTCCCATGTAATGCGAGGCGAGCCTATTGCCATCAACCGGGCGCAAATCCAGACTCCGATGCTGCTACTGAGAAATAAATAGTAGCAAATAGGTAATAAATAGTGCACATGGTCTCATATACAGTAAGCGGTCATAAGTGCAGTAGCATGCTAAGGTTTGAATTGCTGTGAACACGCGGTACAGGCCGCACCTACATCTGTGTGTATAAGTGATATACACCGTGAATTTTAACTCGATGTAAATCTTTAAGGGGTTGAAAAAAAAAACAGCTGATCCATACAATTTGATCGTAATGTAGTACATAATTGTATGGATCAGCTGTTTTTTTTTTTTCACATTTCGTACTATGTCCCTAAATAAAAGTTTTTCATATTCATGAGTACATTGACCCCCTGAAAGATTTACAACGAATTAAAATTCACGGAGTATGTATTGACACAGTACCTACGAACACCTCAGAAATCGCACACGGCGTCGACAGGTCGTATGTCAATCTATAGCTATGTGAGATTGCTACTTCACTTTTGACCTCTTACTGTACATTTCTTGTTTGATCCAGCAGACGGTGACCTAATTTTGACGGAACAAAAGCAGGAGGCGCAGTGAAATAATCTATGTATAACTGCAATAGAAGACTTCGGCGAAATGCAGTTTCTTCAATCGTTTGTCTCAGCACTGACCAAGGTCTCGACAGCGTCGCCACCGTCGGGCTGCAAACAGAAACAGAGGTCTTTAAATGGTGATACGTACACATACATACATAAACTCACGCCTTTTTCCCATGGGGGTAGGCAGAAACCGCAGAACGCCACCTGCTACGATCCTTACAAACTCCTTTCGCCTCATCTACGTTCATACATCTCGTCATACAAGCACGCCGGTTACGAGTACTCCGCACCTGACCTTTCTGAAGAACATCACCAATAAGGTCAGTGTAGGTCTTCCTAGGGCGTTCCCTCCCTGCGTTGCCTCACATTGATGGATGATGGATTGTTAAACATTTTGTTTTAAGTGTAATTATAAATTTTCTTGCATATTTTTCTACATGAATCTACCTTTTGAAAGCAACTAATTTCATTATATTTTCTCTTTAATGAGTTCAAGAGTGATGGCTTATAATGACTACTAACACTTGAAACACTGAAATTATAATAGGTAATTTTTAAAATTTATTTCGTTTAGAATTTTAGTTTTGATAGATGATTTAAATATTAAATACCTAAATCACACATGAGCCAGTCAGGGTGGGGCAAGCGCCCCACTCTGCCTCACCGTGGCTACGCCCATGATACCTTCTACAATGAACTTACTTGCATATCAGCCACCGTTAATGGCGGATCATCCTCACGCAGCACCGTCTCTCCGTCCAACTTCTTCAAGTTCGGTAATCTTCGTGCAGCTTCGGATCGCCACACTTCCAACTCACACGCATCGTACAGCGGATTGCCGACGAACAGTAAATCTTCTAGATGTGGCAGCTCCTGTAACAAAATGGCACTTCTGCATTATTTACTGTCTCGCTGATGGTGGCGCGTGTGTTGGATCATTTGGTTCCCTCCATGATGGTTGAGCTAGGTGGTGCTGATCCATGCGTCATGCTCGTGAACGAATGCTGTCAGTTGGGATTAGTCATCTCTTAACTGCTATGGCTTACATCTTTATTTTTATTACTTATTTTTTACTACTGTTTTATATTCATCTTCATTGTTTTCATCACATGTAGAATCAACAAGAATATTGGAACCGCTCACACTTGGGAATTGAGAGCGGTGGCGTAGAGGGGGCATCGCGACATGAGATTGCGTCATGCCGTTTGCCGTCACGGCAAACTGGTTGATTTTACTGCCAACGTGCGCGAATAGAAATATAATATACAGGGTAATTGAATTTTTTTTTTTTTCATGATTTCATGGTTGGTTCCATAGTAAAAGTTGTTCATAATGATGAGTACAATGACCCCTTTTCAGGTTTCGGGTAAATTTTCAATGACCCTGTATAAAATATTAATATTAATATCCAAATGCAAGTAAAAGTAAATTTTGAATACAAGATGAAAAGGTGACAGCTTGCTGGCGGCGTGCTGGCAGCTAACTGTTAGACTTTCCAAGGGCATTCCGGCCGGGCCCTAAAAATAAGGCAGTAACAAAAATACCTGCAACTTATTAAACTCGCTCCACTCTTTGACGAGGTTGTTGCTCATGTACAGAACTTTTAAACTTCTCAACACGTGAATTCCCTTCAGTTTCTCTATTAAGTTATAGGAAATCCATAACTCTTCCAGGCTATCCCCTAATGGCTCCTAAAAAGAAAGAAAAGTCTGGCAACCGAATGTAAAAGAGAGAAGGAGAGAGGTTATTTTTTTAAGGTGGTAAAAAACGTCAAATGAGTTCTTCCGCTCTGGGTGGGGCGGAAGGGACTGTCAGACTTTTACTGACTAAAAACTACCCTTCCCTCTGTTGCTCTTTACGTTCCGGGGCCACGGTATCCTGTTAAGACGTCCCGCAACCCCGGCAGAAGTAGAGAGGTAAGGTCGCCTGGAGGGGCATAACGCCTTTTCCATACGTGACAATTAGGGTTGGCAACATTAACCATTAATTTAAATACACAAGACATAATTATTAATTTCTAAAAAACAATCTTTATTTCAGCAGAAACTCCATTTTTTAATTGATTGCATCAATGATATGATATTCTAATAAACAGATATGTTATACCCTTACAAAGCAACAGAAAAAAGTGTTCCGCGCCGAGAGGCAGCACACATACACACTTTTCATTCATTTTACATTTCACTACAAAAGGAAAAGGAGTAAAAAGGATAGCTTGATAAAATCAATAAGAAAAAAAGTGACAGCTAGATGTTGTCAATTGCGCGTGAATGTAAACAGACATTATTCGAGCCACCAATGTGACCAATCACCGCACGTTGGCATCATAGACTAACAAATTAACTAGGCAGAAGGTACAAACCGTGTGTACAGAATTTGTAGCCGGGATTTGTGCCTATGCAACGAATAAACTCTCTCTTGCTGTTGTCACATAGTAAAGTAATATAAACGATTCATTAATTCTTTGTTTACGATGTCGGCGACGAAGACCCCATGCACGTACGTACTATAACGCAAGTACAGTTAGTGATATTTTGTAAGGACTTTATAGTTAAGTTTAATTTTTGAAAGGATTCTATAATTTGTTTTTTTGAAAGGATTTTAAAGTTGTTTTCTTATGTTTTATTGTACTTATTAGGTAGGCAGAAACTTTAATTTACTGATAAGGATATTAGGAAAACTTGTCTGGTTAAAAACATAACGTAAGGGAATTTGTGCAAAATTGGTGTATTATGTCTTATTGGAACGATGTTAGCGTAATCCAATTAGAAAAGTCTAGTAGGATAGTAATTTGAAAGGTTTTTGACGAAAAATTGTATGATAAGGAATAATTACGTAACTTGAAAATGAGGTTTTTTGTTTATGGAGGAATATTAAATATTTCTATCATATTTTGGTAAGATCACATAGAAACAAGGTTTACAAAAGGAATTGTAAAAATCTCGTAAGTATTGTAAAAGTTATACCTAGTCGATTGTTCAAAGTGAAAATGTTAAAAGAACAATTTTTACACTTCATTGTTCTAGGGTTTTTGTCAGACTGTATTTTATCATTATGTAATTGATTTTAAGTATTAAGTATTAAATTATAATGAAAAGTTATTAAAAGGGAAACTAGAACTCTGGAGTAAAGATGACTTTACTGCCTATTATTCGCATCTGTACTTTTATTCTATGTCCGGAGTGCACGCATCCTTGTCGTTCTCACGACAAAAAATGTATTTTCCATCTCTTTCTTTTTTCTAACCTCAAAATATCAGAATATTAGGAAAATAATTGAAATATATTAATAAATCGAAGTATATTGCGTACTTACGTGTGGTATGAGATCCCTTGTGTTTTATTAACTTTGGTATCAAATAAACACACACGATGGCATTTTGGATGGTAATTACGTAGCAGCGCGCAACGTATCACTCGTAGTAGTGCCAGACACAGACTAAAGGCAATGCGTCCTAATTAGGACGGTTTCTGGTCTTCACGTTTTGCGCGCTTATAACATATCTGTTTACTAAAATATCATTGGATTGCATAAAAAGTATGTCAATTGAATTGGGAAATAAGTGACGTCACAATTCGATATTGCCATACGAAATCTATGGGGGGGGAATAATTCGCGTTTTGAAAGTCCTTAAAAAGTTGGTGGCGCACTTTTTATGAACTGCCAACCATCAGTAAACTTACCATGCCACCAAAACCCTTAATGTAATTTCTCCCTAGTGACAATACTCGCAGTTTCTTAAAAGTATTTAATCCAGTTACTTTTTCAATCATATTTGTAGACAAACTCAATTTTCTGTAAACAAAATAATAAAATAATGATAAGAATTTTGTAATTCACGATTATTTACGTAATTCTAACATAACAAGCTATATTTGATGATTTTATGTTAATTAATTAAGTAATAAATCTATATTTATTACTTGCATAAAGTTACCTAAAAGCTGAAAAACCATCATTAAAAAATTGAATTTCGCGGGCACCGAGAGCGCGAAAGTAAAGACAGCAATGACATTTGGAAACATGTTGCCAGATCAAAAAACTTTCGTTTTAACTTACAAGTACCTATCAAGGACGTTCTATGCATCTTTGGCCTTTATTTTAGTTAGATAAAAACCGTAACAAAAATATGAGAATTAAGAAATCTTATAGCATGGAATGATGAAGGCTATACTTGTCTAAGGAAAAAGCTAAACTTAGATTGTGTCTGCTTCATCAATAATTTTCTGTAACATTTAATACAGTTTTTAGTAGCATTCCCGACAGTCGAGGATAAATAGTTTTATAGATTATCTTCATTTCAATATTGTAGACGTTTCTGATAAAAATTACTTACTCGCAATTTGTTAAAGTGGCGAGAGTACTATCCATTTTCTCAATTGGTGGCCATTGAAACATGAGACTGACCTCAGTAGCCGTAGCTGCTTGGTCACCAGACTTGTCCTCCCATTTCTTTATAGCTTCTTTGATAGTTGTAGCTTTAGTAGCCATTTTAAGAAAATAATAATATTGTTACACAATAGTTAATACTTATGAGTTTCCCTTGGTTACTTTGATATCGATAAAATAACGTGATGCTCTGTAAGAACCTTGGGAGGACAGCAACTATATCGGGATAGCGATTTCTAATTTCATTTGTTATAGAATTAGTAATAGAAAAGTTAATAAAAGAAAATGTATAATTTTCGAATTTATTTTATTTGTAGTTTCTTAGCTTAGTGTTGCCATACAAAAAATAATCAACAAAGTAAACCGCAATATTGGTGTTTTTTTTCAAGACATGTCATGAAATGGCGTCGTTCCTCAATTTGTGATGAGAAACCACGCCTTGCTGAAATTCTCCTTATTTTCTGCATATTTCATGATTCTTACTCTTATTTCCTCATTATTTTGCAAAAATCTTTTTCGGTAAGTGTCATTTTATTTGACATTTCATAAAACGCCATACTTTTTTTTTATTTTTTTCTTTTTCGGCTTCTTTTTTTTAATTAAAAAAAAACAAACGCCTATCTATTCTTGGACGGAAGAAAAATTGTGTTTTCGATGGTAAATGTATTGTTATTTTGCATTATTTTCGTTGAAATTCTTCTTATTTTATGTTGATGAATAGTTTTCAGATTTATGCAACGGGTTTTCTATGAACTTGTCAGAGAAATCAATATTATCGTATACCTTTTTTACTGTCTCCAACGCCATAGTCTAAGGTTTTCTTTTTAGAAAAAGTTATTTTTGACAATTTTACGTTCCCGCTTTTTCATTTATGTTTGAATTTATTTTTGTATTTTTCTACATATTCATTATTTCATTCGTTTTCACATGAAATCCTAAAATAGCACATCTTGTAAGTGTCATTGGCTGTAAACAACGTACAATAAGTGTAGATGCGTGTAGTTTAATTTTACAACAATACATTAGTAAAATGTACTTTCGTATTTTGGAACATATAAATAAACACTTTTAATACCTAGAAAACATGAATTACTTATCATTTAGGTAACTTAGGTTCGTAAAACTTATAAAGTAGATCTGATTACGTAATAAAACCGCATACTAGTGCGTAAGTAAGCTGTGAATCTGTGATTTAAATTGCAATGGTCAATAGCTTCATGCATTGTATTGATTTGTGTTGTAAAAGTATAATATTTGCCTTTTCAGTTACTGCAAGAGTAACAATGTCGCAACCGCCTGAAAGATACGTGAATGTGGTACCAACTTCTCGTTTGAAAATAAAGGTATGAACTATACATTATTAAATTGATCATAAAAAATGTAAACTGCTCCTGATTACCCATAAAAACTGTCCTAGAATTGTGACAAAATAATGGGGCTTTATCATTTCCCAACTATGTTGGGATGGCTTCCAGTCTAACTAGATACAGCTGAAATTTACATGGGGAAACTGCCTATCTGATGTCCAAAACCAGTAACTGGGTGATATCATGTATGATACCCTTTGGTAAGACAGGTTGTCAGATTTTCGGACTTCTGACGACCCGTAACGACTGTCAAAGATTAGTCACAAAGGCATCGTTATAACAAACAGAAACAATAATTTCTTATTCTTACTGGTTTTTCCTGTGATATTGAATCAAGTGATTTATTTATTAACTCATTATCTGTGTTACAGAAAGAAGTTATTCCAGATGATGAGGACTCCATCTACTGCCGTCTCTGCTGGAAAGGCTTTGCGAGTGAGGTAGCGCTGTGTAACCATGCCCGCATGGAGCATATCGATGCGTACGCTAGTGGAGACCCTGCAGTCTGGACACAGATTGATGTGAAACAGCAGGTAGGTTACACAAAATTTGCAGAATAAAGCCCGTCACGGACGTTGCTATAACATAAATATTAATATAATTCATAGCAAGGCTGCTAAGCATGAGGTCTTGGATTTGATTCCCATGTTGGGCAAAGTGTTATTGGGTTTTTCTATCAGGAATTTCTCAGTTGCAGCCTCGGAGTCTGGATTTGTGCCCGGTTGATGGCAATAGGCTCGCCCTTATTACATGGAACTAAAACATATCTGGCGAAATGTGGGAGTGCACCTCTGCCTAACCCTTCAGGGATTACAGTCGTGATATTATTACAGAAATTTGAACAGAGAATTTACTTCACAGGGAAAAACCAAATCAAACGACACCATCATTCGTATGAAAACGGAGCAGGTGCTGTCAGAGATGGAACCCACCAGCGTCATGGCACTAGCATCCAACGATGTCAGCTACATCATCATAAAAGCAGAAGATGGCAACGAAGTCAAGCGGAAGAGGATAGAAAGAGTCGTGAAGAAGGAGAAAGAAGAAAAGCAAATTATGAGGAAAGAAAAAGAGTCGGAGCCTATTACGTGAGTAGTTAGGAGTGTACATACCAGTGATGGGCAAAAAGTAATTAGATTAATAATTACAAATTCCAGTTATATTGTAATTAGTAATTGAAATACTTTGTAACAGATTACTTAAGTAACTAATTGCAATGAGTACTTGAGTAATGAGTAACTAATAAAAAATTTAAAACTATATAATGATTGACAGAAAATTATAATTTTTTTAATTGTGTTTCATTTTCGTATTTCTCAGAAATGTGTACCTAATTACTTTTTATCAGATTACTAGGTAATCTGTTATAATGTAATAAGATTACATTTTAATCAAATTATTATGTAATTCAATTATTAATTAGGTTACTTAAGTAACTAGTTACGCCCATCACTGGTACATACCTCATTTCAGCCAGTAGAAATCTATATTTTTCAGAGGGTAGAAACGGATATACTAGAATACAAAATTAGAAATTTTAAAAAACCCCAACACAAAATGATAAAAATAGCATTTTTGAAAGTTATCATAGAGTATAGTATTCTACTAGTCAAACCCTTTCGGCTGGGCGCAAACGTCCGGTTACCGGATCAGGTTTCCGAATCAGGTGGCGTGTATATACATACACATATATACATAATACACACACACATGTAAAAAAAATTGCACTCCGGGAGTGCCGGCAGAAGTGAAAACTTGATTATTAACGTTGAGCATGTTTGATATTTTGGAATGGTTAGGGAATAATTTTGCACCAATTGCTTTATCAGTATAAAAGTACTATCATTTATGTGGTAGAATACAATATTTCATTTATTGCGCTATCGTACACAAACATGACAATTTATATTACATTAAAAATTTAACTTTAAAACTATTACAATTATCATTCGCGCAAGCGCCCTGCGCTGTCTAAACGAAACAGTAGGCCCAGGCATACATTTTCGCCGCGCCGTAGAGAGGGGATAGCTGTCTACTCTCCATCCGTCTTACGCTTTTTCGATCAGGTCACGTGTCCTGACGCGAGTTTAAGATTTTATACCCATTACAGAAAAAGTGCTCAACGCCGCTAAAGAAGTTTTCACTTCAAAAATATTTATGTATGTGTGTGGAAACCTGATCCGGAAACCGGACGTTTGCGCCCAGCCTAAATTTGATAATGGGTATCAAATTTAGGCTGGGCGCAAACGTCCGGTTGGGGAAGTTGTGAAAAATATTGTAATAATTACGCCATTTTATTTTTATTTTTTATTTTATTAATTCACCTTTCAAACAGAAAAACAACAAAATCAAAATCGATTCATCCGATCGGGAGCTACGATGTCACAGACACGTCAATCTTTTATGACCCCGTCGTCCGTCGTTGTTGACAATAGGCTAGTTGACACCACCATCAGTTGACGTACTTTTTATGACCTGTCAAAACGCGATTCTTTCATAGATTTTGTATGGAAATAGCACGCTTTGACGCCACTTATTTGGCAACTCAATTGTCTAACTATTTATTGATTTAAAAGCCAATCTAATTTTGCAGTAAATTGAAAATTAATCGGGTTTTCAGAGCTAAAATAAAGCGTTTTTTTTTAAGAAGTTATGTCTTGGAATTATTTATTAATAGTGTCAACTACCCAATTGACAAAAATGACATTTCCATCTTCCATTTCCAGGGGCCCCTTCGAATGCCTCCAGCCTTCGACCCTGGTGACGGACGGCACGTGCCACCAGATATTCTTCTCGTGCTGCGAGTACTCCATCCACTACCGCGACGAGCACACGCGCCGGCGCAAGGGGCTGCGCTGTCAGGTGTGCGAGAAGCCGCTCGCTTGCAGCGGGGACGAGTTACCGGCGCCGTTTACTTGTGAGGTGAGATTCTTTCAGTTATTATAGCTCTTCTCCGCGACACCCCGTCGGACCCCCCATTTCGTCCCCTTAGGGGGTGCATTTTGGAATTTTCTTAGCGGAAGTCTACTAACTATAATATACATACATAACAGTAAGCAGTCGCGCTTTACGACCATTAGACCAACGAGGCAGTCAGTAATTCGGTTTAAAGAGTTTATTTCTCACTAGCTGTCCGCCGCGGTTACACCCGCGTCTTTGGTTACTGCTCCGCTCCCGTAGGTCGTAGCGTGATGGTATATAGCCTATAGCCTTCCTCGATAACTAATCTATCTAACACTGAAAGAATTTTTCAAATCGGACCAGTAGTTCCAGAGATTAGCGCGTTCAAACAAACAAACAAACAAACACTGCAGCTTTATAATATTAGTATAGATAAGAACTTACAGTCCGTTTATAATGAGATACAAATATTAACTTAATACTATAATACAAACAATACAATTTCCTCCAGAGTACCTATTAGAAGTAATTATTACACACATGTTGCTTGCGCATTCTTTTATATCGTCTGGCAAATCATTATAAAGCTGTGCTCCTTCGTACAATATGGTCTTTTTACCGTAATTAGTGCGTACGCTGATAACTTCAAGTTTGTTTTTATATCTGTTTCTCAAGTTATATGACATTGTTTTTTTCTTTAGTTGTATGTTAGTTTGTATTGAGTTAGTAATTAATTTATTAAAAGTCTGAAATCGCAAATCCGCTAATTGTAGTGATCAATGCTTGTATGTACAGACAGCAACAAAAGTCGATTAACAATGTTACTTTTTTATATCATTTAAACAGACACTAAACACATAATGAATCAGATTCAGAATTTCAGGGAATAGCTAAATGTTTATTTTATCTTAATTTTGTATTCATTGCGTTTTACTTAATAATTAGGATTTAAAAATCATTTACTGTTAATCGACTTTTGTTGCTGACTGTACCTTCTCTGTATGAGAAATTTTTTTTTCAATTTTCATGGGACCATTTGGGAAGATAACCTTTCCAAAAAAAAAAGAATTTTTGAAATCGGTTGGCAAGCGACGGAGTTAAGCGCGAACAAACCTAAAAAAAAAAAAAATACAAACATTCGAATTGAGAACCTCCTCCTTTTTTAGAAGTCGGTTAAAAAGGTATATTTATAGAGGTAAATATAATAGGCTGGTATTATAATGTTTCCAATGTTTGTTCCAGGTGTGCGGCATGGGTTACCAGACGAGCAAGGAGCTGACAGAGCACACGGCGATCGCACACGTCAAGCTGAAGCCATTTGAATGCAGCGTCTGTCACAAAAGATTCACTCAGCACGTACGTTTTGTTTAAAAATTTTATTCTCTTATTTTTTTTCCAATTTTTGTAATGGCCCACTGGTTAAGACGCCCGCCTCTCATGCATGAGGTTGTGGGTTCAAATCTGGGCAAGTACCAATGTGTCTTTTTCAATTCATATGTACTTTCTAAAGTTTATCTTGGACATCACTGACATTGGTGAAGGAAAACTTCGTGAGGAAACCTGGACTTATACCAGCCTATTACTGTTCCACTCAAACCATGTCAGAGGCCCTTGAGGCTGTTTAGAAACTCTAACATTAGGGTGTGTGGGGTCGTAAGACCTTACTGCCCACATGATAAAAGAAGAAGATCCCTACAGTTTTGCAGAAATCCATCCAGTTTGTCCCACCAGCCATCTCCTTCGTGGCACCAGTTTTGTGCTACTTGGGCCCACAGTTTGTCTGACATGCGGCAGTTAGTCCTGTCCATTAAAGTTGAGCAACCTTTTGAGCCACGTCAGCTATCCCTGTTTTGAAGCGCAGTATATTGTTTCGAACTCGGTCCGTTAATTTAACACCTAGTATACAGCGCTCCATTGCTTGTTGGTACATGTTAATAAAAGGGATGACTTTGTTATGTTTTAGATGTGTTTTGTGTTTCATTTTTTACTAGCCTAACTGCTCCATTTTATTGGCAAAATGCGTTAGTAAATATTTCACAACAAAAACTAATATAGAACTTGTTTTCTCATCCACAGGGTGGAGTCCTACAACACATGCGAATGCACACCGGAGACCGCCCCTTCCCTTGCACATTCTGCCCGAAAGCGTTCACCCAAAAATCTGGTCTTGACCAACATCTCCGTATACACACAAAAATCAAACCGTACCGCTGTGTGGTCTGCAGCAAAACGTTCTGTCAATCCGTACACTTGAAGCAACATATGAGAACCCACACGAACGTTGCTCCATTCCAGTGCGGGATCTGTGATAAACGTTTCAAGCAAAGCAGTCATCTTAACTACCATCTAAAGAACCATAATCCAGCGGTCATGTCAGACCAGCAACGGGCCAAGTATGCAGAGCTGATAGGAATGATGAACAGCCAAGTTTTGGAGCAAGAGTCTACGGTGCAGGTTGAAGCGGAGGTGGATAGTGAATGGTGTGTAGCTGTCGTTGAAAGCGGTGACAGCTGACGGTGATGTGTGAGGTGATTTAGACTTGTATTTGTGGTAGTTCCGTAGAGATAAACTACTGTAACATGGCGCGTATAACTGGCGAAATGTGGATGTACTAATGGGTACGCCTCTGCCTAACCCTTCGGGGATTACAGGCGTGATGTTGTGTATTTATGTCTTTAAGATCTGATTTTTTAATAGTCAGATAACTTATCCAAAGAATAAATATGACAGTTTAACATATTTTCTATGCAAAGCTAATTTAAAAAATATTTTTATAAACAAGCTTTAGTTAAAATTACTATAATCTTTAGTATTGGACATCGTATTGTCATCAGAACTAAAGGTGTATGCAAAATTTCAACTTAATCGGATACACAGAAATAGTCGAAAAATGCTTTGCAAATTTTGAAAGGACAACTTACATACGAACAGTGCAAGCTAAATAAAAGCTTGTAGAGATAAAAATAAACTACTATAACATGGCGCGCCCCTCCATATTACTATTTCAATGTGTGTAGTCACATCCGTATGAAAGAGTTTGTATGTAGTTGTGAGTAATCGTCTTCAGTAGCAGGCCGGCAGATTTGTTAGTAAACTAATCATAACTAGCCGACCGCGCAACACAACGCACGTCTCATTTTCATTGAGTATGTCAGTGCAGCGCCATACTAGTAATAATGAGTAATCAATGACGCCGCTAGTCGAGCAACAAATCGCTGATTTAGTTTTGTTTCGAGAGCCGTCTCAGTACGCACACATGCGTTGTGAGTCTTGTAAATACTTTCAAACGTTTTGAATTGGTGGAGGAGCGCGCCATGTTATTGTAGTTTATCGCTACCATCTAAGTTCAATATATAATAATACCAGTCTACTACTGTCCCACTGTAGCAAAGGCCTCTTCTCATACAGAGAAGGCATTGATCACCACGCTTGCTCAAGGCGGAGTCGCGCGGCACTGCCTACCGGTGGCTACACATTTGTCTGACGTGACGTGACGTGACGCATCAGAACAGTATCAGCAAGTCGATTCTGTAAAATTCGAACTCCCTCTCACTTCACTTGACCTTGATTTCGCTATCGCTATTGGTCGCTTCGGGGCGGAGTTGATTTTATTGGTCGCTTCGGAGCTGAAGTAAGCTCCACCAATAAAATCAACTCCTCAGTTTTCACCGCAGTTTTCACTGAGGTGAATTCTTACAGAATAGCATAGCTGTTTCATACATTTGACAGAAATCACACAAAACAGATCGCGACACACAAATGTAAATCTCACTATACTAAATGTATGGAACCGATACCATTCTGATGCGTCACAACACAACACGTCAGACAAATGTAAATCCGGCTTACCGCATACGCAAGAAAAGAGGTGTATTCTGAAATACTATCAAACGGAAAACAAATAATAAAACAAGTATTTATTAATTACTGACCGGGTGTCGTAATTTTATCTGATTATTTATGTTTGATTGGATCGGATAGTGTTATTGGGTTTTTCCATCAGGAATTTCTCAGTAGCAGCCTCAGAGTCTGGATTTGTGCTTGATTGCTGGCAATAGACTCGCCTCCTATTACATGGGACTTAAACATAACTGGCGAAATGTGGGTGTACTAATGGGTACACCTCTGCCTAACCCTTCGGGGATTACAGGCGTGATGTTGTGTATTTATGTGTTTAAGGGCTGATTTTTCAATAGTCATAACTTATCCAAAGAATAATTACGACAGTTTGACATATTTTCTATACAAAACTAATTTAAAAAATATTTTTAAAAGCAATCTTTAACTTAAAATTACGATAATCTTTAGTGTTGGACATCGTATTGTTATCAGAACTAAAGGTACAAAATTTCAACTCAATCGGACACCCAGAAATAGTCGAAAAATGGTTTGCAAATTTTGAAAGGACAAATTACATACGAACAGTGCAAGCTTAATAAAAGCTTCTAGAGATAAACCACTATAACTTGGCGCGCCCCTCCATATTACCATTTCAATGTGTGTAGTCACATCCTTATGAAAGAGTTTGTATGTAGTTGTAAATAATCGTCTTCAGTCGCAGGCCGGCAGATTTGTTTGTCAACTACTCATAAATAGCCGACCGCGCAAGACAACGCACTTGTCATACTAATAATAATGAGTAATTTTTGACGCCGCTAGTCGAGCAACAAATCGCGGATTTGTTTTTGTTTCGAAAGCCGTCTCAATACGCACACATGCGTTGTGATTCTTTTAAATATTATTACAAACACTTTCAAACGTTTGTAATTGTGGAAAGGCGCGCCATGTTACTGTAGTTGTCATACCGCCATTTTTATCCCTCCGATACGAGTTATCCGACGATTGAAAAATTAACCCTAAGGGCGCGTTCACATAGAACGTCCGATTTTACAGGATCCGTTTTAACTGATCCGTCGCTACTGGAGGTAATATTCACACAGCATTTACAGGACCGATTTTAACTGATCCGTCGCTACTGGATGTCGTATCCGTATTTTTACTGGATCCGCAATACTGTATTCTGTGTAAACTCGCTCATACAACTACATACGCTAATAACATATACGTTTAAACGGACCTGTAAAACGGACGTTCTATGTGAACGCGCCGTAAAGCGCAGGCCACACCGCCAGCTAGCGGACGGGCGGGCTAGGCGGGCGGGCGAAGCGAACGAAGGAAACTATACAAACTACGCGAAATATTGGCGAGCTAAACTATGGGGTTCACACCGAAAACTACGGACAGACGAGCGACGGATATTTCGTTAGCTTAGCTCGTTAGGTTAGTCGGTAGCTCGCGGTGTGAACCGAAGTATGTAAAGAGGTGAAACGATGTTCGCCCGCTTAGCCCGCCCGCCCGCTAGCTGGCGGTGTGGCCTGCGCTTAAGACATCCTTCTGTTTGACATTGACAAGAATGCCTAATGATTTATTATAGACTTATATAGAAATGCACTCCAATATTAAAGCTGTACCAGAGGCTTTTTTATACTATATTTTTATAGTTAAATAATATAGTTACTATAATATACGCCACGAAAGATGAGACTTGCAAGCGTCAGTAATGGGGAGCTTGCGCAGGTATGGATGTACGAAATAGTTACACATAATTTGTGTATCTATTCAGGGATATTTCGATGACATTTAGATTAAACAATATACTTAATAATATTTATTACGAAATAGTAATGTTTGTGTGGTGTGTCTAAAAGTCTCATCGTTCGTGGCGCGTATTGTACATAATTTTAATAAATAAGGTACATTTATTGTAATGAATTAGTACTTTCCCTAATTTTAGTCTATTTATGTAAGTTATTCGAAATATAATTTCAATAAATGAATTTTTAGAATATATTTGGTTGTTTTACTGTAATTTCTGATCCCAATTTTTTTAATCTCTTCAAAGTTAGAGTGAATTGGCTTTCTGGGTAAACTGACTCGATCGTAGACTTTGTCTCTGTCACCTCTGACCTAGACAGAGCAAACCAGTCTAACCGGATGCAGCTGAATACCAGTATTTTAGATAGAGGGACTGCCTATCTGACCTCCACAACCCAGTAACTGGGTAATGCGATACCCCTAGGTAAGTCTGGTTATCAGACTTTCGGGCCACTGTCCTAAGCATGCCCTCTATCTATCCCACAAAAAAAAACAGCGAGTTAGTGAAATAGATTAAATTATTGCATGTCATATTTAAACTTTTTCGTTTGTAACGAATGCTTCAGATACAAAAAAGTAAAACTACGAATGATTGATGGTGAATGGAACGTAAATGTCATTCGAACATCTGATTCTGCACTAATAAAAAGCTAAAATGTTTTGTTGTTTGTTTGTTTCAACGCAATAAACACTTGAACTATCAGTTGGATTGGAAAAAATATTTTTGTATATGATAGCCAGATTTATGGGGAACAGTAAAAGCTATATAACATCACGCTACGACCCACGGGGGCGGGGCAGTTTTCAATGACAAGTTACACGACGCGGACGGAGTCGCGATTATAAGGTAGTTAATAATAACTGACAAGTAACACATGATCGCATCGCATGTGTCATGGCTGTCATGTGTCATTCACGAATTGTCAAATTAAAAAACTTGACTTGTTGCGATTGCACGTTGATTTGTTTATTATTTTTTTATTCTGAATTTCTCTATTTATTCTCCAGCGTTTGATGGTCTCTGATGGTAGACGTGATATAAACAATATTATAGTATCTCTTCTGCAGAAGCCATTAACTAAAAGTTGAAGTTGGAAGTTAGTAATTGAGAAAACATCGGAAAAATTCGTCTTGCCGCTGAATTTTCTAGAAGATTATAATTTTCTCGTGTTCTGTGCTTTTAGAATAGAAAATGCTGACTTCTAAGGTAAGATATTTTGTGTACATTATCAAAAATTGAGATTGACAGAAAGGAAAAGTAGTACTTTCCGTAAAAACATTGTAAATAAATATTTCGCCGCAAAAACATGCATATTAGTTATGACTAAGCAATATTCAAGTAGGTAATAACCTTGACTGTACACTATCATTCTTTAGAATAACATTATTGATATAAAATTATCGAAAAGCTGCAAAATAGTTTATGTCAAACAAATAACTTGCTTTTTTTATTGCACTTTTTAAATTAAATAAAAAGACAAAGGTCATCGTTAAGGTATCGTAGTATGATAATGTCTAGCTTCTTGGAAGTTATTAAGAATTTAATTTCATGCACTGACTTTTGTATTATAAATATCCATAAACATACTAAGAAAACTTTTGATTGCCTATAATCTCCAAAGGGTTAGGCAGACTTCTAGGTTGTTACTGAGAAATTCCTAATGAGAAAACCCAATAACCTGAGACCTGGGAATCAAACCCAAGACCTCATGCTTAGCAGTCACGCTTTGCGACCACTAGACCAACGAGACAGCCACACTCCTGAAATATTTAAACAAAAAAAAACGGGTTGCACTCCGGGAGTGCCGGCAGAAGTGAAAACTTGATTATTAACGTCTACGTTTACGTTTAACATACACGAACATTCGCGCAAGCGCCCTGCGCTGTCTAAACGAAACAGTAGGCCCAGGCATACATTTTCGCCGCGCCGTAGAGAGGGGATAGCTGTCTACTCTCCATCCGTCTTACGCTTTTTCGATCAGGTCACGTGTCCTGACGCGAGCTTAAGATTTTATACCCATTACAGAAAAAGTGCTCAACGCCGCTAAAGAAGTTTTCACTTCAAAAATTCTACCTTTATCATATTGGTATAGAATTGATAATTCTTTGTAAAAAATAATAAAATTATTATTTTTTACAGCTGGAAGTACTAGTAGATTTCGGGTCGAACGTAGACGCAGAGGTTTTAACGCAGACTCTAAACAAGTTAAAGTCACAGGACGGAGTCAAAGAGGCTGTTTATAAAGATGGTGCAATCTTAGTAGAGACCTCCTTGCCTAGTACTGAGGTACTGGAAATGGTTACTAAGACTTCAGGGAAGAGAGCTGTACTGCAAGGGTTTGGGGGTAAGTTGTGACAGTTGTCCAGAGTCGTATCTAGGGTGAAGTAAGTAGGGCGCGAGGCCCCGGGCCCCTATCGAAAAGGGGGCGCTAAAATCGCTAATAATTAAAATTTAAAAATCTAAATACACTAACTATAACCTTTTCATACTATTATATTTACTTTATGTTTTTATGAAAATTTGGGGCTGAACCTGACCTAGAAATCGAAGCCAAGACCAAATGTTCACTAGACCAACAACGCAGTCCGAGTCAGTCAGTAAAGAAAAAATATTATTTCTTTTTTCACAGAAACTCAGTCAGCTGTAGCAATGATATCCAGTCAATCATGCTGCAAGAGTCAGGTTCTAGGAGTGATAAGGTTCCAGCAGACGGCTGAAGGGCCCCTGGTGGCTGACGGCAGCATTGACGGACTACCATCAGGCTTGCACGGCATACATGTGCATGCTGCTGGAGACTTGAGTCAGGTGAGGAATAGTTTAATTGACATAGGGTTGCCAATCCTACTATAAAATATTGGTATATAGTATCCTACTATATTAGGGGCCCGCCTACTATATTTTCTGAAACAAAAAAGAAAATAAAACTAAATGGCATCGAAAAAAATCATCTGCGTCGCCTTCAACTGGAAACGTGCCCAAAAGACTGGCGGCATTGCCACGTTGGATGGCAATACTTACGCTCTGGGCAAGACCAAACCAAGCGTTTAGGTCACGGGAAGTGTCAACTAACCGTTTGGACAATTCCTTGAATAGGCCATGAGCACACGGACCCCACGACCCGAGGGTTTCCACCCCAAACGGCTCGAAAATATAGTTACCAGTTAGGGTACCATATATACTTTTGCAGTTTGAGGTCTTCTGCAGCATTTGCAGCAGTAGCGCCAGCACAGCACGCCGAACTAGGAGGATGGAATGGCGCAAAGTATCGACACACGTAGCGTCCCACACTAAAGGCCTACCCATCTTCTAAGGAAATTAATTAATTGTATCTTACAATATAAAGGGGAAAGTGACACTAATAGTCGACACTAATAAATTTGTTAGTGGTTTTAAATTAACTCAGGGAACTTTATCCCTGTCAGGAGAATGTAGACATTTAATTGCTATGTTGATAGCATATAATATTAACACTGTTATAGCTAATATAACAAATTGTAGTATAAGTGACGAGACTGTGTTGTATAGCTCTGCTAACAACACAGTGATTGATTGTTGTGAAACTTTGATTTGTACGAAGGAGTGTCCACCAGTAATACCAATATCTTTAGAATACCAGTCAGCCACTACCAGTCAGATAGGGTATTCTCTCTCTGCTGAAACATACACAGGGATTTTGAACTCTTCGATTGAGGTTGTGGGGGTCACTCCGGATAACTCTTTAAACTAAATTGTGAGACAACAGAAGTTACCTCTTCAAATAATCACTTATTGTTACTGAATAATAAAAAGGTATCTTCTGGCAAGATAGCATGTAAGGGAAAGCAACATACTTTAAAATTGTTTAGTCAAAATATTCAAGGTTGCTCTTCCAAATTACTAGAAATAGAGATGTTTCTAGAAAAAACCAAGTTTGATATTGTTTGTTTTACCGAACATTGGCTTAAAGATAACCAAGTAATGTCTATTAATTATGAAAATTATTGTGTAGTTAGCCATTTCACCCGGAAACAGATGATACATGGTGGCTCATTAATACTTATTAAAAATTCAATTAAATCTAAAGAACGTAAAGACATTGTAAGACTATCAGTTGAACACACTATTGAATTGTCCTGTGTTGAGCTTGATAAGCATGTTATAGTTTGTGTATACAGACCTCCCAGTTACCAGAATTTGTCTGTGTTTGATTCTGTAATGGAAGATGTGTTAAAAAAAGTTAGTATTGGTAGTAAATCAATCATTATATGTGGTGACTTTAATATTAATTTGTTAGAAAATAACTCCAGTAGTATCAGATTATTAAGTCTTTTCAAATCATTTGATTTGTCAAATGTTTTTAGTGAGCCTACCCGAGTGACAGCTTCTTCTGCCACTTGTATTGACAATATATTTTGTAATTGTGAATACCTACATAAAGAAATTGTAAATAGGCTGCCATCTGATCATAGTGGACAATCATTTACGTTTTGCGCCTACATACCACTACAAAAAACTCAAATAAGGTTTAGGCCAATTACTTGTAAAAGTTTAGAAACATTTAATAATTCTTTGTCTAATAAATTATGCACTCATAGTTTTAATAATATAGGTGACCCAAATGAGTTTTATGCCGATTTTTTTTCAATTTTAAAAAACCAATTTAATGACAATTTTCCGCTAAAAACTAAAAGTATTTACACGAAGTTCTTATTTAGTGACTGGGCGACCCCAGGTATTCGTAAAAGCAGAGAAAAATTATTTGAACTTTATGGACTGAAGCAACATACAATTAATACAAGTTTTCATAAGTATGTTTCCAAATATTCAAAGCTTTTTAAAAGTGTTTGTAAAATAGCGAAAGCTCTTCACATAAGTAAAAAAATAAAGTCAGCTGATGATAAAATAAAAACTACTTGGCAAATAATAAACAATGAAACAGGTAGGAAAAAACAGCGTAATACTGAATTTAATTTAGAGACTGCACATGGCCCTATAAATTCAGATATAGAAGTAGCCCAGGAATTTGAAACTTTTTTTGCTAATATTCCCCTTCAAACTACTGAGGCTTTAAATTCCTCCCCCACTCTTTCTGCTGCCTTACTTAAAAAAAATGTTAAGGCTTGTCCTGTGGAATTTAGATTTCAACATACAAACCCCCAGGCTGTCATAAAAATTTTTAAAGATCTTAAAATTAAATCAACAGAAGATCTTTGGGGAATGTCTGTAAAAGTTAGTAGGTCTATTATCGAAACTATTGCGCCCTATTTAGCCGTAATATTTAACACCAGTGTAGACCAAGGAGTCTTTCCCGATCTGATGAAACACAGTAAAGTCGTACCATTGTTTAAAGCGGGTGATAGTAAGGAACCCAACAATTATAGGCCTGTGTCGATTCTACCAGTTCTCAGTAAGGTATTTGAAAAGTTAATGCTCAATCAAATGTTACGTCACTTTAATAAAAATTCCATCTTTCATGAACAACAGTACGGTTTCACCAAAGGGCGTTGTACAACTGACGCTGGTGTCACCCTACTTAAGAACATTTTTAACGCTTGGGAGGAAGCCCAAGATGCCATTGGAATCTTTTGCGACCTCTCAAAGGCGTTCGATTGCGTTAACCATGAGACACTTTTGATGAAGCTGGAGCACTACGGGATTAGTAAAATATCTCTTGGTTTACTAAGGTCATATCTGATAGGTAGACAGGCTAAAGTTCAGGTAAACGGCGTAAACTCATTAGGGTCTGAAATGACTATGGGCGTTCCTCAAGGTTCGATATTGGGTCCATTTCTATTTCTAGTTTATATAAATGATTTACCTCAATTACTGGAAAATGAACCGAAGATGGTGTTATTTGCAGATGACACCTCATTGATTTTTAAAATAGACAGGCGGTCACAAAATCTTGACGATGTGAATAACTCTATTCTTCAGGTCCAAAATTGGTTTACAGTTAATAATTTAGTACTAAATGAAAAAAAAACTAAATGTATTAGATTCAGTTTACCAAACGTTAGAAGTAGCGAATGTGATATAATATTGAATGGAGAAAAACTGGAATTTATTAATCAAACAGTTTTCCTAGGAATCACGCTAGACGACAAATTACAATGGAGACCTCATATAACATCTATTGCGGGACGGTTAAGTTCAGCAGCTTATGCTGTTAGAAAGATTAGACAGTTGACAGATGTAGAAACTGCGCGATTAGTCTATTTCAGCTATTTTCATAGCATTATGTCTTATGGCATTTTATTGTGGGGTCGGGCTGCTGACATTGAAACCATTTTTATTTTACAGAAGAGAGCTGTCAGAGCCATTTACAATCTACCTCGTCGCGAATCTCTTAGGGAACTATTTAAAACGATTAATATTATGACAGTGCCTTGCCAATTTATTTATGAAAATATTATGTATGTGAGAAAAAATCTAAAACTTTTTAAGAAAATATGTGATAGACATAATATTAATACCAGAAATAAAGATAAAATAGCTCAACCATATTTTAGATTGTCTAAAGTAAATACATCTTTTATGGGGTACTGTGTTAAATGTTACAACAAAATACCTCCTGATATATTAAAATTAAACGAAAGAAAATTTAAGACACATATTAAAAGTACACTTTGCAACCAAGCATATTATAAATTAGAGGATTATATTCAAGATAAGACTGCTTGGAAACATGCTGGTCCTGCTCCATAGGACAATTACTATTAATTCCAGACAAAATCAAGCTTGTTAATATTATTATTTTATTTTTTTTCTCTTTTGACACTTATTATATTTTATTTTCTATTTGGTTTTTACTATGGAATTGCACAGGCTCACACACTGTTGCATTGTTGGTTGAGATGTTGAGAGTGGTCGTCTACAATTCCAATATTTGTTAACATGTGAACACTATGTAACTTTAAATATATTCAATTATTCAATTATTCAATTCCTAATTTGTAATATAAATTCTTTTTGTGTGTTATTATATAGTAGTTTTTATATAAGGTACATTGCATTCACATGTAATTACGTATGACTCTGTATACAAATAATAATATTGTAAAACATTGATTTTAAAAGAGTACGTATGGAGTTTCTTGCCCATTCTTCTCCATACAAAACTACCTTTTGGAAGGGGCAACTAGATTCAATTCTAATTTTTTCTTGTAATGACGTTCAAAAGTGCCTTATAATGGCCTAATTGAAATAAATGATTTGACTTTGACTTTGACTTTGAGTGAAAAAAATATGTAATTCGCCATTTTGTGGTGGCAGCTATCTTTGACCGATTTTCGTCAAACACAGCTAAGAACACCAGGCCCCTCTCTTCCACTGGGCACTCTGGGCAAGTGCCCAGGGCCCCACGACCGTCTGGGGCCCCGGCCTGTCCCCAAAAAAATCATTCCTTGCAGTCTGTTCAGTGACAAAACATTTGAATTGCAGTGCGATTTACAATAATTTTCTTGCTCCAAGCTTAAGAAATGAGTATTATGTCTCTTTTATTCTTCTTCATTATCGTGTGTGCAGTAAAGTCTTACGACCCCACACACCCTAGTGTCAGAGTTTCTAAACCACCTCAAGGGCCTCTGACATGGTTTGAGTGGGACAGTAATAGGCTGGTATAGGTAAGTCCAGGTTTCCTCACGATGTTTTCCTTCACCGATGTCAGTGATGTCCAAGATAAACTTAGAAAGTACATATGAATTGAAAAAGTCACAAGACATCAATATAGTCACATAATTGAAATAGAGTCAATTGAACATGAAAAAATTAATTTTTTCAACTATCAGTACACATAAAACACACAGGGGCCCCGAGATCCTTGTGCCCGGGGCCTACAATATGTTAAAGACGGCCCTGAAGAACACTCCACCACCAGTCTTACCAAGGGGTATCGTATTACCCAGTTACTGGGTTGTGGAGGTCAGATAGGCAGTCGCTCCATGTAAAATACTGGTGTTCAGCTGCATCCGGTTAGACTGGAAGCCGGCCCCAACATAGTTGGGAAAAGGCTAGGCAGATAATGATGATGATGACAGCTAAGAACACTCCTGACTATTTCACCTTTCAAACAAAATCAAAATCGGTTTATCCGTTCTGGAGCTACGATGCCACAGACAGACACACACACAGACACGTCAAACTTATAACAAACACCTCGTGTTTTTGCGTCGGAGGTTAAAAATACCTTTCAACAAGTTATCTTTCCATTTCACTGCCAATATTCAGTATTCCTCTTACTTCCAGGGATGCTGCTCAATAGGGGATCACTACAACCCCTGCGGCACCCCGCACGGGGGTCCAAGTGACCCCAAAGACAGCCGGCATGCGGGGGACTTGGGTAATATTGTCGCAGATGAGAGTGGACGCGCTACATTTAGAATCGTAGATGAAGTGTTAAAGGTAAAGTTCCAATATTTGTATACAAACACGTGAACACTATGTGCTTATCTTTAAACATATTTTAACTGTCAATTTTTAAAACCGTTTACGCCGTACGGCATCTTTTACGGTAAACTTTCAAGTCTTTATTCTTCGAAATGAATGAACCGAATTTCATGAAACTTCCTACATAGGTATAAGCAGGATACATAGGGCTAAAAAGTTAGTTAAAAAATGTGTTACAGCTAAATTAGAGCGAATTTAAGTTTTCCATAGAAACAGGACGATTTAAATAAGGTAAGATTCAGACCAACCGGCTCGTATCGGACCGCATCGGAACGGATCCGTACGCATGCGAACGGATCCGTACGCATGCCGCGGCAGCCGTACGCATCCGTACGCATCCGTACGCATGCCGCGGCAGCCGATCGCGTCCGTACGCACTCCAAGCGCCCAGAAGTGCTGCTCAAGGCGCCGTACGGAGCCGGTCGGAGCCGGACGGAGCCGATCGGAGCCGTGCGGAGCCGTACGCATGCCGCGGCAGCCGAACGGATCCGTACGCATGCCGCGGCATCCGTACGCATCCGTACGCATGCCGCGGCAGCCGATCGCGTCCGTACGCACTCCAAGCGCCCAGAAGTGCTGCTCACGGCGCCGTACGGAGCCGGTCGGAGCCGGACGGAGCCGATCGGAGCCGGACGGAGCCGATCGGAGCCGTACGGAGCCGTACGCATGCCGCGGCAGCCGAACGGATCCGTTCGCATGCCGCGGCAGCCGTACGCATCCGTACGGCTCCGACGGACGCGATCGACGGAGGTAAAGTTGCATGCAAATATGAACTATAATTACTGTTGATACATTTCAATGTTCTTTACCGCATTGTAAAATGCCGCCCGGCCCGGCCCGATGCGAGCCGGTTGGTCTGAATCTTACCTAAGACGTTTCGAAAATGTTCTCAACTAACTTTTATATTGAATTTAAATGAGTATGCATCGATTTTTCTTGCCCATTCTTCTCCATGAAACTACCTTTTGGAAGGAGCAACTAGATTTAATTCTTCTAAATGACGTTCAAAAGAGCCTTTTAATGGCCTAATAGAATTAAATATTATTTTTTATTTACAAAATATACCATTTTAATCTGTATTATTAAACTAAACTAATTAATTATAAAATATGTACAATTTATAAAAAAGACAGAAAAGAGAAACATCATAGGGCCATAATTAAAATATAAAATTATAAATTATATGACTTTGAAGGTCGTCGTTTTTCTACTTTGATTATTTTAGGGTTTCGTATGTCAAAGAAAAATAGATACATTATACATATTATGTAATATTTTCCAGGTTTGGGACATTATCGGTCGGTCAGTGGCCGTAACTGCAGGGCAAGACGACCTCGGCCGAGGTAGTTCACCCACATCGAAGATAGATGGCGACAGTGGAACACCGTAAGTATTACCACTAGATTCATTCATAAACTCACGATTTCTTCTCAGGGGGGTAGTCACGCCACCTGCTACGATCCTAACATACTCCTTTCGCTTCGTCCACGTTCATACATCTCGTCATACAAGCGCGCCGGTTACGAGTACTCCGCATCTGACCTTTCTGAAGTACCTCACCAATAAGGTCAGTGTAGGTCTTCCTAGGGCGACCCCTCCCTGCGTTGCCACTCACCGCTACCATTTAAAATACCTTTTGCTAATCACCACTATATATATATATAAATAAAAGTAATATGTGGGTGTATAATGGGCACACCTCTGCCTAGCCCTTCGGGGATTACGGGCGTGATTTTATCTTATGTTTAAACTGCTCCAATTTTTTGCTAATGCCCTATGTGGCTGGACCGATTTGACGGCAGTGAGCTAATGTTCTGAGAACAAGAATTAGGGTACTGCGCAAAAAAAAACATCGGCGATAACTGACATTTGCGCGGGCAAGGTCGAGGGCACAAGCTAGTTTATAAAAGGGATTCTGGATAACACTTATAAGATAATATCACGCCTGTAATCCACGAAGGGTTAGGCAGAGGTGTACCCATTATTACACCCACATTTTACCAGTTATGTTTAAATCCAATGAAAGGGGGCGAGCCTATTGCCATCAACCGAACACAAATCCAGACTCCGAGGCTGCTACTGAGAAATTCCTGATGGAAAAACCCAATAACACTTTGCCCGACCTGGGAATCGAACCCAAGCCCACATGCTCAGCAGTCGCGCTTTGCGACCACTACACCAACTAGGCAATCAACAATTTATTATATGTATATATTTCTTCTTTCTCAGCATCGCCTGTGGCATTATAGCTCGCTCAGCCGGCATATTTCAAAACCCCAAGCGTATCTGCGCGTGCGACGGTGTAGTGGTGTGGGACGAGAAGGACCGCCCCCTAGCGGGGAAAGGGAGAAGGATTGAAGATAAACCGGAAAAGAGGTGTTGTCAGAAAGATAATACCGATCAAGTGAAACCTTGCTGTAAGGTTTAGGATCTTCGGGGGCGGAAGCTAGTCCGTACTAATATTATAAACTCAAAAGTAATTTTGTCCGTCTGTTACGCTGAACCGATTTTAAAGCCCGGTTTCCACCGCGAGCGGAGCGGACCCATTAATGACTCCTTTTACCTTAAATATTGATTTCAACGTTTTATATTTAACTAGCTGACCCGCCACGACTTCGTTCGCGTGGTATCCTACACCTACCCAACCGATACCCCTACCCCTATCCTACTGATACCCCCACCTCTACACTACCGATACCCTACCCAAAGCCTGCACTACCGATACCCTACCCAAACCCTACACTACCCCTACTAATCCCTACCCTACCAATACCTACCCCTACCCTACCCCACATTTTCTCACCGTTTAAACCTTCCCTAGACCTCCACGAACATTTCAAAACTAAAATCAGCTAAATCGGCCCAGCCGTTCTCGAGTTTTAGCGAGACTAACGAACAGCAATTGATTTTTATATACATAAATATACAACCTGCAGCTGTTTTTTTTTTCACAATAATAATAATAATAATTATATAATAATTTCGTACTATGTCCCTTAATAAAAGTTGTTCATATTCATGAGTACATTCACCCCCAATTTATGATTATCTATCAATGCAGTTTTGTATGACGAGGTAAAAATGGGTCCGCTCCGCTCGCGGTGGATACCGGGCTTAATGAAATTCGGTATGGGGTAAGATTGAACCCCAAGAATAGGCTACTTTTATAATCCCCCTTTCTTAAAAAGAGGGGTACAAGTTTAACCGCTATGTGTATGTGTGTCTGTGGCACCATAACTCTTAAACGGGTAAACCGATTTGGGTGCGGTTTTTTTAAAAATACTGCATAATTTTTTAATAGCCGACATACTTGTGGGCGACGCCGCGAACAAAAACTAGTATGTAATTATTTTTAATTTTTAAATAGTGTCATTATATTAATTTAGATGTATAATGTATGGGGAAACCATTTTTCGTTAATTTTTTTGTTATTTATTATTAAATATTTTTTTTTATTATGTAAATCTGACTTTTATTTGTTTACCAAATCCATAAAACATCACGCCTGTGTCGTGGGGGCTGTGGTTAAAGCGCCCGCCTCTCATGCATGAGGTTGTGGGTTCAAATCCAGGTTTTTTGTTTCAATTCAATATGTACAGTCAGCAACAAAAGTCGATTAACAATGTTACTTTTTTATATCATTTAAACAGACACTTAAACACATAATTTACTGACTTTCTGAATTTCAGGTAATAGCTAAGGGTTTATTACATCTTAATTTTATGTTCATTGCGTTTTATTTTTAATATTGTACTTAATAATTAGGATTTAACAATCATAACTGTTAATCGACTTTTGTTGCTGACTGTACTTTCTAAAAGTTTATCTTGGACATGACTGACATTGGTGAAGGAAAACCTGGACTTACTGTTCCACTCAAACCATGTCAGAGGCCCTTGAGGCGGTTTAGAAACTCTGACACTAGGGTGTGTGGGGTCGTAAGACCTTACTGCCCACACGATAAAGAAAGATCACGCCTGTAATCCCCGAAGGGTTAGGCAGAGGTGTACCCATTAGTTGGAGGGTCAGCAGGGATATGAAAACACATAGTCATAGATAACATTTTATTGTAATATATCCTTAAAACTAGGTAAATTAAATTACACGTGCTTTGTCTGTAAAATATTATGATACGTATGTCTAGTAGCAGCGATATGCGTTTAGTACAGTAAGCGGTCATAAGTGGAGTAGCAATCTACAAAGCAAATCGATTGACACTTTGGTTAAACTTACGACCTTTCGACGTCGTGTGCGAATTTTGAGGTGTACGTAGGTACTGTGTTATTACATTCAAAAGTGCCTTGTAATGGCCTAATTAAATAAATGATTTGACGTTCACTTTAACTTTGAATACATCACTTATACACACAGATGTAGGTATGGCCTGTACCCCGTGTTCACAGCAATTCAAACCTTAGCATGCTACTGCACTTATGACCGCTACTGTACAAGCCTAACCTAATATACCAATGTATCGGTAAAAACGGGTTAATCGGGACTTAATTTTAAAATGGATTTTAATCTTAAAATCGTTTAGAGATAAACCACAATAACATGGCGCGCCCCTCCACAATTCAAAACGTTTGATAATGACACGTGCGTTGTCCTGCGCGGTCGGCTAGTTATGATTAGTTGACCAACAAAGCCGGCCTGCTATTGAAGACGAATACTTACAACTACATACAAACTTTTTCATAAGGATGTAACTACACACATTGAAATAGTAATATGGAGGGGCGCGTCATGTTAAGCCGCGTACAGACATCGCGAGGCGTGCGAGACGAATGGTTCGTCTCGCATGCCTCGGGCTGTGTGGACGGGTGTGCTCACAGTGAGCATTCGCGCCATACGATCGTTGCGAACGCCGCCTCAATACGAGCCGTGCGCTCCGTGTGGACGGGCAGGTGTTGTTTGCGTTTTCTACTGACGAACACCGTGCGTGGTGGTTTGCTTGCTCAGCTTGAGCATGTATCGTTCGGGACGCACGTATAAATGTACCGTCGTACGCCTCAGGTTGAGGCATGCGAGACGAACCATTCGTGGCGCACGCCTCGCGATGTCTGTACGCGGCTTACCGTCGTACGCCTCAGGTTGAGGCATGCGAGACGAACCATTCGTGGCGCACGCCTCGCGATGTCTGTACGCGGCTTACCGTCGTACGCCTCAGGTTGAGGCATGCGAGACGAACCATTCGTGGCGCACGCCTCGCGATGTCTGTACGCGGCTTTATAGTAGTTTATCTCTACGCCATACGGCATTTCACACAAACTTTCAAGTCCTTAGTTTTCGAAATGAATGAACAGATTTTAATGAAACTTTCTACGCTGAAGGATACATAGGTCTAAAACGTTAGTTGAGTGAGAACATTAATTTAGACTTTTTTGTCAATTTTTTCTATCTACCTATCTATTTTCAATATAAAAAAGTGAATGTTTATGTATGTTGCTCAGCGCAATACTCGAGAACAACTGGACCAATTTGGCTGATTTACAGGGTTCTGTAGGTACCTCAAAAGGAAAAACAGAACCCTCTGTCAGAACAGTCTGGCTGTCAAGACCCATTTTTTTTTAAATCAACCCGAAATGTCGGAATTATTATGTACAATTTAATATTTTATAATATTAATTACTATTGTTTTTATTCGTGTTTTGAACACTATTTTTTTTGGTAATAGGTATTCTTAAACATTAGGTAGGTACTAAAAAAAACGTAGAACATTTTAAACGCGCATTTTTTACAACAGAAATGTTACGTATGTAATTTAAATGGAGCATTTTTTGTCATGTATAGATGACAAACCAACATGTCCACGGTCATGACTACATGACATAATACGTAATTAAAGCTCATAAAACAACATTGTTTTTTTTTAATTCCTTTGCTAATTATGTTCCTTGACTCATTCTAATTGATATTAGTCGAACTTTTTTCTTTATATTTTATCTATATTAAAACATATGGCTGACATCACATTGGGCGTGCGCGTTCCTCGCGTTTTGCTGCCCTGCGGCGTGTGTGGAACGCGACGCGGCGCGCACGCAGCGATCGCATCGCGTTCCTATTCTTACCCCTTCGCCCGCTATCCCCGCCGCCAAGACAGCAACGCGACGTGAGCTAACACGGCTCTGTCTAATATGTGACTGACTTGACTGAAGGGGGTTAAACGCCAAGGCGATCGCCGCAGGCGCGCCGTGCGCTCGCGACCCGCCCGTCACAGGGCAGCAACACGCGACGCTTACGCAGCGCGCTCGCGGCTCCCGCGTCTCTCACTCGCCCGAGGAACGCGCACGCCTAATGTGGGGGACGCCTTAGATGACAAAAACTAATACCAATTATGAAGTTTCGAATTCGTAGCTTGTGAATTGGATTACTCATCAATAAAAAAAAAACGTAAAACATTTTAAACGTGGAATTTTACAACAGGAATGTTATGTATAAACTTAGGGTCAGTTCACACCGAGACGCGACGCGACGCGACGCGACGCTGCGTGCACACTTTAAAAGAGCGACTCAAAATATAACTTAATTTTCTACACGAAAAGATACACATTTCATTGTAAGAATTTAGAATACGTTACACCACGCAGCGGTGAATCGCCGGTACGCGCGACGTGCAAGAGCGGCGACGTTGCGATGCGTCTCGCGGCAGCGCGCGGCGCAGCGCGAAGTCACATGGCCTCTTCAAGTATCGTCACGTTGCGTCGCGTCGCGTCGCGTCTCGGTGTGAACTGACCCTTAAAAGCGATTTTAAAATATCTTTGGGCCTATAATCTATCTTTCCATACTAATATTATAAATGCGAAACAGTGTGTCTGTCTGTTACCTCTTCACGCTTAAACCGCTGAATCGATTTTGATGAAATTTGGCATGGAGATAGTTTAAGATCCGAGGAAGGACATAGGATAGTTTTTATCCCGGAAATCACCCACTAAGGCGTTGAAAAGGGGGGTGGAAGTTTGTATGCAAGTACGATATAACAAAAACAAGACAAAAGAAACAAGTTCCACGCGGACGTAGTCGCAGGCTAAAGCTAGTATTCTATCTATCTATATATATAAAACTCAAAGGTGACATAGTGATCTATCAACGCACAGCCCAAACCACTGGACGGATCGGGCTGAAATTTGGCATGCAGGTAGATGTTATGACGTAGGCAAACGCTAAGAAAGGATTTTTTAAAATTTACCCTCTAAGGGGATGAACGGGGGTCCGACATTTACGCGGACGAAGTCGCGGGCAAAAGCTAGTAAGCATATAAAATGCTTTGTCCTGAATGACTGACGGATCAACGCACAGCCTAAACCGCTGATCGTAGAGACCTGAAACTTTGAGAGTGTGTTCTTTGTATGACGTAGGCATCCGATAAGAAAGGATTTTCCAAAATTCACCCCCTAAGGGGATGAAACAGGTCAAACAGGGGTTCAAAGTTTGTATGGACGAACTAACTTTGACGCGGGCAGAAACTGGTCTGACTAAAAAATTGATGGTAAAAAAAAACTTTTTAAAAACAAGCTTTTTCAGTGTGATATTACTTACTTTATCGTTTTCTACTCTTCAAGCCCTTTCACTTGATACCCATATCAAGGGGATTGAGAAAAAATATGTAATCCGCCATCTTGGAACGGCGGCCATATTGAAATTATTACAATCTTAAGTATTGGACATTTTATTGTCACCAGAACTAAAGGTGTATGCAAAATTTCAGCTCAATCGGATAACAGATGGTCGAAAAATGGTTTGCAAATTTTGAAAGGACAACTTACATACGGACAGTGCAAGCTAAATAAAAGCTTGTAACGCTTAACCAGCTAAAAATCCGAAGCTGTGTTCTTGAAGAACCATAGAGTACTGTCACATGCTTTCGCTACTCGACTCGTCGAAGCAAGTCTGGGTTTCTGCTGAACTGAAGCTTAGCATAACATCAGACCTAACCGAATGTCTAGGATCAGCCGTTTGAGTCTCCGCCGAAGTATGATTAATACTAGCCGGACTTGAAGACAGGCTATCAAAAAGCCGGAAGTTCGGCTTCGGAGAATCGTAATGACAGAAACAAGTTTGTGTTTCTTTTATGCTCAAATCTGGGGACTGCGTTTCGGAGTTTTTGCACGATTGTGTCTCTTTATTTGAGCGACTGAGACCGAATTCTAAAGGAAATGTTTGTGTTTGTATATCAGTAAGAGATACGGGGTCAGAAAAAAATATCTCGTCTTCGCTATTCTGTGACTTCAAAGACAAAAGATCTTCAAAAGCAACTTGCGTTGAAATCTCGTCAGTTTTTGTCTCAAAATCAGTCTTTGACTGCCAAGATGGCAGCGTTACATCATTTCGTATATCCTCCGGTATCTGTGTTGCAGAAGATTTCATCGGACTGTGACAGAGATCAATTTCACGTAATTTCGTCAACTTTTCGTCTTTATTTTCCGTTTCGTTGAAAATCCACGTTTCTGTTACAATTCCTGCTGTAATTTTTTCCGTTACAATTGTCTCTGATACTCGACTCTCCTCAGTAACGTTAGATTTTTTATTTCTGAAATCTGTCTCGCTATCATATTTCCTTTTGCCTGCTTTTTCATTTTTATACATTTTGTGCACATTGGGATGCTTCCTCATCAGATGTACCATCAATTTCTCGTTAGTATTATATTTTTTATCACACATTTCACATATGTAGATGAAATTACAACTCTTCAAGTGTCTTTGCAGTTCCGTTTCCGTTGCGAAACATTGCGTACATGAATTGCAGAAAAACGTCTTTGCTTTGTGCACTTTATTCATATGTTGGTTTAGAAATTTCCTGCCAGAAAACCATTTATTTTTATCAGAAGCTATGTGGTATGGACATTTTATTTCCGCGCAGTAATATTGAAGGTCAATTTGGAATTTTTCGGAAACATTGTGGGTCTTTTTCAAGTGGTTGTAAAGGTCACTTTTTTTGAAGAAATTGTCTTTACAGTGAAAAGGGCAGGGGAGGTTTATTCTTGCGTCAGTTTTTGGCGCAGTTATCATGACAGCTAGCTTCTGGTCGTGAAGTATGCAGCTGACTTCATTTCTTATTATTTTTTGTGATTTTTTCTTTGCCTGTGGAGAAGAGAGTTTATTGTAAATACTTTAACCCGTTGTCTGGGGAAAACACAGCCGTTGATTTGATTTTATTTTTTAGATTCAAACGGACTTATTTCTCCTTTACTTTAGTGTACAATTTTTATTTTTTCTTTTATGTTATGTAAGTAATTTTCGCGTGAATAAACAGTTTTTCTTTCTTTCTTTCTGTTGTGTTTCTACTAAAAAAGGCAAGTGCGGCGCGCACGCCGTATGTGTTTTTCTACGGCGAACACACGAACTGTGTAGCGAGCCGCACTGCGAGCTTAGGCTATATACGCACTATCCGGTTAGCCGTATTGCGGCCAGCCGTCCGGCTGACCGGAATCAAAAATTTGTACGAGAAAGTAGTTTCTATACGCACTGCGATGCGGCTGCCGGCCGACCGCTTCGGTCGTTCTGAGCGCTGCGGTCCGACTGAACCGCAAACGCAACCGCATCTTGCAGTCAGCCGGACGGCTGGCCGCATTGCGGCTAGGGCATGCAAAACCGGAAATCGGCCAAATTTTAACGATTTTTGAAAACTCAGCTCCGGTTTTCCCATTATTGAGTAACAATTAACATTTTGATTTTTATCAACATTTTTTTCGAACACTCTCAAAAAATAATTAATTTTGAGGCATCAAATGTATCCGAACCGAACTACAAAATAACATTATTATAATTTATAATAATGTTATTTTGTAGTTCGTCTTCAAAGTTACAAAAATGTTGATTTTTTTGGTAATTGTGGGTGGCTGTGTTTAATATTTTAAGATGCTGATTGTGTTTTCTATGTTTAAAATATATTATTTTTGATAGCAGACTTAATAGGTACCAAAGATACCAAAAACTTACTTGTTGTTGATTTGATCTCAGTTAATTATACTATTATAAGTTCATTGTTATCTGTACATACAATTATTATGGTTTGGATTAAAAAGAAATGTATCATACAATTTCTTTTATTTGTAGACTTAGTGGGTATTTAAAAAAAATGGTGTTTCTTTTTAAATTATACTACATTCGATTTTTTTTGCTAAAACCGGACCTAGCTCCGGTTTTCGGTTTTGGTCCCAAAAAAACGATGTTCAAAACCGGTTTTGATGACTTTCCAGTTTTGCATGCGGCTAATTGCGGCTAACCGGATAGTGCGTATAGTGCGTAAGCCTTAGTGTAGCGAATGTTCGCCTGCAATATGTTAGAGATTTTATTTTGACTTACTATTTATTGATTTCTAAGCAAGAAAAAATCTAATTTTACAGTTACTTAATTGGGTTTTCTGGGATAAAATAAACTGTTTTTTTTTTAATAAGTTTATCTTGGAATTATTATAGTAACCCCCTACTGGATATGCTACTGGTCGTCATTCTAACATTGCTTACCCGAACAATTTGTGAGGTCTTGAGTATTTTGTCCGACAGCTGGCATCGGTCTCGGAACTGCTTGCAGCTCATCACGGCTGCCTCGCAGGCTGCACACAGCAGTTCTGATATACCCTGCTGTCTTGTTGCCTAAAATGGTAAATGATAGTGAAAGCTGTAAGTATTCGAGTTTGTTGCCCATTCTTCTCTATATGAAACTACCTTTTGGAATGGAGAAGAATGGGAGAAGAAACTATTGATGATACTGTTGGCGCAGTGGCCGAAACATCGGGTGCGAGTTCGATTTTTGCACGGAAAAAATATTTGCAGGCCCCACACTAGTAATGTCTCCTGTATAGTGACCATCTGACCATCCATCTGTAGGCTATAGATATATTTGTCCTATGCGAGAATCAAACCCGCTGCCAAAATGGTTACTAATAACAACCACCGAACTTAGAAATGTCAACATAACATCACGCCTGTAATCCCCAAAGGGTTAGGCAGAGGTGTACCCATGAGTACACCCACATTTCGCCAGTATGTTTTTAAGTCCCATGTAATAGGGGGCAAGCCTATTGCCATCAACCGGGCACAAATAAACACCCGGCACTTAGAAATGTCAAAGAAAAAGTAAAGATAAATTATATAATTAAAATAGCAGTAAATTTTCTCAAGACTAAATATTGTCTTATTGAGTAGGGCCAGCATCTTTCCAAGCATTGAATTATGTAATGAACCTTGAATTTATTTCTCTAATTAATTTTTAATTCCTGCAAGCAAGCTTGTATATGTGTAATGAAGTATAGGTACTTTTATTATATCTTTTAAATTTTCTTTCATTTACATTTAATCAATTAATGAAGTAAATAGTGAAATGTTATAATAAACAAACCTCAATTGCTGTTATTTTGAAATAATCATCATCTAATCCCCATTCATACATATTTTTCATTTCGCCTGAATCAGCTAAACAACCGCGGCATACAACAGAGAGACGACTGATTGGAGTTACTAGTTTAGTAAAGGGAGCCGACATTTTGATTTATTAGTTTTCACTTACAAATAAATAAATAAATGTAGGTAAACAATTTTTTTTCGCAGTTATCGATCAAATTTTGTTTATTTGACATTTTAGCGTATTGACATGATTGCACTCTGTTTTACGTAAGCATTGCTGCATTGTCATCTTTGTAATCACAAGTTGTGAGCGTTACGAAATTTTAAAGGATCATCGTGAGACTAAGTAGAGAAATTTATCGTATTTTTTGGTTTATGAATAAAAAAAAGATCTAAATATCTTTACCAAAATAAAATAATTACATTCGAAGTAACTGTTGTCTGCATGGAAAGGAATTCACCGTGACGTTAAAAAAAAAAAAGTCGCGTTCAAAATGAGAAGTAAATAAAAGTATTGCACAAACAAAAAAAGGTTTGTTTCCATCATTGGTTTATGAATCGTAAAGAGTTTGCTCAACTTTCTTACTTTGATTTATAAAAAAAAACATTGACCTAACTAATGCCATAAAATCTAGTGATAGATCATTTGAACGAAGAACTCACTCGTCATTTTGACAACTCTTTTGGCTCAGCTAAATTTACAAGAGTATGATTGCCTAGTAGAAAGGTAATATTATCCATATTTCCATTTATTTCAGACAAAATAATCGCAGCGAATTTATAAAAAAACGCCGGTTAATATTTTACAACGAAGTTAGGCGTAGATCGTAGACGTTGGAGCGCGCAGACTTCACAGCGGTCGCCATTTCCGCCACGAATACTGGCTGAAGGTCTTGTGTGTGGAATTTGTGATATTGGAGGTTATAGTGCTTATTTTATAGTTAATTGTGCATCTGTTTTGTTAAAAACAAATTTTAAGGACGTTGAACATATATCCGTGGTTGTATGCACTATTTATGTGCATTAAATGAGTGAGTATTCTGAATCTAGATTACGTAGCAAATCTTATGCACACGTGCAGTCTCAATATTTTCCGATTTAAATTGCATTTACACGGTATCGACGTTAGAATTGTAATTGTATTTGTTCACGAATGTGTCGGTAACCGTTTCCGATATTAAATCGATTATTACAAAAGTCGGTCAATTTATTATAATAGGTTCTAGGTTGATCTATTTTTGGCCTGTCGTATGCAAGTATTGTTCATAGTTTAATTTTTATTTACTTCTACGCGTAATCTGTATTGTAAATAGCGTACGTGGAATATCCGGATAGTTACGCTTAGAGTAGAAAGTTGAATATTTAAATAATAGGAGCACCTTTCTTTTGTTGACATTCATTTTCATAATATTTTCTTGTGCTTGCGTCCACAAAATCTTAATAGACAGCTTGAAGTCGTAACTAAACATAGATAATACGACATTTTGTAATATTGTTTTTAAACTTTTTAATATTGTCACTGCAAAGGTTCGTGTTTATATTCAGCCAGTTCATCAACCTCTTTTCTTTACAATGTTATCATTGAAGCATGATTCTGAATGATAAGGAAGAGAATATCAGTATTAATTTCTTTTTTGCATTCATTGCTAACCTCTTTGCAACTTTACTTGCAGAAGACAGGTACTTGACTTATTTTAAATTTAGAATTGAGAGTTTAGGCGCGAGTTTTTTTATCTAATCTCTAACAGAAGACATCATTATCATTACTTTTAAAGGAAAATAAAACTTTTAGGACTTTCCCAAATGTGAATGCAGATCTTCCTATCTTAAAGGAAATTAACATTAAATAACACTGAATCAAAATTGCACCTTGCTTGGATTATAAATAAACATATATTTCAGTAACCATGGAATCTGGTAGTTGACACCATTTACCAATAATAATTCCAAGACATAACTTTTCTAAAGAAACACTTTTAGACCTGAAAACCTGATTAATTTTCAATTAACTGTAAAATTTGATTTTTAATTGCTTTCAAATTAATAAATTGTTAATCAATTGAGTTGGCATAATAGTTATGTCACAGTGTTTGTCCTTTGCCATGCAAAATTTATGTGAGAATCCTATTTTGACAGGTCATATAAAAGTATGTCAATTGATTGCTGGTGTCAATCTACCATAATATCTGTTGTAGGGGCTTCCAACCTTTTTTATACTATAACTTTCTTTTCAGGTTGTGTATTTTTTTGGGATACTCTTCTAAAGAAAGATCTAAGTTATAACTTTATATTCTCATATTCTCAGTATTTACTAGAGTTATTTATTTAATTTATTTATTTAAACTTTTTGCAACAAAAGTACAAAGGCGGACTTAATGCCACCAAAAAAATACCAGTCAAACAAAATTATTGTATAAAAGTAAAACAACTAAATTAGAAGTTTAAAAAAATGTTAGACACCAATTTTTGAACATAATTTATTTACATTGTGCACTGTATCTTAAAATTTACTAATAATGAAAAAGGAATATTTAGGTATTAAGCACTTTTAACCTATAATATTCCAAGATACAAGTTTTCTAAAAAAACATTTTATTTTACCTCAAAAAAATACTTTACTTTTCCTCAAAAAAAATCTGATTAATTTCAATACAATATTGATGGATGATGTAATATTTTATACAAGGTGAAATTTGAACTGTCATCAAAGAGCTCAAAGAACCTATATTATCAGTAGTATCGTATAAACCCATAAACTCTTGCATAGTTGAAAGATACTTAGTTATTTTTTACAATGGTGCCAATTTCCTTGTTCACAAACTACACTAAAATTAAAGAATTGACATCTCTTAATAACATACAGCGAAAGAAAAGGACGGTGACATTTTAGAACTAAGTTAGAGATGTCAAATTAGTTTTGCCTTGAACTTTTTCGTGTTTCTAATCAATGCGTTCTGACATGTCAAATAAAATTGCATTGAAGTTTCAGATTAACTAAAATTGACAGGTCTAATTTATTTCCGTCCCTTTCTTGTTTTATTGGACAGAAAAAGATAGAAATAGTCAAATTTTAGTTTAGTTTGTGAACAAGGGAATCGGCACCACGATCAAGGTTATAAAAAAAATAAGATTAAAAGCACAATAATTGCATTCTTTAACTGCTGATATGACGTGACCTCTCTGTGTTATAAAAGTTCACTCAAATTAAATTAAAACTGATAAGAAATTAAAGGTCCATGCAGATTACATCATGCGGGTTAAATCCTCTTCTCATACAGAGAAGGTCCTCCTCAGTTATAGTTGAAGTTTTTTTAGAAACCAATGTATGTTTTCAAAGATAATTGAATTTAATAAATAAATATACATAACTGGAGTAATGTGGGTGTACTGATGGTTATAACTCTGCCTAGGGTTGCCGACCCAACTACTATACATTTATACTTAATACTTAATAATATTATAAAAAGGTAACATTTGTTTGTAAGTTTGTATGTAGGGGGTAATCTCCGGAAGTAATGAACCGATTAAGAAAATTGTTTCACAAATTGAAAGCTACGTTATCACTGAGTGCTATAGGCTATATTTTATTATCAAAAAATTAGGGATCCGTAAGAAAAGTCACGCGAGCTAAGTCGCGGGGAGAGTGCTAGTATAATAGTAGTGTCTTTGACTAAAGGCTTAACAATTATATTTTTAAAGGCATCAAACTAAAAGCAATAATATTAATTTTAACCCTTTATAGTGCAGAAGCGAAATTAGTATGGCGTCTGTAACCACCCAACAAGGTTGACAATAAGGTTCATATTTCTCTTATACTTGCATTGGTAGTCGACCTTATTGCATAAATGAGTAGAACAAAAAAAAATTCTGCCCTATAAAGGGTTAAACTATTTCTAGACAATATTCTGGTATATCATGTTGACAGGACGTTCACTTTGTTCACTTTTACCTACATATCTTTTTATTGATTGAAAATTTTATCGAAACCTGATAAGGGGTCATTGTACTCATCATTATGAACAACTTTCACTATAGAACTAACCTTGAAATCATGAAAAAAATATCAGCTGTTCCTTACATTACGATTGTGTTGTGTAGTATTTTTGTAGGGAACAGCTGATATTTTTTTCATGATTTCAGGGTTTGTTCCATAGTAAAAGTTGTTCATAATGATGAGTACAACAACCCCTTTTCAGGTTTCGGAAAAAAAAATTCTATGACCCTGTATATTTTTGGGTAAATCATTTTAGAACGACTATTTTTGACAGACAAAGACTTGGCAATCCTACCTCTGCCTAACCCTTCGGGGATTACAAGCGTGATGTTATTAATAGATGTCTCCCATTGTTTCCAGTTGCCCAGAACACCAGAAATGAAGATAGCAACCAAATCACACACAGCGCATGTTGAAACAATTATTTTAAATTTCTCATCAATTTGCTACTACTTGCTCAAATTCTAAAAATTAACCGCCTAAGTTGTAAACTCAGGAATAAGCATAGAATAAAAGTTTAAGTTTTGTTTTTTATTAGTTTTTAAGTGGATAGAGTTTACTGTTAGACCTAAAACTATGAAAATACCGGAGACGACACCTAATGTTGGAGCTTACTATGGCAATGAGGAGAACGGACAGTGGCAGGTTTGTTGACTGTTTTTTTTTTGATATGGCAACTTTATTTTTAAGATCTTTTTTTTGGTAAAGGTTTTTAAGCTAGTGGTCGCAAAGCGCGACTGCTGAGCATGAGGTCTTGGGTTCGTTTCCCAGGTCGGGCAAAGTGTCAAAGTTAAAACATTTATTTCAATTTAATTATTAAATTTATCACACAATTTTTCCCATCTTTTTCAGCCAAACGGCGTGATAATTGACAGCGGCGTCGGTGGAGGTGTGGTCGGCAGCGGAGACGCTGGCATACATCGCCCCCCTGTGTACCCCGTCCACATCCCGCGCGCGCATATGCCCGGTAACACATATACACCACAATATAAACCCACACACACCCCACAAAATAAACCTACACACACCCCACACACATCTAAAATGCGCCATACAGCACAACTAAAGTAGAGTGAGAGTATGGTCCCTTTCATAAGGTTTTGTAAGGCGCAATCCATTTGGCATATTGAATCAGTTCATGACACGTCCCACCAACCACTGAACACCCCTAGACGTTCAAAAGTGCCTTGTAATGGCATAATTAAAATAAATGATTTGACTTTGACACCCCACCACGACACAATACACCCCACCTAACACACACTACCACCACTCAACACGCCCCACCACCTTACACACCCCACCACAACCCAACACACCCCACACCGGCTAATACAGAAAAAAAATACTGTCTACTAATCCCGTTAATATTTCCAGGCTACGTAATGGCCGGCGCATACTACCCCCCCGCGGCGTACCCGCCCGTGCCCACGCAACCTCAGCCCGATGACTTCGCCGACTACATGTGGATGGAGAACGAAGAGGAGTTCGATAAGCAGGTGAGGGATGGTGGGGGTGAATATTGCAATGGGTAATATTGCCATGGCTAACATTGCCACGTAATGCTGTCATGCATATTGCCGCCACCATAATAAATAAATAATATTGCCATGGTTAATATTGTCACTTATAATATTACTACGGAAAATATCGCCGTGAGTAATATTGCTACGGTCCATGTTGCCATGGTTTATTAATGTCATGGCTTAAATTGCCATTGTAATAAATAAATAATATTGCCGCTGGTAATGTTACCAAGTCTAAATTGCCACAGCTAATATCACCAGGGCTTATAATGCCACTGGTTTTTCTCTTTCTGTCTCTATTATATGCGGGTACCAGGAACTTGTGATGGGAGTCTTTTTTTTTAGAATTTTTTTCTCAAGTTTCTAGACAGCGACACGCCGCCGGCTTACGCTAAAAACCAGCGCCGTGGTCTCGTGCCTTCGTGAACGGGCCACGGCATTATGCTGAGCGTTAACCCTTTCGTGCGGTTGTGGCGCCTATTTCCATTTATGTCAATTTTTTATTTATTTCGTATTTAATAGCTTTTGTTAAAAAATATTATGTTGTTATGTGCGTCACTTTCACGTGAAAAACAGTTTTTCTTTCTTTCTTTTACTACCAGATTGGGTACAAAGTAATAAATGGTATGGTTAACCGGACATGTTCGATTGCAGGTGATGCAACAACTAGAAGAGGAAGCCCTAATGGAGCAGTGCATAGAGGCGATGCTGGAGGACGAGCAGCGCGAGAGGCACAACCGGAGCGCGCGCCCCACGCCCAACGGCCACAACCACCAGCACTACCCCACGTGAGCACACTTACTATATAGATAAACTAGCTTTTGCCCGCGACTTCGTCCACGTAAATGTCGGACCCCCGTTCATCCCCTTAGAGGGTAAATTTTAAAAAATCCTTTCTTAGCGGATGCCTACGTCATAACATCTACCTGCATGCCAAATTTCAGCCCGATCCGTCCAGTGGTTTGGGCTGTGCGTTGATAGATCACTATGTCACCTTTGAGTTATATATACACACATCAAAAGTGTCTAGGGATCAATATATTATTATTACCAAATACATCTTGATCCCTAGACACTTTTGATGTGTATATTTAGACTACTATAACATGGCGCGCCCCTCCACAATTCAAAACGTTTGAAAGTATTTGTGAAAGTATTTACAAGACTCAAAACGCATGTGTGCGTACTGAGACAGCTCTCGAAACAAAAACAAATCAGCGATTTGTTGCTCGACTAGCGGCGTCATTAATCACTCATTATTATTAGTATGGCGCTGCACTGACATACTCTATGAAAATGACACGTGCGTTGTCTTGCGCGGTCGGCTATTTATGATTAGTTGACCAACAAATCTGCCGGCCATTGCAAACTCTTTCATAAGCATATAGTAATATGGAAATAGTAATATGGAGGGCGTGATGAGCGAGTGAGCGACTTTTCGCTTTTATATATTTAGATTATGGATTCACGACTCCTGCCTCATTGATCTTGGAAGTTAGTGGTCTTGGAATCGATTCCCAGGTCGGGTAAAGTGTTATTGGGTTTTTCCATCTGAAATTTTTCAGTAGCAGCCTTGGAGTCTGGATTTGTGTCCGGTCGATGGCAGTAGACTCGCCCCTTATTACATGGGACTTAAACATAATTGACGAAATGTGGGTGTACTAATGGGTACACCTCTGCCTAACCCTTCACGGATTACAGGCGTGATGTTATGTTCATAATATTCTTTCAATTGCAGGACAAGCAATGGAGGCCCATCCCTATCGCTAGAGGAGACAGTTTCCCGATCGACCCTCAACCCCCTCGCCGCGGAATTCGTGCCTACGAGAGCCATACCTGCTGCCACAGGTAACTGACATATCTATACTAATATTATAAAGCTGCAGTGTTTGTTTGTTTGTTTGAACGCGCTAATCTCTGGAACTACTGGTCCGATTTGAATGATTCTTTCAGTGTTGGGTAGTCCATTTATCGAGGAAGGCTATAGGCTATATACCATCACGCTACAACCTACGGGAGCGGAGCAGTAGCCAAAGACGCGGGTGTAACCGCGGCGGACAGCTAGTCTATACTAATATTATAAAGCTGCAGTGTTTGTTTGTTTGTTTGAACGCGCTAATCTCTGGAACTACTGGTCCGATTTGAAAAATTCTTTCAGTGTTAGATAGATTAGTTATCGAGGAAGGCTATAGGCTATATACCATCACGCTACGACCTACGGGAGCGGAGCAGTAACCAAAGACGCGGGTGTAACCGCGGCGGACAGCTAGTCTATAATATAGTATAGACTAGACTAGTATATAGTATAGCTTTTGCTCGCGGCTCCCACACAAAACCAAGATGCGATGCGATACGATGCCGCATGGCAGGAACTTTAACTTCACAGGAATTCGCAGATATTTGCGATGCGATGCATATTCGCGGTTTTGTGTGGGATCCCTGAGAGCGCGAGCACACGGTGCGTTGCGTCTCCGTTGCGGCGACGCAGCGCTGCCGTTGCGTCCTTTTACATACTAATAATCATAGTGTGCACACGGTGCGGCGCCGCACCGCAAAGATTTCACCGTGTGAGCGGGCACACGAGCGGTGCGGCGCCGCAGCGTTGTTATAACGCAGCGGCGTCGTAGCAGCGAGCGAGCGTGTGTAATTCCTTGTGACGCAAAACAACTGAGCGGTGCCGCTCCGACGTCGCAACGCATTCACCCCTCCCCGCCTCGTCTTGGTAGTTGCAAGTTCGGTGCGGCGCCGGAACGCATCGTGTGACATGCCACAGATATTTCTATGTAAAACGACGCAGCGACACCGCTCCGGCGTCGGACCGCCGACGCAACGCACCGTGTGCTCGCACCCTGAGGGACTACTCACACTTATTCAGCTCCATTCAGCTTTTGTCCATAGAAAACGCCGATTTCGTATGAGACGCGTACGCGTCCGTTCAGCTTTCCGCGTCTGAACGCATGCGATACAAAATCGTTGTTTTCTATGGACAAAAGCTGAATAGAGCTGAATAAGTAATAATAATAATAATTATAATATCTTGGGACAACTCACACACGGCCATCTGATCCCAAGCTAAGCAGAGCTTGTGTTATGGTAACCAGACAACTGATATACATACTTATATTATTTATAAATACATACATATTATAGATAAATTACACCCAGACACAGAACCAACAATTATGCTCATCACACAAAGTTTGTCCTGGATGGGAATCGAACCCACTACCTCCGGCTTTGCAGTCAGGGTCACTAACCACTAGACCAACGAGGCAGTGTGAGTAGGACTACTCACACTTATTCAGCTCCACATTTAGGGACCTAAATGTCGTTTATCGTGGACGCAGACGAAGTCGCGGAGTAAAAAGCAACCTATGTCATAGCCTGGGGTTCAAACTTACAAAATTTCATCAAAATCGAAAATGCGAGAGTAACTCTGTCTTTCTGTCTGTCTGGTACACTTTACGACTAAACCACTGAACCGATTTTGATGATTTTTGGTACAGTGTAAGCTTGAACTCAAGGAAGGAATAGGCTACTTTTTTATTCCGCGTCCTACATTTATGCGTATTATTATTTAAAAGACATTTTAATATTTTTACGCTTTTCTTGAATTCGGTGTGAGTTAAGGCGTAAATAATAATTTTTATTTAATTTTTATTTTATATATATGTCGTGATGGCCTAGCGGTTAAGGCGCCCGCCTCTCATGCATGAGGTTGTGGGCTCGAATCCGGGCAAGTACCAATGTGACTTTTTCAATTCATATGTACTTTCTAAAGTTTATCTTGGACATCACTGACATCGGTGAAGGAAAACATCGTGAGGAAACCTGGACTTGTAATTAATATAAGTCTGGAATCGCCAATCCGCCTTGAGCAAGCGTGGTGATCAATGCTCGTGCCTTCTCTGTATGAGAAGAGGCGTTTACGCTACAGTGGGACAGTAATAGGCTGGTATTATTATTTTTTTGAATTTTGTATTTTATTTAATTGCAGACGAAAGACAAGAACCTCCCGAAGCCCCGGCCTCCGCCCCCACCACAGAACAAGTACCTGCAGAGCCTGCCGCCAGCGATGGTAGCGACCACACCGAAGAGAAAACTGAAGGTAAACTCGAGTTCGAATCGCATTTCACCTGTTTTTTGTTAATTCCTTGATTCTTCGCTACGTGCACAGACACGGCATTATGCTGAGCGTCAGTGGCGCATAATTTCTTACTTGTTGTTAGAATAATAGTAGCAACATTTTATTAGTTATCTTGTTTAAAAAAGGTGGCAACACTGTCTCTATATTTGTCTATGTTAGTGTGTGTCTATGGCGGAACTAACTCTTTGTAATTTGTGGTCTGTCGGTTAAAATAAAACGGCAATTAATTCAGTTTCTTTTATTTAATAACTACGTTTGTATTTGTTTGTTTTTAATTTTTTAGATTTAATACCAACTTGTTCATATTTTGCTTTTGTGTACAATTTTTCTTTTTATGTTACGTGCGTCATTTCGCCTGAATAAACAGTTATTCTTTCTATTCTAATTCATGTTGAAGGAATAGAACGGATGAATGTTCCTTTGATTGAACAATCTGTCATTAGAGATAAACTACAATAACATGGCGGGCCCCTCTTCAATTCAAAACGTTTGAAAGTATTTACAAGACTCACAACGCATGTGTGCGTACTGAGACGGCTCTCGAAACGAAAACAAATCGGCGATTTGCTGCTCGACTAGCGGCGTCATTAATTACTCAATATTATTAATATGGCGCTGCACTGACATACTTTCATAGAGTATGCAAATGAAAATGACACGTGCGTTGTCTTGCGCGGTCGGCTAGTTATGATAAGTTGACCAACAAATCTGCCGGCCTGCTACTGAAGACATTTGTTTGTATGTACAAACTCTTTCATAACGACGAATACTTACAACTACATAAAAAGTCTTTCATAGGGATGTGACTACACACATTGAAATAGTAATATGGAGGGGCGCGTCATGTTATAGTAGTTTATCTCTACAGTGTTTTTATTTTCTTAAATTCCAGAACCAGTATCACCACAAACAGACCCACCGGAAGTAAGCGCAGCAGACACCATAGACAAACAAGACAAAAGGCCCAAAGACAAAAGGGATTCCAAAACCAAAATAGAAGTAAAGAAAGCAGTGAAAACAGATATAAAAAGTAAGACCAAACCACAAACGGTCAAGTCAGAAACGAAAGTAACGCCCAAGAAAAAAGATGTTAAAAGTGTCAAGAGCGAAACTAAAATTGAAGAGAAGATTGAAGATATTACCATTGTTACTGAGCAGAAGGTAAGGTCATGTATTTTTAAAGTGAAGCTCCACAGTAGCCCGCGTAATTCAAATTTTTCTTACGTTTTTTTGCAATTTGCAAGTCAGTATTAGGTTTAAAGTAAAGAATGAACTAAATAAAAAATGTTTATTTCATCAACGTATAATATAACATCGTTAGTTTGGAGTCACCGTCAATTATTATAACCATTGCATTTCATTACAGCCTCAACCGCCAACACCCGTAGAAGAAACGCAACCATCTTCCGGCTTCAAACCCATCAACTACGCAGCAGCAGCGAAAGCCAACAAGCCCAAGAAACCAGCGGTGACCATAGACAAACCACAGACACAGCCCAAAATAGAAAAAAAACTCACAGAAAAAATTGACAATAAAAAAGAGAAACCGAAAACTGAGAAGGTCAACATTCAGAGGAAGAACTCCGCTAAGTAGGTTGTATTAGGTGTTTTTGGCTAAAAACCTTTATGGTAATAAAAAAAATATATATATTGCCTGTTCAAAAAGGGAATCTTTCAAACGTCAAACATTTTGAGCGCGAAAATTGAAGTGCGGAACAGAGATTAAAAAAGAATACTGTTTTTCTTTAACAAAAAATTTCAAGTACGATAATTTTTCCAAATTCTGATTTGTAGACAAAAAATTAGATTTTCCGTGAAAATTCAGTGTTTTTTTTTTCTGGTGCTGCACTTGAAGTTTGGGTACGAATTGATTGATTGTCCTTTACTGGCAACACTTCAGGCTAACGTATAGCATACAGCCTTGTACAGACTTGTGTATAGTTTAAAAGTTGGAATATGGTTTTGTGATATTTCCATTTTTGAAGTAAATTTGCATTTTTTTTGGAAACTAAAAAATTAATAAAAAAATAAATGATAGTGTATAAAAATAATGTATTTTGTGAATAATTAGTTCATAAAAAATATTAGATTAGTTTTTAATTTTTTTTTTTCGATTTGAGACTGGATTTCATTGCCATGGATTTGAAAAAATTCCGGGTACAGGAATATCGTGAAATTACAATAAAATTCTCAGATTAAACTTATAATAAACTAAAATTGGACTTAAAAAACCGCATCAAGAATCTAAACATCATTTGAAAAACTTTGATCTATGGTTAGACATTTTTTTTTCGTTTGACGGACAATATGACTCTTGTCCACGAAAAAAAAAACTAAATCCCTGTTACACGGTCTCAAATTAACGAAAAAAAAAATCGAAAGCCTAAGTCAGGCTGTCCATTCATTATTTAAGTAGTTGATGATAAATTCGTATTGTATATTTAATAATAATATTAATTAAAAAAAAAACATGTATATGAAAAAAAAAATGCACATTATGTCGTTTGGGTATCTATAGGATATACTTTAGCATAGATGAAATTTAAGGGGTTTTAAGAAACTATTTTTTTTTTTGTTTCTTTTTTTAAATCTTACGTTTTCGATCGCGCGAACTTAGTATAGTCCATTCGCGTTAATATTTTGACAGCTACGTCAAAAAAGCAAAAACGTGCCCTCGGCGCCAAGCTACGAATTCGAAAGTTTATAATTGGTATTAGTTTTTGTCATCTCATGTTAATATAGATGAAATGTAAAGAAAGGAGTTCAACTAATATAAATTAGGATGAGTCAAGGAACATAATTAGCAAAGGAAATAAAAAGCAGTGTTGTTCTAAGCTTTATTTACGTATTTAAAGTCTGTCATGTAGTCGTGACCGTGGCGTGCTGGGCACATTTTGGTTTGTCATCTATACATGACTGGCGGACAAAAGCTTGAGAAAATAGTAAGTCATCATTGTCCGTTACACTGGCCAATCAGGTCGCAAAGAATTATTTTTGGCAACTTGATTGGCCAATGTTAGTGTCACTATTTCTTAACGCGAATGGACTATAGTTCTAAAGTTGACAAAAAGTTTTCAAGAATAATTAAAATGTTAGATGAATAATTATGTATGCAGTTTAAGATTTTATTAGTTCTAGAAAAGATAGGAACAGTTACAGTCGCCAGTTTTCGTGGAAAAAAATTAACAAGTATTTTGATTAACCCGTTGACTACGCAAGTGCGGCGCATACACAACCGTGAGTGTTTTTCTATGGCGAACACAAGAACTGTGTCGCCAGCCGCACCACGGACTTGGCGTAGCGAATGTTCGCCCGCAGTCAACGGGTTAAGGGTTGATTTTTCAATCGTTAGATAAATTTTATCTTAGCGACGTATCTTTGTGGCCTTGAAATTAGCTGTTTGACTGCGCAATGGATTTTTTATGCCCGTTTTCACCATCATTCCCTAATTTTTAAGTATCCCCTAAGACATTTTAGATCAAGCAGAAACGCACTCTAAAATCTGCAGACTTAGAGTGCGTTTCTGCTTGATCTAAAATGTCTTAGGGGATACTTAAAAATTAGGGATTGATGGTGAAAACGGGCATTAGGGTCTTATTTTACTAGGACACCGTGGTAGCGATCACCGGTCGAGCTACTAACAAAATATATGCAGTTTAATAAAGGGTACCTTAACTGATATCAGCTTGGTTGCGCAAAGTTGCCGGCAACCGAATCTCTTGCTGGTGGTGCAACCTTTAATTTGTATAGAGCTGTGTGGGTTCTCACTCAATCCGCTACCAGTTGCACTATCAGGGATGCCTCTCCCAGACGAATCAATACTGTGCGTTATGATAAGCACGTCTATTTCGAAAGTGGTCACCCTGGTGTTTCTCGCTTGGTAGCTCAAGACGCCACGGTAGCTCGCCTGGTTTCGCCGCCACGGTATTTCAGTGAAACAGGACCTTTAGGAACGAAATTATCTACCGCGCAGCTATTCAGGTATCTTCAGAACTACCAAGATACGTCGGTCGTACTGTAAATATGGCGGTTTGACACATTGTCCATGCAAAATATGTCAAACTTGACAGACGTCAATCTTGACAAACTGTCAAACATGACAGTTGGTAGCTTTATTTTATTCTTCAGTTAAGTTATCTGTCGTTTGAAACATCAGCCCTAAAAAAAGAAGGATTTTTTAAATTATTAGTTTGTTTGGTATAAAATTCTTTTAAATAGTCATTCCAACCAGTGAATCCAGAAAAACCAGTGAATATTTAAAAGTTTAAATTAAAATATCAATTTTTTTTTTGTTGTTAGATCTTGCAAAGTACGAAACGACTTACTTAAATAAAAAATCGTCGCAAAGATTTGTTTAAAATCTTGTTTTCGCGGTAAACGAAAGTTGACAACAGTTGCTAAATTATTTCCAAATATAATTAAACTTTTTGTTTTCAATATTGCAACACTTCTACGCAAAATGTTGCAAGCAACAAGCCTTGACATGAAAAAAGGCGCGAATTTCGTATTATTATATTTTTATTAGGTTGTAAATTCCCTATTAGTTTTGAAATAATAATACAATTTTTATCTTAATGATTCAAGGGTTATTTTTTAATTCGAATTTCTAATCAGATTGCAAGTTATGCAATACATCTATTTACTTACCTGCGGCTTCGTTTGCGTAAGTCGAATAACAACTTAAGTTCGAAAATTTGATCCCCACGCGTTTGCAAGTTAGTTCTTCTTTATCGTGTGGGCAGTAAGGTCTTACGACCCCCACACACCCTAGTTTCAGAGTTTCTTAGAAGGGTCCGTTCACACAGACCGGCTCGGAGAGCATCGGCGCGCATTTTTCTTTTCACACAGACCGGACGCAATCGGAGCCGATCGGCTGCGCGAACGAGAAAATGTACGCGATCGGAGCCGGTCGGCTCCACTTATTACACCAAGCGCTTTCAAGGATTCTTAATAACAAAAGCGTGTTCACTACATGCAAAAACAAACCTTACTACAAATACTAAAAACTCCGTTTTCAACGTGATAAGAATCTGATCTCCTTTCCGAGCCGGTCTGTGTGAACGGACCCTATACCGCCTCAAGGGCCTTTGGGTTTGAGTGGGACAGTAATAACAGTCTAGGTTTGCAAGTCAGTGATAAACAAGGCTTTATGTACCTACTATACAATGTAATTCGACTACAAGATAAAACTGGTTTCTACTCGCTTTAGTGAGAACGTTTGAAAACCTATGAAGATGGAATTTGCCAAGTAGGTAGTTTACAGCTATACTATTCTCTAAAAGACTATACGACGAACTCGTCACCGAAACTAGTATGGTCCCCAGTGGATTTTGAACTTTATGCTTTAGAGACCATTTAGTTGAAAATCCATTAACGACAAACTGTCTCTACGACGAGTTCCGAAACAGTTTGTCTTAAATAGATTTTCAACGTTGTGATCTACAGCATAAAGTTGAAAATCCACTAAACACAAACCATAGTGTCGGCGCTGCCGCGGCGCTGTGATTTCAGAGAATAGCACCACAGGTATACATAGTTCGCGCGCAAGTGCTAGTCGCCCCCTGAGGTATGTGAGCGGTGAGACGGGGGGCGTTTGACGAGATGCACATAAGTAGGGCCCGATTTAAGGGGGGGGCCGGCCGCGCAAATGCCCAGAGCGGCAAAACTGAGTGTGTCCGGCGGTTGCACGAAGTCCAACACACTCTCATGAATTTTTGTAAACTTGTTCAGAAACCGTAGTAGAGTAACGTATTTTAATATTAAAACAATATCACTTAAAGGTATATTATTTCATCTTTGGAATAGCAAGCTCATGACAGTACGGTGTTAGTGTAAAGGGCGGCGAATATTTTGCTCGGAGCGGCTAAATAGCTAGATCGGGCCCTGCACATAAGGTATTTGATTTGGCAGATAAATCTCAGGATAAAATTAGTATTGTCTTATTAATGCGTAATTATACAGGGTCATTGAAAATTTACCAGAAACCTGAAAAGGGGTCATTGTACTCATCATTATGAACAACTTTTAATATGGGACCAACACTGAAATCGTGAAAAAAAAAAAAAATTAGCTGTTTCATGCATTACGATCGTGTTGTATAGCATTTTTGTAGGGAACAGCTGATTTTTTTTTTTGAAGTGAAACTTCTTTAGCGGCGTTGAGCACTTTTTCTGTAATGGGTATAAAATCTTAAACTCGCGTCAGGACACGTGACCTGATCGAAAAAGCGTAAGACGGATGGAGAGTAGACAGCTATCCCCTCTCTACGGCGCGGCGAAAATGTATGCCTGGGCCTACTGTTTCGTTTAGACAGCGCAGGGCGCTTGCGCGAATGTTCGTGTATGTTTTTCATTTTTTTAGGGTTGCTCCCATAGTAAAAGTTGTTCATAATGATGAGTATAATTACCCCTTTTCAGGTTTCTGGTAAATTTTCAACGACCCCGTATTACTCTATTTCCGTGATAGGCGGTGACTAGCACTTGCGCGCGCGTCTATAGTAGACGTCAACTAAGAACGGATTGTGTGACAGGGCCGAGTTGTCCGACTTTTACGTACACGAAGTCACAGGTAATAGCTAGTTACGTAATTAGGCTGCCGTTTTATTGGTCATCATTTAACACAAAAACATCGCTCCGATACGGCAACAGTTCGGATGACACACCTCGGAAAATCTGCCGCCCGCGATACTTCACCTTTCAAACTTGTTATTTAAAAAAATATTTTAACGCACACGAATTAAAGTCTCAATTTGAATGGCATATAATTTGCTCTATTCGCAGCAGTGCTGCATTCAGAAATGTGGGTAGTTTTAAAAATCTTTAGTCTTCTATTTTTTTATTATAGGAATTTGAATTATGAATTTTTTAATTCGATTTTTGAAATGGAAACTAAAATTGACGGTTGGATAATAGTACATTATTGAGAATACATGTTGTATTTTAATTTACTGTACTAATTTTAGGGGGTGAAAATACTCATAAATTCCAACAACTTTTATTACGGGACTACCCTTGACATTTAAAAAAAAAATATCGAACTTGTCCCATACATTTTTATCGTATAAGTAGTAATTTTTGTATGGAACGGGGTTTTTTTATGTCATAGTTGGTTTTTCTAGTAAAAATTATTTGTATTTATGAATAGTTTCACCCCCTGAGGGATGAGCGGTGAATTTAAAGTCAGCCTGTATATGTATGAGAAACGAGTAGCTTTTATTATTATTATATAGCCGCACGTAATTTTTTTTTTTTTTGCTAGCCGTTACTGTTCTACTCCTTTTCAAAGGCCTTCCCCCCCTTCCACTTTACTCTGTGTTGTGCCTCCTCTCGCCAGTTCCTAAGAAAGCCATCTAAGGCGACTCGCCATCTTCTACTCGACAAATAATTAATCAATCATTAATTCTAATTGACTGCTGCAAAAAGGGGTGAAATAGGACAAAACTATAAATGAAATTATAATGTTGAAATAATATAGTTGTTTGTCAAAAAGGACTCTTGCTGAATAATAATTTACGAAAGTGTCTTTGTTGGCAAGAAACTACATTATTTCTACGTTGAAATGTCATTTAAAGTTTCGCTCCGATTCACCCCCTACATCTCTTTTCACCCCTTTAGATGGTACTTACTATATTTTTCTACAAATTAGAAATATTTCAAACTGTCGCATATTTATCTATTAGCGTTTCAAACTTATGGAATTACCCTAAACTATAAAATAGAAGAAAATATCTGTCAGAACGTGTCATGTCCGCCATTTTAAGTATTATCTTTTGAAATAAGGTTCAGCGGTCATTTTAAGTTCATTTGTTTTATCTCACGAACAGGGTTGCGTATTTATTGTGTATATATGATGCACGTGCCTTTTTATGTGTGCAAGCTCAGGAGCGCTCGCTATTGGCCGAGAGGTCTCCCCCACACAGAAACAATATGTGCGTGCACGCACAAATTTACACACGTTGTTAACATTAACCCGCCTTCGTATATTAAAACATCTATAGCATGGCAAGTTTTTTTCTCGTAGTTAGGGTATGTTTCATGGTTACAATCAATAGGGGGTGAAAAGGGATGTTGGGGGTGAATCAGGGTGGAACTTTGAAAGGGATTTTAACGTTGAAATAATTTTGTTTGTTGCAAGGGGGAGTAGGAGTCAACCTATAAGGAAATAAATAATATTATTTGAAAGTTAAAATCCCTTTTAAAGTCTCGCCCCCATTTGCCCCATTTTCTAAGTGGCAATTAAAATAGTACAAGAGTTTTGCCCACAAATTATACTCTGGCAATTTAAACAGTACCATCCATACTAATATTATAAATGCGAAAGTAATTATCTGTATAATTTATATAATACTAACTGTCCGCCGCGGTTACACCCGCGTCTTTGGTTACTGCTCCGCTCCCGTAGGTCGTAGCGTGATGGTATATAGCCTATAGCCTTCCTCGATAACTAATCTATCTAACACTGAAAGAATTTTTCAAATCGGACCAGTAGTTCCAGAGATTAGCGCGTTCAAACAAACAAACAAACACTGCAGCTTTATAATATTAAGTATAGATAAAGCGCAACAGTCTGTCTTGCGCTTTTACGACTAAACCACCGAACTGATTTTGATGAAATATGGTACGGGGTATATTTGAACCCCAAGAAAGGCCGTAGGGTACTTTTTATTACAAGCTTTTATTTAGCTTGCACTGTTCGTATGTATGTAAGTTGTCCTTTCAAAATTTGCAAACCATTTTTCGACCATTTGTTGTCATCCGATTAGGCTGAAAATTTGCATACACCTTTAGTTCTGGTGACAATATAATATGCAATCAGTATCGTAATAATTTCAATATGGCCGCCGTTCCAAGATGGCGGATTACATATTTTTTCTCAAACCCCTTTGATATGGGTATCAAATGAAAGGGCTTGAAGAGTAGAAAACGATAAGGTTAGTAACATCACACTAAAAAGCTTGTTTTAAAAAGTTTTTTACCATTAATTTTTATTCCACGTTTACGCCGACGAGGTTTCGGGTAATGGCTAGTTAGAACGTACATCCAAACGTGTATTTTAGTTTCCATTTCGAAAATAATGTGAGTGCATTAATATAATTATTTGTTTTAAAATATAATGTACGCGTATGCCCCCCTATTAAGGTTTAAATGTAAGATAAGGCGCACGTGACCGATTTGTAGACAAATTTTTTTGTGTTGTCTCAGTTTTTGTAACTGGAAATGGCAGCGGAATGTAATTTTGAGAAAATGTCCCCCCGTTTCTCCTGTTTCACTTTACTATCATGGTAAAAAAAATATACTGACATCTGTCACATTTTAAGGATATGTCATGTTTTGACAGCTGTCACATTTTAAGGATATGTCATATTTTGACAGCTGTCACTTTTTTGATAGTAAGTTGGTTTTCTGTCGCTACAATACTCTTTAAAAGTGACAGAGATAGCATAATACAAGGCGACTGATGAGTTGCGTGTGAGAATTTAGACGTTAGTCTACCAATAATTTTATAGTTAACTGAATATTAATCGGATATACGGTATGGAACTCACTTCTAGGCAATAAATGAAACCTCAAGTAATACTAGTCCATAGAAGTATAGCTTAATTAAATTTTAAATCGAAAACCGAAAATTAAAAAAGTAAAATTTTCAAACAAAATAAATATCAAAATAAATTCAGTTAAAGTAAACACTCTGTTGACTGTTCTGTTGGCGCGGCTTTTTGATTCGTTTGAAAATTTGAGATTTACGAAAAAAAATTGATCCAATTCTACAGAGTGTTTAAATTTGTTCAAAATTAAAACTCTACTTTTTGACGTAATTACTGGACCGATTTCGTTATTTTTTTGTATATCGTCAGAAAAGGCGATAACAAGTATGTCGTATAATTTATTGCATATATGTGATCCCCATACTGTATAACTTAACCCCTGTAATCCCCGAAGGGTAATGCAGAGGTGTACCCATTAGTACATCCACATTTTGCTAGTTATGTTTAAGTCCCATGTAAGCTAGCTTATTGCTGAGCCTAAGTGCTGGCATCTGAGCACGAAGAACACAGATGTGACAGTGGACTAGCTGTTCCATTGTTTAAGAAACTCCCACCTAGCCCTGCTTGACCTGCAAGTAGAAGGTCAAGCTAAAATGTTCAATAAATCCTCTCGACTCATACCTTTCGCTGCCATTTCAAGTTACACAATAATTTTAAAAATAATATCATTAATGATGATTTTTTTTAATTAGTCCAACATTACTATTATTATTAATTAATTAATTGATTATTTTTAGTTTTACTTCTGTGGTCGGTAGTAGATTTTGAAAAAAGAATTTTGTTTAAGTATTTAGAATTATTTTTTTCAAGGTTTTATCTTATTTTGACTAAATTATGGAAGTGTGTATTCCAATTGTGGAGACATCCCTCTAGCCCCTTGTTTACACACACTGACACAAGTTGCACGCTTGTTTCCAACAAAACATGTTCAATATTGTTTCAAACATGTTTTGTTAAACATTATGTTCGTGATTTTGACAAGTTTTGTGATCTATCTCTTGTCGTAGGTTTGATATTCAAATCTGTGAAGTACTGCCAGCGGTACTGCTGGAGTCGATGTTACAGGTACGAAAATAAAAATCGAAATTACAAAATCTACTATCGACATAATGTTTTAAATTTATTACTGGAGCAAAAAGGCCATAAAAGAATTTGTAAAAAAATAATAAAATTAATATAAAATTAATATACATGTTTGAAATGTCAATTTTTGTAAGGTTACAGTTTTGAAAATGTCAGTTTTCCGCCATTTTGAGGGATAGACAAGTATTTTTTTTTTGGTAGAAATTGGTAGTTCTTCAAATTTGTAGCTTCACCTCGATTTTGGTTACTTCTCGTTCTCTTAGCGGTGGGAGGAACATCGTAACGAGAGCTGTTATCATGACTACTGCATGATTCTTTGAAAAACCCGCGAAATGTAACATATTTCATCGATTAAAAACAATAACAAAAAATATTGCTGTTCTATAAAAAAGTTTGTATAGAACAGCAATTTTTTTACTGACTAAAAATAACATCTTAGCCAAAAAGTTAAAAAAAGAACGCCCTTCCATACAATTTCAACCATGTAAGTCTTGCACTTTTGTATGGAAGAGCTGGTTTCTTTTTATCGACAAAAATTTACATCTTTTATTACACCCCAAAGTAAACAATTTTCATCTGTTAATTAAAAAAAAAAACTGTCCCATACAATTCAAAACGTGCTCTTACTATATGTATGGAACAGTCGTATTTTTTTTTATTGATGAAAATTTCATCGCTCTAGTTCTCGTTACGATAGTCCCCTTCCACCCGTTTTATTATTAAAATAGCGTTATAATTAAACCCCATGAAACATTTATGATAATATGATAATATACATAGTTAGTTAATCTTATTATATCTTTATCCTAGATTTCAGCAGTTTTTGGGACAACTTTTTATAGTTTACGTATAATATGTAAGGCCCTTCTCGGGTACTGTATAGACATAATTATTATTGTGAATGGCAGACGGGCGATTTTCCCTATTTACTATGTCCACTGTGCGTCAGAGAGCACTTTGAAAGCAATATTTTTCGTTTTAGAGGAAATTGAATCTCGCGAATAGGGCGTGGCTGTATAAAAATGAATTCATGTAAGGTGGCTGGTAATTAGTCGTCGATACTTGCTCATAATTATGATTGTACTCACACAAACAACTTTTTCAAAGAAACTATTTTTTTTGTAAGCACATGAAACGTAGAGTCGGTATTTTGTGCGCGTGCGCTAATTCTATGAGCTGAAATACCTGTGCGGTACACGCGACATTCTAGATATCTTTCTTCTTCATCGTGTGGGCAGTAAGGTCTTACGACCCCACACATCCTAGTGTCAGAGTTTCTAAACCGCCTCAAGGGCTTATTCTAGAGATATCGTCCTGATTGAATATTGAGTAACGTTTTTATAAACAAAACTATTAAATTTTTTTGTTTTTTTTTTTCAATTTATTTAATGACCGTACAAATCGCGCGCGGTGAACACGCCTTTGTGGTGATTGAGGGCATGCGCTATACAAATAAAAATAAAAATCTTTATGTATGTTTTTTATTATCATGAGTAGGTAAGTATAATTATGTGTTTCAGTAGCGGTCAATAATTACCAGTCATCCTATATAAGCCCTGTTACATAAAAAGATGTCTTCCCAATCAATAGTGATGTCACAAAATAGTCGCAAAGTCGCACAGCTAAGTCGCCCGTCTGCACAAACTTATAAGTGTGAATATAAAAGTGTTTTTCTGTCACTGCCAGCCCTCCCTCCCAAATCCCATTTGTTTTTGGGTAGCGATATAGGAACCCGCTTTTTGCATTAATCCGTAAGTGCCTAAATTTAAAAGGGAAGGTATGTCAAGAACCGTTTAATAAAATAAAATAAAAAAAAAACAATTATAGCATAATCTATGTTAGGTACTGTTTTTTATTATTAATTGCGTTATTTTAACTTAAAGGAAATGATTCTCGTGATTATTGTAATAAGTAAATCTCGTTGCGAGGCATTGGAACGACAAAAAAGATGGCCGCGTAATTTTAACCGGGAAAACGGTCGCAGGAAATGTCAATATGACGTTTGATTGTCAATGGAACAAATGACAGGTGCGTTTGAGAAAAAAATGGAACTGTCACACAAACGTCATTTTGAAAAATGGCGCAATTGATAATAATAATAGTTGATTTGTAAATTAATTGTAAATTTTGACATATTATAGTGTATGCATGTTATAGTTTGATGCTAGATAGTTTACGTTATCATACTACAGATAAAATACAAAATGTTTAGTGAATTTTAATATGATGGTAATGTGAAAATCTATTTGGTTGTTTTATTTTCCAATCCTTTATCTTTTAGGGCCTACCAGTGGCGTAGAATGCCATAGACGGGCCTTGTATCAAAATCTGGTGAACCTTCAGGCAGGATAAACAACTTTACTTGCTTTCAGAGGTATACGTGCCACGAAAGATGAGACTTGACATTACCACAAACTATTATTTTGTAATAAATATTACTTTTAATATTGTTAAGAATTTAAATCAAAGTGTCATCTCAAAATAACTATATCGTTGGTCCATAATTCGAAAGCTCCCCATTGACGCTTGACGCAGTTGACGCTGTCAAGTCTCACCTTTCGTGGCGCGTATTATCAAAAGTTTCCGAAGCCGAATTAGTTATATGGTTATTTTCATAAGAGAACTTGCCGAACTTGTTGTATTTTTGCCAATCACTCCTTGTATACCAACTAATTTCCGCAGTTAGGTAACTGCGGCAAATCCCAAACAGAGGGTAGATTTTTTTACTGAAGAAATAATGTGAGATATTGGATAAATATTTTACAAACTTTTATAGGCCCCTTTAGCTGTAGGCTGTCTTTGAAAACTGACAACATGAAAAGGCAAGGTGGCTATTTAAAAAAAATATGTTTTCGGTAGCTATAAATAGACAATCAATGATATTCTAATAAAAATATCATTGCAGACAATGCTCTGAACTCAGGCTCTGAATAACGAAGTTGATATTTGAAAAAAGACGGAAAAAAGTGATATTAATATATGTAATATTTTTTGAAATTATTGACCTTTGTAGGATGTCAAAAATTAAACTAATAATTAGAGATAAATAAGTAACTAAAACCCTGTCAGATTAGTGTTGCCGTTGATCAGTTTTTATGTTTTATTTTAATTTAATTACTTCTTCTTTTTTTTTTCACTGTGGAAAAATAATAATCTCAAATCCATTAAATGGTTACGTATATGTGTACGCAGTACGATGCCGAATAATACTCTTAAAAGGATCGGACAGGGTTTTTGTTACATGCTGTATAGATGAAATTTAAAATCTCGAATTTCACTTTTGCAACACTGGTGGCTGGTGGAGAAATTGAATTGATTTGTTTTTAAATATCATCTGTCATCATTTGTATTATTTTGTTTATTTTATAATGTCAAATGATAATATTTTCATCCTTTCCAGTCATTTTTATTGGACTTACTAACTCCGTTATTTAATCTAAATACATAGTTTAGCATTAATAATCCTAGTGCTCTATATTGTTCAGTATTAGTTTCATACCATATTTTTTTATTAATCGTATAAAAATCCAATACGGTTTCGTAAGTTATAATTATTTGCTTACTTCAACAAGAGCCGCTAGAAGAGGAAGAGTTGATTATAGACTATTATAAACAATAGTCGCTACCGGTACCGGTATTTAGATAACTAGCTAAATAGCGACCCATCTCTAGTTGAAGTTCCTTTCAAGAACTAACATAATAACCTCATAGAAAATTTAAATATATAAATACTCTACAACATAAAGTTTAGTAATAAACAGACAAACAAAAGATGGGAAAAATGTCCATGTGTCGGATATGTTTGGTGGAGAATGTTCGCATGCATGCAGTTGTCAACAAGAGCCTGCAGGAGCTGTATGAGAAGCTGACTGATATTCCCGTAAGTTTTATTTGAAAAAAAAAATTTGTTACCTGCAAATTAAGACGTATTTAATGTCGTTAATCTGTGGGTCGTAATGACCCAGTGGTTAAGGCCACTGGTGCTTGAGGTTGCAGGTTCAATACCATGCACATAACAATATGGCTTTAAAATTCACGTAAGTGCTTTCTGCCTCGTTGGTAGCAAAGCGCCACTGCGGAACATGAGGTCTTGGGTTCGATTCCCAGGTCGAGCAAAGTGTTAGGCTGCGTTTCCACCAAAGATGTGCGAGGATGCGTAGCCAGGGATGTGTTTGTAAAGAACCAATAGAATCGCTTCATTTACCTCGCTTCGGTCAGCACAGCTCTGGTGAAAACGGCTCAGCGGAGCTAGATTTTTGCGCATACAAAACAAGTGAGGGATGTGTATGAAAGATGTGTGCGAGGGATGTGTTGCAGAAATCTAATCTAAAAATCTGCACCACACATTAATGCGCATTTTCACAGCTCCGCTACACATCCTCATAGGCACATTTTCATTGCACAGCTTTGGTGGAAACCCCCACACATTTTCACAGCACAGCTAGACATCCTTGCACGATACATTTCCATCGCACATCTCTGGTGGAAACGCAGCCTTAACGTCATTGAATGCGGATTTGTGTTGTTCTTTATTCATTCTATATTTAAAATGTGGGTTGAAATGTCTGTAAATTATTTCTTCTAAAAAAAAAACCACAGAAGGGGTTATCGCCGTCTGTGGTTTTGTTTTATCTATTACTTATGTATAGATAGTCAAGCAACTATTTTTGTTGCAGTTTGTGACTGAAGACAATAGACCGATGCTCGCTTGTTTCATCTGCTACGCCAAGCTAAAGCAATGCTGCCAGTTCCAGAGACAATGTCTGCAGGCTGAGGAGATGTTAGCTCAGATGTTGAATGAGAGTTATGAGGTGAGGGAATCATGGATAACTGTACTCATAACACATTAATTTAATAGTTACTTAACTTTTTTTTTTTTTTTGAGGTGGTAAAAATCATCAAATGAGTCCTTCCGCCCTGGGCGGGGCGGAAGGGACTACTACTTTCACATTTATAATATTAGTAAGGATTTTCATCCAAATCTGTTTAATGGCTTACGCATATCAAATACGCGAAACAAAATTTTATTGCACACATTTTTGTCCAAAATGTGCAAACAATTTATTTGACAAATAATTTTATTGCACACTTAGAGAAAAATGGCTTTTTCTCAAAACTTTTATTGTGTGGGTCAATTCCGTTTTACGTAGAGATAAACTACGATAACATGGCCCGCCCCTCCACAAATTCAAAACGTTTAAAGTATTTACAAGACTCACAGCGCATGTGTGCGTACTGAGACGGCTCTCAAAACAAACAAACACAAACACATCAGCGATTTGTTGCTCGACTAGCGGTATCATTGATTACTCATTATGATTTATATGGCGCTGCACTGACATACTCTATGAAAATGACACGTGCGTTGTCTTGCGCGGTCGGCTATTTATGATTAGTTGACTAACAAATCTGCCGGCCTGCTACTGAAGACGAATACTCACAACTACATACAAACCTACACACATTTAAATAGTTATATGGAGCCATGGAGGGGCGCGCCATGTTATAGTAATTTATCTCTAAGTAGGTCCAATTGTGTCAATAATGGAACAGACTGGAAATAATGTTTTTTTTTTAGGGCATGCTGGGGCCAACCACTTTCGTGGGGCCCTGAGGATTTGCCCAGAGTGCCCTGAGAGGGGCCTGAATAGAATTAGCTATCTTACAAAATTAATATTGTTACAGCATACACTTATAAAGAACAGAAGCCATTTACAATATTTGTGTGGGTTTGTTAAAACGCCAGTAGAGAACATAAGTATATTAGATGCTGGTCAATCAGAGAGTGAAGCCGTCAAGGAAGAACCACCAGCTGTTTGTGACAGACAGTATCATGTGGAGGTCAAGATGGAACCACAGAGCGATGGTATGTTCTTGATTTTAACATATGTAACATAACATCACGCCTGTAATCCCAGAAGGGTTAGGCAGAGGTCAGGGCTCGATCTAGCTGTTTAGCCGCTCCGGGCAAAAATAATATTCGCCCCCCCTTTACACTATTACTATATAAGTCATGAGCTTGCTATTCCAATAAGATGATTTAGTAGGTGATATTGTTTTAATTGTATAATATTCCCATCGTTAATCTACTACGGCTATACAATAATTCATAAGAGTATGTTGAACTTCGTGCAACCGGCCTGCACCCTTAATTTTGCCGCTCTGTGCATTTGCCCGGATGGCCCCTTAGATCGGGCCCTGGCAGAGGTGTACGCCCACATTTCGCCAGTTATGTTTAAGTCCCTTGTAATAGGGGGCGAGCCTATTGTCATCAACCGGGCACAAATACAGACTCCGAGGCTGCTACTGAGAAAAACCTGATGGAAAAACCCAATAACACTTTGCCCAATATGGGAATCACACCCAAGACCTTATGCTCAGCAGTCGCGTTTTGCGACCAGTAAATCAAAAAAGGTAGAAAAACAAAAAAAAAATACACTTCTGGCAGATACTGACTGTTTTTACACGACTGCCCCAAAAAAAGGAGTGTTATGTGTTCAGGGTTAATGTATGTATGTAAGTATGTGAGTTTCTTTATTCCACCATAACTTTTAAACGCCTGAACCGATTTAGACGTATGGGGTGTCGTTACAATCCTTGCATCGTTCCGAGTAACATAGGCTAGTAAACAATAAAAAGAAACCGGTGTGGTCACTTTAACACCCCTTTCACACGGCAGTCCAGTTTTGCAGGATCGGCTTTTTACGGTATCCTGCTAAACTGGACGCTGTGTTCACATGGCAGTTCAGTTTTGCAGGATTCAGTAAAAAGCTATTCAGTATTCAGTAAACCGCACGCAGGAAGCCGTGTGAACACTGCTATTGAAATATATGTGTGATTAAACGGGATCCCGCTTTTTACTGGACTTCGGATCCAGTTTCTAGTGACAAAACCGAATGGCACAATTCGACCGGATCGGTTTTTTGCAGGATCCCGCATGCAGGATGCTCGTATGAACGCTAGCATCTATACACATTCGCCATCAAACGGGAATCCTGCAGAAAACGGGATCCTGCAAAAAACTGGACTGCCGTGTGAAAGAGCTGTAAAACGTAAATTAATACCAGCCTCAATTTTTTTTTTATTAATCTGGTCGTGTCTATGTTTATCGTCTAGAGTAAACAAAGTACAAATATGTGCAATTTTTGCAGTCGTGTTTTTTAATTTTTTAATTATAGTAGCTTGTGTGTTTATTTGCAGGGCTAGAATCGGAAAATCTAGATAAGATCTATGCAGATGTAAAAGATATACCGCCAGACCAATCTGAATCAGACTCAGAAGATGATGTACTGACAATGAAGTTTGAAATTGAAGAAGAAGAAGAAGAAGGACAAGAAGTGTTTATGAAGAAACAAAGAGCGTGGGAGATAGAAAGTAAGTATTAGTTAGTAATTCAGTGGCGGATCTTGAATTTGTGGGGCCCTGGGCTAATACTGCTTAGGGGCCCTACCTAATTACTCAATCAATTGCCATTTTATCAAAAAACTTTGCTGTAGTGATGTAGGTATATATAATTTGATAGCAGTGTTGCCAACCTTATAATCGCATTATTTAATTTAATTAAGATAATTTTTATTATTGACAATTTGACAATATCGTCTATTGTTTTCAGTCCGGTTGGGGGCCCTCTGTATTCACGGGGCCCTGGGCTGCAGCCCAAAAAGCCTTTAAGTAGATCCGCCCCTGGTACATAATACAAGCATTTGCCCGTGTCTTCGTCGTAGGTATATTTTTCCAGGATAAAAAGTAACCTATAGGTTTCGGGTACCTAAGCGAGAGCGACTCAAAATATAACTTTATTTTCTACACGAAAAGATACCCATTTCATTGTGAGAATTTAGAATACGTTACACCACGCAGCACTACGACTCGTGATGCCTCGCGGCGTAGAGCGGCGACGTTGCGATGCGTCTCGCGGCGGCGCGCGGCACAGCGCGAAATCACTGGCCTCTTCCAGTGTCGTCACGTCGCGTCGCGTCTCGGTGTGATCTGACCCGAAACCTGAAAAGGTGTCATTGTACTCATCATTATGAACAACTTTTACTATGGGGACCAACCCTGAAATCATGAAAAATAAATCAGCTGTTCCCTACAAAAATGCTACATAGGTAACACGATCATATAAATGTATGAAACAGCAGATTTTTTTTTTCATGATTTCAGGTTTGGTTTCATCGTAAAAGTTATTCATATTGATGAGTACTATGACCCCTACGCTCTTAAGCCTTTTAGCCCCCCCCCCCCCTAATCGGCTACTCCCACAACCACATGAGAAGCGGCTGGTCCGCTACTGGCCTTGTACTTATCAGTTCAATATTTGCAGGGGCACCCGTTGCGTTCAATCCAGAAGTGGACACTGGAATACTCGACCTAGAAGACTCAATTACAGCTCAGCGACAGAAAATTGAGCAACCTGTCACGAATATTACCAGCACAACACTACATTGTATGCCCAGACCTAAAATTGAGCTCAAAAAGCTTTCCGATGCAACAGTAAATATTCCAGGAGAATTTAATACTTTAAATACTACTACGGCTACAACTGACTGTTATAATAGTGAAAAAAAAGATTTAGAATATAAAGTATCGAATAACCAAGATAATATTCAAGAATCTCTTAACAAATGTAACATATGTCATCGTACTTTTGGTAAGTACAGCGGTTTAAAGAGACATATTCGTACACATAGTGACGAAAAACCTTACAGTTGCGAGATATGTCAACGAAGTTTTAAAGAAAGGCGTTTTTTAAAGTTACATGTACGTGTACACACTGGCACAAAACGTCACACGAAAACGTCACGTCGTCACAAGTGTGAGTACTGTCAGCTTAGTTGCAATAGTTCTAAAACTTTGAAAAGACATATTCGTTCACACACTGGTGAAAAACCTTTTAAGTGTGAAATATGTCAGCAAAGTTATCGTTATGCCTGTAGTTTAAAGACACATATTAAAATACACACTGGTGAAAAACCTTACAAATGTGATATGTGTCCACTTAGTTTTTCTAGATCAAGTTATTTGATAAGTCATAAACGTGTACATACAGGTGAAAAACCTTACAAATGTGAAATATGTCAGAAAAGTTTTAGACGCTCTAGTGTTTTAAAACTACACATGCGAACACATACCCGTGAAAAACCTTTCAAATGTGAGATATGTCAGCAAAGATTTACTACCGCAGGTATTTTAAAAGGACATATGCGTGTACACACTGATGAAAAACCTTATAAATGCGATATATGTCAGCAGACATTTAGGCAAAAAAATAATTTGTCTTATCATATTCTTACAACAAACACACATTACATACATTCTGACAACAAACCTTATACGTGTGACATTTGTCAGAGAGCATTTAGTCAAAAACGACATAAAATTAGTCATATGCGGGTACACACTGGTGAAAAACCTTATGAATGTAATATTTGTCAACATAGATTTAGCAAAAAGCAACCTTTAAGCAATCATATGCGTATACACACTGGTGAAAAACCTTATAAATGTGAAAAATGTCCGCTCAGATTCCGTCTACACAGTCAGTTAAAAGCGCATATTCATCAACACACTGGTGAAAAACCTTTCAAATGTGATATATGCCAGCGTGCATTTACCCGAAAAGGTTATTTGTCTTGTCATATGCTTACACATTCTGACGATAAACCTTATCAGTGTGACATTTGTCAGAGAAGATTTAATCAAAAAAGACTTATAATTAGTCATCTGCGGGTACATACGAAGGCGGATCCAGCTTTCAAGTCAGGCGGTCGTCATTAAATAAAGGTCTAGTCAGAACAGGCTCCAGAGATGTACCCAAAAGTACAATATACATTTCGCCAGTTATTTTTAAGTCCCATGTAATAGGGGGCGAGCCTATTGCCATCAACCGGACACAAATCCAGACTCCGAGGCTGCTACTGAGAAATTCCTGATGGATGGATATATTTATTTCTTTATAGTGTATAATAATGAGAAATATAATATAATTTGCCCGAAGTACCAAACCATCACTGTTATAGGTATCGCCAATCCTTCAGGAATCTCTCAGTAGCAGCCTCGGAGTCTGGATTTGTGCCTGGTTGATGGCACTTTTTATTTGAGTTCGAAAATTACACTGCGGTGTTAAGATTCTCCGCCGATTGTATATAGTATTCATGTATTGAAATTAAAATTATGTATTAGTAAATATAGATAAACCACTATAACATGGCGCGCCCGTCCATATTACTATTTCAATGTGTGTAGTTACATCCGTATGAAAGAGTTTGTATGTAGTTGTAAGAAATCGTCTTCAGTAGCAGGCCGGCAGATTTGTTGGTCAACTAATCATAACTAGCAAGACCGCGCAAGACAACGCACGTGTCATTTTCATAGAGTATGTCAGTGCAGCGCCATACTAGTAATAATGAGTGATTAATGACGCCGCTAGTCGAGCAACAAATCTGTGATTTGTTATTGTTTCGAGAGCCGTCTCAGTACGCACACATGCGTTGTTAGTCTGTTAAATACTATCACAAATACTTTCAAACGTTTTGAATTGTGGAGGGGCGCGCCATGTTATTGTAGTTTATCTCTACACTTTAAGAAATAAATACATAAGATTCCGATTAAAAGAGTATTTTATTATTTAATTCCTCTCTAATTCTATTTTAAACAATTTTTCTTTGTGTACCCTAAAATAATGTACCTACATGTCACACATGCCTTCTAATGAAACAAAACGCAGTAACTGAGTGTTACCAACAAGAAGAAATTAAGGAGTGTTTATTCTTACAGCGTTACTGAAGTAACGCTAACGCTTAGTAACTGGACTGTAGCTAGATTCAATTTTTTCTCTTGTAAATGACGTTCAAAAGTGCCTTTTAAGGACGTGTTTGCAAATCTGTCAAAATAAGCTGTTTTATCGGGAGATATTTTGGATAAATTAAACCAAATCAAACGCAACTAATGCTTGCAACACATAGATTACTTCTTTATCTCCATACCGTGGATATTTAACATTGAAATGTTTGTTTTTTAATAATGTAAAAGCGATTTTCGAAACATATAAAAAAACTGTTTATTCTTAGACAACTACATAGTCCATAGAAAAATTAGTAACACAAATTTTATGAACTATGTTAGTAATAATAACAGAAATAAACTATACATACATGATTCTTCATCAACCTACACCTGTCACATGCAGGTTAATGAAACGACGCATGACCGCCGAGTCCATTCTATCCGCTATCATCTTCAGGAAGCCGTTACGGCTCCCCCGCATACTGTGCACCACCGACATAGTTTTCTTACGCATAATAGGGGGGCCAAATTTTCAAAAAGTTTTTTAAATTAATCTTTATGGACACTTATTCTCATGAAAAATAAAATTTTATTTATTTATAGCCTTTTAGGTACTCAAAATCATGTTTTAATATTATTTGTTTAAAAATCCCGCCAAAACGCCACATGACGTCATTTGTGGTCATAACAAAATTTCTATTACAAAAAACTAGAGAAACACCACGTGACAGTTTTTAAATTGATCACCGTATCCTAATTTATCAGTAATCTTTTAGCAACTTTTAGAATTTCAACAAAATTATGGAAATAACTGAGTGAATTAAGTTAGTTAGTACCCGTGTAGTCAATGATTGCCCACAAATGAGGTCACGCACTGTTTCAGTACAGATTAAAAATATTGTAAATAACAACATTTTATTTTTTCATTTAAAAACATTTAAATGAATTATATTAAATTATTATTCTAAAAATAATCGTAAAACAGTATATTTATTTTATCTAAGTACATTTTAGATTTTAATCTGATTTGCAAAGAAATCATCAATATGCCCGGCATCTGCAAACATGCCTGAAGCACTACAGTACCACGGAAGCCGCACCAGCGACCAGGACCAGGACTGGGAGTGCGTTAAAGGCCCGCTTTGTAAAACTGGCCCATAGTCCCTCGTGTAGAAGCCTTGACAGAACGCTTAGAACGTTAATTTTTTACTAGCTTTTTATTAAGGATTTGTCTGTATGTAAATTAATTAAAGTTGTTCTCTTCTTATCTCTATAACGTTTACTCTTTTGTTTGTCATATTCTTTACGAAGTTTAATTTTCTCCTCATCTTCAGCCGTAATAATATGTGTTTGAGGACTACCCATCGCTTCAGCATTCCTCTTTTTATTCTCTCTATACCTCTGACATCTAATTTTATTTAAAATTTTCTTTCTTTCCTCAATTTCATTCTTCAACATCGATTTCCTTTCTTTCAGTTTTAATAACATTTCATTTTGAGTCGTACCATCCGAGGAATTGGTTTCCTCACTCTGTCCTCTTACTCCGCCGTCAGAAAACGGGGTCAACTGAGTATTATTTTGAGTATTTGGTACGTAGATTGTTATTACAGGCTCATGTATTTGTGGAACGTAATTTACCTGTAAAGACGTGTCATTATATGATTCGTCCTCATTTTCTGATTTTTTTGGAAACAGGTCGGGATTTTGTGTTTGTGGGGGGAGATAAGACAGATTTGTCGTTGACGGGCCTGCAATTTGTGTGCTAAGGAAATTTTTACATTTAGATAAGCTTTTAACTGTCTTTAAAGATTTATCTGCTTGTAAATGAATCATGTTATTTTGTCTTTTCCTATCTCTATACCGTTTACTTTTTTGTTTGTCATATTCTTTACGACGTTTCAATCTTTCCTCATCTTCAGCTGTCATAGTTTTATGTTTAGTTTGAGGACAAACTATTGCGTCAGTATTCTTCTTTTTTTCTCTATATCTCTGACATCTAATTTTATTTTGGATTTTCTTTTTTTGTTCAATTTCATTTTTCCATTTCATTTCATATTGAGATGTGTCTAAGTCAGAGAAAGCTTCTCCGCTTTCCTGTCTTCTCTCACCGTCTGAAGACATGTCCAATTCTTTTTTCACGTGACATCGAGAATCTAGACAAGAAAAAAGGGCATTTATAAACACTAATTATAACATAACATCACGCCTGTAATCCCCGAAGGGTTAGTCAGAGGTGTAAGTACCCATTAGTAGACCCACATTTCGCCAATCAAATTTAAGTCCCATGTAATAGGTGGCGAGCCTATTGCCATCAACCAGGCACAAATCCAGACTCCGAGGTTGCTACTGAGAAATTCTTGATGGAAAAACGTGTGAAAAACGGCACGTGCCGCCGGCTTCTGCCAGGCGTTTGTGCCGCCGGCATGTGCCGCAGAAACTTGCACAAGCCGCGGAGCATCATTTCAGTTGTTTTGTTCATAGCGAACTTTTCTAGCCGCGCGGCCATGTCGTCGGCTCCTTTGTGCTGCAAAGCGAGCGGCTTTATAAGCCGTCGGGCGCACCGTGGCTTGGCCGGCGGCCCTGTCTGTAGGAGCTTTAAGATAACTTTAGAAAGTACTACCTAATACTTACCTTCCATATCCCAGGCTCTTCTTTCCTTCTCACATTCTTCTGGTTCTGCTTCCACTTCAATTTTAAACTCTATTGTACACACATCATCTTTTTCTGATTTAGAATGGTGTGGTAGTATATCTTTCACATTTGGATAACTATTGTCTGAATTTTCCAATCCTGTAACAAACAAACATCAAGATAAAACGAGACCTTATTACTAAGACTCCGCTGTCCGTTTGTCTGTATGTCTGTCTGTCACCAGGCTGTATCTCATGAACCGTGACAGTTAGACAGTTAAAATTTTCACAGATGATGTATTTCTGTTGCCTTTATAAAAACAGAATAAAATCGCTAGCACAACTTTGAACAATGTTTACTAGTCAACGCCATCTAGCGGTCATATCATCATCTAGAGCTTCGGACGGCAATAGGCGGACCGCGGTCCATATCCGGACCGCTAAAGGTAGGCAGAAACCACAGAATGCCACCTGCTACGATCCTTACATACTCCTTTCGCCTCATCTACGTTCATACATCTCGTCATACAAGCACGCCGGTTACGAGTACTCCGCACCTGACCTTTCTGAACAACCTCACCAATAAGGTCAGAGTAGGTGATTTTTAATTTTAATAATTAGCTAGTTTTGCACCTCCCTTCGATAGGCGCCCGGGGCCCTAACTGCCCCACCCTTGATACGCCCCTGATGAGGAGAGGCCTCTGCCCTGCAGTGGAACAGTAATGGACTGGTAGAATTATGAAATTAGGAACTTACCATCACTAGGAGTAGGTTCCTTCTTGACCTGGACATTATACTGTCTGTCACAAACCGCTGGTAGTTCTATCTCGACGGCTTCACTCTCCGTGTGACCTGCATCTACTATACTTATGTTTTCTACAGCTGTCTTTACAAACCCACACAAGTATTGTAAATGGCTCCTGTTTTTTAAAAGTGTGTGCTGTAACAATATTTATTTATTTATTTATTTATGCAACAAAAGTACAAAGGCAGACTTAGGCAGTGGTCCGACCGCCGGCGAGAAAACGACTAACTATCGGCGATTTTCTCTCTCAAGAAACGCACAATAAATGTACATTCCGTGTAAACTAAAGAGATGCATATATTAAAAGTTGCTCTCTGACTGTTCGCACTGCCGGCGACGACTCGCTTTACTAGTTTTGTCGCTGATTCAAAAATAAACTCTCTCAGCGATACTCGTTCAGCGATGCTCGCTCGCTTGATCATTTCTTTACAGTGCGGCATTGAAAGGCAGTGCGGCAGGACTGAGCGACCGCGGGCGAGTGGCACGAGTAATCGCTCGTCGCACATGCACACTCGCTTATAAAACACAAACGACAAAACTATCGAAACTACACACTCGCTTCCCGCTGATCGCCAACTCTTTTATAGTTTCTAGTTCTACTCGTTTCTCGTTCATCGTCGGCGGTCGGACCACTGCCTTAATGCCATAAGCATTCTCTAACACTCAATCAAAGGTGGTGAAGAGATAACATATTAATTTGGTAAGTTAGCTAATTCTACTTAGGCCCTAGGCTTAGTGCCCAATGGAGAGGTCCATTGGGCACTCTGGGCCAGAGCCAGCTTTAGGCCCCATTCACATAGGAACGCGCGGGCGCGGCGGCGGGTGCGGGCGCGGTGACTTGGCGAGTTCGTGTATAACACGAACTCGCCTGTTTGATATTTCGCGACCGCGCCCGCCACCGCGCCTGCGAGTCAACGTGAATGAGCACTCAGGCGTGGGCGACATAGGCCATCACTCACGTCCTTGCAGTCTCGGGCCTCGCACCCCAAAGGCAGGACAAGTAAAAATATTTGTCGCTTTTAAAACGCCAAACAAATCGCTTTCAATAGTTTTTCAAAACCATATTTTTCACTGCCTTGTTGATCTAGTGGTCGCAAAGCGCGACTGCTGAGCATGAGGTCTAGGGTTCAATTCCCAGGTCGGGCAAAGTGTTATTAGATTAACATGTACAATACTTTTTAATCCAGTAATGTGTTCCCTTGGGATAATAATTACTAAAATACTTACTTTACGAGGAGTTACTTTAAATGGCGTTTGGCGCGGGCGACACCGCGAGCAGAAGCTAGTAAGTATTAAATTAATGTGTTATGAGTACAGTTATCCATGATTCCCTCACCTTGTAGCTCTCGTTCAACATCTGAGCTAACAGCTCCTCAGCCTGCAGACATTGTCCCTGCAACTGGCAGCATTGCTTTAGCTTAGCGTAGCAGATGAAACAAGCGAGCATCGGTCTATTGTCTTCAGTCACAAACTGCAACAAACATTTATTTTATTTATTTATTACTTAACGCAAATTTTGGTCTTACAAGCTAACAGATATGACATACAAAACGCTCATACAATAAGTTTTTTACAAATCATTTATGTCTTAATTATTATACATGTCACCTTAAACAATTGAATTTATAAAAATAGCAATAATGTCGGCAAAAAATACGGGCATGCGTCACCAACATGCTAATGTGAACACGTCACCGACATGTTAATATGACGTGTTGCGCAAGACTGGCGACGCGCAGTAGCCTGTGTCCATGTACACGCTTAAATACACTAATTATACATTAAATATGTAATGTACAAATTACAAGAGGTTCATAATTAAAAATACAATTACGTGAAAAAAAGTACAGTTATTCCAAAGTTTTAAGTCCTTAATTTTTTTTTTTTACTTACGGGAATATCAGTCAGCTTCTCATACAGCTCCTGCAGGCTCTTGTCGGCAACTACATGCATGCGAACATTCTCCACCAAACATATCCTACACAGGGACAGTTTTCCCATTTTTATTGTTTGTTTATTTACTACATAATGAATCTAATTCTTGAAGTAGTTTTTTTACAATTTTGACATTGACATATTCAATGACAACAATAACAGCCCAAAAAGGGATGTCCAATCTTTTGAATTCAATTTTATTGATATCTAGTATCGTAACCGATTAAATGAATCGATTCACAATCTGAATAGAATTCATAGATCGTACCTTTATAAAACTTAATTACTTGTTTTTAACTGTTACTTTGCACAAATTACATTTACTGCCTGTTTGGCATAAAACTGCTTCAATTTCTCTATATCACTAAGTGTAATACTCTATTCTAAGAAATATCAATACTTTTTTACATTTCGGACATCCCTATCCCTCTTTGTTGTTATCTACGCCCGTCAAGAACCTGTATCATAAAGTTAGTGTTGCCACCTATTTTATTTACTGAAATAATACAAGATAATTATATACTATTTATAACACTGACTGGACAGATGACAAGCACGACAATCTGTCTTGAAAGAGAAAACTTATAGTAACACTGGACAGATGACAAGTACTTACGACAGTCTGTCTTGAAAGAGAAAACTTATAGGTAGTTGTGTCCCATTCTAATAAGGTGACACTACATTTTTTAGGTCTTTTGTGGTATTCACTTTTATGTTAGGTACCTACTTAAAAAGTAGGATGTATGGAAAAGATGAGAATATATCTATCTTCTATACATATTAAATGCTTTGTCCTGAATGACTGACTGACGGATCAACGTACAGCCTATACCGCTGATCGTAGAGACCTGAAACTTTGAGGGGGTGTTCTTTGTATGATGTAGGTATCCTTAAAGGGTTTTTCAAAATTCACCCCCTGAGGAAATTAAACGAGGATCCAAAGTATGTAACATACATGGGGAAATCGCGTTTTAGAGCTCTCACAAAAGATTAAAATAAAACACGCTAAGTAATACTTTTATTGATTTTAATTTAAAATTTCTGTACATTCTTAAAATAATCCTAAAAAAATCTTTATAAAAATAGTTAAAAATCAACGATTAACATTATGGTAACACATTTTAAACGAGATGGAAGATATCGTACAGAAAACTTTTACAAAGTATACAATTTTTGAGTCGATTCAGACGAATTAGATTTATAAAACTTCTTCTATGTACATAATTATATAAAAGGCAACCGTTACTGACTGACTGTGGTCTATCAACACACAGCTCAAACCACTGAACGGATTGCGCTGAAAGGCACGCAGATAGTTATTAATAATACCTACGTCCTAATAACTTATTATGACGTAGGCATGCGCAAAGGATTTTAACTTTTTTCAACTCTCGGAGCGTTGAAAATTCAACAGTGTAATATTAATTTAATAATAACAAAGTAATATTAAAATAATATTGTTTTAAGAGATGGTGGTCAGGGTCCGATCTAAGGGGGGGGGGGGGGGGGGGGGCTGGCCGGGCAAATGCCCAGAGCGGCATAAATGAGAGGCGGCTAAATTGAGTGTGCTGCGCGGTTGTATGACATTCAACAACCTCTCATGAATTTTTGTAAACTTGTTCAGAAACCGTAGTAGACTAACGTATTTGAATATTATACAATTAAAACAAAATTATTATAGGTACATATCATTTCATCTTTGGAATAGCAAGCTCATGACTTATTAAGGTGTTATTATAAAGGGCGGCGAATATTATTTTGCTCGGAGCGGCTAAATAGCTAGATCGGGCCCTGATGGTGGTAGGGGCTGGTCGATAATGTTTAGGAGCTTGTGTCGACAGTACATCAGAATAAACGGCTATCAAAACTATTTGATTACCTCCGAATACTCAAATAATACATAACGATAATTTTGCCACAATTATTTTCAGGATTATTTGAAACTATCCCTAAGCAGTATTAAACTGGGGCAGTTTTCGTTGATAATGAACTCAATATTTACAGAAATAAAGCAAAAATTTGCGTGATTGTGAGCAAGAATATTATTTGAAAAGAAAAAAGTAGCCTCACAAAGATTTAAAAACTTTAAATTGAGTTTATATAATTAATACTTGTTCAAACAAGTATTAATTATATAAACTCAATTAGTAATCGGTAAATAATCACATAAACATTTTGTACTTAAAATTGTAAATACAGATTATATCTATTTATTATAAAACAAAAATATCACAATTTTGTTCAGTGTCTTAACAACTATGTATTTCGTTTTAGAGCACAACAGAAGATAATTATGTCCAAAATTTCCCGTCCGAATACAGGTGTAGGGAATGGTAAGGCAAATTTAAAAAAAAGTCATCCGCCATCTTGGAGCGACGGCCAGGCGTTCAAACAATTTGAATGTTTACTTTTGTGTAATAAAAAAGAACTATGAATGCAAATATTTTACTGTTTTAGAAACTATAAACTGAGTGCAGTACGTGAGTGCGACAAATGCTTGTGCGATGCACGCTAGTGCGACAGATCTGTACCGCGACACACGATAGATCGAATGCACGCTTGTGCGACACACTGAAGATCGACATCACCCTAGTGCGATACTGAAGACTCAACCCATAATTATTATTTTAATCTGACGAACCCGATGACTCAGCTAGTTACATAATTATTGGATTCCGGACCACTAGTACTTTAATAAAATTGATATTGATTGATAATTTTAACAGATCAAAAATATTTTTGTTGGAAAACCTGCTCGATTTTATGACACCCTAGTACTTTTTCTTGGATTTTTATGTAGAAGATCTCTCACAGACCTCTATCTGCCTCATTCACCCGCTCACTTTTCAAATTACGAGAAAAACCAGTTCGATTTTTTTCAAATTTTCATCTTGGTCTTCACAATAACAAACACAAAAAAAAAAGACTTATCCAATTTGGTGCAGTCATTCGGAAGGTTTCGGCGATTCATTTTGATTTACATAACTATATCTATACTTCTATACTAATATTATAAAGAGGTAACATTTGTTTGTAAGTTTGTAAGTTTGTATGTAGGGGGTAATCTCCGGATCTACTGAACCGATTTTGAAAATTCTTTCGGAAATTGAAAGCTACGTTATCACTGAGTGCTATAGGCTATATTTTATTTAAGAAAAAATAGGGGTCCGTAAGATATTTGGGTTTTTCGGACCCAAGGTGTAAAAAATCATCCAAAAAAGTTCCTTATTTGGCGTACGCCGCCTAAACTATAAAAGATAGAACCATTAACCTTAAAAATATCTACAAAAAAGTCCGCGACACACTATACCTATCTATTTCGAGTTAAACAACAACCATTTTTTTATTAAAAATATAAATTTTTTTTAGGACTTCATTTAAACGCATTTATTTTACACATGCCATTACTCCTTATCAAAATAAACTATTTAGTCACAAAGTACTGTTTATGTAGATAATATTTAGTCTTTTATTCATTAAAATTGGCCGTTTGGTTTGAAAGTTATGGCGAAATTAATATAATACTATTTCTGCGCTCCGCGGCCCGTGGCGACAGGTGAAGTAGGCATCACCAAGGCGGGGGTGCGGATGTGGGAGGGGAGTTTAGGTCTATGAGTAAGGTACCCGCGCGGCTCAGACGCGTGGTCGGCTCCTTACGCAATAAATGCGAAAGTCTGTTTGTTTATCTGCCTGTTTGTCGGCTAAAATGCTGAATTTACTATTGGGTAGTTGAACACATGGGATCAAACTTAGGCTTTTTGTAGCGGTAATCGACATCCACGCAGGAGGCAGAGCCGCGGGGGACCGCTATAGGTTATATAAATTAGAATAACACATAGGCTACTTTTTGTCGCGAAAACCGACATCCACGCGGGCGGAGCCGCGGGCGACCGCTAGAAAAAAAAACCCTCCTTTTGGCAGGCAGGAAATAAATCATAGCACTCAGTACTAACCGAACCACACTCATAATTTCATCACAAGTTAAAATGTTTACCGCCCAACGAAGTGGGCACGGGTCAGCCTGCTAGTTCTGCATTCGTTAAAATGCATTTTTTTTATGAATTGCGAGATGTTTACTGCCGCACAATCGTTTGTCGATCTAGGGTGATGTCGATCCTCAGTGTGTCGCACAAGCGTGCATTCGATCTATCGTGTGTCGCGGTACAGAACTGTCGCACTAGCGTGCATCTCACAAGCATTTGTCGCACCCACGTACTGCACTCCTATAAACTAGCTACACACTGCTGCTATTTTTGAAGCACTATTTGAATGTTTACTTTTGTGTAACTACCTGCTCTGAATTAGGCATCATTAGGACATGAAATAAAAAATCTTTTATAATTATTTAGTCTAGTGTCATCCTATGTCTTTCGCCAAGAACATGATAAATCTCGCTTTTTCGTCCTAGTTTGACCTGGCACTTTGCACAGTAGTAATTAAAATCATCTATCTTAGTTATATCGTTATGTATCATTAAATTTTTATGTAGTTCTCTGTGGCAACGAGCAGTAGGACTACAGACATCATTTTCATACACATATTTGATCATTTCATTTTTGTTTATCTCATATTCTTTAAGATATTTCAATATGTGGCCTCTACTTTTAATATGTTCGATGTAATTTTTAATATATATGTCACAACACTCACATATGAACACAGACATTATCGGCTCAATTTGATGGAATTTTAATAAGTTTTCTTCGCTTGTTTGATGGTTTTTACCCTCCATGTGTTCAATTATATTTTGGTGAACAAAAGGGATACTAACATCACATATTTCGCATTTCACTATCGTTTTTGCATCGTTCGCATAGAACAGTAAATTGTTATATTCATTCATTTTAAGTTTGTTGGCAATTTCCAAGTGCGATTTACCTTCCATATGCTCTATAATATTTCGTTCCACAAAAACGATTGTTACATAACAAATTTTGCATTTTACTTTTGTTTTTGTGTTATCTGTAAATTCGAATTGATCATAATATTTATCGATTTTGTTTTCCTTAGAATTATTCGTTGCATTTTTATTGCTAGTTGAAGCTATAGCACCATTACTTGCGTTGTTAATTCCAGTAGGCCCTCCGTTGGTTTTCACGCCATTTTGCACTTTACCTCCTTTGGAATTGAGTTCTTTATTTGATACCACAGTTTTATGTGGTTTTCCTTCGACGTGAATACTCATTCCTCCTCTAGGTACTTTCACTTTGCAAATATTGCAGTATCCAGAATCATTAACTTTTGTAGAAATCTCATTAATTTTGTTACTAACTTTATTTAAATCATTTTGTTTGTTAACAGTGGTCATTTTAGATAGATGAGTTTTAACATTAATATGAGATTTCAAACTGTTTTTATGCACATTCATATTGCATGCTTGACAAAAGCAAATATTGCCACCATCAACGTTGGTTATTGAATTTTTTTGCATCAGCATGTTGATATGTTTTTTCGATATGAGGTGAACGGAATAGTTGTGAGAGTCCACATATATATCACAGTCTTCACAAAACGTTTTACTTGTGTACGGTATACGGGTCTCCTTTACTATCTTTTTATGATGATCATTCTGAGTATGATGATTAGAATTTGCTGACACCACTTCATTGCAAACTATGCAATGATTTGTTACCGTGTCAATCTGAAATGAAAAAATTAAATATAAGTGTTTCCATCAGGAATTTCTCAGCTTTGATGTCAGTGGCGTAGCTAGGGGGGGCGTAGGGGGCGGTCCGCCCCGAGTGACACCCGACAGAGAAAAAAAAAATAGAACATACATTGAGGTGGTTTGGATAGCCACCCTGTATTTCGTAACTGACGTTATCACAATGTTTTATTTTAATTATGAAAGACACATTTTGTAATTATTAAATAAATTCGAACTTTACGTTTATTGGATGTCTGACATCAATCCGTGCCTCGGAAAGCACGTTAAGCCGTTGGTCCCGGCTGTCATACGTGGATCTTTGACAGTCGTTACGAGTCGTCAGAAGCCCGAAAGTCTGACAACCAGTCTGACCAAGGGTTATCATATTATTAATACCCAGTTGCTGGGTTGTGGAGGTCAGATAGGATGTCGCTCTTTGTAAAATACTGGTATTCAGCTGCATCCGGTTAGACTGGAAGCCGACCCCAACATAATTGGGAAAAGGCTAGGCAGATGATGATGACGATTATCGGATGTTTATTAATTTTAAGTTTTTATTCGTGGGGTGACACCACAGTTATCCGCGCCGGGTGCCACCCATGCTAGCTACGCCACTGCTTGATGTCTGGATTTGTGCCCGGTTGATGGCAATAGGCTCGCCTTCTATTACATGACTGGCGAAATGTGGGTGTACAAACGGTCATAAGTGGAGTAGCAATCTACAAAGCAAATCGATTGACACGTTGGTTAAACTTACGACCTTTCGACGTCTTGTGCGTATTTTGAGGTGTACGTAGGTACTGTGTTATTACGTTCAAAAGAGCCTTATAATGGCCTAATTAATTTGACTTTGACTTTAACTTTGAAAACATCACTTAAACACACAGATGTAGGTATGGCCTGTACCACGTGTTCACAGCAATTCAAACCTTAGCATGCTACTGCACTTATGACCGCTACTGTACTTATGGGTATACCTCTACCTTACCCTTTAGTGATTACAGGCGTGATTACACACAACACAAGAAAAAAACAAAAAAATACACAAAAAAAAAACAAAAAAAAATTAAATACACAAAAAAGAAAATAAAAAAAAAAACAAAAAAATTACACAAGTTTTTCTTACCTTTCTAGCTAAGTTATCATTGATTGGACTGAAGATATGTCTGACATGGACTTCGGTGACCTCATGTGCCTTCGTCTCTTGTGATATCCACATATTACACAGCTGACAATACATACTGTCCTTCAACATTTTAAAACTTTGAAAGTGTTCCTGAGACACATTGATTTTGTCACCATTTTTAGTCACAACACAAACACAGTCACCGCGAACCACTGGTAAATTAACTTTCAATTTAAATTTCTTAATCATTTCTTTTAAATAGTCTTCAAAGGATTCTACTTTTTCAGGTTGTAGATGATTAGATTGGATCTGTGGGCTTTTTGCTTCAATCTTAGATTCAGTCTCTCCGTTACCTAGCAGCATTGGTAGAGAGTTGGTAAACGTTGCATGGTCTTCTGACACATCTTCATCGCTGTCAAGAGTACTATTGCTGTCTGCTTCAAACATTTTGTAATTTTTAATTGGTGTTATAATAGAATTATCTTCTTCAAAATCACTCATATGTTCTTCAGTGGCATCAGTAAAATCAGTAACCTTGCTACTGTTCATTATTTTGTAGAATTCACTTACAATAATAGCATTTTTCACTGATTCCGAATGGTAGTTTGATGATTCGTGCTTCATTTTGTTTTGTACTTTAATTACCTTGGAACAAGGTTCACAGTAGTATGCTTCACTGTCAAAATCTTTGTTATTTCCAACTGTATTAACATTTATTTGGTTGGATACCCGTTGAAGGACTTTTTGGAATATTTTTTTGTAAGTTTCATGTTGTATGCTAGCGTTATGTTGTTTGGTGAAGTTAGAGGGTATATCTATGTTACAAATATGGCACGAGTAAGTCTCCGAAGGTTCTGTAAAAAAAAAATAACTTTATTAGTCTTTTTTTAAATTTTTTCTTATTCTGCGATCTGTGGACTCGATTTTGAGGGTGTGGTTCCACTTGAGCCAAGCCAAGCTACGTTGCTAAGGATGTCTCTGATTTATTTTCAAATAATGTCCTATTTTAGAGGCGTCCGGGGCCAGTCCGGTGGAAACCTAGACATTTTAGTGCAACAAAACTGATTAATTGAAAGATAAACAGTAAAATAATATTTACAATATCTACACACTTCAGTTAATACCTAAGGTAACCTACATAAAAAATCGATCCAGTGGTATAGTCGTACAAGCGTTAAAGACAGACAGACTGAATTACTTTTGCATTTAATAATAGATAGGTATGTAGTGTTATTGAGTTTTTCCATCTGAAATTTCTCAGCAGTCTGGATATGCACCCGATTGATGGCAACAGGCTCGCCCCTTATTACATTAGACTTAAACATAACTGGCGAAATGTAGGTGAACTAATGAGCCAATCTCTGCCTAACCCTTCGGAATTAGAGGCTTGATGTTATGTTTATATAAGATATTGTAAGTATAGATTGCTACTTACCAGAGTAGCAATCTTCAGCATCTTCTGTGGTTATTTGTACTTGACAATACTCCGTCTCACCGTCCAGGTATCCCTTAGTCCACAGCGGTGTGGTCTCCGCTGGAGGATCTCGCACGTACTTACTGAGGTACCTGAGGTCTATATTGTCTAAAGACACCGTGTATGGTTGAACCCCAATCCTTAATTCAGCCATTTATTACTGAAAAAAAAAAAACATTAAAAAAATCAAAAACCCGATATTTTAATCTAAATATATATGTATAAAAGCGAGAGGTCTCATTCACTCATTACAACATATCGAAAACCGCTAAAAGAAAAAACGAAGCGAAACGGGGGTCCAAAGTTTGTATAGAGTCTATAGAGCAGCCTTTCCCAAAGTGGGCGATTACGCCCACTTTGGGAACCTTTGGAAACCTCAGAGGTTCCCAAACTTATTTTGTCTACTGCCCACTTTGAGAATAAATTATTTTCTAGCGCCCCCAATTTTTTCACCTACTTAAAAACCACCTAGCAATGATATTGCCACCTAGTAGATGAAATTACAAATAGCTCCCCAAGCCTCTACACAACGCCCCGAATTTTTTTCTGGGTCTCCTGCCCCCCTTTAGGCCTGCAGCGCCCACAAGGAAGCGTTATCGCCCTCTTTGGGAAAGGCTGATCTATATTAACTTAATAAGACAAAAACTAATCCCACCAAAAACATTTCATGTAAAATGTTGCCAAGACGACCACATAAGGTTTGCCCTGTGAAAAAGATATCAGATCTCATGTAAAGCCAAGCTTCTGAATCTACACGGCCTAAGTCTACCGACCCTAACTTCACAAATTCTACATATCAGTTAAATGTATGGCTTGGCTGTTTCGTTACTTATTTCAGAAACTATATTCGCATCACCTCCACGGCAATAGCGAAACGGGGAAGCCATACATTTTTACTGATATTATGTTTTTGGTGGGATTTCAGTTCTTTTTGTAAGTTGCTAGGCAGTCTTTTTAGTGTTTATTAACATTTTGAAGTCTCATACAAACTTCCACCCCCCCATTTTAGGGGATGGGGGGCGAAAGTTATAAGTTTATGGATTTTTTTTTGGTTGTATACTAAACTTAGATTACATACCAAATTTCAGCTTTCTAGCACTTCAGGAAGTAGCCAAACATTTTGATGATCATCAGTGTGTCAGTGTGTCAGTGACGAAATCGGTGTATTTTAGATATCAATAAAATCTAAAGTATTAGAGCTATTCAATTGGGACTTTGTATGTTTAATTAGTCTATTATTGACATCATATCCTGAGAATATGAACTATCTGGTACATCGGAAACCAACTCTATGAGGGTTCAAAAAAACGACGAAACACTTCGAGAAAAGGTAGGTAGTGCCCTTGCGCTTCGCTTGGCTCGTCTTGGCGGGGGCACTACCGTGCCCCCCGATACCAATTATAAAGTTTCGAATTCGTAGCTTGGCGTCGAGGGCACGTTTTTGCTTTTTAACCGACTTCAAAAAAAGGAGGAGGTTATCAATTCGACTGTATTTTTTTTTAATGTTTTTAGCTCCTAACTTGCGACTGGGTGAACCGATTTTCATGATTCTTTTTTTATTTGAAAGCATACACAAGCACTAAAAAGTGAAAAATAAAAAGCTTTTTTACAAAAAAAAAGATAACCGCCTTCAAAAACTACAAAATAAAAATAACTTTAGTTTTGGAAGTCGGTGGCAATACTTACCTACATAACAAAAAACAAAACCAAAGCCGCCGACTTCCAAAACTAAAGTTATTTTTATTTTGTAGTTTTTGAAGGCGGTTATCTTTTTTTGTAAAAAAGCTTTTTATTTAACTTGGCAGTTATGTATTTAAGTTATAAACCTAAAACAAAAGAGGCAAGAATGTTTGTGTGGAGAAAAAGACCACCCACGTTTCCTTTCAATGAATCGTCGACTTATCGCGGACTTACTGATAAGGAGTCTTTATGGCGCTTTGCACATGGAGCAACTTAGTTGAGGCAACTATCAACACTTTTAAAGTTTCCTGCTACTATAACGTTAACGGTTGCCGCAACTTTACGGCAATCTGTGAGCAACTTTTATAGCCGAGACGCCGAGTTGCCGTATTCTGTTGCCGTAGCGACACTGGCATTGCCGGGCACAGGGAGAGGGAGGGAGAGTGTGAAATCGCCCGACGCGTTGCGAATAGTTGCGATTGACGGCTGAGGAAACCGGCAACTTTAAAAACCGGTCAGTATAATATTTAACAGTTGCTAGTTGCGGCAATTAGAAACTAACTTAGTCAACGATTGCAGCAACTGAAAACTGTTGACGATCACCGGAACTCGAAACTCGAGTTGCTATGTGTAGTCCAATTGAAATATATGTAAACAGCTAGTTGCCAGTTGATGCAATAGTTGCTGTATGTGCAAAGCGCCTAAATAGTCGCCTAGTTAGTTGAACTACCACGTGCACGTAACGTAAGCCAAATGATTTCTTGGAATTCGACATTGATGACGAAACGTTTGAAGGATTCAGATTTCATTACTTCGAAATAGTCTTGGACAGAATTTCGATTTAAAGAAGCCGCAAACTTTACAAACTGCTTCTTTGTGATCCTTTTTCAATCTGCCTAGCCTTTTCTCAATTATGTTGGGGTCAGCTTCCAGTCTAACCAGATGCAACTGAATACCAGTATTTTACATGGAGCGACTGCCTATCTGATCTCTACAACCCAGTAACTGAGTAATATTAAGGTAAGAATTTCGGGCTTCTGACGACCCGTAACAATTATCAAAGATACAGCCGGGACCAACTTCTTCGAGAATCGAGATACATATATATACATACCTACATACATAAACTCACGCCTTTTTCCCATGGGGGTAGGCAGAAACCACAGAACGCCACCTGCTACGATCCTTACATACTCCTTTCGCCTCATCTACGTTCATACAAGCACGCCGGTTACGAGTACTGGGCACCTGTCCTTTCTGAAGAACCTCACCAATAAGGTCAGTGTAGGTCTTCCTAGGGCGACCCCTCCTTGCGTTGCCACTCACCTCTGCCATAGAAATACCGAGAGTCGAGATGTCCTACTTAATATTTGTCCTACTTAAACGTTTGTTATGCAATTACGCGTAAACTATTGAACAGATTTGGATGAAAATAGGCACATAGATAGACCATTTCCTAAATTAACACATAGGTTACTTTTGGATACTTAATTAATTTTGGAAATTGTTCCCTTGGGATAATTGTTCAAGTTACTTTGCAGAAAGTTACATTATATGCGGGCGAACCCGCAGGCAGAAACTAGTCTATCTATTAATAAAAGGCAACCGGAACTGACTGTCTGATTCATCAACACACAGCTTAAACTACTGAATGGATTGCGCTAAAAGGTTACGGCTCTTTTATGACCCGGTTGACAAAAGTTACCGTACAAAGACCAAATAAATTTTAAATTACGGCCATATAACCCACCTTTCATTTTATGTAAACATTTTTTGGAAATTCAATGGGAGACCACGTAAAAAAAATAAAAAAGATTTGGTAAAAATTTTTTTTAAATGTACTAAAACTGCAATTTTTACTTTAATCTAGTTGAATTTCATCTAGTTGAGTTACATTAATTGATTAATTGAATTCTAGTTGAATTAATTGAATTTAATCTAGTTGAGTTTGTAGTTTTTTCGAAATATTTAGACACCGGGAGTTGGTTGGCAACAAAGTTTTGATAAGTGGGAGAATACAATCACGACATGTCAGGAGCAAACAATATTAAGTATTGTTACTTAATAGTAAACCCAACGGGACATGGTAGAGAGAGGGTATCGCGGGGTACTACTGCTCGTGCATTCACGGCCGCCGCGCCATTGGGAGCTGCGCGCACGTAGCAGATAGTCTACTTTTTATCTTGGACTAGACATCAAGACAACATACACGCTCCTGCGGCCTTTTTGGATTATGTGACCATACCGTTAGATCAGGTCGAATAAAACAAATACAATAATATAATAATTTCCCTGTCCCCAAGTGGGCTACTATTTTTATATATTTTTAAATGTTATTACTTTTTTTATAAATATTTAAAAATGCATTTAATATGAATAGAAAATAATTGAATGGAATAATAATGAATTTTATTTCCTTATCACCTAATTCCTTAGTAATAAATGCGCAAAAACGTTCTCTAGGTGAACTATAAATTCTGTAAATAGCTATGTCGTTCGTTACTGTATGCCGTGAGTATGGTTTATTTCTTAGAAAATCTAGCCTTATATGTTTTCTGTAAGGGTTGGATATGGTTTTTATACTTAACTCTTAGCTAATCACCCATAAAATATGATACAACACATATTATGCACTCACATAAAAAACAAACTTTTTTTATTTTTTTTACCGTCTTGTACAATCCCCACAGTAATGCGACACATACCATTGCAAACTATACTTATTTCTCTGTATATCCCGCACTTTTTCATGTCTGTACGCCGTGGGTATGGTTTTCATACATTGGCGGGCCATTACCTTTGGCACGCAGATAGTTTTTATAAAGTAGGCATGTTCTGAGAGAGGGTGTTCTAAAATACACCCCCTAAAGGGGATGAAACGGGGGTCCAAAGTTTGTTTATAAAGAAATGCTATAGATTGAACTATGTTACTTCTTATTTAACGCAAGCAAAGCCGCAGGCAATGCTAGTAATATATAGATTGTACTTGAGCCGTTGGTCCCGGCTGTCATATGTGGATCTTTGACAGTCGTTACGGGTCGTCAGAAGCCCGAAAATCTGACAACCAGTCCTACCAAGGGGTATCGTATTACACAGTTACTGGGTTGTGGAGGTCAGATAGGCAGTCGCTCCACATAAAATACTGGTATTCAGCTGCATCCGGTTAGACTGGAAGCCGACCCCAACATAGTTGAGAAAAGGCTAGGCAGATGATGATATAGATTGTACTGGAAAACAAAACTACAGAAATATCTTAGATTTGGATATGTAATCTTAGGTGGTAACTTTATACTGAATAGAGATCATTAGGGACCCTGTGGGGCACAACAAAAGGGTAGGACTTAGGAGAGAGGAAGTTTTATGAGATTATAAAGATTTTAATAGACATAAGTTGTACCTACTTAAAGTAATAAAAAACAGGAGATCAAGAAATATTATTATTACCTCGCTTAAATAATACCTGCCTATTTACATACAACGCTTAATACACCTAGTAATTACTGACAGTACCTTTGCTTACTAGCCAATTAACAAAAACTTTGTCATAACTTTCGGTATCTGAGGCATCAAATTACAAAGGAAAGATAATAAATAGTAGGTACATAGGTAGTCAAAAATATTATATTAGAACTTACCAACACATTTAGTATAACTTATTCACTTGTGTGAAACGCGTCTTGTACTGAGTAATTACTGAAGTTTTCTATTAAGTACTTAAAAAGTTACAAACTTTTTAAAGAAATGGATTACAACTGACTTTTTCCTAGACCGAACCGACCGTAGATAAGTACGTTATCAATTTTGACATTGTAAAATTAGACGAATAGTGAAGGGAAACTTGCATTGAAACATATCGACAGATCGGTGAATCGACTCGATTTTCTTCGAAATGTTTGTCAAGACTCGATTTAGATTTGTTTGTAGAAAATCAATTATTTTGTACTTCTAACTTTAGGGCGCCTACCGCCATATCTTTTCAAACAATATTATTTTGATGTTACTTTGTAATTTCTGTTGTTGCATTTTCAACTCTCGGCGCTGAGCCGATCGTTGAAAATTCAACAGTGCGGAAGGCAAAGTAATATTAAAATAATATTGTTTTAAGGGATGGTGGTAGAGGGGCAGGTAAGTGTCGGAGATTTATTTATTTAAACTTTATGCAACAAAAGTACAAAGGCGGACTGAATGCCTCAGATTCTTCATTTATTTTTGTAAACTTCTATCTACAATTTATATTATTGATCGCTATAAGCTATAAAATAATAAAAAAGAATATGCTGCTAGTTACAACTTAATAATATTTAATTAATTAATATTATACTAATACTATGTAGTTTATACACATTGCTTGAAAATATAAATAGCTTGCCGATTTTGTTACCATGTCAGTCATATTATCTTTCGAAACATCGCCTCAGATTATCTGTATAAATTGAATCTTCTCTGAATTGAATCATTCCTGACGTAATATAAAATTTATATCACAGGAAGAACAACCTTAATTTTATTTTTCAAGTAGCACACAGACAAGAAAGTCGATATTATTGTAGCCAACTTACCAATGTTTCCCATCACTATTTTTTAAAGACCCGAACTTTCCCGGCCATAGAGCTACACGCTACACCGTTTCCTACACGTGTCACAAGTTTTCTAATCTAATTGTCTATGGTACTGATGACGCTAATTTTTTTTTTTCACATGTTTCTGTTTTTCCCCCAATATCTTTTTTTCTACCTCTAAGTCATGGAAATAGTTTGTACTTCACTTTATTTCAGGTAAGTTACAAATTATACATATAAATTATCCATATTTGTGTTAGGTAATCAATTAATTATCATTAAGTATTATTATAACATTTACGATACATTCGACAATAATGATACACACACAATACACCAATGCACCAAATCAAGAACGCCTGACATGTTGTTTTGTCAAAATACTCTATAAATTATATTAAGAAAATTATGTGTCTAAGAACTTGCTAAGAACCTATTAGTTTAACGTATATAATTATGTCGATTTGTCGAAGGTCCAGTAAATTATTATCTGCCATGTTGCAGACACACACATTTGCAGATTGCAGTTTATGCTGACCTCGAATTGTCTTTTCCAGGGTCAACTCATAAAAAAGGTAGTGCGTACTTACCTTTAAGTAAGTACATTTACGTTACGTTTTTGGATGGAAATGGAACGACTAGTCGCAGCCGGGGAGTAGGGTTTAGGGTTGCCAGTTTTATTTACGAGCGATATGGATATTGAAATCCTTCTAGTAAAAAAAATCGGGAATTTCTCTAAAATCTTGAAATCTGAAATCTTGAAATCTGAAAAAAATAATGAAATCCTTCTAGTAAAAAAAATCGGGATTTTCTCTATAAAAAAAATAACTTTATTTCGTACAAGTAACATCCATAGTGTGTTTTACAAGAATCATAGAATTATGTCAATAAATCATAACTTTTAGTCTTTTAGTAAAAAAAAAATCAGGATAAAAAGTCTGGCAATTGAAACCTGACTACATGAAAGGGCGGCAATTTTAAAAATCGAAGTTTTCGTTAGAGCTTAAATAACGAAGTTGATACTAGGTAGGTACTCGAAAAATTGATTCAATATTTTTGGAAAATCAATAAGTTAAATAAATAAATAAATATCTTGGGGACAACTCACACACGGCCATCTGATCCCAAGCTAAGCAGAGCTTGTGTTATGGACTTATGGTAACCAGACAACTGATAAACATACATAAATAATTTATAAATACATACATATTACTTATAGATAAATTACACCCAGACACAGAACAAACAATTATGCTCAACACACAAAGTTTATCCTGGGTGGGAATCGAACCCACTACCTCCGGCTTTGCAGTCAGGGTCACTAACCACTAGACCAACGAGGCAGTCAAATCAGTCAGTTGTCAATTTAGTTTATTCGGTTGAAAGTCAGATCGTCAAAATCACCTCGCGTAATTAAATAGATGGGCCAACTTCTTTATTTCCTCCTTCGATCCATATTCCCACATATATAGTATAAATAAGTACGTTTTAGTACAAATAAACCGTTTCTGAATCTCTGAATTCGTGGCTTCTCAATTTATCTTCACCATCATCTTTTCGGTCAAACACTACATTAAACTTCTCAACACTCTCCGATTCTTTCTTTGTCATATTTCCTGTCGATCTCAAAAAGCTTTTACCATTATTTATTTCTATCTCTATTTTATTTCCCATCGTTCTAGGATTAATCTTAAGATTTTTCGATTGTATAATACCTAACATTTTATCTTTAGTTTTTAATATACTTTTAACAGTACTTGATTGTATTTCTACCATATCAACGGGCGTTCCCAAAGAAGTCTTAACAATCTCCAATTTCAAAGTTTTATTCCCAGTCGCCCTTAAAAAGGTCTCAACATTTCCTAATTCGAAATCTGTCTTATTTTCGGCCATTGATTTCTGTAATTTAAGCAGCATATGGTTCGCTACTTTATCTGTCAATAAATCTAGTATCTTTGAAGAGGCTAAACGATTTACTGTGGCGTTAAAATCATGTCTACTCTCACGACTTTTACCTTTATGAGCTGTATTAAGTTTTTCTAACATTAATATTGTATCTGTGTCTTCTTTATTTATCTGTGCATATGACTGTGTTGGTCGATTTTTAGCTCGTTCTTTTGTCGTTGTTGAAGATACATAAAAAGGAAGTTTCTGACGATAAATATCATTTTGTTTTTGTAATTCTTCGTACGAATCTTGTTTATTTACGCCTTCTGAGTTGAAGGTATCTTTGCTGATATCACTCTTTGTTTCAGGGACAAAACCTTTGGTGTATTTATTACTGACAAAACCTTCCTTGTCTGCGTCAATTTGTTTAGAATATATATGTTCTGTGGTCTGTTCAAATTGATTAAGATTTGGTGTAACTGTTTCTAAAATATGTCTTGTTATTAAAAGATTCGGTTTGATAATATGCTTACCTCCTGTTCTCATTTCGTTTTTATATAGTTTTCTATCGGAACGTTTATTTTTCTTCCATAATTTCTTATCGTTACGATGTTTCCTATTTTTTTCTTTTTTGATAGTTTTTTGCCTTTTGTGGCGATGATGTTTTTTAAGTCTAGGATGTTTTGGCGGCATTTCAAAATTAAATAATTCAATTTGAGACATGCTTGGTTGTCTTCTAGGAGCGGCACTAAGCTTATTTTCTGCTGATATAAATTGTAGTGAAAATTCTTCACTTGTCCCGATGTTTGCATTCTGTTGCAATTCTTCTTGAAGTCTTATATTATTATGTTTATCTTTTCTGTCGTTTACTGAATTTATTTCATTGCTGTCAATATTTAATTCTGAATTTTCTTCAATACTATTTTCAACAAGTGAATTGTCTACGTCAGATTTTCTTCTGTGTTTCTTTTTGGTGACTGTATTGTGTCTTCCACTTTCATAACTTTGATCAACGCTTTCATAATGTACCTTCTTGTTATTTACAATACGATTATGCTTTGATGATAAATAAGTTTTTGATTCAATTTGTTTATTGACAATTACTGTTAGAACTGTAACAAAAATTTTACTTCATGAATATTTTTATCACACAGCCATATAGATCGTCGAGCAGACGGCCATTGGGTTCGTAAGGCTCTCGAGTGGCGACCACGTACCGGAAAGTGCATCATGGGATTCATCTTTTGGGACAAGCCCGCCCACTTTTCCTATCCATTGCAACTCCTGAAAGTCAGAATCAACCAATATGGCCATTCCATCTGGTCTCTTTCCATCGTCGCTATATTATTTATTTTTATGTATGTTTTGGCAGATAAATAAGACTTACTTACTAAACAATTGGAGTGCTGTTCGACTGACCATTTTTATTGCGAAGTTGTTAAATTCAATAAAATATGTAACGAGTTATCGTAAAATGCTGTCGTTAAAAATCGTTAAAAATGGTTTTTTTAGAGTTTTTTGTGTGTTTTTAGATAGTGTGTTTAAGACCAGTCTTACTAGGGGATTGCGGCGTTGCGGAGGTCAGATAGGCAGTCGCTCTATGTAAAATACTGGTATTCAGCTGCATCCGGTTAGACTGGAAGCCGGCCCCAACATAGCTTTGGGAAAACGCTAGGCAGATGATGTGTATTTTTAGATATCGGTGGATTGTGAAAATGTACCAAGCGATAATTCGGTCGTGTTTTAAACGAGGTGCAGTTTTGCATTCCTTTTAAAGGGGAGGTTGTCATGCCTTTTCCCAACTATGTTGAGGTTGGCTTGGAGCAGCTGAATACTAGTATTTTACATGGAGCAACTGCATATCTGACCTCCAAAACCCAGTAACTGGGTAAAACGATACCCCTTGGTAAGACTGATTGTCAGACTTTCGGGCATCTGACGACCCGTAACGACTGTCAAAGATCCACGTATGACAGCCGGGACCAATGGCTTAACGTGCTTTACGAGGCACGGAGGAGTCTCGGTGTGTAAAGATGGTCAGCTATTCACTGACCAACCCCGGCAAGCGTAGCTTAACCTGATGGATCGACCTTCACGAGTTCAAATAAAGAATACAATTAAATAAAAGTCGTTAAAAAAAACTTATTTAAGGTTTATATTTAAATTTAATATGATACTTTTTTTACAACTATGTTTGTTTTTTAATTTGTTATTTTTATTAAATAATCTGCCACAGATCTTGTTGCTTCTGATTTTTTCTTTTACAACTTGATTTTCTTTAGGTATTTTCGACATTTTGTTTTTGTTCACGATTAAAACGTCTCCATCATTGCATGGTGGAATATCATCAATATTGTATTTATCTAGGAGTTCTAAAATCCTTGAAGTACTAGATTTGAATTCCTTTTTTGAAATTGAACTTCCATTTTGTTTAACAGAATTTGACGTATCGTTTGAAAAAAGAATGTGCGTTTTATTATTGCTTTCAATCGAAGTGGCGTTCACGTTTTGTTTTTTATCAATTTCATTCTGTTTTCTTCTGCCGTCCTCTTTAATGCTTTCGTTTTCATGCACAGTTATATTTTTGACGATTTCAAACTCATCTGAATTTGTATAATCTTCATAAGTGTTACCGTCAACAACCATCGTATCATCGTCGTCAGTATATTCTTCTTGATTCGTTACTTCATCTGAATAGTTTAGAAGATCTTTGTCTATGACCAAATAATTTGAAGTTGTATTCGAAATTGAACTGTCAGTTGTTGTTAGTACATTAATTTCATCATCGGAATCGTCTTCATAATTTTCAGTTGTATTTAACAAGATGTCGTCAAAATCATTTTCTTTTTCAATATGTTTTTGAGTGACCGGAGCAGGTTTATTATTAAGTCTACTACTATTAAGTTTTTCGTCTAAATTCAACGTCTGATTATTTAAATTATCAGCAAAATTATCTGCTACACTCGCATTTTTATCTAATCCTTTATCATAAATATTTTCTGTCTCCGGCGCTTCATATAGTAAATCATCATCATCATCATTGTTTTTACGATAATCATCTGTATTACTTTCATCATAAAAGTCATTATCATCTAACACCAACTCTAGATGATGAGGGTCGTAGTAATTTCTTAATTTCATTTCTACTTTCATTCTATCTTTACCATTTTTCTTTCTTGTATCATTGTGTATATAATTTTCATCTTTTATGATGTTTAAGAAGTAATCTAGCAGATGGTCTAGTAGATGTTTTCTTAGCTCGCGTATATTGGATATATCTGTATCTGTATTTATGCCTATTTCTTCGCCCACTGCATCACTGGCTGCTGTTCTATCAATTGGAACGTTCATTTCTGTGGTAGTATTCGGACTGTCTTCCGTTAAATCCTTTGGTGTTTTTATTGTTTCCTTTACATCAATATGAACTGGATCTTCAGTTTTACTAATACTTGTGACATTATTGTTAATTTTAGGCATTGATAATCTAGAAACTATTATGTATTTTGGATCTATAGCTTGGTAATACACTTTGTGCTGTAGTTTTGCGTTTTTTGTGTCGTTTTCTTTCTTATTAATGTCTGCAACGTTTGTGGAGTTGTTGACAAGGGGTAGTTTCTCTGGTAGAGTATTGGGGTTTGATGCAAATTCATTCAAATTAATTGGATTTTTGTTATCACTGTCTGTGTTATTGTTTTTATTAGCGTTTTCATTGTTTGGTTCGGGAAATGATTTTCTATTATCAAAATACTTCTCTGGTGTTTCTGTCACATCTGAATTGGTTCCTTTTTCATCGTTTCCTTTTAATCCAGGGTCATGTTTTGAAGGATCGTTGCAGGAACCTGGGTTTTCTATTGATTTTGTTAAAGTGTATCCAATTTGGATTAGTAGGAGGAAGGTGGCTGAAAAAAAAGAAATTAGACCAGGGGTCCTACCATGAACTCTTATCGCGATCCAAAAATTGAACTGTTCTTCAAATACGTCAATATAACGCATCAATTTATGTCATTATATTGACGTATTTGAAGAACAGTTCAGTTTTTGGATCGCGATAAGAGTTCATGGTAGGGCTGCTGTTTCAACAAATTAGGTTTAACCTTTTGACTACCACAGTCATGTATACAGTATCAACAAAAAATATAGGTATTCAGGGTCGTCAGATATAGTTGAAGTTTTCTTAGAAACCGATGGAATGTCTTCGATTTAAACTTAACCTGATTAATAAACTGTTTATTATCTACTTTCAGAATTTTAGAATAAAATTAAACATCCATCGGTTTCTAAGAAAACTATAACTATATCTGACTTCCCTGCATACCTATTAGATATGGGCGCCGCGCCGGCGCGGCGCCGCCGTGTGCCCCCCGCACGCCGCCGCCGCCGCCGACATTCACCGCGCGGCGTGAGTGGCGTAAAGACGTGTATTTGTTTTCGTGATTGACTCATCCAAAATGACTGAATTATCAAAAACTACAGTAAATAAACTTTCATTAGTATTAAGGCGGGCGTGTGAGTAGTGCGGGAGCCGCGTGCGCGCTGCGTGAGCGTCGCGTTTTGATGCCCTGCGGCGTGTGTGGAGAGTGCACGCGGTGCGCACGTGGTGCGCACGCGGCGCTCGCGACGCGTTCTTACCCCTTCGCCCGCTATCGCTGCCGCCAATACAGCAACGCGACGTGAGCTAACACGGCACTGTCCAAATTGTGACTGACTTGACTGAAGGGGGTTAAACGCCAAGGCGTACGTCGCATGCGCGCCGCGCACGCGCACGCGCCCGTCACACGGCAGCAACACGCGACGCTTACGCAGCGCACTCGCGGCGCCGGCGTCTCTCACTAGATCGAGGAACGCGCACGCCTTTTTTTTTAATGTGTTAAAAATTATCAATTGACTCTACCGCCCTGGGCGGGGCGGAAGGGACTGTCATACTTTTACTGACTAAAAAACCACCCTGTTCCTTCTGTTGCCCTTTACGTTCCGGGGGCCACGGTATCCTGTTAAGACGTCCCGCAACCCCGGCAGGCGTTTGGCCCCGTTGGGGCCCCGTCCTTGTGCTGACAGCTCTTTGAGGCGCGCGTGAAACAGAACGCGCCGTCGACCCGGGCCTGGTCCTTGATCGGACAGCGAGCTAATTACTCGCCGTCCGCAAGCCCGCGCCTACGGTGGCCGGATGTCGCCTCGCGACGTCGTATGCTAGCGTATGCTAGCGAAGGAGGAGGCGGGCCGCGTGAAGGAGAGAACATCCTCCACCTCACGCCCCAGCCGCCACGGGAGACGCTCAGGGCGTCGGACGTCGCGAGGCGACATCCGGCCATCGTAGGCGCGGACGGCGAGTAATGGGCAGCTGCGCCGTCCGATCAAGGACCAGGCCCGGGTCGACGGCGCGTTCTGTTCGCGCGCGCCTCAAAGAGCTGTCAGCACAGGGACAGGGCCAAACGCCTGCCGGGGTTGCGGGACGTCTTAACAGGATACCGTGGTCCCGGAACGTAAAGGGCAACAGAAGGAACAGGGTGGTTTTATAGTCAGTAAAAGTCTGACAGTCCCTTCCGCCCCACCCAGAGCGGAAGGACTCATTATTTTGATGATTTTTACTACCATAAAAAAAAGGTAGTAGAAATCCACGCCGCCGGCGCCACGCCGCCGCCGATTGAAATTTGTCAGCGCGCCGCCGCCGAGAATTTTTAAGGCGGCGCCCATGTCTAATACCTATCTCTTTTGTTGACTATGTCGGTGGCGTTGTTTTGTTTTTCGGTTGCCCGTGTGTGGCCAGATTTAGTCATAAAATGAAAGATTTTCCATCTTACCAAGCCTCATGGTTAAATTTAAAATGTTTCCACATATATTCCGTATGCAAGACGAATATCAACTGAGCTACAATGTAAGAAAAACAAATAATTAACTGATACATGTAATTAGTCTAGAGAGCAAAGAATAAAAGGAAATAGAAGCGACAATATTATGACTTTAGGATATACAGGGTAATTGAAAATTTACCCGAAGCCTAAAAAGGGGTCATTGTACTCATCATTATAAACAACTTTTACTATGGGAACAACCTTGAAATCATGAAAAATGTTAAATGCTAAACGTATAAAATGCTTTGTCCTGAATGACTGACTGACGGATCAACGCACAGCCTAAACCGCTGATCGTAGAGACCTGAAACTTGGAGGGTGCTTTCTTTGTATGACGTAGGCATCCGATAAGAAAGGATTTTCCGAAATTCTACCCCTTAAAGGTGAAAAAGGTCCTAAGTCCTCGGTGCAATCTACTTCAAATTATCTGACGTATCAACGCACCGCTTAAACCGCTGTTTTTGCCGACTACGCGGGCGAAGTCAAGGGCAAAAGCTAGTTTAATATAATATTTTGGGCTCATAGGATATTTTTTAGCCAATGTGGGTTTTCCATAGATTTCTTTTTCTTCTGAGCATGAGGTCTTGGGGTCGATTCCCAGGTTGGGCAGTGTTATTGGGTTTTTCCATCAGGAATTTCTCAGTAGCAGCCTCGGTGTCTAGATTTGTACCCAGTTGATAGCAATAGGCTCGCCCCCTATTACATATTATGATTTATCACAGCTACAATTTTGTAGCGACAACAACCGTCGGGCAGTAGCCCACCAGACACAACACCCGTCTGGTCGGAGGATCCTCTCTTTTTAACAGAGGATGAAAAACTTTACACCCCTCTAAAAAACAAACAAAAATTATATCTCTCCAGCTTTATTATATTAAGTATACAATCAATATGCCGTGTCTTTGCTTTCACTTGCTGAGTTTTCTACAATATGGTGTCCCATATTGATCTGTACACCTTTGAAATCATAAAATTTTAGATTTTCCTTCTGCTTTGGAAAGGTACATCGCGGATCTGTAAGTAATAATATAAAAAATAAAAATAAATAAAAAAATAATTTTTTTTTAAAATTCTTACAATATTGACTATTGGACATTGTATTGTCATCAGAACTAAAGGTGTATACAAAATTTCAGCTCAATCGGATACCAACAAATGGTTGAAAAATGGTTTGCAAATTTTGAAAGGACTCAAAGGACAACTTACTTACATACGAACAGTGCAAGCTAAATAAAAGCTTGTAACAATTGTACATAAAAGCAAAGTAGAAACAAGTTTATGTATTAAATCTAAAAATATAAAAATCAAATAAATATATAAAGAAATATGCGCCACGCGTAAAAGGGCTTACGCTCAGCATAATGCCGTGGCCAGTGCACGGAGGCACTATAACCACGGTGCTGGTTTTCAGCGTATGCCGGCGGCGTGCCTCTGTCTCGGAAATAGATGAAACGTCATTCACTAAATCACTAAGTCGAATCACTAGTTTTGTATCCCACCTAAATAAATTGTCATATCTGTTATAATCTAAGGTAAGTGTATTAATTAGCACATAGGCGTATATAATTAGATTACTCTGATTAAAATTCTAGCTAATTAACTAATTATTTTGTTCTTTAAGATCTTAATGCGTCGTTAAAACGAATCGATTTAACTTGGCTGACGCTTGTAGAGGGATATAAATGAAAGTAGAAGTCGACAGAAATCGTACCCTCACTCGAGCCTGCGCCGCAGGAGCCCTAGCTTTAAATTAGTTCTTAAATAATCGAGATCCGATAACTGACATTTACGCGGACGGCGGAGACGCTAGTTTATTTTTTACTAGCGACCCGCCCCGGCTTCGCACGGGTGCATGTATTATACATATAAACCTTCCTCTTGAATCACTCTATCTATTAAAAAAAAGCGCATCAAAATCCGTTGCGTAGTTTTAAAGATCTAAGCATATACAGCATGTAACAAAAACCCTGTCCGATCCTTAAGGGTATTATTCGGCATCGTACTGCGTACACATATACGTAACCATTTAATGGATTTGAGATTATTATTTTTCCCCAGTGAAGAAGTAAGTAATTAAATTAAAATAAAACATAAAAACTGATCATCGGCAACACTGATCTGACAGGGTTTTTGTTACATAGTGTATAGGGACAGACAGACAGGGAAGCGACTTTGGTTTATACTAGTTATGTAGTGATTTATTTTTAATTATAGTAGCTTTTTTCACTGTTAAGTGTGAATCAGTCTTTAGGATTACCTCCCCCTACTTTTCCCAGCAGACCTTTGTCCCGACATAAGATGAACCTCAGTATCTTATCATCGTCATTCTTCTCCATCATTCTTCCTTGTGGTATCATGTCCATTTCCGATAGATAAGGTGCGGAGAACACGCATGGCGACCTCGATATTAGCACCAGTACTGGAAGATTTCGATTAAAATAATTAGTTTAATCAGTGTACGCTTTCGGCAAGTGTCTGACTAATTCGTGTTGACAATCACCAGCATATACAAGGTGTTTGGTGCATCGTTTGCCAAATCGAATTGGCCTTTAGGATAGGTCATTTGTTACCCCTTCACGCCTAATAACTCATTCTTTGTCATTGTCATATTGGTTTTTTTATTACGAAACCTTTACGAGTTATTAAAAATTAAAATAAACGTTACTAGCAAGTAATTTTGAATTTGATAGAAACATATAACAGTACACATAAAAATTAAAATTAAATTAGAAGGCTATACAAATATATATTTTTTTAAACCTAAATGCTGAGTTTTGGATATTTCAAAATTATAAATTAAAAATTTGTTATAAAAAACCGGTGTGACAAAAAATGAGTTATTAGGCGTGAAGAGATAGCAAATGACCTCTCCTGTGGGGCAATTTGATTTGGCAAATGATGCACCAAACACCCTGTATATTAAGTTGTTATAAAATGTTTTATGTTAATTTTATTAATTAACTAGGTAGGTAAGTATGTTAATAATAATCTCATTTCTTTTGTCGTTGAAGTCAACAAGGCATACCTATATCATAATATTGAACTTGGCTCTCATTTCACATTTATGTTTTTGATGGGATTTAGGGTCGGTTCACATCTGACGGAAGATACGCCGCGTATCGTCAGTCGCGTAACCCAGAAACAGTCAAATTTTATATATGACATATAAAAATCAGTTGCTGTTCGCGTTAACTTCTCGCTAAAACTCGAAAACGGCTGGGCCGATTTAGCTGATTTTGCTTTTGAAATGTTTGTCGTAGTCTAGGGAAGGTTTAAACGGTGAGAAAATATGGGGGTAGGGTTGGGGTAGGGTAGGGTTGGGGTAGGGTAGGGTAAAGGTAGGGTAGGGTTTGGGTAGGGTATCGGTAGTGTAGAGGTGGGAGTATCGGTAGGATAGGGGTAGGGGTATCGGTTGGGTAGGGGTAGGATACCACGCGAACGAAGTCGTGGCGGGTCAACTAGTAGATAAAAAAATATCCAACCATACACACAACCGATGATGCGTGCGTCGACCATACTAAAGACGATACGTTCGACGTATCTTCCGTCAGATGTGAACCGACCCTTAATAAACGTACCTTCGTCATCATGCTGGCATGAAAACATCCTTAAATGACAAACGCTATTAAACGTCCTATATATTCCGTGCTGGCACTTCCCGCAGACCATGACATCTCGTACCGGACAGACAGTCGGACAAATTTCGTCATATTCCCCCTTATCTTTAAAAAAATAATAACTTTTAATAGTTTAAAAAACTAAAAACACGCTTTATTTAGCACGCACTACAAATTACAAATGGAATTTTTTTCGTATCCCATTCAGCAAACCCTTTCATTTGATACCCATATCATGGGGGTGCATTTCAAATAGCCAATCCACCATCTTGGATATCCGCCATGTTAGATTTAAGTCACGTGACTATTTTTTTCGTATTCCTGACAGCAAACCCTTTCATTTGATACCCATATCATGGGCATTCATGGGGGTGCATTTCAAATAGTCTGTCCGCCATCTTGGGGAGGCCGCCATATTAGATTTGTAATGACGTTTCTTAGCTAGTCATGTATTGTCAATTGTAAAATTTTATCCTAATCGAGGACCGGGAAGTGGGTCAAATTAAGATTCCAAGATTTTCTTACATACATAGTTACAAGTGAAGCTAATAAAAGCGTGTTAAAAAGGGTAAGGTTTAGAATCAAGTCGCCTTGATAGGGGGGTGGGGGGGGACTGGTGGAGCCGCTCCCCACCATTTTTTCCCTGGCGGAGATGCTCGACGGAACCCCACTAGGGCTTTGCATCAAGTCACCTCAATGGGGTCGTAAGGGAGACGGGGAAGGCGGGAAGAGGGGTAGAGTCCCTCCAGCCTTTCCCCTCGTCAAAGCGGCTCGCCAGAGCCCCGCTAAATTAACCACGAAGGGGATAGCAGGGTCTGTTCGTTAGCTTACTGGGCCCTGCCATCCCCTGAGCTCGCCTCACTCGCTCTTGCACCCAATAAAATAACAGAATCGTGAATCTGTCACTGTCAGTGGCAACAAAATGGTGGCTTAGCGATTCGTTTCACGCATTTGCCAGTCGCTAAGTACTTAAAAAACGTAAGAATTTAGTTATTACTTTGTAGGTATGGTACAGTACCCGGCGCCGGCGATAAATATTGCACATCGACCTTTATCGTATTTCGTATTATAAACAAAGAATAAAAAGAAAGCTCCTAATAGATACCGGACTGTTTGTATTTCGTGCGAAAGAGATAACGCTCTACGAAGCCGAAATTAGCCGATTGTCTTTTTCCAAATGTCGATGTGCAATATTTATCGCCGGGTACTGTATATAGGGAATGCAGCATGGAGTGTAGGGAAATTGGGACCCATTGGTGGTAAGTACCTTTTGTTTGCGGATCCCGAAAAGAGGCGCACCTTTAATAATGAAATCAAGAACATACCTGCTTCGGCCAACCCTGTAAAAATACTCAATTTATATATAATAAATCATCTTTCACACATGACTACGCCGCGTCGCGTGGAAATTATGAGCGTTTACGCCATATTGCATTTCATACAGACTTTAATGTTCTTATTTTTCGAAATGAATTAACAGATTTTAATGAAAATTCCGGTTAAAACCACCGCAATGTTCCACCTCTGCATATGGCTGGGGGTGCGGGATTTGCATAAGCATTCTCCGCTTACCACGTCATTTCCGACCTGGGAATCAAACCCAGAACCCCACGCTCAGCAGTCGCGCTTGCGACCAAAAGACCATTAAGGTTTTGCTTGTATGGTGTACTTGAGTTATTTCGGTGGCCTTATCATCATTACGGTGGCGCTAAATTAAAAAAAAAACATATTTCTTCGAAAGTACTATTTCAAATGGCGCCTCACAAATAAGATTTAACATAACATCACGCCTGTAATCCCCGAAGGGTTAGGCAGAGGTGTACCCATGTGTACACCCACATTTCGCCAGTTATGTTTTTAAGTCCCATGTAATAGGGGGCGAGCCTATTGCCAAAAGACAAATAAGACTACACTACTACTTCTTATTTATAAATAAGATTTACAGCATCTTAATCTGTTATCTAAAGCATATGGTTTGGCTAAATGTAAGAAAAAGAAAATTCGCCACTGTAATGACGGAATAAAGTCCATTCTGAACATTGACCCACTAAATATCACATAAACTGGAATGTCGCGATGGCCCAGTGGTTAAGGCGCCCGCGCCTCTCTCTCATGCATAAAGGTTTTTGGTTCAAATCCAGGCAAGTACCAATGTGACTTTTTCAATTCATATGTACTTTCTAAAGTTTATCTTTGACATCACTGACATCGGTGAAGGAAAAATATCGTGAGGAAACCTGGACTTGTACCAGCCTATTACTGTTCCACTCAAACCATGTCAGAGGCCCTTGAGGCGGTTTAGAAACCAGAGATGTTATGGATATGATATTTCGGATCAGGAGACGGATATGGATATAAGAATAAAATTAATTCGGTTTCGGATATGTGAATATTTCGGATATCCAATAGTTTCGGTTACGGAGCTCCATAACATGATCTCTATTACAAACTCTGACACTACGGTGTGTGGGGTCGTAAGACCTTACTGCCCACACGATAAAGAAAGATCACTTACCCAAGCTAAAGTTGGATTCCTTTGAAATCATTGGGAAGTCTGGCTCTTCTTCTTCTTCTAATTGCGCGTTCATTTGTAGCATGTCAGGCGGTGTTTTTCCCCCAAAAGCTGGTGATAACGAAATGAGTCAGGCAGTGGCGTAGCTTGGGGGGGCCGGGGGGGCCATGGCCCCAGGCGGCAATATTAAAATGATACCATTTTTATGAGATGGCGGTGGGCCCCCATTTCTTCCGTAGATGTATGTTCCTTCCGAAGCAGTGGTATGATTTTCAATAACATGTATGTAGGTACATGAACATTAAGTCCGTTGAATAGAATATTTAAACTAATAATTACTGTAGGGGGAGGGGGGGGGGCGAAGACCCACTCTACGCCACCGGAGTCAGGTACAGTTAACAAAATATTCAGGGTAATTGAAAATATACCCCAAACCTTAAAAGGGGTCATTGTACTCATCATTATGAACAACTTTTAAACTATGGGATCAACCCTGAAATCATTAAAAAAAAATCTGCTGTTCCCTACTAAAATGCTACTAGAGGTTGCAATCGAATATTCGAATATTCGAATTATTCGAATTCGCTTTCCAAATTTATATTCGAATAGCAAATAAATACATATTCGAATATTCGAATACTATACTACCAAAAAAATTACTAGTCTAAGTCTATGTTGGTAGAACTTAAAATTTGTTGTTGGCAACACTGCTTGACGGTTGACTTGACTAACGCCATTTTGTTGCGTTTATTCACTTACAGAACGCGTTGTTGTCAATTTCAATGACAAGCCTTTCAAAAACTTTGTTAAATATTCGAATATTTTTTCAGTGATGTTCGAATATTATTCGAATATTCGAATATTTTTAAAATATAAAAAAACACTTAAAAATCAGCCTTTTATTTATTTATAAAAAAAAACAATGTCTTAGCAACAATTATAAAATTAAAATTTAAAAAAAATAATAAAATTGGACACATAAAATTAAAATTGGAAAAATGAAATAAAATTTAAAAAATAAAAAAACAACAATGTAATAGCGTCAATTAGAAAATTAAAATCAAAACAATAAAATTGGACACATAAAATTAAAATTGGAAAAATCAAATACGAAAATCAAAATTATCGAATTTTTGCAACCTCTAAATGCTACACAACACGATCGTAATGAATGAAACAGCTGATTTTTTTTTCATGATTTCAAGTTTGGTCCCTTAATAAAAGTTGTTCATAATGATGAGTACAATGACCCCTTTTAATGTTTCGGGTATATTTTCAATTACCCTGTATAAGTAACCATCGGGGTGGTCAGATATAGTTGAAGTTTTATTATAAACCGATGGATGTTTACAAATGTTATTTATTTTCATTACGTACTTTAAACGCCTGTACTTCCCGAAGAGTTAGGCAGAGGTGTACTCATCAGTACACCCACATTTCGCCAGTTATATTTAAGTCCTATATTTATGACTGACATTTGTCATTCGTGCAAAATAAGGCGATTACACACGGCACCGCGCATCGATGCGGATGGCGGTGGCGGCAAAGCGGATTGCACCGCTCGACCGCGCGGTCGCGCTGTATAAACATGTGTAAGGCATCGACGGATTTCATAGAGGCCAACGCCAATGCGACATGAGATCCGCTTCACTGCCTACCGCAGAGGTGCGCGGTGCCGTTTTTTCGTCGGTTAAAAAGTAGCCTAACTAGTGTCCTTTTTAGAGTTCAATCTTGCCCCGAGTTACCTCGAACCAAATTTTATCAAAATCCGTTCAGTGATTTAATCGTGAAAACGTACTAAACAGACAAAGTAACTTTCGCATTTATAATATTAGTATAATTGAAGTGAATAGTCAATAGAAATATAGGTTTCTTAATATAATATTAAAGTAGGTACTTACCTGAATCGGCCAAAACTACAGAAAATTCACAATATTAAAAAACTAGTTAATAGCCGGCGATTTCGTCTGCGTAAAAGTCAATCGTACCAAAAAATATATTATATCCATTAATAACTCAGCAATTTAGTGTTTCAGTGTAAGACATTTAGAATCGGACTAGTAATATTATATCCATTAATAACTCAGCAATTTAGTGTTTCAGTGTAAGACATTTAGAATCGGACTAGTAATATTCCAGAGATTAAAACCTGATTAGACGATGCGAAAAAAATCGTTCGATTTCTCAGAAACTGAGGGACCGCGCGCGGCTGTCGCGTCCTGGACTATGTAAGTACGTGACGGATTATCGAAGGAAATGTCCCACAACTTGCACGATATTTCTCGAATCAGCTTTTGGGGCAGTCTCCACGAGCAAGAAAATCGCGGCGATATTATCGTCGTGCCACATATTACCACCCGTCGCATCGCTGCGATGACATCGCCGTGTGTACTACACGTTCTAAGAGAGTGTATAGAAATTATAGAAATACATGGCACGACGATAATATCGCCGCGATTCTTTCGCTCGTGGAAAGACAAGACAAAGACTTTTGGAAATTTGTAAAAAAAAAAATGATTTTTCATACAGATGGGCCCGATCAATTTCTCATTTAGTATGTGTAGTGATCACTTTGTATGTTAGAATATAGGAATATTAAAAATATTTCTTTTCACTGGCTCACTACTACAACCAGCTCCGAGCGCGGGAAATCTTCACAATTGGACACCTGTGACCTGTCAACGTCAGATTGACCATAGACAGATTCACGCTACCGCCTCTACTGGTGTACATGAGACAATGTAGTATATCTATTGTATAGACACAAACACTACAGTATGACAAACCAGATTTTTTTTTTGACGAATTCCAAAAGTCGTAGTACAAAAGTTGTTCAGTTACATGGGCTGAGTTACCCCACGAGAGGTTTTGCGCATTTAGAATTACACGTTGTATGTTTGACGTGTCTGTCAGGTGTCTTTGATGTGACTGTCTGTAGCATCGTAGTTCCCGAACGGATGAACCGATTAAATTGTTTTTTTTTGTTTGAACTTTGCATTAGTCGGGTGTGTATTACTTCTTAGTCTATGTTTGATGAAATTCGGTCCAAGATGGCCGGCGCCACAAAATGGCGGAACGGTGAATTTCGCGGGTCTTTTATTTTTCTTAATTTTTTCATACTTTCAATTATGTTTTATTTTTTTACTTCTGCTTTGAGATGTAATTACTACCTACTAATATTATAAATGCGAAAGCAGGTATGTGAGGATAGGTATATGGATGTTTGTTTACTCTTTCACGTAAAAACTACGGGACGGATCTGGATGAAATTTGGCACACATATAGATTATAGTCTGGAATAACACATAGCTACTTTTAATCCCCGAAAAATGTACGTCTCCCGTGGGATATTTTTTTTTTTTTTTAGTTGGTAAAAATCATCAAATGACTCCTTCCGCCCTGGGTGGGGCGGAAGGGACTGTCAGACTTTTACTGACTAAAAAACCACCCTGTTCCTTCTGTTGCCCTTTACGTTCCGGGGCCACGGTATCCTGTTAAGACGTCCCGCAACCCCGGTTTCCGTGGGATATTATATCAACTTTGACGCGAACGAAGTCGCGGCAGTAGCTAGTTTTTAATGATTTAATTGTAAAACTGGGGCACTTGAGTTTCCTACGTGAAATCGAATGACGTTAGATCGAATAACATTTGCTCGAAAACGTTAGCTCGATAGTACTGTATACCTACTTAATCTCGAAGAATTATTAAGCGCGACAGTTCACTACCTCGATGCATCAAAATTTCGCACCGTCGCACTTATAATATTATTCGAGATAATGTACTATTGAGCTAACGTTTTGGAGCAAGTGTTATTCGATCTAACGTTACTCGATTTCACGTAGGGAACCCGGGGCACGTTTAGTCCAACTCCTTTGACGAGGATATTAAACAACACTTTGTATAGTTTCACCATAATCAGAGTCTGATGTTGGATAGAGAGCCTTCTTAACTTCCAAGAGCGAGGGCCGCAAAGTAAGCACGTCATCGTTAATCACAGCTTCATGACCGCTGATACCTGAAGCAATTGAAAAAAATAAAGAAAGAAAGAAAGAAAAACTGTTTATTCACGTAAAAATGAAGCACATACCTAACAAAAAATGAAAATTAAAAAAAATATTGTCCATAAAAGCAAACTAGAAACAAGTTTGTATTAAAACAAATAAATACAAATATAAGTACATAAAAGAAATATGCGCCACTACCGCGCGAAAGGGCAAAATTACAATCGGCGTTTTAGAAATCGTAACTTTTGTTGCAAAAAAAAAAAAAAACTTAAAAAAAAACCCGACGGCGGGCGGCCATCTTGGACCAATTTTCATCAAACATAGCTAAATACATTTTCGAAGTCCCGACTAAATCACCTTTAAAAGAAAATCAAAATCGGTTCATTCGTTCGAATAATCCGATCCAGCCTGTCCCTTTGCTGCCCTCCCCCAGCGAGCGACGCCCTAAGCCGAGGCTCGTACCCCACAGGGGGTCGTGTAGTCGCTTAGTTTGTAAGTTATTTTAAGCCCGGGCTGGAGGCCTTAAATTAGGTAATGAACTTCGTGTTTATAAGTAATAATACGCGCCACGACAGATGAAACTTGACTAGCGTCAGTAATGGGGAGCTTAAGCAGGTATGGATGTACGAAATAGTTATCCATGATTTGTGTATCTATTCAGGGATATTTCGATGACATTTACATTAAAATTCTTAACAATATTATAATATTTACGAAATAATAAAGTTTGTGTGGAGTGTGTCAAGCAAGTATCATCTTTCGTGGTGCTTATTGTACTATAAGTACTAGTTTTGCTTTAGGTATCTTACCTTTGGATAATCTTTTTCTTTCATTGTCTTCGTCAGTATCAAATTCAGTACTAAAGCCGATTCCGAAAGACTGCCTCACATGTTGCACATTATTGCCACTCTCCTCTTTCAATGTATTTCTAGATTGTTCATTGTTCTTCGACATCTCATTCCAATTTTTCATTTTTTTCATTTGGAGGCGCAATTTTTTATTGTATAATCTATGTTTTTTCGACGCAGACAGTTTAGTTTTCGGGTCTTTGCCTGTGGATTAGAATAAAAAAATATATTACCACTTCTAGTTTGTCTATGGCATAGAGGTATATCTATTGAGATGCCCTTCTACGAAGTTATACCTGTCAAATGTGGGATAACCGCCATTTTTTGTATTATATTAGATAATAGATTGAAATATGGTTCAAATTCGTTTGAAATACGTCATAACGTGCACGACGTCCTTTTTGTGTTCACTTTTGCAGCTTTTGTTATGGTTAGGGTCTGTTCATAGAAACAAAGATAAAATATATTGCTTAGTAGCTAAGTATAATAATGTACCCTGTTGGTCTCGTCTGGCGTGGCGTGCTAGGCGTGGGATTTTGATTTTAATTCCCAGGTCTGGCAAAAGTGTCATTGGGTTTTTCAATTAAGATTTTTTTTAGGAAATCCCGGAGTTTGAAACTTTCTGTGAGACACCTCTGTGATGTGTCTCGAAAGTGAGAGAAAAGTGAGTGCACCTCTGTTTGCGCGGCACACACTTGTGCATATTTTTTGTGTACCTACATGGCTTGTCTCCTTTGAAATTGGCCCCCATGACCGAAACCATAAAATAAAATATGGCCGTATATTATAAAATATAGACTAGCGACACTCGACGGTTTCAACCGCGTTAACTTACGTCTTTCTTTGATTATTGCTCCGCTCCCGTAGGTCTTAGCGTGATGTTATATACATGTATAGCCTATGCTTAGGGTTGCCAGCCCTACTATAAAAAATAGTATCCTACTATATTAGGGGCCCGACTACTATATTTTGTTGGTATGTCAGAAGTACTGTGAGGTGAATTTATGAAAGGAATGACGTTGTTTTGTCTTTTTTCTTTTTATCCTTTTTTTTATCTGTGTCTTTGATTATTTTAATTGATTCTGTACCGTTATAATTAAAGTAAAAAATAAAAAAAATAAATAAATATTTCTGACTAAAGGCTAATCTACTATTTTTTAAAGGCTTTAAAAAATAGTAGTTTAAAAGCATTATAATATTTATTTTAAACATTAATTTCTGGACAATATTCTAGTATAATCAAGTTGCCAGTACATTCACTTTTTCACTTTTTACCTACCTGGTCTACTATTTTTTTTTAATCTTGTCACTATCTACTATATTTTTATGGGTAATTATTGTAGAACTACTATTTTTGACAAACAAAGAATTGGCAACCCTACCTATGCTACTCCCTATGAATCAAGCTATCTTAAAAATCATTTTACCAATCCGACTAGTAATTCCAGTTCACGGCATTCGAGTTGGTTTTACTGCCAATGCGTGAAAACAGATGTTTCACATCAAAAACGCTTAGCTTTATAATATTATTAATATTAGTGTAAGAAGTGTAAAATAAATACGTGCCTTTTAATCCAGCTGAAACACAAATTAAATTTCGTTTATTTGAAACATAAATAACCTAACCTGCTACTACCATGCAAAGCCATATTATTATTATTATTATACAGGCTGTTTGGTGCATCGTTTGCCAAATCGAATTGACCAATAGGAGAGGTCATCTGCTATCTATTTACGCCCAATAACTCATACTTTGTCACACGGGTTTTTTTATATCAACTTTTTAGTTTTAATCGTGAAAAAATCCAAAACTCAGCATTTTGGTTTAAATTTAAAAAAAAGTTATTTGTATAGCCTTCAAATTTCATTTTAATTTTTATGTGTACTGTTGTATGATTCTATAAAATTCAAAATTACTTGCTAATAACGTTTACTTTCCTTTGTAATAACTCGTAAAGTTTTCGTCAAAGAAGAATAAATTTTTAACCTCAACTTTAAATTGTTTAAAAAAAAAAACAAACAGTGATCGGGGACTTACCTTTTTTATTTAAAGTTCTCTAGTCTGTCCCCTTTCCAACGGTATGCAATTTGAAAAAAATAAAAATTTTAATAACGTCACTAATTCGCTAAATTTGTGTATCGGGGCGCTCACCGAGCTATTCCATGTTCGGGATAAAACCGTGTTTTTGCACCCAAATAACAACAATAACACCTGCCATCAAAGAGATCATCATCCGTCACTATCCGTCCTGGTTAAGTTTTTTTGGAAAATCCTCATGGATGTCTACCGTCCTTGAGAAAGCGAAGGGATCTGTCAGATTCTTACTGAGTAAAATCCACCCCGGTGTTTCCTTCCCACACTTACACCGGGGGTCACGGGAACGCGCCTTCCGTTAATCTCGGCTGATACTGGCCCACCCCTGCTGGCCTTCTCCAAGGGGGTGAGTGAAGTATAATCCCTCAGCGACTTTAGAGAGGCGCGCATGGAACACTACGCACAGCTACCTCGAGTCCGATTGAATGGGGGGCGACGCACGTCCCCAAGTCCGCCGCCCCTGGACTCATGACGTTTCGAACGACGCAGATGCTCTCAAGGCATGGCTGCTTCTGGTAGTACCTGTTTCGCATAAACAGGGAGCCGAACACTCGGTGTCACCACTCCGTGGATTGCCGGGACGACATGGCTCGGCATACGCTGTCAATATGTATGGTTTGGGGGGAGCGCGTCGTGCCCTCATCTGTGAATTAAGCAGTGACCTATCGCTGCCGGCCGTCATCGCTTCAATGGTCCCGAGACGCGGTGGTCTCTTTCTGCGAAACGATTAACTCGCAGAACGAGACTGCGAAAAGGACACGAGCAAGCGGACTCGAGGTAGCGGCGCGTAGTGTTCCATCTATGCGCGCCTCTCTATGACGTCGTTGAGTGAGTTAAACATTTCACTCCCCCCCCTGACCTGAGGAGGCTAGCAGGGGCGGGAAAACACCAGTCGAGATTAACGGAAGGCGCGTTCCCGTGACCCCCGGTGTAAGTGTGGGAAGGAAACACCGGGGTGGTTTTTAGGCAGTAAGAATCTGACAGATCCCTTCGCTTTCTCAAGGACGGTAGACATCCATGAGGATTTTCCAAAAAAACTTAACCAGGACGGATAGTGACGGATGATGATCTCTTTGATGGCAGGTGTTATTGTTGTTATTTGGGTGCAAAAACACGGTTTTATCCCGAATATGGAATAGCTCGGTGAGCGCCCCGATACACAAATTTAGCGAATTAGTGACGTTATTAAGATTTTTATTTATCAAATTGCATACCGTTGGAAAGGGGACAGACTAGAGAACTTTAAATAAAAAAGCTAAGTCCCCGATCGCTGTTTGTTTTTTTTTTAAAAACAATTTAAAGTTGAGGTTAAAAATTTATTCTTCTTTGACGAAAACTTAACGAGTTATTACAAAGGAAAGTAAACGTTATTAGCAAGTAATTTTGAATTTTATAGAATCATACAACAGTACACATAAAAATTAAAATGAAATTTGAAGGCTATACAAATAACTTTTTTTTAAATTTAAACCAAAATGCTGAGTTTTGGATTTTTTCACGATTAAAACTAAAAAGTTGATATAAAAAAACCCGTGTGACAAAGTATGAGTTATTGGGCGTGAATAGATAGCAGATGACCTCTCCTATTGGTCAATTCGATTTGGCAAACGATGCACCAAACACCCTGTATAATACAAAGATAAAAAAAAATTGTCAGTAAAAAAAAATAGGCAGTGGTAAGGACTGCTAACGGATGTAAAAACTTGAAACTTTAAGGAATAACTGTCGCCAGCCTGTCGTCATTAGCGTGTCAGTGACGGGGTAACAATATCATGTCACTTTGGCATACCGGCAAAGAATAATATGGAAGCATACCGGTGACGCGGTCAAGTGAGAATGTCGGTGACGCGGCTACATTAGCATTTCGGTGACGCGACCACAATAGGCTGAGGTATTACGAAGGTAACGGCTTATAATATGTCTGTATACAAGATCCCGTCGGGCAGTACCTAGCCCACCAGAACATAACACCCGTCTGGTCGAATGAATGATGAGGAACTTTACACCCAGATGATATTTTAATAAAAAAGTATCCTGATTTAATTCCATTTAATTTTTACATAACAAGATAAATATACAACTCAGGGGGTACTTTATTCGCAAGCTCTGACACCCAAGGGTCCTTTATGGGATGTTTGAGGTAGCTATACGGCATGTTTGTAGCAGCTGAGGAACAAAACGCATTAATATAAACTTTAATTATTGATAAATAAAACTTTTTACAAACAAGCTTTTTTAGTGTGATATGCTACTAACTTTATCGTTTTCTACTCTTCAAGCCCTTTCGTTTGATACCTATATCAAGGTTATTGAAAAAAATATGTAATCCGCCATCTTGGAACAGCGGCCATATTGAAATTATTACAATATTGATTATTGGACATTGTATTGTCACCAAAACTAAAGATGTATGTAAAATTTCAGCTCAATCAGATATCATTTAAGGTCGAAAAATGGTTTGGAAATTTTGAATGGACAACTTACTTACATACGGACAGTGCAAGATAATTAAAATCTTGTAAAAATCCGGCCAAGTGTGTTACAAAGTTGAATCATGTAGATATTAGCGCGGTATTAGATGGTTTGGTCATGTTGAGAGCATGAGTGAAAGACGATTAACAAAGGGTATTTTATATGGCAGACGTGAGTGGCAATGCAGAGAGCGGTCGCCCTAGGAAGACCTACACTGACCTTATTTATATAGTGAGGTTCTTCAGAAAGGTCAGGTGCGCAGTACTCGTAACCGGCGTGCTTGTATGACGAGATGTATGAACGTGAATGAGGCAAAAGGAGTACCTATGTAAGGAAGGATCGTAGAAGGTGGCATTCTGTGTGTTTCTGTCTACCCCCATGGCAAAAAGGCGGAGTTTATGAATGTAGGAGTAAAATAAACTGCTTCTTTAGAGAAGTTATTTATGTTAAGTGATTTTGGATAGTATTGTACGCATTTTTACTTGTAACACGGATTTGGGCCCCTTAAAATAATAAAAATTACTTACTTTTTAATTGTGGCGCTTGGGGTTTTTCTGTAAAAAATATTTTAAAGAAGAATATGACTGAATCATTATATTGAAAGCAAATAAAACAATTTTGATGAAGCTTGCGCATTTAAGGATGATGTACGAAATAATTATCCATAATTATTCAGGAATATTTCGATGTCATTTAGATTAAAATTCTTAACAATATTATAATATGTATTACGATTTAATAAAGTTTGTGTGGTGTTTCAAGTTTCATCTTTCGTGGTGCGTATTATAGGTACGTAACTTTAGAAAGTACTTACTATTTGGTTGAGTCGTAGTAACACCTGAAATATAGTAAAAAGAATGAAATTAAAAACATAATTATACAGTTACAGACTTACAGTTACAGTTTACGACTTAAAGTTTAAAGAGCTATGCTATTCTCTAAAATACTATACGACAAACTCGTCACCGAAACTAGTATGGTCCCCAATGGATTTTGAACTTTATGCTCTAGAGCATTTAGTTGAAAATCCACTAAACACAAACCATAGTGTCGGCGCTGCCGCGGCGCTGTGGCACTACAGGCTGGGTGCACACGTCCTACACACACATATAAATTACACATACATATTTTTTTTTACATGTGTATGCATATTATTTATGTATGTGTATGTAATACACGCTTTCTCATACGGAAACCTGATCAGGAAAACGGACGTGTGCGCCCAGCCTAATAGTACTTAACAAAACATAAGAGGGTAGGGTTGCCAACTGTTAAAAAAAATATTATACTGTTTTTCACTGATTTATACTTTATACCAAACGTAGCCAACTTTATTAGACCCAAGAACAACAACTTTTTGCTGACGAAACTCTGTGCGATCTACCAATTACATACTTATTAAAGTCTTAAATAAAACAGTATAGTTCAATTATGTAGTGTATTTTTAATTATATTATGTTGCGCAGTCTGTTATACGTATAATTTATTGTTTTCGCCTCGCCGCGATCGACTGTACTAATAACCGCGATCGGTTTGCATCCCTCCTAATGATGTGTCTTTTTTACACTCAATGTACTTACTTATAACTTTTGTTGTTTTTAGTTCTTGACCTGAAAAGGTTAATTATTGATTGCAATGATTGTCTTTTTACATTCTTTAAAAATCTAATCTGTCTTCTTCTAAATATGTAAAAGCGAAAGATCACTCACTCATTCCCCATCACGAAATATCGAAAACCGCTTTACAAATAAAGATAAAATGTAGTAGGAATATAGTTTATAGTTAATTGACGTCCGCTAAGAAAGGATTTTCCAAAATTCATCTCCTAAGAGGATGAAAAGGGGGTCACAATTTTATCGGGAGAAATGAACTTTCACACGAACAAATCGCGTGCTTAAGCTAGTAAAACAATACTTACTTGCGCCCTGACGTTGAGCAGTTTTTCTTTTGACTCGAATATGTGCTTTACCTAGGATAGAATAGAGTTAAAATTAGTAATACAGAAAAATATTTTTTACAAAATAGACAACCGCCGTCTTAAACTGCACAGTGAAAAATAGAAAGAAAAGAAAGAAAGAAAAATTGTTTATTCATGCGAAAATGACGCACATAACATAATAGAAAAAATAAAAATTGTACACAAAGGCAAAGGAGGAACGAGTCGGTGGTTTCGGTTCTGTTTGTTGTTTTGTATTGCCACCGACTTCCAAACTAAAGTTATTTTTAACTTGGGTTTGTTGTTTTTAAGGGTTACATAAAAAGAAGAAAAAATGACAATAAAGTGTTGCAAATAAGTGACGTAACAGTTCGATATTGCCATACGAATTCTATGGAATAATCGCGTTTTGACAGGTCATAAAGATTACGTCAATTGATTGGTGGTATCAACTAGCCTTTTTCATAAGTGCGAGCGAGAGGTCCCATAAAAATATGTAATGACTTCAGTTTGCACATTTTTAATGGCTGATGTATAGACATTCACCTCTTTGACTTACCAGTCTCAGTTTTCTTTTTAAGAGCAACATTATGACTGCAATACTTCATCGGCACGATTTTGGCTTCAACGTCTAGAAAAAATTAAAGGAATAAAAGACACTGAAAAATTCAAGCCAAAACTAATTTGACATTTCTAACTTAGTTTTAAAATGTCACCGTCCTTTTCTTTTGCTGTATATTAATAGTAAGAGATGCCAATTCTCTAATGTTAGTGTAGTTTGTGAACAAGGGAATCGGCAACATTGCCAGCAGACGAGAACCTCCAGCCACGTCAAGAAACTTCGTTTAAAAAAAGACTTACCATCGTGGCATTTCATGTATTCCAGTTCACATTTGTTTGCAGCGATGACATGGACAGTCAGACTCAGATCATGCCGTCTCATTCGCACACATACCGGGTCTTCTACACTCGCACATTTGATTTTTTTACATTCCTCATTCATTTTCGGAACAATCAATTTCCTTTGTAACTTTGAAACTGCCTTCTCGCATATTACTGCTTGGATTACTAAAAAACAAAAAGGGCAAGGTTGAAGTTTTTCTGATTGTTTGATTAAACGTGCTAATCTCTAGAACTGCTAGTCAGATGAGTTTTTTTTTTAATAATTATGATAGCCAGGTTCATGAGGGATAGTATAGGCTATGTAGCATCACGCTACGACACGCGGAAGCGTAGCAGTAACCTAATGCTGCGTACACACCGGCCCAACGAATGCCAACGAATGCCTTCGTTGGCATTCGTTGGGCCGATGTGTACGCAGCAAAACCGTCCAGACAGGACCAACGAAGGCCAGCGAAACCCAATCGTTGGCATTCGTTGGGGCGGTGTGTATGCTGCATAAGACGTAACTAAGGGCCCTATCATACTGGCGCATTGCCAGCGTCCTCAAAGCGGATCGGCGCGAATATTATCGTGGACACCAAGCGTTGTAAGTCGTTAACTTGCTACGCAAACGCAACGAAAACGTAGCGAATTTGCCACGCGCCCGCGACGTTTTCGGTGTGCAAGCGCGGCGTGTTCGCGACGCATCCGCTGCGTCCCCGCCTCGCCTCGCAACCGCTCGCAAACCACTAGTGTGATAAGGCTCTGTGGATAAGGCCCTTAATGCACGTGAGAAACTCCGTGCTACGAAGCTACGAAGTCGCGGGCAGCGGCTAATAACTTTAAAACTAAACTTGTTATTTAAGAGTTTGGAACTTTGACCTTTCTTTACTCCTCTCCTTGAAGAAATATATCTCCCTAAAGAAATGGTCGCAATGATGGAAAAACATGTAACTTTCGGCTTTTATAAGCGTCATTTTATACCCATCATAATTTACAAAAAAGACATACCAATGACAATAATCAACACACAGATTTTCATTTTTTAAAAAGGCATTGAAATTTCAATTGTAAAAACAGAATTATTTCACGAGTTCATGTAGTAAGGAAAACAATAAAACGGAAATACAATTCTATTTTAATCGATATTTTTATGATTCTTTGTGTCAATACAAAAGTCATTCTTGTATGAAATTAAAGAACAGTAGGTAGGTACCTCTGTATAATCTTGTACCTATGAACTTACTGTTAGGTCATAACGAGGCGCAACGCGACGCTATGAGGCACGCACGTTTTCAGATAGCGACACATTTGGGTACCTACAATTGATACAACCGATCAATTGACAAACTTTTTATGAGCTGCGAAAGGACAAATTTCTAATATATTTTGTTTCATCAGCCTTAAGTCGTTCACTGCTGAACGTAGCTTACCCAAAAGAGCTCCAACCATACCAGGCCTAGGGCTAGATAGATACGCTGCCCGCAACCTTGTGTGTTATTGATTGAATCGAGTATAGTAGTTTATTGCTTTTGAGAGCTGGCAACTCTAATTTTGACATTGACAACTTGACAGGTCTGACATCTGACAGCTGACACCAATCAAAACTTAATAAAACAAATAAACAAAAGTAAACAAATGTTTTCCTATTGCAAAAAATCGTATTACTGTATCTCATTAATATTTTATGAATGAAAAATCTTTTGTTAAAGTGAAATAATTTCATAAAAGTTATTTTTACCAATTAAACGCCGAGATGGATGAGTTTTTAGCTACAACTTTTACGAAATTGGTAGGTAATAACATGATTATTAACTTTTTTTAATAGACACTTATTTTTAACAATATTTATTCACTTTCTATCTTTTTTCATGGACATATTTGGTTGTATTTTTGTCAATGAATTCTCTTACTCGGTACGCCTTCTAAAAGTCGCAAATTTCGTTTATTTAAAGCGGACTGTGGCTGGTGTCTGTAAAAAGCTTTGTGATGCTTTATTACGTGTAGTGTCCTCTAAATGACCTCTAGCGTCCGATGTTTTATTTTAATAATTACGCGTGACATTGGCAAAATTGTGATGTCAATTCTACAAAAACCTTTATTTAGTTTTTTTATTTGGAATCTAATTTTTTATTTACATTAGAGATCCCTAACTTATTTATTATACAGGCTTAAAATTTAATTATTTATTATTTTAAGCACAGCATTTTAGGCTTTAAATCATTCTGAACATACATGTATAGAGCTGTCAGCACAGCCCCAACAGGGCTAAATGCCGGCCGGGGTCACGGGACGTCTTAACAGGATACCCTGGCCCTGGAACGCAAAGGGCAACAGAAGGAACAGGGTGATTTTTTAGTCAGTAAAAGTCTGACAGTCCCTTCCGCCCCAGCCAGGGCGGTAGGACTCACATGATGATTTTTACCACCCCCAAAAAAAAACATACCTGTATTACCAAAAATATTTATTTATTCAAACTATATGCACATGAAAAAGAAATACACTGTACAAAGGTGGACTTAATGCCTAAAGAGCTCATGCGCAGCAATCATGCTTTGTAACCACTAGGACCACTTGGGAACTCCTGGTGGGTTCTCATACCTATTTTGTCTACTGCCCACTTTGAGAATAAATTATTTTCAAGCGCCCCCATTTTTTCACCTACTTAGAAACCACCTGGTAGATGAAATTACAAATCGCTCCCCAAGTCTCTACACAACACCTTTTTTTCTGGGTCTATTACCGCCCCCCTTTAGGCCTGCAGCGCCCACAAGGGGGCGTTATCGCCCACTTTGGCAAAGGCTGCACTAGACCAACGAGGCAGTGACTTTTATTTCTTTTTCAGAACGCAAAGGATTATAACAATCTGACACTAGTTATTGGCAATGAAAGTGGTGACCTAGACTCGGTAGTGAGTGCTATAGTCTTTGCAAGATTTTTGAGCTGGCAATACAATCAGATAAGTTGCAAAGTTTGTACGAAGGAGCACCGCGAAAAAGACGTGGTGATTATAGATGATATATTTGTTCCTGTTTTGAATATGGAACGTTGTGATTATGAACTGAAGACTGAAGTGGCTTTTTATTTGAGGAGTAAAGGGATCAATGAGAGTAATCTTGTTTTTAGGTAAGTAATCTTTATCTCTTAACTGTTTTGGCACAGTATAGAAAAATACAGTATTGTGTCTCGGGCCGGACCTTGAATTAAGTGCCTACATTCGGGCGCTACCTAAACACGCTTTATTGCTACAGTATTTTAATTTCGTCAACCTACTTGAGTATCTCTATCTATCTATCTAGTTTTGTGACTGTAAATATTATAGGTATTATTAATATGAAAATGAAATTCATTGTGAATGAAAGTGGTCGCAAAGCGCGACTGCTGAGCATGAGGTCTTGGGTTCGATTCCCAGGTTTGGCAGTGTTATTGGGGTTTTCCATCAGGAAGTTCTCAGTAGCAGCCTCGGAGTCTGGATTTGTGCCCGGTTGATGGCAATAGGCTCGCCCCCTATTACATTAGACTTACATATAATTGGCGGAATTTGGTTGTGCTAATGGGTACACCTCTGCCTAACCTTTTGGGGATTACAGGCGTGATGTTATGAATTAAAACTTATTGTTCTTGTTTCAGAGATGACCATGACTTTAATGCATTGTTGAACAGGTCTAAATCCAACGTGGTGTTGGTAGACCACCATGTTCTAGCCACCGGAGACAAGTTCCTAGGCCCGTTTGTCACTGAGATTATAGATCATAGGTGAGTCAACTTTATTTAACCACTAGCTGTCCGCCGCGGTTACACCCGCGTCTTTGGTTACTGCTCCGCTCCCGTAGGTTGTAGCGTGATGGTATATAGCCTATAGCCTTCCTCGATAAATGGACTACCCAACACTGAAAGAATCATTCAAATCGGACCAGTAGTTCCAGAGATTAGCGCGTTCAAACAAACAAACACTGCAGCTTTATAATATTAGTATAGATAATTGTTAACTTAAGTGCCGATAGATGGCGTTGTTAGGTGGCATCCATTAAGATGGAACCTCCACGGTAGCCCGCGAAACTTAAATTTTCTTATTTTCTCGTACGTTTATTTGTGTTGATTAAAGTATGATTCGCGGGCGTAAGAAGTATGTATTTTCAGAATTATAACCATTAAAATCAGTATAATAACTCCATAAGTCGGTATAATCCTAAAATGTTAAGATTTCATGAAATAGTCATTCTTTCGGGTTACCTGGCCCTATGGAGTTTTATTGCTGACTTAAAAATGGTTATAATTCTAAAAATACATAATTTCGCGGGCTACCGTGGAGGTTCTACCTTATTTACGTGAGGCGATTTTGGCTACATATGACCCCCCCTTCCCCTTGGTGAGATGTCGTGAGATTTTTCTCGACCCCGTCTCCTCTTCCCTTATCTCCAGTAAGATTTTTCAAAATGTGTATTTTTTATGTAATCAAGTTTATTTGCGCTAGATTACATTTGATTTATTAAAAAAAAAAATTGCTTACTTCTTTTCATCTTCTTACTATTTCATTGGGTTTTTCCATCAGAAATTTCTCAGTAGCAGCCTCGGAGTCTGAATTTGTGCCCGTTTGATGGCAATAGGCTCGCCGGGCTCACCCCTAATTGCATGGGACTTAAACATAACTGGCGAAATGTGGGTGTGCACGTCTGCCTAACCCTTCGGGGACAGGGCTGTAGCTAGAGTCGAATGTGAGGTAGGGCAGCATTGGTTACAGGTAGGTCGGAAGTAAAAAAAATGTCAGAATTGATCTGCCCTCGAAACACGGGCTCCTAATCAATCACCATGTATATCTAACATCTTATGATGACTCTGAAACTATGAACAAACAATTTAATTATAATAATTTATCAAATTTTTGGTATTTTTAAGGTAGGGCATTGTGATTTCAAGGTAGGGCATTGCCCCACAATGCCCCCCCCTAGCTACGGCCCTGTTCGGGGATTACAGGCGTGATTTTATGTTTGTGTTTATATGAATGCTTTGACTTTGACCAAAAATCTTTTTTTTTTACAGGCCGGTAGACAAAACAGGCTGGGTATACAAGGAAGATGTTCGCTCGACCATAGAGACTGTAGGCTCGTGCTGCACTCTGGTCGCTCAACGGATCAAAGATCTAGGAACCTTGGTAGCCAAAGATGTTGATTTCTTCAACGCATATCCTATATGCACTGAAATGCTAAGAGGTAAGTCCGGTTGACAATCAATTACCCCCTTTTTTTTAGTTTGTAAAAATCATCAAATGACTCCTTCCGCCCTGGGTGGGGCAGAAGGGACTGTCAGACTTTTACTGACTAAAAAACCACTCTGTTCCTTCTGTTGCCCTTTATGTTCCGGGGCCACGGTATCCTGTTAAGACGTCCCGCAACCCCGGCAGGCGTATGGCCCCGTCCCTGTGCTGACAGCTCTTTGAGGCGCGCGCGAACAGAACGCGCCTTCGACCCGGGCTTGGTCCTTGATCGGACGGCGAGCTACCCATTACTCGCCGTCCGCAAGCCCGCGCATCAATTACCCCCTAAGGCAGGGGCTCCCTTACTTATTTTGTCTACTGCCCACTTTGATAAATTATTTCCCCAATTTTTCACATACTTAAAAACCACCTAGTAGATGAAATTACAAATCGCTCCCCAGCACACAACGCCCCGATTTTTTTCTGGGTCTCTTACCGCCTTTCTTTAGGCCTGCAGCGCCCACAAGGGCCCGAAAAGCTGCCCTAAGGGGATGAAACGGGGGTCCAAAGTTTGTATGGAAATAAAGATATAAAAGAGTGATACATATCCCAGTGATCAAAAGATACATTACAATCTTTTATTTTCAGTAAAGCATGTGACTTTTACAATTCATACATAATTATGTACTTTCTAAAGTTTATCTTGGACATCACTGACATCGGTGAAGGAAAACATCGTGAGGAAACCTAGACTTATACCAGCCTATTACTGTCCCTCTCAAACCATGTCAGAGGCCCTTGAGGCGGTTTAGAAACTCTGACACTAGGGTGGGGTCGTAAGACCTTACTGCCCACACGATAAAGAAAGAAACACTATACACATATTCATATTTATTTATTGCATACCAATGTGTATAAAAGATGTTATATAATGCTTAAAGCTGAAGTACAGTTATGGACCCTGTTAGGGCACAGCAACATAGTATTAACTTTACAATTAAAATTAAAACAATATATTATACAGGGTAATTGAAAATTTACCCGAAACCTGAAAAGGGGTCATTATACTCATAATTACGAACAACTTTTACTATGGGACCAACCTTGAAGTCATGAAAAAAAAACAGCTAATCCATACATTACGATCTTATTATGTAGCATTTTTGTAGGGAACAGCTGATTTTTTGTTCATAATTTCAGGGTTGGTCCCATAGTAAAAGTTGTTCATAATGATGAGTACAATGACCCCTTTTAAGGTTTCGGGTAAATTTTCAATGACCTTGTATAAGAAAATTAAATTTAAAAAAATGCAATCACTCTCCATTTTACGGTGGGATTTTAAAATGCCCTTCTCTATTTCAGCCACTATTATAATGGACACGGTGAATTTTTCTGAAGAGTTGAATAAATATACTCCGCATGACAAAGAGATGATGTCTTTCCTAGAGAGTCTCCTGACACCGACGGATTTCAATGCTGACAGGTTAGTTTACTTAGTTCTACAAGATGTTGTTTTGCATCCTCGTCAAAGGAGATGTTTCAAATCGGGCCCAGTATATGTACAGTACCTTGAAAAATCGAGAAAAATCCCTGGAATTCGGGAAAAATACAGATAAATTGCATAAATGCATATTTTTCTTGTAATCATTTGATATTTATCAATTATTTTTATAGACTTTCAATATGGCGTCTCGTCAATTAAGGTACTCTGTGGCTAAAAAACAATAACAGTATACCATAGATCGACCATTACTGTACTGTACTTACTGTGTGTACTGTCTACTGTCACTTTAGTCGCTTTCGTTGTCGATCGTGTTTTGATGTGTAAGATTTAAAACAATATTACAAAAGACTTTAGAGTACGGTAACATAGTGATTCTCTTTGACAATGTAATATGACAGAAATAAACGTCAAACGTCAATAATCAATCAATATGACAGCTTACCGCCATGACGGGTTTTTGTTGTGTGTTGCAATTTCAAGTGTACATTCTTGTGCTTTACAACCAAACAAAGCCAATTTATAGTAATTGGATGATTGAAAACTGTTTTAATTGTGTTTCCCCGTTTTTTAGTATGGTGTACTAAGACCTGGCCGGGGCTCCATACATTTTGAAACATCTCCTTTCAGGTAATTGTCCTAAAAGACATAAATAATCAATTGAAAATACAGTACCGGGCAATAACTAATAAGCGCGCGCGGGAGCGCGAGCGTGGCTAGGCACGTGCGCGAGTAGTACCTACGAAATTATTGAATGATCGTTGCGAATGCGTTGTGTATGTATTGTTTGCGTTTGTTTGTGTGTGAAAGCGCGGTTATAGCTAGTAACAGACGGGCCGCTTTAAAATACGGCTGGTTTACAATTATGGATTTCAGTAAACAGGAAAAAAATATAAAAAAATACCTACTCATTTTATTGTTGATTTGGGTCGAGAATCATTAGCATAATTACGTCCTTGAATTTGACTAGGATGCAAATCAACAGCTTGTATAATAAAAATAAACCTTTATTTCAGGCAACTAAGGCCCATAAAACACAAATAAGTACTATATGCGCCAAAAGTCGATATGCAAACGTAAAACGAAATAGCATGAGGCTTAATTTTACTTACGACCTTCTACTTTCGAGAATAGACATATTATGTCGTCGACAAGTGATTGTAGTTCATAATTTCAACGTTATAAAACAAGTTAAGGTGGCCTATCGGCTAAGCGCCTGCAGATAGGTGCTTGAATCGAGGAGTCGTGAGATCGAATCTCATCCAGACTATGACTTTTTGTAAGTTTTTACTTGATTGGAAGAAATGAGACAGAAGCATAATATTCTTTATCTTGTTCGCTTTGTTCACACATTTCGTAAAGTTAAAAAGGTAGATCATAGAAAATTAAACAAATAATTTAGATTTCTGTGAGGTAGACAGAAATAAGTAATGTAATAATGAGTTTTATGAATACTCGATTAGAATAAACGTTGTCGTTTGGTTGTAGTTGTTGGTTAGTGACGTGTGGATTATTAGATAGCGGTAATTATTCACAAAAAAAATGCGTTGCATAAAAGTGGTCATAAAATAGAACGCAAATATCTAATGAAACCGGACTGAATGTGAGTATTATATTATTGTGTTATTATAATTGTAACTTGAACCTAATATTATTTGGTGACATAATTATAAATTAGATCTTTTTATTATTTTTGAAATCCATCTTAAGGCTGTAAAGATAAATAAATTCTGTTTATTATTGTATTTATAAATGTAGACTTAATATCATATTGTTTTGTTAAATGAATATTATTTTATTAAATAAATATTACTATATTATATAACAATTAAGTCACTTTAGTATTTTGTTATACCTGCCTAATATAACTTTTGTTTTGTTTTAGAGGAATACTGTTAGTCTCTGGATCAGGAGATACGAGGAAGAGGTTAGCCTAGTTAGTCGACAGCAAAGTGGAAGGACGTCGCTTATTAGCGAGGCGCAGCGAAGACATAATATGGTGGGCGAATATGAATCGAATGGTATCACACCAACGAGGCACTTTGCCGAACTATTCGACACTTCATTGCAAACTGTTCGCCGGGCCCTCCACGCTGAAGGCTTGTATCACAGAAGACCAGCTAAAAAGCCCTTCTTCACAAAAAGGCATAAACAAGAACCACTACGTTTCTTACGGGATTATTAAGATTTTGACTGGAAGACTGCTATATTAAAAACCTAGATGTTTTGTTATTATTAATTTAGACAGTGTAACTAAATATTTAGTATTAATATTATTATGTCCGTCATTATTCAATGATCTTAAATTGAGGTTTAGTTTCAATCATCTTTTCGTCAAGAAAATGAACACTTAAGCTATTACCTCAATGCATTTATTGTGACGTTACATATAAAAAAACATATTCATTAAGTCTAAATCAATATTTAAGAAATAATTAAGAAATAAATATTAGTTTTCAATAAAGTCTGCTAAATATCGATACCTATAAGTGGATATTAACAATCATATTTGTGTTATTAGAATATTCTTTTCTTGTTATATTTTTATGACGTGGGTAAACACAAAAAATCTTATGAACGGTTACAAGTGAATTTCTTTTATCTAAGTAGGAATGTAACGTCACAATTCTCGTAAGTTAGTTAATTTTGTAAATAAGTAAATCGAATAAACATTTTTGTTATCATTTAGCACGATTTTTTTATTTCCACCTTCAAATACCGAAAAGATAAATTAAAAATCACATTAGTATAAGATAATAATACAATAACTAATATTTGCTTCTTATAATAAACAATTATAAGCATGAATTAGAAATAAACATAAAACTAACAAGTTTTTACGTAATATTATTATTGTTTCAAAAACAAAAAACACAGTAATCAAGATTTGAACTCAGACCTCATTGTTTGTGAACCCGTCGCTAAGCCCAAACCTAGCTACCGGCACAAATAGTAGTTTCGAGTTTTAGCAATGAATTGGTAAAACAGCGCCAGTGACTAAGACGCGTATTTTAATGCAACAGAAATATCATGCTATTTCGCTTATAGTGCGACGACAGTTCATTAGTGTGTGTTATCTGTAGAATGTTGACACATCACTCGCACACGCACTGACTGACCCGCTCGTTAAGCTCAGACGAAAGTCGACCATCTCGTGTATATGCATTAAAGTTGCCGACCATAAATAAATAAGTACAATAACTATAAATATTGTACTTATTATTATTACTATATTATTACTATACTATAATACAAAGCTCAAGCAAGCGCAAGTTCTAAAGCTGCGTTTATACTTACGGTTGCTACACGCCACGCGGGGCGGGACAAATGTGATCAGCAGAGATCGAAATTAGGTAGAGTTATTTATGTACAGTAGCGATCATAAGTGCAGTAGCATGCTAAGGTTTAAATTGCTGTGAACACGAGTTACAGGCCATACCTACATCTGTGTGTATAAGTGATGTATTCATAGTCAAAGTCAAAGTCAAATAATTTATTTAATTAGGCCATTATATAAGGCACTTTTGAACGTAATAACACAGTACCTACGTACACTTTAGTATTGGCACACGACGTTGAATTGAAAGGTCGTAAGTAATTGCTACTCCACTTATGACCGCTACTGTACTCACACTGATTTCATACAGCGAATGAATGAAGCGGATATGCCTTAAATCCCGAGATTAATTTTAAAGAGAAGAAAAATCCCGTGATTTATTAAGTAAAAAACAGTTAATTACATACTTTTACACAATTTTAACTATAATAATAGTGTAACGTAAATTAAAAAAAAAATGTATTGTGAATTAATGTAAATACTAATAAAAAAAAATTGTTTAAGTACCTATCTTTGTTTTATTTGTCTTATCTATCTCTGAGGTTTTTATTATTATTTATTTGTGATATTGTTGGCCATACGGGATTGTATTATAAATCCCATAGTAAATCCCGGGAAGATACATAATAATATCAACATTTCGATGCACTTGTACATAAATAACTCTACCTAATTCCGACCTATGGTGATCAGTCCTATATAGGGTTCCCAGATCAAAATATCAAAAATCCGGAGAAAATTCCTGACATTCCATGAAATTTCCGGACAATCTTGTTAATTTTTTATTAAAATCGTTACGCATCGTGCAAGTAAATATAGTAGATTTAGAATAAAAATAATTTTGATTTTCTTTGATTTAGAATAATAATAATTAATAAATAATTTGGTTTTTTCATTTTTTATTTCACTCTTCACTTATTTGTAGAAATTCCGGACGGTTTAAGATTCCCCCCGCATTCCGGACAAAGACCTATATTTCCGGACTTGTCCGGAAAATTCCGGACGTATGGCAACCCTAGTCCTATACTAAATGTATGAAACCGATAGCTTTCCCACGCGTGGCGACACGCAGGGCAGGTTAAGTATAAACGCAGTATTATACATCTGTTTTGTGTGTAAGTACAGATTTATGTTACTTACGAAAACAATTTAATAAATGTTTCACAATATTTGGTTAAAATGATTGCTAGACTACTATTTATTACGACGTGGCAATGCGGAGATATGTATATCGATATTATTTGTCCGATGTATCGATATTTTTGAACGATAATCATTTTTTCGATATACATATTGATATATCGTTATAAAATATCAACTATCGAAAAGCTGTAAAAATGAATATTTTTTAGACCAATAAACAATCTAAATGTAAAATATCGATGTTTTTTATGAAAATTTTAACATCGATGTCGATATTTTCTAAAAATGTCGATACAAAAAATCTTGATATTCAGCAAATCGCATCTCTAGGGTCGCTCTCGCTACATTATTAATACTATAAATGCAAAAGTAAGTCTGTCTGTTACGTTTTCACTACTAAACCACTGAACCGATTTTGATTAAATTTCGTACGGGGTACCTAAGTTTTAACCCCAAAAAATGACATAAGTAGGCTAGTTTTTATTCCGCGACTGCGTCTGCGTCCGCGATAACCGACATTGACGCAGACGAAGTCACGTTTAGAAATGATTCGGAATTTAAAAAAATAATAATTTGTTTTTTTATTATTTATTTAAAAACTTTATTATTATTAATATTGATATTAAATACAAAAAACTTAAAAAAAATCAATTAATTATAAACAATTAAAAATTGATAAAATTTCAAAAAATATCACGTGACTATAAACGCGCTACATACAACTATGGTGCGCAATGACGGCGCACCATAGTTGTGACGTCATAATGTTTAGTTACTTCATCAGGCAGCTAAACATTATGACGTCACACGCGCTCGTGTTTATTCGGGTGTTTTCGGTACTGGATTTGAATAGAAAAAAAAAGAAAAAAGAAAATAAAGAAAGAAAAAGAAGAAAACGAAAGAAAGTCATTTTTTATTTTGAAATAATTTTTGAACTATTGTGAAAATAAAAAACTAAAAAATAGTTTTGTTGTAAAACTTATACAACGTGTAACGGAAAGGGTATAATTATACATACATACCAATAGCAATAGATGATAACAAACGATATGGCAAAGGTTTTTTAATCCTATCTCTACATGTTCAGAAATTATGATCAACAAAGAACACCGCTTGCAGTAGGCTACTATGCGGTACTAGGCGCGCAGAATTACCGAAGAGATTTATCGTGATATTAGGCAAGTACTTAACGTGGAAAGTTTTTGACACACGTAGTGCGGTGACATGTTTGTTATGATTTGAATTTAAGAAACATATGAAACCGATTTTTTTTTTTTTCAATTCTTAGAGTATTTTATATTGAGCTGAAACCCTTGCCATATCGTTAGTTATCATCCAAAGAAGCCTTACTCTTTGTATGTATGTATATAGGTACCCTTTCTGTTACACGTTGTTTAAGGGGGATCTTTCCATTTATCACAAAATTGTTCAAATACCCAATTGTCGCTTCTTTTTCTCCTGCTCAACTCGTCTCAAACTTACTTTCCGTTCCTCTTGTAAAATGAACTCGTTAATTCTATCATCGCTTTCAAACGCAACCTTATTCTCGCCTTTTACTCGATCTAATCTCCTCACATATTTATCGCTCGCTGCGACAAACTCACTGACACTTAAACCCTTAATAACACTCTCGTAACAAAGAAACACTTGCTCAATACCATATGAAATATTCACAGGAAAAATAGTCACTAAATCGTCTTTAAATTTCTTCTTTTTCAAAATATATTCCGTATATTCGCTCAATGTTGGAAATTTTCCATTATCTTTGACGCAGTTGATAAACAAGTTATACAAAGATAGGATTTTACTATATTCTAAATGCTTAATTGGGTCATATTTTAGCTCAATTTTACCGTCGATTTCACTGATTTTTACTTGTTGAGTGTTTCTCTTTAAGTTGTTATAGAAAGATTCTGTTTCGTCTGTCATAAAGTATGGTCGTAAAGTGTTTTCACAAATTGGAACAACGGAATCATCGCGATACAAGAAGTGAATGTAGTTTTCTAAATTTACTTCTTCTAAGACGACATCGTCTTTCAAAATCTCTTTGTGTTTAAACTTCAAATAATTCAGCATTTTCATATTTGACGCGTTTTCAATGTCGCTTACCAGAAAACCGTTTGAGTATTTGAAAATTTTCTCCACGATGTACAGAATCTTGTTCCTCCGTGGCTGGATTCTTTTTAAAGTCATCACGTTTTTTATTAAGTCTGTCCTCTTATTGATGGTGTCCAAATCTAAATTATAGCCCATAGAAGTCAAAATTTCTATCATAGACTGTGCTACTTCGTAGTACATCCTTAGACGCTCATGTTCAAAACGTTCTGCATCATCTTTAAAGATGAGAGAAGACAGTTCAACGCAGTACCACAGAGCTGTAGGTAACGAAGAGTTAATTTGAGGGTCCAAAGGCAATGAAGATAGCCCTATTTTACACTTCGTCGTTCTAATACGCCTGTACACATATTTCTTGAACTGTGCAATTACATTTATGTCCATCCAAAGTTTACTTTCACAAATCTTCCACAATACGAAGTAGAATAAACCGATGTTGTATTTTACTTTTTTGAAATTGAAGTACGTGGCTGATAGAATGTAATCGTTGTATTTATCGAAGTCGTCAGTATCTACCAGCACAAGACCGCCATGATATGGTCGCCGCGTTCGGGGCTCTAATTTCGTTGTTTTTTGTTTTAATAACTCTTTGTAAACTGTCAAAGTGTAAAAGTATCCTACAGAATTATTGAGTTCCGAATCGTTCAATAAGAATAAAGGACATTCCATCATGGATTTGAATTTTGAGAAAGATCCAGTCGAATCTGATGTCGGGAAAATAATTTTTTCAAGCAGATTTAATTCTGTGCACAAAATTACTGGCATTCCTTTCTCGTCAGCCAAAATGATGTCAGGGAATTCAATTTCTTGTTCAGCTGTAAAGTTGATGTTCTCGATCTGTTCTTCGGAAACTTCATTGCTGTATGTTGTCTCCAACTTTAAAGCGTCGAAGCCGTACGACTTTTTATCGCTAACAACATAGTTAATTAAAGTCGTAATCGACTTCTCAATGTCGACTCTCAAATCGTACGATGGATTACTAAAATTCTTATACCATGTTGTGTTTTTAAAGTCGCTTAAAAATGTGTTTTTATCTATCGTGTCTGGAATTGTTTCTACAGTTATCTCGTTTAATCTTCTCTTCAATTTTTTCAGCTGTTCAATTTCTGCTAAAGCTTTTGCGTTGTCATGCGCTGATGCCAGAAATTTGAATTTAATATAAGACTTTAGATTTTCTTTTTCAGTAGCGAAATTGTTCAAAGTAATTTTATCATAGTCAAATTCTTCAGAGATATTAGTTTCATCAAAGAGTTTGTTATTGCGATAGATAGTACATCTGCTTTTAATGAATGAAGCAGCAACCGATAAATCGATAGATCTTAAATTTTCATTAATAGCGTGAAAAACTACTTTTTTGTAATCAATATTTTCGTTGAGTGCCAAACAGTTGTTGAAACTTCGTCTACTTATTTGTCCATCAGTAATTATGTATAACAATTTAATTTCGTCAGTATTTTTGACATTTTCTTTTACCCATTCTATAATTGTTTCTGGCTCTGTACTTCCTCTACCAACCTGATCTTGATAATATTGTCGCGCAGCTCTTTCACTGACTTCCTCGCATTTGTGATCCCAGTGCAAAAAAACTATTTGTGTTTCTTCATCTGTTGTGTCACTATTAATTTGTTTTACGTCACTTATGAATTGATCGAGCGTCGCTATACCGTTTTTATGATAATACGCGACTCTGTGCGTGGAACCAGAGTAATCTTTTGCATAAATGTAATAATTAACCATTATTTAAGCTTTGTACTTTGTTAAAGAGAAAAAATTATAAGATCGCGCACAGGTTTTTCGACTCTCTAGCGAAAGGAGTGTACTATGGACGCGTAGGGGAGCACTGAAGAATAATTCGCGAACGCAAGCTTTTAAGGCGGCCGTGAGGGTAAATACGATATTGCATCAGTCTGGCTTGAAGTACAATCAACAAAAAAGATAGGTATCCAGGGTTGTCAGATATAGAGTTACGTTAAGTTTTCTTAGAAACCGATGGATGTCTTCGATTAATTAATTAATCTTAATTAATGAACTGTTTATTATCTTCATTATTTTTAAATTAAAATAAATTAGTATTTAAGGGGGGCCCTTAAATATTAATTTATTTTAATTTAAATATTTATTTTTAAAGTTGTCGTTATCAATACTGAGCAAAATCACATTTGTTGTATGGGTAAATGAATAAAATATTTATTTTACTAATTTTTTAGTATTTGTTGTTATAGCGGCAACAGAAATACATCATCTGTGAAAATTTCAACTGTCTTACAACACGGTTCATGAGATACAGCCTGGTGTCAGACGGATAGACAGACAGACGGACAGCGGAGTCTTAGTAATATGGTCCGGAATTTGTTTGTGTATGTCGAATTTGTTTTTAAATAAAAAGAAGATATCTTAAAACTAAGAGCACTAACCTAATCTACACTAATATTATAAAGAGGAAAGATTTGTGTGTATCTTTGTAATGAATAAACTCAAAAACTACTGTGCCGAATTTAATAAAGCCTCTATTGTTAATCAAAGTACACCTACATTATGCTTTATTATAAGTAAACTAATATTTTAGAGAGGAAAGATTTGTATTTTTAACCGACTTCAAAAAACGAGGGAGGTTCTCAATTCGGCCGGTATTTTTTTTTTTTTATGTATGTACACCGATTACTCCGAGGTTTCTAGTCCGATTAGTGTGATTCTTTTTTTGTTCGATGCAGTATACTTGCCATTTGGTCCCATAAAAATTTCATCCAATTTGGTTTAGTGCTTTTTATTTTGCGTGCATTTTTCTAAATTAAATATATTGTTCGAAAGGGCTTTTATTAAGGATTTCAAACATTAACACACAAGCACTAAAAAGTGAAAAATAAAAAGCTTTTTTTACAAAAAAAGATATGAAAGTTATATTTTATTTTGTAGTTTTTGAAGGCGGTTGGCCTTCAAAAACTACAAAATAAAAAAAAACTTTAGTTTGGAAGTCGGTGGCCATACCTACATAACAAAAAACAAAACCAAAGCCGCCGACTTCCAAACTAAAGTTATTTTTTATTTTGTAGTTTTTGAAGGCGGTTGTCTTTTTTTTGTAAAAAAAGCTTTTTATGTGTATGTTTGTTATAATTAAACTCAAAAACTACTGTGCCGATTTCAAAAAAATTTCACCATTAGAAAGCTACATTCACCCTGAGTAACATAGGGTATACAATGTGTCGTTTTGCATCCTCGTCAAATTCAAGGAGGTAACTATGCTAGTGATTCTAGACCCGAATCAATAATAAAATAGGTAGGTGTTTTTTTTTTAATGTTTTCTTATTTACGGAAATCAGTAAACCACCCCGGTGAAAATGCGGCCCATCTTAAGACTAGGTTTAGGATCGCTGACCGCGCGCACACACACAAAGAATCGCAAACGATAAAACCACAACACAATAGACGCCGCGCGCGCACCCCTTACCCCTGAGGCGCCCCACTCCCGCGCCCGGGCGGCGCAAAGCAAAAAAAATATTAAATTAGTTCAAGTGATTTCGCCGCCGGCCGTGAGTGTATCGCAAATTTCGCTCCTTAGGTGTGCTTCGGTCGTTTATGTGAATTATGTGATTGTGATGCCATCAGTGGAGACAGCCTACGTGGCTGTCAGCCATCCGGATGTTCGCAGAACGGTTTCCCAATAGGGAACCGCCAACGCAGAGCGTTATGCTGTCTGTCTGCTACACAGAGACTGCGGGATTTTCGGCAGTTTGACGTACCCCGACATGCTCAAGCTCGCGGCAGTGAAGGTCTGCCTGTCGCCTTGCAGGAAGATATCCTGGAGTACTTCCAGCGAGAGCCACAGGCAAGCACACAAAAATACCTACTAAGGTAGGTATTTTTGTCGGTCCTCAGCCCGTTAAAGTAGGAAGGGAAATTTAAAATCAACCAATTTAATCTACAAATAAAAACAAAATCATTACTAATAATTAGGTACTCATAAATCATGAATTTACCTACAATGCGCCAAGAGCGTCCCGCCGCCGCTGCCGCCGCCGGCAGCAAGTAGGTACTTACCTAACCTAAATCCCGCGCTCACAACAAATAAATGTGCCACAGCCTAGCAAAACGTCTCAGGTTGTACCTAAATCCTAGTAGTTATGTATTCTTAGCAAAATCGGTAGATTTGCAATAAAACAGAATAAAGCAAAATGGCAAAACTAACATTTTATCAATCAGCTGATAACGTAGGTAAGTACATAAATCCTAGTACGTATTCATAGATCTTAATAATAAAAACATGTATTATTAAGACCTAAGGTTAACAAAATCTGTAGATTTGCAATAAAACGTAATAATAATAATTCAAAACTAACATTTTATCTATCAGCTGATAACGTAGACCCAGGTAGATAAATCGTAGTACGTATTTTTAGATCTTAATAATAAAAACAAGTGTTATTAATTAACATCTAAGGTTAACAAAATCTGCAATTTGCAATAAAACGTAATAAGCAAAACTAACGTTTTAATCAGCTGACCGTAGATACTCACGACAATCTAAGCACCGTGAACTTTTCTTGGACGCGCATAGCATACCTACGCATGTGATACACTCACGCACACAGAGACAATTGGCGCTAAAGCGCAGAGAGTGATTCTCCAATTTCAAGTTATGGATTATTCTGAAATACGATTAAATTTTAACAACTAATAAAAAAGGGTGTTATTATTATTGTTCAGGTCTCGTAATTTTAATTGATTATTTATGACTTTTATGACAACCTCCTGAATTTTGACGAGGATGCAAAACGACATATTGTATTATATTTTCAAAAAAGCTAGGGTTTTGTAAGGAAAATCACGCGAACGAAGTCGCGGGGAGAGTACTAGCTAGTTTTATTATAATCTACGTATGGCAGGGGCCGCCCTGTCGCGCACCGGCCGGCGTCTGATGCAACACAAGGCAAGAGCAGTCGCTGACGTAATATTTTTATTTGTTGTGAATGCATACAGTAAAAAATAATTTATTATGCACCGGCGTTTTTATAACTAGCTTGTTAAAAGAAATGTGATTTGTATTGGCTTCTACTAATGCCCCTATATAATCTAAATCTAAATCTATATAAAAATCAATTGCTGTTCGTTAGTCTCGCTAAAACTCGAGAACGGCTGGGCCGATTTAGCTGATTTTGGTTTTGAAATGTTTGTCGTAGTCCAGGGAAGGTTTAAACGGTGAGAAAATATGGGGTAGGGTTGGGGTAGGGTAGGGTAGGGGTAGGGTAGAGTACGGTAGGGTAGGGGTAGGGTAGAGTACGGTAGGGTAGGGGTAGGTATTGGTAGGGTAGGGTAGGGGTAGTGTAGGGTTTGGGTAGGGTATCGGTAGTGTAGAGGTGGGGGTATCGGTAGGATAGGGTTAGGGGTATCGGTTGGGTAGGTGTAGGATACCACGCGAACGAAGTCGTGGCGGGTCAGCTTATCAGCTAGTAGGTATACAGCATGTAACAAAAACCCTGTCCGATCCTTAAGGGTATTATTCGGCATCGTACTGCGTACACATATACGTAACCATTTAATGGATTTGAGATTATTATTTTACCCCAGTGAAAAAAAAAAGAAGAAAGAAGAAGTAATTAAATTAAAATAAAACATAAAAACTGATCAACGGCAACACTGATCTGACAGGGTTTTTGTTACAGTGTATATATGTAGATCTAAAATCATCATCTGCCTAGCCTTTTCCCAATGATATTGGGGTCGGCTTCCAATCTAACCGGATGCAGCTGAATACCAGTATTTTACAAGGAGCGACTATCTAACCTCCACAACCTAGTAACAGTGGTACTTGCCCGTATTCGAACCCACAACCTCATGCATGAGAAGTGGGTGCTTCAACCACTAGGCCATCACGACATTATATAGATCAAAAATATGAAAAAAAAAAAATTAAACTTCGTCTGACAAGTTCGGTTTAAATGGTTCTAAATAGTCTATACTAGCTCCGCTTTACGGCTTTGCATCGACCTTCCAAACACCCTGTATAATTTAAAACACTCTGTTGTAATTTAATATTTTGTTGCACATTTGCCTCAGTTTTATTTTGTATATTTCATCACTTTTGCGTACAACTCTTGCGTCACTATTGCAAATTAAAAGTGTTATCCCTACATAGTATAAAAAAAACCACGCAACGGATTCCAATGCGGTTTTCATCAATATATGGAGTGATTCAAGAAGAAGGTTTATCTAACTAATATTATAAAGAGGTAAAGTTTGTTAGGTTGTAGGGGCAGTGGCGTAACTAGGAAGGGCGTAGGGGGCGGTCCGCCCCGGGTGCCACCAGACCGGGGGTGACACCCGACAGTAAAAAAAATAGAACACACAAGGCGGTGGTTTGGTTAGCCACCCTGTATTTAGTAACTTCCGTTATCTCAATATCATATTTTAATAATGAAAGACACATTTTGTAATATCTACTATAATAACACAATGCTATTTAGTAAACCTTTATAATATACGTACTTAACAACCCCAGGTAGTGCTGCCAGGTAGGCTGTGTGTCAGACAGGCCGGCAGACGACTCCGTGTTAAATTACCAGATGACACCTCACATTGTAGCTTTGATCTGTTTAAGCTCAAGACCGTATCCAACAGTTAGTAGACGTCCGCTAAGTAACGATTTTTCAAAATACATTACCCATTTCCCAAAGAGTATTTAAACGGGGGTTTAAGGTTTGTATGGAGAAATCAACTTTGACGCGGACGAAGTCGCGGGCAGAAGCTAGTAATGAAATAAATTCGTACTTTAAGTTTATCAGATGTTTATTACTTTTAAGTCTTTATTCTTGGGGTGACACCATCAGTTATCCGCCCCGGGTGCCACCCATTCTAGCTACACCTAGGGAATGCAATCTCGTCTCCCGATCTCGCGAGATCCCGGCCATATTTTACGAGATTGTATCTCGTCAAATTTCGTACGAGATCTCGCGAGATAACGAGATCGACAAATGCAGCGTGACGACGTGTATAAAAGCTGCAAAAATCGCTGAAAGCACTGAAACAGCCCACTGCTCGCTCAACAAATTCTACAACAAATACTTTAGACATTTTAATAAAAAAAGAAATGAATTTGTACGAAGCTGGTGGAGTAAGAGGGGAACTTTTAAACTTCGTACATAACTGCCTCTCAACTCAACTGTGGTTCCCACAAGTGTTGCGGCAGAACGAGCTTTTTCAGCAGCAGGGTATTTGGCATGCAAAATCAGACGTCGTCTGTCAGATGATACTCTCGACATGATGTGTTTTTTGAGAAGCCATTTTCAGACAAACTAACTTGCCTTTCCGTACCTTGATAACTTCATCTGACTTCTACTTTAAACTTTTTTTATTTGATTAATACTTTCTCACAACATTTATTTAACAGCCTGTGAAGTTAAGTTTTTGTTTTGTTGTATTTATTTACCATAAGTAATGTTCCTATTACTCTTAATTATTAAAACTAAAGTAATAAGTTACAAAGGACTAAATATAGATAATTATTGTTTTGTTACCAACATTGTAAGAATTTGAACTGATTAGCTACAGTAGGTATAATAATTATAGACATAAACAAATGTTATTAGAGTTAGAGACAAAATAATAAGTACTCTCTTGATTTTTAAAATAAAACTTACATTATTTTTATAACTAAGCAACGCAGTTTCTATTTAATTACATACATGTCAAATACTAGTTCTTAAAACAAGCATTTGCATATGTTTTAATTGCGATTCTCTCAATCTCGCGAGATCCCGTAATTTGCGAGATCTCGCGAGACTGGGTTTTGAGTCTCGCGAGATCTCGCTAGGCGGAAATCTCGTACGAGATTGCATTCCCTAGCTACACCACTGGTAGGAGGTAATTTCTGGATCTACTGTCACCTCTGATCTCGTCTAGAGTCAAGCGCAAACCCATCTTATGCAAAAAAAAAACTCGGTTGATAAAAAATCGAGCAGACGAAGTCGTGGACGTAAAGCTAGTCAAATCATAAATTAAATGCTGCTCGAAACATATTGTTGATTAATCTGAACTGACCCCCCCTCCCTCCCTACTCCCCACGTATCCCCTACTGATTGTGGATTTTTTTGTAGATATACTTAATACTTGAATAAACAGGAAAGTCGAATTTAGAATGGGTTTTTTCTGTCCTTTTTTTTGTAACGGTCAGTGCAAGTTAAATAATAGCTTGTATAAATAAATATGTATACAACGTGTAACGTTAAATGCGCAAAACCTGAAAATAGTTTGATCAGTATAACGAGCAGAATCAATTGAACCACTTTTTAATATAAGTCACATTTTTCAAAAAATCTTCATTAAAAACGTTACCGTGTCTATTTATTAATAGGTCAAGCCATCCGGCGCGCAGTGGCTCGGTGACGTCTTCTCCCTCGATAGAGCGTCGTCGCAGACGCAAGAAACGATCAGAATTACCAGTAAAACTAAATCAGCACATAAAACCTTTAATTTTGTTTTAATGATTTTTTTTTGTCTGAAATAGGTCAATTTAATTAAAAATCAGTTGGGGTGTCTGGGGTTTTGCGCATTTAACGTTACACGTTGTATTTTTGTTCATAGAACACGAATTGCTGTATTTTTTTTTGGAAAATATCTGGTACTTAAATTGTAATGTTTTTTTTTAGCTAGCCGTTACTGTCCCACCTCTGGGCAAAGGCCTCCCCCTTTTCCTTCCACTTTCCTCTGTGTTGTGCCTCCTCTCCCCAGTGCCTGAGGAAGCCATCCAAGGCGTCCCGCCATCTCCTCCTCGGTCTGCCGCGACCCCGTCTTACTGTGTCAGGGCTCCACTCTTGTGATATGCGGGCCCATCGCTTAGCGTCTGACTGTTTATTTATCAACAAGCTTGGGGTATGCCAATAGAAAATAGCACCTAAGGCGCGCACGCATCATAGTTGCGTCCCTTCCTAGATAAAACACAGATTCACTAAATAATGCAGTCATCAATTTTAATGAAATCACGAAGTAAATACAGTATGATATGGTTTATTGTAGCGTTTTTTTAAGCCCCTTTCTAAGGAATCATTATGTATGTAAAGATAAACTACGATAACTTGGCGCGCCCCTCCACTATTAAAAACGTTTGAAAGTATTTACCAAACTCACATCGCATGTGTGCGTACTGAGACGGCTCTCGAAACAAAAACAAATCAGCGTGTCATTGTTGCTTGACTAGCGGCGTCACACACACTCATTATTATTGAAATAGTAATATGGAGGGGCGCGCCATTTATATGGTATGTGTATGGTAGGTGCAAATTAATGTATATACGAGCGCTAAACAGCCAAAATAATTTTTAAAAAAAACCCACAAAAAGTATTTATCTAAATAAAATCAAGTGTAAATTCAACAAAACAGATAGGTATGCAGGGTCGTCAGATATAGTTGAAGTTTTCTTAGAAACCGATGGATGGTTTCAATTGTAATTTAATTTAAAAAGTAGATACTAAGTTAAGTTTCAATCAAAGACATCATCGATTCCTAAGAAAACTTCAACTATATCTGACGACCCTGTATACCTATCTGTTTTGCTGTATGTACATAAGTACAATATACTTAAAATACTACATACTTCTATAAAAATACCATAAAATAAACATACATTACATACATATTTATATACACCGTGAATTTTAATTCGTTGCAAATCTTTCAGGGGGTGAATGTACTCATGAATATGAACAACTTTTATTAGGGACATACTTAGTACGAAAAAAAAACCAGCTGATCCATACAATAATGCATTACGATCAAATTGTATGGATCAGCTGATTTTTTATTTCACATTTCGTACTATGTCCCTTAGTAAAAGTTGTTCATATTCATGAGTACATTCACTTCTGTAAGATTTACAACGAATTAAAATTCAGGTTGTGTACGGCTAATCGCACGATATTTCTCGCATCGTCTAAATAAGGCTTCATTTATGTACTTTACAGACAACGCGTGCTTGATGCCCTAGTGGAGGCGAGGAAAGATGTAGCAAACTTGACACCCGCTCAGCTATTAAAAAAAGATGTGAAAATTGTTGGCGATATCCTTATACCGAGCTTTCCGATACTTGTAAAGGTAAGAAGAATAGAAACTAAATAATTATACAGGGTAATTCAAAAAATTTACCCGAAACCTGAAAAGGGGTCATTGTACTCATCATTATGAACAACTTTTACTATGGGACCAACCCTGAAATCATGAAAAAAACAGCTGTTCCATACAAAAATGCTACACAACACGATTGTAATGTATGAAACAGCTGATTTTTATCTGAAATTTTCACCCCCGTAAAAACTGCCTCGTTGGTCTAGTGGTCGCAAAGCGCGACTGCTGAGCATGAGGTCTTAGGTTCGATTCCCAGGTCGGGCAGTGTTATTGGGTTTTTTCATCAGGAATTTCTCAATAGCAGTCTCGGAGTCTGGATTATTTCTCGGTTGCTGGCAATAGGCTCGCCCCCTATTATATGGAATTTAAAACTAACTGGCGAAATGTGGGTGTACTGGGTCCCCTTTGGGGATTACAGACGTGAAGGAAACTTGCAACTATATCTGACGACCTTGGATACCTATCTATTTTATTAACAGTAGGTACACAATCAGCTGTGAGTTATCCAAAAATTAAATATAATTTTATCAGCACATTTTCTTTGGCAGAATTTCCTCGAGCGTCCCGCGGCGCTCCAGGCCGTGTCCGAAGCCCTGCTGCGCAACAAGTGTACGGTAGCCCTGTTACTGGGCATTAACTTGTCCATGGGGCTTCAGAGGGATGCTGCATTGTACTCGTCTGAGAAACCAGAAAGAGCTGCAGAAGTAAGTGGCGACATCTGTCGCAGAACATAAACATTAAAATATTTAAAATATTGTTCCTAGTTCTCTTTTATATCTTTAAATGCTTTTTTTTCTTTTTTGTTGTATTATTAGATTTCTATTAAAGATAGAAAAGGGTATGCTTAGATGGTTCGGTCATGTTGAGAGGATGAGTGAAAGATGATTAACAAAAGGTATTTATATGGCAGAGGTGAGTGGCAACGCAGGGAGGGGTCGCCCTAGGAAGACCTACACTGACCTTATTGATGAGGTTCTTCAGAAAGGTCAGGTGCGGAGTACTCGTAACCAACGTGCTTGTATGACGAGATGTATGAACGTAGATGAGGCGAAAGGAGTATGTAAGGATCGTAGCTGGGGACGTTTTGTGGTTTCTGCCTACCCCCATGGGAAAAAGGCGTGAGTTTATGTGTATGTATGTATTAGACTAGCTTCTGCCCGCGACTTTGTACGCGTCAAAATTAGTTCCTCCATACAAACTTTCGACCCTGTTGCATCTCCTTAGGGGGTGAATTTCGGAAAATCCTTTCGTATCGGACGTCATACAAAGAACACACCCTCCAAGTTTTAGGTGTCTACGATCAGCGGTTGGCTGTACATGACTGACTGCGCAAGCGAACTAGAACTGATGTGAGCGAGATCTGTCGGACCGCATGCTAAATACAACTTATGTTGCCAACTCTTTGTCTGTCAAAAATAGTAGTTTTAAAATGATTACCTATAAAAATATAGTAGTTTGCGAAAAGTTAAAAAAATAGGTAGGTAAAAGGTTAATGTACCTACTGTCAACTTGAAATACCAGAATAATGTTCAGAAATACTTAGTTTAAAATGAATATTATAAATACAATGCCATCAAAAACAAAACTTGTAAAAAAAACCAAGTCTCGCAACTCAGTCAGCGCGATTTTGCAATCGTATTTACTGTAATATGTATTGCTTTCGAGTTACATTGTGTTTTCATGCGATGGCCAAGCCAATCTACGAGTATTTTATTTAAACATAATAGATTTTCAATATTAATGTGATCACTAAAGATGTTATTAGATTTGCTAATTACATAATAACTTAAGACAGAAGGTCCCTTAAGTAGGGACTGAATAAATCGACTGACTTGGTATTACATGGATCTCACTCTTTTATGGTAGAAGAGCTGAGTTGCGAGACTTGTTTTTGGAACGAAGTTCCTTATCGCGCGTTGCAAAAGGGGGCTAGACGGAAAAAATTAAGACCAAAAGTTGTAACGACACTATTTTTAAGACCAAAAGTTGTAACGACACTTTTTGATATACATAGTTGTAAGCCTTGCGGCGTGCGCGTGTTTCTCTGTCTGTCTCTCTCTTTCTCTCTCTCATATAACTTCGTTCCATTTTTTTTACAAGTTTTGTTTTTGATAGCTATTTATTTATTTATTTTTACAATTTTAATAAAGCTCACAGACTACACTTATATAGTGACAAAAAATAATATTTGACGTTACAGTTAAGCAAATACCTGGAACAATTCTCGAGTCCGTCTCTGGGGCTGTCGCCGGAGCACCTCTCTGCAGCCAGAGAGTGCACATACTACTGTCAGATGAACTTGTCAGCATCAAGGAAGCAGTACATGCCCGCCATCAAGACTTTTACAATGCGTGCCACGAAAGATAAAACTTGACACACTATACAAACTTAATTATTTCGTAATAAATATTATAATATTGTTAAGAATTTTAATCTAAATGTCAACGAAATATCCCTGAATAAATACTCAAAATTATGGATAACTATTTCGTCCATCCATACCTGCGCAAGCTCCCCATTACTGACGCTTGTCAAGTCTCATCTTCCGTGGCGCGTAATATACAAACATTAATAAATAATTGCTTATAAACTTGGTTCTTTTTTTTGGAGTTCCCTACCCAAAAGGTGGCAAGTAACAGTAGTTACTTACATAGTTTTCGTTGCAACCTACTTATTTAAGTTAAATACGTAGTTCCGAGACCACTAGACCAACGAGGCAGTTTTATTGAATTAATTTAATTTAATTTAATTACCAAAGAAAATATGATGACGTGATGGCCCGCCTCTCATGCGTGAGGTTGTGAGTTCAAATGCGGTCAAGTACCAATGTGACTTTTTCAATTCATATTCATATGTATTTTCTAAAGTTTATGTTGGACATCACTGACATTGGTGAATGTGAAGGAAAACATCGTGAGGAAACCTGGACTTACTGTCCCACTCAAACCATGTCGGAGGCCCATGAGGCGGTTTAGAAACTCACACTAGGGTGTGTGGGGTCGTAAGACCTTACTGCCCACACGATAAAAGAAAAGTTTCTATACATAGGCGTTCTGTGGTTTTTGCCTACCCCCATGGGAAAAAGGCGTGAGTTTATGTATGTATGTATATTGCTAATTTGTATATTAAAAATACCAGTGGCGTATCTAGCGTACCTAGAGGCAAGATTAGGGCAAGCCACTTACTGAGGGCAAGACCCGTGCGAACAGGGCCCGATCTAGCTATTTAGCCGCTCCGGGCAAAATAATATTCGCCGCCATTTACACTAACACCATAATGGCGCATTTTCATTAGTCGATAGGGCCCGCATGCGGGGTGCGACAGATATCGAACGCATGCCACAGGGCCCGCATTCGGGGAACCGTTTTCATTAGTCGATAGGGCCCGCATGCGGGGTGCGACAGATTTCTGGAACGCATGCCACAGGGCCCGCATGTCGATATCACGGTCGGTATAAAGCATGCGCGGCGGATCCCCGCATGCGGTGTAACGACTTGTAACTTTCATTGGTTGTTATGTCGCATGCCTCCCTCCTCCCCGCATGCGGGCCCTATCGACTAATGAAAATGCGCCATAAATCATGAGAATGCTATTCCAAAGATGGGATGATATCTAAGCGATATTGTTTTAATTGTATAATATTAAAATACGTTAGTCTACTACGGTTTCAAAACAAAATTCATGAGAGTATGTTGGACTTCGTACAACCGCCCGGCACACTCAATTTTGCCGCTCTGGTCATTTGCCTCGTCCGCCCCCCCCTTAGGCCCTGCGTGCGAAGCCTGGGCGCGGACCGCGACTACTATGCGGATAAAATTAACAACAAATAACTGTAGGGGTCAGGTAAATAAATGAATTCACTAAATATTTAACATTTTTATTAATTTTCGTCACTGGAACCAGAATAAATATCATCACTTGAACTGATGAAACTTTCTTGACATACATCACATTTAATTAGATAAAATTATATATACAGCATGTAACAAAAACCCTGTCCGATCCTTAAGGGTATTATTCGGCATCGTACTGCGTACACATATACGTAACCATTTAATGGATTTGAGATTATTATTTTTCCCCAGTGAAAAAAAAAAGAAGAAGTAATTAAATTAAAATAAAACATAAAAACTGATCAACGGCAACACTGATCTGACAGGGTTTTTGTTACATAGTGTATAGATTATAGATGTTGTTAAGCAATATAATATCTAAATTATTCATGATTTTCCAAATTTTAATTATTCTTAGGTTATAATATTTTTTAGTTTTCTATTACTCAATGATCTTTTTAAACGGGGCTTCCTCTCTCCTACCCTACCCTTTTTGCTGTGCCCTACAGGGTCCATAAAGATCTCATTTATTTAAGTTACCACCTAAATATACTTATGGAGAAGCAATAAAGATATTGAGTATTGAGTAAGATATTTCATCAGTGTGTATACGAACATGCGCATTCAAATTACCTTTTTATGCAAAACTGTTTTGAGATATTCTTACATTCGTAAGCTTTATAGATGGTGTATGAATACGAACATGTGATTCTAAACTTCGATTGGTAGTCAAACATTTTTGACATCACATTTGTAAGGTTTTTCACCACTGTGTATGCGAACATGCGCATTCAAATTAGCTTTCTTAGCAAAAGCTTTGTGACATATCTCGCATGTGTAAGGCTTTTCGCCAGTGTGTATACGAACATGCTCATTCAAATGCGATTTCATAACAAAACTTTTTTGACAAATTTCACACACGTAAGGTTTTTCGCCAGTGTGTATACGAACATGCGCATTCAAATTAGATTTTTTAGCAAATATTTTTTGACATGTGCCACATTCGTAAGATCTTTCATCAGAGTGTATACGAACATGTGATTCTAAACTCTGATTGGTAGTCAAGCTTTTGTGACATATATCACATTTATATGGTTTTTCACCAGTGTGTACACGAACATGCGCATTCAAATTAGCTTTCTTAGCAAAAGCTTTTTGACATATCGCACATTCGTAAGGCTTTTCACCAGTGTGTATGCGAACATGCTCATTCAAATGCGATTTCATAACAAAACCTTTCTGACAAACAGCACATTTATAAGGTTTTTCGCCAGTGTGTGTACGAACATGCGCATTCAAATTAGTTTTCTTAGCAAATGTTTTCTGACATATGTCACATTTGTAATGTTTTTCAACAGTGTGTATACGAAAATGCTCATTCAAATAACATTGCTTAGAAAATCTTTTCTGACATACATTACATTCGTAAGATCTTTCATCAGTGTGTAAACCAACATGTCTTTCTAAACTTTGATGGTTAGTAAAACATTTTTGACATTTATCACATTTGTAAGGTTTTTCACCTGTGTGTATGAGAACATGCGCATTCAAAGTAGTTTTTTTAACAAATCTTTTTTGACATATAACACATTCGTACGGTTTTTGAGCTGTGTGTGTACGGATATGTCTTTCTAAACTTGGATGGTTAATGAAACTTTTCAAACACATATCACATTTATAAGGTTTTTCACCAGTGTGCATACGAATATGTAATTTTAAAATATTTAAATGAGTATAACTTTTTTGACATATATCACATTTGTAAGGTTTTTCTTTATTACATAAACTTTGACGTCTATTTATATCATCATCGTTACACATTAAATCATTTTCGTTACAATTATTACGGCAGTTCGTATCTATAGCAGTTGTTGAATGATTTGTTACTTGTTTAATATATTGTTTGTTTAGTGTTTCTGTACTTACTTCTACTATACATTTATTAACTGTTGAGTTCATATTAAAGATAGACTCTTTTATTTTAAGCGATTTAAGTAAAGTACGATTTTCAGTTGCCAGGAAGCTCTTCGAGTCTGATAGTCCATTGTTCTCGTGCTGGGCTGGAGTTATATCTTCTTGCTTTACTTTTCTTATACCCAGTTCAGGATTCTTAGCAACGGACGTACCTGTGATTATAATTCTGGTAAGTCTAAGTACTAACGGCAAAGTTGACGACATTGAGCAGTGGTGGGCAAAGTTGCTTTGTTTTACTGATCTGTCACTCAGTTAGTTAATTAGCAATCCTGTTCTAAATCGCCATCTTGTACAATAAACGTTTAACTATTCTAGAGGGAACAATTTCTACAGTACCTAGTTTCTCCGCAGTAGGAGACTGTCGAACTGTTTTTTCGCCGGATACCCTCAAACTTTTTCTCTTATCAACAGCTGTTTTATTGGTCCCTTTTGAGATTTCAAGTTAATTAAATTCTTTAGACAAGACAGTTTGACACCATTTTTGTTGTTTATATTAGATAAGCAGCGCCACAGGTGGTGGAAAATGGAACTATATACTTGTTTCATATTATGTGTAATAATAATTTATATATCAAATAGGTTTCACAGACATATATACATAATAGGAAAAAATTGGAAATGGGTGTTCAACCTACCCTGTCTGCGGTCCGAAGCACCTTGCCAAAAGCGGGCCAAGTTTATGAAGAGGGTTTCACTAAAGTGGAAAAGAAGAAGAGGAAGCCCTGTTCACGTAACCAGTTCGGTACTGCGCTGAGCGGACCCAACATGCTGCTGCGTTCTGCTGTGCCTACGACGCAGCTGTACATTTCGCGTCTGCACTACTCCACGAAGTCTGAGGAAGTTGTGGAGTACCTATTTAAGAGTGAAGACCAACTGGACTCTGAGGGTCGAAAGGTTGGAATCGCGCTACAACGTCAACTTCAAGTCGTTTGTGGTACGCGTTCCTACCCACCAGCTGCAGACCTTCTTGAAAGAGGACTTTTGGCCGAAGGGTGTCGTATATCGACGTTTCCGAGGTCGGTTACGCGACACCACGCAGCGCAACACGACGCCGACGCTACGTGTTTAGTTATTGAAGACTTTTGTAATATGTATTAGTTTATTTTTATTTTTATAAGATTATTTTGTGTATTTTTTCTATGGGCCCAGTGATGGGCAAAAAGTAATTAGATTAATAATTACAAATTACGGTTACATTGTAATTAGTAATTGAAATACATTGTAACAGATTACTTAAGTAACCAGTTGCAATGAGTACTTACTGTAATTAAATACGAAGTAATTGAATTACAAGTTAATCTAATTACATTATAACAGATTACCTAAGTAATCTGATAAAAAGTAGGTAATTACACATTTTGGAGAAATACGAAAATGAAACACAATTAATTATACAAAAAAAAAATTTAATTTCTGTCAATCATTATATAGTTTCAAATCTTTTATTAGTTACAATTTTCACCGTTGGTTGATAAAAAAAAAATTAGTTTGCTGATTTATAATTTAAATTAACCTTTAATATGACTCTTTTTTCAAACATTTCGTCTGACAGACGGTTTGCTTTCGGACAATTGGTCATTGTCGCGTACGAAAACATACGTTCCACAGGCGCAGAAGAAGGTAGAGGGGTATTAAATTTTAAAAATATTTCTTTAATTTCCTTATGATTATTTAATATTTGAAGTTCTCTGCTGTCTTCTGCCAAAAAATGAGTGACTATGAATTCAGCTTTGGATCTTAGCTCACTGGTCTGGTTGTCTGAATCCGAACTTGAATCTATTTCAAAATAGTCATCCTCCCTCGACTTCGTCGTTGATGGTCTTTCGCGAGATAATTGTTTTGGTACAATCTTTACGACTTCTTTTACTAGTAAATTCTTCATTATACCATATTCTGACTGGCCAATTAATGATGTCCATTTTAACTTTTTATATTTGGGATGAGAAATGGCAGCTAAAGCAGCATTTTCAGCTTGAGATCCCGAAATTTTTAGAAAATCTTTAAATCTTGTTTGCACACTTTTGAGATAAGTTTCAGTCAGAGTACTGCAGTATTCATAGTCTCTTGTTTCAGTCAGATTTGTTAACTTTTTCTTCAACGAGAGTATAGTCGGCAAAAATATCCCGTAATAGGTTGCGTTTTCACCTTGAAGAATGTCAAGCGCATCCGCGACAGGTTGAGTACATGACAGGTATTCTTTTATGTAAGTAAATTCAGATTCACGAAGTGGATTTTTTATGTTTAAGGCCAAGGGCGTACCCAGGGGGGGGCAGGGGAGGGCAGCTGCCCCCCCTTGGAAATCTCGCAGAACATGTATGAACTCGCCTAATTATTAATTAAAGTGTAAACGGGGTCCTTATGCTCTAACTTTTAAATAAACCGCGCAGTAGACATTGACAAAATGCACGATGCAATTGCCAAAAAACCGCGCGCGACGAATGCATGCATAGTCAAATTTACTTTTATTTATATAACTACCTATAAAGCAGGATCATTTGCGGCTGTTTGCCCTACACACTACACTACATACACCTAATTATTCATGTAGGTGTGTTTGTGTAGTGTGTATGACAAAACAGCCGCGGACGATCCGACCTAAAAAATCTGACTTGCCCCCTCCTACGCCAGAAGCTGGGTACGCCCATGTTTAAGGCTCTATGAAGTGCTGCAGATTTATCTTTTATGGTTGCGATTTTTTTCAAGGCATCATAAAGGCTGTTCCACCTCGTCTCTACAGGCCTATTTAGAGTGTGGCCAAGAATATTTTGTAAAATTTCTGCCGATTTCGGCCTATTTGCAGCTTTCCATAACGTGTTACATTTTTTGATTGTTTGGTCATGCATTTTCGATAGCTCTGTTTCCTGGTTTTCTAGTATTTTATTAGCGTCGGTGGCACAAAGACTCAAAGTATGTGAAGCGCATCTTAGGTGTAATGGCAAAAGAGTCTCTAAATGGCTAATTGTAGAAGATAGGTTATTAAGATTCGTTAATTCGTCGTCTGTACTATCACTAGTATCGGAGTCTTCATCATAAGAATCAATAGTGTTTTGCTCGTTTGAAACATTGATGGGATGTACACCGAAACTTTTAAAAGCTTTCACGAAATTGCTGCCGTTGTCTGTAACACAAGCCACAACGTTTATGCTAGTTAAGCCATATCTTGAATAAATTTCTTGCATCAATTCGTATATTTTGTCATAACTATGAGTGTTTTTAAAGCGTTGACATGCTAATGCCCTTGAGACACGCTTTAAACTATGTGAATCTATCCAGTGCGCTGTTACACCTAAAAAGCTTCTTCGACGTCCGGACCAAATATCAACTGTCGTACAAACGTGTTTCACTTGATTTAGTTCTTGTTTCACTAAAGTAGATTCCTCATTAAAGAATTCCGTAATCATTCTTCCAAGTGTGCGCCTGCTCATGATTCTTAGATTATAGGCGCCTGTATTTAAGCGACGTAAAATTTGTTGGAAGTAAGGATCTTCAGTGCACTTTAGAGAAATCATTGAGTTGACAAAATACTTAACAATATCTCGATCAAAATCAGCTTGAGAATATGAAGGTACATTGGACGACCTTCGTGGTGATAGTTCAAGTGACGAACTGGAAGTACGAACATTTTTCGATCTTTTACTTTTAATATATTCTTGGTATTCTTGTATACTTTCTTGACCATGTTTCCGTTTTAAATGTGTTTTGAAATTGGATGTACACAATCTCGTGCCTTTTATTTTTACATTATTAGGCAGACATTTCTTGCAAATGGCGACTATTGTATTACTTCCTGATGAATCATGAAGTATCTCAAAGAATTTACCGTCAAGTATAGTGGGTAGCACGGCAGAAATATTGCTTGGCGACGGTAATGTAGATTGACTTGCAGACACAGATTCGTCCACCGAACTGTCATCTCCTAAAAGCAGTCTTGCATTTTCATTCATTTTAAATAACACAAAAGTTTTTGAACTAATCACCAAAATATCTACGACTTGAAATCTTAAGAAAATGTTACGTGCTTACAATACAAAAGATAAGAAGTAACTGAAGCGGGGGCGCGGGGCATCCGTTCGGAAGTAAGCTGCGCGGGCGACTAAGGAAGTGATTCGCAGGGCGGCGGGTGGCGGGGCAAAGGGGTAGGTAGGCACGTGCCTCGTGCGCCGCGGTGGCGGTAGTTTTTGGCGGCATCTTCTGTTGTCGCAATCGCAATAGGGTAGCAGGGTGACACCACAGTCAATTGACGTACTTTTTATGACCTGTCAAAACGCGATTGTCCCATAGATATTGTACGGCAAAAAATAACTGTGACGTCACTTTTGAGTAGACTCAATTGACTAACTATTTATTAATTTGAAAGCAATTCAAAATCAAATTTTACAGTTAATTGAAAATTAATCAAGTTTCCAGGGCTAAATTAAAGTGTTTCTTTAGAGAAGTTATGTCTTGTAATTATTGGTAAATACTGTCATCTTCCCAATTGTCGCATCAAAGAAAGCCGCCGAACTTGTAGGTTTATCGAAATAAAGATGTAGGTATTTACTTTGTAAGATCAGATACTCCAAACATTTTTTTGAATGTGTCGATTTTAGTAGTTATTTGATTTTCACCTCTCGACTAGCCAATGTTGATTTTTTTAAAATTCAAAACAAATAAAAATTCAATAAATTTCATAAATGTTGTGCTTGTAGGTAAACATATACGTGCCTAAAAGGAACAACAGGGTTTTTGTTACATATTGTAGAACCTCCCCGCACCCCCGCACCCCCGCACATTATCCTTACTACTTTCCGATGACGCCGTACTAGCGTTGTCACGGTTCATGAGATACAGAGCCTGGTGACAGACGGACAGCGGAGGCTTCTATGTATTTTGATGAAAACGGTGCGTCCTAGGCGAAAAATAACCGAAATTTCACTCCCCCCTAGAATCCCCCGTGTCAGCAGCACCACTATTTAATTTTTGGGTTTTGCGGGGGGGAGGGGGGAGTGTTTTTTTAATTAAAAAAACACTATATTTCCAAAATGGTAGCTCGGATGGAAATCTTTTCTGGAAAGAAATTGTTGCTCTAGTCGAAAACCGAGATGATGTAAAGAAATCAAACAGTAAAAATAAAAACAATCCCCCCCTCTCCCCCCGCAAAACCCAAAAATTAAATAGTGGTGCTGCTCCCATGGGGAACCGAGATAATGTAAGGAAATCGAAACATTAAAATAAAAACAATCCCCTCTCCCCCCCACACCCCAAACCCAAAAAATTAAAAGTGGTGCTGCTGACACGGAGGATTCTAGGGGGAAGTGAAATTTCGGTTATTTTTCGCCTAGGACGCACCGTTTTCGAGAAAAAATACATAGAAGCCTCCGCTGTCCGTCTGTCACCAGGCTCTGTATCTCATGAACCGTGATAGTTAGACAGCTCAAATTCTATTTTATTCTCTATCACAGATGATGTATTCCTGCTGCCGCTATAACAACAAACACTAAATACAAATAGTGCTTTTAATAACTTTCATGACACTTTATCTTTGTTTTATAAATTATGTTTCCCCGTCATAAAGGTAAAAAAACAGTTTAAATATGGTACATTAAAATGGATTACAAAAGGAGTTAAAATGAGTAGTCACACCAAACGTACATTAAGATATAAATACTATCAAAACAAAACAAGTGAAAATAAAACTAAATTTAAGGTTTACTCCAATATATTAAGGAAATGTATTCATAACTTACAATCCTTATGTAACCTAAAGCACATTGCCTACTCAAAAAATAAGGGTAAAGCTTCATGGGATATTGTTAAACGTTGCACAGGTAACGAAAGATCTCGTGAATATATTAATGATATTATTGACAACGATGTCACAGTAACATCAGGCCCGGATATAGCAAATAAATTTAATAATTTCTTTATTGATATTGTTGAAAATAGCGCTACCTCGCAAAACACCCCTATTGTTACTAACCCCGATATTAAAGGTAATGATAATAGCATTTTTCTAAATCCTTGTAGTCCCTCTGAAATTTTCAGCATATTAAAAACATTAAAAAACACAAAGTCAGCCGGTTACGATGATATAACTACAGACCTTCTCAAACAAATATCTCCTTTTATTGCTGAACCTCTGTCATATATTATCAATTTATCTTTAGAACAAGGCTGCTTTCCGGATAAATTAAAAATGTCTGTTATAAAACCATTGCATAAAAAAGGCTCAAAAACTGACAAAAACAATTACCGTCCTATCGCTCTGATTCCGATTTTATCAAAGGTCTTTGAAAGGGTTATGTATAAAAGAATTCTCTCTTTCTTGGAAAAATATAATATGCTGGCAAAAGAGCAATACGGTTTTAGGAAAAGTAAATCTACATCATTAGCAGCTTTTCATTTAATCAAATCAGTTTTAAATAATATTAACTCCAAAATTACAACTTCAGCTTTGTTCTTAGACCTGAGCAAAGCTTTCGATTTTGTAAAACATTCCATTCTAATTAATAAATTAAGTATAATTGGTATTCGGGGCCCGGCTTTAGAGTGGTTTAAAACCTATCTTTCTAACAGAACGCAGATAACAAGAATCACTAAATTCGATGACAAAAACAATTGCGTCACGAACTTTGACTCTGTTCCTCGATACAATTACTTTGGTGTTCCACAGGGAAGCATTTTGGGGCCACTGTTATTCCTTGTATATGTCAATGACCTTCCGCAAGCTATAGACCAAGACTGTGTCCTGTTTGCTGATGACACAACAGTTATCTTAGATTGTAAAAATAACGAATCACATGAGTCTACAATAAATAAAACCTTAAATAAAATAATTACATGGTTAGAAACAAACGCTTTAAAAATCAATGTAGAGAAAACCAAAATATTAAACTTTAAAACGCAGAAAAGTAAATATATCCAACTTAACATAGCCCACAAAGATCAAGCAGTTCAACAAATTAATAAAACAAAATTCCTAGGTATTACAATCGATGAACATTTCACCTGGAAGGATCACATCGATGAACTTAGCACAAAAATAAATAGATTCGTTTTCGCCCTTAAAAAAGTCAAAGATGAGACCACCAGACAGACTGCTTTGATGGTATACCATGCCTATGTTTGCTCCATCATCAGGTATGGCATCATTCTCTGGGGGAACTCTTCTGAGGTAACAAGAGTTCTGTTGGCACAAAAAAAATGCCTACGCTCAATCTTCAACATGAACTGGACTGATTCTTGCAGACCAGTATTTAAGTCACACAACCTTCTTACAGTTCCTAGTATGTATATATATGAAATCGCAAAATTTGTCAAAACTAATTTTTTACTTTTTGAACCCAAAAACAATAAAAATAAACGCACAGTTGCACAGTTTCTATTAAAAATGCCGGTACCTAGGATTGAACTATACAGACGTAATTGTATTTATATGGCTCCTCTCATCTTTAACTCTTTACCAAATAATATTACTGACCTACCTTATAAAAAAAATTGCATAGTTTTAAAAAAATGGCTTGTTTCACACAGTTTTTATTCCGTAGCTGAATTTTTAAAAAAATCCAATTGTAAATCATATCACTACCGTAATGCACTATAACTATTTATATATATAACGAATTGGTCGTTACTTAGGTACTATTTTATGTTATGTTTGTGAACTAATTTTGTATTAAGTTTTAAATTTTAATTTGTATGTTGAGTGATATTTAACAGCAAAATATAATTTCTTTTAGATTTAATTAACCTAAAAGTTGTATTTTATGTAGTTACCAAATGTGTAACCTAATACCTACTTTAATAATGTTTGCATGCCATTTTCATGGCAAAATGTGCTTGAACTTTTATTTATATTTACCATCTTTGTACATGACATACCACATTTAACGCAAATAAATAATTTTGACTTTGACTTTGACTTTAAAAAACAGAATAGAATAGCTATCTAAGGGGGCTCCCATACAACAAACGTGATTTTTTAGACGAATCAAATGAGCCCAAACTCGACGTGATTGTGTCGTTCTATTACGCAGTTCGTATGGCCACCTTCCAGCTCTATCATCAGACCCTGGTTAATACTATCTAGGATCAAAGTATACTCGTCAAGACTAATCAAACGAGCCCAAACTCGACGGGGTTGTGTCGTTCGAAAGTTTCTATGACCACCTTCCAGCTCCATAATCAGATCAGCTCCATGTCATAATAATATTGAATTGGTCTCCAGTATACTTAAGCATGCAAAATTTCAGCCCAATCGAAAACCGGGAAGTGGATCAAATTAAACTTGCATGATTCCACTATAACAAACATACATGTACTTCAAAAACAACACGTTTTTCATATTTTTCGGTTGTTTTCGGTTTTATTGGAAAAAAAAACATGAAATTTAAATTGGCAAAATTTCTTCAATGTTTCGAATACAACATTGAAAAATACGGAAAAATACCACAAATTGGTTTTTTTCGTGAAAAAACAAATTGTTGTTTTCTTCATTTTCAACGCTACGCCGTACCTACATACATCGCAGCCATGCAATGCAGGCATGCGACATTTCAAATTTAAAGTAATTATAATTTCAATATAATTAAATACTATGTACTTAATTAGGTTACATTGTAATCAAATTATTTTGTAACTAAATACATTGTAACCAATTTCATAGCACATCCAAAGTAATCTACCTAATTACAATGTAATTGGTTACAATGTAATTAGATTACATTTTAATCTAATTATTATCATCATCATCATCATCATATCAGCCGTAGGACGTCCACTGCTGAACATAGGCCTCCCCTACTGATTTCCAATAAGACCGGATGGAAGCGGCTTGCATCCAGCGCGATCCCGCGGTTTTTATCAGATCGTCCGTCCACCTTGTGGGTGGACGTCCTACGCTGCGCTTGCCGGTGCGTGGTCTCCATTCGAGAACTTTACGGCCCCATCGGCCATCCGTTCTGCGTGCTATGTGGCCTGCCCACTGCCACTTCAACTTGCTAATTCGCTGGGCTATGTCGGTAATTTTGGTTCGTCTACGAATCTCCTCATTTCTGATTCGATCACGCAGAGAGACTCCGAGCATAGCCCTCTCCATAGCTCGTTGGGCTATCTTGAGCTTGCTAATGAGGCCCACAGTAAGAGACCACGTTTCAGTGCCATAAGTCATCACTGGTAGCACACATTGGTCGAAAACTTTCGACTTGAGACACAGGTATTTCGGACGAGAAAACGTTACGCAATTTTCCGAACGCTGCCCAACCGAGTTGGATTCGGCGATTGACCTCTTTCTGAAAGTTGGCCCTACCAAGTGCGACTGTTTGTCCTAGGTAGATATATGAGGCAACAACTTCCAGAACCGTGCTCCCAATTGACAATGGGGTGGGTACAATATGGCCAATGACAATATGGTATATATTATGTAATTCCATTATTAATTAGATTACTTAAGTAACTAGTTACGCCCATCACTGTATGGGCCTCAGTTGCCTGATAATAAAATGATTTATCACTATCACTACATATCACTATCACTACATAGTATAAAACAAAGTCGCTTTCCCTGTCTGTCTGTCTGTCCCTATATATGCTTAGATCTTTAAAACTACGCAACGGATTTTGATGCGGTTTTTTTTACAAGATAGAGTGATTCAAGAGGAAGGTTTATATGTATAATAATACATGCACCCGTGCGAAGCCGGGGCGGGTCGCTTGTTATTATTATTATAATGCACTGTGTTTTTCGTCTTTAGTTGCTGACCATGCCTACAAGTCAATACTTACTGGTTGATTGTTTCACTGGTTGTTCCTCTTCTTCAAATTTCATCACCATCAAAGGTACGTCATCTTCTGAGTTTGATTTAGGATGTTGAGGTGGAAAATCATCTAGTTCTTGGTAGCGATCGTGTTGTTTGTCTGATTCTGAAAATTAATAAAGCATTATTCATTTTGGTGGCCCAGTTAGCAATTAAATTTTTACCTAAAACAAAGATTGTTATAATAAAACTAGCTAACCCGCCACGACTTCGTTCGCGTGGTATCCTACCCCTATCCTACCGATACCTCTACCCCTACCCTACCCCTACCCCTACCCTTGAGAACGACATTTCAGACTTTTTTTTTTTTTTCATAAGAACCTTCTCCTGACAATAACAAACAACAAAAAAAAAAGTGAAATCGGTCCAGCCGTTTACGCGTGATGCCGTGACCAAGGGAAACAGGGATTCATTTTTATTTATATAGATTAATAGTTTAAAAAAACTAAAAAACATGCTTCTAGCCCACACTTATTTTTTCGTATTCCTGACAGCAAACCCTTTCATTTGATACCCATATCATGGGGGTGGATTTCAAACAGCCAGTCCGCCATCTTGGGGAGGCCGCCATATTGGATTTGTAATGACGTTTCTTAGCTAGTCATGTATTGTCATCAGAACTCAGAGCGTGTGCAAAATTACATCCTAATTGAAGACCGGGGAGTGGGTCAAATTAAGATTCCAAGATTTTCTTACATACATACTTACAAGTGAAGCTAATATAAGCGTGTTAATTAATAATGTACTTATTTGTTAGAGAATATCGTTGTTACAAATTGTTATTGTTTCTATATTCAACACACATAACATAATTATAATATGACGTCCATAATATTCCAGCGTACAAATATTTCTAATAATTAAAATTAAATTAAATGTTTTGGAACAACATACATTTTTAGTTAAAACCATATAACGTCAAGAATAAATATAATTTTATATGATATTAATTATTAGGGCCTTATCATACTAGCGGATTGCGAGCGTCCTCAAAGGGGAGCGGGCGCGCAGCGAATGCGTCGCGAACACGCCGCGGCTGCACAGCGGAGACGTCGCGGACGCAAGGCGAATTCGTTTTGTTTCCATCGCGTGTTTGTAGTCCGTCCCACCTGCAAACACGCGATGAAAACGTTGCGAATTCGCTGCGCGCCCGCTCCGCTTTGAGGACGCTCGCAATCCGCTAGTATGATAAGGCCCTTATTGATGCTTAATTTGAAGTAGGCTCAAAACAAAGAACTCACCATTACTTAGAGGTTCCTCCTTCACCTGAATTATCTCTATTTCATATTGTGTCTCACTAGCAGCGGGTATTTCTACATCTATAGCATCTTTCTCTACTCGACAATCATCAACAATACTTATGTTCTCTATAGGCGTTGTAATGAACCCGCCGCACCATTGTAACTGGCCTTGATACATAGCCGGGTACAGCTGTAAAAACATGATATGACTATAAATAGAAAGCTAGTTTTTAATAACTTATGAAATAATATATCTATAGAATCCCTCACCTCATAACCCTCATTCATCATCTGAGCGAACAGCTCCTCAGCCTGCAGACATTGTCTCTGGAACTGGCAGCATTGCTTTAGCTTAGCGTAGCAGATGAAACAAGCGAGCATCGGTCTATTGTCTTCAGCCACAAACTGCAACAAACTTACTTTTAAAATTTGTATTCTGTTAATCTAATCAAGAACAAAATATTCTAGCAATCACGGCTTTGTGATGTCTTGTTACATTTAGAACTTACTGGAATATCAGTCAGCTTCTCATACAGCTCCTGCAGGCTCTTGTCGGCAACTACATGCATGCGAACATTCTCCACCAAACATATCCTACACATCGACGGCTTTGTCTCTTTTTCTAACTTAACAACAACTGAAGTATTATCACTTATTATTTGCGAAGACATTTTAATAATGGCTTTAGATATTTTTGATTACTTGAAAACACTGAACCAGCATATTTTCAGCAGCGGTGGAGCAGGTCACATCACGTTGATTGATTAAGCGATCACTGCACGCACTTTTTTCATTTTTATCTCGAAGAACGCCGGGAGCTAATTACAATGTTATCCATAAAGTGTCTCACATTTTTTACCAGCAGCCTTTCCTTTCTTTATTTTTTATTTTATTTCTTTCGAGGAACCACAGGCCTTATCAAACCTTGCAAGTTGCAAATAGACATTGACACTAATTGACAGCGTTTAAGTCACAGATTACTAAATGTACCTAGTAAGCTATGTGTGCATATAATCTGTGGGCTAGTGGGGCAAAGTGGTCTTGAAACGCGCTTTCATTGTTCCATTAGCACCCAGTCCATGAATTCAAACAAGTGCTGCACTGGAATGGCAAATGTCTACATTATTCCAGTCATTTTGAAGCCTTTAAAGTTTCAGTGATACAGGGGGCTTACCATCACCTTTTAAGAAAACGTTCAAATGCCTGTCAGTCAACTTCCATTCAAAAGCAGGCCTGCTTAGGAATCGCTAAAAATCGTACCATGACCGTATTAAAGGTGAACGATTATTGAACGGCAATGCTTGTCTCTGCCTGCTTTGATGATGAAGTTTAATCTTAGTGTTGTGAATAAACAACGTTCAAAAACTACCATATAATTCTCTAACACATTACCGGTTTTTTTTTTAATGATCATAACTTGAATTTCTTAGATAAATACACGTTATAACTAAGATTATGTATTACAACTTACCATGATTTATTATCTAAAAGCACAAGTTTCACGTTAAAAAAACCTTTTTAACTCTTAAGATACAATGTGATATTCAGAACGTACCTACGTTGATCAACTGTCAGCGCGTAAATATAAACAACATTTCACTTGAATAATTTAATGATTTTCACAGCCTTTTACAAAAGTAATATATAATGTTCAAAGCCCTACTAGACATTAAAGTCGATAAGAAGTAATTTATTTATTGCGGTATAGAGTGCTTTTGGTAAATTTTGTTTCAGTCACAATTATTGTAAAAAAGTATTTTGTTGTGTTGTTCCTACAAAAATACACACATGGGTACATTTATAGTAAAGGAATTTATTGAAATATCGAAATACAAGAACCGCAATGCCCATAATCCAAGAAACATAACCTTTTTACAGGAATGCAACGGAGCCCCAGTATTCTTGACATCTCCTAGTCTACTAAACTGAAAAATAATATATCTAGTAATTCCATCCAGTGGAGAGCCTAACTAATTAATCATTATCCATACCTATGTATTTAGGATGAAAATTAAAATAAAGAATAATACTCATGATGTGTTTTTATATACATATACCTGCATATTAGAAACCAACAAAGTACACCATATGAATTTATGGCTCCTGCAGGCAGTCATCTCTGTTACCAGTTTTTGTTCTTGTAAACTTTCATTGCATTTATATGGATGTACTTTAGCTTTAAGCATTATGTAACATCTTTATAAACAAATGGTATGCAATAAATGAATATGAATATGGATAATATGGGTTCCTACTTATATGTATATATGTTTCAGTCAGTCATAAGAAAGTATCATGTGATAAATGATAATAATTTAATTTGTAAACAGGTAAAAATTAAACACATTTTTTTAAACTAGATGCGGTCATTGTTTTATTTTCATAAATTTACTGTGTTACATTATGTTGTGTAGAAACACATGCATTTGCAAAACATTTGTGATTGGAAATGTAGCACTTGATGGGCTAATCAACATCTCAATCGAGCCTTTAGTACATCAATGGTTCTCTCAATAATGTTATGGGTCTTGTTATGCTTCTCAGTGTAAAAGGCTTCTGGAGACTGGTTCTGCATTCCAAATAAAATTGATGTCATTATTGTGTTTCTGAGTCAATACCGAGAATCTCCTGAAATAAATGGATTAAAAGATTACTTGCTTATGTTTTTCATTGTCACTTTAATACACAGCAAATTATGTTTAATAGCAAGGAACATACACAAGAAACACACTAGTGTAGTTATGCTCCACAATAGAAAATCTGATGAATTGATAACACTCACCTTAGTCTCTGCTTAGATCACTAAGCCTTTGGAGGATTTATTATTTTCATTATAGGTTCAAAACCCTCGCACAAACGGGGGACTAAATCTTTTGATAGGCCTGTAAAATACAAATATTAATTGAGTATTGTAGATTTGTAGAGTAGGTTTTTATTTATACTTACATTACGTATTTTCATAGGTTTTGGTTACCATTGATGATTTTAAGTTATATCTTCTTACCGATATTAATTGATTCTTATTCCCTGTCATTAACTTCATTATTGTTATTTATTTCCCAAATGCAACGCCGTTGGTATGTTTTTCCATACGATTTTCACACTTCAATTTTATTATTTACATATTTCGTACTCGTTACACAGCTACAAAAATGAAAAAGTCTGGTTTAATTCGCTTACAATTCTCACTATCCACTTTAAAAACTCTTTTATATATATAAACCTAACATGTTGCCACGAATATCATTTTAGATTACAAAACGATATTGAAAAAGCTAGTCCCCTATTAACTTTTTAGCAATCGCTAATTTTGACATTACAGCCGTTCCATTATCATTTTGCTGCTGTCAAATAGCACGTCATAGTACGAAAGTCTATACAAAAAAAAAGGTGAACGGTTTTGTAAACGTTAACTTAGCAGGCCTGGGGGCTTACCATCACCTTTTAAGAAAACGTTCAAATGCCTGTCAGTCAACTTCCATTCAAAAGCAGGCCTGCTTAGGAATCGCTAAAAATCGTACCATGACCGTATTAAAGGTGAACGATTATTGAACGGCAATGCTTGTCTCTGCCTGCTTTGATGATGAAGTTTAGTCTTAGTGTTGTGAATAAACAACGTTCAAAAACTACGATATAATTCTCTAACACATTACCGGTTTTTTTTTTAATGATCATAACTTGAATTTCTTAGATAAATACACGTTATAACTAAGATTATGTATTACAACTTACCATGATTTATTATCTAAAAGCTCTAAAAGCACAAGTTTCACGTTAAAAAAACCTTTTTAACTCTTAAAGATACAATGTGATATTCAGAACGTACCTACGTTCATCCTGTCAGCGCGTAAATATAAACAACATTTCACTTGATTAATTTAATGATTTTCACAGCCTTTTACAAAAGTAATATATAATGTTCAAAGCCCTACTAGACATTAAAGTCGATAAGAAGTAATTTATTTATTGCGGTATAGAGTGCTTTTGGTAAATTTTGTTTCAGTCACAATTATTGTAAAAAAGTATTTTGTTGTGTTGTTCCTACAAAAATACACACATGGGTACATTTATAGTAAAGGAATATATTGAAATATCGAAATACAAGAACCGCAATGCCCATAATCCAAGAAACATAACCTTTTTACAGGAATGCAACGGAGCCCCAGTATTCTTGACATCTCCTAGTCTACTAAACTGAAAAATAATATATCTAGTAATTCCATCCAGTGGAGAGCCTAACTAATTAATCATTATCCATACCTATGTATTTAGGATGAAAATTAAAATAAAGAATAATACTCATGATGTGTTTTTATATACATATACCTGCATAATATTAGAAACCAACAAAGTACACCATAATTTATTATGAATTTATGGCTCCTGCAGGCAGTCATCTCTGTTACCAGTTTTTGTTCTTGTAAACTTTCATTGCATTTATATGGATAATTAATATGGGTTCCTACTTATATGTATATATGTTTCAGTCAGTCATAAGAAAGTATCATGTGATAAATGATAATAATTTAATTTGTAAACAGGTAAAAATTAAACACATTTTTTTAAACTAGATGCGGTCATTGTTTTATTTTCATAAATTTACTGTGTTACATTATGTTGTGTAGAAACACATGCATTTGCAAAACATTTGTGATTGGAAATGTAGCACTTGATGGGCTAATCAACATCTCAATCGAGCCTTTAGTACATCAATGGTTCTCTCAATAATGTTATGGGTCTTGTTATGCTTCTCAGTGTAAAAGGCTTCTGGAGACTGGTTCTGCATTCCAAATAAAATTGATGTCATTATTGTGTTTCTGAGTCAATACCGAGAATCTCCTGAAATAAATGGATTAAAAGATTACTTGCTTATGTTTTTCATTGTCACTTTAATACACAGCAAATTATGTTTAATAGCAAGGAACATACACAAGAAACACACTAGTGTAGTTATGCTCCACAATAGAAAATCTGATGAATTGATAACACTCACCTTAGTCTCTGCTTAGATCACTAAGCCTTTGGAGGATTTATTGTTTTCATTATAGGTTCAAAACCCTCGCACAAACGGGGGACTAAATCTTTTGATAGGCCTGTAAAATACAGATATTAATTGAGTATTGTAGATTTGTAGAGTAGGTTTTTATTTATACTTACATTACGTATTTTCATAGGTTTTGGTTACCATTGATGATTTTAAGTTATATCCCTATATTAATTGATTCTTATTCCCTGTCATTAACTTCATTATTGTTATTTATTTCCCAAATGCAACGCCGTTGGTATGTTTTTCCATACGATTTTCACACTTCAATTTTATTATTTACATATTTCGTACTCGTTACACAGCTACAAAAATGAAAAAGTCTGGTTTAATTCGCTTACAATTCTCACCATCCACTTCAAAAACTCTTATTAATTTGACTTGACCGTTATTCGAAGCTTAATTTGAGATAGGCACTACGTTTCCCGCCATCTATATCCGTCTCTTTCTTTCCGGTATCCTTCTCTTTCTAACCCCACCACCTGGCAGAGTGGGGGCGCACTTTGTGAGCCGCTCTCTTTGTACCTCATTGGCGTCTTGTTTCCCGCCGCGCATAGGCGTACCCAGGGGGGGGCAGGGGAGGGCAGCTGCCCCCCCCTTGGAAATCTCGCTTGAAGATCCTCGAAAATTATTTTTAAAGTAGAAGCGATTTAAATAAAATAAAAATGCATGCATAGTCAAATTTACTTTTATTTATTTAACTACCTATAAAGCAGGATCATTTGCGGCTATTTGCCCTACACACTAACTACATACACCTAATGATTCATGTAGGTGTGTTTGTGTAGTGTGTATGACAAAACAGCCGCCGACGATCTGACCTAAAAAATCTGACTTGCCCCCTCCTATGCCAGAAGCTGGGTACGCCCATGCCGCCGCGTACGGTTGTGTTAACACTAGCGTTACCACAATATTTAAATTTATTTTATTTTTAAAATTATCAAGTGTTTCAGTGTATTCAGTGTATTTTTGAATATTTTTGAATTTCACTAATATTCTAGGGTGGTAATAAGAAACCTACGGGTAAAATTACCTACAAAAGTACACGTGAGTATCTTTATATTGATATTAAAACACAGTGATACTTTGCCTGTCTACAATTAAGAACCTACAGTTTATACTGTTTTAAACAAGATAAATTGTGTGGCTGTTCTCAGTGTATAATCGCACGATTCACATTTCACATTTTCATCGACTTTCTCTAACGGACATTTTTATTTGCTTAAATTGTGTGTCACATACTTTTTATTTGAACTTTTTTTTTTTAACGGTTTTTTACCGTTTGTGTTGTTCTGAAGTGTAGTGTTTCCAGTTTTAGAATGGATGATAGTAATAACTACGTACAAAATGTAGTTACTGAACCATTACCAGGACCATCTGGTATGCAGCGTAAGTTACGGTCTAGGAGCTCGAGTTCAAGCAGTAATAGTTCCCAGAGCAATTCTTCATCTTCATCATGCTCCTCAAGGCATCGACGGAGTCATCATAAAAAGAGGAGGAGGGGGAGAAAACAAAGACATTCTAAGCAGGAGTATCGAAAGTTATCAAAGGAGGTACGTGATCTTCGTAAATCTTTGTATGCTCGTGATAATGAGCGTCAAGCTCAAACTAGTGATCACTACTATAACGATTCCATGTCTATAAATTCTGGTGTTAGTCGTAATCTTTACGAAGAATTAGGTGATAATGCGTCGATTATCGATGCTCCTAATGAAGTTATTTTTAATATTCAAACAAAATTAAAAGAACCTTCTATGCCCAAGAGTTCTGAACTCCATTTGAAACTGCTGTGTGATCTTCAACATTGGGATACTAGTAATTGGAATGAAATCAGATATTCCGAAACCCAAAAGGCATATAATCACAAACCAGGTTTTACGGATATTGAGATAAATGAAGAAGTTGCAGCCTTCCAGTCTCCCCGTCATTTGATATACGCTGATAAAGCCTTTGCTGCCTTAACAATGTGCATTTTAAAGCAGAAGGAGTCGCTTCAGAAGGTATTGCTTGATTTTGCCCAGTGGTCTAAAGAATTAACCCCAGATTATGAGGTTATTAATAATAAGTTAACAGAACTTATAAATTGCGGTGATTTTCAAACAACCTCCTCAAAATTTGTTACAACTAGTTTGTGGCCATCGCGCAGAGATATTGCAAATGCGTCGGGACTGTGTAATCAAACAGGTAAAGGAGCCATTAGTGAAATCTACACTGAGGAAGATTCCTCCTACATACACAAACTTATTCAACGCAGAAAAATTCACAGCCGCTTTGGAAAAAGCGGGTGGAGTGCGAAAATGTTTTTGGCCGCTAAAGAAGCCTAATAACTCTACCTCGCAGGTAGAACCACACAAAATTAGCAAGTAATTAGCAATTGGAGTACGCAACCCGAAAAAGACCCTCGCAGGGTTGTCAACATGGATCCTATGTCCAAGGCTGCTGTCAAACTGCACCACCCCCGCAGGGCGGTTATAACTCGCACTATCATGGGCATGGCTCTCATTCGGTCGCACCGAATAATCGCGGGCTTTTTCGTGGGCGATGTTCAAGAAATCACCCCAAGCACCGAAATCAAACCAAAGGGCAGAAACGAGCACCGTCTCCGCCCAACATCAATAGAGACGTCAAACGTCGAAAATATTGACATAATGCAGTTCAAAGCAGGCCGTCTAGCAAATTTTTTAGCTCAGTGGGAACGATTTGGAGCTCGAAAAGTCATTCTCAAGATGATTTCGGGGTATCGCATACCTTTTCATCAAAGGCCTCCAATGATCCATCCAAGGAACATAAAAAAGGGTATGTTAATTCCTTACTCAGCAGAGATGACCACTGTTATCGGCAAAATTAAGGATCAAGGGGTCCTCGAACGAGCACATCTGTCCCCAAGTTTCCTGTCGACAATGTTTATAGTTCTCAAGAGCGACGGTTCTGCTCGGCCCATTTTCAACCTGAGGGCCCTCAATCAATACGTAATAACCACAAAATTCAAGTTAGTGAACGTTTTTCGTGTGCCAGACTTCCTACAACAAAGAGACTGGCTGTGCAAGATAGATCTTTCACAAGCGTACTTTCACGTTCGTGTAGCTCGCAGCCACAGAAGATTCCTACGCCTAGTCTATCAAAAGGAACTATTGGAAATGACATGTTTACCATTTGGTCTAAGTACTGCACCCAAGACCTTCGCATCAATAACAAATTGGATTGCCCAAATGCTCAGAAAGCAAGGAATACGAATATTGGTGTATTTGGACGACTTCCTGATTGCTCATCAACACGAGGAAAGCCTCAAAGGTCACGTAAGTATTGTCATTCAGACTCTCGAGACGTTAGGCTGGATCATAAATTACGAGAAATCTGTGTTGACTCCCTCAAAAACATTGGCGTATCTGGGCGTTCAGTGGAACGCCTGGACAAATCAAAAGCAACTCCCCAAGTTGAAATTGACGTCGCTGATTGTCAGGCTGTCCCAAATACTAGACAGGAAATATATAAAGCTCAAGGAGATTCAGAGTCTGGTTGGACTTCTGAATTTTGCGAGTTTTACCGTCCCAAGAGGCCGACTCAATTATTGGGCTTTATTAGACCTCCTCAACGAAATGTTGAGATCAGACCAGAAATGGCATTTAATTCCTATCGAGGCCAGGAACAACATAATATGGTGGCTTCAGAACTGCAAACTCCCATCAGCCATTCATGTACCTCCACCAACCCACGGATATAGCATGGGGAGCTCGATTAGACAATTTGTCGCTGACAGGGTTGTGGGCAGATCACGAAAAACAGTTGCACTGCAACCAGAAAGAAATGCTTGCCATCCTAAAGGTGTTACGAGATCATTGTCAGCTCCTGCACCTGTCGCGTCGTGACGCGAATGTAAATAAATAAATAATTGTAAATAACGAGAATAACATGGCAACACCAGTGAATAAGGCATAACCACAAGTAGACGATTTACTCTATGACGAAGATGGAAATTTATCTATGGTAAGTTCACTTTTGAACGAAGCGTCGTGTAAACGGCCATTTTGTCGGCGTCCCGCCCAGAGGAGCAACGCGCCGGTCAACGGATTGTTACAAAGCTAAGTAGATAAGTAGTTCGGGATAGAATTGAGTAATATTACGTAGCCTGAGTAGTTGCTAATTAGAGAAATACTGCATGGGGCTACAGTTGTAAGCTGGTGCTTGTAGATCATGAATTATAATGTAGAACAAGTAACGCTGTAATATTAGAGTCTGCCGAGCTGGCTTCGTGGTAGACACGTGGCAGTGAGGTATGACTGGCTTATACCAAAGCATGCATGTGCGTATTCACCCGAGAGAGACGGTGAGTTATGTGTGGTTGAGACCACTGGGAATGTGCCCAATAGATCAGAGTGGCGTGGAGTAATCCAGCCTAGCTGATACGAGTGGGTGTGGCTAACGAGCTTGCCGTGGCGTGGAGTATATCACACGCCGACACCCCTAAGAGTATGGCAGACGTGCCAGCCATGTTGTCAAGTAGAAGTAAAGTTTCCTAACTTGCCATGGCGTGAAATAAACCGCTGGTTCCCCCCTGAGAGTCTGGCCGACGTACTGGCAATATAGACTGAAGGGGGAAGAGAGCGAGGGTAGACCAAGACAGGGTTTGAACCTCGCCTATCTGAGAGTTTGCCTGGAGTAATGGAGTGTGACCTGATCATACTGACCTCCTAGCTTACTGGTTGTGCATGAGTATGTCATTAACGCTTTGATATGTCTACAGCTTAGGAGAGGTGGCATAGTCACAGACCGACTTAGTCGTCCTGACGAAGCTTCCCTCTCCTCGCCCGAAGTGTGGAAGTAGTTGGCATCAACGGGCATTAACACCTACAGGCGGTGACCAGCAGCGGTGAGCAGCTACGCAGAGGCAAGGCACAGGCAAGACCAGGGCAGGTGAAAGTTCTGCGGAAGGAGGTGAAATAAAGACGTGGACAGTAAAGCGAGGTACGATACTTAATATTCATTACTATGAAGGATTAGTAAACCATTCGTGCGCCTGCTTATGTAAGCGAACCCAAGGCAACTAAACTACATTCCTCCCTATGGCTTACAAAGAAGAGCAGGGGCGTCACGACATGGTGGAGATGCTGGGATCTGAGAACATCTAAGAGCTTGGTGTGATAACCCACCTATCCATAATATGTAATTTGGAATATTACTAGACCGATGAAACTATTTAAGCATATTTAATTACCACAGCAACGTGGCCAAGAGATTTAGTATGAGAATAAGTTTGTCATCAATACAATAAGGAATGTATGATGCCCGTCCATGTTTCACCTTCTTGTGCATAAGCCTATTGATATGTATGAACCTTGCCTTAAGGAGGAAAGCTCCCTAAGTTGAGCAGCTTGTATAAAAGAAAGCTTTGTGCTAACTATTATGATTGCAAGTACAAGATAGCAGCTTGCATGAAATTTGAAATGTGTGTTCGTAGGTGGACTTAACCTAAAGAAATACAATTAAAACAAACAGATAACAATGCTATTATTACCATTTAATTAGAACTGAAATCAAATGCAAATTATTACTTGAATATATTTTTACTATTTATTAAAACAAAACTTTATAAATCTACTTCTAAAAATTGAAAAGAGATGGCGTTGGTGTGCAATACGACCAAGTGATTTATGAGTGCAATGATTTATTAATTGCATGATTATTCATTACGTGATAAATTGTAAATTCATAATTTGTAATGATGATTTGAGTTATAGATGTAATATCGATTAATATTATTGAAAATCTATCAAATGTCAGAACCATCACAATAGTACCAACCTAACGGTAAACGAATTGTTGTCATTTCAATACTTTACTATTGAATTGAGCTTATTTCTCAAACGTAACTATGGACGGATAATGCCTAGCTTAATTAAGCAAGATTATCAACTTTAAATCAAGTTAAACCCAAGTGAAACAAGATTATTGTTTATAGGACCACACTGCAATTCACTGAACCGTAAAACAAATACCTGTCAACATTTCCCACGAATTGACCTGTCACACGCCGCGCCGGTAAAACAACCGAGTGATGTCAAATTATAAACAAACTTTGAAGCAAACGTTGAAAAACATATTGATAAATAATTGAGAATCTACAGCCACCAATTAAAGAGTATTGAATAAACTATTCAGGAGATCTACGGCACGATATCGATCAAGAAATTTTCAAAATTTAATAGACGCCTACATCAGGAAGGGTGAAACTCCCTCTGTGTGGATAAATAACAAGCAGCCCACGGGATATTTCCCTATTTAAAGTAAAGCAGCATATTATAAAGTTATCAACAACCGAAGAGATAAAACTAAAGCCATGGATACCATCTTACTTAATCGTTTGTCAATGATAACCAGCGAAATTAAACGGAACTCTGACCTATCCACGACCCTCTCAGTTAATAATGCAGAAGGAATACAAGAAGCGGAGATTGTTGCAGCTACACTTAGTAAATTATTAAACAGATTCAGTGAAGACTTAAACAACTATTTCCGTCTGATAGACCATCCTTCTGCGGACGATGTAAGCTACATGTCACAGATCCAGCTCGAAGCGGAACAGAACCTTGTTCAACTTGAAGTGAAGTTACGATCACAGAACAAGAGTCACTCCAGTCTAGGTAGTGAAACAGTAAGCAGCAAACTACCCAAACTCCAATTACCTGAGTTTGATGGTGACATCCTGCAGTGGCACCAGTTCTGGGATCAATTCTGCTCCAATGTAGATAGCCGAAACATAGCTGACGTCGATAAACTGCTGTACTTACAGGCTTCAGTAAAGGGAAGAGCGAAGGAGTCGATCGAGGGATTCGATACTACTGGAAAAAACTATCAGATTGCAATTAAAACTCTACAGGAAAGGTACGGAAGCTCCGTCCACATGATTGATGCCCACTACGCTGCGCTGTCTAATGTGAAGCCTGCTGATAAGTCAGTGAGCTCATGCAGAAACACTCTCAACAATATAGAGAGACATCTACGAGTATTAGAGTCACTAAAGGAGGATGTTAACCACAGTCACCTCCGACACTTGATCTTTGAGAAATTACCAGAAGATCTAATATACGAATTAAAATTGAAAACAACAAGCAGTTCGATCAAAGATATACGGAGACATCTCGAATTAATAATATCAGCAAGGGAAGATGCTAGTAGAATCGCAACTGAAGGAAAACCTAAAAACGAATACACCGTCGAATCACTACATGTAACACAGGAAGATAAGAAATCTAGTGATGCCCGTACAACTAATAAGCGTCAAGCAGAAGAAACTAAATATAAACCAAGAAATAAGATTGGACGACACCATGCCAATAGAGATAGCTCACTTCGCAAGAGAGAACACAGTAAGCGGGATGATTACAAGAAATTTAATGGGAAAGCAGCAAGAGATCTACGAGGGAAGAGAAGAAGATTAGAATGTATCTTCTGCAAGGAGAATCATTATAATGATCAATGTTCAAAGGTTAAAAGCATCGCGGAAAGAAAACAAAAACTAAGAAACCGATGTTTTGGATGCTTTATAGAGGGACACAACGTTACAATCTGCAGACGGCAGAGAAAATGTATTTACTGCGGCAAAACCAACCACAACAGAGCCTTATGCCCCACCAAATTTTCAACACCATCAACAAAAACAGAAGTAGCGATGACAACAGTAGGGTCCAGAGGATCCACAGCGTTGCAGACTGCCATAACCCATGTTAAGAAGCTAGGAAGTAGCAATGAAGGTAAATACAGAATTTTATTAGATTCCGGTTCACAGCGATCTTATATCACCAAGAGTGCAGCTAACAAGCTAGACTTGAAGACAGAACAAGAAGACAACCTTACAGTATTTACATTTGGATCAAAAGCACCTCACGAATTTGTTAGCTCCGTTGTCAAGTTGGGATTGAAGACCAGATGTGAAGGAATGAGAGAAATCTATGCTAACGTCGTACCAACAATAACTAAAGGAGTCCCATACCCCAGGGAAGAATTAAGCAAATGGAAAAATAGAGAACTTCTCGCAGATGATGGATCACTACAAGAACAAGTAGATATCTTGATCGGCAACGATTACTACTTCTCATTCATGACAACTGAAAGAAAACAACTGAACGACAATTTATACTTGGTGAAGTCTAAATTCGGTTGGATACTGTCTGGAAAACTAGAAACTAAACCAACGGAGACACTATCGGTACTTACTTACTTTCAGAGCTCAATGGAAACAAAATTAGAACCACCAGACTTACCTATTGAACAGGGTAATATCTCATTCCTATGGGAACTTGAATCCATCGGAATCAACGACTCTCCGAAAACCAATAGAGAAGAAGAAGCTGTCGATAATTTTAATAGAACCACTACTATCAGCGAAGGTCGATATACAGTCGCTTGGCCTTGGAATGAATATCCTCCAGCCCTACAGTCTAATTATGGTCTAGCCTACGGAAGGCTAGTGAGCCTGGTGAAGCGATTAGATAAAGAAACCCTTAAGGCGTACGATGAGACACTTCAAGATCAAGCGAAGAATGGTATTATAGGAGTAATACAAACACCCACAATCCCTAAGGATCATCCAGTACATTACTTACCACACCATTGTGTAGTTCAGAAAGGAAAACCCATTAGGATTGTATATGATGCCTCAGCGAAGAGCGGTGAAGGTAAAAGCCTTAATCAATGCCTGTACTGCGGACCGCTAATGTTGGAAGACTTAACAGGCCTGCTGATTAGATTCCGACATCACAGAATCGCGATATCTGCAGACGTGGAGAAAGCATTCCTACAGATTGCACTACATGAGGCAGACAGAGACGTGACACGATTTTTATGGATTAAAAATATCACCAAACCAGTCACTAAAGATAACTTACAATGTATGAGATTTTGCAGAGTACCCTTTGGCGTAATATCAAGCCCATTCATCTTAAACGCTACTATCAAACATCACTTAAATGGATCGAATCTACAAATAATTAAAGAAATGGCAGATGACATATATGTTGACAACCTTATTACAGGAACCTCAACAATAGAAGAAGCCGTAAAATTATACCGAGCCACCAAAGACACCTTTCAACAAATCTCAATGAATATGAGAGATTGGTGTTCCAATTCAAAGGAATTTATGAATCAGATACCGGATACAAATAAAGTCAGGAACGTCAAAATTTTAGGACTTATGTGGAATCTAGAACAAGATACACTCGAACTCAAGTTTGAAGTCAACACAGAAGCATACAATAAACGAGGCGTACTAAAAGTTATTGCATCAATCTATGACCCATGTGGATTTGCTACCCCACATATACTGTCAGCAAAATTATTCCTACAAGATCTGTGGAAACAAAAATATAAATGGGATAAGACACTTTCAGAAGAACAACAGGATAAATGGAACGAGATAAGAGAAGAATTAGAAGAAATACACAAGATTTCCATACCCAGATGTTATGTAACAGATACAGAGAATTACCAAATACATTGTTTTACTGATGCTTCTTTGAAAGCGTACGCAGCAGTAGTATACTTAGTGAATGAAGAAAGTATACACTTCATCATAGGAAAATCTAAATTAGTACCTATAAAGGATCAAGATAATCTGAAGATACCACGCTTAGAACTATTGGGAGTACTCATAGGAAACAGACTCATTAAATTTGTAATGAAACAACTCAAGATAAAACTAATTAGTCAAACATTGTGGACAGACAGCAAAATCGTAATAGAATGGCATAAATCAAACAAACTCCTACCTCCATTTGTAACGAGACGTATCAGAGAAATAAAGAAAAACAAAGAATTAATAGTAAGATATGTCCCATCGGAGTTAAACCCAGCCGATGTAGCAACCAGACCTCCCACATTGAATAAAGATAAAGATAAATGGCAGAAAGGACCAGATTTCCTGTTGAGAAACCAGAAGTGGTGGCCCGCGGATCGCGGCGAAGAGACAATTTCTTTTCTGACCTGTGGGGAGGGTCCGACGAACGGAGAGAGTGCAAGACTCCTCAAAAAACACAAAGTAAAATCCATCACTAAGCTAAGAGAAATAGACAACAAAGATATACCGAGTGATAGGATCGAACAGATCAAGAGATTACAAGAAGAATACTTTCCAGTAGAGGTTCAGGAAATAGAAACAGACTTGAGCCGCAATCTAAGACTGTTTAAAGACATCGACGGGATATTAAGATGTGAAGGACGTATGAAGAATGCCGACTGGTCATTTGACAAGCGATACCCAATACTCATACCTAAAGAAAGCAACTTTACCAACGACATTATAAAGAAAACACATGAAGAAAATTACCATGTCGGAGCTAACCATACGTTAAGCCTGATAAGACAAAACTATTGGATTCCACAAGGAAAAGCTCAAGTATTAAAAATCATAAAGAAGTGCCCGAGATGCGTTAAACATGGAGGAGGACCATTTAAGTTACCACCAACCCCAGCCTTACCAGCAGAGAGAGTAAATTACAGTGCACCTTTCACTTTCACGGGTATAGATTACATGGGCCCACTATTAGTAAACGAGAAGGGTCCCAACAAGAGATGGATTTGCCTCTTCACATGCCAAGCAGTGAGGGCAATTCATTTAGAAGTAGTCAAAGACCTCTCTGCCGAAGAAGGACTACGAGCCTTGCGAAGGTTCATAGCAACAAGAGGAGTACCGACTCTAATCACCTCCGATAACGCCCTCTACTTTAAACTAATAGCTGAAATATTATCAAAAGAATATTGCGTAAAAGAAAAAATTCATTGGAAATTTATCCCACAACTAGCACCTTGGTTCGGAGGATTCTACGAAAGACTCGTAGGAATAGTCAAGAACTGCATGAAAAGAACACTACAGAAACATCTACTAAACGACTCACAGCTAGCGACAGTAACTAAGGAAATAGAAGCAGTAATAAACACACGCCCACTTACCAGCGTAGACTCAGAATTAGATCAGATTTTGAAACCAGCTGACTTCCTCACCTTGGGAAAATGTATAACAATGGAAACATCCAATGCAAATGAAGAAATAATAGGAACTGTGACTAAAACCGAACTAGTAAAAGGATGGAGGAAAGCCATAATAATGACAGAAGAGTTCAAAGAAATGTTTATAAACCGATACCTACCGAGCCTAAGAGAAAGATATCGACATTCTCATAAAGAACCAAGAAGTACGGTTAAGGTGGAACCTGAAATCGGTCAAGTCGTGCAGATCAAAGGAGAAACAAAGAATCGAGAAGGATGGAAAGTAGGGAAAATATCATCCATACTCAGAGGAGCGGATGGTCTGTGTAGAGTAGCTAAAATCAAAATAGGAGACAAGGAATTCACTCGATCCATAGCCCATATTTACCCCCTTGAAATGGATGACAATGACATAGTTGAATATGAGGCTAATAACATATGCGACGATGCAACGGAACCCCCAGAAATAGTATGGGAAGAACACCCACTACTGAAAAATCGTCCCGATGAAACTCCAATAGAAACCCCAATAGAAATAGTAAATAATGAGAATATTGACACAAGAGAAGAAGGGTCAGAAGTTATTCAAATGAAAGATAGGTCAGAGGAACAGTCCGACAGCAACACTCCAGATGCAATACCCGACTCCAGCGAGGAACCAAAACAGAGAAGAAGCGCGGCCACTAGAGCTCTAGAAAAGATAAAGGAGTGGACGCGCCACCTCCTAACAGTACTCTAGCCAAGCCTTCAGGCCGGGAGTGTCGCGTCGTGACGCGAATGTAAATAAATAAATAATTGTAAATAACGAGAATAACATGGCAACACCAGTGAATAAGGCATAACCACAAGTAGACGATTTACTCTATGACGAAGATGGAAATTTATCTATGGTAAGTTCACTTTTGAACGAAGCGTCGTGTAAACGGCCATTTTGTCGGCGTCCCGCCCAGAGGAGCAACGCGCCGGTCAACGGATTGTTACAAAGCTAAGTAGATAAGTAGTTCGGGATAGAATTGAGTAATATTACGTAGCCTGAGTAGTTGCTAATTAGAGAAATACTGCATGGGGCTACAGTTGTAAGCTGGTGCTTGTAGATCATGAATTATAATGTAGAACAAGTAACGCTGTAATATTAGAGTCTGCCGAGCTGGCTTCGTGGTAGACACGTGGCAGTGAGGTATGACTGGCTTATACCAAAGCATGCATGTGCGTATTCACCCGAGAGAGACGGTGAGTTATGTGTGGTTGAGACCACTGGGAATGTGCCCAATAGATCAGAGTGGCGTGGAGTAATCCAGCCTAGCTGATACGAGTGGGTGTGGCTAACGAGCTTGCCGTGGCGTGGAGTATATCACACGCCGACACCCCTAAGAGTATGGCAGACGTGCCAGCCATGTTGTCAAGTAGAAGTAAAGTTTCCTAACTTGCCATGGCGTGAAATAAACCGCTGGTTCCCCCCTGAGAGTCTGGCCGACGTACTGGCAATATAGACTGAAGGGGGAAGAGAGCGAGGGTAGACCAAGACAGGGTTTGAACCTCGCCTATCTGAGAGTTTGCCTGGAGTAATGGAGTGTGACCTGATCATACTGACCTCCTAGCTTACTGGTTGTGCATGAGTATGTCATTAACGCTTTGATATGTCTACAGCTTAGGAGAGGTGGCATAGTCACAGACCGACTTAGTCGTCCTGACGAAGCTTCCCTCTCCTCGCCCGAAGTGTGGAAGTAGTTGGCATCAACGGGCATTAACACCTACAGGCGGTGACCAGCAGCGGTGAGCAGCTACGCAGAGGCAAGGCACAGGCAAGACCAGGGCAGGTGAAAGTTCTGCGGAAGGAGGTGAAATAAAGACGTGGACAGTAAAGCGAGGTACGATACTTAATATTCATTACTATGAAGGATTAGTAAACCATTCGTGCGCCTGCTTATGTAAGCGAACCCAAGGCAACTAAACTACATTCCTCCCTATGGCTTACAAAGAAGAGCAGGGGCGTCACGACAGCACCGGAGCACAATTCTAATTCAATGCGACAACAAAACTGTTATCGCATATCTCCGCCACGAAGGGGGCACGAGATCCACACCACTGATGGATCTAACATACCAAGTCTTTCAAATTCTGGAAGAATACCAAATTCACGTGAATATTTATCATATTCCCGGCATGTACAACGGTCATGCGGACCATTTGTCGAGACTTCGAGTCAATCCGGAATGGCATCTCTTGGCCAGAGCCACAGAGACAGTGTTTGCCAAATGGGGCACCCCCCTGATAGACCTCTTTGCCTCCAGTCGAGCACACGTTGTAGTGAATTATGCGTCCCTGGATCTGAACGATCACCAAGCATTGTTTCACGACGCCTTCTCCCGACAGTGGAATTTTCAACTGGCGTGGATTTTCCCGCCACCATACTTGATTCCCAAAGTGCTATCCCACTTGAACAGTGCTCACGGGATATACTTGCTAGTAGTTCCGCATTGGGATCGAGTATATTGGCGGGCAGATCTGAAGGCCCGAGCGTTGGCAGCCCCATTCACACTTCGCAATCTCGATCAAGTCTTAATAGACGTGTCGACGGGACTCCCACCTCCGAGGACACAGGACATGATTCTCGAGGTATGGAAATGTGGGGGTGGGCAGAAACACTAAAAGATTGGAATGATAGCCAAATAAAGCTATTAAAGAAGTCCTGGCGGCCTTCCACACTAAAGACATATAATGTTGCTTGGAAAAAATGGCTAGTCTGGTCTGAGCAACACCAAATTAATCCTCATAATCCTGACGGTAGAGAAGTAGCCAGATTCCTGTCGGATCTTTATCTGGTTAATAATTTATCATATAATACGATTCTGTTGCACAAATCTGTAATTTCCACTCTCTGCAATCCAGACATTGCTGGCCAAATTAGTTCTCATATTTTAGTAAAACAGGTTTTAAAATCCATTGCGTTAGAGAAACCAGTTAAATCTAAACCACCGATTTGGAACATAGATACCCTAGCTGCATACCTAAATGATTATAATTTTACGCACGACAATATTTTTCAAGTGCAAAGACACACCGCAACATTATTGCTCTTATGCTCAGGTCGAAGAATTCACGATTTGACCTTATTAAGAACTGATGCTGAGCATTGTATTCAAAGTAATAACTCTATCACCTTGTGGCCTGTTTTTTGTTCAAAGACTGATTCTTCGGATCATAGGCAATCAGGTTGGAAACTCTTTACTAATCTAGATAGCAATAATTTGGATCCAGTTTATTGGATTAATAGAACAATTGAATTGTTAAAAAATCGCAGAGATTCGGCTAAGATCAATAATCTGTTTATTTCTACTAGAGGTGAATCAAAAGCCGCCTCAAAGACAATTATATCAGGGTGGATTAAATCTCTACTCAAAGATGCGTGTATAACTGCAACGCCTGGGAGTTTTCGCTCTGTCGTTGCCTCAAAAAACTGGCTAGACAATTTCCCATTAGAGGATATTCTCGCAAGAGGAAATTGGAAGTCCCAAAATACTTTTTGTAAATTCTATAAGCGGACAGTTCTACCCTCATCTTCAGGTACCTCTATAACTATGTTATTTAATCCTGTTGATTGATATTGCTTTAAATGACGTTGATTCTAACATTTTGATTATTCAAGTGAAAACAATTAATCCAGATCATATTCACATAATTGTGTAAGTTATTTTTGTCTCATTCAAATGGTCAATATAACCAGTAATATTTTTTGTTTTACTAATAAGTCATTCACATTGGCGTCCATGTCACCACCACCAGGCGATAACAAACAGGTCTCAAATTAAATAAGCTTCGAATAACGGTCAAGTCAAATTAATAGAAGCGTTTTACCTACCAATAAAACGCATATTAATTTACTTACCTTATTCGAAGCTTATGTTTTAAAGTCTGCCTGGTGATTTTCGACTCAATGAGGTACAAAGAGAGCGGCTCACAAAGTGCGCCCCCACTCTGCCAGGTGGTGGGGTTAGAAAGAGAAGGATACCGGAAAGAAAGAGACGGATATAGATGGCGGGAAACGTAGTGCCTATCTCAAATTAAATAAGCTTCGAATAAGGTAAGTAAATTAATATGCGTTTTATTGGTAGGTAAAACGCTTCTATTGTATATATAAACCTAACATGTTGCCACGAATATCATTTTAGATTGCAAAACGATGTTGAAAAAGCTAGTCCCATAGTAACTTTTTAGCAATCGCTAATTTTGACATTACAGCCGTTCCATTATCATTTTGCTGCTGTCAAATAGCGTCATAGTACGAAAGTCTATACAAAAAAAAAGGTGAACGGTTTTGTAAACGTTAACTTAGCAGGCCTGTTACAGGCCTGCTATAACGATGTCATAGTACAAAATAGCGAGGCAGTTCAATATCCGGGCAACTTCTGCCCTGCTATAGAGGTGATAGTAAGCCCCCTGATTTCAAGCAAAATGGCAATGGATTGACCACGTGTACAATATTCCTGTGGCGCTGGAATGGGCCAACTAAAAGGTGACCCGAATCTATCCATCCAGTTATTGGACAGTATTTGTCACTGACTGGTTCGATGGCATTCCAGCGCTGGACTGAAAAGCTACCTGGAGTATGTAGACCGGGCATTACACTCTGACTTGACCATTGACCTATATTTGGCTTAGTAGATATTCATTGGTGCCGATTCCCTTGTTCTCAAACAACACTAAAATTAGAGTTGGCATCTCTTTCTAACACACAGCCAAAGAAAAAGACGGTGACATATTAGAACTACTTACTACTTAGATGTCAAATATTATTAGTTTCGCCTTGAATAATCCGTGTTTTTAGTCAATGGTTCTAACGTGACAATTTTATTGCATGGAAATTGATTACTTAACAAAAAAAGACAGGTCGAATTTATTTCCGCGCCTATCTTGTTTTATAAGAGAGAAATAGGTAGTCAAAATAAAAAAAGAGTTCAGAGTGCTTCGTGTGAATTTTTTCACTCACACTCGATTGCGAGCGCGTATTGTGTAAGTATGGGAAATAAGGTTTACCTAGTGACCACCAGACGGCGCTATAACTTTTTACAAGCTTTTATTTAACTTGCACATGTACTCTGTGGCTTGCACTGATCGTATGTAAGTATGTGTTACATGTAAGTGGTCCTTTTCAAAATTTGCAAACCATGTTTCAACCATTTGTTGATATCCGATTGAGCAGAAATTTTGCATACACCTTTAGTTCTGATGACAATACAATGTCCAATACTCATTTTTGTAATAATTTTAAGCAGCTTGTTTTTTTTTAAAAAAATTAGCACTCACTTTGTGAAAAAGGGAATCGGTACCACTGTATAGTCAATTTTTGCGTTTTTTCAAGCTAATTAGACACTGCGACGGTGCCGCTAATGGTGAACAAAAATAACAGTACTCATTTATTTATGTAACATATTTATTTATATGCAACAAAAAAGTACAGAGCCGGACATAATGCCTTATGCCAAAGGTGCTGAAAAGATAATATGGCAGGTGCAAATTATTGTACGAGAGTGTGACTTTCGTTCAAATCAAAACACAAATTAAAAATAAATTGAAATGTACACAAGTATAAAATAATTGAAAATCCTCATACTTATAGGTACAACGTGTAACGGAATGGGCGCAATGCCTCATAGACCCCAATTATTCAATTAGTATATTTAAGACTAAAATAACATCTGAAATTTTATCTTCTATCTTCACGACTAGCAGTCTGGCACCATCAATAAATAAATAAAAAAAAAAGAAACAGAAATTCTAACGAAGTTTAGAGATTCAAATCCAAACCTGATATACTGATATATTTCGGAACGCTTAGGTATAAAAATACATTGTATATTATGCATCAGTGGCGTACCATGAATCTAGAATAGGAAGTCAAGGGTAAGTAATAGATGGTATAACAACAAAATCTCTAATATTTACAACATATAACAACAGAAGCTATAATTTTATTAAATATAACGATTAGTTAATATAATAAACGATTGATATAATTATAAAATAACTATTTTTATAAGCATAACATACATTAAATATAAAATCCTTTGACATAACATATAAATATAAAATCATTTGACATACCACTCAAAAGACTTAAAACTCATTTGGACGCGTGGCCCCGCTACGCGGGGCTCCTATTTCTGGGTGGTTTGTGTGGTCTCTGTGTCCTGACACCACTCTCATGTAAAGGCAACGCTCAAATACACACATCAAAAGTGTCTAGGGATCAACATCCCTAACATTTGTTAGGGATGTTGATCCCTAGACACTTTTGATGTGTATAACTGATTATTACTTATCAAGGTGGCTCACTTCTGCGTTCAAGGTTTAAAGTAACTTAACACGAAGGGGATGGCGGGGTCTGAATGACCCCGCCATCCCCTTCGAACCTAACCTGTCCATGTCGGGGTGCCCCAAGTCCCGAGCTCGCTTCGCTCGCTCTGGATCAGTGGGGCTACTTTGAGCATTTATAGGTTTTGATAAAAGAAACAACATAACTATTCGAGTCCAGCTCCGCTCCGCTTCGCTACCACCTTAGCCTTCTAACCTAACCTATCCGAGTCGGGGTAATCTGAGTCAGGGTGTTAACCATAATGACGTTTTTCGTTAGACAATATACATTTTAAACATTAGACCAAATGATTTTTGTTTACCTAAACATTATATCAAACAACGTTATACTAAATAAGTTTTAGAATAAATAAATGTTATATGTAAAGAAATTATATCAACAGTTAGTATATCTCACGCTCACGTTGATTATATCTTATGAACGATAATAAAATGAAATTAGACCAAGTGAATTTATACGTTATGAGACGCACCCGGAAGTCAAAGCTTAAAGCCCAACACATACGGAGAGCGGAAGCGGGACGTGAGCGTGACGTAAGCGGGACGGGAGCGGGACGTGAGCGTGACGTAAGCGGGACGGGATCGGGACGTGAGCGTAACGTAAGCGGGACGTGAGCGTAACGTAAGCGGGACGGGAGCGGGACGTGAGCGCAACGTTTGCGGGACGGGAGCGAGACGTGAGCGTAACGTAAGCGGGACGGAAGCGGGACGGGAGCGGGACGTCGATGGTTTTTTTTCGGAATGGCATCTCTCAGGTCAACCTATGAGGTTGTCGGCTGCTTAACCGGACTATCCTGTGGTGCTTTAAAAATTAAGGTCTCCAGCCAATGCTTAAAACAACTTACAAACTAAGCGACTACACGCTAAGGGCACCCCCTTGAGGTACGAGCCTCGGCTTAGGGCGTCGCTGGGGGAAGACAGGAAAGGGACAGGCTGGATCTAATTATACATGTCGGGTTGAATTTCTTGTATTTATATGGATGGCCACACACTCCACGCTCACGTCACGCGTGTTTTGAGCTTGAGAATGTGATGTAACATTCGAATGATCTTTCACCAGTGTGTAAAAGAACATGTGATTTTAAACTGTGTTTGTGAAATAGTGGCGTCGCTAGGGGGCGGCATATAGGGCGGTCCGCCCCGGGTGCCGCCAGCCCGGGGGTGACACCAGACAGTGAAAAATAAATAGAACCTACATGGAGGTGGTTTGGATAGCCCAAGAAGAGAGGCTTCCAAAATTTACTTTTGGACGTCCTTATCTGGGATTACGTTATCAAAATATTATATTTTAATTATGAAAGACACATTTCGTAATCATTAAATAAATTCGTACTTTACGTTTATCAGATTTTTATTAATTTAAGTCTCAATCTTGGGGTGACACCACAGTTATCCGCCCCGGGTGCCACCCATGCTAGCTACGCCACCGTATACGAACATGCGCATTCAAATTACTTTTATAAGCAAAACTGTTTTGACATATCTTACATTCGTAAGGTTTTTACTTTTACATGTGATTCCAAACTTGGATTGGTAGGCAAACTTTTTTGACATAATTCACTGTTCTAAGGTTTTTCACCAGTGTGTTTACGAACATGCGCATTCAAATTACGTTTCCTAGCAAAACTTTGCCAGTATGTGTACGAGCATGTCTCTTTACACAATTCAATTGAGTAAAGCTTTTTGAACATATATCACATTTATAAGGTTTTTCACCAGTGTGGGTGCGAACATGCATGATCAAATATTGTTTCTTAGTAAAACCTTTCTGACATATATCACATTTGTAAGGTTTTTCACCCGTGTGTACACGCATATGTACTTTTAAATAATTTTTATCACAATAACTTTTTTGACATATATTACATTTATAAGGATTTCTAACAGTGTGCGTAAGAACATGTGATGTCAAATACCGTATCTTAATAAAACGTTTTTGACATATATCACATTTGTAAGGCTTCTCACCAGTGTGTATGCGAATATGTGCTGTTAAAATATTTTTATTACTGTAACTTTTTTGACATATATCACATTTGTAAGGTCTTTCACCAGTGTGCGTAAGAACATGCGCATTCAAATTACTTTTATAAGCAAATCTTTTTTGACATATATCACATGTGAGAGACTTATGAGCACTGTGTAGACGAACATGTCCTTGCAAACTTTGACTGGAAAGAAAAGTTTTATGACATATTTCACATTTGTAAGGTTTTTCACCAATGTGTATAACACGAACATGATCATTCAAAATACTTTTCCTAACAAAACTTTTTCCACAAATATCACACATGTAAGGCTTTGTACCAGAGTGCGCAAGAACATGTGTTTCTAAATTTTGATTGGAACGAAAACGTTTTTCACATATTTCACATTTGTAAGGTTTTTCACCGGTGTGCAGACGAACATGCGCATTCAAACTTCGTTTCCTAGTAAAACTTTTATGACATATATGACATTCGAAAGATTTTTCACCCGTGTGTATTAGAACATGCTGATTCAAGTTACCTATAGAAGCAAAACTTTTTTGACAAATCTTACATTCGTAAGGCTTTTCACCTGTGTGAATACGAGCATGTCCTGCTAATGTTTGGTTAGAAATAAAACTTTTTTCACATATATCACATTTGAAAGGCTTATTACCCGTGTGTACACGAACATGCGAATTCAAATAAACTTTGGAAGCAAAACTTTTTTGACATATTTCACATTTGTAAGGCTTTGTACCGGTGTGTACACGAACATGCGCATTCAAATCACGTTTCAAAGCATAACTTGTTTGACATATATTACATTTGTAGCGTTTATCATTAGAGTGCGTACGAACGTGTGATTTTAAACATTGTCTCTTAGCAAAACCCTTTTGACATATATCACATTTGTAAGGCCTTTCGCCAGTGTGTAGACGAACATGCTCTTCCAAAAGAATTTTTCTTTTGAAACCTTTTTGGCATGTGTCACATTTAAAAGGTCTTTCATCGGTGTGTAGACGAACATGCGCATTCAAATTATTTTTCGAAGCAAGTTTTATTTGACAAATATTACATTCGTAAGGTTTTTCACCAGTGTGTATACGACGAACATGCGCATTCAAATTACCTTTACAATTAAAACTTTTCAAACATATATCACATTTGTAGGGTTTTTCTTTAATACATAAACTTTGACTTTTATTTATATCATCGTTGTTAATACCTTCGTCATTCCACATGTTACACATTAAATCATTTTCGTTACAATTATTACGGCAATTCGTATCTACAGCAGTTGTTGAATGATTTGTTACTTGTTTAATATTTTGTTTGTTTAGTGTTTCTGTACTATCTTCTGCTATACATTTATTAACTGTTGGGTTCATAAAAGAGATGGGATCTTCGATTTTAAGCGACTTAAGTAAAGTACAATTTTCAGTTGTCAGGATGCTTTTCGAGTCTGATAGTCCATTGTTCTCGTGCTGGGCTGGAGTTATATCTTCTTGCTTTGCTTTTCTTATACCCAGTTCAGGTTTCTTTGCAATGGACGTACCTGTAATTATAATTCTGGTAGGTATAAGTACTAACGGCAAAGTTGACGACATTGAGCAGTGGTGGGCAAAATTGCTTTGTTTTACTGATCTGTCACTCAGTTAATTAGCAATCCTGTTCTGATTCGCCATCTTGTACAATAAATGTTTAACTATTCTAAAGGGGAACAATTTCTACAGTAGTTTCCCCGCAGCAGGAGACTCGCAGTTCTCAGCTCAAACTTTTTCTCTTATCCTTTGTTATTGCTACTACTGCTGTTTCACTGTTCCCTTTTGAGATTTCAAGTGTATTAAATTCTCTGTCACTTTTTTTTTTGGGAAATTAAACTGTTTAGGTACTTGGTCAGCTTGACATAATTTTTGTTGTTTTAATTAGATTAGCAGCGCCACAGGTGGCGGAAAAAAGAATTGGTTGTTTCATTATGCCGCGGTATTTTGTCAATGCCTGTCATTTTATGCACTCAAAGTCTCAAACGCCAAAAGTGACAGTTGCAAGTTTAACTTATACATCAACATCAATTGTGTTTCATAGACTTATTCATAATGCTAAGACATTTTATATTATTAGCTCACACTGAGACGCAATGAGACCGTCTGTGTATAAGTGAGTTGATTCTATACTAATATTGGTAATTTTACAAACATTTATTGGTTACTTGCGTCAAACACGAGACATTAGTGTCCATGTTTCTGCAAAAGTTAAATTAATTTCGGCATAAAATCTTTAAATATATAACTCTTCTGTACTTGTGCACCTCCTAAACAGCTAAACCGATTTTAATTAAATTTTTTGTAAAGGCTCTGGTAGGTTGTTTCACAATTGGACCCGGTAGCAAATAAAAGTAACAATGTGAATCGTCTTTAGTTGCTGACCATGCCTACTAGTCAATACTTACTGGTTGTTTGTTTCGCTGGTTGTTCCTCTTCTTCTTCAAATTTAATCACCTTCAAAGGTACGTCATCTTCTGAGTTTAATTCGGAATGCTGCACTGGAAAATCTTCTAGTTCTTGGTTGCTGTCGTGTTGTGTGTCCAATTCTGAAAATAAATAAGTCTATTCTGATGGCCCAGGTAAACGAGTTAATTACATTTTTATTGAGTTCGTAGAGGTGAGGAAAAAAAACCTTTTTTTATTAAGTACCTACAGTCAGCAAAACAGATAGGTATGCAGGGTCGTCAGATATAGTGAAGTTTTCTAAGAAACCGACCAGCCGTCTTGAAGAATCGCTCAGGCCGTTCAGCATCCCATCCAGCTCCTGCAGATATTCTGCCATGATGACGATGTCATCCGCAAATCGCAGGTGTGAAACGTACTGGCCGTTGATGTTTATGCCTCGTTCTTTCCAATCAAGCGTTTTGAAAACGTCCTCCAACGCGCTGGCAAACAATTTCGGAGAGATAACGTCTCCTTGTCTTACCCCTCGACGCAGTTGGATTGGTTTTGTGCTTTGTTCTTGTTCTTGGACGGTCATTGCTGCGGCCTCATACAGACATCTCAACACTTCGACATATCGGCAGTCGACGAGGCACCTCTGCATAGATTCCAGCACAGCCCAGGACTCAACGGTGTCGAAGGCTTTCTCGTAGTCTACATACGCTAGGCAAAGAGGCTGGTGATATTCCTGTCTTCTCAATTATTTGCCTGAGGGTAAGTATGTGGTCTACAGTGCTGTAGCCTTTTCGAAACCCGGCCTGCTCCGGTGGCTGGAAGTCATCGAACTTTTGGGCAAGACGATTCGAGATAATCCTCGAAAACAACTTGTATACATGGCTCAGGAGAGAAATGGGGCGGTAGTTGTTAAGCAGCGTATTATCGCCCTTCTTAAAAAAAATACCACCACGCTTCTGTTCCATGCCTCCGGTGTAGTGCTATGTGCTAGTGTGGATGACGGAATTGAAGAGCTTTGCAAGCTCTGTCAAGACAGGTGTTCCTCCTGCCTTGGGCAGCTCTGTGGTTATCCCGTCATCCCCCGGAGCTTTGTTGTTGTGAAGCTGTCCGAGGGCTATTCTAATCTCGCCCATGTCGACGTCGGGAAGCTCGTCTGTTAGGTGGCGCGTAAGTCTGGCCCGTGGATCATCCGCGTTTTGGGCTTGCGGTGGGTATGTTTTTTGGGAGTATGAGTCCCCGTAGAAGTTTTCGACTTCAGCAAGTATTTCTGGCTTCGAGGTGACCGTGGTGCCCTGTGACGTTGTGAGTTTCGTCAGGTGACTCCGAGAGGCAAGAGGCTTAGCGAATACATTTGATCCTTTGTTTCGCTCGATGGCTTGCTCGATAGAAAAGGTATTCGAGCGCCGTAAGTCGCGTCTTACCAGCCTCTTCACCTCTTTGTTAAGTAACTGACGCTCAGATGATGTGGCAGTTGTTTGTTCACGTCGTTCCCTCATGAATTCCAGAGTCTCGCTTGTGAGTTGTTGATTGTTTTTTGTGTGTGACAGTGATTTTTTTTAATGATCTCTACTAACTTTTAAGACTTATGTATCTTGCTGATGTAGCTTAAATATTGTCCAACCGTCCAACTGCTTCAGAGTTTAGCAGGAAGAAACAGACAGACACTTAGACAAAAAAAATATGATTATTTTGTCTAAATAGTTGTAATTTTGACATTACAAACATAGATTTGAAGTTGGCTGAAAATAAGGAACTCACCATCACTTAGAGGATCCTGCTTCAGCTGAATTAACTCAACTTCACACTGTGTCTCACTAACAGCTGGTACTTCTACTTTGATAGCATCTTTCTCTACTCGATAATCATCAACAATGCTTATGTTCACTATCGGCGTTGTAATGAACCTGCCGCACCATTGTAACTGGTTCCGGTACATAGCCGGGTACAGCTGTAAAAACATGATATGATTGTAAATAGAAAGCTAGTTTTTAATCACTACATAGTATAAAACAAAGTCGCTTCTGTCTGTCTGTCCCTATGTATGCTTAGATCTTTAGAACTACGCAACAGATTTTGATGCGGTTTTTTTTAAATAGATAGAGTGATTCAAGAGGAAGGTTTTTGTATTTACATTGCACCCGTGCGAAGCCGGGGCGGGTCGCTAGTAACTTTTAAAATAAAATATCTCTAGAATACTTCACCTCATAATCCTCATTCAACATCTGAGCGAACAGCTCCTCAGCCTGCAGACATTGTCTCTGGAACTGGCAGCATTGCTTTAGCTTAGCGTAGCAGATGAAACAAGCGAGCATCGGTCTACTGTCCTCAGCCGCAAACTGCAACAAAAATACTTTTTAAATTTGTATTATGTTTATCTATTGAAGAACAAAATATTAAAGTTTGTAGTCGTGTGTTACATAAACACAATAGTTTGCAACAGAATAGTTTACTCAAATATCTACTTTTTACAAACTTTTATTTAGCTTGCACCGTTCGTATGTAAGTATGTATGTATGTAAATAAGTAGTCCTTTCAAAATTTGCAAACCATTTTTCGACCATTTGTTGGTATCCGATTGAGCTGAAATTTTGCATACTGGTCCAGTCCCCCTGACAATGCATGTTTATGAAAAGCATTACGTGATGCTGCTACCAGGATTGGCTCCAGACGAGGAAACTCCTCAACGGTTAACAGTAGGGACATGAAATTTTAGATATTACATACTGGTCCAGTCCCAATTACAATGCATGTTTATGATAAGCATGACATGATGCTGCTGCCAGGATTGGCTCCAGACGAGGGAACTCCTCAACTATTAAGAGTAGGGACATGAAATTTTACATACTGGTCCAGTACCAATGACATTGCATGTTTATGATAAACATGACGTGATACTGCTGCCAGGATTGACTCCAGACGAGGAAACTCCTCAACGGTTAACAGTAGGGACATGAAATTTTAGATATTACATACTGGTCCAGTCAAAATTACAATGCATGTTTATGATAAGCATGACATGATGCTGCTGCCAGGATTGGCTCTAGACGAGGGAACTCCTCAACGATTAAGAGTAGGGACATGAAATTTTACATACTGGTCCAGTACCAATGACATTGCATATTTATGATAAGCATGACGTGATGCTGCTGCCAGGATTGGCTCCAGACGAGGGAACTCCTCAACGGTTAACAGTAGGGACATGATGCATTTTACATACTGGTCCAGTCCCAATGACCATGCATGTTTGTGATAAGCATGACGTGATGCTGCTGCCAGGAGTGGCTCCAGACGAGGGAACTCCTCAACGGTTAACAGTAGGGACATGAAATTTTGCACACCCATTGGGAAGACATTGGGTGATGTTAGTGGGTCCATCATGAAATTGCTTTCACCTTCAGAATTGGCTCCAAACCAGAGAACTCCTCAATGGTCGGCAGTAGGGACTTGACATTTTGCATATCCGATCGGATATGATAGGCAGTTGGTGGGTTCACCATGAAATTGATGCCACATCCAGGGTTGGCTCCAAACCCAGGAACTCCTCAACGGTCAACAGTAGTAACAGGCATAAGAGGTATACCATGACTTATGTAATTTGGTGAGATGGGCGTCAATACCATTGGTTTGCGACCTGTCTAGGAGACGGAAAATGAGCAAAATATAATAAGTAAAGTGATGTCATTCTAAATCCAATATGGCGGACGTCTCGAAATGGCGATTTATAATTTCAACAGTAGCCCTTACGATATGGGTATCCAATAAAAGGGCTTGGTTAGCCAAACACAATAACTAAAGTGACGTCATTGCATATCCAATATAACGGACGTCACAAAATGGCGATTTATAATTTCCGTAGTAACCGCTATGATATGGGTATCAAATGGAAGGGCTTGGGAGCGAAGTACAATAAGTAAAGTGACGTCATTCTTAATTCAAAATAGCAGACGTCTTTTATATGACAATGCAATATTAAATATATTATAACATGAAGCTGACCTGATAATGGACCTGGAATATAGCCATAGCTAAAAAATTCCTCGTGGCTAAGTTAATCTTGACTAATGCTAAATCTAACATTGATTGTAAGATTTCAAAAGACTAAAAAGTAGAAAATAAAATATAAATAAAAAAATATTTTTAAAAACAAGCTTTTATTTAAATAAAAACAACCTAATAAAAGAAAAAATAGTGCGAACTAAAAATAAAAAAAATAAATTTAAGTGACTCATACAAATATAGATTGTATAGTATAGTGCCTCAAGCTTTTAAAATTTATATATTTTATACATTTTGAATAGATTTACATTCATATATACATCATAATTATATACGATCTATATTTGTATGAGTCACTTAAATTTATTTTTTTTATTTTTAGTTCGCACTATTTTTTCTTTTATCAGGTTGTTTTTATTTAAATAAAAGCTTGTTTTTAAAAATATTTTTTTATTTATATTTTATTATAGAGAAGCTTAATGACTGATGTAAAATACACTTATTAAGTTGCAAGTATATATTCCCATCATTGGGATCATTTTTTGGGTAAGGTTTACAATAACGTCTTCTTGATAGGGGGGTGGGGGCGGTGGGGGGAGGTTATGGGGGACTAGAGGAGTCGCCCCCCACCATTTTTCCCCGCCGGAGATGCTCAACGGAGCCCTACTAGGGCTTTGTATCAAGTCACTTAATAGGGTCTTAAGGCGGACGGGGAAGGCGGGAAGAGGGGTAGAGTCCTTCCAGCCTTTCCCCCCGCCAGAGAGGCTCGACGGAGCCCCGCTCAGCGGGGCTCCTACTTCTGGGTGGTTTAAAAAAAAAATAACCACGAAGGGGATGGCAGGGTCTGTTCGCTCGCTTCGCTCGCTCACTGAAACCTGCCATCCCCTTCTAACCTAACCTGTCCTAGTCGGGGTGCCCCAAGTCCCGATACCGTTTACGCACAATAAAACAACAAACAAAATCGTGTTTATCTGTCACTGTCAATGGCAGCAAAATGGCGACTTAGCGTTTCGTTTTACGCATTTTAACAGACGCAACTCAAAAAACGTAAGAATTTAGTGAAAGGAGCATGGGCATCTTTGTATGAAGCCTGGACCCACTTTCAATATTGCTCAACAGTAATGAGACCTATATCAAATGAAAGCTCTTAATATAGGCTTCATTTCATTCTATGGCAGCTAAGTTCAAATCGAGCTCGAAAATGGTGTTTTAGTGCATTTTGTCATTTTTATTAAAACCTTGACCCCAGTTTTTCACATTGTTCAACAGTGATGAGACGCATGCCAAATGAGAGCTCTTATGGTGTACTTCATTTCATTCTAAGGCAGCTAAGTTCAAATGCAGCGCCAACATGGTGTTTTAGTACGTTTTCAAAAAAAAAAAATATTTGTAACTACTATAACTGAAAAATATGATAGTGCTTCTCAACAGTGATGAGACCCATGCCAAATGAGAGCTCTTAGGGTGTACTTCATTTCATTCTAAGGCAGCTAAGTTGAAATCCAGCGCCTACATGGTGTTTTAGTACGTTTTCAAAAAAATATATTTATAACTATTATTAACTGAAAAATATGATAGTGCTTCTCAACAGTGATGAGACCCATGCCAGATGAGAGCTCTTAGGGTGTACTTCATTTCATTCTAAGGCAGCTAAGTTCAAATCCAGCGCCTACATGGTGTTTTAGTACGTTTTCAAAAAAAATATATTTGTAACTACTATAACTGAAAAATATGTTAGCGCTTCTCAACAGTGATGAGACCCATGCCAAATGAGAGCTCTTAGGGTGTACTTTATTTCATTCTAAGGCAGCTAAGTTCAAATCCAGCGCCAACATGGTGTTTTAGTACGTTTTCAAAAAAATATATTTATAGCTATTATTAACTGAAAAATATGATAGTGCTTCTCAACAGTGATGAGACCCATGCCAGATGAGAGCTCTTAGGGTGTACTTCATTTCATTCTAAGGCAGCTAAGTTCAAATCCAGCGCCAACATGGTGTATTAGTACGTTTTCAAAAAATATATGTATTTGTAACTACTATAACTGAAAAATATGATAGTGCTTCTCAACAGTGATGAGACCCATGCCAAATGAGAGCTCTTAGGGTGTACTTCATTTCATTATAAGGCAGCTAAGTTCAAATCCAGCGCCAACATGGTGTTTTAGTACATTTTCAAAAAAAAAATATTTATAACTATTATTAACTGAAAAATATGATAAGTAGTGCTTCTCAACAGTGATGAGACCCATGCCAGATGAGACCTCTTAGGGTGTACTTCATTTCATTCTAAGGCAGCTAAGTTCAAATCCAGCGCCAACATGGTGTTTTAGTACGTTTTCAAAAAAATATATATTTGTAACTACTATATCTGAAAAATATGATAGTGCTTCTCAACAGTGATGAAACACTGTCAATCACTCTAAGAGCTCTTATTTGGCATGGGTTTTATCACTGTTGAGAAGCACTATCATATTATCCAGTTATAGTAGTTACAAATATTATTTTTTTTGAAAACGTACTAAAACACCATGTTGGCGCCAGGGCCCGATCTAGGGGGGGGCGAGCCGGGCAATTGCCCGGAGCGGCAAAACTGAGGGGCGGCAAAATTGAGGGTGCCGGACGGTGGCACAAAGTCCAACATACTCTCATGAATTTTTGTACACTTGTTCAGAAGTCGTAGTAGACTAACGTATTTAAATATTATACAATTAAAACAATATCACTTATTAACCATTCCATATTTAGAATAGCAAGCTTATGATTTATATTTTATACAGGGTGTCTCAGACAAGGACGTCCAAACGAAATTTTGGAAGCCTCTCTTCTTGAGCTATCTAAACCACCCCCATGGTTGTTCTACGATTTTTTGTGATTTAGTAGCTAGACGATTTTTAGTATTTTTTTGGGATATTCAGCCTTGCATCAGATTTTGTTGATTTTCTCTTTTTTGGAAATATTTTCATTGATAATTCCTAAAAGTATGATCTTCGATCGATAAAAACAAATGTTTATCTTATCGACACCCGAAATCACCAAAACTTAGTTCAAAGGGAAAAATGTTGTTTGTAAAATTCGTTGCTGATTTTCGGCCCATTATAGAAAAATAACATTAGAGCTCATAGTAAGACCTTAAAGTAATTTCAAAAACTTCCACGGACCCTCAGCTCTTTAAAACAATACAACCATCAAACTGCCATTTTACAGGACATTTTCAGTGTAATTGAAGCTCGAACATGGTAAGGCAAAAAAGCAATATTTTAGTTTCAAGGAGGGGTCTGTCACTCTTACTGTCTAAAAACCACCCCGGTGTTCCCTTTCCACACTTACGCCCCCACGGGAACGTACTCGCCTTCCGCGATCCCCGACTGGTGCTGGCTCGCCACCGCGGGCCTCCTCAGGTCAGGGGGGGAGTGAGGTGTTTAACTGCCGGTTTAACACTACGCGCCGCCACCTCGGGTCCCTGGGCCCATTTAGGGGGGCCCGAAGAAGGCTTTGTCCGCCCTCCGCCGACGCCCGGTGCGCTTGCTACGGGCCGGGAGAAAGGTCGTAATTTCTCTCTCTCTTTCCGCAGCCTCCTTCTGCGAGATAACCGTTTCGCAGAAGGAGACCACCGCGTCCCAGAACCCCTCGCTGCCGACCATCGAAGCGACGACGGCCGGCAGCGACAGGTCACTGCCTACTTCAGAGATGAGGGCACGGCGCGGCTCCTCCCAAGCTGTACATTTTGACAGCGTATGCCGCGGCGTGTCCTCCAGGCTGTCCATGCATTGGTGACACCGGGCGTTTAGCTCCCTGTTTATGCGACACAGGTACTTTCCGAAGCAGCCATGCCCCGAGAGTACCTGCGTTCACCGAAACGTCAGGGAGCCATGCCTTCTCTCGAGCCAGTCCGCCAGAACCGGCCGGATCGCCTCGATGGTGATGAGGCCGGCGGTAGGGCGTGACAGCCTGTTTTGCCATTCCGCCACCAGGACCTCGCAAAGCTGCGACTGACGCAACTCAAACTCGCGCTGCATCGGCCGCTGGCCTCACGCCACCGGTACAGTGACGCGAGTACCTTCGCCTCCAGGTCCCAGGGCTCTAGCCAGTACGCAGGCCGCCTTGTAGGAGATCGTTCGATAACCCTTTACGACTCTGATGGCCATCGCCCTCTGCGGTTTACGCAGAACGGCGATACTGCCGGCCATTAGGTCAGCCGCCCATATCGGAACCCCATACAAGGCCATAGATCGCACAACCCTCACATACAGACGCCTGCAGGCGGTGCTCGGACCCCCCTAATTAGGAAGCAGCGTTGCGAGCGCGCCAGCCGCGCTCAGAAACTTGGGCGCCAGCCGCTGAAAGTGGGGCTCGAAGTCCCACCGGCTGTTGAGCACCAATCCCAGGTACTCATGGTAGATTTGACAACGATCTGAGCCCCCCCGACCACGATGTGTGAGCCGGGTGGCGGCGCCCACCGGGGGCCATGAAACACCATGGTCGAGGGCCACCTCTACAAGACGACGTATGCGGCCCACCACCTGTGAGACCGCAGCCGTTGCCAGCAACGCTGCCTCTCTGTACGAGCTCCCCCGCGCAGTGACCAGCGTGTCGTCGACATAACACATCAGGTCTATCCCCGGTCTGAGCTCACCCCTCAGCACTCAGTCGTATGTCGTATCCGATGTTTCACAGGAGCAGGCCCAGAACCGAGCCCTGCGGTGTTCCGCAGGGCTCGGTTCGTAATGTCGTGCGGTGTTCCGCCACCATACCACCATTCCGTCCCACTTAGGTAACCTCTATGACGGATTAGCCCCAACGATGTGGCGGAGGTAGGGAGGTAGCCGATGATAGCGCAATGCCTTCCGAATACAGCTCCAGGGTAGGGTGTTAATTGCGTTACCATGTTCGAGCTTCAATTGCACCGAATAATGTCCTGTAAAATACTAGCTTTTTGTATTGTTTAAAGAGCTGAGGGTCCGTGAAAGTTTTTGAAATTATTTTAAGGTCATTTGGGCACTTATTGTGATTTTTCTTTAAAGGCCGAAAATCTGCAACGTATTTTGCAAAACAACATTTTTCCCTTTGAACTAAGTTTGAGTTATTTCGGGTAACGATAAGACAGACATTTGTTTTTATCGATCGAAGACCATACTTTCAGGATTAATTATCAATAAAAATATTTCCAAAAAACGCGACATAAAAAGAGAAAATCAACAAAATCTGAAGCAAGAAAGAATATCCCAAAAAAATACTAAAAATCGTCTAGCTCCTAAACCACAAAAAATTTTAGGTAGCCCAAGTAAAGAGACTTCCAAAATTTTTGTTTGGACGTCCTTGTCTGGGACACCCTGTATGGTATTAGTGTAAAGGGCGGCGAATATTATTTATGCCCGGAGCGGCTAAATAGCTAGATCGGGCCCTGGTTGGCGCTGGATTTGAACTTAGCTGCCTTAGAATGAAATGAAGTACACCCTAAGAGCTCTCATTTGGCATGAGTCTCATCACTGTTGAGAAGCACTATCATATTTTTCAGTTATAGTAGTTACAAATATAGTGCATTGGGGTAATTACGAAACCGGGTAAATTCCGATTTTATTAATTTGCACCATTTACGTACCACATCTTATTTTGACAATGTTTTAAAGATGAAACACGTATAATTATTTATTAGCAATGCACGGCAATGTCTAAATCTGTGGCAGCGTTTGATTGAAATTAATAGAAATCGGAATTTACCCGGTTTCGTAATTACCCCAATGCACCTTATATATTTTTTTGAAAACGTACTAAAACACCATGTTGGCGCTGGATTTGAACTTAGCTGCCTTAGAATGAAATGAAGTACACCCTAAGAGCTCTCATCTGGCATGGGTCTCACTTAGATTATATAATGTCTAGATGGAGTGTCAAATGCTCGCAAACTGTCAAAAAAAGTTAGTGAACTGTTCACTTAATAGTACTTTCCCGCCGATTAGTGTCGATCGTGCCGCTTTGGCGTCACTACGAGTTACGCGCGTTTATGAAATAAAAAAAACAGGTATAAAATGGCGTCATGTGCTATATCAGTGTGCCGGAATTATAAAGGAAGGCTAAAAAATACCAAGCACATCACCTATCATCGGTAAGTAACCAAAAAACTATGTTATATTTATTTTATGTTTTTATTTTTATAAACATAAAATTACGCCATATTTTATCAGTGTTGCCAGTTTCTTTTTTTCATTCTCCCAACTTAACGTATTTTTTTTGTGGGTATATTAGTTAGTTTATGGTTACGTTTATATTATTTAGTCTACTTTATTCATTATTAAAGAGGTGGAGTTTATAAATTCGTATTAAGTCTTTCTCTATGTGATTTTGAAGTCGATGCCTAGTAAAATTTGGGTTGGGTTTACAATTACGTCGCCTGAATTTGACACTGTGGGGGGGTCAAGTGGAGTTATCTTAAGCACCCCCAAGCAATTTTAGCTGCCGGGGCGGCGTTAAATTATAAAACAATTTTCAAAAAAAATCGATAAATCACTAACTATTGCTTGAAACGAAACGTAAATTTCACTAAATTCTTATGTTTTTGAAAGTTGCGTCTGTCAAAATGCGTAAAAAGAATCGCAAAGCCGCCATTTTGCTGCCATTGACAATGAATTATTGTGCGTAAGAGCGAGCGAAGCGAGCTCGGGACTTGGGGCACCCCGACTAGGACAGATTAGGTTAGAAGGGGATGGCAGGGTCCAGTGAGCGAGCGAAGCGAGCGAACAGACACTACCATCCCCTTCGTGGTTACTTTTTTATAAACCACCCAGAAGTAGGAGCCCCGCGAAGCGGGGCTCCGTCGAGCCTCTCTGGCGGGGGGAAAGTCTGGAGGAACTCTACCCCTCTTCCCGCCATCCCCGTCCGCCATACGACCCTATTAAGTGACTTGTATCAAGTCACTAGCGGAGCCCTAGTGGGGCTCCGTCGAGCATTTCCGGCGGGGAAAAATCGTGGGGGACGACTCCACTAGTCCCCATAACCTCCCCACACCGCCCCCACCCCCCTATCAAGGCGACGTAATTCTAAACCTTACCCACTACTAAAACTGCATAATACCTACATACACCTAAAACTTATTTTATTTCATTAGTCTATTTTTTTATAGTGACTTATGGGAGAATTGTAGTAGCTGGTATCATTATTCACGCACACAGAGACATAGAAAGACAGTGTAAAACACCGCCTGCACGCACACATGCTTGAAATTGATGGCTCGTTTTTTTGTTTTGATTGTAGGGCGACGCTCCATCTAGACATTATATAATCTAAGGGGTCTCATTACTGTTGAGAAGCACTATCATATTTTTCAGTTATAGTAGTTACAAATATATATATTTTTTGAAAACGTACTAAAACACCATGTTGGCGCTGGATTTGAACTTAGCTGCCTTAGAATGGAATGAAGTACACCCTAAAAGCTCTCATTTGGCATGGGTCTCATCACTGTTGAACTATGTGGAAAACTGGGGTCAAGGTTTTAATAAAAATGACAAAATGCACTAAAACACCATTTTCGCGCTCGATTTGAACTTAGCTGCCATAGAATGAAATGAAGCCTATCTTAAGAGCTTTCATTTGATATAGGTCTCATTACTGTTGAGCAATGTTGAAAGTGGGCCCAAATTGTCGCATGGTCCTTTACGTTCCGTTTCAAGTAATAGTTAGAGATTTATCGATATTTTAGAAAATTGTTTTAAATAATTTAACGCTGCTCTGGCAGCTAAAATTGCTTGGGGGTGCTTAAGATAACTCCCCTTGACCCCCCCCACAGTGTCAGAATCCTAAAATTCAGAAGACGTAATCGCAAACCCAACCCCATTCTTTTGTTCTGGACTATGCCTGGGAACCTTCTGGTTATGATCAAAGTTCAATCTTTTTCTTACAAGAGCAAGTAAGAATCTTAACTTTTAGTACTCCACAAGCCTGGTACTGTTGGAAGCTAAATGTTTAGCGTGTGAATATATAGAGTGCTACCATTAACAGTTATTTTACACACCAAAAATAACTATCATTTCTATCAACAGTTTTCGCCTAATGTTACTTAGTTTTGATGGGCAGAATGTGTTAGACGGCTGTGTAATGTGTGTTGTTATCATTGTCATTTAGAACTTACTGGAATATCAGTCAGCTTCTCATACAGCTCCTGCAGGCTCATGTCGGCAACTACATGCATGCGAACATTCTCCACCAAACATATCCTACACATCGACGGCTTTGTCTCTTTTCCTAGGTTAACGACAACTGAAGTATTATCACTTATTATTTGCGAAGACATTTTAATAATGACTTTAGATATCTTTGATTAGTTGAAAACACTGAACCAGCATATTTACAGCACGCACTTTTTTATTTATTTCTGACGCAACGCAGGCTACAACAAATGTTCAAAATAATGACAGCATTGACAGACAGCTGTCAGCTTTACTAATAAGTCACAGATTATATATATATATTAAGTGTGCATATAATCTGTGGGCTTAGTGGGCCAAAATGGTCTTGATACCCGTGCCGTGTAGAATTTGTTGTGTGTACGTATCAGTTTTAGGAACTCTTCAATCTTACAACAGCTCTAACAATAATAATGTTTATTGAAATATATAATAACTAACACAAAACAACTACATAGACACGAATGCACAGAGCGGGTAAATATCGACTTGCTCGATGCTATGATTCGCGCGAACTCGAATGCTGAGTGGAGGCGGCGCGTTTAGCCGTGAGCCGCGTAGTTCGTGGGAAAGCTGGCAGGTCGGCCTAACTGTAGGTACAGCGTAGCTGTAGCCTACACCCGCTTTCATTTTTCCCTATTCCATTAACACCCAGTCCATGAATTCAAACCAGTGTTGCACTGGAATGGCGAATGTCTACATTATTCCAGTCATTTTAAGGCATTTAAACTTTACAGTGATAGTGATTTCAAGCAAAATAGCAATGGATTGACGCCTGCAGTATTCCTGTGGCGCTGGAATAGGCGAACTAGAGTACCTAAAGGTAACCGGAATCTATCAACCCGGTTATTGGGCTGTATTTGTCACTGACGCGTGACGGTGTCTATTATTCTCCCCGAATATGTAGACCGGGCATTGCACAATGGCTCGACCATTGACCTATATTTGGCTTAGTATTCATTGGTGCCGATTCCCTTGTTCACAAACTACACTAAAATTAGAGAATTGGCATCTCTTTCTAACATAAAGCGAAAAAAAGGACGGTGACATTTTAGAACTACAGAGATGTCGAATTAGTTTCGCCTTGGTTCTGACATGACAATTGCATGGACATTTCAGATTAACAAAAAATTGCAAGTCCAATATTGCCGCCTCTGTCTTGTTTTATTAGACAGAAAAATATAGAAATAGTCAAATTAAAAAAAAAAAAAAGAGTTCAGTTTGTGAACAAGGGAATTGTAACCATCGTATCGATTTATAAGACGTTATCAGGTCAAAAGAAAACATTGGAAATCCAGGGTTATTTCTTTTTAATCTTTGTTAACACGCGAACATGCTTAAACTTAAACTATTTTGACTTATCTATGTATTATACATATACTAAGGTCTTGTTAAACAATTCAAAGGAGTAAAACTTTTTGTCATATTATATCAGTCCGGTCAAAAAAGCCCACAAACTAGTGGTAAGATTACATGCTAAAATTTCTTCTTGTCCTCAACTTTTTGAAACCTTATATCTCAGAAATGGCTATGTTTAGGAAAAAGTACGAATTCAATTTCTATAGATGTTTGCTACAATTTTTGCCAAACATAATTATTTTATGATAAAACTGGTCGTTTGCCTGAAAAGTACAAAAAAAAACTCATATTTGCAAACTTTTGATCTATGTTTTTTTGCACACATGGGTTAGACGGCGATTTTTTAAATATTGTATATAGGGTTCGCAGAGGCGCATTACCCTTAAGGCAAACTAGGCACGTGCCTAGGGGCGCGAGGGAACAAAGGGGGCGCGGGCGGAATTGCAAAAAAAAAAAACGAGGGTACAAAGGGGGGCGAGGGCGGAATTGCAACAAAAAAAAAATGAAATATTTATATAATATAGCATGAAATGAATTGCGCCAATAAGTTAGTTATTTTCAATACAGGGTCGCGAGTTTATTATATCAATATAGGGGCGCCGATGAGAAACTTGCCTATGGCGCTCTCAACGTTTAATCCGCCTTGTATACAATGGTGTCTCAACATTCGTACAAAATTTCAGCTTGTTGCGAATTTTTGTACCCTTGAAATTATCTATTTTGACCGGACATTCAATTTTCACTTCAAGTATACGAACATGTGATTTCAAATTTTCAAATATTCATATTCATATTCATATTCATATTCATTTATTTTGCATACCATAATGTGTTCAAAGATGTTACAAAGGGCTTAAAGCTAGAAGTACAGTTATGGACCCTGTTAGGGCACAGCAACATTATAACAAATTAACTTTAAAACAAAAAATTTAAAGAAAAAAAAAAAAAAAAAAAAACATTTTGTGTGAAATTCTACATTACCTACTTTAGTTAAAACTTTATTGAGATCATTTTAAATAATTATAATTGTAAGTACTTAATGATATGCTAAAAAGCTAAGGAACTAAAAAAATTTAATAAAATTATACAAGTGTGTTTTTATATAGTTATACATGCACAACTGAAAATTTTCATAAAAGTCAATAACAAGAAAAAAAGTCATTAAAAGTATAGGTAATTTATTCAAAGTCAAAGTCAAAGTCAAAACATTTATTTCAATTAGACCATTTACAGGCACTTTTGAATTGTCAAGGAGTCTGTCAGTTAGTCCGAATAATGAAGCTAGTTGCTCGTTCCAAAACGGAGGTAGGCCTCTATGGAGAAGAACGAGCAAGAAACTCCACGGCACTCTTTTAAATTAGGTTTTTACAAAATCCTGGTTACATTATTCTTGTTGATTCTACATGTGATCACAATGAAGATGAATATAAAACAGTAGTTAAAAATAATAAAAATAAAGATGTAAGCCATAGCAGTTAAGAGATGACCAATCCCAACTGACAGCACCCGTTCACGAGCATGACGCATGCATCAGCACCACCTAGCTCAACCATTATGGAGGGAGCCACATGATCCAACACATGCGCCACCATCAGCGAGACATTTGAGTGAGCATGACAAGCTCTCAACTGCCATGCTCATTGTCAAAACACATAGTAACTCAAAAATAAAACGCTCCATGGTACTCACATTTACAAAAATTGAAATAAATGATATTAAATTATACAATACTAACACTCTCGGTGTACTTCTTGGTTATATGACTGAGGTAAGTAACAAAGAAAAAGTAATCGTACTGATAACGGTACAAGTTATTCAGGTCAACAAAAAAAAGGGTAAGAAACATCATTCTCTAAAAAAAAAACAGAAAACAATCCTATTTAGTGAGCCCGAGTGGCTGTGGAGCAGGACTAGCATTTAGCCAAACATCTTTGTCCGTGATATAATCATCTAACTTATAATATGCTTGACTACATAATGTGCGTTTAATGCATGTTTTAAATTTTCTCTCATTTAGTTGGAGAATATCCAGTGGTATTTTATTATAGCATTTTACACAGTACCCCATAAAAGAAGTTTTTACTTTTGACAATCTGAAACTTGGTTGATCTAATTTGTTCCTATTTCTAGTATTAAAATTATGTCTATCACTAATTTTCTTAAAAAGATGAATGTTTTTCCGAACATGCATAATGTTTTCATATATATATTGACAAGGTACCGTCATGATGTTAATTTTCTTAAACAATTCCCTTAGAGTATCTCGACTGCCAAGATTATAGATGGCTCTGACGGCCCTCTTTTGCAGGATAAAGATAGAATTTATATCTGCAGCCCGTCCCCAAAGCAAAATACCGTAAGACATGATGCTATGAAAGTAACTAAAATAGACTAGTCTCGCGGTATCCACGTCTGTTAATTGTCGGATTTTTCTGACAGCGTAAGCGGCTGAACTTAACCGCCCTGCAAGAGATGTTAAGTGGGGACCCCACTGCAGCTTAGAATCGAGCGTAATCCCCAAGAAAACTGTCTTTTCGACGAACTCTAGTATGTCCTTATTCAATATAACGTTAAGTTCACTACTTCTAACATTTGGTAAAGTGAATCTTATGCATTTCGTTTTTTTCTCATTCTAATTCTTAGTAATTCTATTACTAGTAAGTAGGTAGCTATTTTCTTAAATTATTACATTTAGATAAAGCTAATAGTGAGGTTATACTTATTAACACAAACATTTATTTATTGAGAGACAATATTACAATTATTTACAAGAGATAGGTTTTAGAGAGAGAAAATTTATAGAGTCAGTAGGTAGCGTTTTCTAGTTTACTTATTATGTATTTTTTGGTCTTGTTATGTTTAATTACATTATTTTCTTGTATACTGTTTACATGTAATATAATAATGAATGTATTAATTGTATTTATAGTCTTAAATATAAGTATAGTCTTAAATATGTCTTCGGGTACTTAACTGAATTTCGAAAATTAAAATATCTACTGTTAAAATGTCGATGTTCAACATTTTTCTCCTTTCTGACGTTGGATAACCAAACACTGAGTTTTACTTAGATGTTTTACGGGAAAACTATAATCCCGGTTTATTGTGCAATTATATTAGTTACTAGCACTCTCCCCGCGATTTCGTTCGCGTGATTTTTCTTACGGATCCCTAATTTTTTAATAATAAAATATAGCCTATAGCACTCAGTGATAACGTAGCTTCCAATTTGTGAAACTATTTTCAAAATCGGTTCATTACTTCCAGAGATTAGTCGACGGAACCCCGGTCTACGGAGCCCCGTCATCCCCTTCTAATCTTACCTGTCCGAGTCGGGGTGCCCCAAGTCCCGAGCTCGCTCTCAGTTGACATATTTTTTTCTTATATCAATTATTTTTCGATATTTTAACATAAATATAATGAACTAAAGTACCTACTTATATATTGAATGTCGACATTTTGAACTTAGTTAAAATGACCATCGATATTTTAAGATTCGACATTTCAATTTTCGGTATAACAATTTTCGATATTATAATACAATCGATATTTTGATCGTGGACTTTTTGCCTGCAGGTATTTTAGTGTTCGATACTCTAATATGTATCCATGTCTTCTTTTTTGACATACATCACATTTGTAAGATATTTCATCAGTGTGTATACGAACATGCGCATTAAAATTAGCTATAAGCAAAACTGTTTTGACATATCTTACATTCGTAAGGTTTATAGACGGTGATAACGAACACATTTCACTGTTCTAAGGTTTTTCACCAGTGTGTTTACGAACATGCGCATTCAAATTACGTTTCCTAGCAAAACTTTACCAGTATGTGTACGAGCATGTCTCTTTACACAATTCAATTGAGTAAAGCTTTTTGAACATATATCACATTTATAAGGTTTTTCACCAGTGTGGGTGCGAACATGCAAGATCAAATATTGTTTCATAATAAAACCTTTCTGACATATATCACATTTGTAAGGTTTTTCTCCAGTGTGAATACGATTATGTGCTATTAAAAGACTTTTACTACTGTAACTTTTTTGACATATATCACATTTGTAAGGTTTTTCACCGGTGTGCGTAAGAACATGCGCATTCAAATTACTTTTATAAGCAAATCTTTTTTGACATATATCACATGTGAGAGACTTATGAGCAGTGTGTAAACGAACATGTCCTTTCAAATTTAGACTGGAAAGAAAAGTTTTGTCACATATTTCACATTTATAAGGTTTTTCACCAATGTGTATAACACGAACATGATCATTCAAAATATTTTTCCTAACAAAACTTTTTCCACAAATATCACACATGTAAGGCTTTGTACCAGAGTGCGCAAGAACATGTCTTTCTAAAGTTTGATTGGAACTAAAACGTTTTTCACATATTTCACATTTGTAAGGTTTTTCACCAGTGTGCATACGAACATGCACATTCAAACCACGTTTCCTAGCAAAACTTTTATAACATATATGACATTTGAAAGATTTTTCACCAGTGTGTACAAGAACATGCTTATTCAAATTACGTCTAGAAATATAACTGTTTTGACATATCTTACATTTGAAAGGCTTTTCACCAGTGTGTACACGAATATGCTCCTTCAAACAAAAATTCGATTTGAAACCTTTTTGGCATGTGTCACATTTAAAAGGTTTTTCATCGGTGTGTAGACGAACATGCGCATTCAAATCTTTTTTCGAAGCAAGTTTTATTTGACAAATATTACATTCGTAAGGTTTTTCACCAGTGTGTATACGACGAACATGCGCATTCAAATTACCTTTACAAATAAAACTTTTCAAACATATATCACATTTGTAAGGTTTTTCTTTAATACATAAACTTTGACTTTTATTTATATCATCGTTGTTAATACCTTCGTGATTCCACATGTTACACATTAAATCATTTTCGTTACAATTATTACGGCAATTCGTATCTACAGCAGTTGTTGAATGATTTGTTACTTGTTTAATATATTGTTTGTTTAGTGTTTCTGTACTATCTTCTACTATATATTTATTAACTGTTGGGTTCATAAAAGAGATGGGATCTTCGATTTTAAGCGACTTAAGTAAAGTACAATTTCCAGTTGTCAGGATGCTTTTCGAGTCTGATAGTCCATTGTTCTCTTGCTGGGCTGGAGTTATATCTTCTTGCTTTACTTTTCTTATACCCAGTTCAGGTTTCTTTGCAATGGACGTACCTGTGATTATAATTCTGGTAAGTATAAGTACTAACGGCAAAGTTGACGACATTGAGCAGTGGTGGGCAAAGTTGCTTTGTTTTACTGATCTGTCACTCAGTTAATTAGCAATCCTGATCTAAATCGCCATCTTGTACAATAAACGTTTAACTATTCTAAAGGGGAACAATTTCTTCAGTAGTTTTCCCGCAGTAGGAGACTGTCGCAGTTTGTTCGCCGGATAACCTCAAACTTTTTCTCTTATCCTTTGTTATTGCTACTACTGCTGTTTCACTGTTCCCTTTTGAGATTTCAAGTGTATTAAATTCTCTGTTACTTTTTTTTGGGAAATTAAACTGTTTAGGTACTTGGTCAGCTTGACATAATTTTTGTTGTTTTAATTAGATTAGCAGCGCCACAGGTGGCGGAAAATAGAATTGGTTGTTTCAGGCCGCGGTATTTTGTCAATGCCTGTCATTTTATGCACTACAAACATTTATTGGTTACTTGCGTCAAACACGAGACATTAGTGTCCATGTTTCTGCAAAAGTTAAATTAATTTCGGCATAAAATCTTTAAATATATAACTCTTCTGTACTTGTGCACCTCCTAAACAGCTAAACCGATTTTAATTAAATTTTTTGTAAAGGCTCTGATAGGTTGTTTCACATTGGACCCGGTAGCAAATAAAAGTAACAATGTGAATCGTCTTTAGTTGCTGACCATGCCTACTAGTCAATACTTACTGGTTGTTTGGTTCGCTGGTTGTTCCTCTTCTTCTTCAAATTTAATCACCATCAAAGGTACGTCATCTTCTGAGTTTAATTCGGAATGCTGCACTGGAAAATCTTCTAGTTCTTGGTTGCTGTCGTGTTGTGTGTCCAATTCTGAAAATAAATAAGTCTATTCTGATGGCCCAGGTAAACGAGTTAATTACATTTTTATTGAGTTCGTAGAGGTGAGGAAAAAAAAACCTTTTTTTATTAAGTACCTACAGTCAGCAAAACAGATAGGTATGCAGGGTCGTCAGATATAGTGAAGTTTTCTAAGAAACCGACCAGCCGTCTTGAAGAATCGCTCAGGCCGTTCAGCATCCCATCCAGCTCCTGCAGATATTCTGCCATGATGACGATGTCATCCGCAAATCGCAGGTGTGAAACGTACTGGCCGTTGATGTTTATGCCTCGTTCTTTCCAATCAAGCGTTTTGAAAACGTCCTCCAACGCGCTGGCAAACAATTTCGGAGAGATAACGTCTCCTTGTCTTACCCCTCGACGCAGTTGGATTGGTTTTGTGCTTTGTTCTTGTTTTTGGACGGTCATTGCTGCGGCCTCATACAGACATCTCAACACTTCGACATATCGGCAGTCGACGAGGCACCTCTGCATAGATTCCAACACAGCCCAGGACTCAACGGTGTCGAAGGCTTTCTCGTAGTCTACATACGCTAGGCATAGAGGCTGGTGATATTCCTGTCTTCTCAATTATTGCCTGAGGGTAAGTACAGTGGCGTAGCTTGGGGGGGGGCGGGGGGGCCATGGCCCCGGGCGGCATATGTCAGGGGGCGGCAAGTGCCACGATTTTTTAAATTTTAAATTAAAAAAAAACTAAACCTTTCTTAAATTAAAAATAGACTGTTTTAAGAGATGGCGGTGGGCCCCCATTTCTTCCCATAGATGCAGGGCCCGATCTAGCTATTTAGCCGCTCCGGGCCAATAATATTCACTGCCCTCTACACTAACACCAAAATAAATCATGAGCTTGCTATTTAAAAAATGGAATGATATAATTAAATTATGTGATATTGTTTTATCGTATAATATTTAAATACGTTGGTCTACTACGGTTTCTGAACAAGTTTACAAAAATTCATGAGAGGTTGGACTTAGTGCAACCGCCCGGCACACTCAATTTTGCCGCCCCTCATTTTTGCCGCTCTGGGCATTTGCCCGGCCGGCCCCCCCTTAAAATCATCAATTGAGTCCTTCCGCCTTGGGTGGGGCGGAAGGGACTGTCAGACTTTTACTGACTAAAAAACCACCCTGTTCCTTCTGTTTCCCTTTACGTTCCGGCGCCACGGTATCCCGTTAAGACGTCCCACAACACAACCCCGGCAGGCATTTGGCCCTGTTGGGGCCCCGTCCTTGTGCTGACAGCTCTTCGAGGCGCGCGTGAAACAGAACGCGCCGTTGACCCGGGCTTGGTCCTTGATCGGACGGTGAGCTACCCATCACTTGCCGTCCGCAAGCCCGCGCCTACGGTGGCCAGATGTCGCCTCGCGACCTCCGACGCCCTGGGCGTCTCCCGCGGCGGCTGGGGCGTGAGGCGGAAGATGTTCTCTCTCTCACGCGGCCCGTCTCCTCCTTTGCTAGCATTACTGCTTCGCAGAAGGAGGTGACTGCATCCCATTCCCTCTCGCCCCGGAGCATGGCCTAAACCAGGTCCGGACGCGAGAGGTCGCCGCCGCCTATCGCCTCCGTGAGGACACAGCGGTGCTCTGCCCAAGCGGGGCAGACCTGCACCGTATACTCCACCGTGTCCTCCGGGCGGACCACACAGTGATGACACCCGGGCGTTTCCTCCCGAAACAACCGTGTCCGGTGAGGACCTGCGTCAGGCGGAAGGTGAGGACGCCGTAGCGCCTCTCTAGCCACTCCTCAAAGAGAGGTCTTACCGCCGCGATTGCGGCGTGCCCGAACTTAGGTTGCGACAGTCGCATCCTCCATGCCGCCATGAGATCGCACCGGAGCTCAGTCCGCAGTGCCGCGATTTGCCGCGGCAGCGGGGTTTCGCCTCGGCGCTGCGCCTCCACACGCCACTCGTAAACGTGTTGGAGGACTGTCGGCTCCAGATCCCATGGCGGCAATCCCGCAAGGAGGTTAGCCGCTTCGCCGGAGATCGTGCGGTATCCCCGGATCATCCGGATGGCCATTACCCTCTGGCATGCGACCAACTTGACTGGTGGCCGCCGCCTGATGGTGGGGGCCCACACAGGGGCCCCGTAGAGGGCCATGGACCGCACGACTCCCGCGTAGAGCCTCCGGCAGAAGGCGCCTGGTCCCCCGAGGTTGGGCAGGAGCCGCCAAAAAGCAGCCCCAGCCCGGTCCAATCGCGGAGCCAGACTTCGGAAGTGCTCCTTGAAGCTCCACCGGCTGTCAAGGACGATCAGTCCTAGGTACTTCATCGTCGACTCGACGCCGATGTGAACCCCTCCCACCGTTATTTGGGAACCCGACGGTGGCGCGTTCCGAAGATCATGAAAGCACATGGCCTCGAACTTGTTCAATGCCACTTCGGGTCCCAATTGCCGGATCCTTTCGACGGCTGTCGCAACCCCACGTGTCGCTAGGTCGACCGCCGGCTGGTGCGACTCTCCGGCCGGCCCCCCCTTAGATCGGGCCCTGACTGATACATGTATGTTCCTTTCGAAGCAGTGGTAAATATTATCTTGACTTTCAATAGTCATATAGTCCGTCGAATAGAATATTTAAACTTTAAACTAATCATTATGGGGGGGGGGGCGGCAAAATTTCAGCCGGCCCCGGGCGGCAAAGACCCACGCTACGCCACTGGGTAAGTATGTGGTCTACAGTGCTGTAGCCTTTTCGAAACCCGGCCTGCTCCGGTGGCTGGAAATCATCGAGATTCGAGATAACCCTCGAAAACAACTTGTACACATGGCTCAGGAGAGAAATGGGGCGGGAGTTTTTAAGCAGCGTATTATCGCCCTTCTTAAAAAACAATACCACCACGCTCCTGTTCCATGCCTCCGGTGTAGTGCTAGTGTGGATGACGGAATTGAAGAGCTTTGCAAGCTCTGTCAAGACAGGTGTTCCTCCTGCCTTGAGCAGCTCTGTGGTTATCCCGTCATCCCCCGGAGCTTTGTTGTTCTGAAGCTGTCCGAGAGCTATTCTAATCTCGCCCATGTCGACGTCGGGAAGCTCGTCTGTTAGGTGGCGCGTGAGTCTGGCCCGGGGATCATTCGCGTTTTGGGCTTGCGGTGGGTATGTTTTTTGGGAGTATGAGTCGCCATAGAAGTTTTCGACTTCAGTAAGTATTTCAGGCTTCGAGGTGACCGTGGTGCCCTGTGACGTTGTGAGTTTCGTCAGGTGACTCCGAGAGGCAAGAGGCTTAGCGAATACCTTTGATCCTTTGTTTCGCTCGATGGCTTGCTCGATAGAAAAGGTATTCGAGCGCCGTAAGTCGCGTCTTACCAGCCTCTTCACCTCTTTGTTAAGTAACTGACGATCAGATGATGTGGCAGTTGTTTGTTCACGTCGTTCCCTCATCAATTCCAGAGTCTCGCTTGTGAGTTGTTGATTGTTTTTTGTGTGTGACAGTGATTTTTTTTTTTGATCTCAACTAACTTTTAAGACTTAAGTTTAGCAGGAAGAAACAGACTGACACTTAGACAAAAAAAATATGATTATTTTGTCTAAATAGTTGTAATTTTGACATTACAAACATAGATTTGAAGTTGGCTGAAAATAAGGAACTCACCATCACTTAGAGGATCCTGCTTCAGCTGAATCAACTCAACTTCACACTGTGTCTCACTAAAAGCTGGTACTTCTACTTTGATAGCATCTTTCTCTACTCGATAATCATCAACAATGCTTATGTTCACAATCGGCGTTGTAATGAACCTGCCGCACCATTGTAACTGGTTCCGGTACATAGTCGGGTACAGCTGTAAAAACATGATATGATTGTAAATAGAAAGCTAGTTTTTAATCACTACATAGTATAAAACAAAGTCGCTTCTGTCTGTCTGTCCCTACGTATGCTTAGATCTTTAGAACTACGCAACAGATTTTGATGCGGTTTTTTTAAATAGATAGTGATTCAAGAGGAAGGTTTATGTATTTACATTGCACCCGTGCAAAGCCGGGGCGTATCGCTAGTAACTTTTAAAATAAAATATCTCTAGAATACTTCACCTTATAATCCTCATTCAATATCTGAGCGAACAGCTCCTCAGCCTGTAGACATTGTCTTTGCAACTGGCAGCATTGCTTTAGCTTAGCGTAGCAGATGAAACAAGCGAGCATCGGTCTACTGTTCTCAGCGGCAAACTGCAACAAAAATACTTTTTTTTGTATTATGTTTATCTATTGAAGAAAAAAAGGGTAAGGTTTACAATTACATCTTCTTGATAGGGGGGTGGGGGCGGTGGGGGGAGGTTATGGGGGACTAGCGGAGTCGCCCCCCACCATTTTTCCCCGCCGGAGATGCTCGACGGAGCCCTACTAGGGCTTTGTATCAAGTCACTTAATATGATCGTATGGCGGACGGGGAAGGCGGGAAGAGGGGTAGAGTCCTTCCAGCCTTTCCCCCCGCCAGAGAGGCTCGACGGAGCCCCGCTTCGCAGGGCTCCTACTTCTGGGTGGTTTAAAAAAAAATAACCACGAAGGGGATGGCAGGGTCTGTTCGCTCGCTTCGCTCGCTCACTGGACCCTGCCATCCCCTTCTAACTTAATCTGTCCTAGTCCGCCTAGTCGGGGTGCCCCAAGTCCCGAGCTCGCTTCGCTCGCTCTTACGCACAATAAAACAACAAACAAAATCGTGTTTATCTGTCACTGTCAATGGCAGCAAAATGGCGACTTAGCGTTTCGTTTTACGCATTTTAACAGACGCAACTCAAAAAACCAATGACTAAAAAAAACGTAAGAATTTAGTGAAAATGTGAAATTTACGTTCCGTTTCAAGTATTAGTTAGAGATTTATCGATATTTTTGAAAATTGTTTTAAATAATTTAACGCTGCTCCGGCAGCTAAACTTGCTTGGGGGTGCTTAAGATAACTCCCCTTGAGGGTAAGGTTTGCAGTTACATCTTCTTTATAGGGGGTGTGGGGGTGGGGGGGAGTGGAGGGGGAGTAATAGAGTAGCCCCCCACAATTTTTGCCCGCCGGAGATACTCGCCGGAGCCCTACTAGGGATTTCTACCGAGTCACCTTAATAGGGTCGTAAGGGGGTCAGGGAAGGCGGGAAGAGGGGTAGAGTCACCTTCCAGCCATTCCCCCCGCCAGAGGGGCTCGACGGAGCCCCGCGCATGCGGGGCTCCTACTTCTGGGTGGTTTAAAAAAAAATAACCACGAAGGGGATGGCAGGGTCTGTTCGCTCGCTGCGCTCGCTCACTGGACCCTGCCATCCCCTTCTAACCTAACCTGTCCGAGTCGGGGTGCCCACAAGTCCTGAGCTCGCTTCGCTCGCTCTTGTCCACAATAAAAAAGAGAAGCAATCCAATCGGTGTCCAAAGGGGTAGCGGAGTTGTCAAGAAATAGCAAGCAGTCGGTGTCCAGAGGGATAGAGAGGTCGTCAGAAAGCAGGAGGCAGATATTATCGAAACGGAGCACATTCACGTAAACTCGAAAGCAACGGAATGGCGCGCAAAATCGTGTTTACCTGTCACTGTCAGTGACAAAAAATGGCGACTTAGCGTTTCGTTTTACGCATTGTAACAGACGCAACTCAAAAAACGTAAGAATTTAGTGAAATTTACGTTCCGTTTCAAGTAATAGTTAGAGATTTATCGATATTTTAGAAAATTGTTTTAAATAATTTAACGCTGCTCCGGTAGCTAAAATTGCTTGGGGGTGCTTAAATAACTCCCCTTGACCCCCCCACAGTGTCAGAATCCTCAAATTCAGAAGACGTAACCTCAAACCCAACCCCCCCTTGACCCCCACAGTGTCAGAATTAGAGATGAAAATTGACGAATGTTTCCGAAACTTACCAGGAAAGTTTCCAATATTGCCGGCAATATTGCGCAATATTGCCGGAAAGTTGCCAAAGTTGCCAGATTAGATAGAGTTTTTCAAATGCCATTTTCAATGTTTATGGGCTCATGAGGTTTTATGTAATGGTGTAATTATACGTATGACTAGTAAGTCTGTATAATTAATTGTTCACTTTAATTAATTTATAATAATCCAGGGAAATATCTGAAGATAAAGTTAAACAATGGCAGTGGTGACTTCGTGATAGTTGAACCCATAGTTTTTTAAGAATGTCACCTATAAATGTTATAATAAAAGTAAGAGGGCATTAATACCGAAAGAAATAAATATAAATCATACAACCGTGTAGTGTCATTTTGTAAATTTTTTGGACTTTTCTTCAAGTAACTTCATCTGTTTGTACTAATGTCGATTTTAATCTTTAACCTGAAGGCCTACCCATCTCTTAAAACCAGTGTTATTTTAATATTAGTTTGCCTTGCGCACGGTTGGCGCAATTTTTTTTTTAAGTGCCGGGCGATCTTCCTGTTTACGTATCGTTAGGGGCAAAGGACTTCATCGAAGATTTCTTTTTTGGTAAAGTTGACGTTTTTATTGCTGCACCATAATAACCGTGTCCATAGAAACCATATTCACCTCTTTTCCATCTCTCACATTAAAAACATTCCCCTCTCCCCCCCCCGCAAAACCCAAAATTTATATAGTGTTGCCCATCGTACGGAAGACGCACCCTTTTCGAGAAAAATAAAAATCAAAAGCCCATAACTCGGAAACGGTGCGTCCTAGGCGAAAAAGAACCGAAATTTCACTCCCCCCTATAACCGCCGTGTCAGCAGCACCACTATTAAATTTTTGGGTTTGGGGGGGGAAGAGGGGGATTGTTTTTATTTGAATGTTTTATTTTGTTTAATGTTTCGATTTCCTTACATCATCTCGGTTCCCCATGGGAGCAGCCCCACTATTTAATTTTTGGATTTTGCGGGGGGGAGAGGGGGTAGTGATTTTTTAATTAAAAAAAACACTATATTTCCAAAATGGTAGCTCGGATGGAAATCTTTTCAGGAAAGAAATTGTTGCTCTAGTCGAACGTCTAGTCGTCTAACCGAGATGATGTAAGGAAATCAAAACAGTAAAAACAAAAAAAAATAAAAACAATCCCCCCCTCTCCCCTCACAAAAACTAAAAATTAAATAGTGGTGCTGCTCCCATGGGTAACTGAGATGATGTAAGGAAATCGAAACATTAAACAAAATAAAACATTCAAATAAAAACAGTTCCCCTCTTCCCCCCCCCCCCAACCCAAAAATTTAATAGTGGTGCTGCTGACACGGGGGGTTATAGGGGGGAGTGAAATTTCGGTTATTTTTCGCCTAGGACGCACCGTTTTCGAGAAAAAATACATAGAAGCCTCCGCTGTCCGTCCGTCTATCTGTCTGTCACCAGGCTGTATCTCATGAACCGTGATAGTTAGGCAGTTCAAATTTTCACAGATGATGTATTCCTGCTGCTGCTATAACAACAAAACAAATACTAAAAAACAGAATACAATAAATATTTAAGGGGGCTCTCATACAACGAACGTGATTTTGTTGCTCAATATTGATAACGGCAACAGATAGACGCTTGAAATATTCACAGAATATTTAGGTATATATTCACTCCAAAAATAAATAATTAAAATAAAACAAATATTTAAGGGGGGCATCCTATACAACAAACGTGCTCGCACTTGGCCGGTTTTTTTTTTCATAGAATTAAAGTTAAACTATAAGAACGTAGAAAAAAAATTACGATATTTCGAAAATAGTTATGGTTTCATCACCAATGAACTGTCATGGATAGCTTATTTCTTTTCTTTAGTTTATCAGTAAGAAAATAATTGTAAAAGCTAAAATTTTCGATTGGATATTGTAGATAAGCATACGAACTACCACCCTGCAGACCGCAATTTTAACCTACTAATCAATTACATTAGTATAAGTTGTTTTTTATTTATACGTTTCTTGCCCAATGTTGCCGGCAACATTGGAAACATTCCCGGGAGTTTTGGCAATATTGCCGGCAATTTTCATCACTAGTCAGAATCCTCAAATTCAGAAGACATAATCGCAAACCCAACCCCATTTTTTTGTTCTGGACTATGCCTGGGAACCTTCTGGTTATGATCAAAGTTCAATCTTTTTCTTACAAGAGCAAGTAAGAATCTTAACTTTTAGTACTCTACAAGCCTGGTACTGTTGGAAGCACAATGTTTAGCGCGTGAATATATAGAGTGCTACCATTAACAGTGATTTTACACATCAAAAATAACTATCATTTCTAGCAACAGTTTTCGCCTAATGTTACTTAGTTTTGATTGGCAGAATGTGTGTTTGACGGCTGTGTGATGTGTGTTGTTACATTTAGAACTTACTGGAATATCAGTCAGCTTCTCATACAGCTCCTGCAGGCTCTTGTCGGCAACTACATGCATGCGAACATTCTCCACCAGACATATCCTACACATCGACAGCTTTGTCTCTTTTCCTAGGTTAACGACAACTGAAGTATTATCACTTATTATTTGCGAAGACATTTTAATAATGACTTTAGATATCTTTGATTATTTGAAAACACTGAACCAGCATATTTACAGCACGCACTTTTTTATTTATTTCTGACGCAACGCACGCAGGCCACACCCACAACAAATGTTCAAAATAATGACAGCATCAGTGTTGCCAACAAATTTTTCACAAACCCACAAATTCTAGCGTGTTAGCCCACCAGAAAACCACAAAATTTTGCTATCCTTCAAACCACCAGAAAACCACTAACATTATCAAAATACTTTTTGGCAAAAAAAACATTATCCTAAATTGTATCACAAAATCAGTTTATTTCTGTTAGGTACAAAGTTACAAGAAGACAAACAAAATATAGATTAAAAATCATCTTCGGAAGAATCAGCTTCTTCTACAACTTCTGATTTTGAAGAATACACTTCTTTAGTTCCAATTTTTTGCACTACGCTGTTCGGTAACATGTACAACATTGTGCATGCATACGAAACAAACATATACAAACCTTCTTATTTCAAATCAGATTTGACCTAGTAGTCATACAAATAAAGACTATAATCAAAATAATTTAAGAAATTGACAAACTCTTTTCGGGGAATACTCGACAAACACCACCTAGCCTAGGAGTGTTGCCTACATATCAAAAAATATACCCATCATGTAATGTAAACGTACAAGTTCTTTCCTGTAGATATGTAAATTGTGCTGGTGGTTAAATGTCTAGCAGTACCACTAAATAAAACAATCTAAGCCACTAGAAAAATCCACTAGCCACTAAAACCAAAATTTGTCCGCTAAAATGCTAATCTAAACCACCAGATCTAGTGGAAAATCCACTGAGTTGGCAACACTGGACAGCATTGACAGACAGCTGTCAGCTTTCTAATAATATGTCACAGATTACTAATATATATATTATGTGTGCATATAATCTGTGGGCTTATTAGTGGGCTTAGTGGGCTAAAATGGTCTTGATGCCCGTGCGTGTAGAGTTTGTTGTATTTATGTATCAGTTTTAGGAACTCTTCAATCTTACAACAGCTCTAACAAAAATAATGTTTATTGAAATATATAATAACTAACACAAAATAACTACATAGACACGAATGCACAGCGCGGATAAATATCGATTTGCTCGATGCTATGATTCGCGCGAACTCGAATGCTGAGTGGAGGCTGCGCGTTTAGCCGTGAGCCGCGCAGTCCGTGGGAAAGCTGGCAGGTCGGCCTACCCGCTTTCATTTTTCCCTATTCCATTAACACCCAGTCCATGAATTTAAACCAGTGTTGCACTGGAATGGCGAATGTCTACATTATTCCAGTCATTTAAAGGCATTTAAAATTTAAATACTACAGTGATACAGTGAGAGTAATTTCAAGCAAAATAGCAATGGATTGACGCCTGCAGTATTCCTGAGGCGCTGGAATAGGCGAACTAGAGTAAAGGTAACCGGAATCAATCAATCCAGTTATTGGGCTGTATAATTTGTCACTGACGGTGTCTATTATTCTCCCCGAATATGTAGACCGGGCATTGCACAATGGCTCGACTATTGACCTATATTTGGCTTAGTATTCATTGGACTGCCGATTCCCTTGTTCACAAACTACACTAAAATTAGAGAATTGGCATCTCTTTCTAACATACAGCGAAAAAAAGGACGGTGACATTTTAGAACTACAGAGATGTCAAATTAGTTTCGCCTTGGTTCTGACATGACAATAGGCTAGTTGACACCACCATCAGTTGACGTACTTTTTATGACCTGTCAAAACGCGATTCTTTCATAGATTTTGTATAATATTAGCACGTTGTGATGTCACTTATTTGGCAACTCAATTGTCTAACTATTTATTGATTTAAAAGCCACAAAAAATCTAATTTTGCAGTAAATTGAAAATTAATCGGGTTTTCAGGGCTAAAATAAAGCGTTTTTTTAAAGAAGTTATGTCTTGAAATTGTTTATTAATAGTGTCAACTACCCAATTGCATGGACATTTCAGATTAACAAAAAATTACAAGTCTAATATTGCCGCTTCTGTCTTGTTTTATTAGACGGAAAAAGATAGAAATAGTCAAATTAAAAAAAAAAGAGTTCAGTTTGTGAACAAGGGAATTGTAACCATCGTATCGATTTATAAGACGTTATCAGGTCAAAAGAAAACATTGGAAATCCAGGGTTATTTCTTTTTAATCTTTATTAACACGCGAACATGCTTAAACAAATTCTCTTAAACTATTTTGACTTATCTATGTATTTTATACTAAGGTCTTGTTAGACAATTCAAAGGAGTAAGTAAAACTTTTTGTCATAATATATCAGTCCGGTCAAAAAAGCCCACAAACTAATGGTAAGATTACATGCTAAAATTTCTTCTTGTCCTCAACTTTTTGAAACCTTATATCTCAGAAATGGCTATGTTTAGGAAAAAGTACGAATTCAATTTCTATAGATGTTTGCTACAATTTTTGCCAAACATATTTTATGATAAAACTGGTCGTTTGCCTGAAAAGTACAAAAAAAAACTCATATTTGCAAACTTTTGATCTATGTTTTTTTGCACACATGGGTTCGATGGCGATTTTTTACATATTGTATAATTTGTATACAATGGTGTCTCAACATTCGTACAAAATTTCAGCTTGTTGCGAATTTTTGTACCCTTGAATATTATCTATTTTGACCGGACATTCAATTTTCCTTAGATTATAAACATGTCTAGATAGAGCGTTCGAGCGTATAAACGCCAAAAAAAATATCAGCCAACTGTTGGCTGATAACCTCGTCCCGCCCGCTCAGTGGCGACACTGTCATTGTAGAGTAAACACGTGTTTAGTGGCTTAAGAAAATGACAATTTGCGCTATAAAAGTGTGCAGGAATTACAAAGGACGATTGAAAACAACTAAAAAAGTTACCTATCATCGGTAAGTAAACTTTAAATAACTATATTTTAAGAAACAATTAAATTAATAAAAGAAATTTGATCAAAAGATGCGACGCCATTTTGACGGCATGTTTACAGGGTTGCCTGTTATTTGACTCTAAAATTTCCCATGAAAGCTTTATAGCATACATAATAACCATTTATGTTATACCTTTTACATAGGGGACAATATTATCTATCACTTAAAATCAATTACATAATGATAAAATACAGTCTCATGAAGTGTAAAAATTGTTCTTTTAACATTTTCACTATGAAATCGGCTATAACTTTTACAATACTTGAGAGATTTTTACAATTCTTTTTGTAAACCTTGTTTCTATGCGATGTTACCAAAATATGATAAAAATATTTAACATTCCTCCATAAACAAAAAACCTCATTCTCAAGTTACGTAATTATTCCTTATCATACAACTTTTCTGCGAAAACTTATCAGATTACTATCCTTCTAGACTTTTCTAATTGGATTCTTATTGGATTACGCTAACATCGTTCCAATAAGACATAATACACTAATTTTGCACAAATTCCCTTACGTTATGTTTTCTAATCAGACAAGTTTTCCTAATATCCTTATCAATAAGTAAACCAAAGTTTCTTAAAACTATGAGTATCGCAATAACTACCTATGCCTACCTAATAAGTACAATAAAACATAAGAAAACCACTTTAAAATCCTTTCAAAAAGCAAATTATAGAATCCTTTCAAAAATTAAACTTAAATTTAAAACAAATTACTTATTACTTAATTATCTCAAAATCAAAACATAATATTTGATTCCCACCTTTTATGGGAATTATTCAAGGGCTGGTATCACTCAGTACGCTCCCACGTGATGCGCGCGCAGCCGCGCGCTTGTAAGGCTACGTTTGCTTGTGTGCGTAACACACACACAAGCGCTTCAAATCTGGCCTGTTGTTTTTGTTGCGCTTGCACCGCAACACTCTATCTAGACATGTTTATAATCTAAGCAATTTTCACTTCAAGTACCTATACGAACATGTGATTTCAAATTTTCAAATATGGCGTTGTCCTATCGCACGATGACACGATGCGTTCTCGTCGCGCGATGAGTTCAAACATACAGACTTCATCAGAGTGTCTTAATTGAACCTCACAAGTAATCGTGCGAGCACATGAAATGCTTATTATCGATCTTACGATGCGTTTGATCGTGCGATCATAATGAAATCAAAGCAACAGATCTCTTTTGAGTGTTTGAATTTTTTTTTAATCCAGTAGTTTAAAACTGCATGAACTAGAATTTTATAATTCTACGGAACTTTGCTGACATAAGAAGTGTTTTATGTACTCTGTTGCACATTAAACCGACATAATTACTACCTATATGAAAGAAATATAAAAAAGTAATAAATAAATATAATAAATGCATAAAATGTTTCTCTTTCATTTACAAATAATCGTAAAAGTCTTCTTCGTTATTTCGTACATCAAAATAAAGGTTGAAAAATTCACCGCGCAGATTCCTGGATCTATAAGTAATTTATGTTGTCTACGTTTCCTTTTTTCAATGTCATTTGAAATTTTTAAAGCAATATTGCCCGACAGCAAAAACTGAGCGCGACGCCAGCCGTCAAGCGACGGCATCACACGATGGACATCGCGCGATCTATTAGGACACCTGTTAGGTCATCGCACGACCACTTTGATTGTGAGATGAAAAACGCATCGCGCCATCGTACGATCGCTGCCAATTAGGACGCCGCATTAGTCTTCGGGTACATATCTGAATTTCGAAAATTAAAATATCTACTGTTAAAATGTCGATGTTCAACATTTTTCTCCTTTCTGACGTTGGATAACCAAACACTGAGTTTTACTTAGATGTTTTACGGGAAAACTATAATCCCGGTTTATTGTGCAATTATATTAGTTACTAGCACTCTCCCCGCGATTTCGTTCGCGTGATTTTTCTTACGGATCCCTAATTTTTTAATAATAAAATATAGCCTACAGCACTCAGTGATAACGTAGCTTCCAATTTGTGAAACAATTTTCAAAATCGGTTCATTACTTCCAGAGATTAGTCGACGGAACCCCGGTCTACGGAGCCCCGCCATCCCCTTCTAATCTTACCTGTCCGAGTCGGGGTGCCCCAAGTCCCGAGCTCGCTCTCAGTTGACATATTTTTTTCTTATATCAATAATTTTTCGATATTTTAACATAAATATAATGAACTAAAGTACCTACTTATATATTGAATGTCGACATCAGGGACCGATATCGATACTTCAAAAATATCGATATTTTTGAGAAAATACCGATAATGGTATCGATAACAGGGATAAATATCGGTATTTTGTATCAGTTCTTTGAATATCGGTAAAAAAATATCGATACTTATATCGATACTCAGTACTGATATCGGGCCGCAACTTGACTCGCAAGTACTCGCAACGTCGGCGTCGCGACGTTGCCAGATCGCATATCATAGGTATCGCCACCGCTACCTCCGGGCGCCGCGCCGCAGTGGCGGACGGTGCGCGAATCGGAACGGCAACAGTGCAGTGAGCTGCGGACATTTTTTTGATATACCTACTGCTCTTTGCATTTAATCGAAAGCAGCGCGTGAGCCGTGCCTGCTTATTGTTCTTTGTACTTTTTTTTAAATCTAGTTTTTCTGTAGGTACTGTGATTGATGTAATGGGGCGTAATAAGCAAAATAATGTTTATAGCTTAGATTATATAATGTCTAGATGGAGCGTCGCCCTACAATCAAAACAAAAAAAAACGAGCCAACAATTTCAAGCCTGTGTGCGCGCAGACGGTGTTTTACACTGTCTTTATATGTCTCTATGTGCGTGAATAATGATACCACCTACTTCAATTCTTCCATAAGTCACATATAAAAAAAAAGAGTAATGAAATAAAATAAGTTTTAGGTGTATGTAGGTATTATGCAGTTTTAGTAGTGTCTTTTTATTTTATTACAAGCTTTTATTTAGTTTCACTTGTGTGTTTGTCATCACAACTTGAAAGCTAAATTTGATCCACTTCCCGAGTTTCGATTGAGCTGAAATTTTGCAACCATGTCTTTATCGGGGAACATTTTATTATTATTATGACATGGGGCTGATCTGATGATGGAGCTGGAAGGTGGCCATAGGAACTCCGTAATAAAACGACACAACCCCGTCGAGTTTGGGCTCGTTTGATTTGTCTTGACGAGTAGGTAGACTTTGGTTTGGACCTTGGGAGTGTTTTTGGAATTCCAGTGCCCTAATACTACCGACCTCTTGACTTTGAGTGCAAAAACCATATTTCTTTTTTTCTTCTATAAAGCATATATCTCGAAAACTGTGCGTCCTATCGTAAAAATAATGAAAAATTTTCCCCCCTTAATATCCCCACAATTATGAAAAATTACAATCACCCACACAAAAAAAAACCATGTTATTCTCAACATGTGGGTAATAATCAATTATGAAAAATTACAATCAACCCATAATAGGGCATCCATTCCGGAATTCCGGAATTTCGCAACTCCGGAATTCCGGATAGTTTTTCCAATATTTCAACTCCGGAATTGGGCTCAATATTTATCGTATTTCGATATTCATTATTTTTAATTTAAAAATGTGTTTAATTTTTCAACTCATCGTTTTACGCGCAATTGTTCCTGCGCGTGTATCATTATACTAACTAGACGAGTGACTAGATTATCCTATGGTACCGCACCGGTACCGCCCCCGCGCATCTCCTTCCTCCCAGACTCCCAGCGGCCAGTCAGTCGCACGATTAGTTGCCCTACCAAGTCTTGATAGTGAGTTCTCATTTTAAGTGTTTTTTGTGATAATTTTAATTATAATATTTGCTGTTGAGCCCTTAATTTGTTGATTTGTTTTAAAAAGTTTAATTAGACTTGTTAAATTTTATTGATTGAGATGTGAATTGTGAAGTGATTATGTCATGTCAAGATTGTTGTTAAACATGATAAATCTGAGGAGAGACTTAAATGCTCATTTTAATATTTTGATTTTAACTACCTAGTAATGTCCAAACTACTCTAAAGCGTGATATTTCTTGTGTTAATTTAATTATGTTATTTTTCAGTTTCACTAATATTTTAAGGCTCTCAAATTGTTAATTTTTAAGTTTTTAAAAAGTTTAGACTTTCCCAATTTTAATAATATTGTTAACTGGCTTACTTAAAGTTAACTGGCAATGTCGTATCAAGACTGAGTTAAAGACTAATGTTAAAAACGATTAAAAGTTACTCAAGGTATTTGTTTTTTTTTAATAATTTCGGATCCAGTTCCGGAATTCCGGAATTCCGGAGTTGAGAGCCCAATATCGTAAATTAACTCCGGAATTGAAAACCTTCCGATACTGGATGCCCTAACCCATAAGCTTGTAATAAAAAATAAATAAAGCAAAATCAGAAACAAAATATTTGAATTTTTTTTTAATGTAATCTTTTACCGTATTTGTCATTCATAAGACAAACGTAAATTATTAAACTTTAAGGTGGAAGCTCCACGGTAGCCCGCGAACTCAGACCAATGAGCCCGCGAAGTTCAAATTTTTTTACGATTTTTGCAATTTGCAAGTCATTATTAGGTTTAATGTTGATTAAAGTATGATTCGCGGGCGTAAGAAGTATGTTGTTTCAGAATTATAACCATTAAAATCAGTATATTAACTCCTTATGTCGGTATAATCCTAAAATGTCAAGATTTCATGAAATAGTCATTCTTTCGGGTTACCTGGCCCTATAGTTTTATTGCTGACTTGAATAGTTATAATTCTAAAAATACACACTTCTTACGTCCGCGAATCATACTTTAATCAACATTAAACCTAATACCTACTTGCAAATTGCAAAAAACGTAACAAAATTTGAATTTCGCGGGCTACCGTGGAGCTTCCACCTTAGAGGGCTTATTATAAAACAAAGTCTTCGCTTAAACCAGCTTTAAATCTTCGAGCCAGTTTTCGAATTTCGAACTATATCGATAAAGATAAAGTTTGTAATACAAAAATTGCCTCGGTGATTTAAACTTGGTCTAAACTTAAACTTAAAGTCTTGTAATAAGGCAGTAAAGGTATGAAATACAAATCAGCCATCTTGATACACCAATCACAAATTCACAATAAACTTAGATTCACGTATTATCACACGCGCGTCCGTTACTGGGGGGTGCGGGGGCCGGGAGGCGGATGGCGTGAATCACAAAGATGAGGCGGCCGCCGTTGTTAAAATTTTTACCAGTAATATATCGGTATTTAAGTATCGGTATCGATACCGATAAAGGTGTATAAAAGTATCGATATTATTGTACTGAATAAAAATACCGGTATCAATATCGATAAATGTATACCCAAATATCAGTACTTATATCGATATTTTGGTATCGATACGAAAATTATATCGGTATTCAGTCCCTGGTCGACATTTTGAACTTACTTAAAATGACCATCGATATTTTAAGATTCGACATTTCAATTTTCGGTATAACAATTTTCGATATTATGATACAATCGATATTTTGATCGTGGACTTTTTGCCTGCAGGTATTTTAGTGTTCGATACTCTAATATGTATCCATGTCTTCTTTTTTGGCATGACATCACATTTGTAAGATATTTCATCAGTGTGTACGAACATGCGCATTCAAATTAGCTATAAGCAAAACTGTTTTGACATATCTTACATTCGTAAGGTTTATAGACGGTGATAACGAACATATTTCACTGTTCTAAGGTTTTCCACCAGTGTGTTTATGAACATGCGCATTCAAATTAGCTTTCTTAGCAAAACCTCTTTGACAAATATCACACTTGTAAGGTTTTCCACCAGTGTGTTTACGAACATGCGCATTCAAATTACGTTTCCTAGCAAAACTTTACCAGTATGTGTACGAGCATGTCTCTTTACACAATTCAATTGAGTAAAGCTTTTTGAACATATATCACATTTATAAGGTTTTTCACCAGTGTGGGTGCGAACATGCATGATCAATAATTGTTTCTTAGTAAAACGTTTCTGACATATATCACATTTGTAAGGTTTTTCACCCGTGTGCACACGCATATGTACTTTTAAATAATGTTTATCACCATAACTTTTTTGACATATATTACATTTATAAGGATCTTTAACAGTGTGCGTAAGAACATGTGATTTCAAATACCGTATCTTAATAAAACGTTTTTGACATATATCACATTTGTAAGGCTTTTCTCCAGTGTGCATGCGAATATGTCCTATTAAAACACTTTTACTACTGCAACTTTTTTGACATATATCACATTTGTGAGGTTTTACACCGGTGTGCGTAAGAACATGCACATTCAAATTACATTTATAAGCAAATCTTTTTTGACATATATCACATGTGAAAGACTTAGGAGCAGTGTGTAAACGAACATGTCCTTTCAAATTTAGACTGGAAAGAAAAGTTTTGTCACATATTTCACACTTATAAGGTTTTTCACCAATGTGTATAACACGAACATGATCATTCAAAGTATCTTTCCTAACAAAACTTTTTCCACAAATATCACACATGTAAGGCTTTGTACCAGAGTGCGCAAGAACATGTCTTTCTAAAGTTTGATTGGAACTAAAACGTTTTTCACATATTTCACATTTGTAAGGTTTTTCACCAGTGTGCATACGAACATGCACATTCAAACCACGTTTCCTAGCAAAACTTTTATGACATATATGACATTTGAAAGATTTTTCACCAGTGTGTACAAGAACATGCTCATTCAAATTACTTCTAGAAACATAACTGTTTTGACATATCTTACATTTGAAAGGCTTTTCACCTGTGTGAACACGAGCATGTCCTACTAATGTTTGATTAGAAATAAAACGTTTTTCACATATATCACATTTGAAAGGTTTATCACCAGTGTGTACACGAACATGCAAATTCAAATAATCTTTGGTAGTAAAACTTTTTTGACATATCTCACACTTGTAAGGCTTTTCACCTGTGTGAACACGAGCATGTCCTACTAATGTTCGATTAGAAATAAAACGTTTTTGACATATTTCACATTTGTAAGGTCTTTCACCGGCGTGTACACGAACATGCGCATTTAAATCACGTTTGAAAGCATAACTTGTTTGACATATATTACATTTGTAGCGTTTATCATTAGAGTGCGTATGAACGTGGTATTTCAAACAATTTTTCTTAGCAAAACCCTTTTGACATATATCACATTTGTAAGGCCTTTCGCCAGTGTGTACACGAATATGCTCCTTCAAACAAAAATTCGTTTTGAAACATTTTTGGCATGTGTCACATTTAAAAGGTTTTTCATCGGTGTGTAGACGAACATGCGCATTCAAATTTTTTTTCGAAGCAAGTTTTATTTGACAAATATTACATTCGTAAGGTTTTTCACCAGTGTGTATACGACGAACATGCGCATTCAAATTAGATTTCTTAGCGAATATTTTTTGACATGTGTCACATTCGTAAGATTTTTCATCATAGTTTATACGAACATGCGCATTCAAATTACCTTCACAAATAAAATTTTTCAAACATATATCACATTTGCAAGGTTTTTCTTTTATTTATACATAAACTTTGACTTTTATTTATATCATCATCGTTAATACCTCCGTGATTCCACATGTTACACATTAAATCATTTTCCTTACAATTATTACGGCAATTCGTATCCATAGCAGTTGTTGAATGATTTGTTACTTGTTTAATATTTTGTTTGTTCAGTGTCTCTGTACTATCTTCTACTATACACTTATAAACTGTTGGGTTCATAATAGAGATGGGATCTTCGATTTTAAGCGATTTTAGTAAAGTACAATTTTCAGTTGTCAGGATGCTTTTCGAGTCTGATAGTCCAGTGTTCTCGTGCTGGGCTGGAGTTATATCTTCTTGATTTGCTTTTCTTATACCCAATTCGGGTTTCTTTGCAACGGACGTACCTGTGATTATAATTCTGGTAAGTATAAGTACTAACGGCAAAGTTGACGACATTGAGCAGTGGTGGGCAAAGTTGCTTTGTTTTACTGATCTGTCACTCAGTTTTTTGATTTTACACTTTTTAATTAAAAATCCATTTTTAAAGGATTTTATTGCGCTATCAAGAAGAATCTAATGAGGTATCATGGACATATAATCTGACAACCAGTCTTACCTAGGGTACCGTATTACCCAGTCACTGGGTTGTGGAGGTCAGAAAGGCAGTCGCTCCATGTAAAATACCGTTAGTTAATTAGCAATCCTGTTCTAAATCGCCATCTTGTACAATAACTATTCTAGAGGGGAACAATTTCTACAGAGGTTTCCCCGCAGTAGGAGACTATCGAACTGTTTGTTCGCCGGATAACCTCAAACTTTTTCTCTTATCCTTTGTTATTACTGCTGTTTCACTGTTCCCTTCTGAGATTTCAAGTGTATTAAATACTCAGTCACTTTTTTTTGGGAAATTAAACTTTTTAGGTACTTGGTCAGCTTGACATAATTTTTGTTGTTTTAATTAGATTAACAGCGCTACAGGTGGCGGAAAATAGAACTAGTTGTTTCATTTTGCCGCGGTATTTTGTCAATGGCTGTCAATTTATGCACTCAAAGTCTCAAACGCCAAAAGTGACAGTTGCAGGTTTAACTTATACATCAACATCACTACATATTATGAAACAAAGTCGCTTTTTCTGTCTGTCTGTCCCTATATATGCTTAGATCTTTAAAACTACGCAACGGATTTTGATGCGGTTTTTTTTAATAGATAAGAGTGATTCAAGAGGAAGGTTTATATGTAGGTATAATACATGCACCCGTGCGAAGCCGGGGCGGGTAGTCAATAATAAATTGTGTTTCATATACTTATTACATAATGCTGAGACATTTTATATTATTAGCTCACACTGAGACGCAATGAGACCGTCTGCGTATGAGTGAGTTGATTCTATACTTATTTTGGTAATTTTACAAACATTTATTGGACCGGGTAGCAAATAAAAGTAACAATGTGAATCGTCTTTAGTTGCTGACCATGCCTACTAGTCAATACTTACTGGTTGTTTGTTTCGCTGGTTGTTCCTCTTCTTCTTCAAATTTCATCACCATCAAAGGTACGTCATCTTCTGAGTTTGATTCGGAATGCTGCACTGGAAAATCTTCTAGTTCTTGGTCGCTGTCGTGTTGTGCTTGTGTGTCCAATTCTGAAAATAAATAAAGCTAAGTCTATTCTGATGGCCCAGTTAAACGAGTTAATCACATTTTTTTTTGGGATTTTTATTGAGTTCGTAGAGGTGAGAAAAAAAACGTTTTTTTAATTAAGTACCTACTTACCTACATTGGTAGGTACCTAATTTTATTTTTCTTTATCCTAATTTTTTAATCAACGAATTTAATTTAAGAGGGTTTAGCCGTTGTCGTATGCCACCTGCGGTTGTATTGGCTAGGTGGCATTCGACCACGCCTATTACTTAAAAATTTCGAAAATATCGGTCAAATGAATATTGTTCTCGTTTTATACTTTTCAGTACGCGATTTTGTCGTAGTCGGGTTTTAGTTATTTTTTTCCTTATTCCATTAGCACCCAGCCCATGAATTCAAACCAGTGCTGCACTGGAATGGCGAATTTCTACATTATTCCAGTCATTTTAAAGCATTTAAACTTTAAATACTACAGTGATACTGATTTCAAGCAAAATGGCAATGGATTGACGCCTGCAGTATTCCTGAGGTGCTGGAATAGGCGAACTAGAGTAAAGGTAACCGGAATCAATCAATCCAGATAATGGACTGTATTTGTCACAGACGGGCGTCTATTATTCTCCTCGAATATGTAGACCGGGCATTGCACCATGGCTTGGTCAAGCCATTGTGCAATGCCCGGTCTACATATTGACCTATATTTGGCTTAGTATTCATTGGTATCGATTCCCTTGTTCACAAACTACACTAAAATTAGAGAATTGGCATCTCTTTCTAACATACAGCGAAAGAAAAGGACGCTGACATTTAAGAACTACCTAAGATGACAAATTAGTTTCGCCTTAAACTTTTCCGTGTTTTTAGTCAATGGTTCTGACATCATTTCAGATTAACAAAAAATTACAAGTCTAATTTATTTCCGCCCTGTCTTGTTTTATTAGACAGAAAAAGATAGAAATAGTCAAAATAAAAAAATAGAGTTCAGTATAAGAATAGGTAAGGAAATTGTTACCATCGTATCGATTTAATTGACGTTTTCAAGTCAAAAGAAAACATACGAAATCCAGGGTTATTTCTTTTTAATAATGTAATAATGTATCTTTGTTAACACGCGAATATGCCTAAACAAATTCTCTTAAACTATTTTGACATAAGTAACTATGTATTATGGCAGATTTACATTGAGTCAGTAACTGACGTCAGTCCACTGACGAGTCAGTGCTGACCTGGCACTGCTATAGTGTAAATTGATTTCAAGTCAGTACAGTAAGTACTGTCGCGTCAGTACTGACTTCAATATTCGCGCTTCAATATTTTCGGCGTCAGCTCGCTCCCCCGCCACCCGCGTCAGTGCAACTGACGGCGTGTAAATATGTCCAAGTCAGTCGCTGCCGCTCTGGGCCCTTAGACAAAGTAACATCGCTTTGTAGCGAAACGATATCTAAATTCGTCATCGTCTCTGACTTGTCAATTCAGTGTTTCCACTTTAAAGATTTCTTTTCCCCACGCCTCAATTCAAATTCTCAGGGCTTATTTCCCCTCAAAAAATTTTCTGCTGTAGTTTTTACTTTTGGCCCTAGTGTAGTAACTAAAAAAAACAAAGGGGATGCCTACGTCATAGTAGCTTTCTATAAGCAATTTTTTCAATAGCCTACAGTATCCATGGAATCGTTATAATCTGCAAGGAGACTCTGATTCCTCCATCCCCTATTTTATCCCCTTGGGGTTAGAATTAATAATAATAAAATAAATAAATAAATGCCTACGTCATAACATCTACCTGCATGCCTTTCAGCCCGATCCGTCCGGTGGTTTGGGCTGTGCATTGATAGATCACTATGTCAGTCAGTCACCTTTGAGTTATATATATTTAGATTTTACGGATATAAATAAAAACTGATTAAATATTTCCATATTTGTTTTATTTCACAGTATCCATAATAAGAAAAAACAATATAATTTATAAGTATCAAAGAAACAAATACATAACTCAATTAGAGCCATAAGAAATGAGGTACCTACATCTCTAATTGTTTCATGACGTCATTCTTTGACTTTATTTCAAGTCCTTGGCGCTCTACCGCAATATTTTAAGCTAGGTTTTACCCATGATTTCCCCTTTTAATGTCTTCCCCTTTTCCTCCCCGTATGGACCCTAATTTCCCCTCAAATGGGGAACTTCCCCTCATTGTGGAAACACTGCTTGTCATGTCTTGCTTCATGTCCACGTGACTTAACGCGGCTTATGTCAATCCCATACATTTTAGTCTTTTCTAACTTCGTTATCGTTTTGAAATTGTTACTTTGTCTAAAGGCCCTGTTGTATGGTGACCACGCTTCGACTACGCATTTTTCGCTGTTTTCGAGAATTCTTTTTTCCGCACTGACTTTATGAACGTGTGTACACCAAAAGAAATATCCTCTACTACTGACGAAATACTGACTGCGTTTAAATAGTATGCGTCAGTTTTCGGCGCCAGCACTGACGACAGCCACTGACTCAATGTAAATCTGCCTTTATAAACTAAGGTCTCGTTTTTGTCATAATAATTATATCAGTCCGGTCAAAAAAGCCTAAAAACTAGTGGTAAGACTGGTAAGCTTATAGTTGGGGAGGCCAGGAAGGGATTTTTGGATTTACTCGAGCGCGGCAGATTAATATAAGGGGGGATACCTTGCACCCTGTTAAGTACCTCCACCATATATAAGCCCTGTATATAGGGCCGCGCGTCTAGGGCAGCGGATTTTATTTTTCAAACCATCAGATTGAAGAAGTCCCTGCACATAATTGTCAGATTAAGGGTCAGCACGACAACGACATCAAGCTGAACTGTCTGTATATTAATTTGACGCGCTCGAGTATTTCAATGTTATAATTTTTGATTCCATTTTTAACCATTTTCAGGCCCTTCGTACGGCCACCCCCACCATGCAAACCGGCAGATTAATATTCCTCGGTTATTAAAAACACGTGGGGCGCATACACTATTAATATCTGACACGCTCGAGTAGTAGTTCGTGATTTTTTTTTTTAATTTTTTTAAATATGTACTTATGCGCTTCGTCCACCAGTGAAAGGGTCCTATCTGTAACTATTTTTACTTTTTAGCATCTAATCTTCACAATCCAAAAGGTTCCCACGACGCTGGAGTAAATCCACATTTAGCATCTTGGCCTCCCCTACTATTACAGTACAATGCGCAACAAGCTAAAATTTTTTCTTGTCCTCAACTTTTTGAAACGCTATATCTCAGAAATGGCTATTCTTAGGAAAAAGTACCAATACAATTTCTGTAGATGACTACAATTTTTGCCAAACATATTTTATGATAAAACTGACCGTTTGCCTGAAAAATACAAAAAAAAACCCATACATTTTGCAAACTTTTGATCTTATATGTATATTTTTTTGCACACGTGGGTTCGATGGCGATTTTTCACATAATTGTTTATAATGGGTGCCTCAACATTCGTACAAAATTTCAGCTTGTAGCGAATTTTTGTACCCTTGAATATTATCTATTTTGACCGGACAATCAATTTTTAACCGACTTTAAAAAAAGGAGGATGTTATCAATTCGACTGTATTTTTTTTTAATGTTTGTTAGCTCCTAACTTGCGACTGGGTGAACCGATTTTCATGATTCTTTTTTTATTTGAAAGCTGGTGCTTCCCGTGTGGTTCCATTGTCACCATTTCAATATCTGATGATGAATTTCGGAGATATGGAATGGAAATCCTCACAGAATCACAGCAGCAATATCGTAACATGTGAAATTGCTTTGTTTATACGTGTAGTCGATGACTGACTGAAGGAAAAGGGGAGGGGGGGTACGTCAACCCCCCTCCTACCAGTTTCCAAAATTAAATATATCATGTGAGGTATAATTGTTTGAAAGGGCTTTTTGTAAGGATTTCAAACATTAATACACAAGCACTAAAAAGTGAAAAATAAAAAGCTTTTTATTTTCTTATATCAATTTGTTTTCGATATTTTAACTTGTAGGTAGATATTATATAACTTAAATATAATGAACTAAAGTATATTGAATGTCGACATTTTGAACTTAGATATAATGACCATCGATATTTTAATCATTAGATATTTTAGATTCGACATTTCAATTTTAGACATTTTAAGCTTCGGTATATATAACAATTTTCGATATTATGATACAATCGATATTTTAATTTTCGTTAAATTGATCGTCGACATTTTGCCTGCAGGTATTTTAGTGTTCGAAATTCTAATATGTATCCATGTCTTCTTAACAAATCTTTTTTGACATGACATCACATTTGTAAGATATTTCATCAATGTGTATACGAACATGCGCATTCAAATTAGGTATAAGCAAAACTGTTTTGACATATCTTACATTCGTAAGGTTTTTACTTTTACAAGTGATTCTACACTTGGATTGGTAGGCAAACTTTTTTGACATAATTCACTGTTCTAAGGTTTTCCACCAGTGTGTTTACGAACATGCGCATTCAAATTACGTTTCCTAGCAAAACTTTACCAGTATGTGTACGAGCATGTCTCTTTACACAATTCAATTGAGTAAAGCTTTTTGAACATATATCACATTTATAAGGTTTTTCACCAGTGTGGGTGCGAACATGCAAGATCAAATATTGTTTCATAATAAAACCTTTCAGACATATATCACATTTGTAAGGTTTTTCACCCGTGTGCACACGCATATGTACTTTTAAATAATGTTTATCACCATAACTTTTTTGACATATATTACATTTATAAGGATCTTTAACAGTGTGCGTAAGAACATGTGATTTCAAATACCGTATCTTAATAAAACGTTTTTGACATATATCACATTTGTAAGGCTTTTCTCCAGTGTGCATGCGAATATGTGCTATTAAAAGACTTTTACTACTGTAACTTTTTTGACATATATCACATTTGTGAGGTTTTACACCGGTGTGCGTAAGAACATGCACATTCAAATTACATTTATAAGCAAATCTTTTTTGACATATATCACATGTGAAAGACTTAGGAGCAGTGTGTAAACGAACATGTCCTTTCAAATTTAGACTGGAAAGAAAAGTTTTGTCACATATTTCACACTTATAAGGTTTTTCACCAATGTGTATAACACGAACATGATCATTCAAAGTATCTTTCCTAACAAAACTTTTTCCACAAATATCACACATGTAAGGCTTTGTACCAGAGTGCGCAAGAACATGTCTTTCTAAAGTTTGATTGGAACTAAAACGTTTTTCACATATTTCACATTTGTAAGGTTTTTCACCAGTGTGCATACGAACATGCACATTCAAACCACGTTTCCTAGCAAAACTTTTATGACATATATGACATTTGAAAGATTTTTCACCAGTGTGTACAAGAACATGCTCATTCAAATTACTTCTAGAAACATAACTGTTTTGACATATCTTACATTTGAAAGGCTTTTCACCTGTGTGAACACGAGCATGTCCTACTAATGTTTGATTAGAAATAAAACGTTTTTCACATATATCACATTTGAAAGGTTTATCACCAGTGTGTACACGAACATGCAAATTCAAATAATCTTTGGTAGTAAAACTTTTTTGACATATCTCACACTTGTAAGGCTTTTCACCTGTGTGAACACGAGCATGTCCTACTAATTTTCGATTAGAAATAAAACGTTTTTGACATATTTCACATTTGTAAGGTCTTTCACCGGCGTGTACACGAACATGCGCATTTAAATCACGTTTGAAAGCATAACTTGTTTGACATATATTACATTTGTAGCGTTTATCATTAGAGTGCGTATGAACGTGGTATTTCAAACAATTTTTCTTAGCAAAACCCTTTTGACATATATCACATTTGTAAGGCCTTTCGCCAGTGTGTACACGAATATGCTCCTTCAAACAAAAATTCGTTTTGAAACATTTTTGGCATGTGTCACATTTAAAAGGTTTTTCATCGGTGTGTAGACGAACATGCGCATTCAAATTTTTTTTCGAAGCAAGTTTTATTTGACAAATATTACATTCGTAAGGTTTTTCACCAGTGTGTATACGACGAACATGCGCATTCAAATTAGATTTCTTAGCGAATATTTTTTGACATGTGTCACATTCGTAAGATTTTTCATCATAGTTTATACGAACCTGCGCATTCACATTACCTTCACAAATAAAATTTTTCAAACATATATCACATTTGCAAGGTTTTTCTTTTATACATAAACTTTGACTTTTATTTATATCATCATCGTTAATACCTCCGTGATTCCACATGTTACACATTAAATCATTTTCCTTACAATTATTACGGCAATTCGTATCCATAGCAGTTGTTGAATGATTTGTTACTTGTTTAATATTTTGTTTGTTCAGTGTCTCTGTACTATCTTCTACTATACACTTATAAACTGTTGGGTTCATAATAGAGATGGGATCTTCGATTTTAAGCGATTTAAGTAAAGTACAATTTTCAGTTGTCAGGATGCTTTTCGAGTCTGATAGTCCAGTGTTCTCGTGCTGGGCTGGAGTTATATCTTCTTGATTTGCTTTTCTTATACCCAATTCGGGTTTCTTTGCAACGGACGTACCTGTGATTATAATTCTGGTAAGTATAAGTACTAACGGCAAAGTTGACGACATTGAGCAGTGGTGGGCAAAGTTGCTTTGTTTTACTGATCTGTCACTCAGTTTTTTGATTTTACACTTTTTAATTAAAAATCCATTTTTAAAGGATTTTATTGCGCTATCAAGAAGAATCTAATGAGGTATCATGGACATATAATCTGACAACCAGACTTACCTAGGGTACCGTATTACCCAGTCACTGGGTTGTGGAGGTCAGAAAGGCAGTCGCTCCATGTAAAATACCGTTAGTTAATTAGCAATCCTGTTCTAAATCGCCATCTTGTACAATAACTATTCTAGAGGGGAACAATTTCTACAGAGGTTTCCCCGCAGTAGGAGACTATCGAACTGTTTGTTCGCCGGATAACCTCAAACTTTTTCTCTTATCCTTTGTTATTACTGCTGTTTCACTGTTCCCTTCTGAGATTTCAAGTGTATTAAATACTCAGTCACTTTTTTTTGGGAAATTAAACTTTTTAGGTACTTGGTCAGCTTGACATAATTTTTGTTGTTTTAATTAGATTAACAGCGCTACAGGTGGCGGAAAATAGAACTAGTTGTTTCATTTTGCCGCGGTATTTTGTCAATGGCTGTCAATTTATGCACTCAAAGTCTCAAACGCCAAAAGTGACAGTTGCAGGTTTAACTTATACATCAACATCACTACATATTATGAAACAAAGTCGCTTTTTCTGTCTGTCTGTCCCTATATATGCTTAGATCTTTAAAACTACGCAACGGATTTTGATGCGGTTTTTTTTAATAGATAAGAGTGATTCAAGAGGAAGGTTTATATGTAGGTATAATACATGCACCCGTGCGAAGCCGGGGCGGGTAGTCAATAATAAATTGTGTTTCATATACTTATTACATAATGCTGAGACATTTTATATTATTAGCTCACACTGAGACGCAATGAGACCGTCTGCGTATGAGTGAGTTGATTCTATACTAATTTTGGTATTTTACAAACATTTATTGGAAGGGTAGCAAATAAAAGTAACAATGTGAATCGTCTTTAGTTGCTGACCATGCCTACTAGTCAATACTTACTGGTTGTTTGTTTCGCTGGTTGTTCCTCTTCTTCTTTAAATTTCATCACCATCAAAGGTACGTCATCTTCCGAGTTTGATTCGGAATGCTGCAGTGGAAAATCTTCTAGTTCTTGGTCGCTGTCGTGTTGTGCTTGTGTGTCCAATTCTGAAAATAAATAAAGCTAAGTCTATTCTGATGGCCCAGTTAAACGAGTTAATCACATTTTTTTTTGGGATTTTTATTGAGTTCGTAGAGGTGAGAAAAAAAACGTTTTTTTAATTAAGTACCTACTTACCTACATTGGTAGGTACCTAATTTTATTTTTCTTTATCCTAATTTTTTAATCAACGAATTTAATTTAATAATAATAATAATAAATAGTGGTGATAGATCGATTAGAGCGTCGCGCAGTGATTGTGGATATAACAGTCCCGCATGACGAGAACCTCGTGAAGGCTGAGAAAGATAAACAAATGAAGTATCTTGACTTGGCTCGCGAGGTTGTCGACATGTGGGATGTGAATACAGCAATCACTGTGCCGATAGTCGTAACGGCCAATGGCATAATAGCCAAGAGCCTCGACCAACACCTTAGGAGGCTCTCGTTGGGCGGTTGGATCAAGGGCTTGATTCAGAAAGCGGTACTCCTGGACACGGCGCGTATTGTTAGGAGATTCCTTTCTCAGGAGCCCTGACCACCGGTAGCTTGGACCCTGTTCCCGATGCCGGTGGGATACTATTTTTTATATTTTTAAATGTTTTTATTGTTTTATATTAATATTTAAAAATGTAATTATATATGTATATAAAATAAATAAATGTGAATTATAATAATTCATTTATTTTTAGGTTACAAAGACCCATAGATAAATACCTTAACCTAAGTATACTATATAATAACAATTGTGTTAGTAAATAAAACTTAAAACTATGTTAGAAACACTAGGCTCTAATTTAAGAGGGTAAAGCCGTTGTCGTATGCCACCTGCGGTTGTATTGGCTAGGTGGCATTCGACCACGCCTATTACTTAAAAATTTCGAAAATATCGGTCAAATGAATATTGTTCTCGTTTTATACTTTTCAGTGCGCGATTTTGTCGTAGTCGGGTTTAAGTTATTTTTTTCCTTATTCCATTAGCACCCAGCGCATGAATTCAAACCAGTGCTGCACTGGAATGGCGAATTTCTACATTATTCCAGTCATTTTAAAGCATTTAAACTTTAAATACTACAGTGATACTGATTTCAAGCAAAATGGCAATGGATTGACGCCTGCAGTATTCCTGAGGCGCTGGAATAGGCGAACTAGAGTAAAGGTAACCGGAATCAATCAATCCAGATAATGGACTGTATTTGTCACAGACGGGCGTCTATTATTCTCCTCGAATATGTAGACCGGGCATTGCACCATGGCTTGGTCAAGCCATTGTGCAATGCCCGGTCTACATATTGACCTATATTTGGCTTAGTATTCATTGGTATCGATTCCCTTGTTCACAAACTACACTAAAATTAGAGAATTGGCATCTCTTTCTAACATACAGCGAAAGAAAAGGACGCTGACATTTAAGAACTACCTAAGATGACAAATTAGTTTCGCCTTAAACTTTTCCGTGTTTTTAGTCAATGGTTCTGACATCATTTCAGATTAACAAAAAATTACAAGTCTAATTTATTTCCGCCCTGTCTTGTTTTACTAGACAGAAAAAGATAGAAATAGTCAAAATAAAAAAATAGAGTTCAGTATAAGAATAGGTAAGGAAATTGTTACCATCGTATCGATTTAATTGACGTTTTCAAGTCAAAAGAAAACATACGAAATCCAGGGTTATTTCTTTTTAATAATGTAATAATGTATCTTTGTTAACACGCGAATATGCCTAAACAAATTCTCTTAAACTATTTTGACATAAGTAACTATGTATTATGGCAGATTTACATTGAGTCAGTAACTGACGTCAGTCCACTGACGAGTCAGTGCTGACCTGGCACTGCTATAGTGTAAATTGATTTCAAGTCAGTACAGTAAGTACTGTCGCGTCAGTACTGACTTCAATATTCGCGCTGCAATATTTTCGGCGTCAGCTCGCTCCCCCTCCACCCGCGTCAGTGCAACTGACGGCGTGTAAATATGTCCAAGTCAGTCGCTGCCGCTCTGTTGTATGGTGACCACGCTTCGACTACGCATTTTTCGCTGTTTTCGAGAATTCTTTTTTCCGCACTGACTTTATGAACGTGTGTACACCAAAAGAAATATCCTCTACTACTGACGAAATACTGACTGCGTTTAAATAGTATGCGTCAGTTTTCGGCGCCAGCACTGACGACAGCCACTGACTCAATGTAAATCTGCCTTTATAAACTAAGGTCTCGTTTTTGTCATAATAATTATATCAGTCCGGTCAAAAAAGCCTAAAAACTAGTGGTAAGACTGGTAAGCTTATAGTTGGGGAGGCCAGGAAGGGATTTTTGGATTTACTCGAGCGCGGCAGATTAATATAAGGGGGGATACCTTGCACCCTGTTAAGTACCTCCACCATATATAAGCCCTGTATATAGGGCCGCGCGTCTAGGGCAGCGGATTTTATTTTTCAAACCATCAGATTGAAGAAGTCCCTGCACATAATTGTCAGATTAAGGGTCAGCACGACAACGACATCAAGCTGAACTGTCTGTATATTAATTTGACGCGCTCGAGTATTTCAATGTCATAATTTTTGATTCCATTTTTAACCATTTTCAGGCCCTTCGTACGGCCACCCCCACCATGCAAACCGGCAGATTAATATTCCTCGGTTATTAAAAACACGTGGGGCGCATACACTATTAATATCTGACACGCTCGAGTAGTAGTTCGTGATTTTTTTTTTAATTTTTTTAAATATGTACTGTTGGAAATCAGAAGCGGATTAGATTTTTTTAAAAACAAAATTTACTTGACCTAATTTAACAGAAATTACAGAACAAATACAATCAGGAAAATAACACAAAGGAATTACTCAAATGCAGTAAGAAGAATACAAATCAAAAACTCACGACCTATTCGTACGACGGATGACAGCAGAAAGGGGCGCGCGTCTCGTTTTACATCGCTTTTATACCGTCATCCGCCGTACCCCTACCCTCAACCTAATAAATAGCCAACACGGCCTCTCCTGACACCCTGACGTCCACGGCAGGCTTGGTCGACTGATCCAGTTACGGCTTAGTCAATTTCAGGCATATCCAGGCCTTGTGCTGGTTCTTCTCTCAGGTCATCGGGTCTAGTAGACGGTCCTGGTGCTGGCTCGTCTAGTTCAGGCTGATTTTGAGTTGGCGAGGACTCCAGTTGGTCTTGTATTGGGTCTTCATTTTCATCATCATCATCATTTGCTGAAATCGTAATTATCGCAATATTACAATTTAAATCGTAGTAAGATTGTCACTCACCATGTGTCATTCCTAAATTTGTTATATAGGTTAGAGTTAGTTTTAGTTGTACTGTTACAAAATAAACTTTATTTGAATGCCTGTGTTCTAGAGTAAAACAAAAAAAATATTTCGTTTAATAAAACAAAATAAACTATTCCATGGGTCACATTTAACTAGAGATCTCTAGAACACTACGCATTCAGACAACCACAACACAAAACATAACAACATGCTTAATAAAGAACACTGTGAGCTCACACTGCACAGCGACTGATCGGTTTGCAAGGCCGACCAGCTTCCGAGGTCGTGGGTACACCCCTCTGAGTGTACCACACAGACAGACAAGGATCCAACAGCATCATTCATCAGAATAGATGCAACAACTCCGGATCAGAGAGATCATACAGATCTGAGACTCACCCTCAAAGAAGGCAGAGCATGATTCAGGAGTCCATTCGCCTCCCCAGGGAACCATAAACTGAGCCGCGGCATATGTGGTTTTCCCGTACGATCCAGCCAACAGCCTTAGCTCATAGCGGCCGTGAGGAAGAACACGCACCACTCGATAGGGGCCGCGCATTCCATGGTCAAGCTTGCCCGTGGACTGAGCATACTTAATAACGAACACATGGTCGCCTTCCTGAAACACACGAGCGGGGCGTCTGTCCCGGTTAACATAGGTGTCCATCGCTGCCTGGTTTCTAGTTAACCGTTCGGCCGTCCTCTGCCTGACCATTTCTCTTCGTGCCTCACGACTACTTGTGGTAGGCTCCTGGGCGACATCTCGCACCAGAGCGCGAATTGCTGGTGTAGTGTTTTCATGACCCACCAACAGTTTTAAAGGCGACGTTTGTGTAGTCTTGTGCTGTGTTATATTAAGAATTAGTTGCAGACGCCATAATTCTTCAGCCCATTCATGTCTTCTATGATTTGCTTCAATTCGCAACATGTTTAAGACAGTTCGAGCGTACCGTTCTACTTGCCCGTTAGCGTGATGCATTTCAGCAGTAATGTGATGTAGCTCGATTCCGAGGACTTGCATCCACGACTTGAATCCAGACGAGTCGAACATACGGCCTCTGTCGGTCACTATTAATTTTGGTGTTCCAAATAAGGATATTACAGTTTTGCAGACCTGCTTCAGTTCGTCCAAATCTTGGCGGTGAATAGGAGTAAGGAGGCAAAACTTGGTGAAGGCGTCAACGACCAGCATCACGTGCTTGAATCCTTTCGATTCAGGCAAAGGGCCCAGCACGTCGAAGTGCAGGGTGTCAAAAGGGACGTCAGGTTTAGGCCAGGAGGAAATAGGTTGAAGAGGAGCTCTAGGAACACGTTTATGAGCAACACAAGTTATACAATGACGTATGTATTTTTTTACAAAAGCCCTAAGATTAGGAAACCAAAAATGTCTTAGTATAAGCTCTAACGTTTTATCAGCGCCAATATGGCTGTGTTCGTCGTGAAACACCCTAAGGAGGCTTAAGCGTTGGCCCTTCGGTATATAACAAAGGAGCCTCGGCTCTTCCCCCACCTGACTGTACCGGTAATAAAGAACATCATTTTGTACTTGATAACGTGATGGGTCTAACTCTCCCCGTCCCACAGCCTCGATCATGTTACGGGTCTCTTCGTCACCAGATTGCGCCATTTGGGCCCAATTACGCGGCCTTTCAATGTTATTAACCGAACTACTGGGGTTGCGGCTCAAATAGTCCGCATGTGGCAACATGGCGCCTTTTCTGTATGAGATGGTGAAATCAAAATCTTGCAAGTAAATCCACCATCTTGCCACACGCGGTAACAAATCTTTCTTACTCTGAGTAGCTTTCAGTGCATTACAGTCTGTAACTACCGTGAAACGTGAACCAACTAAGTAGTGCCGAAAATGTCGCAGCGCTTTTACCACAGCCAGGGTCTCGAGCTCGTATGAGTGATATTTTGACTCAGCACCCTTAGTCACCTGGCTGTAATAAGCAACCACGCGCTTAATGTTGCCTTGATGGTCTTGCAACAAAACCGCGCCGTAGCCCATGCTGCTGGCATCGGTATGTACCTCCGTGGGTAAACTTGGGTCAAATATAGCCAAAACAGGTGCAGTGGTCAGATTAGCGATTATCTCCTGCCTGACACGCTCTTGATCTGATCCCCAACTAAACTGAACGTCTTTGCGAGTTAGACGTGCTATACATGCTGTCCTAGTCGAGTAGTTTGGGATGTATCTACGAAAATACCCTGCTAACCCAAGAAATTGGCGCACCTGCTTAACATTTCGCGGGGGACTAGAATTGACTAAAGCCTGAATTTTTCCGGGGGACGGTCGTACTTCGCCATTTGATATAATCCGTCCTAGGTATTCAATCTCGGTACACAAAAACGAACACTTTTTAAGGTTAATCGAGAAACCCGCCTGGGTTAACGTAGCCAAAGCCTCTCGCAGGGTCCGCAAACCCTCGTCAACTGTATCGGACAAGATCAAACAATCATCGATGTACACCAAAACTTTTCCAGCCTCTATGAGATCGCGTAACGTAGTGCTTATAATGCGTTGATACACTATAGGCGCATTAGCCAAGCCATAGGGCATTTTCAAATATTCGAAATGACCCTCGGGCGTCACAAAACCGGTCAATGGCACAGATTCGTCATCTAACCGAATCTGATGAAAGCCCGTGGCCATATCTAGCGTGGTGAAGAACCTACACTTGCCCAAGCGATCAATATGGTCGTCAATTAGTGGTAGAGGATACCTATCCTTAACAGTTATCTTGTTCAAGGCGCGAAAATCAACGCACATACGGTCGGAGCCGTCCTTCTTTTTTACCAACAAAATGGGGCTAGAATAGGGCGACTCCGACTCCCGTATAATTCCTTTAGACATAAGGTCTTGAACAATATCGCGAACCTTTAATTTCTCGCTGTGAGACATTTTATAAGGGCGATAATGTACGGGGACATCACTGCTGAGTTGAATGCGCATACATCCGGTATTGACAGTTGATGTAGCGGTACCAGAGATCATATGTTCCGAATAATCTTCTAAAATAGCTTTTAACTTAGACAAATCGTCACCAGTTAAAGGAGTGTCAATAACAGGCTGCACATTCAACGCCGCAGTCGATACGATCAATGGATTCGAATCGCGAATAATACGTTGAGTATTCTTAGTTCGTATGTAAACAACGCCATCCCTATTGAGCACATCTGTCCCGATAATAACAGGGGCGTTCATACATTCGCTCGGAACTACTAACAAATCTACCTGTAGTGAGATACCTTCTAATTCGATTGTAAGCGTCACATATGAATCAATTTGAGTAACTGATTCACCTACCCCCTTTATTTGACAGTTGACAGTCTTCTTGGCACAAGAAAAATATGTCACAATCGAAGATGATATCAATGACACGCCAATGGCGCCACTGTCAATTAAAATGTCTACTGGAATGCCCTGAATAACACCTACGACAATATCACTGCGCTTTTGCAAAGGAGCCGAGCAGAAGTTAACTTTTTTATTATTACGTTGCTCATCAACACGTCGTTTGGCAAAACACGACTTTATGTCATGACCCGGCTTTTTGCAGTAAGCGCACGTGATTTCACTCGAAACTGGCCTATTTTCGGAGGAAGACGGTTTCGATCCTGCATCGGTATTAGCACTAGATTTAGGTCGTTTTGGGCACGAAATTTGCCTGTGTCCAGACTCACCACAACTATAACACTTGGTTGGAACTTTCTTAAGACCCTGGGATTTGTTCTTGTCCCTATTGGCGGTAAAACGGTGATTTGTGCGTTTACTTGTATCTACAGCTGTAGTTTCGATAGGTTTCACAAAAGTAGACAGATAATTGACCAAGTCTACGGGTTTTAAGTTAGCATTTGTCGCTGTTGCCTTCACTTGAGGATCGGTTATTCCTCTCAAAACAATCTCTGTGATTAGATCATCGCTAAGACCTTTTACGATACGCAAACGCAATAGTGACTTCCTTGCATACTCGGCATACGTACGATACTTATCCGAGTTAGTCGACATTACATCAAATAAAATACCTGCCCTATCTATTCTTTTAATGCACAAAGGTTTAAAATCAATTTTAAAGTTCGTCCACGTTCTATCATTTGACACCCACTCATTGAGCCATGATTTAGCGTCACCTTTTAGACAGTTCCCTATACGTGAAAGACATTCATGGTCGCTCCATTTATTGGCAAGTTTAGCCCTATCGACTTCACTAAACCATGTATCAACGTCATGAATACTGGGGTCAAAATTAGAGACGTAATAATGACTGGTACCTACAGATTTTAACGAATGTATCGCTTCAACAATTTGTTCCGTACCTGGTCCAGCGACGGGCTCAATTGATACTGGGGCATGCGAACGCCTCTCAAGCGCCTCCAAACGCGAGAGCACAGTGTTTAAAGAGTCAGAATTTCTCTGCAGTGGCGGCAAAGAAGGCGTACGCACAGACCGTGAATTTCTCTCTCTACGGTTAGCATTAGTAGCACGATATGGCGAGTACCTATCACGGCGACATCCTCGATCACGAGAACGGCAATCTTGTCCCCGCGAAGCGGATCGACGACTGCGTATACGCTTAGCATGCGGCGAACGACTGCGCGAGTAGCTACACGAGTGTCGGCCTCGGGAACGCCGATCCGGAGAACGTCGGTTACGCGAGCGTTGATAACGCGGTGTGAAACTACGCGAGTAACTATGCGAGCGCTGCTCAGGCGATCGATCCCGCGAACGGCTATGCGAGTGTTTACCGCCGCGTGAACGTCTTTTCGAAGAACGATTATTACGCTGGCACCTGCTATGCGACTCAGATGAGCGTTGATTACGAGAACGTGAACGTCCCGGCTTATCCATGTTTCGAACTCAGTTGTAAACAACAAAACAGAAAGTTGATATAAACCTAGTCAACGGAAATGACTATAAAATTATAAGGAATGTAGGTAAGCAAAGAAAGATGTTCAAAACCTACTTAAAAACAACAAAACAAAATGTTAACTCAAACAGAGTTAACGTATAAGACAGTTAACGAACGTAGATACAAAAGTACCCTCATAAGAAAATGAAATTCGTAATTTTCAAATATTAACGGAGTTTTGTTTTTAAGAAATGGATGAGAACAATAATCAAGATGAAAGTGGGAATGTTTTCTTTATCCCACTTCTGATGTTGGAAATCAGAAGCGGATTAGATTTTTTTAAAAACAAAATTTACTTGACCTAATTTAACAGAAATTACAGAACAAATACAATCAGGAAAATAACACAAAGGAATTACTCAAATGCAGTAAGAAGAATACAAATCAAAAACTCACGACCTATTCGTACGACGGATGACAGCAGAAAGGGGCGCGCGTCTCGTTTTACATCGCTTTTATACCGTCATCCGCCGTACCCCTACCCTCAACCTAATAAATAGCCAACAGTACTTATGCGCTTCGTCCACCAGTGAAAGGGTCCTATCTGTAACTATTTTTACTTTTTAGCATCTAATCTTCACAATCCAAAAGGTTCCCACGACGCTGGAGTAAATCCACATTTAGCATCTTGGCCTCCCCTACTATTACAGTACAATGCGCAACAAGCTAAAATTTTTTCTTGTCCTCAACTTTTTGAAACGCTATATCTCAGAAATGGCTATTCTTAGGAAAAAGTACCAATACAATTTCTGTAGATGACTACAATTTTTGCCAAACATATTTTATGATAAAACTGACCGTTTGCCTGAAAAATACAAAAAAAAAACCCATACATATTTGCAAACTTTTGATCTTATATATTTTTTTGCACACGTGGGTTCGATGGCGATTATTCACATAATTGTTTATAATGGGTGCCTCAACATTCGTACAAAATTTCAGCTTGTAGCGAATTTTTATACCCATGAATATTATCTATTTTGACCGGACAATCAATATTTAACCGACTTCAAAAAAAGGAGGATGTTATCAATTCGACTGTATTTTTTTTTATGTTTGTTAGCTCCTAACTTGCGACTGGGTGAACCGATTTTCATGATTCTTTTTTTATTTGAAAGCTGGTGCTTCCCGTGTGGTTCCATTGTCACCATTTCAATATCTGATGATGAACTTCGGAGATATGGAATGGAACTCCTCACAGAATCACAGCAGCAATATCGTAACATGTGAAATTGCTTTGTTTATACGTGTAGTCGATGACTGACTGAAGGAAAAGGGGGGGGGGTACGTCAACCCCCCTCCTACCAGTTTCCAAAATTAAATATATCGTGTGAGGTATAATTGTTTGAAAGGGCTATTTGTAAGGATTTCAAACATTAATACACAAGCACTAAAAAGTGAAAAATAAAAAGCTTTTTATTTTCTTATATCAATTTGTTTTCGATATTTTAACTTGTAGGTAGATATTATATAACTTAAATATAATGAACTAAAGTATATTGAATGTCGACATTTTGAACTTAGATATAATGACCATCGATATTTTAATCATTAGATATTTTAGATTCGACATTTCAATTTTAGACATTTTAAGCTTCGGTATTATAACAATTTTCGATATTATGATACAATCGATATTTTAATTTTCGTTAAATTGATCGTCGACATTTTGCCTGCAGGTATTTTAGTGTTCGAAATTCTAATATGTATCCATGTCTTCTTAACAAATCTTTTTTGACATACATCACATTTGTAAGATATTTCATCAGTGTGTATACGAACATGCGCATTCAAATTAGCTATAAGCAAAACTGTTTTGACATATCTTACATTCGTAAGGTTTTTACTTTTACAAGTGATTCTACACTTGGATTGGTAGGCAAACTTTTTTGACATAATTCACTGTTCTAAGGTTTTCCACCAGTGTGTTTACGAACATGCGCATTTAAATTACTTTTCCTAGCAAAACTTTACCACGATGTGTACGAGCATGTCTCTTTACACAATTCAATTGAGTAAAGCTTTTTGAACATATATCACATTTATAAGGTTTTTCACCAGTGTGGGTGCGAACATGCAAGATCAAATATTGGTTCTTAGTAAAACGTTTCTGACATATATCACATTTGTAAGGTTTTTCACCCGTGTGCACACGCATATGTACTTTTAAATAATGTTTATCACAATAACTTTTTTGACATATATTACATTTATAAGGATCTTTAACAGTGTGCGTAAGAACATGTGATTTCAAATACCGTATCTTAATAAAACGTTTTTGACATATATCACATTTGTAAGGCTTTTCTCCAGTGTGAATGCGAATATGTGCTATTAAAACACTTTTATTACTGTAACTTTTTTGACATATATCACATTTGTAAGGTTTTACACCGGTGTGCGTAAGAACATGCACATTCAAATTACATTTATAAGCAAATCTTTTTTGACATATATCACATGTGAAAGACTTAGGAGCAGTGTGTAAACGAACATGTTCTTTCAAATTTAGACGGGAAAGAAAAGTTTTGTCACATATTTCACATTTATAAGGTTTTTCACCAATGTGTATAACACGAACATGATCATTCAAAGTATCTTTCCTAACAAAACTTTTTCCACAAATATCACACATGTAAGGCTTTGTACCAGAGTGCGCAAGAACATGTCTTTCTAAAGTTTGATTGGAACTAAAACGTTTTTCACATATTTCACATTTGTAAGGTTTTTCACCAGTGTGCATACGAACATGCACATTCAAACCACGTTTCCTAGCAAAACTTTTATGACATATATGACATTTGAAAGATTTTTCACCAGTGTGTACAAGAACATGCTCATTCAAATTACTTCTAGAAACATAACTGTTTTGACATATCTTACATTTGAAAGGCTTTTCACCTGTGTGAATACGAGCATGTCCTACTAATGTATGATTAGAAATAAAACGTTTTTCACATATATCACATTTGAAAGGTTTATCACCAGTGTGTACACGAACATGCAAATTCAAATAATCTTTGGTAGTGAAACTTTTTTGACATATCTCACACTTGTAAGGCTTTCCACCTGTGTGAACACGAGCATGTCCTACTAATGTTCGATTAGAAATAAAACCTTTTTGACATATTTCACATTTGTAAGGTCTTTCACCGGCGTGTACACGAACATGCGCATTCAAATCACGTTTGAAAGCATAACTTGTTTGACATATATTACATTTGTAGCGTTTATCATTAGAGTGCGTATGAACGTGGTATTTCAAACAATTTTTCTTAGCAAAACCCTTTTGACATATATCACATTTGTAAGGCCTTTCACCAGTGTGTACACGAATATGCTCCTTCAAACAAAAATTCGATTTGAAACATTTTTGGCATGTGTCACATTTAAAAGGTTTTTCATCGGTGTGTAGACGAACATGCGCATTCAAATCTTTTTTCGAAGCAAGTTTTATTTGACAAATATTACATTCGTAAGGTTTTTCACCAGTGTGTTTACGACGAACATGCGCATTCAAATTAGATTTCTTAGCGAATTTTTTTTGACATGTGTTACATTCGTAAGATTTTTCATCATAGTTTATACGAACATGTGCATTCAAATTACCTTTACAAATAAGACTTTTCAAACATATATCACATTTGCAAGGTTTTTCTTTTATACATAAACTTTGACTTTTATTTATATCATCATCGTTAATACCTCCCTGATTCCACATGTTACACATTAAATCATTTTCCTTACAATTATTACGGCAATTCGTATCCATAGCAGTTGTTGAATGATTTGTTACTTGTTTAATATTTTGTTTGTTCAGTGTCTCTGTACTATCTTCTACTATACACTTATAAACTGTTGGGTTCATAATAGAGATGGGATCTTCGATTTTAAGCGATTTAAGTAAAGTACAATTTTCAGTTGTCAGGATGCTTTTCGAGTCTGATAGTCCATTGTTCTCGTGCTGGGCTGGAGTTATATCTTCTTGCTTTGCTTTTCTTATACCCAGTTCAGGTTTCTTTGCAACAGACGTACCTGTGATTATAATTCTGGTAAGTATAAGTACTAACGGCAAAGTTGACAACATTGAGCAGTGGTGGGCAAAGTTGCTTTGTTTTACTGATCTGTCACTCAGTTTTTTGATTTTACACTTTTTAGTTAAAAATCCATTTTTAAAGGATTTCATTGCGCTATCAAGAAGAATCTAATGAGGTATCATGAACATATAATCTGACAACCAGTCTTACCTAGGGTACCGTATTACCCAGTCACTGGGTTGTGGAGGTCAGAAAGGCAGTCGCTCCATGTAAAATACCGTTGGTTAATTAGCAATCCTGTTCTAAATCGCCATCTTGTACAATAACTATTCTAGAGGGGAACAATTTCTACAGAGGTTTCCCCGCAGTAGGAGACTATCGAACTGTTTGTTCGCCGGATAACCTCAAACTTTTTCTCTTATCCTTTGTTATTACTGCTGTTTCACTGTTCCCTTCTGAGATTTCAAGTGTATTAAATACTCAGTCACTTTTTTTTGGGAAATTAAACTTTTTAGGTACTTGGTCAGCTTGACCTAATTTTTGTTGTTTTAATTAGATTAACAGCGCTACAGGTGGCGGAAAATAGAACTAGTTGTTTCATTTTGCCGCGGTATTTTGTCAATGGCTGTCAATTTATGCACTCAAAGTCTCAAACGCCAAAAGTGACAGTTGCAGGTTTAACTTATACATCAACATCACTACATATTATGAAACAAAGTCGCTTTTTCTGTCTGTCTGTCCCTATATATGCTTAGATCTTTAAAACTACGCAACGGATTTTGATGCGGTTTTTTTTAATAGATAGAGTGATTCAAGAGGAAGGTTTATATGTAGGTATAATACATGCACCCGTGCGAAGCCGGGGCGGGTAGTCAATAATAAATTGTGTTTCATATACTTATTACATAATGCTGAGACATTTTATATTATTAGCTCACACTGAGACGCAATGAGACCGTCTGCGTATGAGTGAGTTGATTCTATATTAATTTTGGTAATTTTACAAACATTTATTGGACCGGGTAGCAAATAAAAGTAACAATGTGAATCGTCTTTAGTTGCTGACCATGCCTACTAGTCAATACTTACTGGTTGTTTGTTTCGCTGGTTGTTCCTCTTCTTCTTCAAATTTCATCACCATCAAAGGTACGTCATCTTCTGAGTTTGATTCGTATTGCTGCACTGGAAAATCTTCTAGTTCTTGGTCGCTGTCGTGTTGTGCTTGTGTGTCCAATTCTGAAAATAAATAAAGCTAAGTCTATTCTGATGGCCCAGTTAAACGAGTTAATCACATTTTTTTTTGGGATTTTTATTGAGTTCGTAGAGGTGAGAAAAAAAAAGGTTTTTTTAATTAAGTACCTACTTACCTACATTGGTAGGTACCTAATTTTATTTTTCTTTATCCTAATTTTTTAATCAACGAATTTAATTTAAGAGGGTTTAGCCGTTGTCGTATGCCACCTGCGGTTGTATTGGCTAGGTGGCATTCGACCACGCCTATTACTTAAAAATTTCGAAAATATCGGTCAAATGAATATTGTTCTCGTTTTATACTTTTCAGTACGCGATTTTGTCGTAGTCGGGTTTTAGTTATTTTTTTCCTTATTCCATTAGCACCCAGCCCATGAATTCAAACCAGTGCTGCACTGGAATGGCGAATTTCTACATTATTCCAGTCATTTTAAAGCATTTAAACTTTAAATACTACAGTGATACTGATTTCAAGCAAAATGGCAATGGATTGACGCCTGCAGTATTCCTGAGGTGCTGGAATAGGCGAACTAGAGTAAAGGTAACCGGAATCAATCAATCCAGATAATGGACTGTATTTGTCACAGACGGGCGTCTATTATTCTCCTCGAATATGTAGACCGGGCATTGCACCATGGCTTGGTCAAGCCATTGTGCAATGCCCGGTCTACATATTGACCTATATTTGGCTTAGTATTCATTGGTATCGATTCCCTTGTTCACAAACTACACTAAAATTAGAGAATTGGCATCTCTTTCTAACATACAGCGAAAGAAAAGGACGCTGACATTTAAGAACTACCTAAGATGACAAATTAGTTTCGCCTTAAACTTTTCCGTGTTTTTAGTCAATGGTTCTGACATCATTTCAGATTAACAAAAAATTACAAGTCTAATTTATTTCCGCCCTGTCTTGTTTTACTAGACAGAAAAAGATAGAAATAGTCAAAATAAAAAAATAGAGTTCAGTATAAGAATAGGTAAGGAAATTGTTACCATCGTATCGATTTAATTGACGTTTTCAAGTCAAAAGAAAACATACGAAATCCAGGGTTATTTCTTTTTAATAATGTAATAATGTATCTTTGTTAACACGCGAATATGCCTAAACAAATTCTCTTAAACTATTTTGACATAAGTAACTATGTATTATGGCAGATTTACATTGAGTCAGTAACTGACGTCAGTCCACTGACGAGTCAGTGCTGACCTGGCACTGCTATAGTGTAAATTGATTTCAAGTCAGTACAGTAAGTACTGTCGCGTCAGTACTGACTTCAATATTCGCGCTTCAATATTTTCGGCGTCAGCTCGCTCCCCCTCCACCCGCGTCAGTGCAACTGACGGCGTGTAAATATGTCCAAGTCAGTCGCTGCCGCTCTGTTGTATGGTGACCACGCTTCGACTACGCATTTTTCGCTGTTTTCGAGAATTCTTTTTTCCGCACTGACTTTATGAACGTGTGTACACCAAAAGAAATATCCTCTACTACTGACGAAATACTGACTGCGTTTAAATAGTATGCGTCAGTTTTCGGCGCCAGCACTGACGACAGCCACTGACTCAATGTAAATCTGCCTTTATAAACTAAGGTCTCGTTTTTGTCATAATAATTATATCAGTCCGGTCAAAAAAGCCTAAAAACTAGTGGTAAGACTGGTAAGCTTATAGTTGGGGAGGCCAGGAAGGGATTTTTGGATTTACTCGAGCGCGGCAGATTAATATAAGGGGGGATACCTTGCACCCTGTTAAGTACCTCCACCATATATAAGCCCTGTATATAGGGCCGCGCGTGTAGGGCAGCGGATTTTATTTTTCAAACCATCAGATTGAAGAAGTCCCTGCACATAATTGTCAGATTAAGGGTCAGCACGACAACGACATCAAGCTGAACTGTCTGTATATTAATTTGACGCGCTCGAGTATTTCAATGTCATAATTTTTGATTCCATTTTTAACCATTTTCAGGCCCTTCGTACGGCCACCCCCACCATGCAAACCGGCAGATTAATATTCCTCGGTTATTAAAAACACGTGGGGCGCATACACTATTAATATCTGACACGCTCGAGTAGTAGTTCGTGATTTTTTTTTTTAATTTTTTTAAATATGTACTTATGCGCTTCGTCCACCAGTGAAAGGGTCCTATCTGTAACTATTTTTACTTTTTAGCATCTAATCTTCACAATCCAAAAGGTTCCCACGACGCTGGAGTAAATCCACATTTAGCATCTTGGCCTCCCCTACTATTACAGTACAATGCGCAACAAGCTAAAATTTTTTCTTGTCCTCAACTTTTTGAAACGCTATATCTCAGAAATGGCTATTCTTAGGAAAAAGTACCAATACAATTTCTGTAGATGACTACAATTTTTGCCAAACATATTTTATGATAAAACTGACCGTTTGCCTGAAAAATACAAAAAAAAACCCATACATATTTGCAAACTTTTGATCTTATATATTTTTTTGCACACGTGGGTTCGATGGCGATTTTTCACATAATTGTTTATAATGGGTGCCTCAACATTCGTACAAAATTTCAGCTTGTAGCGAATTTTTGTACCCTTGAATATTATCTATTTTGACCGGACAATCAATTTTTAACCGACTTTAAAAAAAGGAGGATGTTATCAATTCGACTGTATTTTTTTTTTATGTTTGTTAGCTCCTAACTTGCGACTGGGTGAACCGATTTTCATGATTCTTTTTTTATTTGAAAGCTGGTGCTTCCCGTGTGGTTCCATTGTCACCATTTCAATATCTGATGATGAACTTCGGAGATATGGAATGGAAATCCTCACAGAATCACAGCAGCAATATCGTAACATGTGAAATTGCTTTGTTTATACGTGTAGTCGATGACTGACTGAAGGAAAAGGGGAGGGGGGGTACGTCAACCCCCCTCCTACCAGTTTCCAAAATTAAATATATCGTGTGAGGTATAATTGTTTGAAAGGGCTTTTTGTAAGGATTTCAAACATTAATACACAAGCACTAAAAAGTGAAAAATAAAAAGCTTTTTATTTTCTTATATCAATTTGTTTTCGATATTTTAACTTGTAGGTAGATATTATATAACTTAAATATAATGAACTAAAGTATATTGAATGTCGACATTTTGAACTTAGATATAATGACCATCGATATTTTAATCATTAGATATTTTAGATTCGACATTTCAATTTTAGACATTTTAAGCTTCGGTATACAACCTTAATTTTAATTTAATACAAATCTTTCAGGGGGTGAATGTACTCATGAATATGAACAACTTTTATTAAGGGACATAGTACGAAATGTGAAAAAAAAAAACAGCTGATCCATACATTTTGATCGTAATGTAGTACATTATTGTATGGATCAGCTGTTTTTTTTTTTCACATTTCGTACTATGTCCCTTAATAAAAGTTGTTCATATTCATGAGTACATTCACCCCCTGAAAGATTTGTATCAAATTAAAATTAAGGTTGTATATAACAATTTTCGATATTATGATACAATCGATATTTTAATTTTCGTTAAATTGATCGTCGACATTTTGCCTGCAGGTATTTTAGTGTTCGAAATTCTAATATGTATCCATGTCTTCTTAACAAATCTTTTTTGACATGACATCACATTTGTAAGATATTTCATCAATGTGTATACGAACATGCGCATTCAAATTAGGTATAAGCAAAACTGTTTTGACATATCTTACATTCGTAAGGTTTTTACTTTTACAAGTGATTCTACACTTGGATTGGTAGGCAAACTTTTTTGACATAATTCACTGTTCTAAGGTTTTTCACCAGTGTGTTTACGAACATGCGCATTCAAATTACGTTTCCTAGCAAAACTTTACCAGTATGTGTACGAGCATGTCTCTTTACACAATTCAATTGAGTAAAGCTTTTTGAACATATATCACATTTATAAGGTTTTTCACCAGTGTGGGTGCGAACATGCAAGATCAAATATTGTTTCATAATAAAACCTTTCAGACATATATCACATTTGTAAGGTTTTTCACCCGTGTGTACACGCATATGTACTTTTAAATAATGTTTATCACAATAACTTTTTTGACATATATTACATTTATAAGGATCTTTAACAGTGTGCCTAAGAACATGTGATTTCAAATACCGTATCTTAATAAAACGTTTTTGACATATATCACATTTGTAAGGCTTTTCTCCAGTGTGAATACGAATATGTGCTATTAAAAGACTTTTATTACTGTAACTTTTTTGACATATATCACATTTGTAAGGTTTTACACCGGTGTGCGTAAAAACATGCACATTCAAATTACTTTTAAAAGCAAATCTTTTTTGACATATATCACATGTGAAAGACTTATGAGCAGTGTGTAAACGAACATGTCCTTTCAAATTTAGACTGGAAAGAAAAGTTTTGTCACATATTTCACATTTATAAGGTTTTTCACCAATGTGCATAACACGAACATGATCATTCAAAGTATCTTTTCTAACAAAACTTTTTCCACAAATATCACACATGTAAGGCTTTGTACCAGAGTGCGCAAGAACATGACTTTCTAAAGTTTGATTGGAACTAAAACGTTTTTCACATATTTCACATTTGTAAGGTTTTTCACCAGTGTGCATACGAACATGCACATTCAAACCACGTTTCCTAGCAAAACTTTTATGACATATGTCACATTTGAAAGGTTTATCACCAGTGTGTACACGAACATGCGAATTCAAATAATCTTTGGTAGTAAAACTTTTTTGACATATCTCACACTTGTAAGGCTTTTCACCTGTGTGAACACGAGCATGTCCTACTAATGTTCGATTAGAAATAAAACGTTTTTGACATATTTCACATTTGTAAGGTCTTTCACCGGTGTGTACACGAACATGCGCATTCAAATCACGTTTGAAAGCATAACTTGTTTGACATATATTACATTTGTAGCGTTTATCATTAGAGTGCCTACGAACGTGTGATTTTAAACATTGTCTCTTAGCAAACCCCTTTTGACATATATCACATTTGTAAGGCCTTTCGCCAGTGTGTACACGAACATGCTCCTTCAAAAACATTTTTCTTTTGAAACATTTTTGGCATGTGTCACATTTAAAAGGTCTTTCACCAGTGTGTATACGACGAACATGCGCAATCAAATTAGATTTCTTAGCGAATATTTTTTGACATGTGTCACATTCGTAAGATTTTTCATCATAGTGTATACGAACATGCGCATTCAAATTACCTTTACAATTAAAACTTTTCAAACATATATCACATTTGCAAGGTTTTTCTTTACATAAACTTTGACTTTTATTTATATCATCATCGTTAATACCTTCGTGATTCCACATGTTACACATTAAATCATTTTCGTTACAATTATTACGGCAATTCGTATCTATAGCAGTCACTGAATGATTTGTTACTTGTTTAATATTTTGTTTGTTTAGTGTTTCTGTACTATCTTCTACTATACATTTATTAACTGTTGGGTTCATAATAGAGATGGGATCTTCTATTCTAAGCGATTTAAGTAAAATACAATTTTCAGTTGTCAGGATACTTTCCGCGTCTGATAGTCCATTGTTCTCGTGCTGGGCTGGAGTTATATCTTCTTGCTTTGCTTTTCTTATACCCAGTTCTGGTTTATTTGCAACGGACGTACCTGTGATTACAATTCTGATAAGTAGGTACTTAGGTACGGCAAACTTGACGACATTGAGTAGTGGTGGGCAAAGTTGCTTAGTTTTACTGATCTGTCACTCAGTTAATTAGCAATCCTGTTCTAAATCGCCATCTTGTACAATAAACGTTTAACTATTCTAAAGGGGAACAATTTCTACAGTAGTTTCCCCGCAGTAAGAGACTGTCGAACTGTTTGTTCGCCGGATAACCTCAAACTTTTTCTCTTATCCTTTGTTATTACTGCTGTTTCACTGTTCCCTTTTGAGATTTCAAGTGTATTAAATTCTCTGTCACTTTTTTTTGGGAAATTAAACTGTTTAGGTATGTACTTACTTGGTCAGCTTGACATAATTTTTGTTGTTTTAATTAGATTAGCAGCGACACAGGTGGTGGAAAATAGAACTAGTTGTTCTTGTTTCACTTTGCCGCGTTTGTATTTCGTCAATGCCTGCCAATTTATGCACTCAAACGCCAAAAGTGACAGTTGCAAGTTTAACATAAACCTCAACATCAACAATTTTATTGTGTTTCATCAATGATATTCTAATAAACAGATATGTTATACCCTTACAAAACAACAGAAAAAAGTGTTCCGCGCCGAGAGGCAGCACACATACACACTTTTCATTTATTTTACATTTCACTACAAAAGGAAAAGGAGTAAAAAGGATAGCTTGATAAAATCAATAAGAAAAAAAGTGACAGCTAGATGTTGTCAATTGCGCGTGAATGTAAACAGACATTATTCGAGCCACCAATCACCGCACGTTGGCATCATAGACTAACAAATTAACTAGGCAGAAGGTACAAACCGTGGTACAGAATTTGTAGCCGGCATTTGTGCCTATGCAACGAATAAACTCTCTCTTGCTGTTGTCACATTCCTATTAAAGTAATATAAACGATTCATTAATTCTTTGTTTACGAACAATTGCAATTGCATTCTTGAAGCCTGATGTCAATGGTGGCTTTATTTTAACACTATCTGTGACATATTATGGTAACGTTATGCTATTTATATTTTCTTTTCCTACATATGACATGTTTAATTTATAATTAAGTATATCAAACAAAATTATAATGAAAAGTTATTAAAAGGGAAACTAGAACTCTGGAGTAAAGATGACTTTACTGCCTAATATTCGCATCTGTACTTTTATTCTATGTCCGGAGTGCACGCATCCTTGTCGTTCTTACGACAAAAAATGTATTTTCCATCTCATTCTTTTTTCTAACCTCAAAATATCAGAATATTAGGAAAATAATTGAAATATATTAATAAATCGAAGTATATTGCGTACTTACTTGTGGTATGAGATCCCTTGTTTTTTATTAGCTTTGGAATCGTAATTGATACACTTTCTAAACACACACGATGGCATTTTGGATGGTAATTACGTAGCAGCGCGCAACGTATTACTCATAGTCGTGCTAGACACATACTAAAGGCTAAAGATCACAATTGTGATCTTTTCTGGTCTTCACGTTTTGCGCGCTCATAACATATAGCTGTTTACTAAAATATCATTGTGTTTCATAGACTTATTACATAATGCAAAGTACAATGTGAATCGTCTATAGTTGCTGACCATGCCTACTAGTCAATACTTACTGGTTGTTTGGTTCGCTGGTTGTTCCTCTTCTTCTTCAAATTTCATCACCATCAAAGGTACGTCATCTTCTGAGTTTGATTCGTATTGCTGCACTGGAAAATCTTCTAGTTCTTGGTTGCTGTCGTGTTGTGAGTCCAATTCTGAAAATAAATAAAGCTAAGTCTATTCTGATGGCGCAGTTAAACGAGTTAATTACATTTTTAATGTGTTCGTAGAGGTGAGGAAAAAAACCTTTTTTTATTAAGTACCTACCTACATACCACGGTAATATTATAATCAGTACTCCAACTTCATACAAACGGACGAAATGCGAGCTATACCTACGCGCCTCGATCTCGGGGTGCGCTCGCGGCGCAGACAGTCACGGCTGTACCGCAGTGTCGAACGGACGGTGTGTTGTTTTTTAACCGCGAATAACCGATTTTTTCTCTAAAAATCTTGATTAATATGACGAGTAGAAAATATTGTGCTGTTTTTGGTTGCATGAATTCGCTAGCCGCGTGGCGCGTAGTATAATATGATAATAAGTACTTATAATATTAGTAAGGTTATACTTATAACATTTAACGTTTACACTCGTAATAAATGGTAACCTAGTAATGGTAAAGTTAGATGAATTTGAACCTTCTGCAATTAGCAGTAGATAACATATTCTATACGTACGAGCTTAATGAGTAAGAACGACTTGTTCAAGGAGGCCAATATTATAGAATACAGTGTGATACAGTTAAGCCAATTTGATCTTTAATACGTAAAGTTAGGGTAGGTAATTTTTTGAATACTGTTTTATCACATAATGGACTTGTTAATTACAACTGTATTTGATGAAACAATTTGGTCTACAAAATGGTTTGAGTTCAAAACTAAATTTACATTTTTTGTGGCTTTTTGTTTACAATATTTATTAACCTATGTTTTTTAAATTTTAACATTATTTGTATTAAATTAAAATAGTTAATTTAAATAAACTAAAAAAATAATATAATATTTACATTCACAAAACTAGAAAGAAACTCAAGTAAGTTGATGAAATTTAAATACGCGTTAGGGCTGCCCGCCGCCTATAGCGGCGGGCAGCCCTAACGCGTGAGTAGGTACAGCGAAAAAGTAGGCATTTAATTCAAGGTTACGGCCGAGTCCAATTACTGGTAGTATATTTATACTGTGTACATACCTAATTTTTTTTTTACCCTAATTTTTTATTTAACGAATTTGATTTAATGAACCATGCTTCGCTTTGCCTATGCAGCATACATAGGTCTAAAAATTTTGCTGAGAACATTTTCGAAATCCCTTAATTAAAAAATTGGAAATCTGTTTCTAGGGAAAGCTTAAAATAAGTTGAATTTAGCTGTAACACATTTTTTTTTATGATCTCGTCTAACTTTTTAGTAGTTTTTAGACCTATGTATCTTGCTGATGTAGCCTAAATATTGCTTACTACAATAGCTATCTGCTAGTAAAAGTCACATCGAAATCGGTCCAACCGTTTCAGAGTTTAGCAGGAAGAAACAGACAAACACAAAGACAACAAAAGATTGTTTATTTTGTCTAAATAGTTGTAATTTTGACATTGCAAAGTTGCAAACACAGATTTGAAGTTGGCTGAAAATAAAGAACTCACCATCACTTAGAGGATCCGGGTGCATCTCATAACATATAAACTCATTTGGTCTAATTTCGTTTTATTATCGTTCATAAGATATAATCATTGTGAGATATACTAACTGTTGATATAATTTCTTTACATATAACATTTATTTATTCTAAAACTTATTTAGTATAACGTTGTTTGATATAATGTTTAGATAAACAAAAATCATTTGGTCTAATGTTTAAAATGTATATTGTCTAACGAAAAACGTCATTATGGTTAATACCCCGACTCAGATTACCACAACTTGGATAGGTTAGGTTAGAAGGCTAAGGCTGGAGCGAAGCGGAGCGGAGCTGGACTCGAACAGTTATGTTGTTTCTTTTATCAAAACCTATAAATGCTCAAAGTAGCCCCACTGATCCAGAGCGAGCGAAGCGAGCTCGGGACTTGTGGCACCCCGACATGGACAGGTTAGGTTCGAAGGGGATGGCGGGGTCTGAGAGACCCCTCCATCCCCTTCATGTTAGGTTACTTTAAACCTTGAACGCAGAAGTAGGAGCCACCTTGTAGGTAGTAATTATTTGGGTGTTGCCTTTACATGAGAGTGGTGTCAGGGCACAGAGACCACACAAACCGGAAATAGGAGCCCCGCGTAGCAGGGTCACGTCCAAATGAGTTTAATATCTTTTGAGTGGTATGTCAAATGATTTTATATTTAATGTTATGTTATGTCAAACGATTTTATATTTAATGTACTTATGTTATGCTTATAAAAAAAAACTAATTGTTATATTGAATAAAATGATAGCTTCCGTTGTTATAATTACATTGTAAATATTAGAGATTTTGTTGTTATATCATCTATTACTTACCCAGAGGATCCTGCTTCAGCTGAATTAACTCAGCTTCACACTGTGTCTCACTAACAGCTGGTACTTCTACTTTGAAAGCATCATTCTCTACTTGATAATCATCAACAATGGTTATGTTCACTATTGGCGTTGTAATGAACCTGCCGCACCATTGTAACTGGCTCTGGTACATAGCCGGGTACAGCTGTAAAACATGATTTGATTGTAAATAGAAAGCTAGTTTTTAATAACTTTTAAAATAAAATATCTCTAGAATACTTCACCTCATAACTCTCATTCAACATCTGAGCGAACAGCTCCTCAGCCTGCAGACATTGTCTCTGGAACTGGCAGCATTGCTTTAGCTTAGCGTAGCAGATGAAACAAGTGAGCATCGGTCTATTGTCATCAGCCACAAACTGCAACAAAAATACTTTTTAATTTGTATTATGTTTATCTATTGAAGAACAAAATATTCTAGTTAATAGTTGTGTACATAATCACAATAGTTTACTCAAATATCTACTTTTTTATAGAGAAGCTTAATGACTGATGTAAAATACACTTAACAAGTTACAAGTTCAGTTTCCCATCATTGGGATAATTCTTATGTTCTGGACTATGCCTGGGAACGTTCTGGTTATGATCAAAGTTCAATCTTTTGGGTTGGGTATGAGGTTACGCCTCCAGAATTTGAGGATTCTGACACTGTGGGGGTCGAGGGGAGTTATTTAAGCACCCCCAAGCAATTTTAGGTGCCGGAGCAGCGTTAAATTATTTAAAACAATTTTCTAAAATATCGATAAATCTCTAACTATTACTTGAAACGGAACGTAAATTTCACTAAATTCTTACGTTTTTTGAGTTGCGTCTGTTAGAATGCGTAGAACGAAACGCTAAGTCGCCATTTTTTGTCACTGACAGTGACAGGTAAACACGATTTTGCGCGCCATTCCGTTGCTTTCGAGTTTACGTGAATGTGCTCCGTTTCGATAATATCTGCCTTCTGCTTTCTGACGACCTCGCTATCCCTCTGGACACCGACTGCTTGCTATTTCTTGACAACTCCGCTACCCCTTTGGACACCGATTGGATTGCTTCTCTTTTTTATTGTGGACAAGAGCGAGCGAAGCGAGCTCAGGACTTGTGGGCACCCCGACTCGGACAGGTTAGGTTAGAAGGGGATGGCAGGGTCCAGTGAGCGAGCGCAGCGAGCGAACAGACCCTGCCATCCCCTTCGTGGTTATTTCTTTTTAAACCACCCAGAAGTAGGAGCCCCGCGCAGCGGGGCTCCGTCGAGCCCCTCTGGCGGGGGGAAAGGCTGGAGGGTGACTCTACCCCTCTTCCCGCCTTCCCTGACCCCCTTACGACCCTATTAAGGTGACTCGGTAGAAATCCCTAGTAGGGCTCCGGCGAGTACCTATCTCCGGCGGGCAAAAATGGTGGGGGCTACTCTATTACTCCCCCCCCCACTCCCCCCACACCCCCTATCAAGGAGGCGTAACCGCAAACCTTACCCCAGTTTTCGCCTAATGTTACTTAGTTTTGATGGGCAGAGAGCAAGAAGAAGACCAAAGAAAAGATGGATGGATTGTGTGAAGAATGATATGAATGAAAGGGGAGTCAGTGATTGCATGACGGCTGACAGGACAGAGTGGAAGAGGAAAACGTGTTGCGCCGACCCCAAGTAACATGGGACAAGGGCAGGAAGATGATGATGAATGTGTGTTTGACGGCTACGTGATGTGTGTTGTTACATTTAGAACTTACTGGAATATCAGTCAGCTTCTCATACAGCTCCTGCAGGCTCTTGTCGGCAACTACATGCATGCGAACATTCTCCACCAAACATATCCTACACATCGACGGCTTTGTCTCTTTTGCTAGGTTAACGACAACTGAAGTATTATCACTTATTATTTGCGAATACATTTTAATAATGACTTTATATATCTTTGATTATTTGAAAACACTGAACCAGCATATTTTCAGCACGAACTTTTTTATTTTATTTCTGTCTGACGCACCGCAGGCCAGAGAGTATATAAATCACTACGTTTACCGCAGGCCACAACAAAACAAACGTTTAAAATAATGACAGCATTGACAGCTGGCTGACAGACAGCTTTACTAATAAGTCACAGATTACTAATATATTATATATTGTGTGCATATAATCTGTGGACTTCGTGGGCTAAAATGGTCTTGATACCCGGCCGTGTTGAGTTTGTTGTGTGTGCACGCGTGTATCAGTTTTAGGATCTCTTCAATCTTACAACATTACAGCTCTAACAATAATAATGTTTATTAAAATATATAATAACTAACATAAAATAACTATTTAGACACGAATGCACAGCGCGGGGTAAATATCGACTTACTCGATGCTATGATTCGCGCGACTGCGAACTCGAATGCCGAGGGCGAACGAGGGACGCATCGTGCGCGCGGGTGGAGGCGGCGCGTTTAGCCGCGAGACGCGCCGTTCGTGGGAATGCTGGCAGGTCGGCCGAACTGAAGGTACCGCTTAGCTGGTAGCCTACACCCGCTTTCATTTTTCCTTATTCCATTAGCACCCAGCCCATGAATTCAAACCAGTGCTGCACTGGAATGGCGAATGTCTACATTATTCCAGTCATTTTAAAGCATTTAAACTTTAAATACTACAGTGATAGTGATTACAAGCGAAATGGCAATGCATAGAGCAACACGGGTATCTGACGGAAGGGGAGACGCCATAGCGTATTTTTTCAATACAGAAAAGTCTGTCATTTTTTGCGGGGGGAAATACACACACAAACACACTTTTCAATGCCCCACACAAAAACAATCGTCTGTCGCTACGAAACTCACACATAGAAATAATAACAATACACTAACAATTTCGTACACACATAGATACATTTTGTGTCATAACAGTGTAACGACATGATGCAACTACATTGACAAACATTGCTGTAACAGCTGTCGATACGCATTATCGATAAATTAAAGAACTCTGTTAGGGAAATCAGGTTTTTTACTTTATTTATTACTTTTTCAACAGTTGTCAATTAAAAAATAATTAAAAGCATGTAGATATAATTTAAAAATAATTAAAAGCATGTAGGTATAATTTAAAGTCAAAGTCAGAACATTTATTTCAATTAGACCATTTACAGGCACTTTTGAATTGTCAAGGAGTCGGTCAGTTAGTCCGAAAGCTATCGCGATAAGAGAAAATACGTCAATAAATGACATAAATTGATGCGTTATATTGACTTATTTGAAGAACAATTCAGTTTTTTGGATCGCAATAACAGTTCATGGTAGGGCAGCTGGTTTTTAGATTTATCACTTATGTAGGTTTGCTTTTGTCATTAAGTAAGTAATTCTTGTATCAGCATAATTTTCCATTAACATACTACATAACTACAACTTAGTCTTTAGTTTTTGCAAATGCAAATGTCACACATCGACTGATGGTAAGTAAATATTTTTATCGATAACAAACAAACAATTTACAAAATAACAACACTATCACACTTGGTGACAGTGACTTAACAGTGGACCATTTGGTCATATGTTTCGACAGAGGGGAACGCCTGCCTATGGCGTCTCCCCTTCCGTCAGGTACCCGTGTTGCTCTATGTGGCAATGGATTGACGCCTGCAGTATTCCTGTGGCGCTGGAATAGGCGAACTAGAGTAAAGGTAACCGGAATCAATCAATCCAGTTATTGGACTGTATTTGTCACTGACTGGTGTCTATTATGTTCCTCGAATATGTAGACCGGGCATTGCACAATGGCTTGACCATTGACCTATATTTGGCTTAGTATTCATTGGTATCGATTCCCTTGTTCACAAACTACACTAAAATTAGAGAATTGGCATCTCTTTCTAACATACAGCGAAAGAAAAGGACGGTGACATTTAAGAACTACCCTAGAGATGACAAATTAGTTTCGCCTTAAACTTTTCCGTGTTTTTAGTCAATGGTTCTGACATGACAATTGCATGGACATTCAGATTAACAAAAAATTACGAGTCTAATTTATTTCCGCCCTGTCTCGTTTTATTAGACAGAAAAAGATAGAAATAGTCAAAATAAAAAAATAGAGTTCAGTTTATGAATAGGTAAGGAAATTGTTACCATCGTATCGATGTATAGTGCATTGGGGTAATTACGACAACCGGATAAATTCCGATTTTATTAAGGCGATTAACCCACGGCACCGTACGCCGCTCCGGCATGCGGTGATGCGGTTCTCACGTCGCACTAGCCTCTATGAAATCCGCTTGAACCTCGCACACGAGCACCGCACGACCGCGCGGTCGAGCGGTGTTCTCGTCACAACCGCATCACCGTGCGGACGTCCGCGCGGTCGTGCGGTGCTTCACACACGGGGCGCCGCATCACCGTGCGGATCATCGTGCAGGGTTCCCAATTTAGGGGTTTTCTCCTCAAATTTAGGGGGTAAATATATGTAATGGAATATTTTAAGGGCGTTATATGTTATTTGTTTATGACGATGTTCACAACATTCATACAAATTTTCAGCTTGTTGCGAATTTTTTACTCTTTAATATCTATTTTGACCGGAATAACAAGAAAAGAGTTGGTATCCAAGCGTGTATTCACAGTTGCTACGTATTGCGAGAAATGGAACGCACCCATAGCAGTTTGTTCTCTATTCCGCCACCTTCCGGGATGTCAATATTTGCGCACTGCATTAAAAAAATTCATTCACAAATCATTTTTCCCCAAACTTACGCCAAGAAATAATGTGTTCCCCAGAATTTACCCCGTAGTTTTAATTTCAAAAAAATTTCCCCAAAATTTTTCCCCAAATTGGGGGAAAAAAACCCTAACCTGGACACCCTGAAAACTGGTCAAAACCGGTAAAAAATAACTGGTTAAAACCAAAACTTTTCAAAATTGATCCGTGCGGTCATGCGGTCGAACCGCATCGCCGTGCGGACAACCGCATTGAAATCCGCTTCACCGCCACCGCATGCCGGAGCGGCGTACGGTGCCGTGGGTTAATCGCCTAATTTGCACCATTTACGTACCACATCTTATTTTGACAATGTTTTAAAGATGAAGCCAGTGTTGGCCAATATGAAATCTAACTACTGATTACTAACTACGATTACATATAGTAATCAGTAATCATGATTACAAATTACATGAAATAATCGTAAGAAGTAGTTAAACATTTTGACTACTAACTACAAATTTTAGTTGCAATCACGATTACGAGATTACTTTTTATAACTACAAAAAAATGATGTTGCGTAATTAAACAAAGCAAACACGCGCGCGAGTCGTTCATGTATCGACTTGTCGTTTGCTAGGTAGGTAGTTAGTGTGGAGTGTGTGTGTGTAAATATTTGGGTTTGGGGGGGAGAGGGGGGGATTGTTTTTATTTTAATGCTTTTTTTTGTTTAATGTTTCGATTTCCTTACATCAATCTCGGTTCCCCGTGGGAGCAGCACCACTATTTAATTTTTGGGTTTTGCGGGGGGAGGGGGGGAGAGGGGGGGAGGGTTGTTTTTAGTATGATGTAGGGATGTATTATTTGTGATGTAAGGAAATCGAAACATTACCAAAAAAAACATTAAAATAAAAACAATCCCCCCTCTCCCCCCCAAACCCAAAATTATAATAGTGGTGTTACTGTCACGGGCGTTTCTAGGGGGGAGTGAAATTTCGGTTATTTTTCGCCTAAGACGCACCGTTTTCGAGAAAAAATACAAAGAAGCCTCCGCTGTCCTAGAAAGTTCAAACTTTCACAGATGATGTACCTCTATTCCTGCTGCCGCTAAACAAATCGTTTTTTTCGGCATTTTCAACGCTAGTCCAGAGGTCAAAAGCAGATCTGATAGTGTCCTGTTATTTATCAGATATGGATCGAGAACTAAATTCTCTTTATAGATATCCAGAAGTGAAAAAAGTATTCATAAAATACAATACTCCTTTACCTTCTTCAGCTCCAGTGGAAAGACTGTTTTCATACGCAACTATGATAAACCATCCCAAATCCTACAAGTTAGTCTGATGAAATGTTCGAAAAACGTGTAGTACTAACGGCCTGGCCACAGCTAACGGCGGCGCGAATTGCGGGGCGTCTGGAGTCGCGTCTTGCGGTGAGCGACTCAAACAAATGGTAGAGAAACTATGAAGTATGCCACAGCTACCGCGGCGCGACCTGCGGCGCGTTGAGCGTCGCGAACTGCGAATCGATGAGCGTCGGGCGTTCTCGGCGGCGACGGGCGGTGCGTCTTGCGAATGAAACAAATGTACTAGCGAGTATCGAGGCGGCCACAGCTCAGAGCGGCGCGCGCGGCGGCATCGGTGGACGCATTCGGGATCGCGCGACCGAAACAAATAATTTTGTTTTTATCGCGCGTTTTTTTATAAAAGTAATGGATACGGAACAATTTATAAGCGAAATATTGAGTAGACCAGCAGTATGGATGTCAAAACATCCACATCATAAATATAGGCATGTTATAAAAAAGTTGTGGGCCCAAATAAAACAACAATTTCCTGTTTATAGTGGTAAATATTTATTACCTATTTTTTACAAGTAATGTAGATACGGCAATTTAGTTCAAACTTTTGATGGGGGCCATTTAATTTAAACTTTTGATTAATTTTAATAGTTTAGCCGTTCTCTAAATACGTCCACCGCTGACGCCGCCGCGGTCGCAACAACTCTAGCTGTGGCATACCATCGCAATTCGCGCCGCCCGCCGCGACTCCAGACGCCCCGCAATTCGCGCCGCCGTTAGCTGTGGCCAGGCCGTAACGGCGGCGCGAATTGCGGGGCGTCTGGAGTCGCGTCTTGCGATGAGCGACGCAAACAAATGGTAGAGAAACTATGAAGTATGCCACAGCTATCGGCGGCGCGACCTGCGGCGCGTTGAGCGTCGCGACCTGCGAATCGATGAGCGTCGGGCGTTCTCGGCGGCGACGGGCGGTGCGTCTTGCGAATGAAACAAATGTACTAGCGAGTATCGAGGCGGCCACAGCTCAGAGCGGCGCGCGCGGCGGCATCGGTGGACGCATTCGGGATCGCGCGACCGAAACAAATAATTTTGTTTTTATCGCGCGTTTTTTTATAAAAGTAATGGATACGGAACAATTTATAAGCGAAATATTGAGTAGACCAGCAGTATGGATGTCAAAACATCCACATCATAAATATAGGCATGTTATAAAAAAGTTGTGGGCCCAAATAAAACAACAATTTCATGTTAATAGTGGTAAGTATTTATTACCTATTTTTTACAAGTAATGTAGATACGGCAATTTAGTTCAAACTTTTGATGGGGGCCATTTAATTTAAACTTTTGATTCATTTTAATAGTTTGGCCGTTCTCTAAATACGTCCACCGCTGACGCCGCCGCGGTCGCAACAACTCTAGCTGTGGCATACCATCGCAAATCGCGCCGCCCGCCGCGACTCCAGACGCCCCGCAATTCGCGCCGCCGTTAGCTGTGGCCAGGCCGTAAAGGCTAATTTAAATGATTAACTCATCCAATCCACTTTTTATTTTATTTTATTTGATTCGCAAATAATTTAAATTAAGTTGATGTTTGCTGAGTAATTTGATTTTTTGAATACATACTATATGTCAATAAACACAAAAGCAATTAATATCTGATAAATATAGGTACATAATCTACGACTTCAATCCTTGCATTTAATTATTCATGAAAATAAACATACGTTATTTATTTATTATTATTATTTATTTATTTTTATTGCAAAATGTAAGTTCTAAGAACTCAAATAATCAGTAATTATAACTACTAAATTGCAGCAATCAAATTAACAACTACTTCATGTAGTTTGATTACTGTAGTTTAATTACATGTAATCTTAACTACATGTAGTTAACTACTTTTAATCGTAATTAGTAACCAGATTACACAATAGTAGTTAACTACGCCCTACACTGGATGAAGCACGTATAATTGTTTATTAGCAATGCACGGCAATGTTTAAATCTGTGGCAGCGTTTGATTGAAATTAATAGAAATCGGAATTTACCCGGTTGTCGTTATTACCCCAATGCACTTATATGACGTTATCAGGTCAAAAGAAAACATACGAAATCCAGGGTTATTTCATTTTAAAAATGTAGGTAATAATGTATCTTTGTTAACACGCGAATATGCCTAAACAAATTCTCTTAAACTATTTTGACTTGTAGTTGTAACTATTAGACCGGTCAAATTAGACATTCGAAGGTGCATAAAGTCCCATCAAGCTGAAAATCAGTAAAATTGTTCAAAACATAATTATAAAAAATATTTAAAAGTTCCCCATCATTCCCGTGTATGGATTTTTTTTTATTCAAGGTCAAAGGTAAAAAAAAATGAGTTTTACGCGATTTTCACGGTAAGTTTTATCATAAAAGTACCTTAGACAAAAATTGTAGATCATAAAATTATCTACAAAAATGTATCAATACTTTTTTCCTACGAGCCACCATTTCGGAGATAATAACGATTCAAAATTTTAATAAAAGTTGTTATTATATCGTCATAATATGCACACGTTCTTCTTCTTGTTCTTCTTCTTGTTCTTCTTCTTCTCCTGCTCCTTCTTCATCTTCATTTTGAATGCAAGTAAATTGCGTCAATAGCGATGTTTCGCATGACACTTCGTCGGAATCAAACGATCCCTCCATTGTTTGTGATTAGAGATGGGCAGAGGGTTTAAACCCAGTTGGGCGAAAAGGGCATAAACTGGACAAATAGGGCAAAAACGAATTAACGTCCTTTTAAATGCCCAAAAACAGGGCAGAAACTATAATAAGTTAAATTCCACAGTTATTAAGACTTTTTCATTAAGTAGTGGTAAGATTAATTAAGATAAATATTATAATTATAATATTTAGCTATAATAAATTCTTTTACTTGTGTTCTCAATGTGATTGTAGTTTTTGTTGTTAGTCGTTGCTTTCTTTGACAGTTTTATTTGATTTTTGTGCTAATATTGATTACTATGGCTGATTCTGGACGTCATAAGGACATGGAAACCGCAGCGAGAGCAGTTGTCGTGCTTCAGAGGAAAAATCTTAGAGGCCTTTAGCAACACATGTCGGTGTGTCGCTCGTCGGGAGAATATTTTAACCGTCCGGGCTTTACAAACCCGACTGTGGCAATCAAATAGTACACGAGTCAGTGATCAAATCATTTGTAATCAACTCCACGAAGATGGCCAATGTTTCAGAGTATGTGCCGTTCGACTCAAACTGACAAGGGCTCACCAAGCAGACCATTTTTAATGTACGCTCGCCAACATTTGTAGTGGACCAAGGCTAATTTTGGTCCGCTACTCTTTATAGACGAATGTAAGGTTAAGTTTTATAGTGATGACAAACAAATACAAGTGTGAAGAAAACAAGGCGAACTTTTGACAGAACCATGCATCCATAGAACAGACCGTTGCTGGGGTTCAAGTGTTACGGTGTGGGCGGAAATTCGATTGGTGTGCAAAACAGAGCTGGTAATTCTGAACGAGGGTGCTGTACTGCTACCAGTTATGTTTAGCGAGTAGTCTGACTTCATATCATTCCATTTTAACAGAGAGTGGGTTCTGGTTTTGTTTTTATGCAAGTTATGGCTTGTCCACATACGACCCGTATTACACAAAGAGCTCTTTCTGACACTAGTATTCCAGTTTTGCCATGGCCTGCAATGAGTCCCGACAGTGGCGTAGCTTGGGGGGGGGGGGGGCCTGGGGGGCCATGGCCCCGGGCGGCATATGTCAGGGGGCGGCAAGTGCCACGAATTTTTTAATTTTAAATTTAAAATAAAATCTAAATCGCGCTCGCAATGTTACGTGTCAAGCTATTTCAACAACAGAAAATGACAGAAATTACAAAATAGTATTAAAATGGTATTGTTTTAAGAGATGGTGGTGGGCCCCCATTTCTTCCCATAGATGCAGGGCCCGATCTAGCTATTTAGCCGCTCCGGGCAAATAATATTCGCTGCCCTCTACACTAACACCATAATAAGTCATGAGCTTGCTATTCCAAAGATGGGATGATATAATAATTTTATGTGATATTGTTTTATTGTATAATATTCAAATACGTTGGCCCACTACGGTTTCATGAGAGGTTGGACTTCGTGCAACCGCCCGGCACACTTAATTTTGCCGCTCCTCATTTTTGCCGCTCTGGGCATTAGCCCGGCCGGCCCCACCTTTTTTTTTTAAGGTGGTAAAAATCATCAAATGAGTCCTTCCGCCCTGGGTAGGGCGGAGAAGGGACTGTCAGACTTTTACTGACTAAAAAACCACCCAGTTCCTTCTGTTGCCCTTTACGTTCCGGGGCCACGGTATCCCGTTAAGACGTCCCGCAACCCCGGCAGGCGTTTGGCCCTGTTGGGGGCCCCGTCCCTGTGCTGACAGCATTTTGAGGAGCGCGTGAAACAGAACGCGCCGTCGAGCCGTGCCTGGTCCTTGATTGGATGGCGAGCTACCCATTACTCGCCGTCCGCAAACCCGTGCCTACGGTGGCCGGATGTCGCCTCGCGACGTCCGACGCCATGGGCGTCTCCCGCGGCGGCTGGGGCGTGAGGTAGAAGATGTTCTCTTCCTCACGCGGCCAGCCTCCTCCTTCGCTAGCATTACTTCTTCGCAGAAGGAGGTGACTGCATCCCATTCCCTCTAGCCCCGGAGCATGGCCTGAACCAGGTCCGGACGCGAGAGGTCGCCGCTGCCTATCGCCTCCGTGACACGGCGTTGCTCTGCCCAAGCGGGGCAGACCTGCACTGTATGCTCCACCATGTCCTTCGGGCGGTCCACACAGTGGTAACACTAGTGGTTTCCTCCCGCTGAATACGACACAGGAGCCTCCCAAAACAACCGTGTCCGGTGAGGACCTGCGTCAGGCGGAAGGTGAGGACGTCGTAGCGCCTCTCTAGCCACTCCTCAAAGAGAGATCTTACCGCCGCCAGAAAGCAGCCCCAGCCCGGTCCAATCGCGGAGCCAGACGTCGGAAGTGCTCCTTGAAGCTCCACCGGCTGTCAAGGACGAGTCCTACTTTATAGTCGACTCGACGCCGATGTGAACCCCTCCCACCAATGTTTGGGAACCCGACGGTGGCGCGTTCCGAAGACCATGAAAGCACATGGCCTCGGACTTGTGCAATGCCACTTCGAGTCCCAATTGCCGGATCCTTTCGACGACTATCATAATTCCACGTGCCGCTAGGTCGGCCACCGCCTGGTGCGGAGTGGTGCGAGTCTCCGGCCGGCCCCCCTTAGATCGGGCCCTGACTGATAGATGTATGTTCCTTTCGAAGCAGTGGTAAATTTTATCTTGATTTTCAATAAGTTATAGTCCGTTAAATAGAATATTTAAACTTTAAACTAATCATTACGGGGAGGGGGGGGGGGCGTCAAAATTTCGGCCGGCCCCGGGCGGCAAAGACCCACGCTACGCCACTGAGTCCTGGCCTCAATTCCATTGAATATTTAAGGGATCAACTGAATAGAAGCCTCGAACAACAGTCAGGTGAATAGTGTACAGGACCTCATAAACCCGCGTAAAAGTCTGTTGTAACGAATACTGGAACAAAACGTTACCCATCTGATTAAAAGTGTACCCGATAGGCTAGCGAGTGCGAACGGAGTAGAGGAGGCCCCACTCGCTTCTAAACACAGCATCGCTCAAGCCACTGCACAAAGAAACAGTGATAAGTGAAATTTACTTTTCTCATTATTTTGCTGCAATTTCCCTAAAAAGTGTTTTTGATTTAGAAAAAAATTAACAACTTTGATTACTGATTTCGGTTTTGCCTAAACACGGCTGTCCATAAAAACATGATAAACATTTATACTTTTTAATTTTACCCTAAAAACGTGGTGGGCCCTATTTTGTTTAGAGTAGTTTAGTTTTATTTTACAAAAACAACACACTTTAAAGTAATTTGAACTCATTATGATGTAATAATTTGTGATATTTTACAATTAAAATAAATGCCCTGTTCTCGGACGTTTATTGGGCGTAAATGGACGTTTATTGGGCATTTACTCAATACGTCCATGGATGTCCAGGCAAAAACCCATCTCTATTTGTGATTTAACATTAGAGCACGACCGGCCTTGACAATTTGTGCATGCCAGAGAACAAAACAGTCCGACTTTTTTGCAACCACATTTAGCCCTGCATCCCTTTTTGCAGTTGCAAAAAATTGTGTTCGGTGGCTCGCAGGAAAAAAGTATTGATTCAATACACTTTTATAGATAATTTAATGATCTACAATTTTTGTCTAAGGTACTTTTATGATAAAACTTACCGTTTTGCTGAAAATCGCGAAAAACTCATTTTTAGGACCTTTGACCTTAAATATTTTTTTTTCCATACACGGGAATGATGGGGAACTTTTAAATATTATTTATAATTATGTTTTGAACAATTTTACTGATTTTCAGCTTGATGGGACTTTATGTAACTTCACTCTCATTTTTTGGTCTAAATTGACCGGACTATATGTATTATGGCAGATTTACATTGAGTCAGTAACTGACGTCAGTCCACTGACGAGTCAGTGCTGACCCGTGGTGCTGACCTGGCACTGCCATAGTGTTTTTTATGTTTGTGAGCTCCTAACTTGACGACTGGGTGAACCGATTTTTATGATTCTTTTTTTATTTGAAAGCTGGTGCTTCCCGTGTGGTCCCATTGTCATCATTTCAATATCTGATGATGAACTTCGGAGATATGAAATGGAACTCCTCACAGAATCACAGCAGCAATATCGTAACAAGTGAAATTACTTATATCAATTTGTTATCGATATTTTAACTTGAAGGTAGATATTATATAACGAACTAAAGTATTATACAATATGTCGTTTTGCATCCTCGTCAAAATTTAGGAGGTTGTCATAAAAGTCATAAATAATCAATTAAAATTACGAGACCTGAATAATAATAATAACACCCTTTTTTATTAGTTGTTAAAATTTAATCGTATTTCAGAATAATCCTTAACTTGAAATTGGAGAATCACTCTCTGCGCTTTAGCGCCAATTGTCTCTGTGTGCGTGAGTGTATGTGAGTCCCTTAGATTGTCGTGAGTATCTACGGTCAGCTGATTAATAAAACGTTAGTTTTGCTTATTACGTTTTATTGCAAATTGCAGATTTTATTAACCTTAGATGTTAATTAATAACACTTGTTTTTATTATTAAGATCTAAGAATACGTACTAGGATTTATCTACTTATCTACGTTATCAGCTGATTGATAAAATGTTAGTTTTGCCATTTTGCTTTATTCTGTTTTATTGCAAATCTACCGATTTTGCTAAGAATACATACCTACTAGGATTTAGGTACAACCTGAGACGCTTTGCTAGGCTGTGGCACATTTATTTGTTGTGAGCGCGGGATTTAGTTTAGGTACTTGCTGCCGGCGGCGGCGCGGCTGCGGCGGCGGGACGCTCTTGGCGCATTGTAGGTAAATTCATGATTTATGAGTACCTAATTATTAGTAATGATTTTGTTTTTATTTGTAGATTAAATTGGTTGATTTTAAATTTCCCTTCCTACTTTAACGGGCTGAGGACCGACAAAAATACCTACCTTAGTAGGTATTTTTGTGTGCTTGCTGCCGTGGCTCTCGCTGGAAGTACTCCAGGATATCTTCCTGCAAGGCGACAGGCAGACCTTCACTGCCGCGAGCTTGAGCATGTCGGGGTACGTCAAACTGCCGAAAATCCCGCAGTCTCTGTGTAGCAGACAGCATAACGCTCTGCGTTGGCGGTTCCCTATTGGGAAACCGTTCTGCGAACATCCGGATGGCTCCACTGATGGCATCACAATCACATAATTCACGTATACGACCGAAGCACACCTAAGGAGCGAAATTTGCGATACACTCACGGCCGGCGGCGAAATCACTTGAACTAATTTAATAATTTTTTTGCTTTGCGCCGGGCGCTCGGGCGCGGAAGTGGGGCACCACAGGGAGAGGGGTGCGCGGGCGGCGTCTATTGTGTTGTGGTTTTATCGTTTGCGATTCTTTGTGTGTGTGCGCGCGGTCAGCGATCCTAAACCTAGTCTTAAGATGGGCCGCATTTTCACCGGGGTGGTTTACTGATTTCCGTAAATAAGAAAACATTAAAAAAAAAACACCTACCTATTTTATTATTGATTCGGGTCTAGAATCACTAGCATAGTTACCTCCTTGAATTTGACGAGGATGCAAAACGACACATTGTATAATGAACTAAAGTATATTGAATGTCGACATTTTGAACTTAGATATAACGACCATCGATATTTTAATCATTAGATATTTTAGATTCGACATTTCAATTTTAGACATTTTAAAGCTTCGGTATAACAATTTTCGATATTATGATACAATCGATATTTAATTTTCGTTAAATTGATCGTCGACATTTTGCCTGCAGGTATTTTAGTGTTCGAAATTCTAATATGTATCCATGTCTCCTTAACAAATCTTTTTTGACATGACATCACATTTGTAAGATATTTCATCAATGTGTATACGAACATGCGCATTCAAATTAGCTATAAGCAAAACTGTTTTGACATATCTTACATTCGTAAGGTTAATAGACGGTGATAACGAACACATTTCACTGTTCTAAGGTTTTCCACCAGTGTGTTTATGAACATGCGCATTCAAATTAGCTATTATATGCAAAACTGTTTTGACAATTTCTTACATTCGTAAGGATTTTACATGTGATTCTAAACTTGGATTGGTAGGCAAACTTTTTTGACATATTTCACTGTTCTAAGGTTTTCCACCAGTGTGTTTATGAACATGCGCATTCAAATTAGCTATTATATGCAAAACTGTTTTGACAATTTCTTACATTCGTAAGGATTTTACATGTGATTCTAAACTTGGATTGATAGGCAAACTTTTTTGACATATTTCACTGTTCTAAGGTTTTCAACCAGTGTGTTTACGAACATGCGCATTCAAATTACTTTTCCTAGCAAAACTTTACCAGTATGTGTACGAGCATGTCTCTTTACACAATTCAATTGAGTAAAGCTTTTTGAACATATATCACATTTGTAAGGTTTTACACCGGTGTGCGTAAGAACATGCACATTCAAATTAGTTTTGCACGCAAATCTTTTTTTACATAATATACCACATGTGAGAGACGTGCAGTGAACATGTCCTTGCAAATTAAGTTTGGAAAGAAAAGTTTTGTGACATATTTCACATTTATAAGGTTTTTCACCAGTGTGTTTAACACGAACATGATCATTCAAACTATCTTTTCTAACAAAACTTTTTCCACAAATATCACACATGTAAGGCTTTATACCAGAGTGCGCAAGAACATGTCTTTCTAAAGATTTATTGGAACTAAATCGTTTTTCACATATTTCACATTTGTAAGGTTTTTCATCAGTGTGTATAAGAACATGCGCATTCAAACTAGGTTTCCTAGTAAAACTTTTTTGACATATTTGACATTTGAAAGATTTTTCAATAGTGTGTATAAGAACATGCTGATTCAAATTACTTGTAGAAGCAAAACTTTTTTGACATATCTTACATTCGTACGGCTTTTCACCTGTGTGAACACGAGCATGTTCTACTAATCTTTGATTGGTAATAAAACGTTTTTGACATATATCACATTTGAAACGTTCATCACCAGTGTGTACACGAACATGCGAATTCAAATAAACTTTGGAAGCAAAACTTTTTTGACAAATCTCACACTTGTAAGGCTTCTCACCCGTGTGTATACGAACATGTCTATTTAAAAAACTTAATCGATCAAATCTTTTTTGACATATTTCACATTTGTAAGGTTTTCCACCGGTGTGTACACGAACATGCGCATTCAAATCACGTTTCAAAGCATAACTTGTTTGACATATATTACATTTGTAGCGTTTATCATTAGAGTGCGTACGAACGTGTGATTTTAAACATTGTTTCTTAGCAAAACTCTTTTGACATATATCACATTTGTAAGGCCTTTCGCCAGTGTGTAGACGAACATGCGCATTCAAATTACCTTTACAAATAAAACTTTTCAAACATATATCACATTTGTAAGGTTTTTCTTTAATACATAAACTTTGACTTTTATTTATATCATCATCGTTAATACCTCCGTGATTCCACATGTTACACATTAAATCATTTTCGTTACAATTATTACGGAAAATCGTATCTATAGCAGTCACTGAATGATTTGTTACTTGTCTAATATTTTGTTTGTTTAGTGTTTCTGTACTATCTTCAACTATACATTCATTTACTGTTGGGTTCATAATAGAGATGGGATCTTCGATTTTAAGCGATTTAAGTAAAGTACAATTTTCAGTTGTCAGGATACTTTCCGCGTCTAATAGTCCATTGTTCTCGTGCTGGGCTGAAGTTATATCTTCTTGCTTTGCTTTTCTTATACCCAGTTCAGGTTTCTTTGCAATGGACGTACCTGTGATTATAATTCCGGTAAATATAAGTACTAACGGCTATACAGCTAAACCGATTTTAATTAATTTTTTTGTGAAGGCTCTGGAAGGTTGTTCAATGTGAATCGTCTTTAGTTGCTGACCATGCCTACTAGTCAATACTTACTGGTTGTTTGTTTCGCTGGTTGTTCCTCTTCTTCTTCAAATTTAATCACCATTAAAGGTAAGTCATCTTCAGAGTTTAGTTCGTATTGCTCCAGTGGAAAATCTTCTAGTTCTTGGTTGCTGTCGTGTTGTGAGTCCAATTCTGAAAATAAATAAAGCTAAGTCTATTCTGATGGCGCATTTAAACGAGTTACATTTTTATTGAGTTCGTAGAGGTGAGGAAAAAAAAACCTTTTTTTATTAAGTACCTAGTTACCTACCTACATACCTAATTTTATTTTTCTTTACCCTAATTTTTTATTTAACGAATTTGATTACCGCTCAAGCCCCGTTAACTTACCGGTAAGTCAACGGTTTTTTTCGTCTGTCAACGGCTTCAAGAGCTGTTTTTAGCGTGTTTTTTTTAGCGTTTACCCTTTAAGTCATTACATAGTTACATACTTACTTTCTTCCGAGTCCTTATTTTTAGAAATGAATTAACCAATTTTAACCCTTTGACCTCCAGGGACGTCTATGGAATTATGGATGTCAAATCAAAAAGTGCTCAGGACGTTACAGACGGCATGGGCCATGCCGTCTGTAACGGAGTGTAACGACCTGAGCACTTTATGATTTGACGTCCATAGACGTCCCTGGCGGTCAAAGGGTTAGACCCGTAGCGCACTAGCGGCCTGGCCGCAGCGGCCAGCGACTCGCACATGCGTCGTTCGATCTCGCTGGCCGCTGCGGCTCGGTGTGGCCGCTGGCCGCGTGCGGCCAGGTGCGCGCACTCTGTGGCGATTTCATACCAAGGTATGTATCTCGATGGCCGCTGCGGCCAGGCCGCTGCGGCCAGGCCGCTAGTGCGCTATTGCTCTTAATGAACCATGCTTCGCTTTGCCTATGCAGGATTCATAGGTCTAAAAATTTTGTTGAGAACATTTTCGAAATCTCATAATTAAAAACTATAATCGGAAATCTGTTTCTAGGGAAAGCTTAAAATCAGTTGAATTTAGCTGTAACACATTTTTTTTTTAATGATATCAACTAACTGTTAAGACCATTGTATCTTGCTTGCTGCCTAAATATTGCTTACTACAATAGCTATCTGCTAGTAAAAGTCACATCGAAATCGGTCCAACCGTTTCAGAGTTTAGCAGGAAGATAGACAGACACAAAAACAAAAAAAAAATGTTTTTTTTTGTCGAAATAGTTGTAATTTTGACATTACAAACATAGATTTGAAGTTGGCTGAAAATAAAGAACTCACCATCACTTAGAGGATCCTGCTTCAGCTGAATTAACTCAACTTCACACTGTGTCTCACTAACAGCTGGTACTTCTACTTTGATAGCATCTTTCTCTACTCGATAATCATCAACAATGCTTATGTTCACAATCGGCGTTGTAATGAACCTGCCGCACCATTGTAACTGGCTCCGGTACATAGCCGGGTACAGCTGTAAAAACATGATATGATTGTAAATAGAAAGCTAGTTTTTAATAACTTTTAAAATAAAATATCTCTAGAATACTTCACCTCATAATCCTCATTCAACATCTGAGCGAACAGCTCCTCAGCCTGCAGACATTGTCTCTGGAACTGGCAGCATTGCTTTAGCTTAGCGTAGCAGATGAAACAAGCGAGCATCGGTCTACTGTCCTTAGCCGCAAACTGCAACAAACATACTTTTTAAATTTGTATTATGTTTATCTATTGAAGAACAAAATATTCTAGTTTGTAGTTCTGTACATAAACACAATAGTTTGCAACAGAATAGTTTACTCAAATATCTACTTTTTATAGAGAAGCTTAATGACTGATGTAAAATACACTTAACAAGTTACAAGTTTAGCTTCCCACCATTGGGATCATTCTTTTGTTCTGGACTATGCCTGGGAACCTTCTGGTTATGATCAAAGTTCAATCTTTTTCTTACAAGAGCAAGTAAGAATCTTAACTTTTAGTACTCTACAAGCCTGGTACTGTTGGAAGCACAATGTTTAGCGCGTGAATATATAGAGTGCAACAGTGATTTTACACAACAAAAATAACTATCATTTCTAGCAACAGTTTTCCCCTAATGTTACTTAGTTTTGATGGGCAGAGAGCAAGAAGAAGACCAAAGAAAAGATGGATGGATTGTGTGAAGAATGATATGAATGAAAGGGGAGTCAGTGATTGCATGACGGCTGACAGGACAGAGTGGAAGAGGAAAACGTGTTGCGCCGACCCCAAGTAACATGGGACAAGGGCAGGAAGATGATGATGAATGTGTGTTTGACGGCTGTGTGATGTGTGTTGTTACATTTAGAACTTACTGGAATATCAGTCAGCTTCTCATACAGCTCCTGCAGGCTCTTGTCGGCAACTACATGCATGCGAACATTCTCCACCAAACATATCCTACACATCGACGGCTTTGTCTCTTTTGCTAGCTTAAAAACAACTGAAGTGTTATCACTCATTATTTGCGAAGACATTTTTAATAATGGCTTTAGATATATTTGATTATTTGAAAACACTGAACCAGCATATTTTCAGCACGCACATTTTTATTTTATTTCTGAGCACCGCAGGCGGGTTTAGGTGATGTATTGTGTTCAGGTGCCGCAGGCCAGTGGCCACAAGCCACAACCACAACAATGTTCAGACTCCAAAATAATGACAGACTTGACAGTAGACAGGCTGACAGGGACAGCTGTCAGCTTTACTAATAAGTCACAGATTACTAATATATATACCTACTATGCGTGCATATCATCTGTGGGCTTAGTGGGCAGTGGGCTAAAATGGTCTTGATATCCGTGTAGAGCATAGAGCAACACGGGTACCTGACGGAAGGGGAGTCGCCATAGGCAGGCGTTCCCCTCTGTCGAAACATATGACCAAATGGTCCACTGTTAAGTCACTGTCACCAAGTGCGATAGTGTTGTTATTTTGTAAATTGTTTGTTTGTTATCGATAAAAATATTTACTTACCATCAGTCGATGTGTGACATTTGCATTTGCAAAAACTAAAGACTAAGTTGTAGTTATGTAGTATGTTAATGGAAAATTATGCTGATACAAGAATTACTTACATAATGACAAAAGCAAACCCACATAAGTGATAAATCAAAAAACCAGTAATAGATAAATCCATCACTGATTTTTTAAATTAAACCACAAACATATATTTTATTTTAAATTGATAAATTTTATTATTGAAATATATAGCCGGGGAACGGGTGTAAGAAAACGCAGGTGCTATGAACTGGTAGTTAATGTCCAATTACACAAGTCATAAATCACAAAACTCACAATTAACAGAAAACTTAACAACTCGCGCGCACACATTCGCGGGTATCTTGCAGGACTCTGTTGAATATACAATATGTCGTTTTGCATCCTCGTCAAAATTCAGGAGGTTGTCATAAAAGTCATAAATAATCAATTAAAATTACGAGACCTGAACAATAATAATAACACCCTTTTTTATTAGTTGTTAAAATTTAATCGTATTTCAGAATAATCCATAACTTGAAATTGGAGAATCACTCTCTGCGCTTTAGCGCCAATTGTCTCTGTGTGCGTGAGTGTATCACATGCGTAGGTATGCTATGCGCGTCCAAGAAAAGTTTACGACCCTTAGATTGTCGTGAGTATCTACGGTCAGCTGATTAATAAAACGTTAGTTTTGCTTATTACGTTTTATTGCAAATTGCAGATTTTATTAACCTTAGATGTTAATTAATAACACTTGTTTTTATTATTAAGATCTAAGAATACGTACCTACTACGATTTATCTACCTACGTTATCAGCTGATAGATAAAATGTTAGTTTTGAATTATTATTATTACGTTTTATTGCAAATCTACAGATTTTGTTAACCTTAGGTCTTAATAATACATGTTTTTATTATTAAGATCTAAGAATACGTACTAGGATTTATCTACTTACCTACGTTATCAGCTGATTGATAAAATGTTAGTTTTGCCATTTTGCTTTATTCTGTTTTATTGCAAATCTACCGATTTTGCTAAGAATACATACCTACTAGGATTTAGGTACAACCTGAGACGTTTTGCTAGGCTGTGGCACATTTATTTGTTGTGAGCGCGGGATTTAGGTTAGGTACTTGCTGCCGGCGGCGGCGGCGGCGGCGGGACGCTCTTGGCGCATTGTAGGTAAATTCATGATTTATGAGTACCTAATTATTAGTAATGATTTTGTTTTTATTTGTAGATTAAATTGGTTGATTTTAAATTTCCCTTCCTACTTTAACGGGCTGAGGACCGACAAAAATACCTACCTTAGTAGGTATTTTTGTGTGCTTGCCTGTGGCTCTCGCTGGAAGTACTCCAGGATATCTTCCTGCAAGGCGACAGGCAGACCTTCACTGCCGCGAGCTTGAGCATGTCGGGGTACGCCAAACTGCCGAAAATCCCGCAGTCTCTGTGTAGCAGACAGCATAACGCTCTGCGTTGGCGGTTCCCTATTGGGAAACCGTTCTGCGAACATCCGGATGGCTCCACGTAGGGTGTCTCCACTGATGGCATCACAATCACATAATTCACGTATACGACCGAAGCAAGCGCACCTAAGGAGCGAAATTTGCGATACACTCACGGCCGGCGGCGAAATCACTTAAACTAATTTAATAATTTTTTTGCTTTGCGCCGGGCGCCCGGGCGCGGGTGTGGGGCGCCACAGGGAAAGAGGGGTGCGCGCGCGGCGTCTATTGTGTTGTGGTTTTATCGTTTGCGATTCTTTGTGTGTGTGCGCGCGGTCAGCGATCCTAAACCTAGTCTTAAGATGGGCCGCATTTTCACCGGGGTGGTTTACTGATTTCCGTAAATAAGAAAACATTAAAAAAAAAACACCTACCTATTTTATTATTGATTCGGGTCTAGAATCACTAGCATAGTTACCTCCTTGAATTTGACGAGGATGCAAAACGACACATTGTATAGCCGGATTTGTTATTTTTTCGATATCAAAATAAATTAAGTGTAATACGTGCATCAAAGGTTTGCTCGGGCCGGTTGACGAAAAAAGCTTAACGCATCAAAAAAGCAGAGGAAAGTTGATTTATGCTTCAAAAGTAGTAATATTTTTATGCCGGTCTTGTGAAAAAGAAATAATGACAATAAAACCTAATAACCTGGTCTAATTGAAATAAATGTTTTGACTTTGACTAATTAAATTATACCTACATGCTTTTAATTATTTTTAAATTATACCTACATGCTTTTAGTTATTTTTTAATTGACAACTGTTGAAAAAGTAATAAATAACATAAATAAAGTAAAAAACCTGATTTCCCTAACAGAGTTCTTTAATTTATCGATAATGCGTATCGACAGCTGTTACAGCAATGTTTGTCAATGTAGTTGCATCATGTCGTTACACTGTTATGACACAAAATGTATCTATGTGTGTACGAAATTGTTAGTGTATTGTTATTATTTCTATGTGTGAGTTTCGTAGCGACAGACGATTGTTTTTGTGTGGGGCATTGAAAAGTGTGTTTGTGTGTGTATTTCCCCCCGCAAAAAATGACAGACTTTTCTGTATTGAAAAAATACGCTATGGCGTCTCCCCTTCCGTCAGGTACCCGTGTTGCTCTATGGTGTAGAGTTTGTTGTGTGTACGTATCAGTTTTAGGAACTCTTCAATCTTACAACAGCTCTAACAAAAATACTTTTTATTGAAATATAAAATAACTAAATGTATAGACAGGAATGCACAGCGCGGGTAAATATCGACTTGCTCGATGCTACGATTCGCGCGAACTCGCGTGCGGGGTGGAGGCTGCGGTGCCTAAAGGTACATGAATTGTATGTCATCTTGATCGCCGTGTATGGGACTATAGCTCGTGTGAGCACCAGCCTAACAGTTCCATTAAGTTTCGAAAAAACGTACTTCTAGTGTTTTCTCCCATGCAAAAAAAACACAAATTTTAATCTTTTTTTTCTCACGCGTAGTGTGACTTGTACCATCCATACGTTAATATTATGTAAAGGGGGGTATATCAGAGCCATTACAATTTTTTTTTTTAAATTCTTTACTTTTAAGTTTCTATGAGTATGGAGCTCGATTTCCAGACCACTGTGCGGCGCGTTTAGCCGCGAACCGCGCAGTTCGTGGGAATGCTGGCAGGTCGGCCGAACTGTAGGTATAGCGTAGCTGTAGCCTACACCTGCTTTCATTTTTCCTTATTGTATTAGCACGGAGCACCCAGTCCATGAATTGAAACCAGTGCTGCACTGGAATGGCTAATGTCTATTAACAAAAAATTAAAAGTCTTAATTTATTTCCGCCCTGTCTTGTTTTATTAGACAGAAAAAGATAGAAATATTCAAAAAAAGCTTTTTAATTTTAGTTTGGAAGTCGGTGGCAATATCTACATAACAAAAAACAAAACCAAAGCCGCCGACTTCCAAACTAAAGTTATTTTTTATTTTATTTTGTAGTTTTTGAAGGCGGTTGTCTTTTTTTGTTAAAAAGCTTTTTATTTTTCACTTTTTAGTGCTTGTGTGTTAATGTTTGAAATCCTTAATAAAAGCCCTTTCGAACAATACCTCACACGATATATTTAATTTAGAAAAATGCTCACAAAATAAAAAGCACTAAACCAAATTGGATGGAATTTTTATGGGACCAAATGGCAAGCTATACTGCATCGAACAAAAAAAGAATCACACTAATCGGACTAGAAACCTCGGAGTAATCGGTGTACATACATAAAAAAAAAAAAAATACCGGCCGAATTGAGAACCTCCTTCGTTTTTTGAAGTCGGTTAATAAAAAAATAGAGTCCAGTTTATGAATAAGGAAATTTTTACCATCGTAAGACGATGTGACTGCCTCGTTGGTCTAGTGGTTAGTGACCCTGACTGCAAAGCCGGAGGTAGTGGGTTCGATTCCCACCCAGGATAAACTTTGTGTGATGAGCATAATTGTTTGTTCTGTGTCTGGGTGTAATTTATCTATATTATGTATGTATTTATAAATTATATAAGTATGTATATCAGTTGTCTGGTTACCATAACACAAGCTCTGCTTAGTTTGGGATCAGATGGCCGTGTGTGAGTTGTCCCAAGATATTTATTTATTTTATTTTTATTTTAAGACGTTATCAGGTCAAAAGAAAACGTACGAAATCCAGGGTTATTTCGTTTTAATAATGTATCTTTGTTAACACGCGAACAATTCTCTTAAACTATTTTGACATAATATGGTCTCGTTTTTGTCATAATATATCAGTCCGGTCAAAAAAGCCCAAAAACTAGTGAGTGGTAAGACTGGTAAGCTTACAGTCAGGGCCCGATCTAGGGGGGGGGGCTGGCTGGGCAAATGCCCAGAGCGGCAAAAATGAGGGGCGGCAAATTTGAGTGTGCCAGGCGGTTGCACGAAGTCCAATTATATACTCTCGTGAATTTTTGTAAACTAGTTCATAAACCATAGTATACTATAACGTACATATTTGAATATTAAACAATTAAAACAATATCACATGATTATATTAACATCTCATCTTTGGAATAGCAAGCTCATGACTTATTATGGTGTTAGTGTAAAGGGTGGCGAATATTATTTTGTCCGGACTTCCGGAGCGGCCAAACAGTTAGATCGGGCCCTGCTTACAGTATAATGCGCAACAAGCTAAAATTTCTTCTTGTCCTCACCTTTTTGAAACCTTATATCTCAGAAATGGCTATTCTTAGGAAAAAGTACCAATACAATATTTCTATAGATGATTGCATGACTTAGGTAAGTACCTACAATTTTATGATAAAACTGACCGTTTGCCTGAAAAATACAAAAAAAAAACATATTTGCGAACTTTTGATCTTGAATATTTGTTTTGCACACGTGGGTTCGATGGCGATTTTTCACATCTATCTATCTATAGTATATAAATAACAAGCTATTATAATTAAAAAAATTAAAAAACACGACTGCAAAAATTGCACATATTTGTACTTTGTTTACTCGTCAGTTTTTTTTTATTTTACGACGTTTTTCATTTACAGTGTTATATATTTTTTAAATCTACTCGTCAAATTCTAGACGATAAACATAGACACGACCACATTCATTAAAAAAATAAATTGAGGCTGGTATTAATTTGCGTTTTAAAGTGACCACACCGGTTTCTTTTTATTTTTTACTAGCCTATGTTACTCGGAACGATGCAAGGATTGTAACGATACCCCATACATATAAATCGGTTCAGGCGTTTAAAAGTTATGGTGGAATAAAGAAACTCACATACATACATACATACATACATACATACATTAACCCTGAACACATAACACTCCTTTTTTTTGGGCAGTCGTGTAAAAATCAATGCCACTTTTCGTTGTATTTTTATAACTCAAGAACGGCTGAACGGATTTATCTTATCTTGGTCTTAATAAGGGTAGGGGTAGGGGATTGGTAGGGTAGGGGTAGGGTATTGGTAGGATAGGGGATTACCTGCGCACTAGTGCTATACCCTCTGCACGCGACACGTAGACATAAACTACGATAACTTGACGCGCCCCTCCACAATTCAAAACGTTTGAAAGTATTTACAAGACTCACAACGCATGTGTGCGTACTGAGACGGCTCTCGAAACAAAAACAAATCAGCGTGTCATTGTTGCTCGACTACCGGAGTCATTACTCATTATTATTGAAATAGTAATATGGAGGGGCGCGCCATGTTATAGTGGTTTATCTCTACGCGCTCGCCTCCCCTTAGCCAGCTGGGGCCGAGATGAAGCCAACAAACTCGTTCAAATATAAAACCA